>CAWUFW010000070.1:2635000-5035000 GCA_963921515.1 Calotriton arnoldi
CATTCACTGGATGATGTCATGAGTGATGTCATCAGTGATGTCACTGACCATGTCATGAGTGATGTAATATGTGACGTCATCAGCAGTGCATTGCGGGGGCGCGAGTTATAGTTAGCTGAACTAACTATAACGGGGGAATTTCATGGGTTTTGTACGAGTGCAATGTCCAACTAACTATAACTTTCCCTAAAACCTATGGTTTTTTCAGTGAATTTCTAAGTTTTTTTAAATGCTAATTTCTAACTATAACGTGCCTGAAACCTATGGTTTTTTCAGTGAATATATATATATATATATATATATATATATTTATATATTTATTTATTTATTTATTTTTCATGCTCCAACAAATAATTACCAGCACTCGCGGGGGGTAAATCCTTGTTCGGATTTAATGGCACATAAATTTACAAAACAAATGCGTTTCAGCTGTACGCCTTCCTCAGTGTTGGCGGCCGCCACGTTTGAACCTCGTCATATACACATCATCCGTTGACTTCAATGTAGTGTTGTAAGGAAGTGGCCTCCCACCACTTCCTTATCGCTCTCTCGTATAGCCGTTCTAAATGCAAGTATTTCGATTTTAAACCTTGCGGGGTTGGTTTGGGGTCCCTCCATCTCCCACAGAGCGAGACCCTGGTCTCGTTCTAAAAATGTCCGAGGCCGCTTCACGGCGGGCCGCTTCGGTGAACATTAGAGCCTTTCAAGCACAGAAATCTGTGACGTGCACTCCCCCCTCGCTATGCCTCTTTGCTAAACGCAGTCCTGAATGGTGGCTAGCAGTGACAGTTAAATTACAGTTCTTACCGCATCCTCGACGCGGTCTCAGCTTCAACAGCAGTAATCCTTGTCCCTCACTGCCCTGATCCTTCGGCAACGGGGCAGTGCGGGAGCTTTCTTTAATGTCCACGCTCCACTCTCTGCCAAACGCTCTCGCACTCGCTAGCTGGTGCTTGGTGCGCGAGGACAGACTTGCGCAAGTATCCATGCTCCAACAAATAATTACCAGCACTCGCGGGGGTAAATCCTTGTTCGGATTTAATGGCCCATAAATTTACAAAACAAACGCGTTTCAGCGGTACGCCTTCCTCATGAGGCACCATGGTGGTAGGATGCAATGTGAGCCGGATAGCCTGGCCTTGTAATGACATACCTTGCCTGACCTTCAATTAGCCATTTTTGATGATGTGTATATGACGAGGTTCAAACACGGTGGCCAACAACACTGAGGAAGGCGTACCGCTGACACGCGTTTGTTTTGTAAAATTATGTGGCATTAAACCCGAACAAGGATTTACCCCCCGCGAGTGCTGGTAATTATTTGTTGGAGCGTGGATACTTGCGCGAGTCTGTCCTCGCGCACCAAGCACCCGCTAGCGAGTGCAAGAGCATTTAGCAGAGAGTGGAGCGTGGATATATCTATAATTATATAATTATACATCCTACTGGCAGTCACCAGTAGGTAGTGATGGTTAGTATCATGTTTTCATAGGGGAAGATTTTTTTGACTTGCCTATATCTTTGGCACCGTTTGCCGAATCTTAACGAAATTTTCCCAAAAAAGTGTGCCGGTGATTCTTATTGCGCATGGACATTTTCGGGATGATTTGTCAAGTGGGAGGCCGAGAAAAGGAGTGGGGTCTAAAAAGTGCATTTCCCATATTAATTCCCATTGGAGCTTTGAACACCACTACAGCCCGAATCGCTGGACGGAATTACACCGAATTTGGCAGAAAGGTAGATTTGGTTACGAAGATCACGCTTTCACCTATTTGGTGTAAATCCTTTCAGTTGAATAATTTAAGGAAATCCAAATTGGGATATCCGCGATCGCTGCTAATTCGTGACTAATAACGAGCTCGTGCAGTGAACTGTAGAGCTCCGATTTGCTGGCAACACTTCAACCAGAAAGTGTTGGCAGCCATCTTGGGAATCTGCTCCAGTCAAGTCCCAAAAAAACCCATAAAATAAAGAAAAGGGCTCAGGGTAGAAATACCCTGACTCCCCAAGCCTTGATGTGCTGACATCGACAAAGGCGACCACGTCAGAGACCACTTTACAGGGCCTTACCATGGTCCGCTTTTCGAAATAACTATAACAAATCCCCATCCCAACTCGTGAGGACATCACTCAGTGGGGTGACATGCATCCACTTTCATGAAGTGTGATACTTGCGACATTTCAAAACTACTTCAGAAGAATTTCACTATTGGAGATACCATTACCGCTTTGAACTCATTGTAAAAAAAACTTTTAGTAAGAAGGTTTGGACGACTTCAAACTTCCGCTACGTTGCATGCCATGTTGGCACTGTTTTGCTACGCAGAAACAAATGTTTCGAAGCCTTGAAAAAGTCACATTGGTGACAAAACAGTGTCGGCTGTTCTTCATCATCACTGAACATATCCACTTTGAATGGAATTGGAAAACAATTATCTGTAACAATTGTATTTTGCTTACAAACCAAACTACTAGAAAATGTTAAAGAAAAACGTATAAAGAAACAGTTCTTTATTTATGTACATCAACTCTTATTTTCTGTTGGTTCACACCTGTGAAAATAATTAAACTTATCTTTAATAAGACGAAATATTGTCAATAACAGATTTCAGATGTAAATGTGGAGTGCCGGGGTACATCTTGTAAAAAAAATATATATATATTTATACATGTACTTCCGACACTGCTGATCACATTCGCCTGAGCGGGGCAGGTGCGAGATACGGGTGCCGGGACCAGTTTGTCAATTACAGGAAACCGCTGTATTCTCAGTTATGAATACAAAAAGACTTGCACTCCAGGATCGTGTTCAGAAAGTTAGTTGTATTGGTTTAAACGGCAGCACATTTCGACCACAGAGGTCTTTTTCCAAAGCCAACTTGCACATAAACACAGCCACCATTTAAAGTGTAACGACACAAACATAACAGACAGACAATCGGTTTTGGTTGCTTGCATAGATATCGAGGACAGACTACATCTCTTTAGACCATTCTCGTAACATTACAATTGGTTACAGCTTCACAATTATAAAACATATGAATAATTCACAATCCTATAGAATTCACATCCTTCATTTGTAAACAATATTTTAGAAATGCATAATTGTAAGCATGTGTGCAAAGTCAATATACACTACTGTAGAGAATTAAAATAAAAGATGTGTCAATGAATTTAAAAAATGACTGACATTACGTCATATCAGCTCATAATCTAACACAACGTGTTATTATCATAATGGTGTCTAACTCCATGCATAACTACCCAGAGCAAGACCGTAGGGGTGGGGTTTGTTTTCAAGTTAAACACTGCATGGAGCTGCCTGTGAAGCCACCATATAACCTCTGCTGGTTCCATGCTCACCTTGAGCAAACCCAGTTAATCTGTTCGATCTCGCACAACTGTGCTAATGGTCTTTCCAATGTGCCAAACCGGTGTAGGCAGTTTTTACCCCATGGTTCAGTCCCGGCCAAGTGGCCCTAGAATTAATTGGTCAAACAGATCTCTCACGCGGTTCACACATAGAGCACCAGCCAACAAACCATGACTAACACACAAATAGGAATGTGAGGGGTGGACACCGTTCAAAAATAATAAACAAAGGAGAATTAAAAAGAAACGAGGGGTGCATACTCTATTCCACAGCTTAGCTGTATCAATAGATATATGGTGTACATACTGGTAATATTAACTAGTACTGGTTAGTTACTACAGCGCACATAAACTGTGCATCCTGTGAAGCTTTTCAAAGCTGCTGATACTGGATGTCGGTTGCGAGCCCCCACCGTAACCCAGTATGTACAGGGAAAACATTGATCACATAGGAAGCAGGTCATAAACTAGGAACACGATCAATTACTCATCCAATATGGACAAAGTTCCTCGTCCTCATTGATCCGAAAGGGAGACTTGCTGCCAAGAAGCACAATGTATCTGGATTCCAGGATTCTCAGTTGTCTCTCTCTGTCTCCCCCTCTAGGGGTTGCCGCCACCCTGTCAACACCAAAAATAGAGAGATTGTCAGGATTCTGATTGTGAAATTTTAACCAATGCCTGGCTGTAGAGTAGCTTAAATCACCTTTTTTGATCGCTCTCAGATGCTCCAAGATCCTCTTTTTCATAGGAAAAATCGTGCTCCCTACGTAAATTTTTTCACAGAGGCACTCAATCACATACACACAAAAATCAGTGTTACAGTTCATGAATTTCCTAATGTCTCCTGTTTTTCCTGTAGGTAAGGGAAAAGTTTTCCTATTCTTGTGGCCCACACAGGCTTTGCATTTACCACATTTAAAGAAACCATTTTACTGTTGTAACCATCCTTGCTGCTTCGTATTAGCCATGTAGCTGTTCACTAACATATCCTTCAAGGATCGAGACTTTCTGTATGTGACCAATGGACGTGTGGTTACATGTGAGCCTATCACTGGGTCATTTCTAATCATATGCCAATGTTTATATAGGACATTCTGAATAGCAGCTGACTCTGTGTTGTATGTAGTGATTAATCTTACTTTGTTCTCATCTTTGATGTCATTTGGTCTCTTAATTAGCAATGTGGATCTATTCAGATTTGCTGCCTTCGTGTCTGCTGCCTTTAACACCTTCAGTGGGTAGCCCCTTCTCCTGAATCTCCCAATCATCCTCCCCTTTTCCTTTTCATAAGCCTGTGTTGTGCTGCAGTTACGTTTTACCCTAATGAACTCCCCAAAGGGAATGCTCAATTTAAGTTTGGGTGGATGGTGGCTTCCTGCATGCAAGACACTATTGCCTGAGGTTGCCTTCCTGTGTAGACTGGTTGAAATCGTGCTGTTTTCTATTCTCACACATACATCAAGAAAGTCTGTTTCATTCTGATCACTCCTCAGTGTGAATCGCAAATTAATTTCATTGTCGGCTATCATCACAAAAAACCTCTCTAGTTCTGCCTTGGTGCCATTCCATATCATAAAGATGTCATCAATGAGTCTCATCCTAGATACAATAAGTCTGGTCAACTGTTCATTCCTCTCTGCTCACACCATTTGTTCCTCCCACCAGCCCATGAACATACAGGCATAGCTCGGTGCGGAGCAGCTTCCCATGGCGGTTATGACCACCTGCTTATACCATTTATCCTCAAACAGGAAAAAATTATTCTCCAGGCAAAATGTTAGCATACTCATTAACATCATAGAATGGTCATAAAGGAAAATAGACTTGTCTCTAAAGAAATGTTTACACGCTGTAATGCCCTTGGTGTGCTCAATGCACGTGTATAGAGCGACAACATCAATTGTAACCAACCAATAATTATTCTGCCACGGAATGCCTTTGTTGATGAAGTCTGTACTGTCCCTGCGGTATGAGGGGAGGCTTAGAACGTATGGAAACAGGAATGAGTCCAGAAACACAGAAGTGTTTTCCAGCAGACTGCCATTAGCTGACACTATAGGCCTGCCTGGTGGATTGATGTTATCCTTATGGATTTTCGGCAGCATATAAAAACATGGTGCCGTGGATTTTTTAATGTAAAGAGAGCGTAATTCCTCCTCCTCTAAAAGTTCCTGTTGTCTCCATTCTGTTAGTGCAGTGTAAAATCTAGTGGTTGCATCATCATATGCCTCCTCACTGGACCTTACTTAACTCCCTGAAGAGATAAGTTGTCTGTTGGCCCCTTTCCTGTATTTGTTTATCCATAGGACCACATTGCCCCCTTTGTCAGATGGCTTGATGACAAAACTCTGATCTAATCTCTGTTCTGGGGTAAGGTTATGTGCATGTTCATTTCTGGTCTTGGTCCATGTCCTCATGAGTTCCCGTATAATGATCTCATTAAAGGTGTCTAAGCTGTCATGTGGTAGGTTAGGGTTAAATGTAGATTTGGGTTTATATTAAGTGGTTGCAGTCCTTCCTGTCTCTAGACCCAATTGTTCTAATAGTTTTTTCTCATTTGACCATTCTCCTACCTCCTCATTTAATTCTGCGAGAATAGCCAAACCTTCAATATCTTTCAAACTTAAACAATCAAAGGTTTGATCACAATTTTTCATGTCCTACCCCCTGCTAGGTGAACTTTCCTTCTTTCTTTTCTGCAAAAAAAACTTTCATTAACTTCAATTTATGTATGTACAGAAAAATTGTCAATGCGAGTTCCACTATATTCCAAATTCGCTGTGGGGCAAAATGTTAGACCTAACTCCAATAACGACTGTTTCGCCTCAGTTCGTTCATGTGAGGACAAGTTCACAACAGTAAGGTTCTTCTCATCCATTATTTCTTCTTGGTCTGCCGAGTAGTTCTCCCATGCGGCATTGTGTCTTTTGTGCTTGCGTCCTCCCCTCCGGATTTTTCTCCTCTTGCGTTTTCGTTTCTGCCTCTGCCTCCGTCCGGTGGTTTTGATCTCATTGTCTTTTTTGTTTGTTAAAAACGATATTCCTCAAGGGACGTAAAAGGTAAGGAATCCTTCCTCATGGTTCCCGATTGTTCTTCCAAGTCTGAATAGCTTTTAGAGCCCGACTCCAGCGTGGCCAGTTCTTATTGTCTCAATGCTCCCATCTGTTTGAATTGTCATATGGCCCCATCAGATCTCCTGCCAAATGTTATGATTCTTCCACTCGCGTAGTCTTGTTTATCTATGAGGAACTTGTGACGTTTCTTTTGGTTTTTTCCTCCTCATACTTGTCAAGTCTTGATTCCATTTGTTTAAGTACCTCCTTCATTTCTTCCTGTGCAGGATGTTTGTCAAGCTCTTCTTTTAATTTACCAATTTCTTTGCAGGTAGTTTCCAACTCCATACCTGCATACTTTGAAAGGAGCCCCAGCATGGTTGTGCAGGTTGCCGCCATTAACACAGACCACTCTTATTTATTTATGTATTTGTATAGCGCTCTACTACCCGGAGGCGTCTCTTCTAGTAACTTAGGATGTGGGTTTTGATATGTGGGGGTGATTAGTATCCGTAATCCCCTGGGCACTCTGCCTACTTCAATATAGTTGTCCAATGAAGAAACCTCCCACCATCTGTTTATTTCTTTTCTCTGAAGTCTCTCATATTGTGCCAGCATTTGTTTAAGATTCTTGCTCGTATTTGCTGATGGTTGTCCCGTCGGGTGGTCTCCTTCATCTGTGTCTTCTCCCGTCTCACTGAACAGGGATCGTGCCTCTTCCGTTCTCCCTGCTCGCTTCATGATTAATGATGCTGCTTTCACCGTGGGCGCAGTACGTTCCCCCTTGCTTCACTTATCGATAACTCAAATCCTTGCCGCTACGCTGTCACATACTTGGCGCGGAACCCCTGCCAAATCCCCTGAAATAGCAATTCACCAGGTGAGCTGACTATAAGACGTGGTAACACTCACCGGTCCATAGTCCAGTATTGATTTCCTTCGTCCTGTGGTTCTTCAGTTCCCATCGGGATCGGCGGCGAGAATCAGCTACTCCAAACAAATGAAAGCTTCCGACACTGCTGATCACGTTCGCCTGAGCGGGGCCGGTGCGAGATACGGGTGCCGGGACCCGTTTGTCAATTACAGGAAACCGTCGTATTCTCTGTTATGAATACAAAAAGACTCGCACTCCAGGATATGGGTAGATATGCATTGAGTTAGACACCATTATGATAATAACACGTTGTGTTAGATTATGAGCTGACATGACATAATGTCAGTAATTTTTTTTAATTCATTGACACATCTTTTATTTTAATTCTCTACAGTTGTGTAGATTGACTTTGCACACATGTTCACAATTATGCATTTCTAAAATATTGTTTGCAAATAAAGGATGTGAATCCTATATGATTGTGAATTACACATGTTTTATAATTGTGAAGCTGTAAGCAATTGTAATGTTACGAGTGGTCTAAAGAGATGTAGTCTGTCCTCGATATCTATGCAAGCAGCCAAAACCGATTGTCTGTCTTTTATGTTTGTGTCGTTACACTTAAAAATGATGGCTGTGTTAATGTGCAAGTTGGCTTTGGAAAAAGACCTCTGTGGTCGAAACGCGTTGCCGTTTAAACCAATACAACTAACTTTCTGAACACGATCCTGGAGTGCGAGTCTTTTTGTATTCATAACTGAGAATACGACGGTTTCCTGTAATATATATATATGTATGTATATATTTATCACTTCTACTTACCAGTAAAATACTTCTATTTACTTGTAAAACCTTTACCACGCATATGCTTTTACTATTCATGCTTTTACAATGAAATGTGTTGTAAAGGCATGCGTGATAAAGGCACATTTGTTGTAAAAACATGCGTGGTAATGGCATTGTAGGAGGGATGGGCGGAAACAGAATCTAGGAGGCTTAAGTGGTTTGGCAATGATGGTATTTATTGAATGTCTATGGCGAACAACACGTCCTCTGTGCCGGTCTTAGGTGTTTTATGGACGTCCCTCGGCGCGTCTCCTCTTTGGTCCTGTCCGGGGTTGTTCTTGCAGCCCGCCGACCCCCAGGAAGCTCAAGGGAAGAGATAAAAGAGGACGGTAAGTACTCTGCCTGCCTTGCTCCTAATGTATAGCCAAGGGCTGGAAACCATCACCACACCCTGTGCGTTTTTAACGTGGCCGGGGTATGTCAGGGAGCATCCACAATATGCCACCTCTGCCCAGACGCTGTTCAACTCATTTCGTTAAAGCTCCGATGAGCCAGTGTTAAAGGGGGGGGGGGGAAGTGAGGAAGTAGAACCCTAGTGGAGAGTGAAAACGGCGATAGTGATCCTAGGATCGTGCTCAGAAGTCCTTCACTCAAGTGCCCTTTGTGTGCCTCCCGTTCTCACTTAACCCGTTCCTTCCCGCCCGTCCTCCCTCCTCCCTCGTACTCCCACCCTACTCCCGCTTTACTACGAGTCCCAGACTCGCATACGGTGTCACTCACCGTCCTGGCCGCAACTCTCCTGAGTTACGGCGGCATGCACGTCCTTCCTGAAGGGGGGACTCCACCACTACTCCGACCACTCCTCTTCTTCCTCCGCGTCGTTCGTGCCGGTCCCGGACTCCTCGCCTCCGCTCAGCATCCACTTCGGCTCCGTCTCCTCAGTCTCTCGTGACTCCTCCTCCTTCCGCCTTCCGGGTTCCCAGACGTCACGCCGTACTTCTTCCTGCTCCGCCTTTTCAACTGGCCGCCCCCGTCCTGATTGGCTATCGGACCTTGGCGCACTTCCTGGTTCCTGTGGAAAAGAGGTTCCGAACCAATAGTTATCCGGTTCGTCGACAGCTCGGACTCTGTCCCAGGGGATTCCGACCACTGTTCCAGGTAAGGGGGAGGTTCCCGTAAGTCCGTGAATAGGTTCCCTCCGACAGGCATTCACATTGTAACGGCCGCGTTTTAACGGCATGCGTTACAACGGAATGCATGGTTCCGTCATTGTATTGCTTCACAGAGGCACACACACGGCGAAGCAAGAGAACACCTGGAAAGGGGTTTCACTCATAAAATGAGGCACATCAAAAGACAGCTTTCAGAATAAAGCGTGGGGTTTTATCTGTGCAACACTAACAGAAGGGCTTTCCCAGATGTCAGATGAAAAACTATACAAATGTATATATGTATGTATATATATATATATATATATATGTATGTGTGTGTGCGTGCAAGCAACAATAACACACTTACAGGTAAGCAAATGCAACTGTTAAATGCATGGAATAAAATACATGCAATAAAATACAAGCAGATAATAATGATGATAATACTGGGCGTCCACTGCAAGAAATAAATACTGTTAAATGCAAATAATCAGACACATGGAATAAACTCAGTCAAAGGAAAGCATGAAAGATATATACACAGAATACATCAGATGATTATAACCACTGGAGACTTGAATGTGCGCACAGACACATTCATACATCACAATGCCAATAATCATAGAAAAAACATCACTGGCTGCAATAATTTCATCTTAGCCCACTCCAGACTGGGAGATTCCCAGCCGGGAACTGCTACACTGAATTTGACGCGTCCGTTTTTCATTCAGGTCCAAAATCCCGCTTTCCAAGTCAACATACCCCAGTTTTATAATCTCAATGCACTAGAAAATTCCGAGAGGACCTCCTCTGCGCCAAGGAAACTTACTGGAATAGGCCACTCTCCCACAAGCATTCCAAAGGCAAAGGAGTTCTCAAGTATTCTTCTGTGCTCCCACATTTTCCAGCCCCTTATCTTAGTGAAGCTTGAGAAAGTCCAAACATCTCCAGAAGTACAGAAAACATCTCTAAAAGTACAGAAAACAATCTTGAACGTGGATAACCTAAGCAACATGAGTGATCTGGGGGCCTTCCTGTGTGCGCAAAGCTCAAGCTAGACAGAATTCAAGATGGCATGAGGGCATGTCAAAGCCAATAGTAAAAACCCATTAAAACTTCTCAATGTACAACATAACCACTGCCTATAGCATCACAAACTTTATTTCCCAATGTACAACATAATGCACATTTGAGAACCACTGCATATAACACTACACTCCGAGACAGAGAAGTACATTCCACACCTTTCTCTCTCTCATGCTTTCAAACGCATATCCCACACATTCTGTTCCTGGCAAAGCTGTAAAAAGCAAACACTCCCACTCTGAAGCTTTAAGGAGACACGAAATGCAAGCACAAGGCAGAGTGCACATGCAGAAAAAAAATGTTGTACATTCAAGCTAGAATAAATCAAAACACCTCAAATCAATTAAAACAATAGTAGTCAAAGGTCATCACGTGGTCCCACTACATGGGAGTGCCTCTGGCACTAGAGTCATACATCCAGATAAAGGATACCTTTCGGTTCTTTCGGCCTTTTTGCAATTGCTGGATCAGCACACTCTGTTTAAGTCGTCATGTGTTGTGAGCTTTTTTAAAGGCTTGCAACGTTTGTTTCCTCCCTCTCCCTTTGTCATACCTCAGTAGGACCCTAATATGGCCCTCACTTTTCTGATGTGCACTCCCTTTGCGCTTCTTCAGAGCTGTCCCTTGCAACTCCTCACTCAAAAGACCGTATTCCTTGTCACCATAAGATTGGCGTGGCGTGAGTGAGCTTCAAGCTCTTTTAGTCAACCTGCTGTACACCACCATTTCCCCAGACAAACTGGATTGTAGAAACGGTCATCTTTCTTGCCAAAGTTGTGACACTGATCCGCATCGGTCAGAACATCAGCCTGTTGGCATTCTGTGCTCTGCCTCAGCCTTCTAAGGAGGAGGAGAGAGTCCATCGCTCGGACCCCAAGAAAGGGCTAAGCTTGTACATCGATCGTACCAAGGAACGCCGGGTGGACGATCAACTCTTTGTTGGGTTGTCTGCAGTGAAAAAGGTAAGGCTGTGCAGAAGAGAACCATTTCTTGCTGGTTCATGCTATGCATTAAGATATGTTATGCCTTTGCTAAAAATCATCCTCTGGAAGACCTGTGTGCTTGCTCTTCCGGGGCCAGTCCCACTTCCACCTTGTTGGAATGCAACGTCCCTGTCTTGGACATTTGCCAGGTGGCTACGTGGCTGTCCCTCCACACGTTCATGAAACACTATTGTCTGGACAGTCAGGTCTGGCGAGAGAGGCCCCTTCGGTCCTGCATGAGTTCTGGTTTGAGTCCAGCCATAGACCCACCTCCAAATAGGTACTGCTTTGGTAGCCATTCAAAATTGTCTGAGGTTTGGGCAGGGTTCGTAGAAGAGATCTACAGCTAGAAGTATCTATCAGAAGAACAACTTGCCTTCAGTAACACTCTTTTTGGGTAGAGACTCTATCTAGCTGCAAATTCCTCACATACTCTCCTATCCTCATTATCCCATATTGATGCTGATCTTACAATAGACACCAACAATTCAGGTAGTTTGTCATTACACCCTAAAACAAAGAACACTGCCAAACCAAAGCTTGGCCCGTATTGCAGCATCACTGCCTATCAAGGGCATTACTCACTGAATGGTGTCTCAACCATCAACTCAAGTAGATCGTTCCAAATAGTATCAAATTCAAACAATCACGAAACAAAGACTTTGAGTCAATCAGTCAGCTAAAAGTATGTTCCTGCAACATTGCAGGTTGGTCACAAATTTACCGCTACGAAGACGCAATAATGTTTATTTACATTTTCAATATTATATGCATCCAAGAAAACTGGAAACCTCATACACTAAACCTTCTAGGTTTCGAAACGTTTGATAATCCTGCAGTAAGAGTAGTGTTGAAAGACCATCAAAGGCTTGGCTCTTCTAGTAGCAACAAGGCACCATCTAAAACCAGAGAAAATTGATACTTTATTTCTGTGGATGCTATTGGGTAAAATAAAATGCCTGAAAAAATAATTTCTTTACCATTTTTAATAACAGTAAATTTATATATGAAATCGGGAGGTGGAAATGAGACAAAAAAAATACTGACTTAATAAAACTCCTGTGAACCATGTTGCCGGCATACATTTAAACAACTTAATATTAACATGTGATTTCAACCTCATTCTAATGTTAGTAGGCCCAGAAGAAGATTAACACCATGAACAAAATCTACTATGGGATATCCAGGAGCAAGAAATTTTGCCTCAAGGAAGAGACCCATTGGGCAATTTGATACTTAAATCATTCTATCCCATGAATCTAAGAGTTTTTAATAGTCTTTTCGTTAAGGACATCCCAATGTCAGTTAAACACATTGCAAAGACAAGAATGTCAACAATACACCCAATGTATTTGGGATGCAAAATGCTCATATAAAGAACAACAGAGGCTAGATCTTTACAGTGCATGCCAATCCAGGAACCTTGAGGATTTTTGAAGCCATGTTAACAAAACATCAGATGCAATTTCCATGAATAATAATGCCAACGTTACAGCTTGGATTGTATTTGTAAAATCATTGTACTTGCAAAGTGACCAACGTGAAAAACTGGCATCAATTTCTAATAACTTTCAAAGTTCCTTTGGACTTAAATTTATTACAGGAGGTCCATCTTCCTGGAATGATGACTTTAGTTAAAAACCAATGAAACTACTTACAGCTAAATGAGCCCCCACAGATCAGAGTATACAGATAATCAAAAGAAGCAAGAAAGATGCAGTACTGGAGCCAACTGGGATGTCGGCAGTTGTCTTCAAGTCGAACCCTACGTATTGGTTAGAAACATTTAAAAAACCTCTATGAGAAATGCTCTAATACTGCTACTGTTCCGTGCCCCTGGTAAGGGTCACATCCACATCTACTTTATAAGAAAGGCAATAAAAAAAGATCCTGCCAAATATAGATTAATTGCACTTTTGGATATAGATTCTAAATACTTTGCATCCTTGCTGCAAGGTGACTTGAAAAATTGCGTAGAAGAGAAGACCCTACTTCCCTGGTGCCCTGGTTCTAGATGGGTTTTCGATTAGACTACAGTGCCTTAGACAATATCATGGTAAACAGTGCCCTTGCATTTAAAGCAATATTCAGTTTTAGCCATTTACATACCTGCTTTGTTGAATAAAAAAAAAACCTTTGATTTTATCTATAGGAACCTTCTAGGGACAAAGCTCACCAAAAGATGAAGCCCAGATAAATTGCCAAAGGACATCATGATTCTTTACTTAAAGACAACAGGTGCGAGGGCTCCTAATCTGCAATTATCATACTGCATAAACTTCTACCACATCAAAGATATCTTAATTTATTAGGAGAAGGCACCTCACCCACAAATACTACTAGCATGCTTCATCAAAGCTATGTTCTCCTTATCCGAATAGACCACTTGTATGGGCTCAAACACCTGTTGGAAGCTCGTGATAAAGATTCATCTGGATAAAAGCAGTGATCCAGTTATTAATATACAAGACCAATGTTGATATATTATACTATTCTGTGGTGGTGGCTACGGCAGCCGCGATGGCGGACGTGTCTGTGTAGAGCTCCAACAGGCAGCCCAAACAATCGGCAGTTACAGGTGCCGGTGATTCCCGATTGCCGGGACGGGGCAGTCTGGTGAACGACGAGGAGCCCCCACACCTATCCCAGATAAGATTGGCGGGGAGGAGATGCGGAATCGGCCCGAGGACGGGACTGGCGAGCGGGCGGACCGAGGCAAAATGGTGGCACCCAGCTCATAGTTCTCTGCTACGGAGACGACAAGATCCGCGGCCCAAGTCGTGGAGCCAACACCGGCATCGGGAGCAAGAGCGGGTGAGAGCCAGCGGAACCGATGTAGGAAAACGCTGAAGCAGACGCAGGAAATACCTGGTGCGGGGCCCATCGACATCGGAGGTCCTTCTATCAAGATGGCGGCGCCCGGAGATGCAGGGAAAGCTCCGTGACACCTCCGGTGCTGAACAAGGGACTCGAGGCGGACGCCGGCGGAGGCAGCGGCAGCTCAACAAATCTGGTTAAGGTGAACGCCTAGGTAGAAGCCAACAGCTAGGGGGCCGGCATATCGCTTGCGCGAGGAACTGCCCCCAGAGACACGGAGAGCGGCTGGGCTCACACCGGGGGGGGGGATCGAGGGCCTGCACGCATTAGTACCCATTCCAGTAGCCTGAAGAGAGGAGGCACTGCAGGGAGAGGACCCACTGTAGGGAGAGGACCCACTGTCATGCATTTAAAACTGTCCGGATAGGCCCAGGGATATCACACGGCATGACATGGACAGGTTACAGACCGGTAAAGGGCCGAGAGCCACATCGCGAGCACGGGGCCCGCCGCCGGTGTCCTGCGTTCCTCCGGGCAGGCTCACCAACATAGGCATTAAACCCCAACAAAGGAGGGGCAGAAGTGGAGCCCAGTGGCTGGGGGGACACCGCTGCGCACTTAAGTCGCGACAGAGGCATCAGGAAGGCACTTCACGGCGCCGAGAGACGGTTGGAAAACGGCGGGAGATCAGGAGGCCCTCTGCTGCCGTAAGAGAACCGGAAACCTCAAGCCGGCGGAGAGGCAGAAATACCCCCAGCGATCTGCATTAGCCAAGACCACGTCACATTTCAAATAATGACAGGGCGAACACCCATCGGTCCCCCGACCGTTTGATAACAAACAAGGAAGTGTTACTGTTCCCCCCCCCTCCCATCGCTCGCAACGAAGTACCCCTTAAAAGGACCAACAGAAGGTCGCAGAGGATCCAACCACTCTTCCTCCCACCCTTCTAGACCCGCCATCTCACTAAGGTGGGGCCGGGGATCGGCGCCAGGACTCGAGACGCGGTAAGTGAGGGGAACAGCGACGCATAACGGATAAAGCGCACAGCGGGGAGACGGAGGAACAACCACGGAGGGGAGGGGAGTCAATACGCCTCAAAACCAGGGGGACCAGTATAGGAGAGCGTTGCATTGTAGTAAACGCGCTGACACTGGAGGGTGTATAGCTAGCCAAAGTACCGCCAACAATCGCACCCATAGTGACTTCAAGAATGGGTCGACAGCGCGTAGCCGGGAATCCGCAAACACCAGCCCACACAAGACAATCCTCCCCGTCAACGTAAAATTCCAGAACGGAAGAGGATGCAGCGACACCAGCATCAATGTCCGACAAACTGGACAAAGTATTGGCGGCAATTGAACACTCGCGAGCAACGATGGAGGACAGATTTGGAGCGTTAGCCACAGATTTTAACCTGCTCAGAGACGACCATCGGAAATTGGCGGATAGGGTGACACAAGGAGACAAAACCCTCAAGAATATAGAACCCCAAATCAAAACTCAGCAGGAAACATTGACCGAACTTCAATGCAGAGTCAAGACCCTGGAAGAAAAACGGACGATTTAGAAGGCTGCTCCCGACGATGCAACATTCGGGTGATCAATTTGCTGGAAGGAGTGGAGGACCCCAATCCCGTCGAATATGTGGAATCATGGCTCAAGTCGTTCACCTCGGCCTCAGAACAAACTCCGTACTTCTCGGTAGAAAGAGCACACAGAGTGCCAGCACGAAAGCCACCGCCAGGAAATCCACCTCGACCTCTACTACTAAAACTCCTGCATTTTCGGGATAGGGACGCAGTGCTCAGAGCGGCCCGACAAAAAGGGCCCATACAGTTCGAAGACGAGACAGTTATGTTGTTTCCGGATTACTCCCGAACAGTGTAACGACAACGAGCATGGCTCTTAGAAGTCAAACGCTTGCTTAAAAAAAAAAGGGATTCAATATTCCCTTCTCTTCCCAGCGCGGCTTAAAATAATACATGAGGGGCGCTCCATCTTTTTTACGACCCCCAAAGATGCATATGACTGGGCGGAACAGCATATGCAAACTGGGAAACCCCGAGCTGCCCTACACGACAAGCGTGGCCCCAAAGGCAAACATCAACAGTCGAACAGAGCGACCCAAGAGCAGTCTGCACCCCGCACAGAAACACCAGGGAGGGGCCCCCCAAACCTTGAACAAATTATCGAGGAACGTCGGAGAGCCCTGCAAGCGGCAGCAGAAATAGGGCCTACAGGGGGAAGCTCGGATGGCGAGAGGGGCCCTCACATCTTCACCTCCGAAGATGAAGTAGACGATACCAATAGGTCCCGAGAAGGCTCGGTTACCCCGCCGGAGGTGACCCCACAGACTGCGGACACTTTCATTTAATAAGTATACTATGATGTGGTAAGACCTATAATACATCACACACACCCTACTATAGTCCTGGTGGGAATTACGGAAATGACCGCGCACCCCCCTGCCACTTGGCGTTGACTCAGAGTAGAATATCACAACATGATAGCGGGGCTCCGTTATACATTGGCGGCGGGAATCGCCGGCACCGTGCACAACTCATTGGTCAACTAGGGCTGACCAGAAGATATACCTCCTATATTTGAAGCCACGACCCCCCCCCCTTGGTTAAAACAAATTAACGTTAACACAGTATGTCTAGTTTGGACGTACCGCCGCGTGCGGTAGGTCCTCAAAAGTTGGGACGTGATCCCCTCTGTAGAGTTCAATCCCTCCCCCCCCCAAAGACTCTTACACTATCGGTTAATAGCACCACACAGGCGGGCAGTACTGCGCATTCTATATGATCACTACCCTGCTGGGGAATCACCGGGCACCCTGGTCCAGTCGGGACATGCCACACCAGTCCTCACAGACAACGCGACATGGCTACCAGAGCAAAGACCACAGATGTCCGCCTCTTAACACTAAATGTTAGAGGCCTCCACACACCAAGTAAACGTTACGCTGTTTACTCCTACACCAAACGTCAGAACGCACAGATCGCTCTCTTACAAGAGACACACTGAACTACACGGGAAATAGAGAAACTATGGGCCAGATGGCGCGGGATTATATGTGCCACGTCATATTCTGCCTATGCGCGAGGGGCACTGATCTGGGTCAGACCGGGAACCCCATTTCAAGAACTCCAGAGAACGGTGGACAAAGAGGGGAGTTATGCTTTCTTGGAGGGACTCCTAGATACTGTTGGGTAGTATATATGCCCCTAACACCGAACAAGAAATGTTTTGGGACCACCTGACAGGAGTCCTAGCCCAATTCACATCTATACCATGGATATTGGGGGGCGACTATAACTGCGTACTGAACCTCGCCCTAGACCGATCTCACCCGCACACTCTCCCGCCCACAAGCAAACGGAACGTTATCAAACATGGGTCACACATTGGGCACTTACAGACGCATGGAGAGCTCGGCATCCGCAAACCAGACTATACTCGTTCCACTCCATCCCACACAATCTACGGGTACGACTAGATAGATTTCTTTGCACAGCGTCGCTAGTCCCCAAAATTCAGCATGCGGATTACCTAGGACGGGTCCTCTCCGACCATGACGCCCATATACTAAGACTACAATGGAGACCCCCCCCAGTACCCACCTGGAGATTACCACGGGATTGCCTGACGGACCAGGTTTTCAAACATGAACAGGGGCAAAGCATACAAGAATACTTCTCTAATAACGCGGGAACGGCGACATCCAAATTAATAGAGTGGGATGCATTCAAGTTAGTAGCCCGGGGAGAGTGTATAAAACAAATAGTGGGGGTAATAAGGACACTGGAACGAGCACTAACACAAGCTGAAACGAAGCTAGCAACCTTAACAAAAAAGGAAGATGCGACCAGGGCGACTATAGCTCAGGTGGCGGAAGTGAAAACAGTCCATGCAGCCCCTGCGTCAGACCTGTTCAGATACAACTTTAAGGCATATGCAACTAGGGTACACAAGGAGAGGGATAAAACAGGAACACTACTCGCCTGGCTAGCTAGACAGGATATTGAAGTAAAACCCATTACGGAAGTGCTTGATCCCACTGGTAATCTAGTGCGCTCCCAAGCAGAAATACTACAATTGTTCCAACAGTACTACACTGAGGTATACAGAAATCCAGCACAGACCGGGCAGGGAGCAGTAGACAAATTCCTTGACCCTCTGACAATACCACAAATTTCCGCGGCAGAGAAAACCGCACTAGACACGGAGATCCAATCTACGGACATTACCCAAGCAATCCACGCCCTGGCACGTAACAAAGCACCAGGGTTGGATGCTTTCCCCCTGAAATATTACGCAACCTTCTCCCCCCTGCTGGTCCCCCGCCTCGTGGAGGTGTTTGCAGACGCGCTAGAAAAAGGTGAGCTCCCGGGATCCCTTAGGGAATCAGTCTTAGTCACATTCCCAAAACCAAACTGAGACCCACAACAACCGGCCTCATATCGTTCCATCAAGCTGCTATTGGCTGACTGTAAGATATTAGGGAAGATATTAGCGGACCGTTATACACAAATTCTGCGGCCACTGGTCCACCCAGACCAATGTGGATTTGTCCCAGGGAGAAACACTTTCCAAAATTTACGCCGACTATTCCATGTGCAGGATCAGGCGAGCACCGCGTTTCCCAGAGCAGCCTGTCTCATTTTAGACCTCGAGAAGGCCTTCGATACTCTTACGTGGCCATACCTGTTTACGGTCCTACAACGGATAGGGATAGGTCCGGCTCTCCTAGCATACACACGCCTTTTGTACACTAAACGTACCTCACGCTTACGCATGGGACGATACATATCATCCTCATTTAGGGTGGAGAGAGGCTCGAGACAGGGCTGCCCACTCTCGCCCCTGCTATTTGCCCTAGCGGTAGAGCCCCTTGCAATACGATTACGCCAGGAGGGGGAAAATTGGGGCATCCCCATAGCGAGCATCACACATAGTGTCTCCATGTATGCTGATGACCTTTTAATATATGTGCGGGACATCACCGCAGACTTGACGTCCATATGGACAACACTTGAAGAATTCGCAGAGGCATCTGGGCTCAGAGTGAATTGGGACAAGTCCACGGTTTATCCAGTACACCCAAACCTTACCCCTCAGGACGTTAGAATAGGGGAGCAGAGCATAGCATGGAGCGCGAGCTCCCCCCCCCCCGATACCTCTGGGTTCGCTTGTATCACTCCCCGTCTGATATATTCGAAGGCAATAACCGTAGAGCGCTGGCTGGGATTAGATCGGCGGTGGGATTTTGGAAGAACTTTCCTTTAGCCCCGATAGGACGTGTGGCCTTAGCCAAGATGATAATAGTCCCATGACTATTGTATCACTTTACAAATTTACCTGTAATCCCACCCCGAGCATTTTTCAGAGACTTAGACTCGCTACTTAGCTCGCTAATCTGGGGAGCAGGCAGACATAGAATAGCATTGGCTAAGTTACAACTGCCAACCAGGGAGGGCTGTGGGCGCACCTTCCTTCGAATCATACTTCTTGGCAGCGCAACTACAGTGGCTATCCTATTGGACGGCGGGTAGGCACGTGGGGGAGACCCACGCAGCGACGGGCCCTATACCCACTCCGGAAATCCGCCGTTTGCTCCTGCCAGGCACTAAGCTGCGACGCACATACCCAATACAGGTGTCGGTAGCTCGTAAATGCATGCAGAGGATACACCGTATGTCTGCAGGGGTGCTTTTGTACTCTCCTCTACTGCCTTTGGTGGGCTGGCCCAGAAGAGAGACGTACTATACAACAAATATGCTCAGCATATGGACAGAGCGCACTCTAACCAAGATAGAATCCCTATTTGAGGACGGACAATTAAGACTGTTCCGCCAGATAATGGAAGACTTCGACCTTCCCCCCCCGGCCAATTCTTACTCCAAAGGCAAATCATAGAAAGCTACCGTTTATATCATGACTTGACAGAAGGAGAACCAGCAACACATCCGGTCCTTCACACAATCATGCACATGGGGACGGGCCGGAACCTGATCACTTGGCTTTATAAAGCCATACAGGAGCTCATAAACAAACCACTAGATGCGCTGCGGGTAACATGGGAGGAAGAGCTGGGGCGTCAATTACACGATAAAGAATGGGAGACAGCACTCGAATACCCCAAGAAGGTGTCCCGAAACACGCCATTTAAAAAACATACAATTTTATATATTACACAGAGCGTATCAAACGCCAGCGCGTCTCCAGCGGTATTATCCATCCACGCAGTTCCTTTGTCCCAGATGCCAAACACCGGACGCGGACTTTCATCATATGTTTTGGGCCTGCCCTACAATAGGATCATATTGGCACACTATCCACGAGGCACTCAGGGACCTCACGGGTCTATCTAACATGAACACATGGGAGGCCTGCGCACTCGGAATCTTCCGAAGGCGGAAACAGCACAAAGTACTAATCCGCTTTGCATCGCTAGCAATACTACTAGCTAAAAGAGGAATAGCTATGCACTGGCGGGCCCCTACGGGACCCCCGATAGCAGCCTGGGTGGGAGCAGTGAACAAATGGGCAGCAGCAGAGGAGGAATCACTCGGGGAGGAGGAAGTAAAAGGCATACGCAAACGCCCCATATCCATGGAGTGGACCATATTGTTACACCAATTCAAACAACAAACAACTCGCGACGATTCAGACATCTCGTCGCAAGCCCCAGCAGATTCGCAAACAAAGGCCCAGATCGGCAGCACACACACTATTTCCCACACAACTGCAAGTGCGCAACGGCGTACGACGACGCAACCACTCACACACTAGGTCAGCCAGACGGACGGTGATGGCTGGACAGGCCCCAACCCGCAGAAATTAACCACACGCACAAGCAGGATACACAGTAGCCCCGGTACCCAGTCTGACTCGTATATCCCGGATCTCACGAACGCAACCCCAGTTAAACTCCCCAGTTATTAGTTAAGCATTATAGCCGGTAGTTAGTACACCAGTAATCAACAGGAAGGAGATGCATCTTCATGTGAAAAGACATGCACAATTGTGTGATATTGTTTATTGAAGCAATTATACTATGTATTAGATAGATGTCAACCCAGAGAAACGGCTGTAATTCCAGAACAATTCGACTCTTATGGTAGATAGGTTTAAGACAACCTTTATAGAAAGCTATCCTAGTGGTAGCTGTGGAGAGCAGCCTTCAGGCTAAGTCTTGAAGGAATGTAAAGCAGCTTGTTTTACCACACAATCTCTTGAATCACCAAATGAAAAGACACCACACAGGTATATATATCAAATATATATGTATTTATTAATAAACACGCTCTACTAATCTCTTTATGAGATTAGAGGTCAGGAACGTATGTACAAGTCAAATATTATCAGAATAAGTTTAGCACAATTGAATATTACAATCTTAGTTTGCTGGACCTAGGTCTAGTGCATCTAGAATCGAGGGACCCCCAAGAACCACCCCAGGTAGTTGTAGGAGACCCACTGGGGACGGACGCGGTGACCTGGCACCGATGCGAATCCTGTACGAGTCTATGCACTCAGACGCGATTGAGATATCAATGTTAAAGGTCCCTTGCGTGTTCGAGGCGAACACACCGATCGGTCCTTGTACGAGTCGAAGGACGCGGTTACAGATGGAATTGCAAGGGAGTTGGACGCGGTGTGTCTAACACAGACGCGAACCTTGTACGAGTCAGTGCGAGAGTCGCACTTGGAAAGTTAGAGTTTTAGGACACTTCGAGGGAAGCTACAAGCAAGTCACTTACAGGGTAAGTAGTTCTAGGGCCCACACCCACAGGAGCACCGTTGTGCTGAAGTTACCTCACCCAGGGGAGCCGGGTGCATAGGTGTTCTTTGGTGTCGGGTCGCAGCGTCGTTTTCAATGGGAGCCAGTTTAGACTTGCTGCTTGCGGCGACAGGAGAAGTGTCCGGAGGAATCCAAGCCTGGATTCGGAAGATGGAAGACCTGAAAGCAGAGGGGACAGTGTTCGAAGTCACTTGGCAGTGACTCGGGGCAAGGAAGATGGATGCCCACCGTCGTCGCAAGATTCAGGTCGTTCGGGGTTGCCTTGACTCTTCAGCCACGAGGTCCAGGAGGCGTCGACGATGACCAGGAGCTGGATTCGGCGTGTCCCACGATGTCTGCAGCTTACTGCTGTGTCGGCAACTCGATCGGAGCCAACAAGCCTTGGTAACAGCAAGTCTCGGGGAAAGTGCGAAGAGGCAATGGCGCAGACCAGCAAGGTCTGTGGGACTCACCCAGCGAGGGTAAGTCAGGGCAGGCCTGGAGCAACCAGGGAGCCCTTCGGTTTCTTTAGGAAGTCTTCTGGGGACCCACAAGCCGGCTGGCAAGGGATCGCGAAGACGCTTCAGGAGGATTCGCTCACAGGGGCCCACGGTCACTCGGGACGTGGTAGGCCGCTGATCTTAGGAGGGATTCCTGCTGGAGGCTGGGACCACCCGTGGTCCAAAGCACAAGTTCGTGGAACGTTGTGAAGGGGTTGCACTCGACAATAGTGCACGGTACCCAGGGGTCGTGGTTCCTCGTTACTCTTGGGGTCCACTGGCCTCAGCTTCGCTGGGGACTCACAATGGCCTTTGAGAAGTCAGGAAATCCACTTCTTGGGCTGCAGGGACTTCGGACTCCGGCGGGAGCGGCGTAGTTTGCGACCGTCGTTTGTAGTTTTTGGTGCCTGCCAAGCAGGGGAGTCACTCCTTGACTCCAAGGGAGATTCTTCAATCTTCCAAAGGTAGTGGAACGTCGAAGGTCCAGGATTCTTCTTGTAGAGCGTCGTCCAGGGAAATCTAGGGTGCAATGCACAGGTTCCCCCTCTTATACTAAAAGGAGGGAGGGACTAGCTCTATGACCCTACCTATGGGAGGGTCAGGGGAGTGGGTGGCTACACCCACTTCCCTTTGTCCAGTTTCGCGCCAGAGCAGGGACAGGTAGCCCCTGAGCCGGTTTGAACTGGCATATGCACGGAGGAGCCTTCTGCTCCCCAGTGCAGGACTTCAAAGCACTCTAGGAGTGCACCCACCCAGCCCCAATACACTAAACCCTGTCTGGGAGGTGGTCACACCCCCTTGGGACAGGATATCTATTGTTGGGCTTCCTCCACTGCGAGTGTTGGTCATCAGCAGGAGGGCAGCCCAGTGTCTGTGACTGGTGGCATCCATTTTGTGATGCCAGGGCTCTGCAGGATTCTACCGCGTTTCCACAGTAGGTACATGTCTATCCCTCTAGAAGGGTGGAATGCTACCCCCGCCGCCAGGACTGGCGGGGGGTAGTATTCCAAGATGTTTGACACCAAACACAACATGTTTCGATGCAGCCATTCCAAAGTTCGCATTTTACCGCGAGGATATAATGCACTTAAAAGTATATGGTTTAACCGCATCCACAAACAGCACCAGAGAATGGACTCTGAGAGCTGCAGAGGGGCCCTGCTCAGGCAGAGGCACCCCCTCACATAGAAGCCAAGCACCCTGCCCTCAGGATTGATAGGGCCTGCCTTAGGGGTGACTGATAGGTTCATATGTGTGTGCAGGAGAGATATAGGGGACCTATATCTCAGTGAGGAGTGCTAGCACCACCTCACCCAGGCTGCAGTAGCAGGCCTGTGGTGTCAGATTTAGTCTGCTTACCAGGGGTGGCATAATGCATGCTTCAGCCCCTGGTAGGCCTGTGAAGTACCTATGCCCTTGGTACCTAAGGTACCATATACTAGGGACTCATAAGGTACCACAGTATCCAATCACTAGTGCACCTAGAGTGCACTCCAAGTCGTTTAGAGAGAACAGAGAGGCTGGGGCCCTGATTAGCAGGGGCCCGGCCAGACTATAGCCAGAAACCAATGTAAACATCAGAAAAAAAGTGGGGGCAACATAAGAGGCAGATCCTACTCTCCTACACAACCCCCCCCCCAAACGCAGGGACACTAAACTAACCTTGACCAGTTGAGTCTTCGTGTTCAAAGTGGAAATACCTTGAGAGTCCATCTGCATTGGCATGTTGGGTCCCAGGTCTATGTTCCACTGTATAGTCCATCCCCTGTAGGGAAATGGACCACCTCAAAAGTTTTGGGTTTTCTCCTTTCATTTGTTTAAGCTATAGGAGGGGCTTGTGGTCGGTCTGAACTATGAAGTGAGTACCAAACAAGTATGGCCTCAGCTTCTTCAGGGCCCATACCACAGCAAAGGCCTCCTCTCTATAGCTGACCAACGTTTCTCTCTAGGGGTCAGCCTTCTGCTAATAAAAGCTACTGGCTGGTCTTGACCTTCATCATTCAGTTGAGACAGTACAGCTCCCACACCCAGCTCAGAAGCATCTGTTTGGACAATGAACTTTTTGGTGTAGTCTGGACTCTGTAAGATGGGGGCAGTGCACATGGCCTGCTTTAGGTCTTCAAATGCCTTTTGACAGCTAGCTGTCCACTGAACCTTTTTTGGCATTTTCTTTGAGGTCAGATCATTCAAGGGGGTCACTATAGATCCATATCCCTTGACAAACCTCCTATAGTACCCAATCAGGCCTAAGAAGGCTCTCACCTGTGTCTGGGTGGTTGGAGCAACCCATTCCATTATGGTTTGGATTTTGCTCTGTAAAGGCTGAACCTGGCCTCCACCTACAAGGTGGCCCAGGTACACAACCTGACTCTGCCCTATCTGGCACTTAGTGGCCTTGATAGTGAGGCCTGCTTTCTGCAGAGCCTCCAAAACATTCCTGAGGTGGACCAGGTGATCCTGCCAGGAGGAACTAAAGACAGCAATATCATCTAGATAAGCTGAGCAAAAAGTTTCCATCCCTCTCAGAACTTTATTCACCAACCTCTGAAAAGTGGCAGGTGCATTTTTCAATCCAAAGGGCATCACCCTTTGGTAGTGCCCACCAGGGGTCGAAAACGCTGTCTTGGCGTTTGCATCATCAGCTAATCTGATCTGCCAGTAGCCAGCTGTTAGGTCAAACGTGCTTAGATACTTGGCTGAGGCCAAAGTATCAATCAGCTCATCTGCCCTTGGTATGGGATAGGCATCAGTCCTAGTGACTGCATTGAGGCCTCTGTAGTCTACACAAAACCTCATTTCTTTCTTACCACCCTGGGTATGAGGCTTGGTACCAGGACTACTGGACTAGCCCAAGGGCTATCTGAAGGCTCAATTACACCTAGCTCCAACATGTTCTGGACTTCAGTCCTGATACAGTCCCTGACATGGTCAGGTTGCCTGTAGATTTTATTCTTGACAGGCAGACTGTCTCCAGTGTCCACCTCATGGGTGCACCAGGAAGTCTGACTAGGGGTCAGGCTAAACATATGTCTAAACTGTTGCAGAACTTGTCTGCACTCAGTTTGCTGATGGTCGGTGAGGCTGCTTGCCAAAGCAACACCATCTACTGACCCATCATCAGGGTTCTGAGAGAGCAGGTCAGGGAGAGGGTCACTCTCCTCCTCCTGGTCCTCATCAGTTGCCATGAGCAAGCCCATGTCAGCCCTGTCAACATATGGCTTTAATCTGTTGACATGGAGCACCCTCAGGGGGCTCCTGGGAGTTCCAAGATTCACCAGGTAGGTGACTTCTCCCTTCTGTTCAACTATTGTATGGGGGCCACTCCACTTGTCTTGGAGGGCTGCTGGGGCCACAGGCTCCAACACCCACACTTTCTGTCCTGGCTGGTATACAGTCAGTACAGCCTTTTGGTCATGCCAAGCTTTTTGTAATTCTTGGCTGGCCTCCAGGTTTCTGGTTGCCTTTTTCATGTACTCAGCCATCCGGGAGCGGAGACCAAGTACATAGTCCATCACATCTTGTTTGGGGGCTTGAGAGGTAACTCCCAGCCCTCTTTACCAAACACAGTGGACCTCTCACAGGATGCCCAAACAGAAGCTCAAATGGGCTGTAGCCAACCCCCTTCTGTGGAACCTCTCTGTATGCAAACAACAGGCAAGGATGAAGAAGGTCCCATTTCCGCCTAAGCTTCTCTGGGAGTCCTTTAATCATTCCTTTCAAGGTTTTGTTGAAGCGTTCAACCAAACCATTGCATTGTGGGTGATAGGGGTGGTGAACTTGTAAGTTACACCACACTCCTTCCACATTGCTTTTAGATATCCTGACATGAAGTTGGTACCTCTGTCAGAAATGACCTCCTTTGGAAAACCCACTCTGGAGAAGACTCCAATGAGGGCTCTTGCCACCACAGGGGCTGTGGTGGTCCTCAGGGGAATTGCTTCTGGGTACCTGGTGGCATGATCCACTACCACCAGGATAAACCTGTGCCCAGATGCAGTTTGAGGGTCAAGGGGACCAACAATGTCAATCCCTACCCTTTCAAAGGGTACCCCCACCACAGGTAGTGGTATCAGGGGGGCCTTTGTTGTGCCACCTGCCTTACCACTGGCTTGGCATGTGACACAGGAGCGACAAAACTCCTTTGTGTCCTCTGACATATGTGTCTAATGAAAATGTGGAACAAGCCTGTCCCAGGTCTTGTTTTGGCCCAAGTGTCCTGCTAAAGGGATGTCATGTGCTAGGGTCAAGAGGAACCCCCTAAACTTCTGAGGTATTACCAACCTCCTGGTGGCTCCAGGGGCTGGGTCTCTACCCTCAGAATATAGGAGTCCCTCATCCCAATAAACTTTATGGGACCCACTAGCACTCCCAGCAGCCTCAGCAGCAGCCTGCTGTCTGAGGGGTTCAAGAGAGGGGCAGCCCTGTTGCTCCTTCCTCAGATCTTCCCTAGAAGGGCCCCCTGCCCCCAAGAACTCAACCTGATCAGGCTCAAGTCCCTCTGGGGCAGTTCCTTCTTCAGGATCTGCTTCACCTCCCTCTGGGGGTGAATCTGTGATCTGAGACAGAGGGGAAGGCACTGCCTTTACCCTACTGCTCCTCCTCTTGGGAAGCATCTGGTCCATTGTTCCAGGATCCAGAGCTTGTTCAGTGTCATGCATTCTTGCTTGTGACCTGGTCACAGCAAATACCTCTGCAGGGATGCCCAACATCTCAGCATGAGTCCATAACTCTACATCAGACCAGGCTGAAGTCTCTAGATCATTGCCCAATAGACATTCGACAGGGAGGTCTGCACTGACTACAACCTTCTTGAGGCCAGTTACCCCTCCCCAGGAGAAATTCACAACTGCCAGACTATGGTTGATCTTGACGTTGCTTGCATTGGTCACCTGGTACATTTCGCCCAGGATGATCTGTCCAGGGTCCACAAGATCCTCTGCCACCATGGTGACACTAGCACCTGTGTCCCTAAATGCCAAAGCCTGTTTGCCATTTATTACAGGCTGCTGTTTGTATTTGCCCAGGTTACTGGGACTCACTAGGAAGGACATATTAAGGTCTCCCTCACAAATCAGCATTGCCTGAGTGGGCACTCTGACTAGGTCAGAGTCCACTTCAGAACCCAGGGTCAACCCTACTACACCCTTATTCTGTGTACCACCTCCACCAGTAGCTGAACTAGGGGGAACAGTTGCCTTAGGGGCAGGAGTGGTGGTGGTTTGGTCTTTGGACTTGTTACAGTCAGAAGTCCAGTGCCCTTTCTGTTTACAGAATTTGCACCAGGGCTTCTTTTGGCCTTTTCCCTTGTTGGATTGTGACTCCCCACCAGATGGAGATTTTTGGGGCCCTTGTGAAGACTTCTGGTCTTTTGACTTATCCCCACCTTTCTCAGAGCCCTTAGGATCTTGCTTCTTGGTGTCACCCCTTGATTCTGGGGTTTCTGCCTCACCCTGGTTCTGACCCACTTGTCTGCCTTCTTTCCCAATTCTTGGGGAGAGGTCAGATCCGAGTCCACCAGGTACTGATGCAACAACTGGTTCTGGCAATTATTAAGGATCTGTTCTCTCATCATCAGATTATACAATCCCTTGAAATCAGTAACCCTACTGCCAACCAGCCAACCCTCCAGAGGCTTGGTTGCACAATCAACAAAGTCAGTCCAGTCCTGAGTCTGTGCCTTCTGGGTATCTCTGAACTTTAACCTGTACTGTTCAGTGGTTAAGCCAAACCCATATATCAGTGCACTCTTCAGGACTTCATAATCATCAGCATCCTCTTCTCTAACAGTGAGGAGCTTGTCTCTACCTTCATCTGAAAAGGAGAGCCACAAGATTGCTGCCCACTGCTTTTGGGGGACCTGCTGTACTCTACAGGCCCTCTCCAGAGCAGTTATCCACTTGTGGATATCATCCCCACTCTGGTAGGGAGGAACAACCTTGCTCAGGTTCCTATGGTCTGGAATAGATTCTCTGCCTCTAGGGACACTGTTGCTGCCACCAAGGGGTTCTAACCCCTCTCTTCTAGAAGCTCTCTGGATCTCCAGGGCTTCTCTATCCAGTGCCAACTGCTTGGTTCTGAGGGCAACTCTTGCTTCCTCATACTGCAGCAGTTTGCACATTCTTTCAGAGGAGGTCTCTCTTATGGGAAAGTATGAGTTCCTCTGGTGGACAAATTCTCTGCCAGAGTGATAAGAGTGCTCAGATTCCCTGGAAGGGGACCTATGCCTCTCATCCACTCTGTCAGTTCTCTTAGGGAGAATTCCTCTGTCCTTTTCAGGCCCCTTGAGGCCTGGCCCTTCAATCACAGAGTCCTGGTCATTCGGATTTTCATCGTCTGACCCAGATACTGTAATTGACCCACCCACTGATTCAGACCCATTAGCTCCTAGAGCCAATCTAAGATCATCTGCTGTCAGCAGATCTATCAGGTGCAGGGTTGAGGGACTCTGTCCTAGCCTCAGGTGTCTTTCAACACACATGGCTCTCAAGTCAGAGAAAGCCATGTCCTTATACTGAGGCTGAGTGGATCCACTGGTTCCACCCTTTAAGGACATTCTAGTGTTGTGCAGTGTTGTACTACCTACACTAGTTTGTGGCCTACTGATACTAGCTTGAGCTGTAGAAAGGGTGTGCTATCCCTTGGCACACAGCTCTAAGTTCAGTAGAACTTATCGATACTAAGCTTGACTTTATATGTACCTTAAGTACCTATAGTGGTTTTCAGTTAGTAATTCAAATAGAGATTTTCTGGTAAAACAATAGCAAGCTGGAATCCCACACGCTGCCCACCAATGTGAGAAGTTGGCCTGGTATATGCTGTTCACTAATTAAAGTGGACACCTTGCACCAGAACAATTCGACTCTTATGGTAGATAGGTTTAAGACAACCTTTATAGAAAGCTATCCTAGTGGTAGCTGTGGAGAGCAGCCTTCAGGCTAAGTCTTGAAGGAATGTAAAGCAGCTTGTTTTACCACACAATCTCTTGAATCACCAAATGAAAAGATACCACACAGGTGTATATATATCAAATATATATATATTTATTAATAAACACTCTCTACTAATCTCTTTATGAGATTAGAGGTCAGGAACATATGTACAAGTCAAATATTATCAGAATAAGTTTAGCACAATTGAATATTACAATCTTAGTTTGCTAGACCTAGGTCTAGGGCATCTAGAATCGAGGGACCCCCAAGAACCACCCCAGGTAGTTGTAGGAGACCCACAGGGGACGGACGCGGTGACCTGGCACCGATGCGAATCCTGTACGAGTCTATGCACTCAGACGCGATTGAGATATCAATGTTCAAGGTCCCTTGCGTGTTCGAGGCGAACACACCGATTTGTCCTTGTACGAGTCGAAGGACGCGGTTACAGATGGAATTGCAAGGGAGTTGGACGCGGTGTGCCTAACACAGACGCGAACCATGTACGAGTCAGCACGATAGTCGCACTTGGAAAGTTAGAGTTTTAGGACACTTCGAGGGAAGCTACAAGCAAGTCACTTACAGGGTAAGTAGTTCTAGGGCCCACACCCACAGGAGCACCGTAGTGCTGAAGTTACCTCACCCAGGGGAGCCGGGTGCATAGGTGTTCTTTGGTGTCGGGTCGCGGCGTCGTTTTCAATGGGAGCCAGTGAAGACTTGCTGCTTGCGGCGACAGGAGAAGTGTCCGGAGGAATCCAAGCCTGGATTCGGAAGATGGAAGACCTGAAAGCAGAGGGGACAGTGTTCAAAGTCACTTGGCAGTGACTCGGGGCAAGGAAGATGGATGCCCACCGTCGTCGCAAGATTCAGGTCGTTCGCGGTTGCCTTGACTCTTCAGCCACGAGGTCCAGGAGGCGTCGACGACGACCAGGAGCTGGATTCGGCGTGTCCCACGATGTCTGCAGCTTACTGCGTTGTCGGCAACTCGATCGGAGCCAACAAGCCTTGGTAACAGCAAGTCTCGGGGAAAGTGCGAAGAGGCAATGGCGCAGACCAGCAAGGTCTGTGGGACTCACCCAGCGAGGGTAAGTCAGGGCAGGCCTGGAGCAACCAGGGGAGCCCTTCGGTTTCTTTAGGAAGTCTTCTGGGGACCCACAAGCCGGCTGGCAAGGGATCGCGAAGACGCCTCAGGAGGATTCGCTCACAGGGGCCCACGGTCACTCGGGACGTGGTAGGCCGCTGATCTTAGGAAGGATTCCTGCTGGAGGCTGGGATCACCCGTGGTCCAAAGCACAAGTTCGTGGAACGTTGTGAAGGGGTTGCACTCGACAATAGTGCACGGTACCCAGGGGTCGCGGTTCCTTGTTACTCTTGGGGTCCACTGGCCTCAGCTTCGCTGGGGACTCACGATGGCCTTTGAGAAGTCAGGAAATCCACTTCTTGGGCTGCAGGGACTTCGGACTCCGGCGGGAGCGGCGTAGTTTGCGACCGTCGTTTGTAGTTTTTGGTGCCTGCCAAGCAGGGGAGTCACTCCTTGACTCCAAGGGAGATTCTTCAGTCTTCCAAAGGTAGTGGAACGTCGAAGGTCCGGGATTCTTCTTGTAGAGTGTCGTCCAGGGAAATCTAGGGTGCAATGCACAGGTTCCCCCTCTTATACTAAAAGGAGGGGAGGGACTAGCTCTATGACCCTACCTATGGGAGGGTCAGGGGAGTGGGTGGCTACACCCACTTCCCTTTGTCCAGTTTCGTGCCAGAGCAGGGACAGGTAGCCCCTGAGCCGGTTTGAACTGGCATATGCACGGAGGAGCCTTCTGCTCCCCCAGTGCAGGACTTCAAAGCACTCTAGGAGTGCACCAACCCAGCCCCAATACACTAAACCCTGTCTGGGAGGTGGTCACACCCCCTTGGGACAGGATATCTATTGTTGGGCTTCCTCCACTGCGAGTGTTGGTCATCAGCAGGAGGGCAGCCCAGTGTCTGTGACTGGTGGCATCCATTTTGTGATGCCAGGGCTCTGCAGGATTCTACCGCGTTTCCACAGTAGGTACATGTCTATCCCTCTAGAAGGGTGGAATGCTACCCCGCCGCCAGGACTGGCGGGGGGTAGTATTCCAAGATGTTTGACACCAAACACGACATGTTTCGATGCAGCCATTCCAAAGTTAGCATTTTACCGCGAGGATATAATGCACTTAAAAGTATATGGTTTAACCGCATCCACAAACCGCACCAGAGAATGGACTCTGAGAGCTGCAGAGGGGCCCTGCTCAGGCAGAGGCACCCCCTCACATAGAAGCCAAGCACCCTGCCCTCAGGATTGATAGGGCCTGCCTTAGGGGTGACTGATAGGTTCATATGTGTGTGCAGGAGAGATATAGGGGACCTATATCTCAGTGAGGAGTGCTAGCACCACCTCACCCAGGCTGCAGTAGCAGGCCTGTGGTGTCAGATTTAGTCTGCTTCCCAGGGGTGGCATAATACATGCTTCAGCCCCTGGTAGGCCTGTGAAGTACCTATGCCCTTGGTACCTAAGGTACCATATACTAGGGACTCATAAGGTACCACAGTATCCAATCACTAGTGCACCTAGAGTGCACTCCAAGTCGTTTAGAGAGAACAGAGAGGCTGGGGCCCTGATTAGCAGGGGCCCAGCCAGACTATAGCCAGAAACCAGTGTAAACATCAGAAAAAAAGTGGGGGCAACATAAGAGGCAGATCCTACTCTCCTACAGAATAGCATTGGCTAAGTTACAACTGCCAACCAGGGAGGGCTGGGCGCACCTTCCTTCGAATCATACGTCCTTGGCAGCGCAACTACAGTGGCTATCCTATTGGACGGCGGGTAGGCACGTGGGGGAGACCCACGCAGCGACGGGCCCTATAGCCACTCCGGAAATCCGCCGTTTGCTCCTGCCAGGCACTAAGCTGCGACGCACATACCCAATACAGGTGTCGGTAGCTCGTAAATGCATGCAGAGGATACACCGTATGTCTGCAGGGGTGCTTTTGTACTCTCCTCTACTGCCTTTGGTGGGTTGGCCCAGAAGAGAGACGTACTATACAACAAATATGCTCAGCATATGGACAGAGCGCACTCTAACCAAGATAGAATCCCTATTTGAGGACGGACAATTAAGACTGTTCCGCCAGATAATGGAAGACTTCGACCTTCCCCCCCGGCCAATTCTAACACCAAAGGCAAATCATAGAAAGCTACCGTTTATATCATGACTTGACAGAAGGAGAACCAGCAACACATCCGGTCCTTCACACAATCATGCACATGGGGACGGGCCGGAACCTGATCACTTGGCTTTATAAAGCCATACGGGAGCTCATAAACAAACCACTAGATGCGCTGCGGGTAACATGGGAGGAAGAGCTGGGGCGTCAATTACACGATAAAGAATGGGAGACAGCACTCGAATACCCCAAGAAGGTGTCCCGAAACACGCGATTTAAAAAACATACAATTTTATATATTACACAGAGCGTATCAAACGCCAGCGCGTCTCTAGCGGTATTATCCATCCACGCAGTTCCTTTGTCCCAGATGCCAAACACCGGACGCGGACTTTCATCATATGTTTTGGGCCTGCCCTACAATAGGATCATATTGGCACACTATCCACGAGGCACTCTGGGACCTCACGGGTTTATCTAACATGAACACATGGGAGGCCTGCGCACTCGGAATCTTCCGAAGGCGGAAACAGCACAAAGTACTAATCCGCTTTGCATCACTAGCAATACTACTAGCTAAAAGAGGAATAGCTATGCACTGGCGGGCCCCTACGGGACCCCCGATAGCAGCCTGGGTGGGAGCAGTGAACAAATGGGCAGCAGCAGAGGAGGAATCACTCGGGGAGGAGGAAGTAAAAGGCATACGCAAACGCCCCATATCCATGGAGTGGACCATATTGTTACACCAATTCAAACAACAAACAACTCGCGACGATTCAGACATCTCGTCGCAAGCCCCAGCAGATTCGCAAACAAAGGCCCAGATCGGCAGCACACACACTATTTCCCACACAACTGCAAGTGCGCAACGGCGTACGACGACGCAACCACTCACACACTAGGTCAGCCAGACGGACAGTGATGGCTGGACAGGCCCCAACCCGCAGAAATTAACCACACGCACAAGCAGGATACACAGTAGCCCCGGTACCCCGTCTGACTCATATATCCCGGATCTCACGAACGCAACCCCAGTTAAACTCCCCAGTTATTAGTTAAGCATTATAGCCGGTAGTTAGTACACCAGTAATCAACAGGAAGGAGATGCATCTTCATGTGAAAAGACATGCACAATTGTGTGATATTGTTTATTGAAGCAATTATACTATGTATTAGATAGATGTCAACCCAGAGAAACGACTGTAATTCCTAAGGTTTAAAACACACGAAACGAAGTCAATTTAAATGTACTACCACGCAATGTGTTTCCATTAAGAAAATGTTAATAAAAATATTTGACAAAAAAAAATTATACTATTCTGTGGTCCTTTCAAAAACTGGTATACAGCAATGTGATCTGGTTGCTTAACATTTTGAATTCATGTCTTATTTATAATATTCTAAGAGATTGAAGATGAACCAGTACTGGTGTTATAACCACCCTACATAATGGTAGGTCAATCAATTAGTACTATATTGGCCCCATGAGACCTCCTAGTTTAGCCCCTGTTTGTAGGTCTTGAGTCGATATATCTAGTGTTGTTCATAAAACTGCAGTTTTTGGCAAATATTATTTGTATTACTATCATTTTCGGAATGACCTGAGTCAATGAAATGTCTAGTTAGTTTGGTGCTGTATTTTGTAAACCTAATTTATTAAGGGTTATTTGGTGCACATTTCCTTTCCTCGTAGATGCATTTGGCCGGATAGTCTGTCATGTAGTTTGACTGCCAATTTATCAGCATGTTTTTTTTGTACTTGCTCTTCGCTGTACAATTTCTTTGCAGTCTCACGAGGGTCCTAATGAGGTTTTCCATGAGAGATCTGAATTCTTCTCTACTCATAGTGATAGTAAAGTTGAGAAACTCATTTCTACTGTTTCAATCAAGCACTAAAGTCTTTTTAGCAGTTCTTTCTCAACTTTTCTGCCAATGTGAGTAGAGACAAGCTATCTTTTCTAGACCTTAAAATCAGCACCTACAGGAACTCCCTGAAGTGCAAAGTATTCTATTAGTCAAACGATCGCAACCACTTGTTGAGCTTTGATCGTTTCTATCCTAGGTTCTATACTCGTGTAACTGGATTCAGGTCGAATTTGGAGATAGTATTGCATGGACTAAAAATCTTCACAAAGGCTTTAAACTAGAATGCATTATAGCTCAACTTCTTTTTCATCTCTATGGGGCTACTATTGAAGAGGATGGGCTGCCAGTTCAATTCAGTTTACCAATGTTAACTTTCTTATTAAATTGTATTGAAATCAGCTTGCTACACACATTAGGCAAATTCAGTTTCTGCTGCTTAAATAACAACTTGAGATCCATTAAGAAAATACCAAGATTGTAAAATTCAGCACAAAGAATGCAAATCTAACCATGTCTAACTAGGAATATAGCCAGGCAAATCAGTAATAGCGTCCATATACCTGGAAGTCACTCTCCATCAATGGGTCCATCCTAAAGCCTGTTTACAAGCAATGGAAAACAAAGTTTCTTCATTAAGATTCGCTCTCTTAAAATTATCCAAGAACTTAGATGGCCCAACATTAACACCATTCCTTAAAGTTATGAAAGCCAGATAATTACCATCATTAAGATATGGATTGGACGCTTTTGGTTTAATCTGGAACAAAGCAAGCTATTAAGAAACATTTTCAGTCTCCTTTAATCATCAATTCCAGCGCAAATTAGTTTAGTATTTAGCTTGATCACACATCAAATAGGAACAAATGGTGCTCTAGTAAGATACTGGTGCAAAATTAAACGAGCCAAGCAAATCTTTTGAAAACAACCCCTGTAGCAAATTTGAAGACTGAAACTATTGAGGAAACACCCCTTGGCATACCACAATTACTGTACTCTTGCAAAGTTACGATTGGAACAACCATGGGACCTTGAACTATCTTATGACAACATTAAATGGCTCCTAAGGAAATACATTACCAAGAAGTCCTAAGACAGAGACCTCCAAAAATTAGAAAATCTCCTTCATTCTGAATTGAGTAGGGCCAACTATGCAGGAAATCAATTTCATACATACCATATTGGAGCCATATGAAGGGATAGGCTCAAATACCTTCAATTCTGTTTTGAGTGATATAGGAGAAGTGAAACAACCATGAAAGTTGAAAAGAGAAAAGCTGGCTTGCCGTTTCAGTACTTTCTATAAGGAGAGCTTAGCACACATTATAGGCTGTCACCCTAGATTTCTATCAAAATCTAAAATTCTTCTCTTACCATTTTTTAAGAAAATAGGTATATGATCCTGCAAGAAGCTGTCTTGTTCTACTAGTAGCTCAGAAGGCGTCTTTACAAGTAACTGCGAAATATATGGATATTGCACAGAACATGTTCAACTCTCAACAACTGAACATCAAATTATCCATCTAAATGATGCATGAACTTTATTGCATGATTTCTTTCATAACACATTTTATTAATTTTGAGATAGGTTTCATATTGAAAAAGATACAGAATAACTGTATAACTATGGCGCATTCCCCCCCATGCCTCCGCCGAGACCCCCCCCAGTCGCCTCCTTTACCAAGGATTTTGCGGGGAGTCTCTCCAGATTGGGCCTCCTACAATTACCCCACTTATGTGCGGATTTTCATCTCAAGTGTTGCCTCCTGTGGAGTCATGGCAGTTCCACGATAGTCTGCCCATCTCTTCCAGACTTTTATGCACTTCTGGGCGCAGCCTCTGGCTTTTTACACCAATTTATCCCTGCTCATGCACCAGTCAAGACTGTTCATCCATGGAGGGAGGGTCTATCACTACACCAGTGAGCTATCTCTCTTTTAGCCACAGTCCGGCCCAGCCACTGCACCGTCAAGGTGTTCCGGTCTTGGTCAAAGTCTGTGTTAATATTTAGAAGGACTGACTTTGGATCCCGGGATGTAGACCTCCCCAGTACCTATCCCAGGCAGGACAGGGTACGCCTCCAATACGACACTGACATGTCACACTTCCAGATGATGTGAAATAGGTCCCCATCCTGCTACGAATATCAAAGGCAGTAGGTGGTGGTGGCTACCCCCATTTTCCATAGTTTGTGTCTCGTGAGGTATGTTCCATGAAAGTAGTTTAGCTGGATAAGACGAAAGCTAATCACGATTGCGAAGTGTCTTGGGGAAGCTTTGGCTTCATACATTCGTCGTCCGTGAGGGTTCCTAAGTCGCTCTACCAAGTGGATCGGAGTGCAGGTAAATAATTGGGTATATGGTGTACTAGTGAGCAATATATTTGTGTCAGTTTGTGGTCCCCCCGAAGCAGCTTTGCCTCTAGAGGATTGTATTCGGGGAGGTCCTCTAATTCCGAGAAGTAAGGGCATGTCCTAATTGAAACTATTGGTAAAACTGGCTCTGGTGTAGGTTGTACTCCCTCTGTAATGTCTGGTATGACTTGGGTATTTTGTCCTCCAGTAAATCCCCTAGGGTGGAGGTATCTATTGTGTCCCATTTTTGGAATCCCTTCAGCGCCGCCACCTGTGGTTTAACAGACCCCACCCACAGCGATGTCTGCTCAGTGAGCTCCCCATTCCCTGCACCCGATGTGTCTTAGGTGGTATTTCATGTCTGAATCACTATTTTCATCGCTGAGGAAGCGCCAGTCGTGTCTTTCCTTTATAGAGTATTAGATGTTTATTGAGGTCCCCAGTAGTGCCCATTTCTCAAACACGCATGCTGGGTCCCCCCAGGTGTCGCCACCATTAGTTAAAGATCAGTAGATGGGAGGGCTTGTAGTAGGATTCAATATCGGCTGCTGCAATGCTGCCAAAGTAGGTAGATATAAAGCATTTTTTTAGAGTTATGTGGGGTAAGTCCTGGCTCCACAAAAACCTGCGAAGCATAGAGTGCATTTTGTAGAATAAGGAACGGGCAAGTCATATGGGTAGTTCTGCAGCTGATGCAAGAAGTGGGTTAGTGACACCATTTTAAAAATGGCGGATCTACCCAGTAGGGAGAGGGGGAGCGCAGACCATGTTCTAATATCCACTTTTAATGCATCAGTCAGTCGTCTAGTGTTGCTTACCTATGCTGTGTTGACATTCGGGGTGGCGTATACTCCCAGATATTTAAAGTCTTGTGTGACAGTTAGGTCGGCTGCCCACCCTAGGTCATGAGGGTGAGAGGGGATTGGGAACACCCAGGACTTTGCTTAATTAAATGAACAGACCTGATGTCGCTCCAAAGAGTCTGAGGATCTGTAATGTCCTTGGACTGGAGATATTGGGTTCCGTCAGGAAAATCAAAACATCTTCTGTGTAGAGGGCTACCCTTTCCGAGACCCCGGGCCACAATCAAACTCTCTTACATGTGCGTTGATGCGGAGTCACTATGCCAAGTTTTCTATGGTGATGGCGAAGAGGAGAATGGTGTTGGCAAAAAGGAGAGGTAACAGTGGGCATCCCTGCCTCGTGCCCTGTCGGATGGCAAATGGTTCGGATGTTGCAGAACCTGCGCGGACATGGGCAGTCTGATAGAGACTTCCAGTCGCAGGTTTCTTACCTCGGAATTATCCCCAGGCATCACACTGGATCTGGAAATTTTTTCGGGAACAGTACCCCTGTTCGCCTGTAGGTGGCATCGATCAGCTCTGCATGGCGTCGTCCATGCTGGATGTGACACGCGCGGTACCTTTATAGGCAACACCCCAGCGCGTTGATTTTGGTTCTTTTCTTTCCATGCCAGTCATCGCTGATCCGGCGACAGCTACCCCTTCAATCATTTTTTTACTGTGCTTTTTCAATGTTTTGTCTAAGCTTTTATGAGAGTTCTTCTCCCGGTGTGGCAGGGATGTCTACTAGAAAGACTGACTTCAAGCCCTGCAGTGCCTTATCGACAGATGTCAGCGACAGCCCTGCACCTTGTATGCCTCTAGTGCTCTGAACGCAACCACAATGCGAAGACCTGCATCGATTGCCATGACATGCACCCCAAGGCCTTGAGGGATTATCCTTCAAGCTCCATGCCGCCCGACGAGCAATGCCGCGATGCTCTTGATCCCGCTCGAGAGAGGCCCTGGGATCAATTGCAAAGTTCACAATCCTAGTCACACTCCAAGTTGTTGGGCCACTTGGGTAAGTACCACAAGAAGAAAAAAAGTAAGAAGTCGAAGAGGTCATTGACTTAGCCACTTCCATCTGCCGGCGAGACGAGGGAGCGTCAACATTCGAGGGCTGGCTCTGCGGTTGAGCCAGCGCCTGGGTCGACGCTGTGCTACCCAGAGTTTCAGGGAGCCGGATCAACCTCCGCTCAGCTCCACAGGTTTTATGAGGCTATGTGCTATATGACCGATCCCCGTGGAGCTGCCCCGACAGCTATAGGGGAGACAGGCTCTGGCACACCGCTATGACCGTCACCTACCCAGCCGGACCTCGGACTTATGTCTCGTCTCTTTCTCCGCTGCTGACTCTTGGTCCCTTCCTGATTATCATTTTTATCCGGCGGAGTCCGAAATGTATGACTGATATCCGGTGGAGCTGCCCCGACAGCTATAGGGGAGACAGGCTCTGGCACACCGCTATGGCCGTCACCTACCCAGCCGGACCTCGGACTTATATCTCGTATCTTTCCCCGCTGCTGACTCCCTCCCGTGGACTCCCTGCTCTCCCTGGCCTTTTTATTTTTTCCCCCTCTCTTTTCTGTGGATCTTGTTTTTCATGGTTTTTCCTGTATTGAATTTGTAACCTCTCTGTAATTAATGTGATCATTTTTGTAATTTGTAACACAATGTTTCCTTATGTTAAGCGCTAGACCTAGTTTTTGGGCCGATGCCCGGTGGTGCTACCTGATAGCTATAGAGGAGATGGCCCCCTTGGCCGTCACCTACCCAGCCGGACTTTGGGCAGACCTTCCTTCGTCTCGCCTTCGCATTCTCCCTCCCACCCCTTACCCTACCCCTTTCCCCTCTGTGCTCCATTTTTCGTCCCCTATGCTTTTTTTAAATGTTTTTCCGTTGAGACCTAGCTATTTGGCCGATGCCCGGTGGAGCTACCTGATAGCTATAGAGGAGATGGGCTGTGGACTTCCCCCTCGGCCGTCACCTACCCAGCCGGACTTTGGGCAGACTCTCCCTCGTCTCTCCACCCTATTTCCCTCCTACCCCTGTACCCTACCCCCTCTCCCTTCTAAGCTCCATTTATCTCGTCTTTACGCTCTTGAAATGTTTTTCTAGTAACTGATGGAAATGGTAACTGATGTAATTTTGTAAATCTGTGGAATCCTATGTAAAGCGCTCTGATACCTCCGGGTCTAGCCAGCGCTATATAAAACTCAAATAAATAAAAAATAAAAAATAAGACCAGCTCCAGTCATACCAGCTTGACCTACGACAATGCTGATGCTCCCGGCACGTCCCCATTCTGATCCCCGACTCTGTCATGGAGCTCCAGGGCTTCATCGAGCTCTGACTGGAGCCATGCCTTCCAGGCCGAGCCTGTGCTCTATTCCAATGGGGTAGGACTCGGGGAGGATTGGGAGGAGTCACTGGACCCTGTGGAATACCATCCCTTAGTTCCCCAAATGGACTGTTATGAGGAATTGGCAGAGGGCAGTGGACTGGACTCTTCTCCAGAAACTGACATACTTTCTCCCCCTACTGTGACTATGGAGGAGGGAGTGTCCTTTGCAATAAGGGTGAGGAGGGCAGCTGAGGTCCTCGACCTTAGCCTGCCCTCGGTGGAAGTCAAGACAACTGTCTTGACAGAGGTGCTTCAGCTGGGATTGACCCCTTCTCCCTTTCAATTAAGCCCTTACTTACATCCTGCTTGGGACCTGGTCCAAGCCCAGCACAGAAGCTGCTGTGAACAGGACGATTGCCCGCTGCCACCGCCTACCTCAAGGGGACCCAAATTTCCTCACCCAGCACCCTACCCCAGAGAGCTTGGTGGTTCAAGCCTTCACGTCCCACCTAAATCCTGGCGCATTCCCTACCGCACCCCCGGACATGGAATCCAAGAGGCTGGACAATCTTGGAAAGAAGGTGTTTTCTTCCGCCAGCCTGACACTGCGGTCTGTGAACACCACATGCCTTTTGGACCACTATTCAAATGCGCTGAGGGATACGGTTGCGCAGGTGCTGCCAACGGTCCCGAGGAGGCCCAGGCCGTGCTCTCCCAGGCTGTTGCTGATGGGAGAGATGCAGTGAAGTTCACCATCCGTTGTAGACTTGACACCACCGACTCGCTAGGCAGAGCTGTTTCGTCGACAGTGAGCCTGCAAAGCCACACCTGGTTGAGGTCGACTGCCTTTTTTGGGGATGTTCAGTCCTCAGTAAGGGACATGCCCTTTGATGGCTTCTGTCTCTTCGGAGAAAAGGCAGATTCAGCACTGGAGTGCTTTCAGGCCAGCAGGGCTACGGCCGGGTCCTTGGGCTTTTCTGTGGCTCCTCGTCACCCTCAATTTGCCTTTCGCTCCTTTTGGTGCCACAGAAGGGGCGTGCAACAGCGTCTTTATATGCCCAGCCAGGGTGGCTGAAGCTTTCCAGCCTCTGTGTAGATGAGGATGCAGTTCTTAACGACTCCGTGGGTTGGGTGCCCAGTAGTCAGGTCAGGCTCTGACCAGCCGCAGCCTCCAAACCCTCCTAGTCTGCTCACTTATCATCATGGACACCCAGTCGGTGGCAGGATTCGCCATCACCTGCCCCTCTGACAGTCCATAACATTCACCCGGGGCACCGGAAGGAGAGCGAGCACAAGTCGTGCTTTGCACCCAAAACAAGCAGGCCAATACGCCCGCCGGCACCCCGAAGGAGTCCTTAGTTAGGGACTGAAAGGTACTCTCTGACCTTTGTCTAATCAGGTGAACAAATATCATACTCACCTAGGCTGTGACAACTCGCAACCCACACTTTTTTAGGTCGTGAAGAAGGCCCCCTGACCCGTAAGGGCAACTTTATGGGGCTGAAACATGTCGACCGCTCACATGGACATACCAGTGCGTTAGACTGATAACTCGTCTTCCCACGCACATCACTGTTTTTACCTGCCTCCATTCCGAACTAAATAAAGGTACCGTTTAGGTAATGCGGGGTCTTTTTTAACTCACCTCAATTGAGCACCTTCACCTTTTCATCACTGATCACTACTGTATTAACCAGTGGTTTCTCCTCCTGGTGGAGGAAGCATACAAAAAAAAACAATGATGATGCTGTCACGTTTTTAACAAGGCGGAGAACCAAGATATACTGCCTCATGGCCTGTGTCCGTGAATGAGGGTTTTATTGAAAGACGGCAAGAACACTGAACCCTGGTTACCCAGGTACAAGTGATCCATTCCCCATTGATATTTTGCATTACGACAAGGAAGCTGGATGGATCACAGCTCCTTCTTCCTTCATCTTTTTGATTAGATATAGTCCATAACATTGGACAGGTGGGTTTTGGCAGATTGTCCGAAGGGGCTACTCCCTTCCCTTTGAGACTACCCCTCCCTCCATGCCACCCACTTACATCAGGCTGAGGATCACCTATCTCTTCTCTAGCAGGAAGTGATGGCTCTTTTGGCCAAAGGAGCCATAGAGAGAATGCCTGTGCTAGAAGTACGTCGTGGTTGCCGTTCCCGCTACCTTCTGGTGTCTGAGAAGGATGGAGGCCTTTGTTCTGTCCTTGACCTACACTCTCGCATTTTCTTCCTCAAGAAGGAGAAATTCAATATGCTCAATCTGGCTTACGTCCTGTCTGCCCTGAACCCTGGAAACTGAATGGTGGCGTTGGACTTGCAGGACCTGTACTTCCACATTCCCCTCCTGCTTGCTCACAGGTGTTACCTGCGGTTCACAGTGGACCAAGAGCATTTTCAGTTCACTGTGCTCCCTTTTGGCCTCACCATTGCCCCTCTGGTGTTCACCAAGGTGATGGCGGTGTTTGCAGTGCATCTGTAGAGATCAGGGATGCCGGTCTTCCCCTATCTCGATGACTGGCTGTTGAAGGCAGGTTCAACCCAAGGTGTCGCTTCTCACCTCCTGTCTATGGTGAACCTCCTGCATGCGCTGGTGTGCACATCAACATGCCGAAGTCACTTCGACCCTCCCTCTCATCTGAACTGTTCTGGACACATTAGAGTTTCGGGCCTTTTCTCCCGACGGCAAGTCCAGGATATTGGGGCTATGATACTGATGCCTCAGCCTCTATCCTGGATTTCTGTGAGACTGACTCTTGAGGCTGCTGGGCCTCATGGCCTTCTGCATCCTGCTTGTGGCAGATGCGGTTCTATAATAGGGCTTGAAGTTCCAGAGGGCACAGCATCAGGGGAATGGTCCAGATCTCAGAGGGAACAGCAAAGGACCTGCAGTGGTGGCTTACGAACTGTGCTTGGGTCAGCAGCAGAACCCTCTCCCTTCCACAGCCAGGTCTGACAGTTTTGACAGATGCGTCACTCCTGGATAGGGCGGCCATCTGGCAGAGGTGGAGACCAGACGGCTCAGGTTGATGTGGAGTCCGGATACCGCCAGAGACCAGTCGGTGATCCAATTGGCATTGAAAACCTTTCTACCCTCCATTCAGGGAAGTCTACTGCAAGTGTTCACAGACAACTCCATCGCCATGTGCTACTACAACAAGCAGGGTGAGGTGAGGTCGTGGACCCTTTGTCAATAGGCCCCTGCGACTGTACATGGCTGGAACAGACGGGCATCCCTGGGTGTTCAACATATGGCGAGTTCTCTGAACACCAGAGCGGACGAACAAAGCTGACGATGCCTAGCGGATCACGAATGGCGGCTCCATCCTGAGGTGGTGCAACGTCTTTCAGATGTGGGGAGAGCCTTGGTTAGCTCTGTTCGCCAATGCAGAGGACGTGCAAAGTCTGCAGTTTTGTGTGCTGGAGTTTCCAAGGGCGGCTCTCGCTCAGAGATGCCTTTCATCTCAGGGGGGGGGCGCTCAGGCCTCCTTTACCGCTTTTTTCCCCATACCACTGCTGCCCAGAGCTCTCAAGAAGATCACGAACGACTGGGCCCAAGTCATCCTTGCTGCTCCAGATTGGTCACGGAGAGTCTGGTATCCCGAGCTGTTGAGCATGGTCATCAGCCCTCCGATCAGGCTGTCCCTTCTGGAAGATCTTTTGTCGCAGCAGCAGGGGAGGGTTCTCCACCCGAACCTGTCAAGGCTCTGCTTTCTTGCGTGAAGATTGAGTGGCAACAGTTGATAGCCTTCGACCTTCCGCCCAAAGTCTGTAATGTTATCTTGGCAGCCACGCGTCCCTCTATCAAGACTGTTTACTCCTGCCGTTCGGCTAAATTAGTGGCATTGTTTTCAGAATGACACATTGATCTCCTTTCTGCCCGCCTTTCTCAGGTGCTTCTGTTTATTCTTTCCCTTGCACAGCAGGGCTCTACTCTGGGCACTGTTAAGGGATATCTGTCTGCAATTTCTGCTTTTCTTTGGTTGCCTGACCAAACTTCCCTTTTCCAATCCCCCCTTGTACATAGGTTTTCAACATATGTTCCCTCCCACTCCTTTCGTTATGCTACAGTGGGATCTCAATCTCGCCCTTGCCTTACTTATGTGTGCTCCCTTTGAGCCTCTGCACAATTGCCCACTCAGGCTTCTTACCATCAAGACGGCCTTTCTCCTGGTGATAACTTCTGCCCGGAGGGTCAGTGAGCTTCAGACCTTGTCATCCAAGCCTACCTACATAAACATCTACCTAGACAAAACTGGTGCATCATACAAGGGCTTTCGTTCTTCCAAAAGTGGTCACTCCATTTCATGTAGGCCAAACCATCACTCTGTCTACTTTTTACGCTTTGCCTCATCCCTTCAAGAGGAGTGACTCCACTGTCTGGATCCAAAAAGAGCATTGTCATTCTACCTTGACTTAACATGTTAGTTCAGAGTGGATGACCAACTCTTCGTGGGGTATGTTGGAGCGAAGATGGGCTAGGCTATGCAGAAGCGGACCATCTCCAGATGGATCATGCTCTGCATTATTAGTTCTGCGTATTGTCTAAGAAGCAACCCCCCTGAGGGTGTACGTGCTCATTCCACCAGAGTTAATGCTGCAATAACTGCGTTAGCTCACAGAGTTTCGGTCCCAGATATCTGCCAGGCAGCAAAGTGGCCTCTTTGTACACGTTCACCAAACATTAGTGTCTGGACAGTCAGGTCCGTAGAGATGGCCACTTTGCCTGTTCGGTCCTGCAGGACTTCCTCGTGTGAAATTGGTCTGCAAACCCACCTCTGGGGAAATATTGTTCTGGTATCTATTCTAAGGTAAGGAATCTACGGCTAAAAGTCTATCCGATGAACAAGTTACTTACCTTCGGTAACACCTTATCTGGTAGAGACTCTATCTGACCGCAGATTCCTTACTGACCCACCCATCCCCCCTGCTCTGCAAATGGATTTCTAGGGACAAGGCTTTTCCCTTTCAAGTTTTTCACACCAGAGGTCAATGTATTTCATGGCTCTGTGCTTCTGGTGTGGAAAGTCAGCATGCCTGGGTGGCGCATAGATAGATATGCGATTGTCACTTCTGGAGCGGATGACGTCTACAATGCCATGCAGAGCCGAACGACGCCTCCTACCGTCACCCAGGGTTACTGCTCACGAAAAATATCCATATCCAGTCTGACGCCTGGGGATAATTGTAAGGTAAGGAATCTGCAGCCAAATAGAGTCTCTACTAGATGAGGCATTACGGAAGGCAAGTAATTTGTTAATTCAGCTGTAGGCAAGTGAGATCAAATCTGAACTGTGCATTTGGAACATACAATAAATAAGGTTCAATTCCTCTTGATAAAACCAGAACAGAGTATACCATTACTACTGCGCTAATCAACACATTCTCCATTTGTTTTGCCTCATGATAGTCATGAAACATGTTATTTACTCTTCACTTTACTAACCCATCAATGCATTGAGGGTGCTCAAATAGCTCAGGGGCCCACAGGTCAGCAAATGCCTGTTTACATACTTGAGCCAAGGTATGGCTAACCTATTGTCCAGTGCTGAGCAATCCTAAACTGCTTTTGAAATGCCTGTTTTCTCTTTAGCCCTAATTGAGACTCGCAGCAAAATCAGACAACTTTTTATAAAATCACTAATATAAAGAGTACCAGTCTCAATATGACAAAATTTTGGCTAGATTTCGGGACAGACTGCAGCTAACGTAAAAGCTTGGTTTCAACTATCACAGTGGTTCCCAAACTTTTTTGCCCTGTGGCTCCCTTGACCTAATTGGCAGTTGGCCGTGGCTCCCCACCATTTTTTTTACCGGAGGCGGGTGCGGGGGATGAAAGCCTGACCTCGGGAGTACTTCCTGTTGTCTTCCTTAAATTAATTGGGATGCAATGAAGGTATTATAATCATATGTGTAACAAAATAAGAAGATAACAGAGTTATGGTGGTGCTCCTGCTCTTCCAGACTCGAAATGAGGCCCTTAGTTTCACCTCTGTGTTTGCTCATGTTCCTTGAACCCACCAGCATGAAGTATATAGTGCTAAAGAAAACAACTCGAATGATCTGCTAAACAGCAAAGCATCATTCTTTAGAGTAGGGCAGGGTGGAGGTAGGCACATCCGGTAAAGGCCATGGAAAGACAAATAGGTCTGCAACCCGTGTAACAAATTTTTTTTTGCATTTAGCAAAGCACAAACTTGTATAGGTGCGCACACGCACATGCACACACACACACGTCAGGTTCTAAAGCACCATGGAAATTTCAGCAATACATGCATTAAAAATTGTCTCCTATTGCTACTAATACCTCTTTTATTTCAAGCTCTATTTCTCAGGTCTCTAACTCCTCGACTACTCTTTTCCAGGCAGTTTCAGTTTCAGTCTCATCAATCTACCCGGTGTGAAAATGACTGCTTCCCCTCCCAAGATTTGTGGCAATTTGGCCTCTATTTTTCTGTGAGATCAAGACTATTAAAGATTGTATCGCTCAGTTTACAGTTGCATCCTGTCTCATGCAAATGGATTTCAAGCCTTCACCCATTTTCGTCACTCCTCTCACAGCTCTCCAAGTGATTATGGAGGAGAGGAAGGCTTCCCCCTTGCTTACCTGCATAAAGACGGGCATCATAGGTGATGTATGTCTGGTCAATAACCGACGTATTACTATTTGTTTGTATTCGACCTCTTTTTCTCTGGGGCAACTCCCGGTGCATTTGTGATATGCAGAGATGCCCAAAGGCATATTTTATAGGCTTCTGCCTGTATAAATGTATTTTAGGCTTACCGATTTCCTTGTCGAGGGTCCCACGAGGCGAGGCACAACACGGCGGCCAAACACGGCGGCCAAACACGGCAGGCAGCAACAACGCTACGAGCTGCGTATGCCACTATGACGGAGAGTCGGAGACTACGCACCTAAAAGCACGCACAACGCGTACGTACGCACGCACGTATGTGTAAGGCGGCAGTATGGCGCTCTTGGGCCAAACCATTGTGAAGGTGGAATTTCAACCCCCCCCCACGCATATTGCGCTGCAGCTGCAATTTCCCAATTTCCCAAATTGTGCGCCGCGGCGGCGCGGCGCCCCTGGCTTCTCATCACGGCGCACCGGGTGCCGCGGCGCACAGTTTGGGAACCACTGTACTAAGCCATTGCAAGTGCCCCTGGATAGTTTACAGAGCTGTAGGATCTGCAGTCAGATATTGGCTCTTTGGCAGGTGCCCTCAGCAGCCAATCCCATTGTGTGCCCCCCACCCTCCCCTCTTAATCCAGGCCTCCAATGATTCCCTTTTATGAGAGGAGGGGCACTCCTGCGCAGGTCTTATGTTGTTACTTCAGAACACCAACAATGCCCTTTTTGCACAAATGTACAGAAGGCAAGCAAATATAACTATTTCTGCATCCTTCCATGTCAGATCTGTACAAGGCAGGATGGCCACGTAGCTGTAATCACTACACATGGCTCTTTAGGGTAGAAAGTTTACAGTGCTGTTTTGTTGACACAACTAATGTCAAAATGCAGTTATGTATTAAATATGGCGATGAAGAACACATTTAATAGCATTACCATTCAAACAGTTAGCTTTCTAGGCCCTAAGGATGTCACATGCACAATCTAAGTGGAGAAAAACACAGAAACAGTTGCATGTACCAATGCACATTTCTGGTCACTTAGAATAGGGCAAATCTCCTGCCATAGTCTGCCCCCACACTGCTTTGGAGGGGCAGTTTGGTGAAAGGGCTCCTCTGAGGCAGCTACAGAACTTTAGCCAACATTAGCAAAACCGCAACGAAGTGTGAAAAGCGCCCCGCTGTCCGCTCCTACATCCTGTCTAGCGCGAAAGCTGCGCACGCGATGACCTCGGTTTCATATAAAATCTTTGCATCTAACACAGCTCGCATCCTTCGTCTTAGGCCCTAATTTCCCAAATTGTGCGCCGCGGCGGCGCCGCGCCCCTGGCTTCTCATCACGGCGCACCGGGGTGCCGCGGCGCACAGTTTGGGAACCACTGAACTATCAGATGGGGCTCAGCCTCATAACACCCCACAGATGTACATTTCGACTTGTATATCTCGAATATGAGCTTAATAGGCTTTTCTCCTAACTTGGCAGGAAATCTGTGGACTGCCTCAGTTGACCTGAGCAGTTATTACATTCTGATTGTGGTAAGATGTCTCCAGTTTAAGGATGAATCAAGTGGTTGACCTAAATAGGTAAAATGGCTTACTATCTCAAGCTTTATATTTTCAGTCAACTGAGCTGATCTTGGAATTGAAGTTAATTTGCTGTCCTTGATTGCAACACTGCATCATCCGTGTAAAGTGGTACTGGGATGGGCCATCTCCCAAGCTGTGGGCAATCTTTCCCTCAGTTAATCAGGAATTTTTCTAAACCATTAATATAAATGGAGAATAGGGAAGGCGCCAAAATGCACTGTTGTCTCACTACTCTGTACAATCCTATTTTCCCTGTGCAAGCCCATTTGTACCAAAGCATACTCTTGCATACGCTTTCTGATGTAATCTTCTTGAAGGGGAGATTAAAGGCTTTTCCACCCCCAAGAATTCCATCAACGACCATAGTTTAGACCGATTCACTGAATCAAAACCGCGTGTTAAATCCATAAAACCCATGTGAATCGATTCCTTCTTGGCCTTGGTGCATTTCCCTGTTATCAGGAACAGTTTGAGGCATTGTTCCACCGTGCTCAAACATGGGCAAAATCCATATTGGACCTCTGAAAGAAACCCACTCTCCTCTACCCTGTTCTCTAGCCTTGAAAGTAAAACCTTACCTAGAGCTTTCACTGTTGAGTCAAGCAGCGAAATGTGGCAGTAGCAGGGGGAGCTTCCTATCTCCTTTTTTAAATATAGGAACTGTGGTTGCTTCTGACCAGGTGGATAGGAACGCTCCAATAGTGGCAGCCCAGAGCCCACAAAGAAATATTACTTTTAAAAACGTCTACTAGTACACCATCTGGGCCCGGGCTTTATCTGATAAGCAGGTCATCAATGCGTTTGTTACCTCCTGGGCCTGGAAAGAGTGGGTAAACTGCAATAGCCCCTCCCCTTCAGCCAAAGGTTCATTAGGTTCTATCCTAATAAGGACCTTGGCAGGGTTGAAAACGTTTGAAAGGTGTTTAAACCACTTGTCAGCTGGAATTATAGTTTCTGGGGAGGACAAACTGATGTTGTTAAAGTAAGGTGCATTCACCACCTGCCAAAACACTCCAGCATGATTATTTTTACTAGCTTCCTCCAGATCAGTCCACGTTTTTTTCTTAATTTCCTTCTTCAGCTTTTTTTGTGCATGTTAATAATTGTCTGGAGAGCCTGATTTCTTCTCTCGACAATGGTGCATTTTTTGAAGGGACATTGAAAACTGTTAATGAGCCCAAGAGCACGCTTGGTTAAACCAGCCCGGCCTGGTTTTATGCGAACACTGACTTGTCAGCCTGTGACTGATGGTCCAACAAAGTGACTTGAAGGCACATATGATTTTGTTAGGATCAGCATCGGGTTCAGCCACGTCTCTATATGACCTATTTAATCTGACAATAAGTATGTTGGAAAACTGGTGGGGTCAATTTATCCCATTTTAGCCAGCCGCCTTTATTTTTCAGTATGTGACTCCCAGCCTATTCTTTTGTTTTTGTTTCCCTCCCACATGGATAAAAATTGAGTGGGTTATGATCACTGACATTTGGACTTAGCCTTAAAATTAAACATCACATACTGATGGACTCGGAGAATAAAATGAAATCAGTAGTGCTCCCTACAGCTTTCCCCTTAAAGACCAGCAGCGAATGGTTGTTGTAGGAAGCTGGCTCTGTATATACTATCCCAAAGTAAGGTATAGTGTGCACATAGTCCAGTGGATCCCGCAGACTTTACAGAGGCTAAAGTAGATAATACTAATGCTCTCTTTTGTCGTAGTGCGGGCAACCAGTTAGGCTTATCAGTGGGCTGTGTTAAACTTTTGTTGTACACACTCAGGCAAGAAATGATTACACACACTCAATGACTAAATCCGAGACCATTTGTTTGTAAAAATATACTTTTTGTATGTTTATTACTTGGAATCAAAGATACTTTGTTGCTGATAAATAAGTTTTGCAATATCACAGTTTTTCAGTATAAAAAGTGGACACAGTGCATTTTTCAAACAGTTAAATGCTAACCTCTGAAAGGAACCATTACAATATAATGGGGTGACCCATACTAGTCCATGGACCTGGGTAATGCTCGGTATAGAAAACAATGGTCCTAGACTGATTTCCTTAGGAGGGTATTCGTTAAGTCAAAATCTATGAACATGGTACACATAGAACTCAAGTTGCATCATAAGTGTACCCCAGTAGTTTCTCAATTCAGTTAAGTATATCCTCAAAATGACACACAAGCACCATAGATAGCTTCAATAGTGACTGTTTAATCTCAGTTATGATCACAGATCCCTGTAGAGAACGCTTCAGGAAAAGAGGGTTGCTCCAAGGGGAGTGTGGAAAAAGGATTGTGCTCGTGAGAATAGAACAGATAAATAGGGCGGGAAATCAGAGAGTAGTTGAAACAATCAATTACACATAGTAATGACTTTAGTAAACTGGTCGTGGTTTACAGTAGCACCAGTTTTACAGTGGGGCCTGTCTCACATGTATTTGAAAGTACTTTCCCTCTATGCGCCAGGGTCGAAACGTCGACATCTTCCCCTAGTGGGCCTGTACCTACTTCACCCCATCCCTGCCTCTTTACAGATGATCACACTCTGTACAACATCAAGAACCAAAAAAGTACTTTCAAATACATGTGAGACAGGCCCCAGTGTAAAACTGGTGCTACTGCAAACCACGGCCTGTCTCACATGTATTTGAAAGTACTTTCCCTCTATGCGCCAGGGTCGAAACGTCGACATCTTCCCCTAGTGGGCCTGTACCTACTTCACCCCATCCCTGCCTCTTTACAGATGATCACACTCTGTACAACATCAAGAACCAGAAAAGTACTTTCAAATGCATGTGAGACAGGCCCCACTGTAAAACTGGTGCTACTGCAAACCACGACCAGTTTACTAAAGACATTACTATGTGTAATTGATTGTTTCAACTACTCTCTGATTTCCCTCCCTATATATCTGTTCTATTCTCACGAGCACAATCCTTTTTCCACACTCCCCTTGGAGCAACCCTCTTTTCTGTCCTGAAGCGTTCTCTACAGGGATCTGTGATAATAACTGTGAGATTAAACAGTCACTATTGAAGCTATCTATGGTGCTTGTGTGTCATTTTGAGGATATACTTAATTGAATTGAGAAACTACTGGGGTACACTTATGATGCAACTTGAGTTCTATGTGTACCATGTTCATAGATTTTGACTTAACGAATACCTTCCTAAGGAAATCAGTCTAGGACCATTGTTTTCTAACCTCTGGAAGGAAAACAATAATGCAATTTCACAGGTAAGTACACGACTTACAATTCCAGTCTTCGGGGTTTTAGGGTCAACACTGGGCAAGGGTCAGGTAAGTATAAAGAATGCACCACCAGGTGCACTGGTGCGGCCGGGTGCAGAGGTCAAATTTGGTCACTGGGGCCCAATGTTAATCAATGGAGACTGGTGGCACTCAAGGAGGTGCCGGTTGAAAGTATGTAAAATCGGAGTTGGGGGTCAATCTCCGGGGGTTTAGACCAGAGCTGGGGGGGCCACAGGGCAGCACCAAACACACACCATCAGCGGCACAGAGGCGGTCGGGTACAGTGCCAACACTGCGTCGGGAGCCCAATATAAATCAATGGAGAACGACTATCTCAAACAAAGGCTGCAGACTCAGACCAGGAAGCTGGACGAAGGGAACCAGTGGCTCTGGAGGTAAGTTGGGGTGCTGAGGAACTCAGGGACACCATTGATTGAGCTCCCCAAGGCCTGGGGGTTGCGGGTGCAGGGTGTCTTTGGATGTCGGAAAAGTCTTGCCGTTCGCGGTTGGGGGACCCTTTGTGTTGAGGCTGCAGCCATTATCGTGGAGTCCAAGAGTGGACCCTCTGGGGTGGATTTGAGCTCAGGACCTGGGGAAACTTCTTGGGACCAGTGGGCTACTTTGACTCGGGCCAGAGGCATTGGGTGCAGAGATGGGTCTGGAGGTCTGGTTGTGCGGTTCAGCAGGGCACTGGAGCTGTTGTTGTTGGTTTCTTTGTGGATAGGGCCTCTGTCCTCAGGAGTTCTTGTTCTTTAGGGAAGGCAGGCAGTCCTCCCAGGGTTTTGGAGGTAGCTGGGCCAGCAGGACGTGTCGCATTTTGGAGCAGGTTTAATTGAGGGCGGCAGACAGGCCGGTAGGGCTGGGACCAAGTCAGTTGTCGTCTAGAGTCTTCACTGGAGGTACAGCTCTTCGGTCCTTCTTTAGGTCACCAGGAAGGTAAGGATTAAGGTTCAGGAGTGACCCTAATTTAGGGGTGTTAGACTTGGCATCTTTTGACGTGTTTCCCCTGACTTTTGCTTTCTGACCTCCCGGTTTTGACTCTGTTGTTGCTGGTGTAATGATTCTGCGCACTTTCCTCACTGCTGTCCAGTGGGAAAGTGCAAGTGCTCCTGTATAAAGTGCGTTATGGATTGGTGTTTCCATGATTGGCCTATTTGGTTTATGTGTCAGTCCCTTGTAAAGTGCACTACGAGTGCCAGGGCCTATAGACCAAATGCTGTTGGTGGGCTGCAGCACTGGATTGTGCCACCCACGCAAACAGCCCGTAAAGTGTAACTCGGGCCTGCCAACGCAGAGCCTGTGCGCAGCCTGGGGCTGCCATGTCGACTTGGCAAGTGCACACACTTGCAAGTCCCTAAACCTTCCCTTTGCTCCATGTTAGTCACCCCTAAGGTAGGCCCAAGGTACCCCTGTGGGCAGGGGTGCGTTGTACGCGAAAGGTAGGACATGCCCTGGTGTGTGCGGCATGTCCTGATAGTGAATTACAGCCTAGTTCGTTTTTCACTATTGCAAGGCTACCTGTTCCCCTAGGCCAGAACGGGCGGTTTTGATTATTACAGTTTATAATCCTAACTGACCCCGGGAACGTGGTAGAAATTCGAGTTTAGTATGCCTGGACTCAGAATGATAAAATGCGGCTTTTAGTGAAGTTGGTTTTAACGTTCTGTGTTTGAAAATACCACTTTTAGAAAGTGGGTATTTTCTTGTCTAACCATCCAAGCCTGCCTCTGCGAGGTTGTGTATTCCTTGTCTAGAATGTGAGTGACCGGGGCTGGGGGATGCCAGGAGACAGGGTGAGTCAGCACAGGGCTGAATAGCAAGATCTACATGTAGATGGGTGGGAGGGGTCGCACCTGGGCCCTGAATAGGACAGTGCCTTCCCTCCACAATGCTGGCTCCACCTCCTGTGGTGCGTCTGATGTCCCTGGCCTACTCACTGAAAGAAGGGACGGAGACTTGTCAACAAAGTGCTCCAGAACTGGTTTGGACTAGGCAAAGGCCTCTCTGCCTTCAGAGAACAAAGGAATTTGGGATATAAATATTGGGGCCCTGACCCCATGAATTTAGATCTCGCTGGAATCAAGGAACCTGCCAAGACGAAGAGCTGGAAGAGCTGCCAGGAGGAGTACTGCCCCTTTGCTGTGTTGTTGCTTTGTTGGGTTGGCCTGCAGCTGCTGCTTCTGCCTTGGGCAGTGAAAGGACTGGACTGAACTTTCTACAAACTTGTGCTGAGTATCTCCAAGGGCCTGGAACCGAGCTGGCCTCCTGTTAAGAAGTCTCGGGGACTACAAAGACTCCACAAGCCTCTGGGTACCGCTTCTGGAACGCTGTTTCAGTTGCCACAGAGGAAGGGAACTGCAACCGACTCCGTCAACCGAATCCATCCCTGGCCGGTGACCTGTTTGCACCGCAGACCGCATCGCCCCGCTTCGCATCGCAACCCTGGTCTCACCGTGGGCGACGTCCGCCGCCGCCAACATCGAGCCGCTGCTTGCACCGTGACCTGTGGGCACCGCAGTTCGCATCGCTTCACTGGGCCAGCCGGACCAGACCGACGAGGTCGCTGCAACTGGCTCAAGAGTCGTGACCGCATCGCATTTGGGGCACCGCTCGCACGTCTGCGACGCACCGCTCCGACTCGCACCGCTGTCCGACGCCAGCTCCCGCACTCCGGCTTGGTCGCCTGCATCGCAACCTGTCAGCACCGCATCGAGCATCGTCTCGCCCTGCATCGCACGCCTTGGACTCACCGACTCCGTCTCCACGATGCTCATCGAGCCGCTGCCTGCACCGCATCGAGGGACACCGCACCTTGCATCGCTCCGTCTTGCACCGCGACGAACGCCGACCGGCTCGTACAATCCGTACCAGCCACAACGAGAAAGGTACTGTAACCGAGTCTGTTCATGACTCTGCTGGCCCGTATCGACGCGGTCGGCTGGAACTGTTAGACTCTGGGGTTTTCAGCATCACGGTAGGCTCGGACGGAGCTACCGACTCGTACGAACTTTGCTTTTGGACTATTCCTGCAAAGAAGAAGTTACCGTATCAAGTATTCATTCGTAAAGTATAGTATTGTGGATTTTTGTCGTAATTGGTCTTGTCCTGAGTATATAAAATATTGGTTATTTTTCTAAACTGGTGTGGTGTCCGTTTGTAGTGCTTACACTGTATTACTGTTGGTTATGTGCAAATGCTTTACACACTGCCTCTGAATTAAGCCTGACTGCTCGTGCCAAGCTACCACGAGGGTGAGCAGGGGTTACTTCACGAGTGTAACACCCTTACCCTGACTAGGAAGAAGGGTCCCTACTTGGACAAAGGTGCAAGCCCTTGCCAACTAGAGATCCCATTTCTAACATTGGTTGTCAGCGGTGAGGATAGGACTTGTGTTTGCACTTGACTTACAGTGATTGGTGTGCACTACTACCATATCGCAGACCATTACGTACCACATACTGGTTCTTTTTCTTTTGGCCTATTTTTGATCTCGCCAGTTTTCAACTCACGACTTTTGTCATGCCTGAATCAATTGCATCATCCGTTGCATCTCTGGAAGTTATCTTTGAGGAGGATAGGTTGGAATCCTACGCCGTAAAGGAGCTACGAGCGATTTGTAAAAACCTGAAAGTCCAAATTAAAGGCCTCACAAGGAAGGAGGAGCTACAGAAGGCGCTGAGGGCCTGGGTAGCAGCCAGACATGCCAATGGGCAGCCTGGTGATCTCAGTGAGGAGGTGGAGGAGCCTATTTCCAGGGTGGATGTGCTTTTGGGTTGGGGGAACCCGCCAGGTCAGGCAGCAGCAGTCTGTCCCCAGAGGAGCTGGAGGACAGGCGGGAGGCAAGGCAGTTTGAGCTGCAGAAGCTCAGACTGGAGAGTGAGCGGGAGGAGAAGAGATTGGCCATAGAGGAGAGGAAGATGCTCTTAGAGCATGAGAGAGAACTGAAGGAGCTAGAACTTAGGAGTAAGTCAGGCTCAGATGGTGGCAGCAATTCGTCCAGAAAGGCAGACAGGATTGTGCACATTCCCAAGAACGTAGGCAAGGAGTTCAAGAAGGGGGATGACATACAAAGGTGGTTTCAGGGTTATGAGGCAGCCATACACATGAATGGGGTCCCTGAGGAGAATTGGGGAGCAGGATTGTGGCCACTTTTCCCGGAAGAAGCAAGGGATGCTCTGATAGCTTTGGGTAAGGGGTATCACCTCACCTATGCTGACATGAAGGATGCCCTTCTCACGAAGTATGGTCTTACTCCTGAAAAGTACAGGGATCAGTTCAGGTCCAGTAAGAAGTCTGATGCCAACACTTGGTTGGAATGTGTGGATGTGTTCTGCAGGTCTCTGGATGGTTGGGTGAAGGGCAGTAGTGTAACAGATTTTCAGGGGCTCTACAACTTGATTGCATGGGAGCACTTGTCTAGTCTATGTTTTGCAGATCTGCGCCAGCACCTAGTTGATAGTAAGCTAACTGACCCCAGGGTGAGTACCAGGGTCCACAAGAAAGCGTTTGGGGGAGACTCAGCCAAAGGTGGGCAGGGTCCCCAGCAGAAAGGTGGGGGAGACAAGGGTAAAGCACAGGAGTTCTCTAAAGGGCCCCAAACTAGTACCCAGGGTAAAGGTTCCCAGCCCCCGGTGATAAGAAGAAAGGGGTCTCCACAGGGAAGCCTGTTGAGACCGGCCCCCGCAAGTGTTATGCATGTGACCAGGTAGGTCACTTTAAGGGGACCCCAAGTGCCCGAAGGGGACACAGCCGCCCACCGGTGGACAGTCCAAAGTGTTGGCTAGTGTAGCGCTTGGGGAGGAGGGGTGCCCACAGGAGGGTGGGGATCCCGCAGAAATGACCCTTGTCTCACTAGGGGACAGTGAGATGGTCCCAGGAAACCAGGTGCCCCCTAACACAAAGAAATATAGCACCTGGGTGACCATTAATGGGAACAGGGTAGAGGCTCTCAGAGATACTGGAGCCAGTGTGACCTCAGTCCGGTGTCACCTGGTGTCTGAGACGCAAGTAGTCCCCGGGGCATTCCACCAAGTAGTTGCTGTAGACAACTCAGAGCGCCAATGTATGGTGGCGCAGGTTCCCTTTGAATGGGGGGGGGGTCTCCGGTCCCTTGAGGGTGGTTGTGAGCCCTACCATGCCTGTAGATTGTCTGCTAGGAAACGACCTGGAGCAGTCCTCATGGAAGGAGGTTGAGCTCAGGTCTCACTTGGAGATGCTTGGGTAGCCAGAGTGGGCATGCGTGTCTACTCGGTCAATGGCAGCCAGAAAGGGTGATCAAGAGGACTTGGAGCCTGAAACAGTGGCCCAAGTCCCTGCCAAGAGAAAGGGCAGGGGCGCGGGAAACCGGCCCCCGAAGTTCCCACGGACCGGGAGGAGGCGGACCTCGAGGGGACGCCCGGTGCCTACAGGGGAGCAGGTAGCCGAACTGGGAGACATCTCTGAGCTGACCCATTGGCAGCAAGAAGGGGGTCCCACCAGGAGGAGTTCTGCAGGGAGCAGAACGAGTGCCCTACTCTGGAGGGTCTGCGGCGGCAGGCTGCAGACCAGGCAGCTGGTAATCAGTCCGGGTCACATCTGATCTACTGGGAGAGTGGTCTCCTATAAAGTGAGCCTAAGGTTGCTGAGCCTGGGTCAGCCCGTGTGCTGGTGGTACCCCAGCGCTTCAGGACCTTCCTACTGGGTCTGGCTCATGACGTGCCTTTGGCAGGACATTTGGGGCAGGACAAGACCTTTGACAGGCTTGTCACCCACTTCTTTTGGCCCCAAATGCGAAGGCAGTCAGATGCACACTGTAGGTCTTGCCAAACTTGCCAGGCAAGTGGTAAGAGTGGGAGGAAGGTCAAAGCTCCTCTCCAACCTTTCCCTGTTGTTGGAACACCCTTTGAAAGGGTAGGGATGGATATTGTGGGGCCACTGGATCCCAAGACAGCCATGGGCAACAGGTACATCCTGGTCTTGGTGGACCATGCCACCCGGTACCCGGAGGCAATCCCTCTCAGGACAACGACGGCGCCAGTGGTGGGCCGGGCGTTAATGGGGATCTTTTCCCGTGTGGGATTCCCCAGAGAGGTGGTTTCTGATAGGGGGACCAATTTCATATCGAAGTATATGACATCCCTGTGGAAGGAGTGTGGTGTAACCTACAAGTTCACCACTCCTTACCACCCACAAGGAAACGGTCTGGTGGAGAGATTCAACCAGACCTTGAAAGGCATGATCAAGGGTCTAACAGAACCCATGAGGCGTAAGTGGGACGTCCTCTTGCCATGCCTACTCTTTGCATTCAGGGAGGTGCCTCAGAAGTCTCTTGGGTACAGCCCCTTTGAGCTCCTGTATGGCCACCCTGTCAGAGGACCTCTGAGTTTGGTAAAGGAAGGCTGGGAGGCGGCTCCCAGGAAAACTCCCCAGGATGTATTTAGCTACATGCTGGCCTTTAGAAACCAAACTGCCCGCTTCAGGAAACTCGCTCAGGCGAACCTAGAAGCCAGCCAGGAAGAAATGAAGAGATTGTATGACCAGAACGCCACTCTGGTCGAATTTCAACCTGGGCAAAAAGTGTGGGTAATGGCCCCAGTGGCACCTTGTGCCTTGCAGGACAAGTGGACTGGGCCATATGAGGTAAAGGAGCGCAAAAGTGACGTCACCTACCTGGTGGATTTGCAGGCTCCAAGGATCCCTTTGAGGGTCCTTCACGTGAACCGCCTCAAGCCCCACTTCGAGAGGTCCGAAGTGAGTATGCTCTTGGCGACAGATGATGGGGTGGAAGAGGAGAGCGAGCCTCTCCCTCACCTCCTGTCTACCAAGGAGCATGATGGGTCAGTAGAGGGTGTGTTCCTCTCCCCTACTCTGACTCAGGAGCAGCAGGGGACTGTCGCCAGTTGTTGGGACAGTTCGCCCCACTGTTCTCTCTGACCCCCGGTGTTACTCACTGGTGTACCCATGACGTGGACACCGGTGACAGCCATCCTGTGAAGCACAAAATTTACAGGTTGACTGACCGGGTCAGAGCCAGCATCAAGGAGGAGGTCTCTAAGATGTTGGCGTTAGGGGTGATTGAGCCCTCCCACAGTCCTTGGGCCAGCCCAGTGGTCTTGGTCCCAAAGGCTGCTGCGCCCGGTGCCACTCCAGAACTCTGGTTTTGTGTGGACTACCGTGGGCTCAATGCCGTCACCAGGACTGACGCGCACCCCATCCCCAGAGCTGATGAGCTCATTGATCGGTTGGGAGCTGCCCGGTTCCTCAGCACGTTTGATTTGACGTCTGGGTAAGGGCAGATTGCCTTAACCGATGGGGCCAAGGAGAGATCAGCATTCTCAACCCCAGAAGGTCATTACCAATTCCGGGTGATGCCCTTTGGGTTGAAGAATGCCCCTGCCACCTTTCAGAGGTTGGTCAATCAGGTATTGGCTGGGCTGGAGGATTTCAGTGCCGCCTACCTGGATGACATTGCTGTGTTCAGTTCCAGCTGGGAAGAACATTTACAGCACCTTGAGAAAGTGTTGAGGGCTCTGCAAGGTGCAGGCCTCACGATCAAGGCCAGTAAGTGCCAGATCGGGCAGGGTTCTGTGGTGTACTTGGGGCACCAGGTAGGAAGCGGCCAGGTGGCGCCCCTACAACCCAAGATTGACACCATTGTGGCTTGGGAGCCCCCAAGACCCAGACAGAGGTGAGAGCCTTCTTAGGTCTCACCGGCTACTATAGGAGATTTGTTAAGGGCTATGGCACCATCGTTGCCCCCTTAACAGAGCTGACCTCTAAGAGGCAGCCCAGGAAAGTGATCTGGACTGAGTCCTGCCAGAAAGCTTTTGATGCCCTGAAGGCAGCCATGTGCACGGCGCCCGTGCTCAAGGCACCTGACTTCTCCAAGGAATTCGTCGTGCAGACTGACGCTTCAGAGCATGGTGTGGGAGCGGTGCTCTCACAACTGAACGAAAGAGGGCCTGGATCAGCCTGTAGTCTTCCTTAGCAGGAGACTACTTCCCAGGGAACAGAGGTGGAGTGCCATAGAAAGGGAAGCTTTTGCTGTGGTCTGGGCACTGAAGAAGTTGAGACCATACCTGTTTGGGACTCACTTCCGGGTTCAGACAGACCACAGGCCCCTCAGATGGTTGATGCAAATGAGGGGTGAGAATCCAAAACTGCTGAGGTGGTCCATCTCCCTACAGGGAATGGACTTTACGGTGGAACACCGTCCTGGTACAGAACACGCCAATGCAGATGGTCTGTCCAGGTTCTTCCGCCTTAGTGAAGAGAACTCCAATGGGGTTGGGTAGTTCTCCCTACTTTCAGCTGGAGGGGACATGTGTTAGACTTGGCATCTTTTGGCGTGTTTCCCCTGACTTTTTGCTTTCTGACCTCCCGGTTTTGACTCTGTTGTTGCTGGTGTAATGATTCTGCGCACTTTCCTCACTGCTGTCCAGTGGGAAAGTGCAAGTGCTCCTGTATAAAGTGCGTTATGGATTGGTGTTTCCATGATTGGCCTATTTGGTTTATGTGTCAGTCCCTTGTAAAGTGCACTACGAGTGCCAGGGCCTATTGACCAAATGCTGTTGGTGGGCTGCAGCACTGGATTGTGCCACCCACGCAAACAGCCCGTAAAGTGTAACTCGGGCCTGCCAACGCAGAGCCTGTGCGCAGCCTGGGGCTGCCATGTCGACTTGGCAAGTGCACACACTTGCAAGTCCCTAAACCTTCCCTTTGCTCCATGTTAGTCACCCCTAAGGTAGGCCCAAGGTACCCCTGTGGGCAGGGTGCGTTGTACGCGAAAGGTAGGACATGCCCTGGTGTGTGCGGCATGTCCTGATAATGAATTACAGCCTAGTTCGTTTTCACTATTGCAAGGCTACCTGTTCCCCCTAGGCCAGAACGGGCGGTTTTGATTATTACAGTTTATAATCCTAACTGACCCGGGAACGTGGTAGAAATTCGAGTTTAGTATGCCTGGACTCAGAATGATAAAATGCGGCTTTTAGTGAAGTTGGTTTTAACGTTCTGTGTTTGAAAATACCACTTTTAGAAAGTGGGTATTTTCTTGTCTAACCATCCAAGCCTGCCTCTGCGGGTTGTGTATTCCTTGTCTGGAATGTGAGTGACCGGGGCTGGGGGATGCCAGGAGACAGGGTGAGTCAGCACAGGGCTGAATAGCAAGATCTACATGTAGATGGGTGGGAGGGGTCGCACCTGGGCCCTGAATAGGACAGTGCCTTCCCTCCACAATGCTGGCTCCACCTCCTGTGGTGCGTCTGATGTCCCTGGCCTACTCACTGAAAGAAGGGACGGAGACTTGTCAACAAAGTGCTCCAGAACTGGTTTGGACTAGGCAAAGGCCTCTCTGCCTTCAGAGAACAAAGGAATTTGGGATATAAATATTGGGGCCCTGACCCCATGAATTTAGATCTCGCTGGAATCAAGGAACCTGCCAAGACGAAGAGCTGGAAGAGCTGCCAGGAGGAGTACTGCCCCTTTGCTGTGTTGTTGCTTTGTTGGGTTGGCCTGCAGCTGCTGCTTCTGCCTTGGGCAGTGAAAGGACTGAACTGAACTTTCTACAAACTTGTGCTGAGTATCTCCAAGGGCCTGGAACCGAGCTGGCCTCCTGTTAAGAAGTCTCGGGGACTACAAAGACTCCACAAGCCTCTGGGTACCGCTTCTGGAACGCTGTTTCAGTTGCCACAGAGGAAGGGAACTGCAACCGACTCCGTCAACCGAATCCATCCCTGGCCGGTGACCTGTTTGCACCGCAGACCGCATCGCCCCGCCGCATCGCAACCCTGGTCTCACCGTGGGCGACGTCCGCCGCCGCCAACATCGAGCCGCTGCTTGCACCGTGACCTGTGGGCACCGCAGTTCGCATCGCTTCACTGGGCCAGCCGGACCAGACCGACGGAGGTCGCTGCAACTGGCTCAAGAGTCGTGACCGCATCGCATTTGGGGCACCGCTCGCACGTCTGCGACGCACCGCTCCGACTCGCACCGCTGTCCGACGCCAGCTCCCGCACTCCGGCTTGGTCGCCTGCATCGCAACCTGTCAGCACCGCATCGAGCATCGTCTCGCCCTGCATCGCACGCCTTGGACTCACTGACTCCGTCTCCACGACGCTCATCGAGCCGCTGCCTGCACCGCATCGAGGGACACCGCACCTTGCATCGCTCCGTCTTGCACCGCAACCGCGACGAACGCCGACCGGCTCATACACTCCGTACCAGCCACAACGAGAAAGGTACTGTAACCGAGTCTGTTCATGACTCTGCTGGCCCGTATCGACGCGGTCGGCTGGAACTGTTAGACTCTGGGGTTTTCAGCATCACGGTAGGCTCGGACGGAGCTACCGACTCGTACGAGCTTTGCTTTTGGACTATTCCTGCAAAGGCCTGGGGGTTGCGGGTGCAGGGTGTCTTTGGATGTCGGAAAAGTCTTGCCGTTCGCGGTTGGGGGACCCTTTGTGTTGAGGCTGCAGCCATTATCGTGGAGTCCAAGAGTGGACCCTCTGGGGTGGATTTGAGCTCAGGACCTGGGGAAACTTCTTGGGACCAGTGGGCTACTTTGACTCGGGCCAGAGGCATTGGGTGCAGAGATGGGTCTGGAGGTCTGGTTGTGCGGTTCAGCAGGGCACTGGAGCTGTTGTTGTTGGTTTCTTTGTGGATAGGGCCTCTGTCCTCAGGAGTTCTTGTTCTTTAGGGAAGGCAGGCAGTCCTCCCAGGGTTTTGGAGGTAGCTGGGCCAGCAGGACGTGTCGCATTTTGGAGCAGGTTTAATTGAGGGCGGCAGACAGGCCGGTAGGGCTGGGACCAAGTCAGTTGTCGTCTAGAGTCTTCACTGGAGGTACAGCTCTTCGGTCCTTCTTTAGGTCACCAGGAAGGTAAGGATTAAGGTTCAGGAGTGACCCTAATTTAGGGGTGTTAGACTTGGCATCTTTTGACGTGTTTCCCCTGACTTTTTGCTTTCTGACCTCCCGGTTTTGACTCTGTTGTTGCTGGTGTAATGATTCTGCGCACTTTCCTCACTGCTGTCCAGTGGGAAAGTGCAAGTGCTCCTGTATAAAGTGCGTTATGGATTGGTGTTTCCATGATTGGCCTATTTGGTTTATGTGTCAGTCCCTTGTAAAGTGCACTACGAGTGCCAGGGCCTATAGACCAAATGCTGTTGGTGGGCTGCAGCACTGGATTGTGCCACCCACGCAAACAGCCCGTAAAGTGTAACTCGGGCCTGCCAACGCAGAGCCTGTGCGCAGCCTGGGGCTGCCATGTCGACTTGGCAAGTGCACACACTTGCAAGTCCCTAAACCTTCCCTTTGCTCCATGTTAGTCACCCCTAAGGTAGGCCCAAGGTACCCCTGTGGGCAGGGTGCGTTGTACGCGAAAGGTAGGACATGCCCTGGTGTGTGCGGCATGTCCTGATAATGAATTACAGCCTAGTTCGTTTTTCACTATTGCAAGGCTACCTGTTCCCCCTAGGCCAGAACGGGCGGTTTTGATTATTACAGTTTATAATCCTAACTGACCCCGGGAACGTGGTAGAAATTCGAGTTTAGTATGCCTGGACTCAGAATGATAAAATGCGGCTTTTAGTGAAGTTGGTTTTAACGTTCTGTGTTTGAAAATACCACTTTTAGAAAGTGGGTATTTTCTTGTCTAACCATCCAAGCCTGCCTCTGCGAGGTTGTGTATTCCTTGTCTGGAATGTGAGTGACCGGGGCTGGGGGATGCCAGGAGACAGGGTGAGTCAGCACAGGGCTGAATAGCAAGATCTACATGTAGATGGGTGGGAGGGGTCGCACCTGGGCCCTGAATAGGACAGTGCCTTCCCTCCACAATGCTGGCTCCACCTCCTGTGGTGCGTCTGATGTCCCTGGCCTACTCACTGAAAGAAGGGACGGAGACTTGTCAACAAAGTGCTCCAGAACTGGTTTGGACTAGGCAAAGGCCTCTCTGCCTTCAGAGAACAAAGGAATTTGGGATATAAATATTGGGGCCCTGACCCCATGAATTTAGATCTCGCTGGAATCAAGGAACCTGCCAAGACGAAGAGCTGGAAGAGCTGCCAGGAGGAGTACTGCCCCTTTGCTGTGTTGTTGCTTTGTTGGGTTGGCCTGCAGCTGCTGCTTCTGCCTTGGGCAGTGAAAGGACTGAACTGAACTTTCTACAAACTTGTGCTGAGTATCTCCAAGGGCCTGGAACCGAGCTGGCCTCCTGTTAAGAAGTCTCGGGGACTACAAAGACTCCACAAGCCTCTGGGTACCGCTTCTGGAACGCTGTTTCAGTTGCCACAGAGGAAGGGAACTGCAACCGACTCCGTCAACCGAATCCATCCCTGGCCGGTGACCTGTTTGCACCGCAGACCGCATCGCCCCGCTTCGCATCGCAACCCTGGTCTCACCGTGGGCGGCGTCCGCCGCCGCCAACATCGAGCCGCTGCTTGCACCGTGACCTGTGGGCACCGCAGTTCGCATCGCTTCACTGGGCCAGCCGGACCAGACCGACGAGGTCGCTGCAACTGGCTCAAGAGTCGTGACCGCATCGCATTTGGGGCACCGCTCGCACGTCTGCGGCGCACCGCTCCGACTCCGCACCGCTGTCCGACGCCAGCTCCCGCACTCCGGCTTGGTCGCCTGCATCGCAACCTGTCAGCACCGCATCGAGCATCGTCTCGCCCTGCATCGCACGCCTTGGACTCACTGACTCCGTCTCCACGACGCTCATCGAGCCGCTGCCTGCACCGCATCGAGGGACACCGCACCTTGCATCGCTCCGTCTTGCACCGCAACCGCGACGAACGCCGACCGGCTCATACACTCCGTACCAGCCACAACGAGAAAGGTACTGTAACCGAGTCTGTTCATGACTCTGCTGGCCCGTATCGACGCGGTCGGCTGGAACTGTTAGACTCTGGGGTTTTCAGCATCACGGTAGGCTCGGACGGAGCTACCGACTCGTACGAGCTTTGCTTTTGGACTATTCCTGCAAAGAAGAAGTTACCGTATCAAGTATTCATTCGTAAAGTATAGTATTGTGGATTTTTGTCGTAATTGGTCTTGTCTTGAGTATATAAAATATTGGTTATTTTTCTAAACTGGTGTGGTGTCCGTTTGTAGTGCTTACACTGTATTACTGTTGGTTATGTGCAAATGCTTTACACACTGCCTCTGAATTAAGCCTGACTGCTCGTGCCAAGCTACCACGAGGGTGAGCAGGGGTTACTTCACGAGTGTAACACCCTTACCCTGACTAGGAAGAAGGGTCCCTACTTGGACAAAGGTGCAAGCCCTTGCCAACTAGAGATCCCATTTCTAACAAGGGGTGTTACAGGTGCTGGAAGGTCGTAGCCTGCAGGCTACTTACCTTTAGGATGACCACACACATTTGTATGTCCACTCCCTTTGGGGAGGGGGCATACCCCTAATCCTATTGGCAAAAATACTCACAAACAATATGGAGGATTTTCAAAAGAGAGGGGGCACTTCAGCTCACAGCCACCTTAGGGGTGGTCCTGGCTGTGAGGGGACACACCTCTCCTGCTTACTAATTTCCCACCGACCTTGCCGCCAAATGTGGGGCTTGGTCAGGGCGCAGGGCATTTCCACTAGCTGGCGAGGCCCTGGCTAGCATAACAAAGGGCAGGAAGGCTTTGAAGCTCACCGCCCTTGAATGCTGTTCCTGCTTGGGGGTTGGTGTGAAGCACCTCCAGCCAGAGCAGGCTTTGTTTCTGACCCACAAGAGCACACTGCTCCCACCTCAGTGGGTCAGAAACATGTCTGGAAGTGGCAGGCTGGTGCAGACTAGTCAGCCACACACCAGTGGTTAGGTAGGTTTTCAGGGGGCACCTCTGATGTACCCTCTGAGTGCATTTATTAATGATTTCAACGCTGGCATCAGTGTGGGTTCATTCATCTGTGATGTTTGGTACCAAACATCTTGGGGTTCGGTGAAGCCATCCTGGAGCTGTGGAACTCATATTGACAAGCTCCCAGCCCATGTACTCAGTATGGCTTCACTATGCCCTTATAATGGTTAAGAGTGGACTTAGACACTATAGGGGAATATCTTCCCATGCAACTATGCCCTCACAAGAGGTATAGTGCACCCTGCCTTAGGCCTGTAAGGCCTGCTGTAGGGGTGACTTACCTATATCTCTTGCAGTGCTGGTAGGCCTTGACATATGTCCTGTGCAGGCCCATTGCAGTTTTCCGTATGTTAGGATGCACGCTGCAGTCTTCACTTTGCTTTGCACATGTTACTACTCATATTTTGCTTTGTGCCACTCTGTACTTTCACACAGAACTTACTGTTATTTTTGTATTCTGTATTTTCCTGGAATTTTGTCTGAACACCGTAGACCAGGTCAAACAACACTGCCCCTTGTTATTCTGTTTTGGTCAGGCCCTGGCACATAGAAAAAAAACACACATGTAGCTGTTGTTTGGGAACACGTACTCTTTGTCATATAGGTATGCACAGACAGGCAGATACACAGACGAGATTGCGACTACACCTGAGATGTAGAACCTTCATCTGTGCATGCTAAGGTACGGGGTCTGTTGCAAACATCCAGATATCTTTTGATATATAATCACTTTGCTTCTGTAGAAGGGGAGGGGGGTTCGTTTACCCTGTCTTACACAATGACAGCTACTTTTATGATTTATGGATTACTTACTATGCTGACCGTATTTGTGTTGGGCATCTTCTTACTTATTTTGGCACTTATACTGCATACTAGAGCACGATAGTTAAAATAAATATTGTAAGCTTTTCTTGTGTCTCTGTCAGATCTTATTGTGGACAAGTATGAGTGTGAGAGCGAAAGGGTGTGTCCTGTCACTGCGATTCCTGATAGGGTCGGGAATGTTGTGTTCTGGGGTGTCTAACCGCTAGTTCCTCTGTGAGTGAGTATGAGGAAAGTGAAACACTGTAGCTAGTCAGTCCCTGGCTCATGGGTACCATGGTGGTAGGACAACTCAGTCCCTGCCTACTAAGGTTCTATGGTCCCCAGCATAGTTCTGTAATCTCGCAGAATCCCTGCAACAGCCTGGCACACAGGGATGTGTGCCAGGTCGGCTCTAAGCTTTTAGCTGCACCTAAACACGCAGGCTGCAGTGTGCATGTGTTTAGTGAGTTGTCTCTCAGGGTAGCAGAATACATGCTGCAGCCTTTAGAGACCCTCTCTGGTCACAATGCCCTTAGTACCCTTTTTTTTTTTTCTGGTTCAACTTTTTTCTTAATTAAAGAATAGAAGGAGACTCATCGTGTACACAGCAAGTCGCCTACAACCCTATGATGGGCCGGCCGCGTGGTCTGATGAGTGTTCAATATGCAGAAGAAAAACATTATAGGACATTGCATTTATGTTGAATTACACAGCAAGCCGCCTACAACCCAAACTGGGCCGGCCGCGTAATGTAACAATCGTATGTGGCAGATGCAATTATAGAACTCCTTCATATAATAAGATCAACATAAAACAAATCAACTCTAACGGAGAAAGATACACGGAAGAGAGGAGGAGGGAAAGGAGGAGGGGAGAGGAGCCCCCTAAGAGCCAGATGAGAGAGAAGTGGAAGGAAAAGATGTGGAAGAAGAGGGCAAAGAGTAGATAAAGAAGAGAATGGGAAGGTGGAGCCAAATGTATGGTCTATTTTGTTGTTTAACCGTTTATTTTATCTGCAAAAAGACAGTAGGGCACTACTCATGAACACAGCATGTCGCCTACAACCCTTTAATGGGCCGGCCGCGTATGTCAAACAGGCTATCGGAAGGCAACAGTAGTATGCTCAACCAAGTATCATTGCAACAGGGTTACAGAGCTAGTCGCTTTCAACCCATGGCGGGCCGGCCGCGAAAGAAAGCAATCGCATATTCAAGTCTCAAATATGAGAGGAGCAAACAGCAGGTCAAAAGAGGAGAGAAAGAGATGAGGAAAGAGAAAAAGAGAGACAGATAGGAGAGGTGGGCGAGGGGAGGGGGGTAGGGGGGAAACCGGGGATACAGTCTCAGCAGGTCCAAGGACGTGACCCAGAGCAGTGAGAGGGAGGGGACAGGAGGGCACGCAGGGGTATGCAGCAGCGGCTCGCCCCGTGTTGTGAGTGCATTAGACCATAGGAGGGATCAGGTGAGGAGTGCGGGGGTCTATTCTGAATCCGGGGGGTAGACTGCGTCGTCAAAAAGGCGCAGGGCTCGGAGTTTCGGAGGTTGGAAGCGGGCCTGTTCCATCTTACAGAGATGAGTGACTAGTGGTTGCCACAGTTTAGTGAAGTGAGAGTCACAGGACTGCAGGCGCGCGGTAAGCAATTCCATAGTCGTAGTGTGCCACAGACGCGTAAACCAAGCACTGACCGGAGGGGTCTCCGCCTTCTTCCAGTACAGGGCAATGAGTTGTTTAGCAGCACCTAGCATGTGAAGGGAAATGTGCCAATCTTTGCGTGTGAGTGCGCGCAGGTTGTCAGGTTTAAGACCTAGGATAACTGTGGCTGGAGTCGCAGGCAGGGGAAAGCCAAGCACCGCTTTTATGTGGCTGAGGATCTCCTTCCAGTACGAGGTCAAAAGGAGCAGGACCACCAGATATGAAGAAAGTCGCCCGGGGAACTCGAGCATCTCCAACAAAGAGGAGAAGTCGCGGGGAACATTTTGTGCAGTCTGAGAGGTGTGTAGTACCATTGGGTCATAATCTTATAGGCGGTTTCCCGCTGAGAGATACAGCAATAGACTTTCGGGATATCGCGCCACAAGCGATCCCACTGAGCGGGGGCTATTTCCAAGGGAGTGTCCACTTGCCAGCGGCGCTGGTAGTTGTGGGAAGGGGTAAGTGGGGGATGTTGTAGAACATGATAGGTGCGGGATATGAGCCCTTTAGAGTCATTGAAGGAACGCACTAGGCGCTCGAAAGGCGTAAGTGTTCGAGTGGCCGCCTGCGCCAAGGAGGACGTGTGTATCCAATGTCGAAGTTGCATATATTGTAGTCGGGCCCCCTCCGGGAGTTGGAAGTCTGCCTTGCACTGGTCAAAGGTTTTAAATACATCGCCCAGGAAGAGATCCCTAATCGTCCGACATCCACTATCAAGCCAGTCAGAGAACGCTTGGGGGTGTACTGCTGGTGGAAAGTGGAGATTCCCAGCGATAGGGGTGTGGGGGGATGGGAAAGTAGTAAGGCCCTTGGGGATAGCTACTTTATCCCAGATGTCAAGCACTGTCCTAGTAGGAAGAGCCATGTAGGCACTGCGCGACCGTGAAGCCCGAGGCAGCCAAGGAAGGTCCCAAATGGATCTCCCAGTCACCGCCCTGTCCATATGGAACCACACCTTCTCGCTTTCCCATGCCATCCACTCCGATATAAAGCGAAGGTGAGAGGCCCAGTAATACTCCAACAAGTTGGGGCAAGCTAGGCCGCCTCTATCGCGAAGTGACATGAGGATTTTGCTGGTGAAGTGCGGCCTACGTCCCCCCCAGATGAACCTGGTGATTTCGCGTTGAAGGCTTCTGATCTGGTGGTGCGGGATGGGGGTCGGAAGGGACTGAAAGAGATAGAGGATTTTGGGGAGTACCGACATTTTAATTGCGTGCAGACCCAACCAAGAGAGAGTAAGGGGTTTCCAGGTTCGCAGATCCTCGAGAACCGTCTTCCGACAGTCCTGCCAGTTAATTTGGGACCAGGAGGAGAGAGTAGGAGTTAACTGAAGCCCGAGGTAGCGGATAGAATGGGGAGCCCATTGATAGGGGACTAGAGACTAGAGGAAAGGAATCTCATCCCGAGGGATCGTAAGGTTGAGGGCCCAGGATTTCTCGTGATTCATTTTAAGACCAGAGGCCAACTCAAAGGATCGAAGGAGGGTCAGAAGAGCCGGGAGAGAGGTGTGCGGCTGTGATAGCGTAAGGAGAAGATCGTCTGCAAAAAGGGCCACCTTATGATGTTGGCCTCCAAGGGGGATGCCATGAATATCGGGGGCCTGGCGGATCAAGATGGCAAGGGGTTCCACAACGAGGGCAAATAATAGGGGTGAGAGAGGACATCCCTGCCGAGTGCCACTGTGTATCGAGATGGGAGTAGAGAGTTGACTGTTGACCCGCACCTGGGCCGTCGGGGAAAGGTAAGGGGCCATGATCCGGGCTATCATCAAAGGGCCCAGCCCGATTTTGTGTAAAACTGCCTGGAGGAAGGTCCAGTCCACCCGATCGAACGCCTTCTTCGCATCGAGCGACAGAAGGCATGCAGGTATGTTCCAGTGACGGGCCTTGCCCACCAGGTGTGCGATGCGGCGCACATTGTCCGCGCCTTGCCGGTGGCAAATGAAACCAACCTGATCCGGTTCAATGAGGCCAGGTAGATGTGGATCAAGCCATTTAGCTAATATTTTGGTGTAAATTTTAAGGTCCGTATTCAGAAGAGCTATGGGACGGAAGGACGAGCAAAGGGCAGGGTCCTTGCCTGGCTTAGGGATTAGGGCAATTTCAGCCAGCCCCATAGACGGAGACGGCCCTACGTTAGCGGCGAAAGAGTTAAAGAGGCGGACGAGGTGGGTCCAAAGCTGTGGCAAAAACATGCGATAAAAGGAGAGGGGAAGACCGTCCGGCCCCGGAGACTTTCCGAGAGGAAGGTCCTTCAGGGCCCCCCGCGAGCTCTTCTCGTGTAATCGGATCTTCCAGTTGTCGAGCATGATATTGACTGAGTGGGGTCCAGGGACAGGCGTCCAGCAGAGCCTGTATCTGGTCAGGGGAGGTCGTAGCTTGGGCATATAGGGAGGAGTAATACGCATGAAAAGCCTCACACTTGGACGTTTCTGTAGTGGCACATGTGCCATCTCCAATTCGAATGTGAGCTATGTGGGCCTTGGCTGCACGTGCCCGCAAGCGCCTAGCCAGGACCGCACCCACCTTGTCCCCCCCCTCATAATAACGCTGCTTCAGTGCTAATAGAGCCCGCTCAGCTTTATTGGTTCTATGAGCCCGCAGCTGGCCACGGAGAAGGGCCAGGCGTCGTTTGTGGGCGAGTAAAGGGCGTTCCTGTTCAAGTTTTTCAAGGGCCTTGATATCCCTTGAGAGATTATTTTCAAAGAGGCGCGCTTTCCGTGCCCGTGCAATCGCTATGGACGTGATATGGCCGCGGATAGTGGCCTTGAAGGCGTCCCACACAACAGGGAAGGGTGTTTCAGGGATATCATTGAGTTCGAAGTACGAGTCAATGGCCGCTCGTATTTCCGCAACATCCACAGGATCTCGGAGGACATGCGGAGGAAGGCGCCAGCGAGGCGGGCGGGGAGTGCGTGTAGAGCAGTGGCGCAAAAGAAGCTCTACGTGAGCGTGATCAGAGATGGAGATATCGGACATAGAGGCAGATTCCGTCTCGCCTATCAGGGCATGCGAGATAAAGATGTGGTCGATACGTGAGTATGAACGGTGTACATGCGAGTAATATGAATAGTCGCGTGCATCGGGAGAATGGTACCGCCAAGAGTCGAGTAAGGTGAGGTCCGCCAACTGCTTCTTCAAGGCGGAAGACATAGCCCCCGCCCCGTGGAAAGATCCGGCTCTACGATCCAGGTCGGCATCCCACACCAGATTAAAGTTGCCCCCTACGATAAGAGAAGGATCCGCCAGCGGCACATGTTCCTTCAGGAGAGCTCGAAGGTAAGGATCCTGTGCCTGGTTAGGCGCATATATATTGCACAGGGTAAGGGACCGGTGTCCGACCTTGACCCCTACTTTAAGAAAGCGACCATCTTGGCTGCGGATAATTTTAGGTTTCCCCTGCCTGATGCCAGAGCCACAGAGTATTGCCACGCCAGCTGTTTTGGAGGAGGCCGAAGCCCAGAATTGGAGGGGATATCGGGGTGAGCCATTCGGGGGACATCAACTTTCATCAGGTGGGTCTCCTGAAGGAGGATTATATCAGGTTGCTGCTGCAAGAGATAACGCCATATCTGCTGCCTTTTATTAGGAGAATTAAGCCCCTTAACATTGAGGGAGAGAATTTTCAGACAAGGGATAGTGGTCATGTCCAATGAAGGGTGAGGGCAGGCAATTGCGCCCCGGGAGGGGGTAGGACAAGACAGTGGCGAGAGAAGAGTAGAGGGCCACTGCCCTCCCGAGAGTAGAAGAAGGACCACAAGACGTACCCCCGCCCACCACGGAGAGAGTGAGAAGACAAGGAAAAGAGATAGAAGAGGAGAGACAGAAGACAGAGATGCAAAGAAGAGAAAAGATCGACGCACACTAAAAAATACAACGTTGGCCAACAGGGCCACAGTGTCCTGTTCCAGTCCAGGGGTGATCGCGGCCCAAGGGCGCAGACCAACCCGGAGAAGTCACTCTCCTAGGAGCAGGGGGGGTGTATCCTTCAAGCTCAAAGCGTGAGGGCAAAGGAGGTGAGCCCGCGCCACCCGCCTTTGAAGTGAGGGGCCGGGAAATCTCCAGGCATGAGGTGGGGCCACGGGCATCAGCCCCAGGTCTCAGGTGCGAACAGTGCATCATAGCGAGACAGGTGGAGAGGCACTTTCATGCGGTCATGGCGTAGAAGGGCGAGAGCCAGCTGAAGAACGGTTCTCTTCCATGGAGCGGATGTGCTGGATGATTTCCTGCTTGGCTTGGGAGGCTGACTGCTCCCCCGGGTGTGATGCTCTCCTGTGGCGGCGCACCTGGGACCAAGACGGCTTAGCAGGCTCCCGGGCACGGGAGGATGTGCGTGTTGGGCTGGATGGCGGCGTGAGGGAGATGTGCAAGAGTTGTGCCGCTTCTTGGAGGGATCGCACCATCCGACGTTTAGACTCCCATTGAAAGAAGAGCGCGAAGGGGTGGCCCCATTGATACTGGATGTTCAGGCTCCGCAGCTTGTCAGTTACCGGTTTGAAGTCTCGACGTCTGCGCAGCGTGGTAGGAGCATGGTCCTGGAAAAGCTGTATCTTGGCACCTTTGTAGGTGAGCTCCGATTTGGAGCGCGCCGCCTTGAGAATCGCCTCCTTCTCCGTAAAAAAGTGGATCCGGGTCAGAATGTCGGGGACGAGGCCCACTCTGGCGGAGGGACCCGAGACCCGGTGCGCTCGGTCTAGGGCCCGGTGGGGAGGCGTCATCGTCACCCCAGATGTCATGTAGTAATTGCGCCACAAATGTCATGATGTCTGACCCTTCCGCTCCAACCGGAATCCCCCTGATGCGGAGGTTGTTGCGGCGGCTCCGGTTTTCCAAATCTTCCTGTTTTAATTGAAGGTCGATGTGCTGCTCTTCCAGGGTGGCCAGCCGCTGCCAAAGCTGTTCGGGCATCCACTGTCCTCTCGAGGCCATCCACTCTCTCCCCAAGGTCGGTAACCTCCTTTCTGAGTTCCTGCACACAAGAGTGGACTTCCGATCGCAGGGAGCCTATTTCGGACTTGAGCTCCGCCATGAAGGTCGCCATGAAAGTCTGTGTGACTGGTGCCAAATCGTCACCGGCCGGCGCCGCCATTGCGCCGGTGGTACCCGGACCCGGCTTGTTCCAAAGTGCAGCAACCGGGTTGTCCTTCTGGGGTGCCACCGACTCCTTCCCCGGCTTAGTGCGCGTCATCTCCTCCCCGGGTCAAGCACCCACCGGACTCCGATGAAGTGGCAGAAGCGGGCGGGGGGAGGCGTTGAGAATCGACCAAAGAATGCTGAGGCCCCCAGGCGGCAAAATGCAGTCCGTCGCTAATGGCGCTGCACGCAGCAGTCCGCAGGCTATGGAGGAGGAAGGCGGACAGTCAATATTGCAGAAGAGAGTGCTACCACAGAGGTCTTATCACCCTGTGAGCCATCCGCTACCCAGCCAGAGCGTAGGAGCCGGGGCCGCCGAGGTCCACACCGCAGGCAGGCCGTGGAGAAAGCAGCAGAGAATCAGGAGCCCAAGCCATGCCACAGCATGCGAGATGGCGGGTAGGCAGCAGTGTCGAAGCCACTAAGCATTGAGGGGCAAATGAAGTACCCACAGCCGGCCAGCACTAGCCTCTAGGAGAAGGGAGGTTGCAGGGAGGATCGTTCCCCGTGCGTTGGGCGCCAGCGGGGAGCCTCTCAGGCCAAGCTTCCCCCACTCAAGCCGAGGGCCCAACAACCGAGCACCCCAGCAACAGGATGGCACGCGCCGGCCCGAAAGAGCCCGGTCCCGGGGGATCGGGGCTAGAGGAGGGTCCACCAACAACAGAGGGTACAGTTGCTATGGGCCTCTCGCCCCCGTAGGCCGCCAAGTGCTCAGACGCAGAGAGGTTACTCCGCACGGAGGCCTAGGGTGACGCCGAGACAGACCTCAGGCAGCGCCAACGTGGTGGTGACATGTGCAGCGGGTGAGGGGCAAGGCCCCAGAAGAGGCACGCAGGACCCAGCCCTAGCGAACAAGTCCAGTTGGGCCACAACGCGTGGGGACACCCCCGCTCCCACACCTCACCTGCACAGTAAGTCAGCGCCTCTGGGGTCCGGCAAGAAGGCGGCGTGGGTGGGGCAGGGTGCAGCACAGCTTAACGTCCCGGCCGCGGGTCCACCAGGCCAGGGGGCCGCCGTTCGCAGGCCCAACCTCAGCAGGGCTGCCCTCAGCCCCACCGAGGGCCAGAAGTCGCCAGGCCTCCCACCAGGGCACCGCCAGGTCCCCGGATCTGCCAGCACACGCAGAGGGGGGCCGCAAGGGCGATGGGTTGCGGCCGCTAGTCAGGATGCTGAGGCCTCTCCGGGGATAGGTTTGATGCCCAAGATGGCGGCTGCAGCGGGCAAAAGCGCCTGGAGCGGACCCCAAAGCAGCCTTATTCAGGGTCCGAGGGGTCCCACACAGGGTCCGGCGCCCACCGCAGGGCCGCGGCAGCCCTAGCAAGGCCAGAAAGGGCGAATGGTGGCGTGCAGAGCGTCTGGCAGTCTGAGGCCGCGGGAAGACAAAATGGCGGCCGCCGCCGCCGGGCACAGCCGCGAGAGGCCGGAGATCCGCACCTCCGCGCCGGGTCGGCCCCGGTCCGGGCCCGCTCTCCAGGGGGTGCCCCAACTGTTCCGTCACCCCCCGCGCCCTGATTTGCGGCGCCGATCGCGTCCCAGCCCCGCTTTCCAAGCAGCTGAAGGCGGCGGCTTGCGGGAGCTCCCTCGGCGCACGTCTCACGCCATTTGCGGCGAGACCACGCCCCCCCTTAGTACCTTTTGCAAGTGGCTTATATGTGTGCCAGAGGTGTGCCAGTTGTGGAAACAAAGGTACAGTACCTTTGGTATCGCTTTGTTCGCCCTAAGTTGGCAGGGTATGCCCAGACGTGGGTCCCTTGCTCACTTTGCCACTGGATTCAAGATAGCCTGGCTGATGAGGGTTTTGAACCCGAAACCGGTCCCAGGATGCTTCTTTCCGGTCCAGGGAAGTTATGGCTTGGCAGTTCGGGCTGGTCTGTTCCCATGAGGCACAGGGTCAGACTGATTTGCATATGGCCATGTCTGAACTGGGGTGGTGGAGTGAGCTAAAGAATGATGATGGATTAAACCCAGATCAGTTGACTGGGGGTGAGTGTTTGATTAGCTCAAACGCTCCGTCCATCATCCCCTTTGGTATCGCTTTGTTCGCCCTAAGTTGGCAGGGTATGCCCAGACGTGGGTCCCTTGCTCACTTTGCCACTGGATTCAAGATAGCCTGGCTGATGAGGGTTTTGAACCCGAAACCGGTCCCAGGATGCTTGTTTCCGGTCCAGGGAAGACATGGCTTGGCAGTTCGGGCTGGACTGTTCCCATGAGGCACAGGGTCAGACTGATTTGCATATGGCCATGTCTGAACTGGGGTGGTGGAGTGAGCTAAAGAATGATGATGGATTAAACCCAGATCAGTTGACTGGGGGTGAGTGTTTGATTTGCTCTAGCGCTCCGTCCATCATCCCCTTTGGTATCGCTTAGTTTTGGGAAAGAACATAGGCACTGGGAACCTAGTTAGAAGGAACCCAGTGCACATTCAGTCAAAGTGCATCAGAATCAGGCTAACGGTGGGGGGTAACCTTGCAAAAAGGGGCACTTTTCTACAGTTGTCTACATCTATCTGATCTGAGGATGCAAAAGATAAATTATATTTTATGATTAAGGTATTTAAAAAATCGTTTTGTGCAGCATTTTTAAAATGGAGCTGAACCTCCTCAGCCCTATCTTCAAAACACAGGCTCTCTTGCTGGGGTGTTTACAAGCGGTAACACTGAAATCTCCCACCCATAATATACAATAACATTTGTAATGCGCACAGCTGCATCCGAAGGGGTGTTCTGGCTGTAGCAGCTTTAAAGTTAAACAAGGAGATTGATATATTGGCATCACATGCCGGGTTTTGATCAAACAGATGGGTCTTCAGAAGTTTACGGAAGACTGATTTGGAGGGCGCGAAGTGGAGAGGTGAAGGCAAAGAGTTTCAGAGTTTGGCGGTTAAGATGGAAAAGGAACGACCACCTCTTCTTGCCTTGTGAACTCTCAGAACATTTAGATGTTTTTGTCAAATGAAGCGAAGTGCTCTGTCTTGATGGTAGGGATGCAATCTTTTTATTAGATAGCATTGGCCTTTTTGCTCACATGCTCTGTAGGCGAATGTTAGGGATTGAAAAATGATGCAGCTAACAATGGGCAGCCAATGAAGACTGAGCAAGGGGGCCGCGACAGAGGTGCGAGCCGTAATCTACAGAATCAGCCAGGCTGCAGCGTTCAAAATAATATGCAGGCGGTGAAGCCGATACGATGGTAGACCCAAGTAAAGGCTATTAGCATAATCACATTTTGAAGTTACCAGAGCATAAATGATGGATTTATGGTTTTCCTCAGGAATTAAGTGGATCATCTTCCTGGCTGATTTCAATGTGAGGAAACAGCTGGCTGACGTATCTAATCTGAGGTTCAAAGGGTAGGTTGGAGTCAGATTTGACCCCAAGATTTCTTACCACAAATGAAGGGGCGGGGGTGACCTAGCTCAGAAGGCCACTGGTTGTAGGCGTGACTGTCGGTGCCAAAAAAGATTATCTCTGTTTTGTCAGAGTTCAGTTTGAGGCAGCTTACATTCATCAATTCGCCAACAGCCTCAGACATCCCTTGAGTGCGGTCAATGCACCCACCTCCTTCTCCTGGAATGAGAGCATCAACTGTGTGTCGTCTGTGTAAGAGATGACCCTTGTGCCCCATGCCTCCACCAAATTAGCCAAAGGGGCCAAATAGATATTAAAAAGAGTAGGACTCAGGGCAGAGCCCTGAGGTACCCTGCACTCAGGTGGTTTCGCTGAGGATGTGAAGGCGGGGGAGAAAGACCATTTGGGATCTGCCCTCCAGATAGGACTTGAGCCAGGCCCAGGCTGGGCCTTGGATGCCCACATTCCATAATCTATCCAGGGGAATGGAGTGGAAGACCATATCGACAAGTCCATGGCTACCGCTCCCCGATCACGTTTGTCCTTGATTAATTCAACAACCTCCAGGATAGCGAATTCTGTGCTGTAGCCAGCATGAAAGCCAGCCTGAGTGTCATGGAGTAGATTGTTGTTTTCCAAAAAACAGGAGATTTGTCGGTTGACCCTCTTCTACTATATTTTGACGTGAGCCAGCAGCAGGGAGATAGGCCTGAAGTTGCTATGCACCTTAGGGATCTGATTAGCTTTCTTCAGTAGAGGTAGAAGCATGGCCAGCTTCCAACTCTGTGGCACTATAGCTGCCTCCAGCGATGCATTCATCAGTTTATTAAAGATGGGGTTGATCCTTGGTGCAGCCAGTTTGAGGATATTCTTGGGGCAAGGATCAAGTGGAGACCCAGATTTGAAGCGGCTCAGTAGACTGAAGGAGTCCTTAAGTGTCAGGGGATCAAAATTGGATAGCAATGGTCCAGGATAGATATTGCTGTCCGAGTTAGGGATTAGAGCCTCTTGTGGGGGAAATTTATCCTAAATCACTTGGATTTTATTATAGAAAAAGTCTAAGAATTCCTCGCACATCATGGCAGAAGGAATCGGGTTAGTTTGAGAGGCACTTCAAAAAGAGTTCACCACTCTAAAACGTTTGTGTTATTTAGCTCGTTTTTATAAGTTGCTTTAACAACTAGTTCGTAAGATTTCCTCCATCTGCATTAAAGGTGCTTGCAGTGTGACCTCTGTTTTTTAAAGCGGCAGTAAACCAAGTGCTAAATGAGTTGATCTTCATTGAGATACTACTTTTAAAGGAGCAATGCGGTCAAGGGCAAAGGACAGCCAGTTATTAACTCTGGCCAAATCAGGGCATACTGCCCCTGAAAGTTTGAGCGGGGTTGCCTGTAGCCCCTCCGAGAACAGCGGTTCAGAGACTTACCTCCAAGACCTCGTGACTTTCTGAAAATAGAGCATCTGTTTCTTAGGGCAGACCCTGTCAATTTTTAAAGGCACCAGGGAGTGATCCGACCATGGTAGTTTAAGGATCAGATCTATCTGAATATTCAAGGTATGAGAGAAAATAAGGTCAAGTTTGTAACAGGCCTCATGGGTTGGCCCTACCACATGTTGGGTTAGTTTAAATCCCTCTAGAGTCAAGAGGAAATGTTTAGCCTCACAGCAGGAAGTTTGAGCGGAGAATGGAAAGTTGACCTATCCAGTCCAATAGTGCGATTTGGACGACCAGTTAGGGGGGTCTGTAAACTAGTTGCCTGCGACCGTGAAGGAGGGGTTAAGGTTAATTGCAATCGAGAGGCCCTCACTGGGCCCAAATTTAGAGGTTTAGACATAGGGCACCAGTAGGAGTCTCTATACACTATTGCCCCCCCTGTTTATCCACTCTGTGCTGGATTTGAAAACGAGCAGGTATGGGGAGAGCGATATCTGGAGCAGAGGAGTCTGAGAGCCAAGTTTCTGTCAGACTTGCCTTTGACGCGCCCACGGCATATCCCGCTTTTTATATAGGCCGGGGTGTATGGAAAATTCCTCTGTTTATTTAGGTCATTCTCTAACTCTTTAACTACCAGAGTATTAGAGTGATCAGAAATATTGTGGTAAAAAATAACTAACAAAATGTGTGCACACACTCATTTTTCCACACCAAAAGATGATAGTACTGTGAGGAGGACAACAAACTCACAGTAATATTCGTGCAATTTACTAATAATAGGACCATCAATTTCCCCCTAGGTCTGCCAATTATTGGATTGTACAGCATGTGCACAGATAAAATGAAAACCCTTAATATGGAAATGTTCTTTACCCAAGTCTCTTGGCGGCAGATCAAGTCAAAATCATGTATGAATGAGAGCCAGTCTTGGTTTCTCTACCTTTACATGCACTCCAGCTATGTACCATGATAGGAAACGGATACACCCTTCGTTGCACCTTTGCTTGTTGGACTGTCTGCAACGTGTAGACAATTGCCGCCAAAGTCGTCATTTAATAACTGGACACTCCCAACACTGGGTTATCCAGTCTTCCTTTTATGAGCGGGTGAAGTCAATCAGTTTAATTCTGATCTTGGAGCGGTTCAAATACATTTGTAGTGGGAATGTTAAAGCATTCAACTATGTTCCTTGAATTGGGGGCGTTCACCCTATCTTTTTTCAAGCTATTTGTTGGCCTTTGGGGCAGCGTATAAACGTAGCCTAGAGGAATAGCTCTAATATTTTCGACCAAATTGCCTCTAGATTGTAATCAAAATAGAAGCCTTTCAACGAACATTGCACTTTTAAAATTGATTACCACACAATCTCCTGGGGCAGTTTTCATCTCATAGCCAACCCTAGGAATCCTTCTTACTATAATTATTTGATCACAGATGTCTTTGGGTCAACCAGAGATATTTTTGAGCCAATGTCCTGCCTTGTTTCTCCACACAGCTCATCCCTCCTGCTGCTGTTTAGAAAGGACAGTCTTGTTTTCCAGAACTATAACGTAGGTGGTACATTCAGAGGGTTATTGTAAGTGGGCCGAGCCAGGATCCTGGGGTATAGGATGTGCCTGAATTGCTGCTACACTGCTCGTAGTCACAGGCTCAAGTGTGCCTCCTGACTGCACTGATAGGCCCTCTAAATATGCTGCAGTAGCTGATCACTGTGCGCCATTAGCGAGTGGTGGTGGGACATAAGTGAGTGAATTAATTCCATATGCTGTGTTTTCTTGGTCTAAAGAGGCGCCCCTCTGTTCACCTACTGATGCCTTCTTATTCACTGCCATTAGGGGATTCAAAGTCCAGTTTTCCAAGACCTTTGTTTGCCCAATATCTGGGTCATCGATTCCACCAACAAGGTCTCTAGTTTCAAGAATGTTTTAGTGAGAAGACTTGTTACATTTTGTGGTCCCTCCTGCAAACGTGTCCCAGTATATCGTACATATCGTACTGTGAAGAAGAACATGGTTATGATATACATCAACATATAAAAATGTGCATCCTTTTAAGTCAAGTCTATACCTAAAGTACACTTTGCGTTGCACGTGTTTCTAAGTCACTTCCGAGTGGAATAAAGCCATCAAGACTCCTGCATTGTATTCAAGATCCATAGTAGGAGCGTTGGCGCAATTGAATATTTATCAGAAGACCTTCTAATGGTTATATTGTTTTATTTATTGTGCTTCGTTTCTAAACAATGATTTCTTTATTCTGTATCAGTAATAAATACACCAATAAATTGATATTGTATGGTGAAAAGGATATCAAGCTGTTAAATGTAATTGGCGCTGGAGGAAAAACAAAGGTGTCGGTATCTATGGTAGATTTCACAGATTAATGTACGACCTGCCTAAACTTCCTTGTATGCAGAGTATTCCATAGAGAGCATAACTACCACTACAATAGATTTGGTGATTACTTCTATAGCAACGGTTCTTAAACTTTTGACTACTGTGGACCCTGCTGAATCATTACAGGAATCTGAGGACCCCTGCTGAGTCATTATTGGAAGCCAGGGACCCCCAGCCTAAGCAATTTCTATGATTTGAACGTCAAAACAATACACAAAAATACAAAAACAAATGTATACACCAAAGAAGTACCTAAATATTGGAATATTTAGTTTAATTCACAATAAACTTAGGAAAGTTTTACAATTTTGCTTATTTATTTATATACATTTTATTAATTGAAATGTATTCATTTTAATATTATTTAATTTTGTAAAGCATCCACGGACCCCCTGAAAAGGCTTTGCGGAACCACAGGTTAAGAGCCACTGATCTAGAGGATAGGATCTCATTTGATGAGTCCAAAGAAGTGGCTACGCTCTCCAAGGGGAAACTGTAATGTTAAAGTTCACATTGATTTCCAACATGATGGAAGTATTTTAAATGGCATGTGAATCTAAGAGACTCTATGTAGAATCATAGTTATTTCCCTGTAACCTGTTTTCCTAGGAATTTCAAGATATTTTAGTATGCTGAAATTTCTTCCACACTCGACTACTTTCTTCACGAAATTTGTGTGTTAAGACTTTGTGTTTGAGTGTTACAACATGGCTTGTATACTTATTTTTCTTCGTCTAGATAAGCACTTATTTCTCAAAGCTCTAATGATAGCTCTTTATTAGGCGACAGCTTGTGTTTTATCATCCTTTTTTTGCATCTGTTTTTTGGCTTTTTCGACATATATAAAGCAGTAACATTTATACATCATGCTGTTGTGTGTATATCTTCTTTCTGATACATATTTTCTGTTCTTTTTAACTCGTGTTTCATCTTAAATAATATGATTTACACCTATATCATGTTTCCTAGTATACCTTAATTCCCTGACTCTTTCTCCCTTCTTGAGTGGGTAGGCACACAATGGTTCCAGACGCACTCAAAATATTAGACTGTCACTTCATTCATCCAATACCGTACACTTTGTTTCCTCATTTTTTTATGATCCCACTCATTCTCCCACTGTTTTTGTAGGAGGACATACCCATTTCCCCTGACTCCATTCACTGTCTCCACTGGCTCCACCCACTTTCTCTTTTGGCCCCACCCACACCAGCTGGCACTTCTGAAACCCAGATGTAATACCCGATCTGAATTTCACCAAGGGAGCCTTCCTCAAGTAAGGTTTTGATAGGAGGTTCCCCCGCCCTGCAAAAAATTAGGATGCGACCCCCACCATGGCGGTCGAATTGCCCGTTTTGTATTGCAGCAGGTGCTGTGCTCTGCAGCAGGTGCTGTGCTCTGCAGCACCCGCCGCAAGACAAAACAGACACCCCACACATATCCCTGCACTACGTGGCAGGCACCATGCGGTACCTACCACATGGTGTAGGGATATGCAGGGGGCCTATGTCCCTGGCCCAGAGTGTTAGGGGGGCCTGCTACGGGCCCCCAAATCCGTTTCTGCCTGCCGTTTTGCTGCAGTGTGACCACCGCAGAACGACCGTCAGAAAGAGATATTGCACCGCCACCATTCTGGGACTACAGGGAGGTCCGACCGGCGGTCGGATAAAGCCTGCCTGTCGGGACCGTGGCGGTCTGTGTTTCCGACCACCACCCGTCCAGAAACTATTATAGTATGGCAGACGGAGATCCCTGTTAAAATGGCCGAGGGACCACCACCGACAGCCTGTCGGTGGCAGTCCCTCAGCCATCGTAATCAGCCCCTAAGTACTGGAAGCAGCCTTGAATTATTAGACCGAATCGTCTCAGCATGACGGTTTCTCCATAACATAGAATACTGTTTGCACCAGGTATTAACCTATGTACTTGTGCTTGTTTAGCTTTAAAAGATGGTGTATCTCTAACGTTTTCAGCACACTATGTTAGTATGATCTTTAGCACCTTAAGACTCTGGTTATTTTAAGCTAATAGTGGCTCTTTGTACAAGTTTTACATAGTGTGTACACTGTTCTTAGTTGATACTTTTTAATACTCTTTGGTGTATTTCTCATGAGAGTTTCACTGTCAGCAAACAGTGTAGTACAGAGTAAACACTTTCTGGTACCCACTTTTCTACTCCTATCAACTTCATTTCTCAATGTAGGTTCGGTGACTGTGAGACTTTTGATGCAGATGAAGGCTTTCCCTAGTAGGTTATTAATCTTGGAAGAGATGTTGAGTATCTTGAGGGATTTGACTTTCTCGGAACACTTATATACACATTGAACAACATGTGCAATAGGGTTCCCCATATATCTGTGGTCGATTGTTAATGTGAACTAGGCTACTCGTGAAATGTATGGTAGAGGATTAAAGTTGCACATAACCCATGCTTGCTACACCCAAGGGAGTTGTATCTGTGATGTCATTAATAATGCTTCATATTGTTCTGAGCTATTTTGTACTTACTTTCAGCCCTCTAATGCCATTCTAGTTTATAGAGCAATGTGTGCAAAATAAGCTTGGATGATGTCATCAGTGGTGTCATCACGGATGTCATAGAACAGGTCATGAGTAATGTATTATGTGAGGTCATAAGCAGTGCATGGCGCTGCTAAATAGAACTGGTGAATTTCTGTGGTTTTTTAACAAAGTAATATTTTATGATCATACGGAGCCGAAAAGGTTTAAAGTGGGGAGGGAGGCCGTGTGGCACCCCTCCGTGAGCTTGTAAAGGCCCTGGGGACCGAGTATTCGAAGGGAGGCTTCGCGGCCCCCTCCCTGATCCATTATTGGCTTCGGGGACCCCATCCCCCGGGGCCAGCTCAGATGCAATGTCACAGGGAGCCCACCCCCAGGACATAGCGGTTTCCCTGCCCGCAGTGGCACAGGCAGCGAAACCTGTGTTTGCTCTCACGTGTTGGGAGCGTTTTCAGAACTCCCGCCAAGCGGGAGCAAAACAGCAAGTTAGCTCCCAGCGTGTGTGAGCTTAAAAAGTGCTCTCGCCCACTGGGATCTGACTTTTGATATGTTTCCCTGCCTGCAGGGATGCCGGTAGGAAATCAGAACAAAATATTGGTCCTGTCCGCATGTAGCAGCATTGGTAGATGCTCCCTACGGGCTGGAAAATGCCGGCTTCTGCTGCATGCTGGGAGCCAACTGGGGCCTTGGGGGGCCTTGGGGCTCCCCTCGCGGCCCCCATGAATATATGGTGGGTACCCTGGGTGGGCACCAGGGCACCCACATTTAAAGTGTGAGTGCCCCGGGGGATGAGGTCCCTGGGGCTAAAATCGGCCTGCAAGGTGGGGGCGTTCGCCTCCTCCCACAAACAAGCATGCTGGATCCTGGGGTATGGGGAACCCAGGGCCAAAATCAGCCAGGGGAAGGGGGCAGTGTGCCCCCTTTCCCCTGATGATAGTTCCAGGCCCCTTGACATGGGGTCTCCGGGGCCGAAATCAGCCCTGGGATGAGGACCACATGCCCCCATTCCCCTAAAATGCATGCTGGGCCCTGGGGAGGGGCAGTAAGGGCTGAAATATGTCCGGGGAGGGGAGCCACGTGCCCCCCTCCGATAATCACACTGTGCTCTGGTGGATGGGGTGCCTGGGGAGGAAGGGGCACGCATGGAGGATGGGGTTGTCAGGGCCAGGGCCTAACAAGGCTCAGAGAGGGGGGGGCCACACAACGCCCCTCCCCTTTACAAAAAAAAAAAAGGTCCCTGTGGATGGGATCCCCTGGGCCAGTTCCTGCAGCCAACCTTAGGGGCTGGATTTACGTATCATGATTAATCATTACTTTATGCTAAAAAAACTAGAAATTTCACTGAAAAAAACAAAGGTTAAAGTAACTTTATAGTTAGGTGAATTTTTCAGTGACAACATTAACGTTTTGAACTAAAGAAACCTCCGAATTTCACCAGTTATAGTTACCAGCGCTAACTATAACTTGCGCCCTGCCATGCATTGTTTATGATCTCACATAGGAAATCACCTATTTTTTTTGTAATATCCTTTTTATTGGCATTTCTTAATTTCGCACAGTACATCCATTTTGTTTAATTGTAGAGTACACATCATACAGGTTTACATCATAACACTCGGTAAACTGTTACATCAGTAGCTAAATATGCTTTAGTTATCTAAACGACTTTGTCGTTGTGAGAGGACATACTGATTCAAGACATGACTACGTGGGACGATGCCTGCTGTATGTACTGTGAACTTAGCGTGTACCTGCTGTGCTGGTGCTGTGGCATAACACTTGCTGTCTTTTCAGTGTGGAACTAAACTCTTCAACCGGGGTAACTATAACTGGGGTACACTGTTTCTGAAATAGTGTGATTTGATAGGGGCCGAGTAACTGAGTCGACCTAAATGGTCCACGGACCGTGCTGGCATTGGCGTGAGGCGGGAATGTCAATCTGGGGGTACTCTATGTATCGTGTATCCTCATCTGAGGGCCTTTCTTTGCTTCCTGTCTACTCTACTGGAGAGCCCCGTCTGGTCGCTGCATGGCGCGTCTCGTCTAAGGGGGACCCAGCACCCTGCGATACTGGCGTATCAGTTGTTTCCTGTTTAAAGAAATGAAGTAGAATTGTCCATTGCATGGATATGTAGTGTTTGCAGGTGCCTTTGATTTCTTCTGATCGGAGCGCCTCCTCCTCTGCGGCCCCCCACTTGCAGACCGCCCCCCTCCAGGCCGCTACCGGCGGTCCCTCAGGTGCTCTCCAATGCATTGCTATGCTTCTTTTAGCTAGAAGGAGTGCTAGGGACGCGAACCGTGCCGCTATGTTTTGGTGTTTTTGGTGTTTGGTTATGCCCAACGCACAGGCCTCCCACGTATAAATGTCTGTGAGTCCTGTGACTGTGAGGAGGGTGGCGTGTATTTTAGTCCAGTAGGCTCGGAGCATTGGGCAGTCCCAAAACATGTGGAGGAAGGACGCATTGGATTCCGGGCATCTTGGGCAGGAGAAGGGCGTGTCGGGATAGTGTTGTAGCTTCTCGGGAGTCAAGTAGGCACGGTGTAATATGTGCAATTGTATGTTTTTGGAACAGTAGTTGCGGGACACTTTTTTAAGGAACTCCAGCGCTCGCTCCCATTCTTTGTCGTGGAGTGGTCTCTGACTCTCCCCTCCCATTTCTCGCGAAGGGGCGTAAGAGTGATCGGGTTCAGTGCTTGCACCGCTTTATATATCGATGTCACCAGATGTCGCCCGGGACCCATTTGCAGTATTGTATGTATCACCAGGTGTGTGGGCGGCTCTGCATCTATTGTGTGCCACATCCGACGACAGTCCTCTAGTAGTTGCCTTTGCAACAGGAATTGCCCCCTGGGGAGGTCTGTGTCCACCGCAAGTTCTGTAAAAGTCTGTAATTGTCTATTCACATAGAGGGAGCCCACCTCCGTAACTGAGTGTTCCGTCCACGCCCGTAGTGCCCGCTCTGTGTAGTGAGCACGGCCTCTGGGGAATCCTACCAGCGGTAGAATGGGGGAGTACATGGGGGCTGCACGTCTCATTCTGTGTACACGGTTCAGGCAAGTGCACACTACTGTCACCTGGAGGGGGCACTCCTGTATTGGTTCCGCCCTGGGCAATAGCATGCGGTGTACAGTAAGGATAGGAATTGGCCCTGTATTTGTGACTGTTTCTCCTAGCGCTCGACCCGCAGTCCATCTTGACACCCATTGGAGTTGGGCTGCGAGGAAGTATGCCTCAAAGGATGGGGCACCCAACCCTCCCTGGTCCATGGGGAGCTGCAGTTTGGCGAGGGCAATTCGTCTACGCCCCGATCCCCAAATTAGGGTGCAGAGGAGGGTGTCTAACTCCCAGAAGAAGGAGCGCGGAGCAACCAACGGAAGATTAGTGAAATAATATAGTAATCTCTGGACCAATATCATTTTGGCAGCCGAAATGTTTCCAATGGTAGCCAGGGGAAGATCCTTCCAGAAGTTCACGGAGGATCTGATTCCGGCCATTGCTCTGTGGTAATTTCCTTCATACACGTCCTGCGGCGTGTGATACAATCGTATACCTAGGTATCGAACTGCCTGGGCGCTCCACGATACATCTATATCGCCCAGTCGTATTGTCTGGGGGGGTAAGACTGTCTGAGAGCGGGTATATTGTCGACTCGGACCAGTTAACTCTAAGACCTGCCACCGCCTCGAATTCTTGTAGAGAGTTAAGTATAGGAGTGAGATCCGACGTGATATCGCGGATGTAGATGAGTACGTCATCCGCGTATAAGGAGACCGCATGAGTAGTGTCTGCGATAGGGATACCCCACCTCTCTCCCTCTCTACGGAGTTGGACCGCAAGCGGTTCCATCGCCATCGTGAAGAGTAGAGGGGAGAGCGGGCAGCCCTGACGCGTGCCCCTAAGTATGGGAAATGATGGTGACATGTGTTGTCCGAGTTTTACCCTGGATGTTAGTTTGGAATATATTAATTTGGTATATGCAAGCAGCCGGGGTCCCACTCCCATCCTTCGTAGGACCCGAAAAAGGTAGGGCCAGAGGAGGGTATTGAAGGCTTTCTCCAGGTCCAGTACCAAGCAGGCCGCACGAGGGAAGCGATCCTGAGCCTGGTCCTGGACATGGAACAGGCGCCATATGTTATAGGAAGTATTTCTGCCCGGCACGAACCCGCACTGATCCGGATGAATCAGCGTTGGGAGGACTGTGGCGTATCTGTCCGCCAAGATTTTCCCGTATATTTTATAGTCTGCTGGTAATAGGACTATGGGTCGGTATGAGCCTACTTGATGGGGGGTCTCTGTCCGGTTTGAGGAAAGAGACTATAACCGACTCGCACATGGATTGCGGTAGCTCGCCTGTATCCAATGCTGCCTGGAACTGTTTTACTAGCTGGGGGACCAGCTGCGTGGCGAAGGTGCGGAAAATTTTAGTGGAAGGCCATCTAGCCCGGGAGCCTTACATGTGGCTAGCGCTTGCATTGCCTGCTTGATCTCTGTCGCGGTTATTGGTTCGTTCAAGGCCTTTCGATCACCACGCGTTATCCGGGGTAAGGAATGCGCATCCAGGAATCTAGTGAGTCTTTCTGTGTCTTCCGGGGCAGAGGCTGCATAGAGCTGCGCATAGTGTCGCCAAAATACGTCTAGAATAGCAGCTTGCGAGTGCACTAGGGTGCCCATTGTGTTGCGTATCGTCGTTATCGGTGGGAGGGTTGAGTCCTGCTTCACTAACCACGCCAGCAGTGTGCCTGCTCTATCCCCCTCCCTATGCACTCTAGCTGCGTGCGCCCTAAAATTATATCTGCGGAGGTCCGCCAGTGCCTCCGCGTATGCAGTTTTGGCTTCCGCTACTTGGGCCGGCGTGGCTTCATTTTTGTCTACTGCTTGTGTTAGTATGGCCAACGCACGCTCCTTTTCGTGTATGCTTCTTTCTAGTGTTTTGCGTACTCCCGTGATGTGTTGTATGCATGTGCCTCTGATAACCTTGAATGCATTCCATTCCGCTGCGCGTGTGGTGGCTGTACATGTGTTCTTTCTGAAATAATTTCGTATGTGTTCTGCTTGGGTTTGCCTGAATATCGGGTCATCCAGGCATTCTTTGGATAGGCGGCTAGGTCGGGACCGGTGGTCTGGGTGGTCTCCACGTGAAAGTGATCGTATGGGCATCGTGGTCTGACAGAGTCCTACCCAGGTATTCAGACTCCTGTATCCTGGGCAGGATGGGGGGAGAGCAGAGAAAGCTATTTAGACGGGCACTGAGATCGTGTGGTATTGAATGAAATGAATAGAGCCGTGTGTCCGGGAATTTGGATCGCCAGGCATCTGTGAGGGACCAGTGGGTTACCCATGCTGCAAAGCGTTTGGCCTGTGCTACTATGGGGGAAGCCGGGTTGGGGAGGTAGGATCTATCTAATAACGTATTTTGTACACAGTTATAATCCCCACCCAGGATCCCTGGTGCTTGAGTATGTGTGCTTAGTGGGACTGAGAGTGTGTCCCAGAATTTACTCTGGTCCTTATTGGGCGCATAGATGCTTCCCAGGACCACCGGCTGGCCATCTAGAAGCCCCTGCGTGAGTGCGTAGCGGCCCTCAGGATCGACCGTTCTGGATAGTTCTTGGTACGGGACCCCTGGTCGAATCCAAATTAGGGTTCTACATGCGTAGGCGGAATATGTCGTGACAGAATATCCCGCGCCAACGCTTGCGCAGCTTAGCTAATTCTCCTGCAACCAGGTGGGTTTCCTGTAGCAGCGCAATCTGCACGTTCTGCCGCTTTATGTAGGCATAGATGGAGTATTGCTTGCGTGCTGTATGCATGCACATAGGACATCACCGATTACCTCATCCAATGAGTGTGTACGTTTGTTTTATAGTTTACATGGTGGTGTGTAACTATCATATTACTTTTCCACCTAATTTTCTACATCCTGTGTTTAGCTAATTCGTAAAAGTGTTTACAAAATTCATGTTCAAAACGTTAATGTTGTCACTCAAATTCACCTAACTGTAACGTTACTTTAACCTTTATTTTTTTTTCAGTGAAAATATATATATGTATATATTTATATATGAATTTATTTATTTTTTGCTGGGACATAAATATAGTGCCACTAAATATGGTGGAAGGCACTTGACTTAAGAGTGATTGCTGGTACCCGTATATACTAGACTGTTTTTGCAAGTGTTCCATAGTAATCAGGACATTTATTGAAAGTTGCAATATTGATTCTTCAGCATATACTAGCATTGGCATATTTACTTATCCTATTGAAATCGAGCACGATTTACTAGAGTAGGAAAAGTTGATATGTACATTTCTGATGTTGAAGCTACTCTCCCTCAACTTTGCTAAGGACATTTTAAGCTGTAGCATCTTACTCGAGGGACATTTTGTAACAACGTGAGTTATTACAGCTTTGTGACAGACTTTTTAAGCAGCTACTTCTGACCTGAGAGGGACATCTGGTAAAGTTCTGAAGGGCTGCAGTCTTTTAAAAACTTCACACTGTTTTTCTGACTCGAAATGGACATCTAGTAATTACTAGCGGTAACTGTACCCATGGAAAAGGCCAGGCCGATTGGATTTGCCAGTGCTTGTTTGTCACATTGCCTTCCGGCTTGCAGTATGTGGAAATAGATGAGGCACAAACAATTCCCCTCTCCCTGTATAAGAATTGTCAGGCTATGTTACTTCTTGCGGCAGAATGTTTGCTGCACATAGTATTTGTGCAAAGCACATTAGATGGATGTGTGCTGGGTAGTACAGACTAATGTATGTGCTGTGCGCACAGTTTACTTTTCTCTGTTGTAAGTTTAAATTTGAGAAAAATACTCCTTAAAACATTTTGCATGTAACTTTAAAGGGTAGCGACTAGAACATTGACACCTTAAAATGCAATCTGGTATTGTGTTTAATAGATTGCTTAGTAGACATTGCAGGCTTTGGCATGTTGTTTCTGACTAACAAGTGTGGTAGTTATAACTGAATATTGTCTAATTTCTTGTTCATGTTCTTTATTACTCTGTTGCATATGTAGACTATCATGGTATGCCTGGGTGCCAGTTTAGCAAAACTTTGGAGCATTTGTCAGAATAAACAGTGCAATCCTATTTTAACAAGTTTTACACATTGGAAAAGTAGCCTTAATTGTTTTTATATTTTTTTCAGGCTGTCAAATTTCAAGAAATAGATCTAGATTCCATTCTACCTGATCAGGAAATGCTGATGAAGCTTATGGTTCACCCACTGCAAATTCAGGTATGCTGAACTTATGTATGTAATATATATAGAAAAAAAATCAAAACTGTCCATGAAACAAGAGAAGTTGGCCTCTGGTTACTTTGTTGCCATCAAACCTGCATTGTTGAGGTTGGAACCTCTTTCATTTAAATGCTTGCGAACAAAAAGCTTCACTAGGGGTTGACTCTAGTATGCTGTGCGCCGGCTCAGATGTAGTGTGCTGATAGTATGCTGATTGAGTGTGCATCCAGAGCATCTTTGGTCCCAAAGATAACACAGAGAATGTAACTCTGATATAGCTTTGCTGGAAAATAATGTTCCACTTTAGCCTTGTACTCAGTAAGGTGGCTTGTTTATCTTCCTCTCAGTCCTAGACAAATGAGCAATGAAAGTGAAAACATAATGAGAAAAATGCCATACAACTCATGATGATGATAGCAACCTTGAAGTATTTTATACCAACAGATATTGACAAACTCCCAAACAGGCGTACGGAAAACACATTGCTCACGTGATCACAGTATTTACTCATATTGAGTGATAATTCTTTTTTGGGGGCAGAATGGTTGTAAATGACCTTTCTTTGTGACTTAGTGTTCTCAGCTATTTGTAAGTTGCATACAGTGCCTATACTTAATTTTGCATTCTGGGAAATACAGTTCATGTTACTCAATGAGGAATTACAATTTACACAGTGAAACAGTGTGGCATACCTTCATAGCCAGTTCATCATCCAGCATAATGTACCATGTTCCTGTGCCCACCCACATAAGGAAGGACCATCTGGCATTTTACTGGCACTGTTTAAGAATTGCGGGACCCTGCATTGGCCATCTTATCTGTACAACCCTGCAGAGGGACAAAGGTAAATGTGCCATAATTAAAACCGGTAACTTGCACATGCTTTATAGTGATTGGCTATATTTGTGTTACAAGTAAAACTGTTAAATCTGTTCGTTCAGAAACCCACAATTCATGCTGGGTGCACTCCATCCTCCTTGGAGCTGCCAGCGTGCCAGGGCACTTTCTCTGTTGTCAACTATAACCAGTGCTATAGCATTTCCTTGAAACATTGGCAGTGATCCACCCTTTCAGATATAACAAGTCAGAGCTCATTAGGTCTGTGTCCTTTTTCTTTCACGTCCTGCCCACTGTCTCAGCAAAGCACACCTCGCAAGTTCTATTTGAAGGCACTTTGCTGTTGAAATACTGATCCAACTTGAACTCCTTTGGATCAAGTCAGCCATTTTTATTTTATAAAACCCCCAACATGAAGGTTTGGGATTACTAATAAGAGTGAATTTAAGCCATATTTTTGATGGTATTTGTTTCCTCTATGATTGGCTTTCAGTAAATTCCTTTCCCTGTGTCTGGGTTGCACCTCATAGGAGAGTAACATTTACTTTTTTATCTTACCAACCTTGTATCCCACTGGAAAGAAATATTAACTTAAATTTACTCTTTTATTTTTTTCTACACATCATGTCTGGGTTTCCCAAAGTTATCTCTAGGATCCATGTCAAGATGTCACCGTTGTCTTGCATCCCAGCCACAAAGAGCTATTTTAACTGTCTGTCCAACTATCATTTATACAGAATGCTAATTAAAAATTGTTCACATATATATATCCACATTTTTACCTTATGTCCCATCTCCTCATAGGACTTACCTGAATGTCTTCTATGTTCCTCTTCCTGCATGCTTCCAGTATTTAAGGTCGCTCTTTCCCTCACTCTACCATGAAGTCTATGGTCCCTCTTCTTTCTTCCACACGCTCGTAGTGCCTGCGGTTTCTCTTCTGCCTTCCAGGTACCTTATTCCTTTAACATCTCTGTCTCCGTGAGCTTACAGCATGTAGCCAGACTCCAATTTACTTACAATGGGAAACAGAAAACAAAACTGTGATATTAGCAGGCCCAACTTGGGCTTTCAGTTAAATTACATTGGACCTTGTGAATACAGGATTTTTTTTCTTCAAAACTCTTTTTATTGACTCAGCTGATATAGTATTTATACAAATTACCAGGCAATGGATACATATACTCTTCCACATATTGAATATCAAGCAGGTGACTGTTACATGAGAGTTATAAAACAAAAACATAACCCATTCAGGAACATAAACAGACGGCCCCAAACCTTTTAACACACTGTGTCACATATTGTAAAACAAAACTCCAGTTGTGCCCCGCACGCCCAATGACAAACCCCAGGACCATCGAAACAAAAATAACATCCCGTGCTACCCCTCTATATGGTTTCAGCATCCGCAGGGTGAGGAGGAGGTGGCTCCAATTCAAGACCCCTAAAGTCCGCCCAGCGTTTCCAAATTTTATAGTGCTTCTGAGGGCACCCTCTCGCTTTAAAAATAGGCTGCTCCTGGCCCATGCACCAATCGAGACCAGCCCTCCAAGTACACAGCTTAGGTGGGGCCGGATGCTTCCATGTCCGGGCAATATCCCTTTTCGCTAGGGTGAGACCCTCTTCTCTGTCGCCGCTAAGGCACATGGGGGAATCTATCATCCCTGCCCTCCAAAGCCTATATCTAGTAAAATATGTGCGGTGCAAGTATTTAAATTGAATGAGCCTGAGACGGGAGGCAATCGCCGCATATCTCGGGGATTACAGGGCTTCTTGCCAATCATCGCTATCCAGGGGGACCAAATCTGTCTGCCATTTATCCCAGAGGGGATCTTAGGTCGTGGAAAGATTTGTTACTATCGTTTGGCATATCTTTGCGGTTTTGTGATCGCCCAAGTCCCCTTTAAAAACTTTCGCCTCGATCGGGTTGAAATCGGGAAGGGAGTCTAGGTGTGAGATGTAAGGAGTTAAGGCATGTCTTAATTGCAGATATTTGTAGAACTGAGCATGCGGCATGTCGTATTCGAGCCTGAGGTCCAGAACAGATTTCATTGTAGTGCCACGCATCACGCTACCGAGCATGGAAATACCAATGGCGTCCCATTGTTTAAATCCAGCTAACGCGGTCACCTGTGGCATAAGGCCGCTCTGCCAGAGTGGGGTCTCCCTCGTCAACCGCCGCAGCCATCCCACCCGGCGTAGTGAGTCCATCCACACGCTGAACACAACCCGGGTAGCTTGCAACAGCCTGCGCTGCTCTTTCCGCACGTAGAGCAGTCTGTGTGGCAACATATCCCCCCATCAGCCATTTCTCCACTCGATAGGCCGGGTCATTACTAATACCATACCACCAATCGTTCAAAACGAAGAGGTGGGATGCCGCATGGTAAGATTGGAGATCAGGAGTCGCTATACCCCCACAAAAGGTTGACAGGAAGCACGTTCTGAGGGACACCCTAGCAGTCTGGTCCTGCCACAAAAAGCGGCTCAACCGGGAATTTAACTGTCGGAACCAGGAAGGTGCTATCTGAAAAGGGTGATATTGTAATTGGTAAAGGAGACGAGGGAGGGATACCATTTTAAAGATTGCGGACCTGCCCAGTATAGATAGGGGCATCCGCGACCACACCTCCATCTCCGCCTGTGTGCGCGTCCAAATAGGGGCGATATTTTTATCCCATGATATCGATGGTGAGTCCGAAATATAGACGCCAAGATATTTCAGACCAGTTGTTGCCACCGTCACCTCCGCCGCCAGGTGCCCATATCCGCGCCCCCACGCACAGGCCAAAGGACGGATTTCTTGGCATTCATATATAATCCGGTGTGTTGGCCGAAGATCTGCATAATTCGGAGAATACAGGGACCCGACCGGCGGGGATCCATAAGAAAAAACAGGAAGTCGTTGGCATAGAGAGCAATCCGATCCGAAAACCCTCCCGGCCACTCAAAGCCCATAACCTGTGCATCAATACGAACCCAGGCGGCTAATGGTTCCATAGCGAAGGCAAACAAGTAGAGGGAAAGGGGGCAACCCTGTCGAGTACCACGTCCTATAGGGAAGGGATCGGACACAGCACCAGCAATTCTGACCGAGGCCGAGAGGTCAGTGTAAAGAAGCTTAATGTAGGAGATAAGGCGTGGACAGAAATTTAAGCATTGGAGTAGCGCGAACAGATAAATCCAACCCAGCGAGTCGAACGCTCTATCAATATCAGCTAAGAGCAGGGCCCTGAAGGCGATCGATAGCCGCAACCGCGTTATGTACACGTCTGATGTTATGACGGGTAGCCCGCTGGGGCATGAAGCCGGCCTGATCTGGATGAACCAGTTCGGACATATAGGGAAGGATACGTTTCGCCAGCGCTTTGGCCAACAATTTGGCCTCGAAGTTTAACAAAGAGATGGGGCGATATGAGGAGTGCTGATCCGGGGGCCGGCCAGGCTTGGGAAAAACCGCGATTTCAGCGTGCCGCCAGTCCGGAGGAAGCTTCCCTTCTTCAAGGGCTGCATGTACCGCTGCCAAGTGATGGGGAAGACAGTAGGTTTGAAACGATTTAAAAAACTCGCAGGGGAAGCTGTTCGGCCCCGGGGCTTTCCCGGGCCGCAAGTCGATCAGGGCCGCGCCCAACTCGTCAACCGTCAACGGGACGTCTAAATCTTCCCTTGAGCTGTCCGAAATAGCCTTGGGAGGCAAATCATCAAGATATTGGTGGACCAAAGGTTCCGGGAGGGCGTCCTTGGGAGCGTATAGCTCCGCATAGTATGCCGCAAAACTGGCAGCGATTCGGGCGGGGTCAGTGAGTGTCCGGCCATCCCCGTCAAGAATACCCGGTATGCTCACTGGACGGAGCGCTTGTTGACAAAAGCGATGTAGAAGCGAGCTCGATTTGTCACCCCACTGATATATTCTACTACGAGATGCCAACCAAGCCTGTCTGGCCTCATCGCGAAGGGTGTCCGCATAAGTTTGTTGTAGAAGGAGCAATTGGCGGCGGTGTGCCCCGCCATGTTCGTCCCTACATTTCTGTTCTAGGAGTAAAATCTGGGCCTCAGTCTGGCTCAAAGCCTCCAGGTTCTTTTTCCGTCGGGCGGCACAGTAAGCGATGTCCACTTCCCAGATGGTGGGCTTCATCGCCTCCCATAGCATGGCCGAAGAGTCCACCGTGCCCGAGTTCTCAGCGAAATATGCCATATGGGCTTGTTGTAAGTGGGACGTGTACTGTGGGTCTTGGAGATGCCACGGCGACAAACGCCATCGAAACGGGGGACGCGCCACCTCCAGGCGGAGAGTGAGGGCCACTGGAGAATGATCGGACAGACCTCTAGGTAAGATATCTGTCGCTGCGATCCGAAAATAATAGGAGTTTGGTATAAACACGTAATCCAGCCTAGAAAACGAATCATGGACCGCCGAATAATACGTGTAACCGTATGTAACTGGGTGCATATGCCGCCAAGTATCCAACCACCCCATATCTCCCATGAACGTGTGCAGCCGTGTGGGTCTCGATATCTCGGGTGCCCCGCGTGAGCACCATCTGTCCCGCGCCACATTTGCCACATCATTCCAATCTCCGCCAAGAACCGAGAGGCCCCCAGGTATTTCCAGCAGTTTTGCCGACAAGCACTCAACAAACGTGTCCGAGAGCGGGGGAGGTGCGTAAATGCTGCCCAGTGTAATAATTTCCCCTTGCAATGACTCTGAAATAATAATGTATCTACCATGGGGGTCGGACCATGTTTTGGAATGAACATAGGGTATTCGACGGTGGATGAGTATGGCAACCCCCCGAGAACCCCTGGTAAACCGTGCGTGAAAAACTTGTACATATCCAAAGCGAGCGAGACACAGCGCTTTAGTGCCCAGCAGATGGGTCTCCTGCAATAGAAGAACATCGGCTAGGGCCCGCTTGGCATGTCGTAGGACCGCACCGCGTTTGACCTTGTTTAGTGCCCCCCGCACGTTCCAGCTTACTACGTTGAGCCTACCTGCGGGGTCAGTTACAGGGCTGGGCATCGAAGAGAAGTGTGAAATTCTGGGCCGACGCAGGGCATACAAACCATTGATGAAAGCAAAAAGGACACAGTGTAAACAACAACATTCAACAAACCCGTCCCCACCCCCACCTCACAACAACTGAAGCATCTGTCGTGGCATTTGACACGCCGCTACCCCAATGGGAGCAGGGCACATTCCCATACCAAGAGTTCCCCACAGAAAAATCCCCAAACATTGAGAAAGTTCTCAGATACTGAGAAAAGAGTTATGGGGGTTAGGCCTCCTGTGGGCCCAGGCACAGTAGACTCCGCTGGCGCAGCAACCATTGTAATGAAAGTTCTCCAACTTTAGATCAAGTCGGCGACTGAGTTCGCTGAGTCTCTTCTATCCTCGATGTAGATGCACTCCGTGATTTAGAACGGCGTCTCGAGCGTGACCTCTGAGTCGGTTTTACCTTGGGCCTTACCCCCTGTCGTGCAGTCTCTCCGGACGATTGTTCAGAGTCGATTTGCGGCGGGGTATGCGGCCTATGTCTCTGTTTCTCATCCGTCCAGGTGAAGACCTCCTCCAGAGTATCGAAGAAAAGGGTGCGTGACTTGTATATGACTCTCAATCTGGCCGGGAAAAGAAGCGCATATTGAATTTTAAGGTCCCGCAACCGGGCTTTAGCTGCAGTGAAGGATTGGCGTCGTTGTTGCACCATGCGCGTATAGTCTGGAAATATTAGGATATGGTGAGAGTCAAACTGGAGCTTTCCGGCCAACCTGGCCTGTGAAAGGATGGCATCACGATCATGGAAATTCAATAGTCTCGCAATAACGGGCCACGGGCGGGCCCCAGGTGGTGGCTTTTGCATAAGGGCGCAGTGTGCACGTTCAATTATGAAGCACTGCGACAATGACGGGGGAGGGGGGGATCCAGCTCGCGATCCACCTTGTGAGAAACTGCTCCATGTTGTTGCCCTCACAGCCCTCCGGAAAGCCTACAAAGCGGAGATTGTTCCTCCGAGCCCTGCCCTCCACGTCTTCCGCTCTGATCGCCAGTCCCTTCGTGATGGATTCAAGGGAGGTCACCCGAGCCTGGAGGGACGTCGTGGTATCTTCCACGGTGGAGATGCGAGTTTCGGCCTCGCTTTACGCAAATCCGGACGGATAAGGGCGACGTCTGATCCTATCTCTCCTATTTTGGCCTCAAGCGCCTCCCGGGACTGGGTTACCGCTGCCATCAAAGCCGCATTATCCGGCCCGGCAGGGGCCGAACCCGACATTTCAGGCGCGTGAACCCCCGGCCCCGCATATCGATCCAGGGTGCTCTGCTTCGAAACTTTGTCCCTGGTCATCGTGAGGACGTCAATTAGGTGAGGGTGGACTACGGCAACACCAAGGAAATTCAACCCCAGACTCACGGCTCCGGTCAATACGCGAAAGGAGCGTCCACCGCTTCGTCCTGTGTCGATGAGGCGAGAAGACAAGCCCGAGGCAATCTGCGCACAAGCCGCACCGGGACTAACCCGGCCGACTCCGCGCACAGGTGCCCCCAGGCCCCCCTAATAGGTGTCACCCATCCGCCTGTCCACTGTATGGGCCCCCGGCGGGATGACCCCCGCAAGATCCAGGGAGAGGTCTTACTGGTCCGTTATATTGAGGGATCACTGGCCACGAAAGAGGCCCAGACCGGGATCCCCAGCCAGGCGCCCCACCACAGGCCCGGGCCGCCACACTGCCGTAGCCTCCGGCTCACACAGTCCACTATTCCCGGCAGGCAATAATGAGGAGGCAGGGCGCCGGGAACAGCTAAGGGCCCTGGGAAAGTAGACCGGCAGGAGGGGAGCCCCAAACTTGCTGCAGCAGATTCAGGCGGGCCACGTCAAAAGCCCCCATGCCTCCGCCGTCCCCAGGGGGTCTAGGCACTCACCTCCGTGTTGGTCCAGGGTCAGCACCGGCTTGACCGCCGGAATTCAAAATTCGCCGCCGGGGCCAGGCGGCATCCAGCGCCCCCGCTCGCTCTCAGCCAGGGTGTAGGAGCAGAAGTCCCAGAGGGGGGCCCCGCACGGATCTCGTTCTGGCCCTCTATGTGCCGGCCCTCAGCCACGGACCGCGGCGCGGTCCTGGACGATCCAAAATGGCCACCTGCCCGGGAGATTAAGCCCAGCCCGGCCGGCCTCAGCAGGTTTCCAAGGCGCGGGACACCGCCGACGCCAAATCGGCTGACCCCAGCCGCAGCGATGAGGGATTAAGGCGGCCCGGACTGTCAGGGGCTCCTATCATCCTTACACGAGCTCCAGGGGGCAGTGCCAGGCCTCCGATGTACGCAAGCCCCAAGCGGCAGCCGCGAACCGCGGCAGAGAACCAATCTCTGGATCAGCGGCCGCAAGCTTCCAGATACGGGCTCCCGGCTGCTCCTCACTGGTTCCGGCAGGCCATGCGGGTGTTGGAGGGGGCTATTTCGCCGCCAGCGACCAGGATAAATGCAGGATTATGTTCGAGCCCACGGAGCTCGCCTAGGAAGCGTCCGCCATGTCGGACCTCTTGGCCACGCCCCCGTGAATACAGGATTTAGCTCATATGTTTTGTTTAACAATGAGGGTAAAAGGAGGTGTAAAGGAGGTTATCTACTATTCACATGCTTGAATCATCCCCACCGTTGAGGTGAGAGTCTCACGGTAAAAAAAAAATAATATATATATATATATTTATATATAATAGTAATAATACATATAATATGCTATAATGGACTGCACAGTCACTGCAGTAACCCATCCTTGTCCTTTTGTAAAAAAGAACCAAAGTTGAAACACAGCCAATCAGGCTATAGCACTCTCTAGAACACTCCACAGAGAGGCAAGTCCCTCAGATTTTCTACCGCACGTCGTGTGACAGGGAGTCTCTGCTCAGTTTTCTTTCATCTGTTGGATTTTGTGAGTACAGAATGTCTGATACTTCTAAAAAAGGATTGTTAAGGCCTTGTGGGTCATGTGGGAAGAAGAGGCTACATTTTGAAGATGCCCACAAGGATTATATTTATTGCCTTTACCCTTCAGGATCTGCAGGACTTTTTCTTCCGCAGGGAAGGCAGATTACTTATTTGGCTAGAAAGGCTGAAATCAAAGACCTCTGTGGTGTCTGATGACGAAGGCAGTGGTTGTTCCCAGGCGTCAGTCCTTCTGGCAAAGAAAAGGGACAGGTCTGCGGAATCCCCTGTGTCAAGACTTGTGATGGTCTTACCGGCTTTGGCGTGTTGGAGAGTTTCTCGACTTCGGTTCTTGAGGGTTCTGGTCTGCCCAAGGTAAGGACGACCCCTTCTGGTAGCCACGGTGCCGCTGACAATGAAATAGCCAAAGCAGACCGTGCCCTCCAAAAGGAGTCCCAAGAGGAAAAAACCCTGTAGGGAAAACCTCTGGTGGAAGTGGGAACTCCAGGAATTAAGAGGAAGGAAAACAACCTCCAGAAGGAGAAAAAGAAGGCCGGGAATACGAACCAGAATAGAAGGCCAAATCAGGAACAAGGTAGGCCATAGGAATCACAGATACACCATGCAGGAGCACAGGATACCAGCAGGAGCGAGGACACCAGCAGGAGCGAAGAGTGTTGCAGCGCAAGGAAATGAAGGATCCAGCCCTTTAAATACCCATGAACAGGAAGGGACCAACCAGGAAGTAAGTGACCACCATCGTGGATAAGGAAAAGGATAGTGGACCGAATACCACCATTGCCATCTTGAATTGGTAGAGCAGATACTTCCCAAGGCCTTCTGGGAAGAAGACTATGGAATCATGGGAAGGCAAGATGGCCCCAAGAAGACATTAAGAAAGAAATATAAATCCAGTGAAAGGAAGGTAAGAATATAGTGCCCCAACATGTGAACATAAGAAGCGGCAGCTCCAAAACCGGAGCTGCGGCATTCCTGTCATGCACATTGTTAGATCTATTTTATTTTTTTTATTGACATTTGCATGACAACAATACTTTTCCAAAACAGGCATATTACATTAGTTACAATATTCTTGATTTCAATCAATCTGGATACATGCTTGTGCAACATAGGCTGTTGTCATTATTTTGGCTACTTCAAGTTTCTTAGCTTATGGCGTGGGTAGCAGTCCCAACACCACCCCTTTGATAGTGGCTGGTATGTTCCATTCTGTGACAGTCTGCAGAGTATCTATGATCTCTCCCCAATAGCGCGCCAGCTCGAGCAGTCCCACAGCATGTGGATAAAAAGTGCATCCGAGCCTTTGCATCTGGGACATGTATCTGCTCGTTCCGGGTATATTTTGTGCAGTATTCGGGGAGTGAGGTATGTCTGGTGTACCACATTGTATTGGATTAATTTAAAGCGTGTGTTGGAACTTATTTGTTTGACCCTTCATGCACTTTCTGCCATTGCGTCTCTGTAAGAGGCTCACCCATTGCATCATCCCATTTCGTATGTAGTGGAAGGAGAGCCGTGGGAACATCCTCCCTCAGCGCTCTGTATATGTGCGAGACCAATCTTTGCCCCCCGCTAGGGTGGTTATCATCTGCAATACTGTTGTGACCCGTGGCTCTTGTGGAAATGACGGCCACAGCTCCCTGGCTACCGTTGAGATCTTAGCGTACTGCAGGTACTGTCCCCTGCCTAATTGGAAAGCGTTATTTGCTTCCTCTCTAGTTATGAACCGCTCCGCAGTGTATAAGTCCCCCATCAAAAGACAGCCACCCTCCTTCCATTAATTAACATTCATTACTTGCCCTATCCGTTTGAAGGGTGTTACCGCCCACAGTGGAGTTTCGGGGGCATACGGCGCTCTCTTAACTACTTTCTGTACCACCATTCCCCATACCGACGCAACATGATGTATGACACAGGGGAAAGATCCCGGCACCCTCCATCCCGTCATAAAAAGTTCTGGGAGGGATATCTCTCTATGTGTGCCCGCCAATAATCGCTTCTCCCAGTTATCTTGCTCGTCGAACCAATGCACCGCATGTTGCAAATGTGCGCCATGTAATAAAAGTTCAAACGAGGAACCTCTAGACCCCCTATCCCCTACCGTCTCTGCAGGGTGCTCAGCTTTATCCTCTTCCGTTTGGGGCCCCACAGTAATTCTACGATCAGGCTGTCAAGTTGTGAGAAAAAACTTCTGCTGGACCATATATAAAGAATTCTGTTGAGTGTACAGGCATCTCGTAGGATGACCATTTTAGTCAATGCTACCCTCCCCATTAAGGATAACGGGAGTCCCTTCCATAAGGCAACAGTCTACTCTCTTCCCTATATTTTTGGCTAGGTATGCCGTGCTAGTATGTGTCAGTGTGATCCCCAGATATCGCACCCCCTCCAGTACCCATCTCATTCCCACGTTAGGTAGCTCGTTCTCATATTTCCCTATTAATTTCCCCATTGGAAGCAATTTGGATTTTCCAGGGTTAAGATGTAGGCCAGACCGTACACCGAACCTTTCCAATTCATCAATAAGCACCGGAACTGCCTCTTCCGGGCAGCACAAGTATACCAGTGTGTCATCGGCATACATAGAGACCACATGGAGCGCTTCCCCCAGTCGTATCCCCCAACCTTCCATCTTTGTTCGTAATGTGATAGCCAGTGGCTCCATCGCTATGTCGAACAGGAGCGGGGACGGGGCACCCCTGCCGAGTACCCCGTTTCAGACCAAAACTCTCTGAGACTTGTCCTTGTACTCGCACCTGTGCGGTCGGTCTATTATATATGGTTTGTATCCATTGTATAAACGGTTGTCCCACTCCCATTTTGGCCAGTACTGCCCACATATAGTCCCACTCCATCGAATCAAAGGCCTGTTGGATATCCAGAAGGCCCAGCGTCCAATCTTCTGACTCCAGACTCCAAACTCTGGGCATGCCAGACATGTGCCAAACACCGTAATTTATGTGGTATTTCGTTTAGGGATAAACCCGGCTTGATCTGGATGGATCACTTGTGACATGTAAGGCAGGAACCGGGACGCCAGTATCCCACTCAATATTTTGGCATCTACATTGAGGAGAGATATTGGCCTATAAGAGCTCGACGAAAGGGGGTCCCGATCTGGTTTAAGGAGCATGGACACGATTGCCTCCGACATTGTATTTGGTAGCATTTTTCTATCTAGGGCCTCGTTAAATACCTCTAACAAGTGATCAACTAGTAAGGGAGCACATTTTTGGTAAAACTCCGCGGGGAGCCCGTCTCCACCCGGGCATTTCTCCGGCTTCAGGCGCCATATAGATGCTAGTATTTCCTCCCTGGAGATTGGTAACCCCCAGGGCTTCTGCTTCCGTTTCATCCAACTTAGGGAGAGCCACGCCCTCCAGAAATTCCTGCAACTCCCCCAAAGTAGTCTGCTGGGCACCTCTGCATGTGGATTCCAAATATGATGCAAATTCCCTCAAAATCTCCCCTTGTGTTTGTAGTCGGACCCCCTCGCTGGTTTGTAATTGCAATATGGGCATTTGTTCCTTTTGTGTTTTAATTAAGCTCGCAAGCAGCGCCCCTGATCTGTCTCCCTGCATATGTAACCTCTGCCTATATGATGTATATGTGAATTTTTCCAATCTGGCCCAAGCATCCAGTAGCCTCCCGTGTACCCTGGTCCACTCAGCCAAGTGTTCCTGTGTGTCACGTACAGTGCCCTCTAGTCTCTGCAATTGGCGCTCAAGCTTTGAGATGTCCCTATCTAACTGTTGTTTCACTCCATACGTGGTTTTCATGCACACCCCTCTTATAACCACCTTCATGGCCTCCCATTCAGTCGATCTGTTGGAAGCAGACCCCCAGTTCTCTCAAAAATAGTTTTGTAGGGTCTCTGAGACCACTGCAGCATAAGGTGGATCCGATAATGCTTCCACCCTGAGCCTCCAGAGCGGGATGGCCGGGAGGCCCGGGCCATTTTTCAAAGTGAGGAATAGCTGAGCATGATCCGAAATGTATCTGGGGAGGTATGAGATACCCTCCGTGTCTGCAGACAACCCAGGTGTGAGACAGCAATGATCGATGCGGCTGAGTGTATTTGCTGCCGGGGTGTAACAGGAGAACGCTTTTGTCGTTGGGTTTCTAGCCCTCCACTCATCTCTGAGCTGCATACCCTGTAGTAGCAACTCCAGAGACCGCAGCATGCATGGTTTAGTATGAGCTCTTGGGGGCTCTCTATCTAGCTGTGCATCAAAGACACAATTACAATCCCCAAGGAGGACAATCTCGGCCCCCATATATGGTGTTGCTGCTTTGATGATGGTGGGGAAGAAGTCAGGACAATCTATATTTGGAGCGTACACGTTGATAATACACAGCTCACTGCCCTCCCACTTCCCATGGAGAATAACGTATCTTCCTTCGGGATCCAAAATATGGCTCATGTGGTGAAATGGGACTCCGGGGGCCACCCAAATCATAGCTCCCCTTGCAAATCCTGAATAAGAAGTAGCATACATCTGCCCTCTCCATTTTTTTATGAATACTTGCAAATAGTTCCCCCCATACATGTCTCCCGCAATCCCCACTTTATACCTTTTCAGAAAAGCATAAACCCTGCGTCGTTTCACCAGCCCCGCCATACCTCTAATATTCCAACTAAGGAGTTTCAGAATTTGCGCTGCCATTAGTGTCAGACCATGTAGCTAAATATGTCAGGATATATCTGCCCCACTTGTCCCCCTCCTCCCACCCCTTCATACCTTGCCCGATATCACATCTGTCCCATGACCAAGTGCAACACCCCTTAAACATGAAAACATTGTAAACCGAACTGACCCATTTCCCTTCCCTCCCCTTGGGCAGTCACGTGAGTTCCGCTGCTAGCAATAAATCCAGTGCAAAATTCAACACATACCGCCTCATACCACCCACCCCCGATCCTCAGAATGCCTTTTAGCCCATGACATACAGAGCCGTAGCTCAGGGACTATTCCCGGCTTGAGACAAGCCTTGGAAGATTATACCGAACTGAATGCTGTGCTAGAGAACCGACCCGACAAAGGAGCGAGATTGCTCTCAAGCGTCCCTCGTTGGGCGAAACTCTAATGGAGGGGCGTCGCTGCCCCACGGCCGCCCTATTGTTCAAAAAAATTAGAAAGTCCTTATCAATGAGTCTTTTATAACCCTTAAGAACCATTCGTTCCATGTTTGTTATATTACAGTAGTGTGTGTTCGCCAATGTTAACACTTATCTGCACTTCGGACCCCTCCGAGTCAGGGCGCCATCATTTCTGCCCACTCCCCTGTTCTTCAATGTCCGTCTCGGGGTCCTGTGTCACCACAATGGATTCTGGGACAGTCTGTGTCGGACATGTGCAATGTGCCATCTTGCAGGACTCTGATCCAGCCGAGGTCCCTCCGTGCCTCCGGCTGTTGTTGCCTTTGAGATCGCCGACGATCTTGTAGTGTACCTGGCACTGTATGGCTCCCAGAAGACTCTGTGGATGAGACCAAACGTCGCCCCCCTGGTCCCCTGGTATCCAACCATTCAGTGGCGTCCCCTGCTGAATAGAAAAAGAGTGTGCGTCCTTCATCTTCAACCCTCAGTTTCGCGGGAAACATAAGACTATATTTCAAGTTCAACTCGTGCAATCTTCGTTTGACCATAATGTAGGATTTTCTTTGATCTTGTACTCGCTGAGTATAGTCCGGATATATTGAAATGGAGTGTCCCTCAAAAAGGAACTGGCCTCGGTTATGTGAGAGCTGCAATAGGAAGTCTCTGTCCCTATAGTTAAACAGTTTTGCAATATTGGCCCTCGGTAGTGCTCCTGGCCTGGGAGGCGGGACAAGCACCCTGTGTGCGCGCTCGACGTTAAAGAATTTTGAGAGTTCCTTGGGAGCAGTCACCCTGGTGAGCCACTCTTCCAGGAAGAGCTCGGTGGAAGGGCCCTCTGCCTTTTTGGGGAATCCAACAAAACGTAAGTAATTCCTCCTTGATCTCCCTTCTGAATCCTCCGCCCTCTCGTCCAGTATTATTACCTGTCTTTTCAGTTCAACGACAGTGGCGCTAAGGGATTTGACATCAGACTGCAATGCACTCACATCTTTTTCGTGGTGGCCACTCTGTCTGATACTTTCCTCAAATCGGCCCGTAGTAGATTGACATCTATGGCCACCGAGTCTATTCTATTGACCATGTCGTCCCTGGTTGTTTGGATGGCCTGAATCACGTCCACCAGCGTGGGGGGACCCTCTTCAGTACTTTCTGGAGGCTCCTGATCGCCACCAATATTACCATCCCGTTGTTCCAGTCCGTGCATCAGTGGTTGCGCATAATTGGAGATCTTATTCTTCTGGGACTTGGGGGCTTTATCTTTCCCCATAGTGGTCGCCGATCAACTGACTTTCGCCCACTGATTGAATGCTCTTTGCTGCCCTGGATTGGGGGAACTGAGTTGCTGTTTGCCTCTTAATGTGATCAGAATTAGCCACCAGTCGGACACTGAGCCCCCCTTACTTTCCACCTCAGATTAGTTCAACTGTGGATAGATGCTCCGCCGCCTTTGTTATGGTCTGTGCCACCACTTTCATAGACCCCTTTTTTTCTTTTTTGCGGGCTCACTTGGCCCCTGTGCTATGGCTTAAATAGGCCGAATAGACCACTGTCCAAGCTTGTTCTCCATCTCCTTAGGAACCTCTACTTTATCTTCCTGGGGACTCACGGGATTCCCCCGGATTAGCGGCCCACTCAGTGATAGTCGGAGGTGACGACCTCTATAATCTCGGCGGGGACAGTGGATTGGATAAAGCGGCTCTCTGTTCATAAATATCCAGATACACGGGCCAGCACCCCACCGGTGTTCCTTGCAAGCGCTACCCCAATTTTAATCACGTCCCTCCGGTGCGTCCCGTACCTTTAAGGACCGTTACCTTCTTGTCCTGACAATGGACACCCCCATAGAGGTCTCGCGTATATGGCCAATGATGTAGCACTCTCGCAATGCTGTGCATGTGGCCCAGCTGCCATCAAACAGGGCCCCCCTGTAGTTTCTCCTCGGCGTTCACCCCGGGATGTTGTATACTTCATAGGGTGTCCATAAACGGGCTTTCTAGAATCATGACCATATATAGGCACAATCCAACCTGCCCTTATATAGGCATAAAATCCCAGACCTTATTTAGGCATAAACCATGCATACCAAATACAGGCATGGCTTCCGACATCCGTCCACCCTAGCGTCTCAACGAGTCCATGAAAAAACCGACCCTCAGGCTGCGGGAGTTTCCCTTGCCCAGGACTATTGATTTCTTCAAGGACTCATACATTATGCATGAACCTCTATTCCTTAAGGGATTCATTCATGACGTCTTTCGCTACCCAACTCATGTCAATGCTAACATTTTCAGGTATAAATATACCTTCCCAAACCCCTGTAAATCAGAGGAGACCTCCACTTCAGAGGAGCCCGATTCCCGGCCAGACGCACTGAGAAGACACTGTCATTCCTGCACGCAGAGTCTCCAGCTTCCAGTGATCTAACTTCCCTTGCGGGGTGTTGGAGTTCGAGTCCGGAAAGAGATTCCTACCTCTCTCATTCTTCAGGTATGGAGCAGACTAGAACCTAGAGGGACTCTTGGCATACTAGACTCTAGGCGTAACTTACTCTTAGTATACTCTAGTCAGGAATACAGCACCTACTTCTACTTCTCCCTACACCTAGGAAAGGTTAGGCACACTGGGTAGAACTAGGCTAAGAAACGCATCGTATGAGTACTCGCATTTTTAGGCTGTCATTTTATGTAAATGCATATATGCTGAAAAGATAATGCTAACGCAGTATTATTTATTTTTACTGCTCACCTTGTACATCATTTATCTCGCATACTGTCTTGTGATCGTAACAGCACATCTAACTTACAACAGAAACAAGACTGTTCAATAAACCTTTTATTGAAACGCCCGTCTGTTATTTCTGTGTAACTTTGAGACGTAACTGAATTCTGCACAACTGAGCTGAGTGAAATAGTTATCTATTGTTTCTACGACTCTGGGACACGTCCTGATTCTGTAAGGGAAACACAGTGGTCATGTTTTGCGGCTGCCAGAAACTAATCCCTTCTTGTCGTCAAGAAGTTTCTAGTGGCCTCTGAGCTAGCTGGCACAAGTAACTAAGTTTAATATACTCGATAGGGACATACCGACTTTAGTCCTATGTCAAACCTATAGGATATATTATTCCAATGCGCAGAGCCTATAAGGGAAATAGGAGCTACACTACATGGCGCCCAACGTTTGGTAAGGCAGTAATTCAACATCTGAAAGAGACACGTTAGTGATAGATTCCTTACCTTAGAATATCCCCAGGCGTCAGGCTGGATCCGGAAAGTTTTGCGTAGCAGTACCCTTGCGCGTCGGTAGGCGGCGTCGTGCGGCTCCGCGTCCGTCGTCGGCGTCGTGATCGCCGGGATGACGTCGCGGGCAGTACTTAGACGCCGCCCCTGCGCGCTGACGTCAGTTCTTCTTTTTCCGCGCCAGCAAGCGCAGATCCGGGAAGAGCAGTGCCCTGGTCAATTTTTGACCATTATTTTTGGTGATTTTTTCACTGTTTTTTTTCCATCTTTAAGGTGTCGTAGGGATGCCCGGCTTCAAGCGATGCGGCGCCTGTGCGCGGATGATGTCCGTCACCGACCCGCATTGGGAGTGTCTCTTCTGCCTCGGCCGAGGCCACGACACCGAGTCTTGTCCCGAATGCCAGGCCCTCAACCCGAAAGCTTTGCGAGAGCGGTCTCGAAAGCTCCTCGAGGCCCGGCATTCGGCTCCACGGAGGCCCCGGTCGCGTGAGAGGTCCAGGGGTCGCTCGCGGAGTGCACACCGGTCGCCGGCGTCGAAGTCTTCTTCGTCCGGTAAGTCTAAGCACAAGAAGTCCAAGAAGCATCGTCGCTCTCGGACTTCGCCTCGCCGGTCTCGCGACTCGGCTGAGGCCCCTCCCGGCACCGTCCCCGCCCCCGCGGCCCCGGACTTGCCTGTGGAGTCGCCCCGTCATACCCGCCCTTCCCGGGTTCGGGGGCGGATCCGGCCAAGGTACAGGAGTTCCTGTCGGCCATGGCCCGCCTCTTCGGGCCTTCAGGCCCCTCCGGTGCGCCTTCGGGCCCCGCGGGCCCTGATGGGGTTGCTCCGGCGTCGCCGGCGGCTCCGGCTCCGGCGTCGCCCGGGCCTCCAGCCTCGATCCCGGCTCCGGCTTCGGCCCCGGCCTCGATCCCGGCTCCACAACCCCCATCGACGCCGGTCGACCTCACGACACCTCCGCCGGCGCCGATGTCTCCGGTGCCGTTCTCGACGCCGCCCTGGGCTCCGGGCGGCGTCGTCCCCCAGTTCCTTCCGGCTCCGGACATGGACCCGGAGCGACGTCGCTCGACGCCGGCTCCGGCGCCGATGGGACCTTGGGTCCCAAATGTCCCTCCTCCTCCTTATTTTGAACCAGAGGAGGACCAGGAGGACTGGGAGGGGTCTGATGACCCTCTGACTCGCAACTGTCAGTATGATGAGGACTGGACAGAGAGTCTAGGGAGGCCAGTGGTCTGGATACTTCTCCTGACACTGGCATGCTGTCTCCTCCCGTGGCTACGGAGGAGGGGGCCAATTTTGGTACGGTGTTGCGTAGGGCTGCTGGGGCCTTACTTCTCCAGCTCCCTACTTTGACGGTCAAGCCTAACATCTTGACAGAGGTGCTTCAGCCGGCAGCCTCCTCTGCGGAGACTGTGCTGCCGTTTAACGACGCCCTCACAGACGTTCTTTTGGGCGCCTGGTCCAAGCCCAACACAGGGGCTCCTGTGGATCGGAACGTGTCACGACGCCATCGCCCGCTCCGGGCGACCCCTGTTTCTTTCTGTCCACCCCACTCCTGAGAGCTTGGTTGTCCAAGCCTCCGCTTCCCAAACCGCCTTCCCTACCGCTCCTCCGGATAGGGAATCCAAACGCCTGGATCAGTTTGGGAAGAAAGGTTTTTCTTCCTCCAGTGCTGGCTTGCGGTCCGTTAACACCGCTTGTCTTTTGGGCCGATATACCCACTCTCTGTGGGATTCGGTGGCGGATGTTTTGCCCCAGTGCCCTGAGGAGGTCCAGGCACTGCTTTCCCGCGCCATTGCGGAAGGAAGGGATGCGGCCAAATACACTATCCGTTGTGGCCTTGACACCGCCGACTCGCTGGGCAGGTCGATTGCAACGACGGTGGCGCTCCGCCGCCACGCCTGGCTGAGAACCACTGGTTTTTCAGGGGATGTCCAGAATACTCTCATGGACATGCCCTTTGATGGAGTCGGTCTTTTGGGTCCAAAGCAGACCATGCGTTGGAGCGCTTTAAGGACTCACGGGCTACTGCCAAGTCCCTGGGCCTTTCTGCTACACGCCCTCCGCTGCCTTCTGCTTTTCGCCCCTATCGTGGCCACGGTAGGGGCGCCCCTTCACGTCAGCAGCCCAGCCACCGGCCCGCGCAGCAGGCGTCTTCGCGTGGCCGAGGACGTGGATTCCGCCGTGGCGGATCGGGCAACCAGCGTGCGGGTCAGGCCACCACCTCCAACCCGTCCGCGGCCTCCAAGCCCTCCTAGTCCCTCCTTTCAGGTGCACGGCACGCCAGTAGGGGCAGGGTCCGCCATCACCTTCCCCACTGGCGCACCATCACCTCGGACAGGTGGGTCTTGGACATTGTCCGAAGGGGCTACTCCCTCCCCTTCGAGACCACCCCCAGCCATGCCACCTCAATTCCACCGCATGTCAGGGGATCACTTGGTGCTTCTACAGAAGGAAGTCACGGCCCTCTTGACCAGGAGGGCCATCGAGCATGTTCCGACCCCAGAAGTAGGGCGTGGTTGCTACTCCCACTACTTTCTGGTGCCCAAAAAGGACAAGGAGGACATGCGTCCTATCTTGGACCTCCGGAACGTCAATCGCTTCCTCCGGAAGGAGAAGTTCAAGATGCTCACCCTAGCTCAGGTCTTGACTGCCCTCGACCCTGGAGACTGGTTAGTAGCGTTGGACTTGCAGGACGCGTATTTCCACATCCCCGTCCTGCCGGCCCACCGGCGTTACCTTCGGTTCACGGTAGGCCACGAGCATTTTCAGTTCACCGTGCTCCCCTTTGGCCTTACCAGTGCCCCTCGGGTGTTCACGAAAGTGATGGCGGTGGTCGCGGCTCATCTGCGCCGGGCAGGGGTTTCAGTCTTCCCCTACCTCGACGACTGGCTGCTGAAGGCGGGCTCGTCCCAGGCAGTCGTCTCCCACCTCCAGACTACGGCCGAACTCCTGCACTCGCTGGGGTTCTCCATCAATGTGCCGAAGTCGCATCTGATTCCTTCTCCACAGCTCCTTTTCATCGGAGCAGTTCTGGACACGACGCAGTTTCGGGCCTATCCTCCCGAACGGCGAGTCCGGGATATTCAGGCTATGATTCCGATCTTTCGGCCTTTATCCTGGGTTTCGGTAAGGATGACCCTGAGGCTGCTGGGCCTCATGGCCTCCTGCATCCTGCTGGTCACTCATGCCAGATGGCATATGCGGGCTCTGCAGTGGGACCTGAAGTTCCAGTGGGCGCAGCACCAGGGCAACCTGTCCGATCACGTCCAGATCTCGGAGGGGACTGCAAAACAGTTGCAGTGGTGGCTCTCGAACCGGCAATGGGTCATGGGCAGATCCCTCTCCTTCCCCAGCCAGAGCATACAGTTGTGACGGACGCGTCCCTTCTGGGATGGGGCGGTCACATGAGAGAGGCGGAGATCAGAGGCCTCTGGTCTCCGGCGGAGTCCCGGCTCCATATCAACCTTCTGGAGCTCCGGGCGATCCGGCTTGCACTCAAGGCATTCCTTCCCTCTGTCAAAGGGAAGGTAGTGCAGGTGTTCACAGACAACACCACCGCCATGTGGTACTGCAACAAACAGGGCGGGGTGGGGTCTTGGACCCTTTGTCAGGAGGCTCTGCGCCTCTGGACATGGCTGGAACATCAGGGCATGTTCCTGATGGTTCAACACCTGGCAGGTTCTCTGAACGCCAGGGCGGACGAACTCAGCCGCAGGTGCATGATGGATCACGAATGGCGTCTTCACTCGGAAGTGGCGCAAGGACTCTTTCTACAGTGGGGAGAGCCTTGGTTAGATCTATTCGCCACCGAAGAGAACGCGCAATGTCATCAGTTCTGCGCGTTGGAATTTCCAAGGCGGCACTCGCTCGGCGACGCTTTTCGTCGCGAGTGGAGTTGCGGTCTGTTGTACGCCTTTCCGCCTATACCACTTCTACCCAGAGTGTTGAAGAAAATTCGGCACGACCGGGCCCAAGTCATTCTTGTGGCTCCGGACTGGGCTCGAAGAGTTTGGTATCCCGAGCTACTCAATATGAGCATAGATCCCCCAATCCGTCTGCCTCTTCGGGAGGATCTTCTGTCGCAGCAGCAGGGGACGGTCCTCCACCCGAACCTGTCCAGTCTACACCTGCTTGCGTGGAGATTGAGCGGCGGCAGTTGATTCCTTTCGACTTGCCTCCCGAAGTTTGTGATGTGATTCTGGCAGCCAGGCGTCCCTCCACTAAGGTGGTATACGCCTGCAGGTGGAACAAGTTTGTGGCATGGTGCACAGCAAAGGCTGTGGATCCCCTTTCTGCCCCTCTTTCTGAGGTCCTTCTGTTCCTTCTCTCTCTGGCCCAACAGGGTTCTGCCCTGGGTACCATCAAGGGTTATCTTTGTGCTATCTCGGCCTTCCTCAGGCTCCCTGATCAGCCCTCCCTTTTCAAGTCCCCTGTTGTTAACAGGTTCTTAAAAGGCATTACTCACCTCTTCCCTCCTGTTCCGTTTGTAATGCCTCAGTGGGACTTGAACTTGGTTCTTACCTTTTAATGTGCGCTCCCTTTGAGCCTCTGCATAACTGTCCTCTTCGTCTTCTGACTCTAAAGGCAGCCTTTCTGGTGGCCATCACCTCCGCTCGGCGGGTGAGTGAGCTCCAGGCTCTTTCTTGCAAACCGCCCTTTCTGTCTGTTCATCCAGACAAGGTTGTTCTTCGGACGCGTCCGTCCTTCTTGCCAAAGGTGGTTACTGCTTTCCACATTGGGCAGACCATCACTTTGCCCACCTTCTTTCCGCCTCCGCATCCTTCCAGAGAGGAAGAGAGGCTCCACCGTCTGGACCCAAAACGTGCGCTCTCCTTCTATATCGACCGCACAAAACACTTCCGGGTGGATGACCAGCTCTTTGTTGGCTACGTGGGCGCCAAAGAAGGTCGGGCGGTGCACAAGAGGACCATCTCCCGCTGGGTTACCTTGTGCATCAAGACCTGCTATTCTTTGGCTAAGAAGGAGCCTCCTGTTGGGCTGCGTGCCCATTCCACCAGGGCAACGGCTGCTACCACGGCCTTGGGCCGCGGTGTTCCGCTGCCGGTTATCTGTCAGGCAGCTACGTGGGCCTCGCTGCACACGTTTACTAAGCATTACTGCCTTGACAGTCAGGTCCGGAGGGACGGCTTCTTTGGCCGTTCTGTCCTCCAGGACTTCCTTGTCTGATCTTTGTTCGCAGACCCACCACCGGGGTTGGTATTGCTGGGGTATCTATTCTAAGGTAAGGAATCTATCACTAACGTGTCTCTTTCAGATGCACAAGTTACTAACTTGTGTAACGATATATCTGTAAGAGACAGTAGTTAGTGATAGATTCCTACCGCCCCACCCATCCTCCCCGTTCTGCGAACTGATTTCTAGGGTTAAGGACATCCCTTTCAGGGCCCTAGTATTTTTCAGACACCTGTGTCAGCTTCTGCATGGCTCTGCGTTCCTGGCGCGGAAAGTCGTGTACAGAACTGACGTCAGCGCGCAGGGGCGGCGTCTAAGTACTGCCCGCGACGTCATCCCGGCGATCACGACGCCGACGACGGACGCGGAGCCGCACGACGCCGCCTACCGACGCGCAAGGGTACTGCTACGCAAAACTTTCCGGATCCAGCCTGACGCCTGGGGATATTCTAAGGTAAGGAATCTATCACTAACTACTGTCTCTTACAGATATATCGTTACACAAGTTAGTAACTTGTGCGTTAGATACTGAGTAACTCAGCTGTGCATATATTCTTTTCTCTCAGAGACCCCTACCCATATACTCCAAAAGACGTCTGGAGTGGGCAGGGATAGTATCCGCCACGGCTAAATAGGGAAGACCCCTATATATTAGCTGTTTGGTTTGCTCAACGTTGAAGGATACAGTGTTCCACAATATTGTGCACCTTATCTTTGTTTCCTTGAAATTTGTTTCCATATTTTCAAGCAGAAAAATGTCAGGCACTGACAATGACGCCGGAAACGGTGTAGCTGCGGCTGATCCAGCCCAAGCAGCATTTTTAACAATACCGGTTTAAATGAAACCGAGGAGGGTGTCATTGACATCGCTCCAAACTTAAGAAGAGCCATTACTCTAAAACTTATAAAACATGGCCTACCACCGAGAGGAGGTAGAGCAGTTTTCGTGATTGAGGCACATGAATCCTTTCAGACAGAGGTATTCTATTCATGGGTAATTCTTCCTGAATCCAATCCAGTAACACACTTGTTTCACTTCTACAAAGAAGATGAAGCACCAGAGCAATACATTCCTTTCGAGGATATTGAGATTCCATTAACATACCAGGAGCATCAGCTCTGGTTTAAAGGCGCCCTAAAACACAAAAAAAATATAACCAGGCTCGGTCCACTAGGTAGACCAGGAGCAACATGGCCGATTCTAGCAGGCTATACACCTCATCCAGACATCGAAATAATGTCAGACGAGGAAATACTTAATCAACTCACAGAGTTAATAAAAATCTACAGACAATTGGTTCAATATGTCATGCGGACTTTCACAGTCCAACCACCATTAACAGTTCCAAATCATACTCCTCCACAGGGGAGTACACTAAAAATTACACCACAGACTCTATACGCAGTCATGGGTAAAATGCCCACTAAGCGTGAGCAAATTCCATTTTGGATAGCTCAAAAAATTACTCAAATCGAAGCAGTATTTCCAAATACTAGCCAGCATGAGAAACACAGAATCCTAACCATTAGTTTACTAATGGGGATCACACCACAACTGGAAGACTGCACCACTTGGGGCTCAGTCTTTGCTGCCATCTACACTAAAACACACGGCATTCCGTCAATTGCGGTAATACCCGATGTCCTAAAACAAATTCAAAACGAATACGGGGCAGAGCCTGCTTTAAATTTAGGTATGAAATTACTGAAAAATTTCGACCAGGTCTCAACAATAATATTGTCAAATATTAAAGGGGAGGCAACAGCAGTGGCGATCCGACAAAAATTAAGGGAATTTGATGTTACAGAACATCAAACGGAGCTACCCAGAATTGTAGAGCAATCTTATGCAGAATTAGGCAGAGATAGTTTGGGTGGGAGACCAGTTAAACCAAAACTATCTGAAAGTCCTGAGAAGGACTCAATTAAACAAACTCCTACATCTTCTAAAAAGAAGTGGGAGTCTACTAAACAAAATTCAAATGAGAAAAGATCTGAATCCCGAGGTAGGTCTCCTCAAAAGGAGCCCTCTGAAAGGAGGTACAACCTCAGGAATAGGGATAATTTGAGAAAACCTGATAGGTATCAAGATAATGATACACGTTCCTCTCGTCCCTTTCAGGTCTCATCACAGACTTCGGAAAGAAGAGGACGAACAGAACATAGAGAAGAACGCGTGAAATCGAAAGACGACAAGCACGCAACAAAAATTAAAACTAAACCTCAATTCTCCAAAAGAAAGTAGCAGGTCTAATAGTAAGACATGCCGAGAATTCTGAGAAGTCAACTCAAGAACGGAGAATGGGCTCAGACAATGCTGGACAGTGCAGCAGAAGTCACAATAGCTCGCCAGAACCTGATGGAACTTCTGGAGATAGTGGACTTGAATGAGTACATTACAGTAGAGACTGTAGACACCAGGGTTAGTACTCCACAAAGGTTATATGAAATAACACTCCGGATGGAGGGAGACAAACCTAGACAGGTTAAAGCACTTTTTTGGGAAAAACTATCAAAGGGTTATGACATACTTCTAGCAGAAAAAGACTGGCCACCACAATTTGTCAGGGAGTGCCCACATGGCGAGGACATGATTATGCCTGCCTTCTCCAATCACATACCAATTCATTTAAAATATACATATGCCAGAAAATGGGCAGTGGCCCAGGCTCCAGCATTATATAAAAATCATGTAGGATGGCTCAGAGGCAGTATCCTATTAAGCAAGAAGCTAAAAAACAGGTCAGGGAGATTTTAGATCAACTTGAATACCAAGGGGTGATTGAAACATGCACCTCCTCCATGAACAATCCTTTGTTTCCTGTCTCCAAACCAGACAATACATATCGTCTAGTTTTGGACTACAGACATTTAAACACTTGTTCTAAAACTTTTGCAGTGCAAAATGCACACAGCACAGCATTAATGAATAACATTGTGCGTAAAAATACAAAACAACATTAGACATCTCAAACGGTTTCTTTTGTCAAAATATAGCACCTGAAAGCAGGTACTTAACGGCATTCTCCATAATGGGGACCCAGCGTCACTTTTGTCGACTCCCACAAGGGTTCAAGAACAGCCCAGGTTTATTCTCAGCGAGAGTAACGGAGTTACTACAAATTTATGACAACGAGGCATTGTCCTATGTCGATGACATCTATCTGACAGACGATGACTTGGAAAGACACTTGAACAGGGTGAGCACCATTATATTGGGATTCGCCTCTGAGGGCTATAAGTTCAACTTTAAAAAATCTCGAATTGCCCATCTCAATGTCCTATTTTTGGGATATGAGCTTTCAAGTGAAGGCAAGAGCTTGGCAGCTAACTTTCTAGAGAAATGTGCGCTGCTCCAACCTCCAAAAACGCTAAAAAACTTACAATCAATACTGGGATTCCTAAATTTTGGAAGAACATACATTCTAAACTACGCAGAAAGGCTTAAACCTCTCTACGCATTAATCAAACCTGATTTTTCAAATAAAAACTGGACACAGGAACACACAGAAATTTTGCGTTCACTCCAGGCTAACATGTTAGCAACAAATCACTTACAAACACGCGTAAGTCAAAGAAATTTGGTGATTCGAATAATTTCGGGTCAATGTGGATTCAATTACTTAACCTTTAATGAGGGTGAGAAAGTACCAATTGCATACAAATCACATTTGTATACACAAGCGGAAATGCGCTTCAGTTCAACTGAAAAAATTCTAACAGCAGTTCAAACAGCTGTAGCAAAAGAAAGAGCCTTAGCCCAAGGGAAACGCATAATTGTCGTTACCCCAGTACCAGTTTAGAAGCGGTCACAAAAGCAAGCATTCCAAATGCTAAAGCTTTACATCCGAGATGGATACAGTGGGTTAATTCTCTTGCTGCAACTGATGTTGAATATGTTTTTGATCCAGATTTAAAAACACAGGCATTTCTCCAATATGAACAAGAATGTCCTCTGCCCACTGAGATTCTGCCTCTCGATCAGTATGAATTCATAATTTACACTGACGGATCCGCACAGCCCGCAACAGGGAGTAAGCAAGCTTACAGTGCAGCGTGTGCTATCGTTAAAGGTCACATGCGAAATGGCATCTTCAGACCTATGGTCACAAAAACTCAATCACTAGGTGATTGTACAGCTCAGCGAGCTGAACTACAGGCATTCAAACTGGCACTTGAGAGTACGGATCGAGAATTCCTCACACTGATAGTGTGCGATTCCTATTACTGTGTTCAGTCGTATAATGATTATATACGAACCTGGCTTGAAAATGGTTTTAAAGATGCGAAAGGTGGCACAATAAAGCACAAACTGCTTTGGGAACAAGTAGTAAGGGAAAAGCGCCTTGAGTGCCAAAATGTTCAGTCCCCCTGGGAGCCCCAGGACCACCTCTCCAATCACCTCTGGGCTCGTTGAGCTTGCAACGCTTCAAGTGTTCCGGTTTCCCCCTGTGGCCCGCCGGCGCGCACCACCACCGCTCTCCCTGTGTCGCAGGACCGGGCCGCAATCCCAGTCCGGTCTCGCTGCCTTTCCGTGGTCCTCTGATATAGCGGAGATGCCGCCCGCCGCCCTCCAGCAGCTCCGGGGGAAACACCCTCTCGTCCGCTCCTCTGTACCCAGCACGAGTTTACACCAGGCCCCGGGAGCCCGATCGAGTCTCGGGCCTCCCAGAGCTCCGCTTCCCTCCATCTCTGCAGGTCCAAGATGGCACACCTTTCCTCCGGAGGCCCCGTTTCCGCTGCCAAAGCGTTTCACACCGGCCTCCACTCTCTCCGTGTCCTGGGATGCCGCAGGCTCGGGTCAGTACAGCTTCCGATTAACGATCCGTTGTTTTTAAGGGTAGGATTATTCAGGATTATTCTCAAATATCGGCCGCTGCGAGGAGCTCAGGCGAAGAACGTCTATGTGGCCATGCAGCTAAGCAGCCCATGCAAATTGTTAGATAACGGGCCGCCGCGTAGGTAGGCGGCGTGCCTGACACAAAAAGAGAGCAGGCGCCGCGGGACGCACCCGCAATGCCAAAACAGCAACAGCGGGCCGCCGTGCAGCACCGCGACGCGCCTGAAGAAAAGAGGGAGGCACAGCGGGCTGCATCGCGGCCCGCGAGGAAGAAGCGAGCAGCATCGTGGGCCGAATCACGGTCCGCAGTGCAACAGTAGGTCCTCTCCCGAAGCCCCAGGTTTGTTAGGGAAAAGCCGGAAAAAACGGCGGACAAGTAAAGGGGCGTGGACTGAGTCGGCATCCTCCCAGGAGTTATTACTGGGAGGATAGCCTTTCCAATGGATAAGGAATTGCAGGCGGTTTAAAAAAAAACGGGAGTCGCAGATCTCCTGGACCTCGTATTCTGGAACACTGTCGACCAAGACAGGAGGTGGGCGAGAAAAAACCCTCGAGTACGGATCTGAAACAAAGGGTGTCAGCTGTGAAGTATGAAAAACAGGATGTATCTTCCATGCACGTGGTAGCTGTAGTCGGAAAGACTTGAGTGATTTTGAATGGTCCATAAAAGCGTGGTTTGAATTTGCTACGTGACAAGTGGTGAGGCAAAAACTTTGAGGAAAGCCAAACCTTACTGTCAACCTGGTATGGTGGAGACGGACGTCGATGGAGGTCAGCAGTGTCTTTCATCTTCTTTTTGGCTGCCTGAAGATTAACATGTACCTTTTGTCTGATCTCTCGGATGTCGTATAAAAGAGGCTGCTGCAGGACTTGAATTGGCATCAGGTAAAACAGATGGAAAGGTTCTAGAATGGTAACCATACCAGTAGAAAAATGGGATGTTCTTGGAGGCACTATGGACTGTGTTGTTATAGGAAAAGTCTGCTAATGGTAGATATGAGGACCAATCACTTTGGGTAGAGTTAAAAAAAACAACGGAGGTATTGTTCTAGCCCTTGATTAAGGCGTTCAGTTTGACCGTTAGTCTGGGGATGAAACCCTGAGGATAAGGCTACTTCAATATGAAGGGTCTTGCAAAGGTGTTTCGAGAACCGAGATATATACGGAGGACCTCGGTCGGATATAATGATCTGTGGAAGACCATGAAGGCGGTAAATCTCTTGTATGAAGATCTTTCCGAGTTCTCTGTCAGTAGGTAATTTCCTTAAAGCAGTGAAATGTGCCATCTTGGAAAAGGAGTCTACTGTCACCATAATCACTTGGTTACCTGCAGAAGGAGGTAGAGAGGATATGAAATCAGTGGTTATGGTATGCCATGGAGCTAGTGGAACAGGTAAGGGCTGAAGTAACCCCACAAGTTTAGTGTGAAGGGTCTTGGCCTGGGCACAGACAGGACAGGATGATACATAGGTTTCAGTATCTTTTCTTACCGACGGCCACCAGAAAGAACGCAGCAATAATTCAAGAGTGTTTGTAACACCACGATGACCAGCAACAGGAGAATCATGACACATCTGCAGGGCTTCTAGTTGTACCTTTTGTGTTGGGAGGAATAATGCCCTTTCATGGTAGTGGTATTGACCACGTTGCGTGATCTGACCGTTTAACTTCTGCCATTCTTTTTGGTTTAGGGAGGTATACCCTAATTGACTCTGTCTAGGAATGATTGAACTGTGCCAATGATCTGTTGTGGCTCAATTATGTTTTGTTGTGATAGTGTTGGGCTTTCCGGATAACGAAGGGACAAGGCGTCTGCCAGACTGTTCTGAGACCCGGGTATATAGGTAATTGTAAAATCGTATTGGCTAAAAGAAAATAGGCCCACCGGGCCTGGCGGCTATTTTGACACTGGAGGCTGCGAAGGCATTGTAGATTCCTGTGATCCGTTCTGATTTCAAATGGTTCCTTGGTACCCATTAAGAATTGTCTCCATTCACGACAGGCTAACTTAATGGCCAATAGCTCCCGCTCAAGAGCAGAGTAGTTCCTCTCAGAGTCTGACAGGACATGAGACAAGTAGAAGACTGGATGTTCCAGTCCGTCGTCATCTTGTTGTTGTAGAAGCACAGCACCTGTTGCTCTGTCTGACGCGTTTGTTTCTACAACAAACTTTCTTGTTGTATCTGGATGACGTAAAACAGGAGCTTGAGTAAACGCCTGTTTCAATGACTGAAAGGCTATCTCAGCAGCTTCAGTCCATTTGAATTCTTGCCGGAGATTTTCTTTCTTTAAGGTTTGAGAGATGTAACTTGTACGGTGGGCAAAATTATCGATGAATTGGTGATAGAAGTTTGTCAAGCCTAAGAAGCATTGAGTTTCTTTGATTGTTGAAGGCGAAGGCCAATCTAGAATAGCTTTTACCTTTTGTGGATCCATGGCAATACCTGTCTTGTTGATTCGGTAACCTAAATATTCCACTTCAGACTTATTGAACTCATACTTTTCGGGCTTACAGAAGAGGTTGTTCTGACGTAGTCTTTCTAAGTCTTGAGCAACATGTGTAAAATGTAACTCGGGAGCAACTGAATAGACCAAAATGTCGTCTAGATATATTACAACGATTTGATTTAGGAGGTCGGATAACACATTATCCATGAATCGTTGAAAAATAGACGAAGCATCGGTTAGTCCAAAGGACATAACTCGATATTTGAAATGACCCAAGGGTGTTCTGAAAGCGGTTTTCCACTCATCTCCTTTTTTGACTCGAAGGAGATGGTAGGCACCCCTAAGGTCTAGCTTGGTAAAGACTTGTGCTCCTCTAACAGCCTCCAAGATATCTTTAATCAAGAGTAAAGGATAACGATCCTTGATTGTGATCTTGGTCAGACCTCTGATGTTCAAGCCCTTGGAGAATATTCTGCAAGATGATGAAAGTTCTTTAAAAGTTCCTTCTCCTTTCCTTGGCAATGAAGACCACTGCAGGCCAACCCAGCAAACAGCACACTGGCAGAGGGGCAGTCCAAACTCCTGCAGCTTCCTTGGTTCTTCTCCTTGGCAAAGGTTTGTCTTGTTGTTCCAGAAGTGAACTAAAGTTCTGGGGTCAGGGCCCCAATATTTATACCAGCAAATCCTTTGTGCTCTGAAGGCAGAGGGTCCTGTACCTAGTCCAAACCAGTTCTGGGTGCATTCTGCCAGTGCACACCTTCTTCCTTTGTCAGAGTGGGACAGGGTCATCAGACACACCACAGGAGGTGGAGCCAGCATTGTGGAAGGCAGGCACAGCCCTATTCAGGCCCAGGTGCTACTCCTCCCACCACTCTACATGCAGATAGGTCTATTCAGCCCTGTGCTGACTCACCCTGTCTCCTGGAGCCCCCCAGCCCCTGTCACTCACAAAACCAGACATACAATACACAAGCTAGCAGAGGCAGGCTGGATGGTTTAGGCAAGAAAATACCTACTTTCTATAAGTGGTATTTTCAAACAAAGAATGTTAAAACCAACTTCACTAAATGATGTATTTTATCATTCTGAGTTCAGGTATACTAAACTCGAATTTCAACCATGTTCCCTGGGTCAGTTAGGATTATAAGATGTTATAATCAAACTGCCCATTCTGGCCTATGGGGACAGGTAGCCTTGCAATAGTGAAAAACGAAATTGGCTGTAATTCACTATCAGGACATGAGCTGCTCCCGAGTCCTGGTCTGAGCTGATGCTGTGCCCTGTCGCCTCGGCCGCTGGATGAGCCTCGCTGCTACCCTCCACCTGGCTTATCACCCCTGCTACGAAGAATTTCGGACGGGAAACATACTTGCGGGCTTGATACGAAGAGGATTCCTCCCTGGGGCCGCCCTTATCTCTAGAGGTGCTCTGCTGCTCCCGAGTCCTGGTCTGAGCTGATGCTGTGCCCTGTCGCCTCGGCCGCTGGATGAGCCTCGCTGCTACCCTCCACCTGGCTTTCACGATCGGACCGGCGCTCTCCGGGAAACTATGAGAACACATCCCCTACCGCCGTGACCCGGGATGTGGGGCTGGCTCTGAGATTCATCCTGCCCCTGCAGCACTACTATGGCCGCCACGCAGCTGAACAGGGCGCCCAGGCCTCACAGGGGGTCGACTGATGAGCCTGTGGCTTCATGGAGTATCAACCGAGGTGCCTGTTGCAGCTGCTGAAGCCTGAGGGTCGCTCAGGTCTGAAGGAGCGGTGGTGCCCGTCCCCACCGGACACATCACGGGGTAGCGCCTTGTGGTGGCTCGGAGCGCCCGCCCTGCAGGAGGTATAACGGAGGAGTGTACAGCCGCCGGAGGATTTCCTGGTGAAGCAGGATACAAATGGCGATCTCCGAGGGTCGCTCAGGTCTTGTGGGGCGGGGATGTTGAATACCCGAGTGCCCGTCCCCACCGGAGACCTCACGGGGTAAATGCCTTGTGGAGTCTCGGAGCGCCCGCCCTGCAGGAGGCGCAACGGAGGAGCGCACTGACGGTGGAGTTTGCCGAGCTTCTCCCTGATCAGGTCGGTGATTCTGGACCCTAATGAGAACAGGGTTTTCCCTCCTTTGAGTCTGGAGGCTTCGTGCATACGTAAGGGTTATCAGTGACAATTTCTGTTGGCATAATTGAACTGGAGGCTCGTCCCGGTCTCTGCTGCTAGGGGAAATGATTATTGACTCGTGCGCTCGGTCCTCGAGGCGCTAGAGATCTATGATGACTAGTCCCCCAACTGATGCTTTTGTCCTGTTTACTGAACCCTGATGCCCCCGTCCTGCGCTTAATGATGTCTGTCTCTTTCTGATGCGACTAGTAGCCGCTCCTTTGACAGCCCTAAGTCCCTGACTTGTTCCTTTTGCTATGGGTCTCTCTCTGGGCACCCATTTTGTGGACTTGTAACCCTCGTGGACTGTTTGGAGTCCATCTTAACCTTCTTCCTCGGGCTGGATGATTACACCCCCTGCACCTGAATCCCGTTACTTGGCGGAGAAGAGAAACTGAAACTGGACTTGCCACTCCCGTCCATCACGGTGGCCATCTTGTAGTGACCCCCTATCGTTCCCATTGTATATTTATATTTACATTACATTGCTGATTACTATCCTGTATCTCCCTAACTCTGCGGACTGACTTTGTGCTCTTCGACACTTTAATTATTATTATTATTTATTTATTTTTTAATGTTTCCTTACCTGCTACCTGACAACCTGTAATTTTTCTCCTGAACTGCCATGTGATGTTTTAACCTATTTTGATCTGTAAACCTCTTCTGTGCCTCCAAATTGATCTACCTCATCTTTATGCCTTGATAGTTCAATTGTATCATTGCCTGATGCTAAGCAATCAGCATCTTTTTACCTTACGCCCTACGTGTTCCCAAATTGATCCACCTCTTTCTGATGCTTCTATACTTCAATTGTCCATCGTGACTCTTTATCACCTGAAGCAGAATTAATTGCCCGAAGCTGATGAGGTAGCTCACTCAAACCGATTGCCTCTGCTGGAGGCTTTTTACCTCAAACGTTTCTTTACCTGCTACTAAACAAGCTGTATTGCTTTTCTGGAATGCCCCATGACGCTTTTAACTTAACGCTCCCCAAACTATCTACCTCTCTTTTATACCTTAATATTATAAATGTTTCCGTACCTGCTGCTTGTCAATTTGTAATTTGCCTCCTGAATTGCCTCTTGATGTTTTTTTTCTTTACATACTGCGATTTGTGCCGCCAAATTGAACTACCACATTTTGTAGCTTTCATAGTTCAAATGTTTTTTCGCCTGCCACTACATTTTCGGTATTTTATCTTATGCACTAAGTACAACCAATTTGATCTACTCCATTCTGCTGCTTTTAGATTACATTATTTTGTCGACTCCTAAATTAGCCATTTAAAAACACGTACCACTTTGCCTCTTTATACTAATCTGATCGATCTTCTCATCATCATTTACCTCCCTCCTACTGTTCCCTTCCTCCGCCCATTTCAATCTACTGTTCGGCCTCCCCTACCCATCGACTACTATTTCATCACCCCAACACCCCTCCGTCTTTAGCCATATCTAGGCAAGGCCCTTGCCCTGGCTTTGAGGCTTATTTCCCACCCACAGACGTTTTCTTCCGCCCCCCCCTTCCACTCTTCCCCCCCGTGCCTCTCTTCAACCTACCGCCTGCACAACCTGCTCCTTCACCTTGTTCATCCTTGCTGAATTACCATGCCTCCCCTCAATCATACCCTTACAGCACCGGATTCACTCATCACCAGGCATGGCCCCAACTCTTGGACCATCCTCTACCCTCCCAACCTCTCCAAAAATGCTAAGAAGAACTTTAAACGCAAACTATTAATACGTCACCAAGAAACCTTATTCGTTGATAACTATCTTAGCCTCACCTCCATTATTAAAACTAACTACATTTTTTACTCCAAACGCCCCTCCAAATGGAAAAGTATCTTCCTCCGCCACCTCCCCATAACTAAATCGTGCAAAATCCCATATGGTTTGAAATTGTCCACTACCCCTTCCTCCACTTTTCAAGGCGATATAGACATCTCCATTTTCAAATCCGGAAATATCCTCATACAAGCCACTGAGAACCACCTCACCTTCTTTGAGCACCACTTCAGCACCTTATCCTATCTATTATCTTCTCCCTCCCAATCACAGGAAATCCTCCCGGCGTCGCTCCTCATGACACCAACCCCTCTGCTCCCGGATCCTGCCTCCACCTATGAAGCTTCCCAATACCTAACTTTTGAGCCTTCCGCCCCCTTAACATCCTCTCCTTCGCTTAACATTTCCACCTCATACTTAGCCAACCAAACCCTCTCTCCCCTCTTCTGTTTCCCCTCCTTCTCCTGACACTCCTTCATCCCACTTGGCCTCCCATATCCTCTCTCCTCCTCTTGGCACTTTCCTACTCAATCTTAACCACCCCCTTCCTCCCTCCCATTCCTCCCAGCCCCCTCACTCTGTCCCCCTTTAACGACCCCCTGCACACTGCGCCCCTTCCTATTGACCCCCCACTGCTCCATTAAGGACACCAATCTCCTGCAATCTAACTGACCTCCTCCCCTTAAACTAGATGGCACTCCATCTCACTCGCCCCATGCCTCCTCATCTGCTCATAGCTCCCATCTGGCCCCTGGGTATACTGGCACTCACACTCCAAGTCTCCCTCAGTCTACCCTCAGGAACACCCCTCACTACCCGCCACCGGGGTTTCCTCCACGTCCATTTCCTAGTCCTCTCTCCCCATCTAATTTAATACATGCCCTCTCCCTCCCGACCTCCTTTCCTCCTCACCCTCCTCGCTTGTCACTCATTCACTTCTCAACATAGAACTCCACCTCTCAATCTTGACGTCGGAACTCTCATCTCTCAGGAAAGACTTCAACACCCTCGTCACTTCTAATCCCGCCAAGCATACCCATACCATAAGCGCCATACAAACTAACACTACATTCCCTCAACTAGGGAGTTCCACCCCTTGCGATGTCCCCTTAGGTGGACCACCTCCTGGTAACTGTTCGCTTAGATCATCTCAAGCCTCAAGCGATCTCTCCCCTTGCGAGATATCCCCTTAGGTGGACCACCTCCTGGTAACTGTTCGCTTAGATCATCTCAAGCCTCAAGCGATCTCTCCCCCTCGGACCCCCTGGACTCAAATAATACCTACCCCCCCACTACCATGACTACTGATTCCCCCTCTCCTCACTCCGCTATTCCGGTGATCCTGGGGAGAAGCCGTATCCCTACCTCCCCAGGCTCGCCTAGACCTCCTCCGCAACTCACCACTATCCACTCTTGCTCCCCCCCCTAAAAACAACCCTAAACCCCTCAACTGCATGCTGGTCAACTGTCGATCGGCTACACAACATGCAACAGAAATCTCGGAAACCATCCTCAGTGAAGACATTGACATTGCTTTTCTTACGGAAACCTGGCTCAAAGCTCACTCTTCACCTATTCTTGACCTGCTCTCTCCCCCGGGTTACTCCATCCTCAGAAAAGACAGACCTGTCAAAATTGGAGGAGGCCTAGCTATTATCTATAAAGAGGAACTCCAACTCTCCCTTGCTCAGAACTCTGATTATGCTACGTTTGAACACATCGGAGCTGAACTTAGTTTATGGTTCCCCTCCTATTCGGTTACATAACATCTATCATCCACCTGGCGACCCTTTGCCCTTTGTGGAGGAATTGTCGGACCTTCTCTCCCTATCCTCGTTCTCCAACTCTAAAAACCTCTTCCTTGGAGACTTTAATATTCACTGGAACAAAAGGATGAGCCCTCGATTAACATCCTCAAGGATCTACTCGACATTAACAACCTGATTCAACTCTGCCATTCACCAACTCATTCCAAAGGGGCTACTCTCGATGCTATCATCACTAGCAAAGATCTGGCTTCCTCTCCCACATTGTCCCCATTGACTGGTCTGACCACCTCCTCATCCTTTTCACCATTAATTGCGCCGCGCTTCCCCTTCCCCTAAAAACATCAAACATAGGAAATTAACCAGAAATCTTCACCTTATTCCTCCAGGCGAGCTGGAAACTAAGATTAAAGCAAAACTTCAACTTACACCTCCCTCACTAAATGCAAATGACCTTGCCGAACACTACAACAAATCCATCATCGAGGTCCTTGACCAAATCGCCCCAGCCAAACTAAAACTGCAAAAAAACATCCCCGCCAAATCCTGGTTTAAGGCTGAACTCCACAATGAGAGACGCTCGCTTAGACTGACCGAACGCATGTGAAGACAACACCCTTCCCCCTCAAATCTTGCTCTCCTCAGATCCGCAAGGGCTAATTACAAAAAGCACATCCTTAATGAGAAGGCCTCCTTCTTCCGCGCACAACTCGACCGGGCGAAAAATAGACCCAGGGAGCTATTTAGCATCATCAAAAAACAAACTGCTTCTGCCCCCCCCAAATTGATGGCCTCTACCGAAAGATGTGAAGAAAGTGCTAACTTCTTCTCCGAAAAATCTCCCAGATCGATCAATCCTTTAGCTTAATCCCCCTCCACATTGCTTATCTCCCCTCCATGACCGCCCCCCCAAGTCTCCTTTCACGCCTTCTTCCTCCCCTGACTCTGTTCATCTCCAACTTGCTGTCGCCCCTCCTGATCACTTCTTCGACAATTCCCTGCCAAAAAACAATGCTTCTTGGCTTACCTTTCGCCCAGTCTTCAACATCATCTCCAAGCTCAAACCCTCCTCTCATACCATGGACCCTCTTCCCGCTAAACTTGTTCAAGACTTAAAACACATTATTGCACCATATTGGACCACCATCATCAACTCCTCCTTGGCCACGGGTTGTGTCCCGGTCTCCCTCCAACTTGGCCAAATCACTCCCATCCTTAAAAATACTACTGCCGACCCCAACGACCTCAACAACTTGCGTCCTATCTCTAATCTTCCGCTTCTTTCTAAGGCCCTCGAAAAATGCGCCTCGCTACAATTGGACAAGCACATTGACTCTTACAACCTTCTGGACACATACCAATCAGGCTTTAGAAAGGGCTGCAGTACTGAAACTGCCATGCTCAACGTTATTGATGACATCCACCAATCCCTTGACAAGGGTGAGGCCTCCCTTCTCATTCTCCTTGACCTCTCTGCTGCTTTTGATACTGTTAACCACTCCGCCTTACTCAATACCCTCAATGTTCGTTTCGGCTTCAACGGCCCTGTCCTCAAATGGTTCACCTCATTCCTTCAACACAGAACCCAACAAATTAAAATCAGCAATTGCCTCTCTAAACCCATTCCTGTCTCCTTGGGTGTTCCTCAGGGTTCTATTCTCTCACCTTCCCTATTCAACCTCTTCATGGAACCCCTCACCCTCATTCTTAAGCAACATGGAATTAACTTCCACCTCTATGCTGATGACACCCAACTTTACTACAAGATTAAATCCCAAGCTGACATTCTACACCTCAATGAGGCCCTGACTAAGATTCTACATTGGTTCTATCACAATCATCTTAAACTCAACCCTAAGAAAACAGAAATCATTCTCTTCGCTCCTAAAAACAACCGGCTCCCCATTCATCTATGGATCTCCGACCTTAAAGCCCTCAACTGCTCTCTTTCCACTTCTAACTCAGTTAAATCCCTCGGAATCAACATTGACCAGAACCTCAGCCTCACTCCCCACATAAAAAATTCTGCCACAGGCGCTCTCTTCACTTTGCATCACCTCAAGAAAATCAAACCCTTCATTCCTGCTGATGACTTTAAATTAGTTGTTCAATCACTGGTATTGTCTAAATTGGACTATGGTAATGCCGCTCTCTCTGGAACACCGAAAGTCAACTTGGCACCAATCAAATCAGTTCTCAACCTCGCGGCAAGGCTTATTTCCGATTGTAGACGGTTTGACCACATCTCTCCCGTCCTCAAAGGTCTCAAATGGCTTCCCATCGAAGGCAGAACCACTTACAAGACCGCTTGCATTACGCATAAAGCCTTGCATCTTCACACCCCACTGTATCTTTCAGATAAACTCCACAAAGCTGACTGCGCTAGAGAAATGAGGAGCACCAATGCTCTCATACTAGTTCCTCCTTTGCTAAACAAGAAATCTACTCAATCACGCTCCTTCTCCGGAAACGCGCCTACTATCTGGAACTCACTCCCTAAAGATCTTTGTTGCAACCCCTCCTACCTCAGCTTCAAAAAAGACCTCAAGCTGCACCTTCTCAATAAATACTGGGGTCCTTAACCACCGCCGCCTAGCATGGTGTCTCAACCTGCTCCCGACTGTACTATGCTCCAGCACCTTTATTCCTGACTCACTACCCCCTCTCTACCCTTTTTCATATATTTATAACCTCCCCCTCTAGTTCTCCTATAATTACTGTCTACTCCCGCATGCTTTCTCCTCTCCCATCACCCGCCTCAGTTCCCTCCTTCTTTTATATTCCCCCCCCTCATCCTTGACCTCCATCCATAGCTGAATTATCCAATATTTGTTATGACCTAATTATTTTTATTATTTTTCTTGCTCATGTTATAATTGTCCTATGCATATTGTTCTTATTGTACTGTATTTTACCTTTTTGTACCAATGTTATAATGCAATGATTGTCCTCGCCTTACCATTGTAAAGCGCTCTGATACCCTCGGGTCTAGCCAGCGCTATATAAAACCTTTTAAATAAATAAATAAAATAAATAAATAAGGACATGCTACACACACCAGGGCATGTCCTACCTTTTACATACAATGCACCCTGCCCTTGGGCCTACCTTAGGGGTGACTGATATGTAGAAAAAGGGAAGGTTTAGGGACTGGCAAGTGGGTGCACTTGCCAAGTCGACATGGCAGTCACAGACTGCACACAGGCTCTGTAATGGCAGGCCTGAGACACACTTTACAAGCTGCTTCTGTGGGTGGCACAACCAGTGCTGCAAGCCCACCAGCAGTATTTGATTTACAGGCCCTGGGCACACATGGTGCACTATACTAGGGTCTGACAAGTAAATCAAATGATCCAATCATGGAGTCACTAATCAATACATCAATTTACCATAGGGAGCACTTGCACTGTGGCACTGAATAGCAGTGGCACAGTGCCCAAAGCATCTAAACCAGCAAAACATATCAAAAACAGAGGAGGCAATCAGTAAAAAATGGAAGGGAGACTCACGCCAATGGCACCAGGTCTAACACTTGAGTTTTCGGCAACTAGCTGGAGCAGCAGTTCTCCGTCGCCAAGGATGACTCAAGTCTACCACCTTTCGTCCTGAGGTGCAAAGTAAAATCTTAGACATGCCATTCGATGGGGACGCCCTGTTTGGCAAACACAATGAGGACGCCTTACAAGAAATTAAGAAGGACAAAGACACAACTAAGGCTTTAGGAACGCTCCAGTATAGAAAGACACCTTTTTGAGGGGCCCGTGGCAGAGGCTCTTACTCCTTTCGAGAGAGCTACCAGAAATACCAGCCGCAGACTTACCAATATAGATATGGCTATCAACCACAACAATCTTATAGAGCCCCCCCTGTTGCCGCTTACTCCAGACAGCAAAACAGAAGAAAGCAGCCCCCTCAGGCCAGAGACAATGCTAGAAAGCAGTGACATCCACAGCACCTGCAACAATTCGCCACACATCAACCTCAATGCCATAAATATTTCTTTACATTTCGACCAATGGAGAAAAATCACTTCGGACAAATGGGTCCTAGACATAGTAAAGTATGGTCATACCCTGGAATTCATAAAGATCCCACTGCCTCATCCGCCTCTAAAGAAGCTCCCACCTCATCTCAAACATCTTAGAAAAGAAGCCATGGTTATGCTCCGGAAGTGAGCTATTGAAAGAGTGCCTTACTCTCAGGTGGGGAAAGGTTTTTATTCCCGTTTCTTTTTGATAAAGAAAAAGTTGGGAGAGTGGAGGCAAATTCTAGACCTGAGAAAATTAAACAAATATCTGCAGAAAGTCCTTCCGCATGGTCACTCTCCAGGAGATACGACAGCTCCTCAATCATGCGGATTTCATGACCTCACTAGATCAGCAGTATGCATATTTCCACTTCCCTATTCATCCCAAACATCGAACGTTTCTCAGTTTCACTGTGGCAGGTGCTCATTTTCAGTTCAGAGTTCTCCCTTTTGGTCTGCGGTCAGCACCAAGAGTATTAACCAAGTGTCTGGCCCCAGTTGCTGCTCATCTCAGGCTGCAGGGTCTGCAGCCGTTCCATTACCTAGACGACTGGTTAGTGAAAGCTCCGTCTTTTCGTCAAGCCTCAAGAGCAACTCCAATTTGCCTTCAATTGTTTCGTTCCCTGTGGCTAACTCTCAATTTTTAGAAGTCAGTTCTGCATCCTTCTCATAAGATGCTTTTTCTCGGAGCAGTCTTAGACACTATCCAAGACAAGGCTTACTTGTCCACAGAAAGGCAAACGCATCTCATTTCTCTGGCAACAAAGTTAAGAGGAAGAAAGTTCGCTTCTGTGAGACTGATAAAATCTCCACTGGGCATGATGTCTACTGCAATTCTAATGGTACCTTGCTCTCGTCTCAGAATGCGACCAATACAAGAGGAACTAGACAATCAATGGCTTCAGGTGACCGGATCTTTCGACGACCTGGTACGAATAACTCCAGTCATGCAGTCAGCTCTGCTTTGGTGGCAGCGCTCCAGCAATCTCTCAATAGGGCTAACTTTCCTTTCTTGGACACTGAATTTCGTCCTCACTACAGACGCTTCTCTAGAAGGATGGGGGGGCTCATCTTCAAGACCTCCGGATAAGGGGCAAATGGTCCAAGCGCTTTCAAAAATGCACATCAATTTTCTGGAGCTTCGAGCCATTTCTCTAGCCTTGCAGGCTTTCCTCCCAAGGATTCAGGGATCCTCGGTTCTGATAAGGACAGACAATACCACATGCATGCATTACCTGAACAAACAAGGAAGAACGCGCTCCCACATCCTATCACAGGAAGCACAGGAAATATGGAAGTGGCTTCTCTCTCACCACATATCTATCAAAGTGGAACATCTCCCAGGAGTGAAGAACAGTCTGGTGGATACCTTGAGCAGAACTTCCAACTCTTGCCACGAATGGGAGCTGAATCAGAAGGTTCTCGAGTCCATTTTCCAGATGTGGGACAAGCCCAACTTGGATCTCTTCGCTTCCAAGATGAATCAGAAATTTCAATTCTTTGCCAGCTGGGAGCCAGAAAAAGGTTCATGGGGAAACGCCTTTCTGATGAGGTGGACAGGAATCTTCGCCTACGCGTTTCCCCCTTTCCGTTAATTCCAAGACTTCTGATGAAGTTGAAAAGAGAGCCATGCCGAATGATTCTCATTGCTCCACGTTGGCCGCGTCAACACAGGTTCACAGAGCTTCTCCTGCTCTCAGAATGCAGACCTTATCGCCTTCCAAAATCGCCAACACTGTTAACATTGAGCAGGGGCCAGACATTGAGCAGGGGCCAGATTCTCCATCCACATCCAGCCCCGCTGCTGATACATGTGTGGTTACTGAACTCGCGGAGTTCAGGGAGTTAGATCTGCCACAAAACTTTAGAGACATCCTTTCTAAAGAAAGGGCACCGTCCACGATTAAGACTTACACTCTCAAATGGAAGCTTTTCTGTTCATGGTGCCTTTATAACAATATGCTATACACCCACTTGAGTCTTCTTCGGATCAAATTTTACCTTGTCTACTCTCCCTGGCTAAATCTGGCCTTGTGTTCACATCTATTAAATTACATCTGGCCGCCATCTCTACTTGCAGACGTTCCTCTGGAGGTTTATCTATTTGTTCAAGTCGACTGGTAAAACAGTTTATGAAAGGATTTTTCAGAGTATACCCTCCTGTAAAAGCTCCTCCTCCGGAATGGAGACTTAATCTGGTTCTGGCGCAACTTATGAAACATCCCTTTGAGCCGATTCACAGAGCTGAACTCAGATATATTTCCTGAAAAGTTGCTTTATTGTAAGCTCTTACTTCTGCCAGGAGAGTCGGCGAAATTCAAGCCTTTACAATTAAAGAGCCTTACCTTCGCTTTTCTAATGACTATGTTCTCCTTAGAACGAAACCTGTTTTTATTCCAAAGGTTCCATCAACTTTCCATCTTAATGAGCCGGTTATTCTACGAACATTCTTTCCTAATCCTAATTCCCCGTCTGAAAAGGCACTTCATACATTGGATATAAAGAGATGCCTCAAATGTTATCTTTCTCATACTAAGACCATCCAGAGATCTGATCAATTGTTTGTGTCCTATGGTGCGCAAAAGCCAGGTATGGCAGCGACTAGAGCAACGATTGCAAGGTGGATTGCAGCGGCTATTCATTTTTGCCATACTAAAGCAGGCAGTCTGCTTTCTGTCAAACCTAAGGCTCATTCCACGAGAGCAGTGTCATCCTCAGCGGGCTTTTTGCTGGAGTGCCATTGGATAAAATTTGCCGTGCAGCAACATGGAAGAATGTGCATACATTTACACAGCATTACTGCTTGGATTTGGCTACGGAGGCAGAAGCAGCTGTAGGACAAGCAGTTTTACGTAATCTTTTCCAATAAGGTAAGCCTTTGTTTTTGGAGATGATTATTTATTAAATGCTAAAATCAATGTATTTGCTTCACATGTTATTGCTGATTTATGTTCTCTATATGCATAAATGTTTCTTTTCATATTGTATTGCATATGTAGTTGATATGTACATATATATATGTTTATGAGGTATCTATTTGTCATTCATATGATACCCACCATCCTCTAAAATTAAATCGTTTAACTGCTAGCTAGTTATTCTGATTCAAGCATGTGAATCTATGAAAGATCCAATACTGGATAAGAAAACGAGTTACTTACCTGTAACTTCAGTTATGCAGTAGTGGTATCTTTCATAGATTCACATGCGACCCACCGTCCTCCCCGGAGAGGCTTCCGGTATTGCTGATATATTACTCTTGTCACTTGTGCTAGAAAATCTGAGGGACTTTCCTATCTGTGGAGTGTTCTAGAGCCTGATTGGCTGTGTTTCAACTTTGGTTCTTTTTTACAAAAGGACAAGAATGGGTTACTGCAGTGACTATGCAGTCCATTATAGCACATTATGATATGTATTACTACTATTATACCCAGATCACCGCACAGAATTGCGCGCGCACACACTCCTTCCGTCGAATAAAGCACGAGTCCAAAAGTGCTTGGGAAAAGATTTATTTCTCGGTACCAAGCCGGAAAAACCCGAGAAATAAAACGTTTCACAAGCACTTTTGGACTTGTGCTTTATTCTACGGAAGGAGTGTGCGCGCGCAATTCTGTGCGGTGATCTGGATTCAAACAGGGCAGCCTCGGACCTTGACGTGCACCGCTGCGATTGTGTCCCAGAGAGAGAGAGAGAGATATATATATATATATATACATATATATATATCTATCTCTTGAGACTACCACCTCGACCGCGGGGATGATTCAAGCAAGTGAATCTATGAAAGATACCAATACTGGATAACTGAAGTTACAGGTAAGTAACTCGTTTTCTTATGACTCGCTAAATGACTAGTTGCCCTCTGTGAGACATTTAGCCAGGAGTGGCTTTTAGTTAACAGTGCTTTGAGTACTAGATTTGTAAACCCTTACATGTAAAGGGAGCAAATACAATAGCGCTGCGTTTTTTTGTTAGCTGAAAAGTCAGAACTGACTCAGCGTCACTCATTACATTGACTTTTTCGGAAGCTATGCATGGTAATGGCTGTGATGTCATCTTCCCACCCGGGTGCCAGTGTGCCTGCCAGCCGCTGCCCCTCTTCTGCAGTGTCCTTTTCATCCTCATAAAAGTGTAACTTCTGTTTTTGTGCAGATTAATTCACTGGGTATCTCACTTGAAAGTGGTGTTTTATGACTAAATTGTGCTTTATTTTATCTTCTAAAGCTCACATCTAGATTTTTTGAACAGTTCTTTTCTCCACACTGTCTATATCAGGGGCCACTGCTTCGAAGAACCATGTTAATGCACAACAGGGCATCACTTGCTCATACTGAACAGGGCACTACTGCACCATGTTCTGGTGTTTTATGGAATGTACCCGGCCCATGCCCCCATTGGCATAAGCCATTTGTGCAAAACCTTCTTTGTGGATCACCTTAATGCTCTTTAATTTTATTCTTATCCACTGTAGTCTGATTGTGTATTTGCCAATAATTCAACAATTGAAAGTAATCCCTTGTATCCAAAATGTTCCTGCTCACTTTTCATATCCGTCTTGTCCATCACCAGTTAAATACGAAGTAGGGGTTGGAACCAGAAGGCAGAGCAGACACTAAACAGACACTAAACTTTATTTTTTTTTTTCCTTACATTTTCCTCTTTACAAGAAACAAAGGTATTTGATCTTTACCTGATGGCTATCTCTACACTAATAAATGTCAACCTGGGCAACCAGTTGCATGAAGGGGACAGAGTCTTTAATTGCACCTGTGAGAAAAGCAAAAAAGGAATGGACATTTAATGTACTCCTGCCACTTCTACCTACTTCACTAACAATATGCTACAACCTTGTATGCAGAGACTGTGCTGTCTTTTTAATTATGGGGATATGGCATATGTAAGTTAATGGCACCAAACCATGAGCACATTTAGCATTTACTTGTTCATTTATGTTTGATAATGAATGGGTCTGTTTACAGACTTACTTATATATCTCATATATTGTAAAATGGGATTTCACAAAATAATTCTTGAATGTTCTAATAAAGGTTTCTAATGTCAGCCTGTCTTGGTGACCATAGAGGTATATGCATTGCTTGTCAAAATACTGTATGAGATGTTTGTATTTTAAAATGTGTTTTACAATGAGATCCTTCAGGTCTGTGGATTTGTATTGGATTGCTACAAGATTAGTAGTAATTAGGGATAGAACACCCCAGTGGGTCCATGCGTTGCACTTCTTTTTGAGCATTCCAAGTGACATAATCAACTGGTTTGAATGGACAGTGTTGAGAAAACTGACAGAGCCTGAGGAGATTCTTTGGAGGGTAAAGGCATTTTGCTATACTCTAAGGCAGTCATGCATGACTGTGGGCTATACATTCAAAATATCTATCCTTTGCAGAGAACAAGGGTATGCAACTCCATAAGCAGCAGAACTGGTGGCACAACAAAGGTGATCTGGCCTGTTGGAGGAATTTTAGCCCCTCAAGAGTAAGAGAAAGAGAAATCGAAAGACAGTTGTCGCAAAGAGACTGCAAAGGCTCTGCAGTGGTAGTTGCTGGAAAGCAATTTGGTCAGCGGCATACCCGTCCCCACCAGAGCTCACATTGGTGACCACTGCATCGCTTCTGGGTTGGGGTGGCCATCTGGGAGAGGTGGTAATAGGAGACCTCTGGTCTTTGGTGGAGTCCCAGCTCCACATCAAACTTCTGGAACTGAGGGTCATCTATTTGGCCTTGAAAGCCTTTCTTCCATCCATCAAAGGGAGGCTGGTACAGGTGCTCATAAACAACACCACCATGTGGTACTCCAACAAAGAGGGAGGGGTTCCTTTACTCTGTGCCAGGAGGCCTTGCACCTTTGAAATTGGCTGGACCACGAACCACCTGCCAGGATCATTAAATGCCAGGGCAGATGAGCTCAGCTGTTGGCACCTAGCAGATCGCGAATGGCAGTTACACCGTAAGTGGTGCTGGGTCTCTTCCGCGAATGGGGATATCCTTGACTAGATCTGTTCGCCACCACCAAGAACACGTAATATCAGGAATTCTGTGGGTTGGAGTTACAAGGTGTCTCTCGCTCTGCGTTCCCCTTCAACTCAGGACTCCTGTACGCCTTCCGGCCGATACCACTCCTGCCTGAGTACTGCAGAAGATAAGCGCCAACTGGATCTACATCATCTTAGTGGCTCTGGATTGGGCACAGAGAGTATGAGATCTAGAATTTCTGGCTTCAGCATGTGTTTCGATCAGGCTGCCCATCTGGGTCGATCTGCTGCTGTTGCAGCAGCAGGGCACGGTTCTGCACTCGGGTTTCACAATCTCCACCTTCATGTTTGGAGATTGAGTGGCAACAGCTGTACACCTTCGACCTTACTCCGGAGGTGGTTGATATATTCTTGGCAGCAAGGCGTCCCTCAATAAAAACTGTACACGCCAGCGTCAATTTTGTGGCTTGGCGTGGTACTCTGCAGATAGACCCCTTCCAGACAAAGTTATCTGAGGTTTTGTTATTGTTTTGTTCCTAGCCTGGCAAGGCTTTTATCTGGGCACAGTTAAACAGTACCTTTCGGCTTTTTGAGGTTGCCGGATCAGCCCTCGTTGTCTAAGTCTCCAGTTATGCACTTTTTGAAAGCTAGATATTATTTATTTTCTCACTCTCTCTTTGTCATGTAACAGTGGGACCTTAACTGGGTCCTTACGTTTCTGATGTGCACTGTCTTCAGAAGCTTCGTCTTGTGGCTACTCCCCCTCCAGACCATATTCCTTGTCGCCATAACATCGGTGTGGCATGTGGTTGAGCTTCACGCTCTGTGTCAACCCGCTGTACACCACCACCTTCCCCGACAAGCTGGTTTTGCAGACACGGGCATCTCTCATGCCTAAAGTTGTGATGCTTTTCCACGTCCGTCAGAACATCACCTTGCCGACGTTCTGTGCACCTCTGTATCCCTCTAAGAAGGAGGAGACTCTCTATCTCATGGAGGCTTAGAGAGTGCTGAGCTTTGACATAGCTCGTACCAAAGAACACCGGGTGGCCGATCAGGTCTTTGTGGGGTTCTCTGGAGCGCAAAAAGGCAAGGCTGTGCAGAAGAGAACCATCTTTTGCTGGATCGTGCTCCACATTAAAATTTACTACACATTGACTAAAAGGCAGCCTCCGGAAGCAGTGGCGTAGCTAGCCGATATGCCGCCCGTGGCAGTCCCTGTGTTTGCCGCACACATGTAAGGGGGGGGCTGCTGGCAATTCCCGCGACAGCCGCAGGTAAGGGGGTGCTGGCGAATTCCCACAGCGGCCGCAGATAAAAGGGGGGTGGCTGCTGCCCCCAAAACTCATGCCGCCTGTGGCAGACTGCCTCCCCCCTTGCTACGCCACTGTCCGGAAGGACTGTGTGCTCATTCTTCAAGGGCCAAAGCTGCTACTACTACATTAGCATGCGGATCCCTGTCCGAGACATTTACCAGGAACCTATGTGGCTGTCCCTCCATACGTTCACAAAGCACTATTGTCTGGATAGTCAGGTTCACCGAAAGGGGCATTTTGCCTACTCAGTCCTGCAGGGCTTTTTAGTTTAAGCCAATTCAGAGACCTACCTCCTAACAGTATTTCCCTGGTATTTATTCAGAAGGCAGGGAAACTGGGGTTAGAGGTCTCCATCAGAAGAGTAAGTTACTTACCTTCGATAATGCTCTTGTTTGCTGGTAGAGATTCTATCCAACTGCAGATTCCTCACTGACCCGCCCATCCTCCTCACTCTGTGAATTAAGCTCTGTCCATTATTAGGATCGTAAGTCTAGGAGTCTGTACAATGGTCAAAGCCAATTTGCTGTTGGTGCTTTGGATCTTGGGGCGCAGACAGCCTCGAAAGCATTTGACATGAGCGTGCATGAGTGACACTTACACAGGCTCCACAAGTCATTTCCGGAGCAACAACTGTTTAAAAGTGGCTAGATCAATACAGCAAACACAATAAGATGATGGACGGAGTGCTGTAACCTTTCAGACACTCGCCCCCCGTTACAGATCTGGGGTTAATTCATTGTTATTTTGCTCACCACGTCACCTTAGTCCATCCATCATCTCATTTTGTTGGCTGTGTTTGCCCTGAGTGGCCAGGGTATGCCCAGACATGGGTCCCTTGCTCACTTTGCCACTAGATTCAAGCTAGCCTGGCTGATGAGGGGTGATACCTCTGAAACCGTTCTCAGGATGTTTGTTTCCGGTCCAGAGAGGACCTGGCCTGGAAGTTTGGGCTTGACTGTTCCAATGAGGAGCAGGGTCTAGACTGATTTGCATATGGCTGGGACCAAACTGGGGTGGCTTAGTGAGCAGAAAAACGATGATGGATTCAACCCAGATCTGTGACTGGTGGCGAGTGTCTGAAAAGCTTCAACACACTGTCCATCTTATTGAGTTTGCTGTATTGATCTAGCCACTCTTAAACAGTTGTTGTGCACAGCCGAGCGCCTTTGGCAGCACAACTACAATCCTGCTTCAACGACAGAGTAGGCCAAGTTGAATAATGAAAAAAAGCTATCAAAAAAGCAAAAGCACAATTTTCTTTACTCCTAACATTTGTAGGGCCCTCAGACTTTACTAGAGTGGTTTTGATATCGTGAGGGAGCTAAAGAACCAGCAAATAGTCTAACATGACACTATGTGACAGCAAATGCAGTGCTTTTACTATTTTATTTTGTTACTAAATTCACTCAAGGGCTGTCTGAGGGATGAACCACCTTGTAGCGATATTTTGGTTATTTATTCCCATCTGGAACTCTTGTCTTCCTGGGGTATCCCAAACATTGAAACTTTTAAGCCTATTGTATTTTCCAGTAAATCCACGGGCTCCCTTTGGGACCCTTTCCTACAAAACTGCACAAGATTCTTTTGCTAACAGAACTGCTTTTCCAAGAGCCATCAAAAATACTTCCTTAACATTTGGGACTGTTCCTAGTACTCTCAAACATTCCTTAGCTATACCAGTTTTAATCTTTCAGCGGCATTTGACACAGTCACACATTATATTCTTTTGAGTCGATGTGCTGGAATTGGTATTCCCTTTCCTGGGTCTCTAGTGTTTTGACCGATAGAACATTTCACTTGGCTTATATTTTGCTCCATAAGTAGAACACCTGACTGAAGAGTACCCCAGGGTTCGGAATTATTGCCTTTGCTATTTAAGATATATATAATCCCACTTGTCCATCTGGTCTGTGCTTGTGGCTTGATTTGTTCCTCTATGCTGATGGCGCACAAATGGATTAATGGATGAGCAAAAGTCAAAAGCACCAAAGAGGGTAAAGTAAGAAAATGTCCAGCGTTGCTACATGGGTCTAACTCCGGCACATAACACCCACGCCTCATACTAAGGATCGACCTAAAAGCTATCTAAAAACAGCAGGCCATATAAAATTATAAAAATTGATGGATCTAAAACCACTCCGGAATCACCTAAAAGAAATCTCTATAGAAACTCTTAAAAAGGCCTTCATACAGTTTGAAATACCAAGCACGCAGAAAGCCAAGGTGCCTAGTAGTAAGGTATTAGAGCAAGAGAAAACAAAAAAAATCAGCATTTTTGTTGCATTTTGTTTAAAAACAGGCCACATAGTTCCCACCAAACGGAATAGCCAATTGTTTGTGTTCCGAGTGGTTGTCGCAACATTACCGTTGCCAGCAACCGCAGACGACGTTCCCAGAGGGGCACCTCGAAGCAGGTTTATAGAGCAAAGGAGGTTCCATGCAGTCCCCACAGCAGCCGCCGAGGGAAGAACTACATCCTGCAAGCGTTGCGCAGAGCCGATATCCAGTTCACTAGAAGCCAAAGCATGCCAGGGTGGCTCGAAGAATGCGTTTAGCAGCAATGGAATATGCTGGGGGCAACTATACCCATGGGCCTTTAAAGGGTCGATCAGTACATCAATGTCCAATGGCGTAACCAAGCGCGATCTGAGGCAGAAAACCCCATACACATTCATGACTGTACAACAGAAATCGGAATACAGGTTGTACGCAATGAGGCTATACAGGCCTGAATGATAAGAACCAATGCTCATTCAGTTCTCGAAGCCAAGGTGTGCCGAAGCAGTGTATCATGCGCTCACAGCATTGCAGCACAGGCAGTGCTGTCTCCATTCCGTTTCAAACTGGAACCTCCATTGCGGAGCAGAAAAATTAAAATAAGAATCCCCACCACAAGTAGCAGGGCAAGCGTGAGACTTCCAAAAATGCTTCCCAGCACGGAGTGTATAAATGATGGGATTAATCAGAAAACAGTCTGAAAGGTAGATACCAATCCAGAGCCAATACATTTAAAACAGTGCGCTACTCCCTTTGTATCAGACAAATTAAAGATACGGTGGACCAGCCCCCCAAAATGTAGAGGGAAGTAGCGTCTGTATTTCAGACGAAGCCCTCGTGACCTGGGGATCAAACGTCTCTTTGGCAGATGTTAAGACCACATCCTTTTGAAAAAGCATGGCTTTTAGTTTGTTCGTCCCGGAATTAATTTAGTTCCTGTAAAGCAGCCAAACGTTCATTGATGTCAAACAGTGTGCCTGCTGCCACTGTGCCAACATTATCGAGGTCTGGGACCCACATTCTCACCCCGAACCGGATTTTATATGGAGTCCGACCACCCAGGGTTGTTCTTGGCATATTGTTAAGTGCTCTCTGGACCTCATATAGGTGATGGACCCAACTGCGACCTAAGCCTAGTACTCTTGCTGTTAAAGACTGCTTTAAATCACGGTTTTTCCTCTCGACGACCAAATTTCCCTCAGGATGATTGGGTGAGGAGTACCGCAAGGTCACACCCAAACTTCCAATGTCCTCTTTGTAAGCCTGAGATCTAAACACCGGACCTCGGCAGGAATGTAGTGTGCCAATATCGCATGTCTCGATGAAGAATCGCAGGTCTTTGATAACAGTTGTCATCCAACCTCTGTGGCCATACCCACAAGAATCTAGAGCATGAATCCACTGCCACCAAGATGTACTTATAATCCCCGTCAGATTGTAAGGGGCCGCAGTGATGCAAATAGACACAAGCAAGAGGCTTGTTTGAAATCAATAGAGGTGTCTGTGGTGGACTTGCTACGGTTGAGCCCTTCATCTGCTGGTTGATGTCACAATTGAGGACAAAGTCCTTGGTCTGTTAAGTAAGACCAGGGCCACCAATAGCGAAGCTTCAATAATTAAACTGTAGCAATAATCCCTGTGTCTGCTGAACACAGACCCTCGTGTGCAGCTAGTATTAACTCTAATCTGCGATCAGTGTTGGGTATGACTCTATCCCCACTCCTGGAATGTCATTATATAGTATGTTCTGTGCATCTACCTTGTAGGAGTACTTGAGTGGAAAGTATTTCGGCAGGTGTGTGTCGTTGTGCCCGACATTGGCAGACACCATAATGTCTCTTTCTATTCTCGTACTAGAACAAGTCTTGGCAGCAACTGCAGCAGTACGAACTGTTGCCTTAGCGGCTTAATCAGCCATGGATTCTCTTCAACATGAACGCCAACATGTTGGTGACTCAATAAATGTATTACATGAGCCCATGGCTAGCAATCTTTCAGCTTTGCCACTTGTTCCCAAAACATTTTGTGCTTGATTGTTCAACCCTTAGAATCACTAAATCCATTTTGGCCCCAGTAGTGAAGATATTCATTATATGACTAGACACAATAATACGAATCACACACTAAAAGTGTGGAGAATCCATGATCTGTATTCTCCAGTGCCAGTATCTGGGCCTTGAGTTGTGCCAGCTGCTCTGTGCAGTCCATGTACGTTTTTCCAGGATGGAACTTCCCGTCATGCATTCACCCTATCTGAAAGAAACAGTTGGTTATAGATTCCTTACCTTAGAATTACCCCCAGGCGTCAGACTGGATCCAAAAAGTTTTTCGTCAGCAGTACCCCTGCTCGTCGGAAGGTGGCGTCAGTCGACTCCGAATTCGTCGTCGGCGTCGCCGGGATGACGTTGAGGTAGCTACATAGACGCCGCCCTCGCGCGCTGACGTCAGTACTTTATTTTTCCGCGCCAGCAAGCGCAGATCCGGAGAGAGCGGTACTCCCAGTCAATTTTTGACTGAACTTTTTCTCGACTTTTGTGGACTTTGTTGCTGTTGTGTCCATCGACTCCTGGTGCACGAGGGATGCCCGGCTTTAAGGCTTGCGGTTCCAGTAACCGACTCATGTCGGTGACGGATCCGCACCCCGTGTGCCTCTACTGCCTGGAGCGCGACCACGACCCCAAGTCGTGCTCCGACTGCCGGACCATGGCCCCGAAGTCTTTGCAGGAGTGGTCCCGAAAGCTGCTCGAGTCCCGGCAGTCGGCTCCACGCCGCTCGAGGTCCCGGTCGCGGAGGAGGTCGAGGGACCGGTTGCGAAGCCAACACCATTCTTCGTCGAAGTCTTCGCACTCGGGGTCAGGTTGTCGAAGCACAAAAAGAAGTCGAAGAAGCATCGTCGCTCTTCGACTTCTCCCCGTCCATCGGCTGACGCGACGAGGGATGCGGGTGGTGCCACTCCCGCGGCTCCGCGTGCGGAGCCTGCTGGGTCGACTCCGGGTTTCCCCCCCTTTCCGGGACCCGGTGCGACCCCTGCCCAGCTTCGGAGTTTCTACGAAGCGATGCATGCCATCTTTGGGCAGCCCGACTCCGCAGGCGTGCCTTCGTGCCCCGCGGACTCGGATCGGGCCCTGGGCCTTCGTCGTCGGTGGCTTCGGCCTCGGCGCCGCAGGGTCCACTTGGATCGAGGCCTGGATCCGGATCGGCACCGGTCTACCTAGTTACGCCCCCCCGGCGCCAATTCCACCGGCACCACGTCCGCCACCGGCGTCGGCTGTGTTCCCAGCCAACGTCGACCCCGGCCTCCACCTCGAGGTAGACACGGAGTCGGACCGGCGTCGACCGACGCCGGATCCGACGCCCACGGGTACTTTTGTGCCCCTGTTCTACCCTGGCTCTTTGAGACCAGATTGGCAGCCTGAAGAGGGTGAGGAGGACTGGGAGGGGTCTGGAGACCCTTTAACAGACCAGATGGTGTATGAGCAGGACTGGAGAGAGGAACTGGGGGAAGCCAGTGGTTTGGATACCTCACCAGACCGTGGCATGTTGTCTCCTCCTACTGTGGCTACTGAGGAGGGAGCGTCATACGCAGTGGTGTTGCGTAGGGCGGCCGAGGCACTCGACCTCGAACTTCCTACGGTGGCAGTCAGGACTAACCTTCTGACAGAGGTGCTTCAACCGGCAGCGAGCTCTTCGGAGCCCCTGCTGCCGTTTAATGAAGCCCTGACAGACATCCTTTTGGGCACCTGGTCCAGGCCCAACACAGGGGCTCCTGTGGACAGGATAATCGCCCGCCGCCACCACCCGGCCCCGGGCGACCCCATTTTCCTCTCCCAACACCCCACCCCTGAGAGCTTGGTAGTCCAAGCCTCCACGTCCAAGGGCGCATTCCCTACCGCTCCCCTGGACTTGGAATCCAAAAAGCTGGATCATCTTCTTCCTCCAGCTTGGGACTGCGGTCGGTAAACACTGCATGTCTATTGGGCTGTTACACCCACTCCGTGTGGGACACGGTTGCGCAAGTGCTGCCTCAGTGCCCGGAGGAGGCCCGGGCCGTGCTGAAGGGAGAGACGCAGCAAAGTTTACCATCCGCTGTGGGCTGGATACCACCAACGCACTTGGCAGGACGATTGCCACCTCAGTAGCCCTTCGACGCTACGCCTGGTTGCATTCGACTGGTTGTTCCGGGGATGTCCAATCCACACTTATGGACATGCCCTTTGATGGCCGTCGCCTTTTTGGCGACAAGGCAGACAACGCGCTAGAGCGCTTTAAGGACTCTCGGGCTACGGCCAGGTCCTTGGGCCTCTCCACCACCCACCCTGCGCAGTCTGCCTTTCGTGGCTATGGACGGGGTGCCCCGCTACGTCCCGCCCAGAGCCACAGGCCGGCGCAAGCTGTTCAGCCCCAGCGCGGCCGGGGACGTGGGAACCTCCGCCGTGGTTCTGGGGGCCAGTGGGCAGGCCAGTCCACCACAGCCCCCTCTGCAGCAGCCTCCAAACCCTCCTAGTCCGACCTTTCAGGGCCACCAAACACCAGTGGGCGGTAGGATCTGCCATCCCCTCCCCCACTGACGCACCATCACGTCGGACAGGTGTGTTTTGCAAATAGTCCGAAGGGGCCACTCCCTCCCCTTCGAAACTACCCCTCCCTCCATGCCACCTCAGTACCATCGCATGCCGGAGGATCACCTAGCCCTTCTCCAACAGGAAGTTTCGGCACTCTTGGCGAAGGGTGCCATTAAGCGCGTTCCTGCCCCAGAAGTAGGTCGTGGTTGCTATTCCCACTACTTTCTGGTGCCCAAGAAGGACAAAGGCCTGCGTCCTATCTTGGATCTCAGGAACGTCAACCGCTTCCTCCGGAAGGAGAAGTTCAAAATGTTGACGCTCACTCGGGTCTAGTCTGCCCTTGACCCTGGAGACTGGATGGTAGCGTTGGACTTGCAGGACGCTTACTTTCACATCCCCGTCCTGCCTGCCCGCCCACCGGCGTTACCTGCGGTTCACGGTAGGCCACGAGCACTTTCAGTTTATCGTGCTCCCCTTTGGCCTTACCAGCGCCCCTCGGGTGTTCACGAAAGTGATGGCGAGGGTCGCAGCTCATCTGCGCAGATCAGGGGTTCCAGTCTTCCCCTATCTCGACGACTGGCTGTTGAAGGCATCTCCCACCTCCAGACTACGGCCGACCTCCTGCATTCGCTGGGGTTCTCCATCAACGTGCCGAAGTCACACCTGACCCCCTCTCAGAAGCTCCTCTTCATCCGAGCGGTTCTGGATACGACGCAGTGTCGGGTTTATCCACCAGAACAGCGAGTCCGGGAAATTCGGGCTATGATTCCGATCTTTCAGCCTCTATCCTGGGTTTCGGTCAGGATGACACTGAGGCTGCTGGGCCTCATGGCCTCCTGCATCCTGCTGGTAGATCATGCCAGGTGGCATATGCGGCTCTGCAGTGGGACCTGAAGTTCCAGTGGGCGCAGCATCAGGGGAATCTGTCCGATTGCGTCCAGATCTCAGAGGGCACTGCACACCAATTGCAGTGGTGGCTAACGAACCAGGATTGGGTCGACGGCAGATCCCTCTCCCTTCCTCAACCAGAGTTCACAGTGGTGACCGACGCATCACTTCTGGGATGGGGCAGCCAGATGGGGAGGCGGAGATCCGAGGCCTCTGGTCTCCGGCGGAGGCCGGGCTCCACATCAACCTTCTGGATTTCGGGCGATTCCTCTTGCACTCAAGGCATTCCTTCCCTCTGTCCGGGGAAGAGTAGTGCAGGTGTTCACGGACAACACCACCGCCATGTGGTACTGCAACAAACAAGGCGGGGTGGGGTCGTGGACCCTATGTCAGGAGGCCCTCCGCCTCTAGACATGGCTGGAACATCAGGGCATTTCCCTGGTGGTTCAACACCTGGCAGGTTTCTTGAACGCCAGGGCGGACGAACTCAGCCGCAGGTGCATGATGGATCACGAATGGCGTCTTCACTCTGAGGTGGTGCAAGGTCTCTTTCAGCAGTGGGGAGAGCCTTGGTTAGATCTATTCGCCACCGAAGAGAACGCGCAATGTCAGCAGTTCTGCGCATTGGAATTTCCAAGGCCGCACTCGCTAGGCGACGCTTTTCGTCGCAAGTGGAGTTGCGGTCTTCTATACGCCTTTCCGCCTATACCACTTCTGCCCAGAGTGCTGAAGAAGATCAAGCGCGACCGGGCCCAAGTCATTCTTATGGCTCCGGATTGGGCACGAAGAGTCTAGTCTCCCGAGCTGCTCAACATGGCCATCGATCCTCCAATCCGACTGCCTCTTCGGGAGGATATTCTGTCGCAGCAGCAGGGGACGGTCCTCCACCCGAACCTGTCCAGCCTCCACCTCCTTGCGTGGAGCTTGAGCGGCGGCAGTTGATGTCGTTTGACCCGCCTCCCGAAGTCTGCGTTGTTATCTTGGCAGCCAGGCGTCCCTCCACTAAGACGGTATACGCCTGCCGATGGAACAAATTTGTGACATGGTGCACAGCAAAGGCTGTGGATCCCCTTTCCGCCCCTCTTTCTGAGGTCCTCTTGTTCCTCCTTTCTTTAGCCCAGCAGGGCTCTGCTCTGTGCACTATCAAGGGCTACCTCTCTGCCATTTCAGCCTTTCTTAGGCTTCCTGATCAGCCTTCTCTTTTCAAGTCCCCTGTTGTAAATAGATTCCTTAAGGGCATTACTCATCTTTTTCCTCCTGTTCCCTTCGTAATGCCCCAGTGGGACTTGAACCTGGTTCTTACCTACCTTATGTGCGCTCCCTTTGAGCCACTACATAACTGTCCTCTCAGGCTTCTCACTTTGAAAACTGCCTTTCTGGTGGCCATCACCTCTGCTCGCAGAGTGAGTGAGCTCCAAGCACTTTCTTCCAAGCCTCCTTTTCTGGCTATTCATCCATACAAGGTCGTCCTAAGAACTAGACCTTCCTTTCTTCCCAAGGTGGTTACTTCTTTCATCATTGGCCAAACCATCACTTTGCCCACCTTCTTTCCGCCTCCGCATCCTCCAAAAGAGGAAGAGAGGCTCCACCGTCTGGATCCAAAACGTGCGCTTTCCTTCTACTTGGATCACACTAAACAATTCCGGGTGGACGACCAGCTCTTTGTTGGTTACGTGGGCGCTAAGAAAGGTCGGGCCGTGAACAAACGGACCATCTCCAGGTGGGTCGCTCTGTGCATCAAAGCCTGCTATTCTTTGGCAATGTAGGAGCCTCCAGTGGGGCTGCGCGCCCATTCCACCAGGGCGACGGCAGCTACCACTGCCTTGGGATGAGGAGTCCCCCCTCAATTACATCTGTCAGGCAGCTACGTGGGCATCGTTGCACACGTTTACCAAACACTACTGCCTGGACAGCCAAGTCCCGAGAGACTTCGTCTTTGGCTGTTCTTTCTCCAGGACTTTCTGGTGTGAACTTAGTTTGCAGACCCACCTCCGGGGTTGGTATTGCTGGGGTATCTATTCTAAGGTAAGGAATCTATAACTAACTGTTTCTTTCAGATGAACAAGTTACTTACCTTCGGTAACGATATATCTGTAAGAAACATAGGTTAGTTATAGATTCCTTACTGCCCCACCCATCCTCCCCGTTCTGCGAACTGACTTTGGGGTTAAGGACATCCTTTCAGGGCCCTAGTTTTGTGGTGCACCAGTGGTCAGTGTCTTGCATGGCTCTGCGCTTCTGGCGTGGAAAGTCGTGTACAGAACTGACGTCAGCGCGCGAGGGCGGCGTCTATGTAGCTAACTCGACGTCATCCCGGCGACCACGACGACGAACGCCGAGTTGACCGACGCCACCTTCCGACGCGCAGGGGTACTGCTGACGAAAAACTTTCCGTATCCAGTCTGACACCTGGGGGTAATTCTAAGGTAAGGAATCTATAACTAACCTATGTTTCTTACAGATATATTGTTACCGAAGGTAAGTAACTTGTTCTTTACTATCACGCATGCGGCGGAATATTGGTGCTTTGTCCCTACGGGAGGCTGGGCAAACCCATCAGTGTAAATGATGTATTCATATTGATCTAGAGGCATTATTTCATTCGGCAGAGAATATTCTTGTTCATACTGCATAAATGCTTGTATTTGTAATGTAAAGTTAAATCTATAGTCTACATCTGTTGCAGTGAGAGAGTGAGAGAGTTGGCCCACTGTATCCATCGTGGATGTAACACTTTGGCATTTGGAACGCTTGCTTTGGTGATGGCCTTTAAGGTCGGCAACGTGGTAACAACAATTATGCGTTTACCCTGTGATAGTGCTCTCTCTCCCACTACAGCAGTCTGTACCGCTGTGAGAAGTTTCTCAGTAGGTGCAAAACGCATTTCAGCATTTGTGTATAAATGTGATTTGTATGCTATTGGTACCTTATCACCTTCGTTGAATGTGATATCGGTGTACCCAGATGGTCCAGTGACTACGCGGTTCGCCAGATTTGGGGAGTTTACACGTGTGTATAGGTGTTTGGAAGGTATCATATCAACTTGTATGGAACGCAAAATGTTAGTGTGTTCCTGTGTCCAATGTGTGCTTGAAAAGTCGTAAAATGGTTTTATACATTCTGTGTAATCCAAAATGTATGTTCTGCCAAAATTTTAAAGTCCTAAAATGGATTTCAGTCTTTTCAGAGTTTTTGGAGGTCGCTAGACTTTTGCCTTCACTTGACAACTCATATCCTAAAAATAGGACATTGAGATGGGCAGTTTTCGATTTTCTCAAATTAAATTTGTAGCCCATGTGAGCTAACCCCAGAACTATGTGGTCTACTCTGTCCAAGTGTATCACCCCTTGGTATTCAATTTGTTCTAGTATTTCCCCAAGTTGTTTCTTAGCTTCATGTTTATTTGGATATTGTCTTTGGGGTTGAGGAGTTGATTTCAACGGGATCTCGTGATGAGGTGACTCATCATCCCACCCCACATGATTGCAATATAATGCAGGAGCTAGCGCTAATGCCCACTCCTTGGCGGAAAAATGTTTCACTGATGCTGGAACGAATGTGGAAAAATCTGGTAAAATTACTGTTTCCCCGTTTGGGCACTCCATTACGAACTAAAGTGGCCAGTCTTTTTCAGCCAAAAGAATATTGTAGCCATACTTTAGTTTTTCCCTAAAGAGAGCCTTGATATTCCTGGGTATGTCCCCTCCAACTGGAGTGTAATTTCGTATAAACGATGGGGAATGCTTACCCTTGTATCAGGTGCTTCCACCGTGATATGCTCACTCAGCGCTATTGCCGTCAGATAATCCATCAGGTTCCGGCGAGTTATTGTGACTTCTGCTGCGCTGTCTAGTATCGTCACTTCCCACTCCCCGTTCAGAAGTAGAGTCCTCGTTATTCTGGGCAGGCCTGATTTTAATTCTGGCTACATTTTTCTTTTTGAATTGAGTTTTAGGAGTCTTTGATTTTTCGTCTTTATTAATGATGTAATCAGGCGAGCGTTGTGATTCCTTCATCTGAAAGAGACACGTTAGTGATAGATTCCTTACCTTAGAATATCCCCAGGCGTCAGGCTGGATCCGGAAAGTTTTGCGTAGCAGTACCCTTGCGCGTCGGTAGGCGGCGTCGTGCGGCTCCGCGTCCGTCGTCGGCGTCGTGATCGCCGGGATGACGTCGCGGGCAGTACTTAGACGCCGCCCCTGCGCGCTGACGTCAGTTCTTCTTTTCCGCGCCAGCAAGCGCAGATCCGGGAAGAGCAGTGCCCTGGTCAATTTTTGACCATTATTTTTGGTGATTTTTTCACTGTTTTTTTCCATCTTTAAGGTGTCGTAGGGATGCCCGGCTTCAAGCGATGCGGCGCCTGTGCGCGGATGATGTCCGTCACCGACCCGCATTGGGAGTGTCTCTTCTGCCTCGGCCGAGGCCACGACACCGAGTCTTGTCCCGAATGCCAGGCCCTCAACCCGAAAGCTTTGCGAGAGCGGTCTCGAAAGCTCCTCGAGGCCCGGCATTCGGCTCCACGGAGGCCCCGGTCGCGTGAGAGGTCCAGGGGTCGCTCGCGGAGTGCACACCGGTCGTCGGCGTCGAAGTCTTCTTCGTCCGGTAAGTCTAAGCACAAGAAGTCCAAGAAGCATCGTCGCTCTCGGACTTCGCCTCGCCGGTCTCGCGACTCGGCTGAGGCCCCTCCCGGCACCGTCCCCGCCCCGCGGCCCCGGACTTGCCTGTGGAGTCGCCCCGTCATACCCGCCCTTCCCGGGTTCGGGGCGGATCCGGCCAAGGTACAGGAGTTCCTGTCGGCCATGGCCCGCCTCTTCGGGCCTTCAGGCCCCTCCGGTGCGCCTTCGGGCCCCGCGGCCCTGATGGGGTTGCTCCGGCGTCGCCGGCGGCTCCGGCGTCGCCCGGGCCTCCAGCCTCGATCCCGGCTCCGGCTTCGGCCCCGGCCTCGATCCCGGCTCCACAACCCCCATCGACGCCGGTCGACCTCACGACACCTCCGCCGGCGCCGATGTCTCCGGTGCCGTTCTCGACGCCGCCCTGGGCTCCGGGCGGCGTCGTCCCCCAGTTCCTTCCGGCTCCGGACATGGACCCGGAGCGACGCCGCTCGACGCCGGCTCCGGCGCCGATGGGACCTTGGGTCCCAAATGTCCCTCCTCCTCCTTATTTTGAACCAGAGGAGGACCAGGAGGACTGGGAGGGGTCTGATGACCCTCTGACTCGCAACTGTCAGTATGATGAGGACTGGACAGAGAGTCTAGGGGAGGCCAGTGGTCTGGATACTTCTCCTGACACTGGCATGCTGTCTCCTCCCGTGGCTACGGAGGAGGGGGCCAATTTTGGTACGGTGTTGCGTAGGGCTGCTGGGGCCTTACGTCTCCAGCTCCCTACTTTGACGGTCAAGCCTAACATCTTGACAGAGGTGCTTCAGCCGGCAGCCTCCTCTGCGGAGACTGTGCTGCCGTTTAACGACGCCCTCACAGACGTTCTTTTGGGCGCCTGGTCCAAGCCCAACACAGGGGCTCCTGTGGATCGGAACGTGTCACGACGCCATCGCCCCGCTCCGGGCGACCCCCTGTTTCTTTCTGTCCACCCCACTCCTGAGAGCTTGGTTGTCCAAGCCTCCGCTTCCCAAACCGCCTTCCTACCGCTCCTCCGGATAGGGAATCCAAACGCCTGGATCAGTTTGGGAAGAAAGGTTTTTCTTCCTCCAGTGCTGGCTTGCGGTCCGTTAACACCGCTTGTCTTTTGGGCCGATATACCCACTCTCTGTGGGATTCGGTGGCGGATGTTTTGCCCCAGTGCCCTGAGGAGGTCCAGGCACTGCTTTCCCGCGCCATTGCGGAAGGAAGGATGCGGCCAAATACACTATCCGTTGTGGCCTTGACACCGCCGACTCGCTGGGCAGGTCGATTGCAACGACGGTGGCGCTCCGCCGCCACGCCTGGCTGAGAACCACTGGTTTTTCAGGGGATGTCCAGAATACTCTCATGGACATGCCCTTTGATGGAGTCGGTCTTTTTGGGTCCAAAGCAGACCATGCGTTGGAGCGCTTTAAGGACTCACGGGCTACTGCCAAGTCCCTGGGCCTTTCTGCTACACGCCCTCCGCTGCCTTCTGCTTTTCGCCCCTATCGTGGCCACGGTAGGGGCGCCCTTCACGTCAGCAGCCCAGCCACCGGCCCGCGCAGCAGGCGTCTTCGCGTGGCCGAGGACGTGGATTCCGCCGTGGCGGATCGGGCAACCAGCGTGCGGGTCAGGCCACCACCTCCAACCCGTCCGCGGCCTCCAAGCCCTCCTAGTCCCTCCTTTCAGGTGCACGGCACGCCAGTAGGGGCAGGGTCCGCCATCACCTTCCCCACTGGCGCACCATCACCTCGGACAGGTGGGTCTTGGACATTGTCCGAAGGGGCTACTCCCTCCCCTTCGAGACCACCCCCAGCCATGCCACCTCAATTCCACCGCATGTCAGGGGATCACTTGGTGCTTCTACAGAAGGAAGTCACGGCCCTCTTGACCAAGAGGGCCATCGAGCATGTTCCGACCCCAGAAGTAGGGCGTGGTTGCTACTCCCACTACTTTCTGGTGCCCAAAAGGACAAGGAGGACATGCGTCCTATCTTGGACCTCCGGAACGTCAATCGCTTCCTCCGGAAGGAGAAGTTCAAGATGCTCACCCTAGCTCAGGTCTTGACTGCCCTCGACCCTGGAGACTGGTTAGTAGCGCTGGACTTGCAGGACGCGTATTTCCACATCCCCGTCCTGCCGGCCCACCGGCGTTACCTTCGGTTCACGGTAGGCCACGAGCATTTTCAGTTCACCGTGCTCCCCTTTGGCCTTACCAGTGCCCCTCGGGTGTTCACGAAAGTGATGGCGGTGGTCGCGGCTCATCTGCGCCGGGCAGGGGTTTCAGTCTTCCCCTACCTCGACGACTGGCTGCTGAAGGCGGGCTCGTCCCAGGCAGTCGTCTCCCACCTCCAGACTACGGCCGAACTCCTGCACTCGCTGGGGTTCTCCATCAATGTGCCGAAGTCGCATCTGATTCCTTCTCCACAGCTCCTTTTCATCGGAGCAGTTCTGGACACGACGCAGTTTCGGGCCTATCCTCCCGAACGGCGAGTCCGGGATATTCAGGCTATGATTCCGATCTTTCGGCCTTTTATCCTGGGTTTCGGTAAGGATGACCCTGAGGCTGCTGGGCCTCATGGCCTCCTGCATCCTGCTGGTCAATCATGCCAGATGGCATATGCGGGCTCTGCAGTGGGACCTGAAGTTCCAGTGGGCGCAGCACCAGGGCAACCTGTCCGATCACGTCCAGATCTCGGAGGGGACTGCAAAACAGTTGCAGTGGTGGCTCTCGAACCGGCAATGGGTCATGGGCAGATCCCTCTCCCTTCCCCAGCCAGAGCATACAGTTGTGACGGACGCGTCCCTTCTGGGATGGGGCGGTCACATGGGAGAGGCGGAGATCAGAGGCCTCTGGTCTCCGGCGGAGTCCCGGCTCCATATCAACCTTCTGGAGCTCCGGGCGATCCGGCTTGCACTCAAGGCATTCCTTCCCTCTGTCAAAGGGAAGGTAGTGCAGGTGTTCACAGACAACACCACCGCCATGTGGTACTGCAACAAACAGGGCGGGGTGGGGTCTTGGACCCTTTGTCAGGAGGCTCTGCGCCTCTGGACATGGCTGGAACATCAGGGCATGTTCCTGATGGTTCAACACCTGGCAGGTTCTCTGAACGCCAGGGCGGACGAACTCAGCCGCAGGTGCATGATGGATCACGAATGGCGTCTTCACTCGGAAGTGGCGCAAGGACTCTTTCTACAGTGGGGAGAGCCTTGGTTAGATCTATTCGCCACCGAAGAGAACGCGCAATGTCATCAGTTCTGCGCGTTGGAATTTCCAAGGCGGCACTCGGCTCGGCGACGCTTTCGTCGCGAGTGGAGTTGCGGTCTGTTGTACGCCTTTCCGCCTATACCACTTCTACCCAGAGTGTTGAAGAAAATTCGGCACGACCGGGCCCAAGTCATTCTTGTGGCTCCGGACTGGGCTCGAAGAGTTTGGTATCCCGAGCTACTCAATATGAGCATAGATCCCCCAATCCGTCTGCCTCTTCGGGAGGATCTTCTGTCGCAGCAGCAGGGGACGGTCCTCCACCCGAACCTGTCCAGTCTACACCTGCTTGCGTGGAGATTGAGCGGCGGCAGTTGATTCCTTTCGACTTGCCTCCCGAAGTTTGTGATGTGATTCTGGCAGCCAGGCGTCCCTCCACTAAGGTGGTATACGCCTGCAGGTGGAACAAGTTTGTGGCATGGTGCACAGCAAAGGCTGTGGATCCCCTTTCTGCCCCTCTTTCTGAGGTCCTTCTGTTCCTTCTCTCTCTGGCCCAACAGGGTTCTGCCCTGGGTACCATCAAGGGTTATCTTTGTGCTATCTCGGCCTTCCTCAGGCTCCCTGATCAGCCCTCCCTTTTCAAGTCCCCTGTTGTTAACAGAGTTCTTAAAAGGCATTACTCACCTCTTCCCTCCTGTTCCGTTTGTAATGCCTCAGTGGGACTTGAACTTGGTTCTTACCTTTTAATGTGCGCTCCCTTTGAGCCTCTGCATAACTGTCCTCTTCGTCTTCTGACTCTAAAGGCAGCCTTTCTGGTGGCCATCACCTCCGCTCGGCGGGTGAGTGAGCTCCAGGCTCTTTCTGCAAACCGCCCTTTCTGTCTGTTCATCCAGACAAGGTTGTTCTTCGGACGCGTCCGTCCTTCTTGCCAAAGGTGGTTACTGCTTTCCACATTGGGCAGACCATCACTTTGCCCACCTTCTTTCCGCCTCCGCATCCTTCCAGAGAGGAAGAGAGGCTCCACCGTCTGGACCCAAAACGTGCGCTCTCCTTCTATATCGACCGCACAAAACACTTCCGGGTGGATGACCAGCTCTTTGTTGGCTACGTGGGCGCCAAAAAGGTCGGGCGGTGCACAAGAGGACCATCTCCCGCTGGGTTACCTTGTGCATCAAGACCTGCTATTCTTTGGCTAAGAAGGAGCCTCCTGTTGGGCTGCGTGCCCATTCCACCAGGGCAACGGCTGCTACCACGGCCTTGGGCCGCGGTGTTCCGCTGCCGGTTATCTGTCAGGCAGCTACGTGGGCCTCGCTGCACACGTTTACTAAGCATTACTGCCTTGACAGTCAGGTCCGGAGGGACGGCTTCTTTGGCCGTTCTGTCCTCCAGGACTTCCTTGTCTGATCTTTGTTCGCAGACCCACCACCGGGGTTGGTATTGCTGGGGTATCTATTCTAAGGTAAGGAATCTATCACTAACGTGTCTCTTTCAGATGCACAAGTTACTAACTTGTGTAACGATATATCTGTAAGAGACAGTAGTTAGTGATAGATTCCTACCGCCCACCCATCCTCCCCGTTCTGCGAACTGATTTCTAGGGTTAAGGACATCCCTTTCAGGGCCCTAGTATTTTTCAGACACCTGTGTCAGCTTCTTGCATGGCTCTGCGTTCCTGGCGCGGAAAGTCGTGTACAGAACTGACGTCAGCGCGCAGGGGCGGCGTCTAAGTACTGCCCGCGACGTCATCCCGGCGATCACGACGCCCGACGACGGACGCGGAGCCGCACGACGCCGCCTACCGACGCGCAAGGGTACTGCTACGCAAAACTTTCCCGGATCCAGCCTGACGCCTGGGGATATTCTAAGGTAAGGAATCTATCACTAACTACTGTCTCTTACAGATATATCGTTACACAAGTTAGTAACTTGTGCTTCAGTTTCACGTGCTCTTCCGATCTGCGCTCTGACCATCCACCTCTCTCCGAATGTGTATCGGATGACTCCTGAAAGGAATGAGAGGAACGTGTATCAGTATCCTGATACCTGTCCGGCTTTCTAATGTTATCACGGTTTCTGAGACTGTATCTTTTTTCAGAGGCTTCCTGCTGAGAAAACCCACCCCATGATCGTTTTTTCTCTTTATTTTTTTGTTTATTATCCCATTTCTTCTTTGTCAAAGAACCGGGTGTTTCTTAGAGTTATCCTTTTCAGAATTACTCTTAAGTTGTGGTTTCCCAGGTCTGGCTCCCAAATTATCTCTACCTAGTGTAGCATAGGTTTCTTCGATAACTTTGGTAATTCTCGTGCCTGCTGTGTGGGAGTGAGGTCCCTCAGGTGTTGGCGTATAGCCAATGTAGCTGCCTCCCCCCTTTATGTTGCTCAATATAATGGCAGATACTGCGGCAAAATTGCCTATCCGTTTCATCCCTAAGTCCAGGGCAGGTGCTGCCCCATACTCATTCTGAAGCTGCTTTAATACCTCAGGTAAAACAGCCAGAGAAGGGGTACTTACCATGTGTCCTGGTATAAACGGCAGTGAAGACTGTGCCCCAAGTAGTGCAGTCTCCCACCGGAGGTGCCATCCCCATCAGCAAGCAAATAGTTAGTATTCTGTTTTTTTCCTGTTGACCCTTATGAGGAAACACTGCTTCAAGCTGGCTTGTTTTTTGTGCTACCCAGAATGTAATTTGCTCCCGACGGCATTCAGTGTTTGTTTGCCGATATCAATAGTTGCCAATTGTGGTTGTGCGGCTTGAGCAGTCCGCGCAGGGTTTACTGTTAATGTTCGCCTTATGAACTGTGTGAGATTTCTGTATATTTTTACTAAATCTCTGTATAGTGTACGCATTTCTGCTGCAGTTGGATTATCAGCGTCAGGATGTGGTGTGTATGCAGCTAAGACCGGCCATGTCGCTCCTTCTTTGCTGAGCGGATCGAGTCTCATGTTTTCTTTTGTGTATCGGAGGGCGCCTTTAAACCAATTAATATGTTCTTGGTTAGAAAGAGGAATCTCTGTCTTCAGATGGCGTGTATTCCTCTGGTGCTTCATCCTCAATATAGGAATGAAACAATTGTGTTTGAGCATTTGCAGCTGGGAATTTAACCCAGGAATAGAATACCTGTGTCCTAAATGCTTTGTGTGCCTTAACCATAAATGTAACATCTCCACCCGTAGCCGGGAGACCAAAATGTAATAACTTTAAAGTAACCCGCATTTCTGCAGTTCTCCACAATGTTTAGTGCATGGTCTGCTTCGTCCCCAGACATAATATAATAAATGAATTATAGAGAGGCTTAACACAATGTGAGAAGTGTTATCCATCAAGCCTACAGCCAATACACAGGGTTTACCTACTCAGCTGAGGCAGGGTTTACCTACTCAGCTGAGGCGGATTTCCCTGCCACCACGGACCTCTCCAGTTTGGAGCTGAATAGGAGTCTCTGAGAAGGCACGATTGAAGTACTCAGGCAAACCATAAAATACGAACCCAACCGACGTTGGCGGCGCCATGACGTGTAGTTCCCACTAATCCGTAGGACCTGCGCGTTTGTGGACAACAAACGTTGGGTGAGGTGCCTTGACTGATTCCATGCACCCCTGTAGTATATGTTGGCCTAGAGACCAGCTAGCTTACAGTGCCACCATAAGCCCCCTAACCTAAACAGGGAGCAAATGTTTTCTGGCAACCACTGAACATGACAACCCTGACCCCTCAGGGATTGTGGTAACAGATCTAGAACCCTTTCACTCAGTCACTCGTGCACTCTTGTTCTCAGAGAAATATACAGAGAATACACAATGGGACGTTCAATATATTTATTAAACCAAGGTTATTCTTGTATAGAATACATCTGCTGCGATACTCAGTAGACAGAAGCAGATGAAAGTGATTACAAGCACCAAAATAGTAAATAGCGGGTATAGTTCCACCATGGTGCTAAAACAGTGTATATATGCTGGCATATAAAAAAAGTAGTAATCAGGCGTACTATTTTATGCAATCCCTACTCTACTTGTGTCTAGAGAGAGAGTGTGTCTGTCTGTCTGTCTGTGTGTGTGTCTGTCTGTCTGTCTAAGAATCCCCCAAGGGATTATCCAACCCCATTACCTGGTGGTACAGAATGTAGGACCCCGTCTTGGTCACGAAATGTACACCCCTCACGAGGATGTTAGACAGCTGCTTGGTGACGCATCTGCATGCTGGGACATCCCGATGTCAGCAGAAGTGTCTCCTCCGCAAACCCCAGAAAGGTTTATTTATAATAAAAAGCATCCTGGCGATGTATATACAGATTAATATTGTTATGGGTTTGTAGATAGCCCTGTCACCCCGTGGATGAAGATGGAACGACATTTGTACAGCGTGTGCAAAGTTCTTGTACTCGGTGTTCGAGGCATCATGATAATATTGCGCGAAGTGTATAAGCAAAGCAGGTTCAGAGAAACTAATCCAACATTGTCTCATCCGCAAATATGTGCAAAAGGTTATCGTAAAATGTTATTGTGCAGAAAGAGGGTAATGTAAGATAATGTGTAGCGTTGCTACATGGGCCTAACTCCGGCACATAACAACTTCAAGGTTACAATCTATGGACTCCTATACCTCTGAAACTCCAACATCTCCAGCAGCTTCTCCAATTAGAACGTACCCTGTGGATAATAATCTTACTTTCCAAGAGGGGTGACAAAACTAAACACTGAGATGGAAACCCCACAAACATTGGTTTCTGTCAATCAGTCAGTTAATAAAATCTTTATTTGGTCAGGAGGAGTATAACCATAAAAGCGCATTGTCTAAAGATGCATACAAAAATCTCAGAATATCAATATCAGTACAATTCAGTTAGTGGTTAAAAACATCTTCCGCCCAACAGTTGTCAGCACAAATACTGATGTATATGCTTTCCTTAAATTTAACGCCTGGGTAATAAAATTCAAGACTACAACACAAATTGTTGGTGACTCACTGCGTTGTAAAACAAGCAAATCCTCTTGATCTGTGTTAAAAGATTTTCTGCTTAAAATTGGGTGGAGGAAACGCAACCTACAAGACGAGTACAGAGTGCAAAATAGCATAAAGTGCAAGGTTGATTGGGGGGAAACTCCATCACAAGGACAGCACGGTAGTGAGACAAGCCAGGACCCTGTAACAGGAAAGGCCCCTAAAAAATGTATCTTGTTGACTGTGAGCCATGTTAAATAAAACCTGTGTACGGGTGCTTTTATCAACATTAAAAAAGCTCCATGCTAATGCTTGCTATAAAAGGTATATAAGATTGAACTGTTACCATGTCAAGCAGATACATAAGTCTCAGCTTTTCTTTGTGTGCAAAATACTTTTCCCTTATCAGCACCTTAGAAAATGAACTGATATCTGTGTTCTCAAAGAGGCTACTCAGTCCTAGATCTCGAAGAGTGTTTTTGACATCATTTATCCAAGGGATGGCTAGCGTATTACTTTGGAGCAAACAATCCTCCACTATACTGCACGTGAGACTCAATTCGGGTGTGGACCAAATTTTGATCCACAGCAGAACAGGATCTAAACCCACCAAGTCTTCTAAAAAAAAACCTCGGCCCAGTTCTTTATGGGATATGAGACTTGTAGATGATCTAGGAAGTCCTAAGAGCCTATTTAGAAACCTGTTCTGTACCAACTGTAAAGGCTTTGCAGACTTGTGCCCCCACACACCTGCTCCATATGTGCCCATAGATTATAAAGCTTGATCATTTCTTTGGGGGGGGCTTGTGTCCCAATTTCATAGCAAAACTAAAAAGTATTTTGCACACAGCCTCCATTGATTGGGTCCTCTGAATTGTTAAGCGCTTCCAACTCATGTTTGCAGTGAATAAAATGCCCAGACAACACAAATTCATTGTTTTCATCATGGGGGTATGTCCAATAAGAAACTTTTTTGAGCATGTATTCTTAGGGCCATAAGTTAAAATATAAGATTTATTATGATTGATCTTGAGCTTCAGCCATTGCATAAAACTATGGAACTCATCTACAAGTGCTTGCAGTCCGTTTGCAGTACGAACTAAGAGGACTTTATCTTCAGCGTATAAGAGAACGGGGAAAAGACGCAAAACAATTTTTGGGGCGTCCGGGATGCTGGATCTTAAAAAGGTGTCAAGGGCATTAATATAAAATAGGAATTAGAAAGGGGCCAATATCCAGCCCTGTCGCACCCCACGAGTGACTTGAATGGGAGACGTCTGATCTTCAAGCTGGGTGTATCGAACCCTCATGTGGTTGTCCTGATAGAGGCTTTTTAAGACATTCAATAAAGTGGAAATCAACTCCTGCAAGCGCCATGATGTCCCATAGTTTGTCTCTGTCCACTAAGTCAAAGGAATAGGAGCGGTCCATAAAAGCCACGTGTATGGCTCCTCTCCTGGCCTTGACATATTTGCTTAAAATCAAGGACAGATTTAATGCTTGCTCGCCAGTACCTCACCCTGGGTGAAACCATATTGATCTTCTGTGAAAAAGACAATCTTTCGCCTACGCTTCTATTTTACTTAGGATCACCCTGCCAAATATTTTTACGGAAGAATCAAGCAGTGAAATGGACCAATAATTTGCAGGGTCATTCTTCTCTCCTTTCTTATAAATAGGGACTGTAACGGACTCTCTCCATGACTCAACTGGACCCCCTATTATTATAGCCCTAAAAACGTTTATAATCAAAGGGGCCAAGAAATCTAAATTACATTTTAAGAGCTCTGCTTGGATCCCATCTGGGCCTGCGACCTTACCCGTTGGAGAGCTCAAAATGACTTTTTGCATTTCTCCCACCAAGATAGTCTTACTAAATTCTACAAGGGCCGTAGGTGTAACACTATGGTGAACTGATGGTGAAGGCAATATTTCATGATTTTCTTGGTTAAATACTTATGTGAAATGTAGGACCCATTCGTGCTCCAAAATATGGCATTCTATGCCTGTAGGAGAATGTTCGGTAAAGAAGGGTCGATTTACAATCTACCAGAATACCTTATCTTTTGAGCTGGCTGCACATTCCAAATCTTCCCAAGCTTTGGATCTTATCTTGGCCTTTCTTTTTTCAATAGCTTGATTAGAATTATTTCTCGCTCCTCTGACTTCAACAGGATCTTCTGGGTTTATATTAGTGACTTTTTCACAATTCCTGGAGGGGACCCAGTTCAGGAACCATTAGACTATTTGTTCCTTCCTCTAAGTCCTGCAGTGTCTCCAGTTCCTTTGGGGCCACCACGTCCTTCCATAAAGGTACCAAGAGCAACATCCAAGTCATCTAGTCCATTTTAGACCATGAGCAATAACACCAGTTTCTCAAGTATCACCTTAATACAGTCCAGAACGACAGATGGTCCCCATCTTTCTCTCCTGCAACTTCAAGGTTACAAGCTATAGACTCCTATACCTCTGAAACTCCAGCATGTCCAGCAGCTTCTCCAGTTAGAACTTCCCCTGTTGATTATGATCTTACTTTCCAAGAGGGGTGACAAAACTAAACACTGATGGAAACCTGACAAACAGTGTTTTCTGTCATCAGAGAGACCTTACAGTCCTGAGCATCTCCAAGACATAATCTGCCTCTGGTTACTGGCTTTAAGGAAGTAACTGAGAAGAAATTCCTAACATCAGCAATATTAAAACTAGCAACACCCAGGCTCATCAAGAAATAGAAGCCAGCAGAACATGAGCCCATATATCTGAAAGAGACACGTTAGTGATAGATTCCTTACCTTAGAATATCCCCAGGCGTCAGGCTGGATCCGGAAAGTTTTGCGTAGCAGTACCCTTGCGCGTCGGTAGGCGGCGTCGTGCGGCTCCGCGTCCGTCGTCGGCGTCGTGATCGCCGGGATGACGTCGCGGGCAGTACTTAGGCGCCGCCCCTGCGCGCTGACGTCAGTTCTTCTTTTTCCGCGCCAGTAAGCGCAGATCCGGGAAGAGCAGTGCCCTGGTCAATTTTTGACCATACTTTTTGGTGATTTTTCACTGTGTTTTTCCAGCCTTCAGGTGTCGTAGGGATGCCCGGCTTCAAGCGATGCGGCGCCTGTGCGCGGATGATGTCCGTCACCGACCCGCATTGGGAGTGTCTCTTCTGCCTCGGCCGAGGCCACGACACCGAGTCTTGTCCCGAATGCCAGGCCCTCAACCCGAAGGCTTTGCGAGAGCGGTCTCGAAAGCTCCTCGAGGCCCGGCATTCGGCTCCGCGGAAGCCCCGGTCGCGTGAGAGGTCCAGGGTCGCTCGCGGAGTGCACACCGGTCGTCGGCGTCGAAGTCTTCTTCGTCCGGTAAGTCTCGACACAAGAAGTCCAAGAAGCATCGTCGCTCTCGGACTTCGCCTCGCCGGTCTCGCGACTCGGCTGAGGCCCCTCCCGGCACCGTCCCCGCCCCCGCGGCCCCGGACTTGCCTGTGGAGTCGCCCCGTCATACCCGCCCTTCCCGGGTTCGGGGGCGGATCCGGCCAAGGTACAGGAGTTCCTGTCGGCCATGGCCCGCCTCTTCGGGCCTTCAGGCCCCTCCGGTGCGCCTTCGGGCCCCGCGGGCCCTGATGGGGTTGATCCGGCGTCGCCGGCGGCTCCGGCCCCGGCGTCGCCCGAGCCTCCAGCCTCGATCCCGGCTCCGGCTCCGGCCCCGGCCTCGATCCCGGCTCCACAACCCCCATCGACGCCGGTCGACCTCACGACACCTCCGCCGGCGCCGATGTCTCCGGTGCCGTTCTCGACGCCGCCCTGGGCTCCGGGCGGCGTCGTCCCCAGTTCCTTCCGGCTCCGGACTTGGACCCGGAGCGACGTCGCTCGACGCCGGCTCCGGCGCCGATGGGACCTTGGGTCCCAAATGTCCCTCCTCCTCCTTATTTTGAACCAGAGGAGGACCAGGAGGACTGGGAGGGGTCTGATGACCCTCTGACACGCAACTGTCAGTATGATGAGGACTGGACAGAGAGTCTAGGGGAGGCCAGTGGTCTGGATACTTCTCCTGACACTGGCATGCTGTCTCCTCCCGTGGCTACGGAGGAGGGGGCCAACTTTGGTACGGTGTTGCGTAGGGCTGCTGGGGCCTTACGTCTCCAGCTCCCTACTTTGACGGTCAAGCCTAACATCTTGACAGAGGTGCTTCAGCCGGCAGCCTCCTCTGCGGAGACTGTGCTGCCGTTTAACGACGCCCTCACGGACGTTCTTTTGGGCGCCTGGTCCAAGCCCAACACAGGGGCTCCTGTGGATCGGAACGTGTCACGACGCCATCGCCCCGCTCCGGGCGACCCCCTGTTTCTTTCTGTCCACCCCACTCCTGAGAGCTTGGTTGTCCAAGCCTCCGCTTCCCAAACCGCCTTCCCTACCGCTCCTCCGGATAGGGAATCCAAACGCCTGGATCAGTTTGGGAAGAAAGGTTTTTCTTCCTCCAGTGCTGGCTTGCGGTCCGTTAACACCGCTTGTCTTTTGGGCCGATATACCCACTCTCTGTGGGATTCGGTGGCGGATGTTTTGCCCCAGTGCCCTGAGGAGGTCCAGGCACTGCTTTCCCGCGCCATTGCGGAAGGAAGGGATGCGGCCAAATACACTATCCGTTGTGGCCTTGACACCGCCGACTCGCTGGGCAGGTCGATTGCAACGACGGTGGCGCTCCGACGCCACGCCTGGCTAAGAACCACTGGTTTTTCAGGGGATGTCCAGAATACTCTCATGGACATGCCCTTTGATGGAGTCGGTCTTTTTGGGTCCAAAGCAGACCATGCGTTGGAGCGCTTTAAGGACTCACGGGCTACTGCCAAGTCCCTGGGCCTTTCTGCTACACGCCCTCCGCTGCCTTCTGCTTTTCGCCCCTATCGTGGCCACGGTAGGGGCGCCCTTCACGTCAGCAGCCCAGCCACCGGCCCGCGCAGCAGGCGTCTTCGCGTGGCCGAGGACGTGGATTCCGCCGTGGCGGATCGGGCAACCAGCGTGCGGGTCAGGCCACCACCTCCAACCCGTCCGCGGCCTCCAAGCCCTCCTAGTCCCTCCTTTCAGGTGCACGGCACGCCAGTAGGGGGCAGGGTCCGCCATCACCTTCCCCACTGGCGCACCATCACCTCGGACAGGTGGGTCTTGGACATTGTCCGAAGGGGCTACTCCCTCCCCTTCGAGACCACCCCCCAGCCATGCCACCTCAATTCCACCGCATGTCAGGGGATCACTTGGTGCTTCTACAGAAGGAAGTCACGGCCCTCTTGACCAAGAGGGCCATCGAGCATGTTCCGACCCCAGAAGTAGGGCGTGGTTGCTACTCCCACTACTTTCTGGTGCCCAAAAGGACAAGGAGGACATGCGTCCTATCTTGGACCTCCGGAACGTCAATCGCTTCCTCCGGAAGGAGAAGTTCAAGATGCTCACCCTAGCTCAGGTCTTGACTGCCCTCGACCCTGGAGACTGGTTGGTAGCGTTGGACTTGCAGGACGCGTATTTCCACATCCCCGTCCTGCCGGCCCACCGGCGTTACCTTCGGTTCACGGTAGGCCCCGAGCATTTTCAGTTCACCGTGCTCCCCTTTGGCCTTACCAGTGCCCCTCGGGTGTTCACGAAAGTGATGGCGGTGGTCGCAGCTCATCTGCGCCGGGCAGGGGTTTCAGTCTTCCCCTACCTCGACGACTGGCTGCTGAAGGCGGGCTCGTCCCAGGCAGTCGTCTCCCACCTCCAGACTACGGCCGACCTCCTGCACTCGCTGGGGTTCTCCATCAATGTGCCGAAGTCGCATCTAATTCCTTCTCCACAGCTCCTTTTCATCGGAGCAGTTCTGGACACGACGCAGTTTCGGGCCTATCCTCCCGAACGGCGAGTCCGGGATATTCAGGCTATGATTCCGATCTTTCGGCCTTTATCCTGGGTTTCGGTACGGATGACCCTGAGGCTGCTGGGCCTCATGGCCTCCTGCATCCTGCTGGTCAATCATGCCAGATGGCATATGCGGGCTCTGCAGTGGGACCTGAAGTTCCAGTGGGCGCAGCACCAGGGCAACCTGTCCGATCACGTCCAGATCTCGGAGGGGACTGCAAAACAGTTGCAGTGGTGGCTCTCGAACCGGCAATGGGTCATGGGCAGATCCTCTCCCTTCCCCAGCCAGAGCATACAGTTGTGACGGACGCGTCCCTTCTGGGATGGGGCGGTCACATGGGAGAGGCGGAGATCAGAGGCCTCTGGTCTCCGGCGGAGTCCCGGCTCCATATCAACCTTCTGGAGCTCCGGGCGATCCGGCTTGCACTCAAGGCATTCCTTCCCTCTGTCAAAGGGAAGGTAGTGCAGGTGTTCACAGACAACACCACCGCCATGTGGTACTGCAACAAACAGGGCGGGGTGGGGTCTTGGACCCTTTGTCAGGAGGCTCTGCGCCTCTGGACATGGCTGGAACATCAGGGCATGTTCCTGATGGTTCAACACCTGGCAGGTTCTCTGAACGCCAGGGCGGACGAACTCAGCCGCAGGTGCATGATGGATCACGAATGGCGTCTTCACTCGGAAGTGGCGCAAGGACTCTTTCTACAGTGGGGAGAGCCTTGGTTAGATCTATTCGCCACCGAAGAGAACGCGCAATGTCATCAGTTCTGCGCGTTGGAATTTCCAAGGCGGCACTCGCTCGGCGACGCTTTTCGTCGCGAGTGGAGTTGCGGTCTGTTGTACGCCTTTCCGCCTATACCACTTCTACCCAGAGTGTTGAAGAAGATTCGGCACGACCGGGCCCAAGTCATTCTTGTGGCTCCGGACTGGGCTCGAAGAGTTTGGTATCCCGAGCTACTCAATATGAGCATAGATCCCCCGATCCGTCTGCCTCTTCGGGAGGATCTTCTGTCGCAGCAGCAGGGGACGGTCCTCCACCCGAACCTGTCCAGTCTACACCTGCTTGCGTGGAGATTGAGCGGCGGCAGTTGATTCCTTTCGACTTGCCTCCCGAAGTTTGTGATGTGATTCTGGCAGCCAGGCGTCCCTCCACTAAGGTGGTATACGCCTGCAGGTGGAACAAATTTGTGGCATGGTGCACAGCAAAGGCTGTGGATCCCCTTTCTGCCCCTCTTTCTGAGGTCCTTCTGTTCCTTCTCTCTCTGGCCCAACAGGGTTCTGCCCTGGGTACCATCAAGGGTTATCTTTGTGCTATCTCGGCCTTCCTCAGGCTCCCTGATCAGCCCTCCCTTTTCAAGTCCCCTGTTGTTAACAGGTTCTTAAAAGGCATTACTCACCTCTTCCCTCCTGTTCCGTTTGTAATGCCTCAGTGGGACTTGAACTTGGTTCTTACCTTTTTAATGTGCGCTCCCTTTGAGCCTCTGCATAACTGTCCTCTTCGTCTTCTGACTCTAAAGGCAGCCTTTCTGGTGGCCATCACCTCCGCTCGGCGGGTGAGTGAGCTCCAGGCTCTTTCTTGCAAACCTCCCTTTCTGTCTGTTCATCCAGACAAGGTTGTTCTTCGGACGCGTCCGTCCTTCTTGCCAAAGGTGGTTACTGCTTTCCACATTGGGCAGACCATCACTTTGCCCACCTTCTTTCCGCCTCCGCATCCTTCCAGAGAGGAAGAGAGGCTCCACCGTCTGGACCCAAAACGTGCGCTCTCCTTCTATATCGACCGCACGAAACACTTCCGGGTGGATGACCAGCTCTTTGTTGGCTACGTGGGCGCCAAAAAGGTCGGGCGGTGCACAAGAGGACCATCTCCCGCTGGGTTACCTTGTGCATCAAGACCTGCTATTCTTTGGCTAAGAAGGAGCCTCCTGTTGGGCTGCGTGCCCATTCCACCAGGGCAACGGCTGCTACCACGGCCTTGGGCCGCGGTGTTCCGCTGCCGGTTATCTGTCAGGCAGCTACGTGGGCCTCGCTGCACACGTTTACTAAGCATTACTGCCTTGACAGTCAGGTCCGGAGGGACGGCTTCTTTGGCCGTTCTGTCCTCCAGGACTTCCTTGTCTGATCTTTGTTCGCAGACCCACCACCGGGGTTGGTATTGCTGGGGTATCTATTCTAAGGTAAGGAATCTATCACTAACGTGTCTCTTTCAGATGCACAAGTTACTAACTTGTGTAACGATATATCTGTAAGAGACAGTAGTTAGTGATAGATTCCTTACCGCCCCACCCATCCTCCCCGTTCTGCGAACTGATTTCTAGGGTTAAGGACATCCCTTTCAGGGCCCTAGTATTTTTCAGACACCTGTGTCAGCTTCTTGCATGGCTCTGCGTTCCTGGCGCGGAAAGTCGTGTACAGAACTGACGTCAGCGCGCAGGGGCGGCGCCTAAGTACTGCCCGCGACGTCATCCCGGCGATCACGACGCCGACGACGGACGCGGAGCCGCACGACGCCGCCTACCGACGCGCAAGGGTACTGCTACGCAAAACTTTCCGGATCCAGCCTGACGCCTGGGGATATTCTAAGGTAAGGAATCTATCACTAACTACTGTCTCTTACAGATATATCGTTACACAAGTTAGTAACTTGTGCAACAGAGGCGAGAGCCCAAACCTGATTCGGTCATGGTGTCGGCAGTCAGAAAAAGACATTCTTCTGCACCTGAGGCATTAGTCTCTCCAGAAATACCTTGGGGACAGCTGCTGTAGCCTTTAAAACATCATGTGCTTCAGGGTTACTGGGCAGGTATGACAGAGCTTCATGGATATAACTCCAGACCTCCGCAAGTGACCTCCTGAAGGAAACAAAATAGGACTTCGTAGAGATCACAATGGAAGGACAAATAGTATCCACACAATCAATCAGTGCTGCAGTAGCTCAGCAGACTTGGCTGTAACTTCATACTGTCAATACATAGCACTTCGTAGCGCATCTTGGCTCAGACTAACTACGTTAAAACCAGAGGCACAGTTGAAGATTATGAATTTACCTTTTATGGGGGCTGTTTTATTTAAACCTCACACAGATGAGGAAATGACATATGTGCAAAAAGAATCGGAAACATTAAAGACGGTTGGATTGGAAGAAAAGAAAACAATTTCAGATCTCAATATAGAAGAAAGGATTACAGGTATCAATTTAGTCAGAGGGTTCAGTTCCCTAAATTGTCTTCTTATTCCCAATTCCAAGGTCATCAATCACAACAACACACTCAATACATCATAGAAATGGTAGAGGAAGGGAACAACAACAGCAAAACCTTGCTCGCAGTCAAAACTGTGAACAACTCACTCCTTCTTGCCTGTTACCTGCTCCAGTGGGAGTGTAAAAACACCTGGCAGAGTGGAAAGCCATTACTGCAGACAGATTGGTTGTACAGATAATCCAATCCGGCTAAGCCCTTCAATTCAAAGCACCACAACCATCAGTCCCTCCAAAACCAGCCCCAAAACAACTTTACCTGGTAATTTACGTATCTGAAAGAGACACGTTAGTGATAGATTCCTTACCTTAGAATATCCCCAGGCGTCAGGCTGGATCCGGAAGAGTTTTGCGTAGCAGTACCCTTGCGCGTCGGTAGGCGGCGGCGTGCGGCTCCGCGTCCGTCGTCGGCGTCGTGATCGCCGGGATGACGTCGCGGGCAGTACTTAGGCGCCGCCCTGCGCGCTGACGTCAGTTCTTCTTTTCCGCGCCAGCAAGCGCAGATCCGGGAAGAGCAGTGCCCTGGTCAATTTTTGACCATACTTTTTGGTGATTTTTTCACTGTTTTTTCCAACTTTAAGGTGTCGTAGGGATGCCCGGCTTCAAGCGATGCGGCGCCTGTGCGCGGATGATGTCCGTCACCGACCCGCATTGGGAGTGTCTCTTCTGCCTCGGCCGAGGCCACGACACCGAGTCTTGTCCCGAATGCCAGGCCCTCAACCCGAAGCTTTGCGAGAGCGGTCTCGAAAGCTCCTCGAGGCCCGGCATTCGGCTCCACGGAGGCCCCGGTCGCGTGAGAGGTCCAGGGGTCGCTCGCGGAGTGCACACCGGTCGTCGGCGTAGAAGTCTTCTTCGTCCGGTAAGTCTAAGCACAAGAAGTCCAAGAAGCATCGTCGCTCTCGGACTTCGCCTCGCCGATCTCGCGACTCGGCTGAGGCCCCTCCCGGCACCGTCCCCGCGGCCCCGGACTTGCCTGTGGAGTCGCCCCCGCCATACCCGCCCTTCCCGGGTTCGGGGGCGGATCCGGCCAAGGTACAGGAGTTCCTGTCGGCCATGGCCCGCCTCTTCGGGCCTTCAGGCCCCTCCGGTGCGCCTTCGGGCCCCGCGGGCCCTGATGGGGTTGCTCCGGCGTCGCCGGCGGCTCCGGCCCCGGCGTCGCCCGTGCCTCCAGCCTCGATCCCGGCTCCGGCTTCGGCCCCGGCCTCGATCCCGGCTCCACAACCCCCATCGACGCCGGTCGACCTCACGACACCTCCGCCGGCGCCGATGTCTCCGGTGCCGTTCTCGACGCCGCCCTGGGCTCCGGGCGGCGTCGTCCCCAGTTCCTTCCGGCTCCGGACATGGACCCGGAGCGACGTCGCTCGACGCCGGCTCCGGCGCCGATGGGACCTTGGGTCCCAAATGTCCCTCCTCCTCCTTATTTTGAACCAGAGGAGGACCAGGAGGACTGGGAGGGGTCTGATGACCCTCTGACGCGCAACTGTCAGTATGATGAGGACTGGACAGAGAGTCTAGGGGAGGCCAGTGGTCTGGATACTTCCCCTGACACTGGCATGCTGTCTCCTCCCGTGGCTACGGAGGAGGGGGCCAATTTTGGTACGGTGTTGCGTAGGGCTGCTGGGGCCTTGCGTCTCCAGCTCCCTACTTTGACGGTCAAGCCTAACATCTTGACAGAGGTGCTTGAGCCGGCAGCCTCCTCTGCGGAGACTGTGCTGCCGTTTAACGACGCCCTCACTGACGTTCTTTTGGGCGCCTGGTCCAAGCCCAACACAGGGGCTCCTGTGGATCGGAACGTGTCACGACGCCATCGCCCCGCTCCGGGCGACCCCCTGTTTCTTTCTGTCCACCCCACTCCTGAGAGCTTGGTTGTCCAAGCCTCCGCTTCCCAAACCGCCTTCCCTACCGCTCCTCCGGATAGGGAATCCAAACGCCTGGATCAGTTTGGGAAGAAAGGTTTTTCTTCCTCCAGTGCTGGCTTGCGGTCCGTTAACACCGCTTGTCTTTTGGGCCGATATACCCACTCCCTGTGGGATTCGGTGGCGGATGTTTTGCCCCAGTGCCCTGAGGAGGTCCAGGCACTGCTTTCCCGCGCCATTGCGGAAGGAAGGGATGCGGCCAAATACACTATCCGTTGTGGCCTTGACACCGCCGACTCGCTGGGCAGGTCGATTGCAACGACGGTGGCGCTCCGACGCCACGCCTGGCTGAGAACCACTGGTTTTTCAGGGGATGTCCAGAATACTCTCATGGACATGCCCTTTGATGGAGTCGGTCTTTTTGGGTCCAAAGCAGACCATGCGTTGGAGCGCTTTAAGGACTCACGGGCTACTGCCAAGTCCCTGGGCCTTTCTGCTACACGCCCTCCGCTGCCTTCTGCTTTTCGCCCCTATCGTGGCCACGGTAGGGGCGCCCTTCACGTCAGCAGCCCAGCCACCGGCCCGCGCAGCAGGCGTCTTCGCGTGGCCGAGGACGTGGATTCCGCCGTGGCGGATCGGGCAACCAGCGTGCGGGTCAGGCCACCACCTCCAACCCGTCCGCGGCCTCCAAGCCCTCCTAGTCCCTCCTTTCAGGTGCACGGCACGCCAGTAGGGGCAGGGTCCGCCATCACCTTCCCCACTGGCGCACCATCACCTCGGACAGGTGGGTCTTGGACATTGTTCGAAGGAGCTACTCCCTCCCCTTCGAGACCACCCCCCAGCCATGCCACCTCAATTCCACCGCATGTCAGGGGATCACTTGGTGCTTCTACAGAAGGAAGTCACGGCCCTCTTGACCAAGAGGGCCATCGAGCATGTTCCGACCCCAGAAGTAGGGCGTGGTTGCTACTCCCACTACTTTCTGGTGCCCAAAAGGACAAGGAGGACATGCGTCCTATCTTGGACCTCCGGAACGTCAATCGCTTCCTCCGGAAGGAGAAGTTCAAGATGCTCACCCTAGCTCAGGTCTTGACTGCCCTCGACCCTGGAGACTGGTTGGTAGCGTTGGACTTGCAGGACGCGTATTTCCACATCCCCGTCCTGCCGGCCCACCGGCGTTACCTTCGGTTCACGGTAGGCCCCGAGCATTTTCAGTTCACCGTGCTCCCCTTTGGCCTTACCAGTGCCCCTCGGGTGTTCACGAAAGTGATGGCGGTGGTCGCAGCTCATCTGCGCCGGGCAGGGGTTTCAGTCTTCCCCTACCTCGACGACTGGCTGCTGAAGGCGGGCTCGTCCCAGGCAGTCGTCTCCCACCTCCAGACTACGGCCGAACTCCTGCACTCGCTGGGGTTCTCCATCAATGTGCCGAAGTCGCATCTAATTCCTTCTCCACAGCTCCTTTTCATCGGAGCAGTTCTGGACACGACGCAGTTTCGGGCCTATCCTCCCGAACGGCGAGTCCGGGATATTCAGGCTATGATTCCGATCTTTCGGCCTTTATCCTGGGTTTCGGTACGGATGACCCTGAGGCTGCTGGGCCTCATGGCCTCCTGCATCCTGCTGGTCAATCATGCCAGATGGCATATGCGGGCTCTGCAGTGGGACCTGAAGTTCCAGTGGGCGCAGCACCAGGGCAACCTGTCCGATCACGTCCAGATCTCGGAGGGGACTGCAAAACAGTTGCAGTGGTGGCTCTCGAACCGGCAATGGGTCATGGGCAGATCCCTCTCCCTTCCCCAGCCAGAGCATACAGTTGTGACGGACGCGTCCCTTCTGGGATGGGGCGGTCACATGGGAGAGGCGGAGATCAGAGGCCTCTGGTCTCCGGCGGAGTCCCGGCTCCATATCAACCTTCTGGAGCTCCGGGCGATCCGGCTTGCACTCAAGGCATTCCTTCCCTCTGTCAAAGGGAAGGTAGTGCAGGTGTTCACAGACAACACCACCGCCATGTGGTACTGCAACAAACAGGGCGGGGTGGGGTCTTGGACCCTTTGTCAGGAGGCTCTGCGCCTCTGGACATGGCTGGAACATCAGGGCATGGTCCTGATGGTTCAACACCTGGCAGGTTCTCTGAACGCCAGGGCGGACGAACTCAGCCGCAGGTGCATGATGGATCACGAATGGCGTCTTCACTCGGAAGTGGCGCAAGGACTCTTTCTACAGTGGGGAGAGCCTTGGTTAGATCTATTCGCCACCGAAGAGAACGCGCAATGTCATCAGTTCTGCGCGTTGGACTTTCCAAGGCGGCACTCGCTCGGCGACGCTTTCGTCGCGAGTGGAGTTGCGGTCTGTTGTACGCCTTTCCGCCTATACCACTTCTACCCAGAGTGTTGAAGAAGATTCGGCACGACCGGGCCCAAGTCATTCTTGTGGCTCCGGACTGGGCTCGAAGAGTTTGGTATCCCGAGCTACTCAGTATGAGCATAGATCCCCCGATCCGTCTGCCTCTTCGGGAGGATCTTCTGTCGCAGCAGCAGGGGACGGTCCTCCACCCGAACCTGTCCAGTCTACACCTGCTTGCGTGGAGATTGAGCGGCGGCAGTTGATTCCTTTCGACTTGCCTCCCGAAGTTTGTGATGTGATTCTGGCAGCCAGGCGTCCCTCCACTAAGGTGGTATACGCCTGCAGGTGGAACAAATTTGTGGCATGGTGCACAGCAAAGGCTGTGGATCCCCTTTCTGCCCCTCTTTCTGAGGTCCTTCTGTTCCTTCTCTCTCTGGCCCAACAGGGTTCTGCCCTGGGTACCATCAAGGGTTATCTTTGTGCTATCTCGGCCTTCCTCAGGCTCCCTGATCAGCCCTCCTTTTCAAGTCCCCTGTTGTTAACAGGTTCTTAAAAGGCATTACTCACCTCTTCCCTCCTGTTCCGTTTGTAATGCCTCAGTGGGACTTGAACTTGGTTCTTACCTTTTTAATGTGCGCTCCCTTTGAGCCTCTGCATAACTGTCCTCTTCGTCTTCTGACTCTGAAGACTGCCTTTCTGGTGGCCATCACCTCCGCTCGGCGGGTGAGTGAGCTCCAGGCTCTATCTTGCAAACCTCCCTTTCTGTCTGTTCATCCAGACAAGGTTGTTCTTCGGACGCGTCCGTCCTTCTTGCCAAAGGTGGTTACTGCTTTCCACATTGGGCAGACCATCACTTGCCCACCTTCTTTCCGCCTCCGCATCCTTCCAGAGAGGAAGAGAGGCTCCACCGTCTGGACCCAAAACGTGCGCTCTCCTTCTATATCGACCGCACAAAACACTTCCGGGTGGATGACCAGCTCTTTGTTGGCTACGTGGGCGCCAAAAAGGTCGGGCGGTGCACAAGAGGACCGTCTCCCGCTGGGTTACCTTGTGCATCAAGACCTGCTATTCTTTGGCCAAGAAGGAGCCTCCTGTTGGGCTGCGTGCCCATTCCACCAGGGCAACGGCTGCTACCACGGCCTTGGGCCGCGGTGTTCCGCTGCCGGTTATCTGTCAGGCAGCTACGTGGGCCTCGCTGCACACGTTTACTAAGCATTACTGCCTTGACAGTCAGGTCCGGAGGGACGGCTTCTTTGGCCGTTCTGTCCTCCAGGACTTCCTTGTCTGATCTTTGTTCGCAGACCCACCACCGGGGTTGGTATTGCTGGGGTATCTATTCTAAGGTAAGGAATCTATCACTAACGTGTCTCTTTCAGATGCACAAGTTACTAACTTGTGTAACGATATATCTGTAAGAGACAGTAGTTAGTGATAGATTCCTACCGCCCCACCCATCCTCCCCGTTCTGCGAACTGATTTCTAGGGTTAAGGACATCCCTTTCAGGGCCCTAGTATTTTTCAGACACCTGTGTCAACTTCTTGCATGGCTCTGCGTTCCTGGCGCGGAAAGTCGTGTACAGAACTGACGTCAGCGCGCAGGGGCGGCGCCTAAGTACTGCCGGCGACGTCATCCCGGCGATCACGACGCCGACGACGGACGCGGAGCCGCACGACGCCGCCTACCGACGCGCAAGGGTACTGCTACGCAAAACTTTCCGGATCCAGCCTGACGCCTGGGGATATTCTAAGGTAAGGAATCTATCACTAACTACTGTCTCTTACAGATATATCGTTACACAAGTTAGTAACTTGTGCATTACAGTCTCTCCTCCAAAAACACACATTAGAAACTGTTCCTCAATCTCAAAGAGGAAAAGTCATCTATTCCAGATATTTTTTGGTATCCAAGAAAGGCTCAACGCAAAAAAATCAGACCCATTTTGGATCTAAGACCAGCAAACAAAAGGATCAAAAAAGGTTCAGAATGCTGGCCCTGCTTACAAGAGTTATCAACAAGTAATGAACGGAGACTGGATGTGTTCTGTGAATTTAAAAGAAGCATATTTACACATTCCTATAACACCGAAACACAGAAAATTCCTCGGATTCATAGCCTGCAAGATCCATTAACAATATGAGGTTCTTCCGTTTGGGCTGAAATCAGTTCAAAGGACAAATGCATGGCAGTAATTGATCTCTGAAATGAAAAGAATCTACATTTACACTTACTTGGACGACTAGTTGATCAAGACACAAACTGCATACCATACACAATTGGATTTCAATGCAATAACCAATCTGTTACAATGCCTAAGGTTACACAACAATGTAGAAAAATCAGTGTCTTCTCCAGTACAGATGATCTATAATTTAGGGGCAACACTAAACACGCAAAAAGTAGAGATGTATCCTTCAGAGGAGAGAGTATGTACCATTTTACAGAAATACAATCTGGCAAACTCTTCAACTGCTCGTCAGATCTCTTCCCTGTTGGGGCTCATGTCCTCATGCATTTATCTAATTTGCAAAGCATTTGTCCACATGTGACCTTTACAACAATGTCTAGAGATTAATAGTCACAATGGAAAGACAACAGGGAGGACAGCCCAACTCTGTCTCTACAGGCGAACCTGTCCCTGAAATAGTGCTTTTATAAAAAACATCTTCTGAAAGGAATACCTTCCATCAGGATTTGCCAAGCGATTGTCATGGATGTTTCTGTGACAGGTTGGGGAGGTCCGTTACATGATCTAACCATTCAGGGTCTTTGATCAGACAAAAACAATGTCTTTACCTCTTAAATGTCCTAGTAATTAAGGTAGTCCATCTAGCCCTCAGAACATTCTTAACATCATTGAAGAACGGAATCTTGGTACAAATGGACAGTACCACAACAGTGCACTACATCAACAAACAAGGTAGCACCAGTTCCAGATATAAACCTTTCTTCAACAGAAGGAAACTCAAAAGCCCAAATTATGATTTGAGAGCGTGGGAACCAAGATCACTGTGCAATGCTATTTTGATCACTTGGTCAGCAAAGTTTTATGCTTTACATTTAAATCTGCTAATACCAGCTGTATGGATCAAGCTGCGACACTCCAACGCAACAGTGATCTCAATATTCCCAGAATGGCCAAGGCAGTGGCTATATCTAGAGCTTCTCCATCTATATGTCACGCCCCACAAGAAGTTGCCATGCAAACAGAATCTACTATTCAGAATGCAAGGACAAATTCTTCACCCCTATGTACACTCATTGTATGTAGGAGCATGGCTCCCGAGGTCATACAATACAGCCATTTAAATTTACCACCAGACTGTATGAACATTCTTAAGGATGACAAACAACTATCCACTAGAGCATCATGTGCTTTCAAGTGGAAAAGATTTGTTATATGATGCTTTGACAAGGGATACAACCCTCTTTTATTAAGTTCATCTATCTGGCTTTACAGCATATAGCAAAGGACCAACTCAAAGATCTTTGTTTGCCATTCCAGTAAACGGACTTCCTTGAAGAACTGAAGAAAATCTATCCTCCTGTTATGTGTTTGATAGGTATACCCTAAGTCTACAGGTTTAGATCCCCCTAACACTATAACACAAGGACTTCTGGAGCAAAGGCCTCTAATTCAAATGGTCTCAGTGCTTGTATAACAAAACGACCACTGACTAATCTAGCTGATGAGGAGTGAAAAAAAGCATAAATGCCGTGGAAAAAGCAACTGGAACCAGTGTTTATAATGTGTCACTTCTATGCACATATCATATCTATATCTTGGTGTCTGTACCAGGCCACCCTGAGACGTAGATATTCAGGGCATCTTGACCAGCCTCATGTCTCCTATTCTGCTGATAATCAAACGAGAAGGTGTTTTGCTAACTGAATGTGCACATTTCACGACACGCAGGCTGACCGCTTGTTTGTGGATGACAATGGAAAATGACTCAGTCAGGTGAAAACTAAGTGTATTTTAAAATGCACTCAGGCTTTCTATATCATTCTGATTAGACCACCTCCACCCTTTTGGGAATTGAATCTTGTTTTATCAAAGTTGATGGTTCCTCCATTTGAGTCCATACATAAGGCCTCTTTGCAGCACCTTTCATGGAATGTAGCTTTTTTAGTGGCCATTATTTCTGCAAGATGAGTCAGTGAAATCCAAACTCTTTCAGCAGTTGAGCCCTACACTGTTTTCCATAGCAATATATTAGTTCTAAGAACAGATCCTGCTTTTTTACCCAATGTTGTATCAAAGTTCCATAAAAATCAGACTATTACTTTGCCAATATTTTTTAACAATCTAACTTCTCCAGCTACATTCATTGAATATGAGAAGAGTCCTCCAAGTTTAATTTAGATAGAATGAAAGACATACATAAAACACATCAATTGTTTGTTAACTATGGTTCGCTAAGGACTAGTATGACTTCTTGCAAACAGCCCATCACTAGATGGATAGTTTTTAGCATTTCGTGTTGCTGCCAACTTGCAAACAAACCACTTTCCTGAAAACCAAGAGCTCATTCTACTCGCAGCAAAGCAGCTTCTGCTCTTTGGTTGAGAAATGTTCCTTTAATGGAGATTTGTTAAGCAGCTGTCTGGAAATCAATGCACACTTTCACCTAATATTGTGTAGTTGAAGATTCTAGAGTGGACACAGTAGCTAAAGCAGGGTTGGACACTTTATTTGGTTAAACCACCATTTTGGATTAGTATCATATTATTAATTGTTTAACTTGTTGACAACTGCGGAGTTGGGATATGCTTGCTATACGATTTTGCATTTATGATCATCAGTGAGGATTCTATGATGTAGAAAAAAAGTAACTTCCTTTAGATCCTGGTTCTGCATTGTAGGTATCCTCAGTGAAGTCATAAACAACCCGCCCACCTCCCCGGTTGTCAATAACTTTCTATTATAACAGCTCACATCATAGCCGCCCAAAATATCTGGGGCTGTGTGGCAAACTGGCAGAATAGTGCATGCTGGGACAAGGAAGCTGCTGTTCTCTTAAAGATACAGTACTCTTTTCTAGCTGTTTCACTCTGACCTGACAGACAACCATTCCCTGCATTTTTCTCTACCAGAGAGGGAAGGTTAAAAGGTTGTTTAGGATACTGTTACACTTAACTTCACTTAGGTGCTGCAATGAGGTCTTGGAACCTTTTTAAATATGGGATTTTCCCCTCTTAGAAACATGCTGGTAAACCTGTGCTGCTAGGAGTGCCACCTGACTGTTAATCAATAACCAGTGGCGGTGCGTCCATTAGGGTGCTGGGGCGTTGCCCCACAAGCCGCCCACGCCCGCAGCTCCCTCGGCGTCTCTGAACTTAAGTAAACTCTCAGTTTACTTAAGTTCAGAGACGCGAGGGAGAACTGACAATCATGTCAGTCAGCATGACGTCGGACCGCCCACCCCCTTCAGAGTCTGAAGGGGGTGGGCGGTCTGGCGTCATGTTGACTGACATGCATGCATTGTTAGACCAGGGGCAGGCAGCAGCACAAGTGCGCATGACTGGTGAAGGTCGGCAAATTTTTCTGACCAGCCCAGTCATGCGCACTAGTGTCTGCTCAGGCTGCGGCTGCGCATTAGGAGAGCGAGGGTTGAGCAAAGGCTCAAACCTCGGTCTCCTAATGGGCAGGCGGGCGGCGAGCAGCCCTGCTAAGCCAATCCTGGCGCTGCTGGAGCAGCGCCAGGATTGGCTGAGAGGGTTTGCCAGCAGTGACGCGGCTGTTTGTAGGCGCCAACCAACAGGACCCCGGAGCAGAGGCGACGCGGACCCGGTCAGGTAAGTTTTTTATTTTATTTTAAAACTCCCCTGGCCCAGCCCCCACCCCTGCGCGACCTCCCCCCCCGCGACCTCCCCCCCCCGCGACCTCCCCCCCCCGCGACTGGATGTCTGAATGCATTAAAGGACTCCAAGTAGCCACGTTTCGATATTTTTTCAGTGGATTAAAAGGATATATGTGGAGAGCTATTGGTAGATGTAAAACCGGCCAAGCTTTCTAAGAACTAGTGAGATCAGTGTTGTGGCTCTATGTAACAACTTATTTAAACTTATTTTCAGTAATTGGAATCAGGTTGAGGTGGCTGTGTAGTTATGAAAGTTTCCATGTTCATTTAAAGGCTGATGTGCACTCCATTGTTTCTGGCTGAAGATGTTGAAGGCATGATATGAGAGGCAATGCATAGCGCTGGGGAAGTCTAGAGCAGGGGAGGGATGCAGGTACTGTGGATGAAAGCATGAAAATAGACAGTGCTTAATTTATAAAAATGTAAATGTCAATGCCCCATGTATTTATTGGGAGGCCACTGTGGTTGCTACTACCCACTACCCCTGCCAGCACTGGCAAATATTAACCATCGTACAATATATTTGTGACATTTTGGCTATTTCACATCACCTAACACTGTAATTATATCGTGAAGCCACTGCTTTTAATTTTTTTTTAAGTATATTGAATACGTTGTTGATGGGCTCTGTTGAAAAATATACAGATAGCGCCACCATATGGTAGACTGTCATAAATAAGTGCTTGTGCTAAGCACCAGTAAAAAACGGCACAAATTCCTGAAAATATATTACGCCCATTTTTCATACATTTAATATATATGCGACAGCCACCTTCTAGTGGTGTCTAGCTTTGAGGCAGTATGTGATTTTTCTGGAGGTGAGGTGTGAAGTAAAGAAACAAAAGAAGTATTTTGGTATCTGTGTAAACATGGCAAGAAAAGCTGAAGAAAGTGTTGCTATTGCCAAGAGATGAGGTATTGATTGACAAGAGGAGAAGGCTAAAGACTGAACCAAGGGGGGCACAAGTCAGGAGAGATTTTGGGATGGATGAGGAGAAGCACCACGAGTCTGAAAAGAAGCAGTGAGTGAGCGCGGGCGAAATCTAGTAGAGAACTGAGTCTGTGGTCCTAAGATTGGTTAGGCCTACATGCCACTAGACCCGATTCAGTAAGAGTCAACGGGGAAATACATTCTCCCGATTATTTTATCAGACTCTTCCCTCTTTTCTCTTCTAAGATGTTGGCATGTATGGTTAGGGTGTCCTGTAGAGTGGTGGTCTATGGGATCAAATGCTGCAGAGAGGTCAACAAGTATAAGAATAGAAGTAAAGTGTGTGTGAATCGGCAGAGGTTATAAAGTTGGATAGGTGAGTGAAGGCAGTGTCTGTGGCGTGCAGCATCCTGAATCCAGATTGAAAGAGGTGAGGAAGTAGGTTAAACAATGCTAGTCATTCAAGAACGAGTGAGTCAGGGAAGATAGACGTCTGGGCATGAAGGGTCATCAATGTTATTTTTTTAAAGGGTTTAGAAGACAACTGCAGAGATTTGAAGCAATAATAGGTGGCTGTGTTGAAAGGATGATAGACAAGCATTGGCATAGCCAATAGGTCTCGCTTTTGGGACCTTATAAGTGTTTAGTTATGCAGCACAATATCCTTGGTGCAACAGCATCAACCGTTACATGGCTAAACACTTATACGGTCCCAAAGGCGAGACCTATTGGCTATGCCAATGCTTGTTATCAATTACTGTTGATGTTGCATAAAACACCACAGACTTTACTATAGCTGGTTAAACACCATTTAGTGAGCTGACCACAAAGGTGTCATCATTTTGTCGCCTTCTGAAAATACTTGTGGACATGTTGCTGTCTTACCTGGGCTCAAGGACTATTCCATAGCTGAGGCCCCAGAACATGCCTCCATTCTCCCCTCGACTTGAACTTTGTGCTGGAGACAAGGCCCGCCTTTGTTGACCATATGAATGTGGTTGGTCATTGCCCATATGTGATGCACCCATGCCATGCAGACACTTAAAAACCAAAGTCAGAATCTTAATGCTTACTCGTGCTCTTAGGGAGTGCAGTGGATTGACTTCCACACATGGGCAACATTGTGAACGTTAGGGTCTGCTGCTTTTAGGATGTGTCATCCATTAGCGGGGAGAGAACTAACTTTTTATACTGTTTTGTATGTCACTCCAACACAGTTAAGATATTTCTGTTTAATCCCCGATGGATGGAGATTTAATGAATCTTAACAGAATCCCTGACGTATCATACCAGACGTGCTCACCTTGACTCACACGTTTTGAGGAAAATATCTGACTTTTCGGGAGTTCCTTCACAGATCTGTGAATACTTGTGGAAAGTTGCAACTGTTGCAGCTTCTCTTGACTTCTCACATTTACACACTCAGAAGTGTACGCACATTTCTGCTTGCAGAAATATTCTAAGGTGCATTTGCTCCCTGTTACCCTTTCTTTTTATTTTTCCATAGATAGGAATTTTTCCCCTTGGGAGAAACCCTTGCCCTGAAACCCCATCAATTAGGACACGTTTCCTCCCCACTATCGCCCAAAAGGAGAAGAAAGCTATGAACATTTTTGAAGTGGAAAACTACCTGTTAAATTTGTGTCAGCTCCCACAAATATTCAAATTTGTTGGTGTCATCATATTTTGCAGTTGAACCAACCTTAGAACTTAAGTTGTTTTATTCCAAAAACATATCAGCTTTAGGCAGAATTTCATTGTGAAAAAAAAACCTTTTACTTGGGCAAAACGGGATTTTACCCTTATATATACACAATTGAGGTTTTTTTTTTTAGAAATTGCATTTCTTTCATTACATTCAACACTTGAGACTAATATTGTGACTGGAAAACGTATTAATTATTGCAAAGAATTTAGGAAGGCTGAGCCATCAGAGATTGGTTACACATCAGCACTGGTCCGCCTGTTATGAATTGAACCATAGCCAGGGACATACATACAATATCTCCAAATGGGTGAAATAGAACAGAAAATGAGTCCCTGTATATGAGGTTGCACTCACTGAACTGGCAACACTAGCGATAGCAGAAATGTTGTAACTTGGATACAAAGGGAAAATGCTGAACTAGTGGGCCTCACAACTTGCAGAACAAGGACGGAACCATTTACTAAAGGGGGGGGATAATCACCATTCCCAAGTTACAGCAGCTAAATGTTATTTGGCATGCCATTCATTTCGCAGGGCCTCCGGGCATCTTAAACAGCAGCCATGCCCGACCAATCAGAAGATGCAATGTGAGCATTCCAATGCACGCGGTGGTAAAATGGACCTTCAAATGCACACGTAGGTCAATCTACAGCAGAAGAAATTGCACACGGACTCTACAAGTCGCCGTCAACTGCGCTTGAAGGCTACGGTTAAAAACAACTCGCTGCTTGGCAGAGAAGCGCGCTTTTATTTTTTAAATTGCAGCTAACGTCATTGAAATCACTTTTTGGTGCATTACCATGAAAAATGGAAAAAATGGCGGCCGCGCGGTAAAAAAAAAAATAAACAGTGGTGCGCGCGCACCACAGAGGAGCGGAGGGGGGGAGGAGGGAGCGCGGCAGCCTGCTCAGCTGACCAGACGCTCGTGCGTCATGGCCTTTTGCCGGCATGTGTTTACAATTATCGCGCACGCGTCTGGGCACGATAATTGGATACACATGTTTGCCGCGCGTACCCATCCCAAAAAGGCCAGCCACGACGCACGAGCGTTTTTTGGACTGCTTTTCAAACTCACTTACTAAAAGTCTTCGCCTCTAGCAGCGCTTGCGCGCTACTCGAGGCTCGACCTAAAAAATGATATCATGCAAGAGAGAAGAGGGTGAATGGTTTGGTGTTCTGGGAGTTGAATTGGTCACACTGTGCATATGAAGGCTTAGCAGATTTGAGAATGATAATTAGCTCAGTAACAGATGGGTGAGAAAAGGCAAAGTAGTGTGACAGAGTGAAAAGTGTGGGCAAAATGTAAGCACAAATAGGTGGGCCTAAGGAAATGCCAGGAGTGTTCTGATATCTAAGCCCTTTGAGGAGAACTCTGATGCAAAGTTATTAAGTGAGAGGGAGGAATGCGAGACTGATGTGCAAGGGATGAAAGAAGAGCAATAATTGCAGAAGTCGATCATTAAAGGTGGAAAGTTAACATTAGGCCCTGATAGAAGATTTGATAGACCGGAGGGTGAATGTGAGGGCATGTTTGTGTATATCAAGATGTGCTCTAGTGTGTTTTTTTTCAGTTTATGGAGGAGTGCACATATTTTCCCTTTAAAACATTGATATTGATTGTAATTTGAAGCTGGTTTGATATAGGTTTGATATCATTTTGAATTTGGACTCATGGCAGGGCTTTTGTTGGTTACCAAGAACTGTTTTTCAGCTTAACAAAAAAAACCTAGCTTACCTTGCCCAACCAAACAAGACTGTGCTTGAGTGCAGTGCAGCGAAGGGTGAGTGATGTCTGTGTGAGTGCAGGTTGAGCAGTGTGCCTGTGTGAGTCCAGGGTGAGTGATGTGGATGGGTGAATGCAGGCTTAGTGGTCTGTCAGGGAAGGGTGAGTAATGGGTCTATGAGTGCAGGGTGAGTATTGTGCCTATGTGAATGCAGGGAGAGTGATGTATCTGTGCAAGTGCAAAGAGACTGGTCTGGCTACTCCCAGAGATGTGCTTGAGAATGCACCATTTGCCCACTCTTTTTTCAAAATTTTCTCCACCTGTAGGTGGTTTGGGCTCGCACGCTACGCTCGCTCACCACAGTGCAGTATTTACGCCTCACCACTTTCAAATGTCACCAGCCGCCACTGAATGAGGTGTATACCTCTAACTAAAAATTGACACCTATATATCTAAAAGAAGTTTTCCTGGGTCCCTACGCATAGGTGGGAATATTCTAGGTGTCATGACTTCAATGAGGATACCTACAATGAGGATACCTACAAGTAAGTAACATTGTCTTAGAAAAATTTGGTGACCTGGCCGGAGTGACCACACATCTATGATCAATAATAGGTGTCGGTATACGCATATCATATCAATAAAGGACAAAGAGTTTTTTTGGTTAAGGTGGTGCTGTCATGCTATGCACCCAGTCACCATAGGTGCTAAAACAAACAAGCCCGCAAGGGTGTGTTCATATCATATCATAAGAAACAAGCAAACCAGCACACACTGGTCAGTTTCGTTTAAAGTCCAACTTGTCTCGAGTCAATCAATAGTTTAGTGAAGAATCAAGTCCAATCCACTGTTGATTTTAGTCTCCAACTCGCCCCTGTATGTGGCAAGAGATCTAAAGGGCATCATTTGAATGGTCCCTATGTCTGCTGACTCTGAGCCAGTCCCGCATTTGGTGCTGGCACGCATTACATTTCCTGGGCTATTGTTGACTGCGCAGCAAATTGCTACTTTTAAAGAGGTCATGCTGCAAATTTTGTAGATGCTACCGGCTCTTGCCTTTAGGCCCTCAGTTGGACTTATGCAGGTGGGCTTAATGCCGACTGCTCCCTTTAACCCCATTCCCAAACATGTACCTAATCCGGTCCAGTCCATGCTGATGGCAACTCAGCCGGTGCCTGGACCGGATCCAATTGTGACTCCAGAGACAGACAGACAGACACACTCACACTCCCGCAAATACTCACACACATACACCCCCCTCTTCCCTCCTCCCCCACCCCCCAGCAAGCCTTTGTCACACGATGAGTACCTAAAGCTCAACCAGTGGTTGTACAGACAGACCTATAGCCTCTGCTTTTCACCCAATGCTAGTACTCTTTGAGTATAGAGGCCCTCCTTGTTTTTGATTCCGATGCGGTTTAGGACATCTCTTAACTCACTCACAACGCTGATAATGACTAGGACCTAGAAAGGCTAATCCCCCGCTAGATACTTCAACATAAAGCTGCACTCACCCCTTGGTCCACTAATGGAAAGAACTGCCTCTTTTGCAGTGGTGCAATGAGCATCACGGAAGCCAATTTGGCAGACTTTCTTCTGCCAGGTCTGTCTTCATCCGTCCCACTACTACCATATAATGAGACACTTACGGACATTCTCATGGCCGCTTGGTCTAAGCTTTTGTGTGCCCCTCCAGTTGGCCGATCTGTGGCTGTAATTTTCTGACAGAACACCCAACACCTGAAGGCCTTGAGGTGCAGGCATCCACAAGTAAAGTCAAAACAAATGCTTTTCCGCAAAAGCACCTGGATAATAAGTTCAAATATATAAATGACTTGGGTATAAAAAACTTTTCTTTGGCTAGCCTAGTTTTACGTTCTCTGAATGCAGTGTTAATTCTGGGCAGCTACACCTGTGCTATATCTGACACGTCCATTGAGATCTTGCTGGTTGTTCTGGAGGTCCTCAGGAACTCTCTGGACCAAACGATTCAAGACAGACATGCCACAGCAAAGAATGTGTTGCATACATCCCTAGGTACCACCAGCTGCATTGGCCATACTATTGGCACCAGTGTAGTACTTAAAAGGCAAGCCTGTATGTGATCAATCTGGGTTTAAGGGACATTCAAGCATCACTTATGGAGATGCCCATCTCGATCTTTGGAGTTATTGTCCCTGGACAGACAATTCGGCCAGCATTGTAGAATGTTTAGGGACTATTCCAGATGCTTAGTTCCAATCTTCCCAAACGGTGCAAAAGCAAACCCAGCCTTTTACCGCCCGAAGATGTGATAGCAGCTGAGTCCTTTCATTCTAGCAGGGACTACATGTTCTTTGCTCTTCCTGCCCTCCTGCAGCGGTTCCCAAGTTGCTTTGATTTGCCTTCTCATCCACTCTGAAGAGAGAGAAGTTGGACCACATTGCATGATATGAACATTGAAGATCTATGTTATTTTGTGGTTTTAAGATGCTAACACATTAGAGACTACCTAGAACAATGAAGTAAAGATGGTGAAACTGTAAAAATGATTTGTGAATGAAAAACATTTTTTATACTCTGCTTTATTATTTGTTCGTGTAACACAATGGCAGAATGAAAAGCGTAGTAGACATGCATAAGTGGTGGACAGGTATTCACAATGTATACTGTCTGTGCCCATATGGAAGGCAGGTATGAGCGAGTCCATGCAGCATTTATCTAGTTAGCAATGATTCTGAGGCCCCCAAATACTCTGGTGTTTTGGCTGGACATTCTTTCATAAATAGTCTTTTCTGTTTGGGCACATTGGTCCATCCTTCTCACCCAAGAGTTGGTGAGACCTTGTTCACCCATCAGTATCTAGCGATATCAGTCTTGGCCAGGAGGAGACGCAAGCCAACTAAGGTTTTGTACCCCATGGCCTATCTTCTCCCCCCCCCCCCCATCCCTCAGTCCTCCAACAGGAGCCCTAGCTTAGAAGTGTGATCAGTGGGGTGGCCCACAACATGAGACTAAAGCGTTCTGAGCAACCTTGTGCCATGTGGAAAAAGTCTCCTGTAGTAGTCCGGCATCCTAGAAACATCAGCCAATCAAAGGTGGGCTGACACAGTCAACTTATATGATGCCATCTGAGCTTATCTCCGCTCCTCGTCCTCTAATTGGCCCTAAGTCTTCTTCCCATCAGGACCGCCAATCCAGTAAAGGATCTGGGGAGTTATTCACTGAGGAGCAGTATTTTCGCAAGATGCCAACTTTGCCCAATATCTCCTGCACTATATTCGCTTCAAGGGAGATGAACTCAACCACAGCTGTCTGATTTGCCCAGTGTTGCTCTAGAATAGGCCTTAATTGGAGATTTTTATAAAGCGTAGATTTGTGTAGGGTGCATTCCCTTGATATGCTGTCAAAGGATTTCGTGTGTCTCTCTCTCCATAACTTAACCCCCAATTTCAAAATTCCAGTAAGGTCACACTGAACTGTAACCCTCAGAATGTGCAACCAGGTACCTAGGCACATGGATGTCTCACAAGTCAGCCTTCTCTGTGAATCCAAAAGAGCACTTTATACCAGCATATGAAAGCAACCCAAGTCAGCAGGAGGCAGGCGGAAGAGAGCCATAAATGAGATTGAAAGGATCAGATCCTTCAGTGAGGTCCAGTTGCAAGCAGAAGGCAGGGTTGTCTCAGGGACCAAAAAGACAGCAAGGTGTGTCACCAGGTAATAAAGCTGCATGTTGGCCATACACATTCAGCCTTCATATTCTGATTGGACACACTTATCTAGTCAGACTCTGAATTGGTTACTTTCCTGTGGAAGGTCTGCGATTGGGACTGGATTATGTGAAAGAATTGGTCAGGAATGTCTTGGGGATAAAATTGGAGAACATGGAGAAGTCTGGGGATAGCAACCATTCTGAACAGTGCCATGATTCCCATAACATAGAGGGGGGTTTCACTCCATCCCCGGAAGCCTCTCTGTAGGCCTCCCTAGGAGCGGGAAAACATTTAGTTGCCAATATGAATCTGGATCTACCATTACAGGCATCCCATGGTATACTTAACGATCTCAGTGCAGAAAGAGAGAAACTTAAACGGCGGACTGTTGTTTCTGCACCTCACGCCAGTTTCATATGTTGTAAGGGTGCTGCGCAACAAGCCCCGGCACCAGCCGTCAAGTGATGCCTCTGTGTTCCAGATCCTAAATGTAGCAAGAGGTAGGCGTGCGCCAGGCAAGGAAGTCCAAGATATCGGTATAATGTTTAGAAAGTCTTTATTTCAGATCGATTTATTCACACGATAAGAGCATTGAACTCAGCCAACGCGTTTCGTTCTCACATGGAGAACTTTATCAGGGCTGAAAAGTGACATGAAAAATACACAAAATCAAAAGAAATTATAACAAACTCGTAAGCAAAAGGACATAACACAGGACTAGAAGAACAAGACACAATAAAACCAAAAATTACATAAAGATGAAAAATTTCAAAAAGGCACACTAACCATTTATAGTACAGTCTATTAGTGAATAAGAAACAACCTACACTACATAATACCACATGAAGTACACAGAGGCCATTAAGACAGGACAAACACTCCAACTCGTGCTACTTACATAAGAAAATATTAATTCTTGAGAAGAGGAAGCGAGGGAGACACACAGGTTGTGTATAGGTATGTCTCCTAAAAGGAATTCATGTGTTTGGGAGAGAGATTTAAACACATGTTAATAATTAATAGGTGAATGAGAGGACTTCTCAACAAAGGGTTGAGAGCGGCTCTGCATTAGCACTAAAATATTGACATTCAAATATATAATTTTTAAAAACAGAAAAGAAATGAAAAAAGGAAGGAAAAGAAGAGAGGAAAAAAGGGGATCCATATTAAAGTACACCACACCAGGGGTCCTAGAAAGTGACCAAGTAGGGAAAGTGTTCCCATTAGTAAAAAAGATTAGCACCCTCACCTTAGATAAAAGCGAGTTGTGTAAAAGTAATGAAGAGATAGTCCACAGTAGACGTTCCAGGTAATTGCGCTGGGCGCAGAGCGGGAAATCCCAGGGCCAAGTCCGGCCTATGAGAAAAGATCTATACTCCATAAATGAGAGAAATAAGTGTTGAGGCTCCGGACAAGTGTTAAATTCCATCATTCAGGTATTAAAATTAATGAGTGATACACCCTCACCTTGAATAAAGAGATGTATGTGAAAGTAATGAAGAAATTGTCCACAATAAGCGCTCCAGGTAATTGCACTGGACGCGAAACGGGAATTCCCAGGGCCAAATCCGGCATGTACGCAAAGATCTAAACTCCACACAAAATGAGAAAAAAGGAAAAAAATATATATATATAGGCGTTGTGGCTCCGGACAGATCGTGAATTCCATAAAAAAAGTGGTGAGGCCAAAAGGCAAGACCCACAACACCCATTGTGAGCAACTAATGCTGCGCATAAATAACAATGTTCATCACACCCAAGACGGTCAACCATGTGTCGGCTGCAAAGCCCACAACTTGGTTAAAGGCATGTGTAGAATCAGAGTGAGTCAGAAAGCAGAAAAGTAAAGACCTGCAATATTCCCACCATCCCTGAGAACGGGTGCCGCCAAAGTGGACGCGGCTGGTGGTGCCCCCATTGGTGAAAAGGAAAATATCCACATGGGTTCAGAGATAAAGCTAGTATCCCCATTATTCACCAGTCTAACCACATCTAAAAGAAAGAGATGCAAAGGCCTAGCTTGACCTTGCAAAAAACAACCCCGTTTGGCACAAGATATAACGTTATATGAGTGTAAGTGCAATTAGACCGATCGGGATAAACAGTGCTCTGATGTTAAGACGGGGCATTTAAAAGATCGAAAATTAATCATAAACGGCAAAGAAGGGTCCAAATTAAGTAAACAAGTAGTTAGCCGCCCGACGGGCGGAGAAAATACCTCATCATCACTGCTCTCCTACGTACTAAATAGTGTGCTCAGGCCCCTCTTGAACCCTATCTAAAGAACCCCTCCTGAGGCAGTACCCAGCTCTAAAGACCATCGCCGAAGGTAAAGTCAACCCTCATGTTCCTCACCTGTCCGTTGTCGACTACTCGTCTCGGTGTCGCTGACAAAAGCCGTTCGCGCCATGTTCCCTTATGAGGCAAAAAGGGCGAACTTCCTGAAAAGGCGTGGCTAATCTCCCCACTGCTAGTGTGTAGGTGGGAGGGGGAACAAGAAAGCATAGACTGCATCCATGCCGGTGGCCACCGCCTACACGTAACCGCCATGGAAAGTAGGTGTTTAGCGTATCCGCTGTGTACCATTAAAGTAATGATGGGATTAATCGAAAATCATTGCGGGAATGGCCGCCATGTTAGAGTAGGTACTGGAAATACCAGTAGTATATAACCGAACTGAAGCCACCAAATAAGACGGCTTATTACTACGTAAACAAGGCAAAGTAGCCGTATCCAATTTAGAATCATAAGTGAAATAAAAAATGAAAAATAAAGTAACCTTTGGAGTAGCATGGTAGCTAACATGAACACAGAGCCATAATCTGCGTGTTCGCACCAGCAACCAGGCCATGTCCAAAGGGAATTGCAGATATCCGGAGAAAATGATGTGAACTAAAATTCCGGAAATCGTAAAGGTCAACCTAAATGAGGAAGATAATGCAAAGGGGCACAATAGCAGTGGCCTTAATGGACCACGTGCAAGAGTAGCCCCAGACATAAACAGGGGAACATACCCTGAGCGGGGACAGAGGTGAGGGAATATTGTAAGTTAATACTCCAGACCACTAAGAACAGTACAGGATCAAAAAAGTGTGGGAGAAAAATAGAGTGGAATGGTGAAAAGGGGCTAGAGGGCAACGTAGGGAAGCCCAAAAGAGCCTAACAGGTTCAACAGTGATACACGGTTTACATATGAATTAAAATCAAAGAACAAACCTGGATATGGAGGGACACAAGTACAGTCAAGAACACATAATGAGCATTTGTAGGGCCACTTGGACATAGTAACGAGGATCGTGCAAAAATGATAACTCATCAATAATAGTCAGTGTTTCATAAAAATAGGCAATAAGATATCAACTGGTATGGTCGACAAAGAGGATCAAAATAGCGTGGTAATGGGACATCAAAAATGGCTGTTAAGGGGCGGTAAAAGGTGGTCATCATGGCTCACCATTAACGAAAAAGTGCATCTCATTGTCAGTGTTGTGACCATGTGTAATGGAGCGCAATTTGCATATCCACTTGGCTTCGCACTGTCTCAGGTGAAGCTCCCTATTGCCACCCCTCTGTCCTGCTTCAACCTGATCAATGCCATAGAACCAGAAAGTGTTTTCTCCAGGGTGGGTTTTGACATAATGTTCGGCCAAGGGGTATTTCAAGTCGCCATTCATAATGGCCCTCCGATGTTCCTGAATGCGGAGTTCGAGATTTCTCTTAGTGATACCAACATAAATCAGTTTACACGGGCACCCAATTACATATATCACAAAGGTCGGATTGCAGTTAATAAACTGTCTGATCATCTATGAGGTGGACCCATTATGGCTGAATTCCTTAGTCTTGTTTATCCCGAATTTGCAAACATTGCAGGAGCTACAAATGTAGAACCCAGTGGGCTTTTCTGGAAGCCAAGTACCTATCCTTTCAGAAGTGGTGACATAGCTTGGGCAGAGTCTATTTGTAAGGGTGGTTCCTCTCCTGTAGGTGATGGATGGATTGCTACTGATTGAACCCTTCAAACTGGGGATTTCCTGTAGGAGATGCCAATTATGTTTAAACAGCCTGAAGATCTCGTCACTGTGGGTTGTGTATTGTGTTATGAAGCGAACCTTCCCATTGGTCCCAATGTCCCTTTTACGTGATGTCTGATCTGAAAGAGTCGCTACGCGTTTCAAGGTGTGTGCCCTTTTCTTTGCTGTGTCCAAGATCTTCCCATGGTAGCCTCTAGCACCAAATCTCTTCTTTGCCTCAGTAATGTTCCTAAGGAAGGTCCCTTCCTCACTGCAGTTGCGCCTGATTCTTACCATCTCCCCATAGGGAATGTTTCTGATCACAGAGCTAGCATGAGCACTGCTTGCATGCAGCACACTATTACAGGCCGTCTCCTTGCGATATAGGGAGCTATGTACCACCCCATCCTTTATATAGAACTGTAAGTCAAGGTAGTTCATTTTTTCAGTGTGATAGTTCATGGTCAGGCTAACGTTGTAGGGATTATTGTTGAGGTGTGCGAAATACTCCCGGAGGGAGGTCTCAGACCCCGACCACAGACAATGTCGTCAATGTCCCTCCCCCAGAACACAATGTGTTCAGTCCGAGGGGAGGCACATTTGCCCCAGGCATGCTCCCGCTCATACCACCCCATAAAGAGGCATGCATAAGAGGGAGCCAACCTGGAACCCATGGCAGTACCCTGCTTTTGATGATACCATGTACCATCATGGAGAAAGTAGTTCCTGGTGAGGATAAACTCTATCATCTCAATGACCATTCCATTGTGTTTATAGCAATCAGCACCCTCCTTATCAAGGAAGGATCTGACCGCCAAGAGTCCATACCTATGTTCGATGCATGTATTCAAGCTGACTACGTCAAGGGTTTCAAAAAGTAGGTCCTCGGACCAATTGAGGTCTTTAAATTTAGTCAAGATGTCCTTACTGTCCCTGATGTAAGAGGGCAGATTTAATACATGTGTCTGCAGTTTCAGATCCACGTATTCCGATAGTCTCTCAGTCTGGGAGTCCACACCTGATATAATTGGCCTCCCAGGGGGAAAATCCCCCTTCTTGTGTATCTTGGGTAATACATAAATACAAGGGAATTTAGGGCTTTCCACCTTCAGATACCGGTATTCATTGTCAGATAACAAGCATATGTCTTTTACATTCAGATAATTTCATATTGATGTCCCTGGTATGCTCACCCATGGGGTTGGTCCCAACCCGTTCATTACAATTGTTGTTGCCAGGTTGTCGATTGATTTCACCCATGTAATCCGATGTGTTCATCACGACAACATTACCACCTTTGTCTCCCTGAGCACAATGTTGTGATCATTCTGTAGTCTGATTAGGGCCTTCCTTTCGCCAAAAGTCAGATTCTGTCGGGGCCTCCCCCTAGATCTATTTGATTGGCCACGCCTTTTCAGGAAGTTCACCCTTTTTGCTTCATAAGGGAACATGGCGCGAACGGCTTTTGTCAGCGACACCGAGACGAGTAGTCGACACCGGACAGGTGAGGAACATGAGGGTTGACTTTACCTTCGCCCATGGTCTTTCAGAGCTGGGTACTGCCTCAGGAGGGGTTCCTTAGATAGGGTCCAAGAGGGGCCTGAGCACACTATTTAGTACGTAGGAGAGCAGTGATGATGAGGTATTTTCTCGCCCGTCGGGCGGCTCACTACTTGTTTACTTAATTTGGACCCTTCTTTGCCGTTTATGATTAATTTTCGATCTTTTAAATGCCCCGTCTTAACATTAGAGCACTGTTTATCCCGATCGGTCTAATTGCACTTACACTCGTATAACGTTATATCTTGGACCAAACGGGGTTGTTTTTCGCAAGGTCAAGCTAGGCCTTTGCATCTCTTTCTTTTAGATGTGGTTAGACTGGCGAATAATGGGGATACTAGCTTTATCTCTGAACCCATGTGGATATTTTCCTTTTCACCAATGGGGGCACCACCGGCCGCATCCACTTTGGCGGCACCCGTTCTCAGGGATGGTGGGAAGATTGCAGGTCTTTACTTTTCTGCTTTCTGACTCACTCTGATTCTACACATGCCTTTAACCAAGTTGTGGGCTTTGCAGCCGACACATGGTTGACCATCTTGGGTGTGATGAACATTGTTATTTATGCGCAGCATTAGTTGCTCACAATGGGTGTTGTGGGTCTTGCCTTTTGGCCTCACCACTTTTTTAATGGAATTCACTATCTGTCCGGAGCCACAACGCCTATATATATTTTTTTTTTTTTTCATTTTTTCTTTTTTTTTGTGGAGTGTAGATCTTTGCGTACAGACCAGATTTCGCCCTGGGAATTCCCGTTTCACGTCCAGTGCAATTACCTGGAGCGCTTATTGTGGACAATTTCTTCATTACTTTCACATATCTCGCTTTATTCAAGGTGAGGGCGCATCGCTCATTAATTTTAATACCTGAATGATGGAATTTAACACTTGTTTGGAGCCTCAACACTTATTTCTGACATTTATTTATGGAGTATAGATCTTTGCTCATAGGCCGGACTTGGCCCTGGGATTTCCCGCTCTGCGCCCAGCGCAATTACCTGGAACGTCTACTGTGGACTATCTCTTCATTACTTTTACACAACTCGCTTTTATCTAAGGTGAGGGTGCTAATCTTTTTTACTAATGGGAACACTTTCCCTACTTTGTCACTTTCTAGGACACCTGGTGTGGGGTACTTTAATATGGATCCCCTTTTTTCCTCTCTTCTTTTCCTTCCTTTTTTCATTTCTTTTCTGTTTTTAAAAATTATGTATTTGAATGTCAATATTTTAGTGCTAATGCAGAGCTGCTCTCCCCCCTTTGTTGAGAAGTCCTCTCATTCACCTTTTAATTATTGACGTCTCCCAAACACATGAATTCCTTTTAGGAGACATACCTATACACAACCTGTGTGTCTCCCTCGCTCCCTCTTTTCAAAAATTAATATTTTCTTATGTAAATAGCACGAGTTGGAGTGTTTGTCCTGTCTTAATGGCCTCTGTGTACTTCATGTGGTATTATGTAGTGTAGGTTTTTTCTTATTCACTAATAGACTACTATAAATGGTTAGTGTGTCTTTTTGAAATTTTTCATCTTTATGTCATTTTTGGTTTTATTGTGTCTTGTTCTTCTAGTCCTGTGTTATGTCCTTTTCCTTACGAGTTTGTTATAATTTCTTTTGATTTTGTGTATTTTTTATGTCACTTTTCAGCCCTGATGAAGTTCTCCATTTGAGAACGAAACGCGTTGGCTGAGTTCAATGCTCTTTTATCGTGTGAATAAATCGATCTGAAATAAAGACTTTCTAAACATTATACCGATATCTTGGACTTCATTGCCTGGCGCACGCCTACCTCTTGCTACTTAACGATCTCAGCTTGAACACATAGGTTGGACTCCCTTTGAGTTGCCAACTCCCCTATTTGTACTGGGACAATAACAGACTTGTACCAATTGACGACTAGGTCAGACACCTCTCTATAGAGAGTTAGCATCTGCATGTCATCCTTTTCAGGACCTGGAGGAGAAACCGCCAGTATAGAGAGTCAAAAGCTTTCTAAATCAACTACCATCAACGCACTGATGTCAGGGAATTCGTGGACTGGGGGAAGTGCTATATGCACTCACCAAAGGCAATGATACATACTAAGATTTGGCCTAAAGTAGTTTTTCTCCGCGTGCCCATAGTTAATGACTGTGATTAAACCTGTTCAGAAGGTCTTTGGCCAAGATCTTGGGGTCAATGTTAATAAGACTATTGAGGTGGTTGAAGGTGCTGCAGTCTGAGGGGCGGCCCTGCTTCAATATAACCACTGTGTTGCCCCCAGAAAGATCTTCTGGCAAAGATTCAGATGGCACTGCATCACTGAACCGGCACAGAGTATAGAGTTTTAAAAGGGAGGCATATTTCTGAAAAAATGTACTGCCATTTGGGTCCAGTGCCTTACCGTATTGTATACCCATTACTGCTTCAAGTGATTTCTTCCATATCTTAGAATCCTCCCCAGGCATCAGACTAGATCTGGAAAATTTGTTCAGCAGTACCTCTGCGCGTCGTAGAGGGCGTCGAGTGACTCCGCAGCGATGTCATCTCCAGAATGTGACGTCAACTGAGTCCCTATACGTCCTCTCCTGACACGCCAACGTCAGTTCCTTCTTTCCACTCTAGCAACATGGATCTGAACTGCAGTTCCTTTGGCCGTTTTTCAGCCTACTTGATGTTTTTTTGTTGACGGAGCACCCTTCTTCAATGTCCTCTGAGTTCAAGCCTTGGGAATGTTTTGGACAACAAATGTCCGCCATGGACCCTCACTCAGTTTGCATTTGGTGCCTGGGTGAGCACCATGACTCAGAAGAGTGCGACTCCTGTCACCAGCTCCACCTGAAAGCACGCAGGGAACATTGCATGATGCTCCTTGCTGTGCTGATGTCACAGACATCAAAGTCTTCTCATCCTCCTCGGTCCCCCACGTGCTCTGCGGACTGACCGAGCGTCCATGCTTGGAGCCGTTCTCGCGGGCATCATTCTCATTCGACGTAGGAGCTTTGTGGTTCAGGCTGTTTTAGCCACCCAAAATATTGACTTTCTCCCTCCTGTCCCTCTGGAAAGAGAGGCCAGGAAAATTGACGCTTGTGGTAGGCATATTTTCTCTTCTTCTAGCTCTGCCCTGTGCTCTCTAAACATTTCTTGTGTCCTCTCCTGCTTCTCCTGCGCCTTATGGGACTCAGTGGAGCGCCTCTTGCCCTGCCTTCCAGAAGAAGCCCGGAATGCTCTCCTTCCCCTGGTACGAGATGGGCAACAAGCTGCCACTCTTAGCATCCGCTGTGGTATGAATACCACTGATTCTGTTGGGTGGGCTATGGCCTCTTCCATAGCTTTACGTCAGCGTACATGGTTGCGTAGTTCCAGGTTTTTGGAGGCTGTGCAAACTAATTTAATTGACATGCCTTTTGATGGTGCCTTTCTTTTTGGTGTGCATGCAGATTCGGCTTTAAGCTGGTTCAGAGATAGTTATGGTGGTACGGAATCTTAACTCTGTTGTACTAGGTTTGTCGGGTACAGTTTGTTCCCCCTTGTTTTAACTGTTGTGCAACTTCGTAGGGTGCAGTACTCTCTCCCTTCCAGTGGTACACCCATTGTGGTACTCCTGCTTTCTGCATGTGCTTTTCTCATTTATGCTGTCAGTGACAGGTTTTTATGTCTCGCAAACCTGCGTTGCAGCGCGCATGCGCTGCTCGCTCTGCGAGGCTTCTTGTAATCGATTACATTTTAGAAGTGGAGTGTAGGCTCCGCCCCTTGTTTTCATTGGCTTGCGTCATCGTCCATGCTAAACGCTGGCCTCCGATTGTAAGTGAGGCTTTTTAGTCCCTCCTTGTTACCGCCCTGTCTCCTTTTGGCCCCGCCCACCCGGACTGGATCGTTTACTTGCGGCGTTACACAGTCTCCTTCATAAGTCGGTAGCGCACTATGTTTTTTCAATCAGTGGGCTTTCGTTGCCATCCACTCTCGTTGCCTCGTTTTCTCTCTCTCTCTGCTGTTCTGTTTCTGCACAACCGCCTTCTTCTCCCCAAGTGCCTACTTTTCACGGACTGTCTCTCGCGCCTTTTCCCTGTCTCACTGATGGCCGGGCTGACATCTCACTTCAGGGGGAGAACTGCGCGCCGCCCTGTGAGAGCAGCACTCCACAAATGGAATATTCTACATAATTTCCGAAAATGCTTGTTTTTATCACCCATTTCTCCTCTATCAGATGACATTCAGATTGATAGCAGATGACTCGACTGACATCGCCGTGGTTTTACCGGGTCAGATTTACCATCTCGTTTTAACCGTTTTACTGCCGGCGAGCCGCCGCGACTGCTAATGCTGGGGCCATCAAAGCGCCGGCGGAGGAGGGGCGGGCCGGGGGTAGTCATAGCCTGTGTGCCCTCCTTGGTAGAAAGCGTGAGGGGTGGGCGGCCCGTGGGCAGGTGAAGGCCCCTGCCCCCTAGTGGTGGAAACGGGTAGTGCACTGGTGTAACCAGGCTCCCCACGCCACAGGGTCGTGGAATGGAGCATGGTGTGCGGCTTCGCTTTAATTTATAGTCTGCAGAGTAACCCGGCAGGAGGCGTGGGGCTCTGGGGCTCGCGATGCTGACTTAAGAACATGCCTTCTCTGCTCCTTCCCGCCATGGTCACACCGCTGTCTTCACCGCACTGCCACAGTTGGCATATAATGCCGCATACCTCGCACTTGGTGGCCGACAGATAATTGACCTCGTGATTATGGTGCCCCACGTGCCATTATTCTGTGACCACCCCTCCCCCTGACACTAGCTGGTGCGCTCTGCGTCCCCTTATTAATTGCTCGAGGGCGGTGGCCGCCTCTTAACCAGGCGCCGTTATCAGCCCCGAGCCATTAATGCGGCAGCTGGCACACACAGGGGCTCCCGGCATTAAAAGCTGGCATCTGCTGGGGTGAGCAGCGGCGAGCAACTGGTAGAGGGCAAACATCTGGGCCAGCTGCAGTGGCGCATCGACTCTGGTCCGGGCCTGGACCACCGTGAGTCCGCCTGGGTGGTGTGCACACAGTGGAGCTCGATGGCAGTCCTTGAGAATGAATCCAGTCAGGCATTCGGGATTGCCATTCTCTCAATTAATGATGCACTCCTTGACCCAGTGTGCTTGCTTCATGGGCAGGCAGAATAAAGAACAGCAGGCCCTGATGTTTGGGACATGATAAACAGAGGACACCTGGGACACTCTACCGTAGGCTTTGCGTTTTTGGGGGATCTGCTCTTCTGTTACATGACCGATGTAAATCTGCATTTATATAGCTCCTACTACCCCTGACGAAGTGTTACATAATAAACAAGCGTTTGCAATGCAATAGGTCTCGCATTTACGCGAGTTTAAGCTATTGGCTTTGTAAATGACAATGCCTTTTATTTATGTTTCAAAAACCAAAACCTAAATAAAAAGCATTGCCATTTACAATGCCAATAGCAAAAACTCGCGTAAATGCGAGACCTGTTGCATTGCAAATGCTTGTGTTTCCAACCATCTAGAACATATCTTGTTTTGTGGTTTCATAGCAATCTGTTATTACAGCTTCTTTTGCCGCTTGATTTTTCCTACCCGGGTACTTACGGTGCTGCCGGTATTCTGTTTCTATTGTGCGGATGCTCTTTAGACTTGTTCCCTGTTTTCGGGGGGCCTTATTTTGTTTATGCCTTAGAGGCATTTTGTGTGCTATCTATGCACTTGGTATCCCTTGTAGAGAGACGTTAACTTAATCTTTTCTCTGCCCCCCTCCATATGAAGGACACTGGTACCACAGCACTCTTGGCCTGGTTTACTTTTGTTCTGGTCTTCGACCCTTTTCAGTGTGGACCTTTTCCTTGTTCTGCTTTACTCTGTTGGACACATGGTTTTTCTCCTACTCATGTCTTGTCCCTAAAGGTTTGGGACTGGGTTTCAAGACTCCACCTCCCTAATGCCATTCTGGTATCGGCATCTTTTTGGCGTATTATTTCGAATCATGCCAGGGCACTGCTTTCTTGTGTAGGTCCTTTTCTACCTTATCGTGCTTCTGCTGCTGTTTATCTTTAGCAGTCTGGTGTTCTTACCCTTACCTCCCTCCCTGCTTAGGGTACAATCGCTGCTGTTGCCTCCTGCAGGTTTTTTTTTTATCCATATCTGCCATCGCAGCATGGAGTAGCTGTTGTGTTTGCTGTTCCTTCAGTTCTCTTCACCTGGGACACCCGTCCCCTTGATTGCTTTGATCCTCCTTATTTCGCAAGAGGCTGGGTTTTCCCCTTCCTTCCTGTATCTTCCTCCCTCCACTCCCACCTTTGTGCCGTCCATTTTTCTATTGGGCAGGTTCCATTTAATCCCCTTCTTTGGTGGGGGTATTTTGTTACTTTTTCTTGAAGCATAAGCTATCTTTCCTCAAGTGTCCGTGAAGCGTTGGTCTGGTTTCTTACCTGTTTCTCCTGCTTCCATCAGTTGGACAATGTGCGATTGTCATAATGAACTATCTGTTGCTCTTAGTTTCCGCCAGCCTGCTTTTTCCCCTGGCGGCTACCCTTTTTCTTCTTCTCTTTTATGGTCTTTCCACATGCTGTTTATTCCTTGCTTCTCCTACTATCGCCTTCTGGCATCCCTTAGTTGGTGGCGTTGGTTCTTGGACGGTTGCCCTTGTTCTTCTGTAGTGGGCGATGCCTTCCCATTCCTACTTTTATGTGCCAGCTATGTCTTTCTGTATCCACCTCAGTTACCGTCGTATCCTCTTCTTTACGACGGTAGGAAATATTTGATCTGTCCTTCCTTGGCTACCTCTGTTTTTGGAGTGTCCCTCATTCCTCCTCTTCTTGTCTTCCCGCTCGCTGGCGGAGGATGTGGGTTACCTTCGGAGGAGTGGATATACTTTGCTGTTCCCTGTATCACTTGTGTGTCTACGGGAATTCTGTTTTTTATATGCATATTTATCCTCATATGCATTTATCTTTGGATGTGTCTGCATGTATATACCTATCTCTTGATTGGATCTCTTGTAGAAGTATTTTTCTTCAGGTATATATATATGTGTGTGTTCTGCACATATGGTTGTCTGGCCTTCTATACTGTGTACATCTCTGTGTTTATCTACACCCTTCTCCGTGACCTGGTTGAACCTTCTTGGTTGTACTTGTCTGTTTCCTTCTTTCTTTTCAGTGAGCGTCTCCGTTACATTTATGCACAATGCCTTGTAGATCTATCAAGGTTCTCAGAATAAGAGCGGTTTATTTTTACCGTTATTGCTTTTCTAGCGATGCTCTTCAGCATTCATTGTTCTCTCTTTCTCTTTCCTTCATCATTCTTGATTGGAGGTCCCCTTTTAAAAAAAAAAAAAAAAATTCTCCAGATTGTTTCTTAGACGATCGGTGGGTGATCTTATTGATTGTGTGTGTTCGCTCCAGCTGAGCACGCTGTGTATGCTACTTTCATTGACTTTGGGCGTGGACTCTATGGACTATTGTCCTTGGTCCCTTTGGTTCTCCCGATAGTGTGTTGCACCCCTTTTTCGGCTGCCTATTTTACTGGTTCTTTACCATGTTTCTCATGGTCTTGTAGCTTTCTACTCCCTACGGGCTTCCAATAGTCCTTCTTGGAGATCAGCCATTCGGTGAGCTTCTTTGCTTCACCTATCATTTTTCAGATAGTCTGGTCCCTACTATCTTTTTTAGCAGCTTCTCCTATTTGGGGGTTTGGTGAGGTTGGCTCGCAGCCCTTCCTCCAAGGATAGTATTGCTTCGGTATCTGATTCGAAGTTAAGGAATCTGTGGCTAGATATTCTATCAGATGAACAAATTACTAACCTTCGGTAATGCCTTATCTAGCCGCAGATTCCTTCTCGACCCACCCATCTTCCCCCGCCTCGAACTGAGGGCCCTGTGGTCTCCTAGATCCTATTTTTGCATTCTACTTCATTTCCTATCTATAGTTGATGATACAAGATTTTTCCCTTTTTGGCGCACTATTTCCTGAGACTGTTTCTCTATGTGGCTCCGCGTTGTTGGCGAGGAAAGGATCACAAAGAAACGTCAGCACGTCGGGGGAGGGCTTATATGGACTCCATTGACGTCCCATTCGGGAGGCGACATCACTGCGGCGTCGCTCGATGCCCTCTACCGACGGGCAGAGGTACTGCTGAAAAGATTTCCAGGTCCAGTCTGGCACCTGGGGAGGATTCTAAGATGAGGAATCTGCAGCTAGATTCTGTCTCTACCAGATAAGGCATTACCGAAAGTAAGTGATTTGTCCATTATGAAGGGAAGATCTAGCATCTCCCACTCTGGAATAGGGAGGGCCACATTGATTCATTTTTGGATAGGGGATATGAGGCCTCGTGTTCCGACAGAGGACATGCAGCCTAATGACACTCATAATATGTTACGAATGCAGAAGCTAGCTTGAATGTACTGTGGACAAGTGATACGAAGTTCTGCAACATGCCCTAGAGGGTACTTCACAGTTAGCCAGCCATTATAATGGCTTGCCTGTTTGGTCACTGAGTTCTTATATGAATTTTTTCAATATCAGCAATACCAGTTTGGCATCATCCTTAGCCAAGTATTTCAATTTCGACTTAGCAGAGTCCAGGTGTTGGAATGGTGCAGCCCCTTTAGTGGAGGTAAACACCTGCTCCAGGACACGGATTTTAGTTTCTAAGTTCAGTATAGGGAGCTCGGTCTCTCAAGCCTTGTTGCAGAGATATGATTGCTTTCCCTCTCACTAGTGCCTTGAAGGCATCCCATAATATGCAGCACGAGTAGACAGATACAAGTTTGAGCTTGTTTCCTCTTAAGAAGGGGGGAAAGTCTCCATATACAAGCCATCAGGTGTTTAGTCACCAGATAGCTTGGGGCGTTCTCATGTGCGACCTATGCTCAGTTCCAGCAGGGAGTGTTCAGACAGTCCATGAGGGAGAATATGAAATCCAGATGACCAAGACATGTTTACAGCTGGCAGAAAGAAATAGTAGATGCTAGGGAGTGACCGATGGCACGCCAGATAGAAGGCGTAGGTACTTTCATCCCCATGGCAAGCCTGCTATCTGTCACACAGAGCCAACAGTGTCGACCAGTCAGAGAGGGAAGTAGACCTCTGTGCTGCTGAGGGACAGGTCTGGCAAATGTCTTGATTGTACTTAGCGTTGCAGTCCCTCTCTAGCACTGTGAGCCTCTGAAGTGTATGAGCCAGCAGATTGGTCAGCACTCTTATGGTCCCTTATGTAAATCGGAGAAGGGCATTGACGCTCTGAAACATCGACAGGATGCCCTCTAATCTACCCATTTCCAATTCATATTGCCCCAGCCGGTCAGCGTTGACCTAGGACACCACCGATGGGAAAGACCCACAAAACAAGAATGACACTCGCCTTAAGCTCCTTGTAAAACTGGAGTGGTATGCACAGCTGTACCAATATCTTTCCAGGAAGGGTCAGTTTGTGCACATCAGGTGCATCTCGTGCAACAGAAGCACAGCTTAGCCCTGGCGCTAGGCATACTCTAGGACCGCCCTAATTTGATCTTCTCATTGAGGCCGTTGTCATTCCAGTATTCGGTACTTGCATTCCTCCACTGCCTGACTCACAGCCATATCTGGATGGAACTGTCAGAATACATGCTGCTGCATCATCTCAATGCACTGCATTTCGGTTGAGAATCTGTACCACCTACACTTGTGAGAGTGGTTATCATAAAAGCAGTACCAAAAACCAACATAAAACCCCAGTAAACCTCCCAACTTCATCATACCCCATCCTGTGCTTCCACCCACTAAGCATCTGTCACCCCTAAAAGCCATGACCTATAAGACTAACTTTTAATTAGAAACAAATGGTGTCAAAGCAGAGAACCACCCCCTATAATCCTAAGTCCTGGCTTATCTATTCATACACATCTTACCCTAAGCTGTCCCAGTCTGAAAACTCCCATCCAGTCCATTGAACAGGCAGCCCACAAAGTAGACTGTGCCCCCACCGCCCAACTTGGCAGGAATTAAGGAAAGGAAATAGAAGTGTGTAAATACTTTTGTCACCCTCCTCGAGCCTCAGCCTGGAAATAAGATAAAAGAAAAAAAAAAACATAAAAAGTTAGTCAGAGTATTGTATAGAATAGTCTTGGGTCCCCAACTGGGGGTCATGGCCAGTTTCTGCATTCATGTTTTCAAAGTGGTCATCGCTCCGATTAGCCTCTTCCCTCTCATCACCAGGTTCTGCCAGCCTTCCCCATCATTGCTCTAGCTGGCTTGACCTATATCTATACTGTGGCAATGGCGGCGCCTTTGCAGTATGGGTCTCTCTGCTCCTCAAAGTAGTCCTCTGTAGACTCAAGCATTTCAAAGTAGAGTGCCTTTCCTCTGAAACTGACCTTCAGCTTAGCAATATCTAAAAGTATAGAGCCAGTGTTGCATAGCATGTTGTTTGTGTTTAGTGGCTCGGAAGGACCTCCTTTTCTGTTGAAAAAGAACAGCATAATCCATAAAAAGCATCACTTAGGTTGAGTCAAAAAATAATATATGATATGCTTGTTATATTGCCTCATGGTCCATATAGTTGAGCAGTCTTGCAATTATACGGTCTCTGTGACAGAGCGAGATGCGCTCACTTAGTCACAAATTGGGATCAGTCCTCAAGATGCATCCATGTCTTGATATAAATGGTGATGAACAACTCAGGCCACAGTACTTCCATCCTCTTTGGCATCTGGTATTCTTGACTATCGCCTTTGTAGACTGGGTGGGCTGGAGTGCAGGGGGCATCAGCCAGACAAACCAGGGAGCTCTATTACATTCAAGTCACTGGTACAGGAAAGTGTACTGTGGTCTGCTCCTGCCATAAACATAATCTCTGGGTCAGCTGCGCCCCTCCTCTCAACAGTATCAGCTAAGTGTCAGAGTCAGGCCCAGAACGATTATCTCTGCAGGGAGGGAGAGAAGAAATGAAACTGGGGGTTGTACTGAGTTAAAGGAAACTGCTCTCCCTCGATCCTAGTGCCCCATCTTCCCCTGCAAGTTGGGGTCCATATTGGGGTGACTAACAGTGTTTCTGTGGCCCTGGTCATGTCTGCAAAATTTCAAGCCTCCAGCTGGCTCGATTTTTGCCACTACCCAGACTCTCCCTGAACTCCTGGGCATGGGAGGAAGAAAGAGAAGTGGGGAATGGGAGAGAGAAAACTCCTAAGCTCCTAAACTTCTATACCGGGCTCAGAGGGAGTGCACAGCACATTCCACCCCAGCAGTCCTTTATCTGGAGTTAAAGTTTACCTGTGGCCCTTTGGTAAGCCTGAATGTCTGGGCTGGAAATCTGGTCTCCCCCAGTCTGCCCATCTGTGGCTCTGTATATTGGGCCACTATATTGTTCGCAGGTGCCGAATGTTAGCTACAGTGTGGCGCGCCTTACAGACCTCCAGACTGGTGCTCCAAGTCCTTACACCTCTCCTGTCACAGCCTACAGCAGGAAAAGTGTCTCCACCTGTTTCCACTTGTGTTTTCACTCTATGGCTGCTGCAACCTGCTACTCCTTCCAAGGAAAACAAGGCAGTAAGGTGGGGGAGGCGGCTCAAACACCTTTATTGCCCCAGCAGCTGCAATAATATCCACCTCCAAGTAATCTGTCACTGCCACAATCAGAACAGGAGCTACTGATGGCGAGATTAGCATGTCTTAAGGCAGATCTTGCAGATGATTAAATGGCTGGTGGGAGCTCAACTTGAATGCGTCTGCCATGTTGGCTCCTTTGGTGAGGCCCCACCCCCCAAAAAGTGATGATAATTTCAAGTAAAATGAGCAGCATTTAGAATACAGGACGTTGACACAATGATTAGTGGAGGGTCTTTCAAGAACCTGCAAGGCCTGTTCAAAGACTCTTCGCTCTTCATTCAAGGCCACTGTGCATGACCAAATATCAAGTGTAGCATTCTCGGGTGATACTGGAGAGTTGGCTCACTGTAACCAGAGGCTGATGGCATGGATACTTCAGACTTAGGTACTCAGAGATGTTTCAGAACCACAAAATATAACTGCTTTCTCATTCACACCATGCGATTGTCAGCCATGCTTATATGGTTAGAAAAAAACATGATAGATTTTGAGAGGGAAGACAGTACAACAATCGTTTTTGAGCACGCCATATAAAAACGAATCACAGCTCGCAATATAAAGAATTTCTGGTAAGTCAGGGCCGAATGGAGCTTGCTGTTATATTGCCACAGGCTTTCACAGCTATTGCGTGGAGGGTGATGCTGGGTAGCGACCATTAGCAGTGGTGGCACCCAGGATTAAGGAGTATTTCCAAAGAAGCCTTCAAAAGTACCTGCATCTTCTGTAATTATTTTTGCCACATAATTGTTAAGAGACGCTATGCCTAACAACAAATTCCAAGAAATTAAGGAACATGGCTGAAGTGTCCAACGTAATTAATTTTTGGTCCAAAACACTTTGTACCCCTTGCAGTTATGAAACTCATGTTTTAGGTAAGCTTTAGCTTTGAAGGATTTTTTACCCAGTTTTAATTAAAAATAGAAATAGCAGAAAGAGTGATCATTTTTTTTAAATAAAAAAAAATGCATTGATCCTTTTCATATCGGAGGTCACACGCTGCACCCATAACTTGGTTCTCTTAGTTTCTGGTGGTGCGAAATGTGTTCTGGAGTGAAGGGGTGCTGAATGGAGTGTATGGCATCAGTATAAATCAAGGAGAGAGCGAGGAAGTTTAAGGGGAACGTCCCTATCCCCAGTTCAAATGTATGCGAAACAATGTGGACAAACCCACTGAGAAAAAAGTCAGGACTCGCTGTTATAATGAACAGTGCCAGGGAACCATTAGGTTTTGTTAAAAGACCCCTCACATACCAACCTGTTTGGTGTCATGCTTCATCATTGGGGTCCCAATCGGGTGGCCGAATGCCCCCCGGTTGTGCTACGACGCCTGATTACAGCAGAGCTGGTGTGGTGTATATTGTGTGAAGTGGTGTAGTGAAGATAAAAGTATCTCTGGGAATCCTTGCCTAATGTGTTTATTAGTGGCGGCCCAGGATACGGCTAAAAAGAAATAGCGCAACTACTGGAGTAAATTTTCTCTTAGTTGTCTAAAATAAGGTCTACATGTTTCAGCCCTAGGTAGAAAATAAATGGGCTTTCGTCAGGACCGGGTGAAGAGTGCGAGAGTGGCAAAAAATCGTGCTGCGTGAAAGGTGAATATCCAACACACGCGCTAAGGTGTGTTGTAGTGCTCAGTGGTATCTGTATACTTACGACCCACTGTAAAAAAACACTGAGTTATAGTGTTAGGCAGGAATTCAGGGTCCGGGAGGGGTACCGTCTATTGTCACACTTTCATCAAAACGCGAGACCTGCTAGAACCTAGTTTGGTCTCCCGTGATCCTGGCTGCTGTGTATGGCATCAGGCCCGGGCCTACTGTAGACCTGTTTGATGGACTCTATATGTATGTTCTGGCCTGTGGGACATGCAGCCAAAGCCCCTACTACAGAGGTTTTTAGGGCACTATCTGTATCTATGTCTAGTGAATGCTGAGAGAGCAAGAGATGGCCTTCAGTCAGACCCAGCACTTAAGTCCTTGTAATTGAACCCAATCTCCAGGGCATATTGGACGAGGCTGGTGGTTGTGCTGCTGTTAAGTTGGCAGGGATATATATTGTTTACATTTTGGAAGAGTTTATCATGAGTGTTAGGATAACCATTCAGTGAAAGAGGGGTGTGAGATGTTCAAAGACCCTTCACTCAAGGTGAGGGCCAAACATAGGAAATGGGAAGATTGGACTGTTGTCTGCATAAATGATGTGCAACAGCCTACCGATGGTGGAGTGCATATAGAAATTATTTGGGATTGAGCCTTATGTAACACATAAATTAAGTTCATCTTTCAAGCACTAAAATCCTTCCTTACTGTGGTGATCTATGCAGACAATACCACAGAATGCAGAATAGCAAGGAGGCACCCATTTCCTTCTAAAAACTTGCAACTGGCTGACCTTAATAATCTTCCACTCTGTGTGGATTGATAACATCACAGGAAAAAGCCTGAACATGCATCTCCAATCATCTCATAAGTGAGACGTTCCTATGTTCTCAACCTCTTTTCAAGGCCTGTACTTGTCCACTCATTGATATAGACATCAAGTCTGAACTCAAAAATGTGACAAGTTTGCTTCTTGAATTGGCAAGATGCCCAAATCTCAAGGGAATAAGCTTGTATATGGATTGACTCAGGCATGTCTGTACTCTTCCCTTAAAGCCCTCTCCAAGTGAGGCTCCTCCAGACGTCTCAGTTGAGCCTGTGGCGCGCAGTCATCCTTGTGGCTCCATTTAGACCACACCATGTCTGGGTGACTAGGATCAGCTCCATAGGCTTCCGAAGGACCATGTCCACCTCCCCCAAAGGAGAGACTTCTTCTCCCTGGAGTAAGGGAGACTGTTATAGCCCACTTTTCCGTCACTCTGGTACAGCACATGGTTCCTGAGGAACCTTTCCAAATCGGCACCACTACTGACACAACGTTAACCTCTTGAGGTCTGATAAAAGTTCTCACAAGAGCCCACTAAAATAGCAAATGGCTATGGTTCTGTTATTAGATTAGCAGCGAACATCAACCTACTTACCTGCAAGGTGGATGATGTGATGCCTTATTCATGTCACTTGGTTGACATGGAAATGCTTATAGATATTTGCAAGCCCAACCTGTGAGGCCATTTTGAGCTTACCAGAACAGTTGTTTGGTATCTTTCACCATACAGACGAAGCTTATAAGTAACATTGTATGGTCCTAATGTATTTTTTCTTGGCAGTAGGCAACCTACTGTGCCTTAGGGACTGAGCCTCGTCCTAGCCAGGTTGTTGTATAAACTGAACCAATGCCTTCCTATGATATCAAACGTCTAAAACAGAAGACTTCTTTCATGTAAACCATAGTATATGCCATGGGCATAAGTAAGCTGCACGCCATTTGTGCCTTGGAGCCTTTTAAATGATTCCATAGGGACAGAATAGTTCTCTTGACTAAACTTTCCTTTATTCTAGAAGTAGTGCTGAAATTATTTTTAATTTGGAGATTATTCCCAATATTATTCTCATGTCCTCATGCTTATTTGGGAAAGGAGACATTTTGTAGTTTGTATGTGAGCCTAACTGCTTCTTTCTCAACTGAACCAGGGGCCAACTTTTTTCTTTGGCTTCAGTGATGCCACAGAGTGACTGCTATAGCCTCCATTGCCATATGGAACTCATCATGCTTTATTGAAACTTAATAGTTTTTACTGTTGGTCCATGGTGCACTCTGTTCACAACCACATGTCGATCACAGTTGTAAAACCAACATATAAATTGATATTCCTCAATACATTTATTTTGAAATAGTTGATCTATCTTTCATTCCCATACATGATTTCTTCACATCAACATTATTTCAGCATAAACGATAACTAAGTATGTGGGCTCAGTGCATTTCATGCTAATTGCACTTCTTAAGCAGGAACAGTAATTCAATGTCAGAACCACTCTATAATTTTGAACCAGGATTAGAAAACTATATTAGATTGGACTACAGTACTCCTGCCAAAAAACATCTAGATACTAAATCTAAACATATAAAAGCATGCACAATGGCTTTCCCTAATGACTCGTCTCTACATGAAACAATTTCTCAGCATTGATCATTGCCGTCCCACACAAACCCTAGTTTCTTCATTGAATATCAGTCTTCTGTTAGTAGATGAGCTCACCATTGCCATTTCTGCTACCTCAACCCTCTATATCTTTTCACGCTCTTTATCATAGTATTACTAATTACATTTCATGTCCATATGATCATTCAGTCCTGAGGACTGAGTAGTCCTATGACTTTTAATTTGGTAACTTCACCATTTGCATGAAACTAGCTCACAATCTCCACTGTCTGGTTCGGAAAAACATTCAAGAACTTGAAAACATGGTTAATTGGTATGATTTGCTTTATCAATAAATCAATAAATTCTGTCTCCACAGTTTTCGTAACCATTATTATTCTCTTCTTATGTTCTCTGAACCTACTTTATTTTTTTCTCATGCATTAAATCACATAAACAATTTTACATACACATTTAATATAGTAAATTCTGAATTCTGAATCTCAAATGCACTTTTTTTTAAAAACAATTTGTATCCTGTTGTAGTATGATGACAAATAACATTTGTGTAATGACTACAATTCAAGCAGAAGTACATAGCTATTTTTGAAGCAGGCAATATGTGTGATCTTTTTGTTATTTGGAGCTATTCAATTGGTACCAGTGATGCCTTTAAATGTGCATTCACTTTGAATCAATAGTAGTAGGCTTCTGTTGGAATATCTTTGAATTCATCATCTGATTTTACAAATCTGCAATTCCCCGATATATATATATATATATCGCCAGTAGGTAGTTATAGTTAGGAGCTGGTTTCCATAGGAAAAGCATTTTTTGATTTGCCAATATATATATTTATCAATTTATACTAGTTCTATCTCCTCCCACTGGGCCTCCCTGCCCCAGTGTAAATCCACTGGGTTTATGTTTGCATATATATAGGTATTTCTAAAGCATGAACTTAGCTGGCTATCGCTGGTAGCGCTGTACAGGGAACAAACCCAGTGGATTTACACGGGGGCAGGGAGGCCCAGTAAGAGTAGATAGAACTAGTTGAAGGAGTGAGAAGTCAGCCTTTCTGTGGTAGTTTTCCTTGAAGAGCTTGGTTTTCAGTGTCTTCTAAATTGTAGAATGGTTGATGATGTTCTAATGTCAGAGGGCTGTTGCCCCATATCCTGGGGTTGTATGTTGAGAAGGCTAGATGTCTCCTTCCTGCAGTGTTTACTCTGTAATCCGATGATTTCAGAGCTACTCGTCTGGTGTTCAGATATTTTTTAGTTTTGTAGTTAGGTAGGCAGGTGTCTTGGTGTAGAGGACCTTGTAAGTGTTGCAGCTGATCTCTAAGGTGATCCAGGTTTGCAAAGGGAACCAGTGTAGACCCATTAATGTGAGAGTGATGTGGTCATATCTCTTCAGCCTCTTGATGAGCTGTGCTGCAGTGTGAACAGTGCTTTTCTGGGGAGCGAGGGTAGTCTCTGGGATGATATTGAACAGGGCGTGGCCTTTATCTTTGTGAGGCAGGACTAGGGCTTGAACTGTTATTCTGAAGTTTTCTCCCAGGAGAAATATTTAATTGTTTTCAGGAGACTGTTGGTACCTGGCTGTTTTGGTCTTGATGGCAATGTCTTTTTTCAATTAGAGCTTGTAGTTGAGGGGGAATCCGAGGAATTTGGCCTATCTGAAAGAAACAGTTAGTTATAGATTCCTTACCTTAGAATTACCCCCAGGCGTCGGACTGGATCCGAAAACTTTTTCGTCAGCAGTAACCCTGCGCGTCGGAAGCTGGCGTCGGTCGACTCCGCGTTCGTCATCGGCGTCGTGGTCGCCGGGATGATGTCGCGGTAGCTACATAGACGCCGCCCTCGCGCGCTGACTTCAGTTCTTTATTTTTTCGCGCCAGCAAGCGCAGACCCGGAGAGAGCGGTACCCCCAGTCAATTTTTGACTGAACTTTTTCTCGACTTCGTTGTTGTTTGAGTCCATCGACTCCTGGTGCACGAGGGATGCCCGGCTTTAAGGCTTGCGGTTCCTGTAACCGACTCATGTCAGTGACGGATCCGCACCGCTTATGCCTCTACTGCCTGGAGCGCGACCACGACCCCAAGTCGTGCTCCGACTGCCGGACCATGGCCCCAAAGTCTTGGCGGGAGCGGTCCCGAAAGCTACTCGAGGCCCGGCAGTCGGCTCCGCACCGCTCGAGGTCCCTGTCGCGGAGGAGGTCGAGGGACCGGTCGCGAAGCCAACACCATTCTTCTTCGAAGTCTTCGCACTCTGGGTCAGGTAAGTCGAAGCACAAAAAGAAGTCGAAGAAGAATCGTCGCTCCTCGACTTCTCCCCGTCCGTCGGCCGACGCGACGAGGGATGCGGGTGGTGCCACTCCCGTGCTGAGCCTGCTGGGTCGACTCCGGGTTTCCCCCCCTTTCCGGGACCCGGTGCGACCCCTGCCCAGCTTCGGAGTTTCTACGAAGCGATGCATGCCATCTTTGGGCAGCCCGACTCCGCCGGTGCGCCTTTGGGCCCCGCGGACTCGGTTGGGGGCCCTGGGCCTTCGGCGGCTTCGGCGCCGCAGGGTCCCCTTTGATCCAGGCCTGGATCCGGATCGGCGCTGGTCGACCTCGTTACGCCTTCCCCGGCGCTGATTCCACCGGCACCACGTCCGCCACCGGCGTCGGTTGTGTCCCCAGCCGACGTTGACCCTGGCCTCCACCTTGAGGTAGACACGGAGTCGGACGGACGTCGACCCATGCCAGATCAGACGCCGATGGGTACTTTTGTGCCCCTGTTCTACCCTGACTTTCTGAGACCAGATTGGCAGCCAGAGGTGGGTGAGGAGGACTGGGAGGTGTCTGGAGACCCTTTAACAGACCAGATGGTGTATGAGCAGAACTGGAGAGAGGAACTGGGGGAAGCCAGTGGTTTGGATACCTCACCATACCTTGGCATGTTGTCTCCTCCTACCGTGGCTACGGAGGAGGGAGAGTCATACGCAGTGGTGTTGCGTAGGGCGGCCGAGGCTCTCAACCTCGAGCTTCCTACGGTGGCAGTCAGGACTAACCTCCTGACAGAGGTGCTTCAACCTGCAGTGAGCTCTTCGGAGCCCCTGCTGACGTTTAATGAAGCCCTGACAGACATCCTTTTGGGCACCTGGTCCAGGCCCAACACAGGGGCTCCTGTGGACAGGATGATCGCCTGCCGCCACTGCCCGGCCCAGGGCGACCCCACTTTCCTCTCCCAACACCCCACCCCTGAGAGCTTGGTAGTCCAAGCCTCCACATCCAAGGGCGCATTCCCTACCGCTCCCACGGACAGGGAATGCGCCCGCTCCCACGGACAGGGAATCCAAAAAGCTGGATCATCTTGGGAAGAAGATGTTTTCTTCCTCCAGCTTGGGACTGCGGTCGGTAAACACCGCATGTCTATTGGGCCGTTACACCCACTCCGTGTAGGACACGGTTGCGCAAGTGCTGCCTCAGTGCCCGGAGGAGGCCCGGGCCGTCCTCTCTCGAGCGGTTGCTGAAGGGAGAGACGCAGCGAAGTTTACCATCCGCTGTGGGCTGGATACCGCCGACGCACTTGGCAGGACGATTGCCACGTCAGTAGCCCTTCGAAGCTACGCCTGGTTGCGTTCGACTGGTTTTTCCGGGGATGTCCAATCCACACTTATGGACATACCCTTTGATGGCCGTCGCCTTTTCGGCGACAAGGCAGACAACGCGCTAGAGCGCTTTAAGGACTCTCGGCTACGGCCAGGTCCTTGGGCCTCTCCACCACTCGCCCTGCGCAGTCTGCCTTTCGCCCCTTTAGTGTCTACAGAAGGGGTGCCCCACTATGTCCCGCACAGAGCCACAGGCTGGCGCAAGCTGTTCAGCCCCAGTGCGGCCGGGGACGTGGGAACCACCGCCGTGGTTCTGGGGGACAGCGGGCGGGCCAGTCCACCACAGCCCCCTCTGCAGCAGCCTCCAAACCCGCCTAGTCCGACCTTTCAGGGCCACCAAACGCCGGATCCGCCATCACCTCCCCCACTGGCGCACCATCACTTCGGACAGGTGGGTTTTGCAAATAGTCCGAAGGGGCTACTCCCTCCCTTTCGAGACTACCCCTCCCTCCATGCCACCTCAGTACCATCGCATGTCGGAGGATCACCTGGACCTTCTCCAACAGGAAGTTTCGGCACTCTTGGCCAAGGGTGCCATCGAGCGCGTTCCTGCCCCAGAAGTAGGTCGTGGTTGCTATTCCCACAACTTTCTGGTGCCCAAGAAGGACAAAGGCCTGCGTCCTATCTTGGATCTCAGGAACGTCAACCGCTTCCTCTGAAAAGAGAAGTTCGAAATGTTGACGCTCGCTCAGGTCTTGTCTGCCCTGGAGACTGGATGGTAGCGTTGGACTTGCAGGATGCTTACTTTCACATCCCCGTCCTGCCAGTGGCGGCTCCTCCATTGGGGCGTGGGGATGTTGCCTCACTGCTTTCTCGCAGTGCAAGAAGCAGAAACATAAAATGGTAAAACGACCATTTTATGTTTCTGCTTTCTCGCAGTGCGAGAAAACAGAAGTGCCTGTTTGCAGGCGGGTGGGCGGTCCTGCTCGAGGGCAGGGGGGGGGGAGTGGCTAGCCCACTGTTGTGGGCCTTGACTGTTTGGTCGGCCCTGGGGCCGACCAAAGCAGTCATGCACACTTTCCCTTTTCTGTATGTAGGCTGCATGCAGCCTACATAGAGAAAATGGCCGCCCAACAAGCGCCCGGCTGGGGCGCTGTCCGCTGCACCGCACCAATCACAAGGCTGCCATTGCAGCATTGTGATTGGCGGAGGGGAGGGAGGCTGCCTGCTGGCTGCTTCCTGTTCCTACAGGAAAGCAGCAGAAACACCGGGACCCGGCCAGGAGCGGAGGCGGCGCGGGACCCAGCGGTAAGGTAAGTTTTTTTTATTTATTTTTATTGCCCCCCCACCCGCGAACACCCGCCCCCCCCTCCCTCCTGCGAGCATTACAGTCCACACCCAACTGATATCTGCCCCCCTGCAGCTGTGGCCGCCAGGGCGCACCCGTCTGGAGACTCCCCACCTGTAGGCGCCTGATTTCACAGTTATCAACTTTTTTATGAGCTAACCTTATCTGCTAACATTAAACAACAGAAGATCTGCCTCTTTAGAGAGGCCTTCTTCCCACCACACAACCACACCCCCAGGGCCCTGCTGAGCCCAGTTCAACACTCTCCGGGATGAAATGTGTAAATTCACACGAATTCCACACCTGCTCTGCTTTGAACTTCTCTTGGCCCGGGAAGGTGCTAGTTTAACTGAAGAACTTTAACACAGTCGCCAAGATTTATAAATTGGCTGCCTGTTGCGAGGCAGAACATTTTCTTGCACGCTGCTTCTGCCAGAGACCGACCTTAGCATAACTTCAGATACTGACATAATGAATTAACAGCTCGAAGTATTAGCGGTGTCTATGACCCCCCACCACACACACACCACCACCTTTTGACAATACTTATTTCTGCCTCAGGGCTTCTGAAATGTCTGAGACGGGAGTAATCCTCAAAACAAAAACGGCATTTGACCCCTACCTGAAGAAAGACTTCCATCGTATACACAAACGCGCTGTCTAATCTGGAATATAGGGAGGCGTATAACGGGGTGTAATGAAGTACGAAGGCAGGGAAATGCTGAACACAAGATGTTTATTTCAAGTTTCACAAGTAGGAAAACGTCCTATCCACCAGCAGTCCCAACAGCAACTGACTCAAGCACTAGGCAACAGAATAGTACATTCTACATTCCATGGAATTGCATTGATGGATGTTCCATTACAGATCCACAACAAGATATGAAGCAATACCACACACCTTCCCCCCCAAACATAAAAAAAAATAAGATACACAAAGAAGGTAAACCTAAACAACACATCAATGTACCTATTTTGTAACAAAGTCACGTAGATTCCCAGGAACTCTACGTATGCGAGAACTCCTGCGTAGAGGAGAGACAACCTTGGAGGAAATAGGAGACTTATTTTGTTCAGAGAATGTTCTAGGACATCTGGGAGTAGTTTCTTGCATGGGTGCAATCCTACTCAAATTCCAAATGCGACCATCATTGAGCTTTACGGCATTGTGAAACAATTTAGTTACCATAAAGGGAGAAGAGAACTTAGCACCAGAAAACTTCTGAGGTAGACGTACCTTCACACGGTCGCCTACACGAACAATTGTGCGAGAGACAGCATTTCTGGCATCAAAGTTTATTTTTCTCTTGGCAGACTTAAGATCTTGTTGAGCTCTCCATTGAGAATCTTGGCAAACAACAACATTGGCACCTTTCCCTCTCATCCAAGATTGGAACATGTAAGTGTTTGGGGTGCGGCCTCTGAATAATTCAAAGTGAACCTTCCCAGTGGTAAAGTGAGGGGTCAAGCGGTAAACCATTTGTCTTTCAAGCATTCCAGACTTCCAGTCTCTGCCTTGTTCTTTAGCTAGTTGAATTGATTCTTTGAGGACACGGTTGAACCGTTCCACCATTCCATTGCACTCAGGATGGTAGAGAGAACAACGTTTGTGTTTGATTCCTTTCAAGGCCAAGAACTCTTCCATCTCTCTTGACACAAGTTGAACCCCGTTGTCGGTCAAGAGAGATTCTGGGAGTCCCTCCCTGCAAAAAATGTCTTCTAAAAATCTAGTAATGTCTTTAGTCTCAATGCTCTGTGTCACTTTAACTTCGGGCCATCTAGAAAACATGTCAATTAACACAAGAACATAGAATTGTCCTGTCTTACTGGAAATAGGTCCCAAGAGATCTAAGGCTACATCTTGCCAACAACGCGTGGGTGGTTCTCGTATGACCATGGGTTGTACCCTAGTCTTGTAAACCTTATCGCATGCATTGCACTCTATGCAGTCTCTTATCATTCGTTCCACAAGAATATCAATGCCCGGCCACCAGAAATGAAGGCGAACTCTTTCCTTAGTTTTTGAAATCCCTTGATGTCCCTGGTGAGCCAAATGAACTATCTTCTCTCTAATAAGGGATGGAGGAACTAGTCTGGTACCTCTCCAAAGCAAGCCACCACCCACTGAGTTCATCCCGAACATTCCAGAATTTCCTAACACTTTCGTTCAAAGTCTTGATACCAGACCAACCTTCAGACACCAATCTGCACACCTCATTTATAACGACGTCATTCTTCATGGCCTCTTTCCATTCAACTTCAGAAACTATATCTTCTACAATCTCACACACCTTGAAGTCATCAATTTCCCACGCATCATCAGGAATGTCACCACACTGTTTAGGCACTAGCCGTGAGAGACAGTCGGCAACTTTGTTATCCACTCCAGGAATGTACTTCACAACAAAGTCAAAGTCTTGTAAGGCTATCACCCATTTACATATCCTAGAGGAGACCGCATCTAGACCCTTTTTACAGAATACATCTTTTAACGGTTTGTGATCTGAATGAACAACAAATGAACTTCCCCATAGAAAGTTTTTTAATTTCTTGATTGCCCAGAATATACACAGAGCTTCTTTCTCTATTACTGAATATTGTAGTTCTGGGCCAACAAGCGTCCTAGACAGGAACAAGATGGTCACTTCTTTTCCGTCTCTCACTTGTTTAAGAACAGCGCCCAAACCCTTAGAGCTGGCATCAGTGATAAGAATGGAGCTCGAAGAAGAGTCAAAACTCTGAAGAGAGGGAGCTGAACTTAACGCCTTTTTGATGTCGTCCAACTCTGACACTGGGGCGACCAAGAAAACTTCACGCCCTTTTTTAAGAGGGACCTTAAAGTGAACGTTCGGGATGCAAATTGAGGTACAAACTTATTGTAGTATTCAGCCATTCCTAAAAAAGTGACAAGTTCATCTCTGCCTTGTGGAACGGGAAGTTCTTCAATGTTCCTCACAAGGCGATCTCTAGGTTTGACTCCACCCTCAGTCAAGCAGTGACCCAGGTAATCTATCTCAGAGAGGTTGAATTTGCATTTGTTCTCGCGTAAGGTCAAGCCTCGCGCACCAAAACGTTCCAGAACGACCCTTAGCCTGACATCATGTTCTTGTTGAGATGAGCCATGAACTAGGACATCGTCCTGGTATACTTTAACTCCATCTACACCTTTCAACACATCTTCCATGACTCTTTGGAACACGGAAGCTGCGGAGTTCAAGCCAAACGGAAGACGAGTGAATTTGTAGGTTCCGAAGGGAGTTATAAATGCAGTTAAATTCATTGACTCATCATCAATCTTAACTTGATGATAAGCTGCTCGGAGGTCAAGAGTAGAGAAAACACGTGCATCCCTTAATTGTGCTAGCATCTCCGTGATGTTAGGAAGAGGGTATCTGTCGGCGACAACTGCGCGATTGAGGGCACGGAGGTCCACACACAAACGCACTTCACCAGAAGGTTTGCGCGCAAGCACAACCGGAGCCAACCATTCGCTTGCCTCTGTCTCGACAATGATCCCTTCTTCCTTTAATTTCTCTAGTTCAGAATGCATGGATTCTCTCATGGTCAAAGGTACACTGCGTACTTTGCATGTTACAGGAATGGCATTAGGCTTAAGCGTGACTTTGTGTGTGTGTGTAATCTGAGAGACAACCCAATTTTTCACTAAACACTTTTTTTAATTCAGAGCGTAATGTACTGCTGGAATCAGCTTCTCGCATTGTCCCATTAAGAGAAATCTCACCTGAAATAACATTCAGAGGGACCGGACGTGGAGAAATGTCTCTAAGAACAATACAAGGGTCAGCACCGGGGACCAAAGACACACCCAGATCAGCTTGATGGAACCAGCTAATAATACTGTCTCCCCTACAAGAAATGTATACCTTCCCTGCAGTTAGCCTTCCCTTGTATTCTATATTGCTCAAGAAGTAGCCAAACAATTTTATGGGCTGTCCCCCGTAAGCCAGGGGCTTAATATCAGGTTTGTAGACTCTTACCTTCCCACTGAGTTTCAAGTCAAAGAACTCTTTGGGAATAAGAGAGATCTTAGCTCCTGAGTCAAAGCATTTTAATGTTGCAATCATTTATCAGCACTTCATCCACAGGTCCTTTACTCTTGTTTTGGCCATTTCGTATTAGAATTTCTCCACAGTGTAGCTCATCATAATCGGAATCACTTCCATCTTCAAGGAAAACTTCCTTGACCCTTCTGTCCTTTTTGTACTTTTGAGCTCTACATGCTTTGGTATGTGACCAATTATCCCACAATTACGGCATTTAGAAGAAAGAGCGGGGCAGGACTTGTCATTTGCAAGATGACCAAACATGTCACATCTGTAACACTTTATCTTGGAGTTTCCTTTGAATTTAGAGACGGAGGAAGAATGGGGAGCTGGAGGAGTTGAAGTAGATTTGTGCTGTTTCCAAACAGGTTTTGTGGGTTTTTTAGTAATAGAATGGACTTTCTCCTCCAGGGCACCATTTTCTTTTTTGATCACCTCAACACAAGCAAGAGAGTGTTCTATCCTCTTTGCTATGGAAACGACCTCATCAAGTTTAGGGTCATCTTTCTGCCACAGTTCATCTTTTATTTTCTCAACATTGCAACCAAGCATAAATTGATCTTGAATGCGCTCCTCAAGAGACGCATCAAATTTACAAGTAGCACCCAATTTGCGGAGAGCAGTGATGTATGTCTCCACAGATTCTTCTGGCTTTTGTACTCGCTTCCCAAAGTGGTACCGCTCTAAGATAGTGCTAACTTTTGGAAGGTAGTGCTTATCTAGTTTTTTGAGGCAGATTTCAAATTCATTGAGAGAATCAGACTCACTGTCACCCAAATCAGGAAGATGTTCGAACACCTCCTGTCCTTCAGAGCCTAAGCAGTGTAATAATAAGGCTGATTTTCTTTCTGCGCTTAGTGATACCCCACAAACACGTGCATAGTTCAGGAAGACCTTTTTCCATTTAGACCAGCGTATAGTGGGATCACCTGGGTTAGCGAGGAAGAATGGTGGAGGAGTAACGTTTTGCATTTTGTAAATAACTAAAGTAAAAGACACAAGAGGAAAAAGCAAGTCACAGTACTCAACGACCAAGTAGTAAAGTAAGTATGTGATATTATCACCAATGAAAAGAATAAAGTGAACGTTGCCGAAAAAGTAAGTACATTTTTACACATGAAGTCACATATGCTGTGCGCATCAGCGCGTAAGAAGAATAGATGAATAGCTAAGTAGAGTATTTATAATGACACACGTAAGGTGAGTGTATCAGCGTTGTATTACAACGAAAAGAACATGGTGCAAGTTGTATTTGCCAATGCAGACACAATGTAAGTAAATGGGCTGTGCGTGTCAGCCCAGAATGAATACATACACAGCCGAAATTACTGAATAAAATGTTTCCAAGAACTGACACGCAGTGTGCTGTGCGTATCAGCGTCGTAGGATAAAGGATGTCTGGGACGCTGTAAAAGTTTCCAATAACTGACACGCAGGATGCTGTGCGTATCAGCGTCGTTGGATGAAAGATTTTTTAGGCGATGATTTGCTAAATATCAGCCGAGATGTCATCAATGTTAATGTGCGCTGAATGAATAGCAAATGGGCTGTGCGTGTCAGCGCAGAATAAAATAAAAATAATAAAATGCCAGAATAATGGATAAATATATTTGCAAATGACACGCAGTATGCTGTGCGTATCAGCGTCGTTGAATTATCGGCATATCACCCCACAAATCAATAACTTTCGTGAGCGTTTAACCAGAAGACGCAGAAGCTTCCGTTTCTAGGTAACGTTGAGGTCGTTCTACGTGGGTGCGCTGGTGACGTTGTACGTCAGGATCACGTAGAAATGATGCGGAGGAATAGTGCTGCTCACCCGAACGAGGAGAAGATTCCGCTCGTGCAGGTAACGGAGTGTATCTTTTAAACGATGCAAGAGGTGGCGCGCTCACCACAAATCAATGCGAACATGTTCAAAGCCCATCAAAAATTTAACAATGCTGCGCTGTTCACTCTCACAAGGCGCCTCGAGCAGAACACGCTTATAGGAGATGGATAACCGGAACAAGCGTGAAAATGCGAAAGCGCTAGGCAAGATAGTCAGTTCCATAGAAGTAAAGTCTTGAGAAAGTTTAGCGTAAGAGGCAAGGTTGTTAAAATAAGTAGAAGAGGAGCAATAAGCGCACAGTACCTTGAAGTTTCATTTGAAACTTATCTGTGTTAAGACGTTTTCTTTTCTTTCCCTGTCGATAAGTCGATCACGTAGTAGTCTTCATCTTTCAGTAGAGAGAAGATCTTCTTGTAGGGTTCAAAGTTCTCCGCTCGTCGCCAGTGTAATGAAGTACGAAGGCAGGGAAATGCTGAACACAAGATGTTTATTTCAAGTTTCACAAGTAGGAAAACGTCCTATCCACCAGCAGTCCCAACAGCAACTGACTCAAGCACTAGGCAACAGAATAGTACATTCTACATTCCATGGAATTACATTGATGGATGTTCCATTACAGATCCACAACAAGATATGAAGCAATACCACACGGGGCCAGTCAGAGAGCTCGGTGGGTTAATGCACCCAGGCGCTCGAAAGGGCTTCTCGACATGCGTGGAGCTGTAAGCTGCATTGTTTTCAGGTACCTGATGTCTACCTGAACTATACACCTCTTACAGATCCAGGCGCGAGTCACACTGCGAAGAACTCTTCATGGTATGCTTCGGGGTCGATAAAAAGAGCTCCAATGAGTCTCCCCTCATAAAAATAACGTAATTTGTAGCGCCGCAAGACCACTGGAGTATAACAGCAAACACTATATACAACAAGCCATTAACGTTCTTTACGCCGATCAATGAACATATTTGACGGCACCCAATAAAAATAACGTAATTTGTAGCACCGCGAGACCACTGGAGAATAATAGCAAAGACTATATATAACAAGCCATTAACATGCTTTACGCCGATCAATGAACATATTTGACGGCACCTCGCTCTGAGGGCTGTGAGCCGCAGTCTGTGGGCTTCCACGGGCGGAAAGCCATAGCAAGTATGGGAAATATCTCAGTTGTTACAGCTGATAAGATGTATAAAGTGCGCACCGTGCAGGGACCCGCCTCGAAGCGCTGCCCGGCAGCTTGAGCCGGTCCGGCTCCCAGCCGCGGCTGGTTAATGCCTGCAAACGTCATAAGATGTGGGGCTACAGGGAATCCCTTCATCGAAATCGCCTGTGATGGCCAGCAGTCAACGTCATTTGCAGTGGTCAACTTTACATGAGTTTCTTATGGGGACCATTGACTCTTATGAGGATAGTGAGTAGCTGCAGCCTGCACTCCAGGGGATGAATGAGACACCGGGGAAAACTGGCGGAGCACTGAGCGGGCAGCCAGAATGAAAGACAGCCGATAGCATCATTTATATTTAAGAAGACTTTCATTATGGCACAATATGCCGCATGAAGATAGCCGCTCCATTTGAGCAGAACAGAACTTTGTTTTAGTGTCTTTGATTACTGGCTCTTTCTGTCTGTGATCCATCGATGATGCTCAATGTCATTATTCCATTCTTTTCTCCTTCCTCTCCTTCGCCCTCCCCTTTTCTTGTGTTTCCATTTCTTTGCTTTATGTTTAAAACGTTTGGATGCTTTCCACCGTTCCTATTTGACAGTTGGGCGACTGGTGCCATCCTTAGGTTGCCCACTATCGCAACATTTATTTCTGTTTCACTATCTATTCCCACACATTTCTGACTTTTCTGTAGAGTATAACTCGGTTCAACGTAAAACAAGTATTTCTGGCCACCACTCCACGAGTAGGCCTTTTAAAGTACAGTACGACTGGGTCTGTAAACATTCTATACACGCACACCTGAAGCTACTGTGCTCCTCTGCTTTCCACCTTATAATAAATTCATTGCTTGATGTGCCAAATTAACTGTTTTGAGTTTAGTGCATACATTTGCCTGTTATGAACGATTTACTAGCGCAGCATAAATTCACTGATTACATTTTTCTATTTGTAACCATTTTGATTTTTAGATATTTAATTTGTTTCTCCAGGCCTTCCTAAACAGAATTTTTTGAATACCGTTTTCCTGACGTTTATTTTTAATGTGGGTGATGTGGGAGATTATTCTATTTCAGAGTGACATTTTGCAGAGAAATGTTAGTTTACGTTTCATGCAACATCCTTAAAGAAGTTACTTTTAGATCAAAACAGTACCTCACACACATATGAGAAATGGGAAGGCGTCAGAGATTATTTGCATTCATATTAGTGAGCTGCTGTTGTGTTGCAATATTGAAAACACGTCATCCCTATCCATGAATATTATAGATGTAAACACATTTAGAATTTTGGAGGAATGGCTGTGCACTCTCAGTGACCTGGTCAAAGAGGGCATGAAAGAGCTGAAACTGGACCATATATTCAAAGCTGTTCCTAACGGGCCGGGGGCCCCCTTAATATGTTTGGCCCCGGGCCCCCAAAATCCTTAAGATGTTCCAGTTTGCCCACTCTTTCTAAAAAAAAATTCCCCCCCCCCCCGAACCCTCCTTAGGTTGTTCAGGCTCGCTTGCTACGCTCGCTCGCCGCATTGCACTCCCACACAAATTTTTACGCCCACCACTTTCAGATGTCACCAGCCACCACTGCATCCTGCCGGCCCACCGGCGTTACCTGCGGTTCACGGTAGGCCACGAGCGCTTTCAGTTTACCGTTCTCCCCTTTGGCCTTACCAGCGCCCCTTGGGTGTTCACGAAAGTGATGGCGGTGGTCGCAGCTCACCTGCGCAGATCAGGGGTTCCAGTCTTCCCCTATCTCGACGACTGGCTGTTGAAGGCGGGCTCGCCCCAGGCTGTCGTCTCCCACCTCCTGACTACGGCCGACCTCCTGAATTCGCTGGGGTTCTCCATCAACGTGCCGAAGTCACACCTCACCCCCTCTCAGAAGCTCCTCTTCATCGGAGCGGTTCTGGACACGACGCAGTTTCGGGTTTATCCTCCCGAACAGCGAGTCCGGGATATTCGGGCTATCATTCCGATCTTTCAGCCTCTATCCCGGGTTTCCGTCAGGATGACCCTGAGGCTGGTGGGCCTCATGGCCTCCTGCATCCTGCTGGTAGATCATGCAAGGTGGCATATGGAGGCTCTGCAGTGGGACCTGAAGTTCCAGTGGGCGCAGCATCAGGGGAATCTGTCTGATTGCGTCCAGATCTCGGAGGGCACTGCACACCAATTGCAGTAGTGGCTAACGAACCAGGATTGGGTCGACGGCAGATCCCTCTCCCTTCCTACACCAGAGTTCACAGTGGTGACCGACGCATCACTTCTGGGATGGGGCGGCCACATGGGGGAGGCGGAGATCAGAGGCCTCTGGTCTCTGGCGTAGTCCGGGCTCCACATCAACCTTCTGGAGCTTCGGGCGATTCGTCTTGCACTTGAGGCATTCCTTCCCTCTGTACGGGGAAGAGTAGTGCAGGTGTTCACGGACAACACCACCGCCATGTGGTACTGCAACAAACAAGGCGGGGTGGGGTCGTGGACCCTATGTCAGGACGCCCTCCGCCTCTGGACATGGCTGGAACAGCAGGGCATTTCCCTGGTGGTTCAACACCTGGCAGGTTCCTTGAACGCCAGGGCGGACGAACTCAGCCGCAAGTGCATGATGGATCACGAATGGCGTCTTCACTCGGAGGTGGTGCAAGGTCTCTTTCAGCATTGGGGAGAGCCTTTGTTAGATCTATTCGCCACCGAAGAGAACATGCAATGTCAGCAGTTCTGCGCGTTGGAATTTCCAAGGCGGCACTCGCTAGGCAACGCTTTTCGCCGCGAGTGGAGTTGCGGTCTTCTATACGCCTTTCCGTCTATACCACTTCTACCCAGAGTGCTGAAGAAGATCAAGCGCGACCGGGCCCAAGTCATTCTTGTGGCTCCGGATTGGGCACGAAGAGTCTGGTATCCCGAGCTGCTCAACATGACCATCGATCCTCCAATCCGACTCCCTCTTCGGGAGGATCTTCTGTCGCAGCAGTAGGGGACGGTCCTCCACCTGAACCTGTCCAGCCTCCACCTCCTTATGTGGAGATTGAGCGGCGGCAGTTGACGTCGTTTGACCTGCCTCCCGAAGTCTGCGATGTTATCTTGGCAGCCAGGCGTCCCTCCACTAAGACGGTATACGCCTGCCGATGGAACAAATTTGTGGCATGGTGCACAGCAAAGGCTTTCGATCCCCTTTCCGCCCCTCATTCTGAGGTCCTCTTGTTCCTCCTTTCTTTGGCCCAGCAGGGCTCTGCTCTGGGCACTATCAAGGGCTACCTCTCGGCCATTTCAGCCTTTCTTAGGCTTCCTGATCAGCCTTCTCTTTTCAAGTCCCATGTTGTAAATAGATTCCTTAAGGGCATTACTCATCTTTTTCCTCCTGTTCCCTTCGTAATGCCCCAGTGGGACTTGAAAGTGGTTCTTACCTACCTTATGTGCGCTCCCTTTGAGCCACTACATAACTGTCCTCTCGGGCTTCTCACTTTGTAAACTGCCTTTCTGGTGGCCATCACCTCTGCTCGCAGAGTGAGGGAGCTCCAAGCACTTTCTTCCAAGCCTCCTTTTCTGGCTCTTCATCCGGACAAGGTCGTCCTATGAACTTGACCATCCTTTCTTCCCAAGGTGGTTACTTCTTTCCACATTGGCCAAACCGTCACTTTGCCCACCTTCTTTCCGCCTCCGCATCCTTCAAAAGAGGAAGAGAGGCTCCACCGTCTGGATCCAAAACGTGCGCTTTCCTTCTACTTGGATCGCACAAAACAGTTCCGGGTGGACGACCAGCTGTTTGTTGGTTACGTGGGCGCTAAGAAAGGTCGGGCCGTGCACAAACGGACTATCTCCAGGTGGGTCATTCTGTGCATCAAAGCCTGCTATTCTTTGGCAAAGAAGGAGCCTCCAGTGGGGCTGTGCGCCCATTCCACCAGGGCGACGGCAGCTACCACTGCTTTGGGACGAGGAGTCCCCCTCAATGACATCTGTCAGGCAGCTACGTGGGCATCGTTGCACACGTTTACCAAACACTACTGCCTGAACAGCCAAGTCCAGAGAGACAGCTTCTTTGGCTGTTCTGTTCTCCAGGACATTCTGGTGTGAACTTAGTTCGCAGACCCACCTCCGGGGTTGATATTGCTGGGGTATCTATTTTAAGGTAAGGAATCTATAACTAACTGATTCTTTCAGATGAACAAGTTACTTACCTTCGGTAACGATATATCTGTAAGAAACATAGGTTAGTTATAGATTCCTTACCGCCCCACCCATCCTCCCCGTTCTGCGAACTGACTTCTTGGGTTAAGGACATCCTTTCAGGGCCCTAGTTTTGTACACCAGTGGTCAGTGTCTTGCATGGCTCTGTGCTTCTGGCATGGAAAGTCGTGTACAGAACGGACGTCAGCGCGCGAGGGCGGCGTCTATGTAGCTACCGTGACGTCATCTCGGCGACCAAGACGACTAACGCGGAGTCGACCGACGCCACCTTCCGACGTGCAGAGGTACTGCTGACGAAAAACTTTCCGGATCCAGTCTGACGCCTGGGGGTAATTCTAAGGTAAGGAATCTATAACTAACCTATGTTTCTTACAGATATATCGTTACTGAAGGTAAGTAACTTGTTCGTTATGTCATTTGGGATGTTAATCCCATTAGCTTTACATTGGAGAGCCATGACTGAAACCTATATGTTTGGCTTTGTTGGCAAGCACGAGGAATTTGGTCTGCATGGGGTTTTGCATCAGGTAGTTTGTGTACCTCCAGTTTTGGATGCCATTGAGGCAAACTTTGAGTCTCTTTATGCTGTTGGATGTTGAGATTTTGAATTAGAAGTTGGTGCCATTAGCATACTGGTGAATCTGTCTTCAGGTATTTCTTCCAAGGATTCTATAGAAATGATAGGTGACAGGGTGGAGCCCTTGGGGACTTACAGAATATGGATAGTCCGGCATCTGGTACTTCCTATCTGAATGAGTTGCAGTCAGTTGGTGAGGAATGATGTAAACCATTGGTGGATTGTGTCTGTGAAGTGCAAGTTTTTATGGGGTGGATCACTGCCGGATCGTTGACAATGTCAAAAGCTGCAGAGGGGTTGAGCAGGGCCAGGAGACCAGGGTAATTATCATTGAGGAAGAGAGCATTGTCAGCTACTGGGAGGGTCATTATTTTTAGAGAAAGGGTGTGGTCAGTTGAAGTGTGGCAGTTTTAATACTGCAGTGTGGTCTGAAGCCCGATTGATACTCTTGAAGTAGGTTACTCTTGCTGATTTACTCCTGTAGCTTGGTGGTGACTGCCTTCTTGATTTTTCCAACAAATGGTAGGTTGGTTATAGAGCAGAAATTGGTGAGGTCTGCTGAAACTAGTGTGCGCATCCTTTTTTTATTTTTTTATTCCGGGAGTGGCTTTTTTAGAGCGTGAGGCTGTCCAGGTAGGTGCCCTGGGTTAGGGATGTGTCGACTATGTGGAGATGGAGTATGAGATCTTCTCCTTGCAGAGACTGATGATGATGGAGGGAAGCACATCATCTTTGTGAGTACAGAATGGTGAAAAGGTCTGTGTGGGAGATAGTGTTGACTAGTTAGTGGTATGGTGACTGGGCATTAGGGATTGTGTTGATGATGGTGATGAATGGGTGATGTTAGATTTTATCTTATTGTTTTTTCTCCATGCAGATGAGGTTCATAGCATTGCATCTGTTGGCTGGTGGTGGAATAGCAGATTTTGGATGAGATTCGCACACTGTTTCAAGGCCTTAATAGAAGACTTTGCCTCTGTTATTTGCTCTGTTGACTGGTCTTTCAGTAGGTGGCTTTAACTGTGGTGATGATGGAATGATGGCTGGATCACAGGTTCTCTGAATTTTTGTGCTTTGCAATGAAAACATTTATACAAAAAACATCTTTCACTCTTTCTTTTGTATATTCACCAATACATCTTTTTTATTGATCTTGTGTGCTCTTTCTGTCGCTTCTTTTTGAATCATTTCTATGTACCCTCTTCTTTATATCTGTTGCACATTATTAATTGTTCAACTTCTGATTCCACTTTATTCAAGAATACATTTTGGATGTTAATTTGTTAATTGGTGACATCGGATAGAAACGTTTGCTGTGTAATAGATTATTTCTGTCTGTATTTTTATGTTTTTAATGATAGACCGTCTAGCACAAAGAAGGGTGCAGTTCCCCAGGGGAAGAGGAGGAAGGGAGAAGGCTGTCGGGGAGATCTGGCAAGTCGACCAGAAGGATCCGGGGGGGATCCGAGTGATCCGATCTGAATTCCTTCACACACCCAAAAGGGTGCCATGCTTCGTCATTGGGCTGCTGCTCATCGTGCCTGCACTGTAATGCCCGACGGGCCCCTCAATGGGGGCTCTTTAGCGGAGATCTTTTGATCTTAGCCATTTGATAAATGCGAGTGAGGAGGGAGTATACGTGTAGGGTGGTGCACAGGTGATTAAAATCACCAAAGGGGTACCGGTACAAGGTAGCTGTCTTTGGGAATAATGTACCAAGATAACTTTAACAAGAGTGAATAAAGGTCAACATGTTCCATGCCTCAGTGCCTGGAGGGTCAGTGGCATTTCTTCAGGACCAATTACAAATACCTACCCTACAACGGATTGGAACCAGGGTAGTTGAGTGAGAGTATCCAATCATAAATAGTTCTACTGTACAGGAAAAGCGGGATCCGACCTGTGGAGGGGAAAAGCACTGAGACAACCTTTGGTGCCAGGTTCATTGGCAGGTACTCGAATCACGATGTGGAGGTGACATCAAAGTATACATAGGTGGCAAAGAGCTGCCCATTGGGACAGCAGAGGCCAGACGTGGCTAGTAGCGCTCATATAGAACCGCAAGCAGGGGAGCTAAGCCGAAGATAGGTAACTAGACGGGACGGGACCCGACCCCTGACGACTACAGGGCCGCCCACTCACACCCTGTGGGAATGTTTGTCCCACTTGCTTTGGGTAATACCCAACAGCGGCAAGTATATATATAAAAAATCTTGTGCATGCAAATCGCATGCCCACAAAAGAAAAAACATGTTAGTCACATCAATGGGGGAGTGACCTCTTTACTAACCCACCCTGACAAAAGCCCAGGACCTCACATAGGCCAGTAGAAAAGGACTGAATCATGTTGGTGTTACAGGGTCATAGGACTATCACTTCCTTACACCCTATTAGTATTCTAATTTTAACGTTCCCTCCCAACCCACTTATAAAGGATACCTTTGGAGTGGGTGAGGAATTTTATCTTTAAAGTTACGCCCCCTTACACATTATCTTCATAAGAGCTCCACGAAACACAGTCAAGCCCACCCCTGACCTTTAGGAGTCAGGGTGAACCTGATGATGAAGCATGCCACTACTAGAGTGGGTGAGGGTTATATAAAAAAAAAGGGTTCCTTTTCCCTGCCCACCCCTATAGTGAGTGTGTCATTTCGTGGCGTAACACCGGTCCTATATAAGCCTTCAAGGAGTTGTTGTTCGCTCCAGAAGGGATACCTTTTTGATCTGTAGTAGCACTCATAAACAGTACATACAAATAAAAGACATAAGACACATATACACATAAAGAACTGTTGAGCAGTGACAAAACACACGTGAGACCTAGTATAAAAACATCATCAGTAGTGGTGTTGGGCAGCCATGTCACTCACACTGCCAATGTGAAATCACCCAGTAAATTATCAAGCATAGAGCTGGGCAGTGTTAAGGGTAAATGGTAAACTTAGCCTGTATTAGAGATAATAATGCCCTTTAGGTAAGGCAGAGGACTGCTCCTAGCTGCGGGAAAAACTGATAAACCGAGGCGTCTGCTAGTAAGTAGTGTACAAGGGCAAGGTAGAGAGCTAGAGCATGGCTGTTGCACAGTGAAAAACATGTAGAGTACTCACGTGGACCATGCAGTTACTGACCTGGGACCTATCTCCTCTGCAGACTTGTAGGTAACGAGTGCGGTCGGGCAGGGTATTTAATGAAGGAAGGCATTTGAGTAATTGGCCTCCGGAGCATGACTCCATGGTTGACTAAATTGTAGTCAGGTGAGGGAGTAGTTCATGTGCGCAGCTGAAAGTATGTGGATGCCGACTGTAATGGTGGCTGCGGTGCATTACGTCATGGTATTCTAAATTGAAGTGATGTGCGGGCGTAATTAATATGCACAGTTGAAAGTTTTCAGAAGGCCGAGCGGGCAGTGCGTATGCAGCCGAGCAGGTGTCGGGAGTTGAGAGACGTGCTGCTTGGCTGGAGGGGTGGATTTGGAGTGTCCTGTGTGGCTGCCATATTTGGAGAAAGAGCTACGAGTAGCGCGCTGAAGAGTGTAAAGCACTTGGAACAAGATGTGCAGTACTAGAGTCAAAATGTATGAGTGTCATCACATAATATGAAGTGTAAATGCCACATTTCAATAGATCTAAATATTACTTGTCAATGAGCGTCTATACTCCGGCCAATGTATTTATAAATTTATAAAGTTTTATATAGCGCGAACATGACTCACGCGGTTATCAGAGCGCTTTACAATATACAGTTATTAAACATTAGATGGTTGAGGTAGTATACATACATTCGGTATTCGCCATTCAGTACAAAAGAGGTAGATAGTAGTATATGGGTAGCATAGGTGACTAGTAGTCAACATTTGAAAGGATTTATATAGCGCTGGCTAGACCCAGAGGTATCAGAGCGCTTTACATGAGAATCAGAACATAGTTGCAGGTTACATCGTTACAAAGGTTACACAGTTATTAGTGCATAGCTACATAATTTCATGTTAGGTCGAGACAAAATAAGGACATATACGTAAGGGAAAAAGCAGGCAAGGGGAGAGATACAAGGGGAGAGGGTAGGAGCAGGGGGAGTAGACATAGAATGAAGGGGGGAAAGAGGAGGGGGAGGGTGAAAGACAAAGCAAGAAAGAAGAGGGGGAGGGTGACGGGGGCACAAACCGGTAAACGCGTAATAGCTGCGTCCAAAGTCCAGTAAACTGTGATCCCAGGGGAAGTGGCATCATTCCCCCATCTCCGTTGCGAGAGGCTCCCTATTAAGCAGTGGACTCTCTCAGAGGGGTCTCTGAGACTCCAAGGTCTACCTACTGGATCCTTCCCCAAAAAGGGGAGAGGGAGTGCTTTGGCAAGGGGCGCCATACCAAACCTCAACTGTGAGTGGCTCCCTTAGCGCAGTGGACTCTCTCAGGGGAAACACTGAGACTCCAGAGTATAAATATTGGATCTTTCCCCAACAAGGGGAGAAGGAGTGCTTAGTCAAAGGGCACAAGGGACAGGGGGCTAGGCGGTGTAGCAGACGGGGAGAGATTCAGGGGAGAGGGGATAGGAGCAGAGGAGGAAGACAAAGAATGAAAGAGGGAAAGCGGTGGGGGAGGGTGAGAGACAGAGCATGAAAGAGGAGGGTGAAGGGGGTACAAACCGGTAGACGAGTAAAAGCCGCGTCCAAGGTCCGGTAAGCTGTGCTCCCAGGGGAAGTGGTATCATTCCCACATCTCCGCTGCGTGAGTCTCCCTTACGCAGTTGACTCTCTCAGAGGGGTCTCTGAGACTCCAAGGCCTACCTACTGGATCCTTCCCCAACAAGGGGAGAGGGAGTGCTTTGGTAAGGGGCGCCATACCAAACCTCAACTGTGCGTGGCTCCCTTGACACTGTGGACTCTCTCAGAGGGGGTCCCTGAGACTCCAGAGTATGAATATTGGATCTTTCCCCAACAAGAGGAGAAGGAGTGCTTAGTAAAAGGGCAACAAGGGACAGGGGGCTAGGAGGCGGGTCGGAACTGGCAGGTCTACAGAGGGGGAACAGACAGCAAAAGAAAAATCACATTAATACAAAAAGATAACACATTCAATACCAGGGTAAATTAGCGATCTAGAAAAAGACAGGATCCGCGAAAGGCAAGGGTCAGGGGCGACAGAGGGAGGGAGACAGCGAGTTGAAGAGTCCCACAAAGAAGAGAAACAGATAGCAGAAAAGGAAATGTATACATTGTAGAGTCACTTAGGAGAGAGATGCAAACGGGAGAGCTCAGAATCACAAAATAGTGATATTAAGTACAAAGAACTACTGCGTATACTAGTGGTTAGAATTGTAACTATGCAAATAGTAAATTCACTCAGGGAGAGGGAGAGGGGGAGGGGGAGGAAGGAATAAGAGACAGAGGTAAAGTCAGCTTAAAGACCGAATGGGTAGGTGACGGCCAGTGAGGTAGTCCGAGGCCAGTCTCCCCTATAGCTCTCAAGGAAGCACCAACGGGGGTGGGAGAGGGGGAGGGTGGGCAAGACAGGGAGAAAGGGAGAAACTGTGCCCAAGGTCCGGCTGGGCATGTACCATGCTCTGTTGTAAGGAAGGTGCATGGAATAGCGGCCATGTTTGGAGGGGGTGTTCTGTCACAGAAACTGTGCTTGCGAGTAGGATGGCATTAAAAAAGGGTGTATTTTATAACCCAAGCCTCGTTTTCAACCCCATATTGTTAATGTCTGCCCTGGGAAGGAACTCAGAAGTGTGAGCCAGCCAATAGAGAGATTTGGGGGGGTGGGGGGGGAGGCAGTAAAATACATGGTAAGCAAGGGTTTACCAGTTGTAAACCTTGTCAGGGACAGTATATATTGTAAATAGGTACAGCCAAGGACATAGGCCCATCATTAAATGCAAAGTGTGGTGGGGAAATATTCAGTGACCCTGTGTGAAGTATAGGTCAAATACAAGGCGCTGATGGACGGAACGCTGAAACTTTTCAGACACTCACCCCCAGTCACAGATCTGGTTTGAATCCATCATCGTTCTTTAGCTCACTTCGCCACCCCAGTTCAGACCCAGCCATATGCAAATCAGTCTTGAACCTGTTCCTTGTGGGAACAGTCCAGCCCGAACTGCCAAGCCATGTCTTCCCTAGGCCGGAAACAAGCTGAAACCGGTCCCAGGATGCTGGAGTTGCGAGCTCCTATTTCTAATGATAGACCACCATTTATTATTTCTGTAGCTCACTGTTGCATCTAAACAGTCGATAAAAATAGAACTTACTTGTTACGTAGATTTTATTTGGGCTTGTCAAATATTGACCTTGTTGGTATTCATCTGTTACATATCTGTGCTGTTTGACCAAATGAAAAGCAAATCTATACTGAGCTACTGTGTCAATTCTTTCATTATGAGGAATGGAAGTGCACAGTTTGACTAGTCCATTATTTATAAAATGCTTTTATTCTCTAATCCTCAAAACCTGCAATTTAGTCAAGAAATCTGTGCTGCATCTTATATAGGTTACTTTGTTGGACAGCCTGCTGTAATAAGTAATCATACTCTCTCAAATGTTATTGAATTGAATTAGTGCAGGAACCTTTTGATGACGTTGTGGATTTGTTTGATCATTTTAGTCAATAAATACAAGCTTTTTTGTGGATTGCTCTACTAAAGGAATTGTTTTGTTTTCACCTTTATCCATTTGTCCTCATCTGCTTTATTTAAAATGTATGTAAAATGTATGAGTACTAGTGTTGGATTATTGCCTAGGTCCAAGTATGTGGTTTTGTTCTCAGTATATTATTTTTTCTTTTGGTCATGCATTATAGTGTCCATCTGGACTAATGCTCTCCCTTTACCTGCTGGATATATTATTGCTTCTGAGGTCTTCCTTTTCCTTCTTTTGTTGCAAGATTTGACTGTTTTCATGTGCATCTGTAATCAAACTGCTCAGTCTCCATTACTGATAATTTTTCAGATAAAACTAGTATGGGTACCTCAAATGATGACATGGGTCTGCATTCCTTACATCTTGAAACATATGTTAGTAAACATTTCTTACGTTTTCATAAAATAATATTTCTTCATACTGCATCAAGAGGTGACTGAGCGTCTGTTTCCAACTCTGTCATGCTTGTTATTGGTATAAATGAAGTTCTTTCTCCAACAGACTTTTATCTACCTTACATCAGTGCTTCTGTGATATACTGAGATATTGCTTTGGGTGGTTAATTTCTTTGTTTTCCATTTTGATCTCCGGATCTTTCAGATCCTGGAGCATCCATTTTTGTCCTTGTATCTTGTCCTAAAAAATCTGTTGAAGCGATACCCGAAGTTGATGATCTTCTCACGGATTGTGATGCTTTTAGGGTACTCTGGCGTTCTTTAGAACTTTTTCAGTATCCTCTTTGGTGCTCAATGTGTTTGTGGTGCTATCTCCTCAAGGGAGGGCCTTTGTCTTTGTGTAATATTCCTTCCAGGTGTACTCAATGTCATGTTAGACTAGCGTATCTCAGAAAATAATCTTTCAATTGTGTAATAAGTCTTTTTCGTAATTATCAATTTCTGACTTGATTTCTTACGGTGGTCATGTCCAGTCTTATTCAGTTTCTTTGTGTCTGTGCTTTTAAATTTGTAGAATCCATTTTAAGGACATCAGTTATTTTTCAACGTTGTTCACATGTTAGAATACTAAATCTAATGAGGACTTGTTTATAATAGAATATGACTGTTGAAAAAAAATGCCCGCTCTTTTTTCCGGTTAAATCCGAAATGTCTTGACATATAGGGTGCTTTTTCAAGCATCTCTGGCTGGGAGTTTGAAAATACACTTGGACACAGGTGGCCTTCAGTGAGCACTCCACTTTATAAAGCTGTTTTGTGAATATATTTTGTTTCCAATACAACCAAAGTACTGCTGCATCATCATACAGTGCCTGAAATCTCCCTCAACTATATATATATATATATATATATATATATATATATATATATATACATATATACATATATACATATATACATATACATACATACATACATACATACATACATACATACACACTGCAGATGGACCCGTGAGAAGTGGCGTGCTCCCCGGCGGAGCAAGCCGGTATTGTCACTATCTTCAATCGCACACATATACACGCTCTCAGTAACCAAGAACTCCGTAGTAAAGTATCCACAAGTTGTTTAATTCACAACGCGTTTCAGGGCAAAACCCCTTGATCAACTGGAGTTGCCCTCAGTGCAGGTCAGGACTAATCTCCTGACCGAAGTGCTTCAACCTGGGGCTTCCACCTCTGAACCCCTATTGCCCTTTAATGAGGCACTTACGGACGTCCTTCTAGGAACATGGTCCAAGCCTAGCACAGGGGCTCCTGTGAATAGGACGATTGCACGCCGCCATCGCCCAGCTACGGGCGACCCAAAGTTCCACAGCCAACACCCCACCCCAGAAAGTTTGGTGGTGCAGGCCTCTAGTTCCCAGGGCACATTTACCTTCCACCCCTCCGGATAGGGAATCCAAGAGATTGGACTCATTTGGGAAGAATATGTTTTCTTCCTCCAGTCTGGCATTGCGGTCGGTGAATACTGCATGCTTATTGGGCCGTTTCTCCCACTCTCTTTGGGAGACGGTTGCGCAGGTGCTGCCACAAGTCCCGGAGGAGGCCCGGGCTGTGCTCTCCCAAGCTGTCAAGGACGGGAGAGATGCAGCAAAATTCGCCATATGGTGTGGTTTGGATACGACCGATTCGCTGGGCAGATCAATTTCAACGACGGCGGCCTTGAGGCGCCACGCCTGGCTTCGTACAACTGGTCTCTCGGGGGATGTCCAGGCCAATTTGATGGACATGCCCTTTGATGGAACCCGCCTTTTTGGGGAAAAGGCAGATTTGGCCCTAGTCAGGTTCAAGGACTCTTGAGCTGCGGCCAGATCCTTGGGCCTCTCCTCCACTCCTTGTGGCCAGTCTTCCTTTCGCCCCTTTCGTGGCAATGGAAGGGTTTTCCAGCCGCGTCAGCCCTATCCTAGCCACCGTCGCGCTCAGACTACCCAAGCCATGCGTGGACGCCGTACATTCCGTCCTCGGAATGGAGGCCAGAAGTCGTCGGCCACACTGCCCCCAGCAGCCGCAGCCTCCAAGCACTCCTATGCTGATTCTGCAGGACCACACTACTCCAGTGGGTGGGAGAATTAGTCATCATCTCCCCCGCTGGAGATCTATAACAACAGACAAGTGGGTCTTGCAGATCGTCCAGGAGGGCTATTCTCTTCCTTTCCTTTCCTCCTGCTATTCCGCCAACTCAGGAACGGCTGGCAGAGGATCATTTGAAGTTACTCCAAGGGGAAGTTACAGCTCTTTTGGCCAAGGGAGCTATAGAAAGGGTCCCAGCTTCAGAAGTAGGTGGTGGCTGTTATTCCCCCTACTTTCTGATTCCGAAGAAGAACAAGGGCCTTCGACCCATTTTAGTTCTTCGGACCGTCAATCTCTTCCTCAAAAAGGAGAAATTCAAAATGCTCACATTGGCTCAGGTCTTGTCTGCCCTAGTCCAAGGAGACTGGATGCTGGCGTTGGATCAGCAGGATGCATATTTTCACATTCCCATCCTGCCGGGCCACAGGCGTTACCTGCGGTTCAAGGTAGGCCACGAGCACTTTCAGTTTACTGTGCTCCCCTTCGGTCTTACCAGTGCCCCTCGGGTGTTCACCTAGGTGAGGCAGTGGTTTACAGCTCATCTGCGCAGGTTAGGTGTTTCAGTCTTCCCCTACCTAGACGACTGGCTGTTGAAGACGTCCTCGCCCCAGGCAGTCATCACCCACCTTCAGACTACGGCGGACCTCCTGCATTCGCTGGGGTTCTCTAAAAACGTGCCGAAGTCACACCTGACTCCTTCTCAGACGCTCCCTTTCATCGGAGCAGTTCTGGACACAGTGCAGTTTCGGGCTTATCCTCCCGAGCAGCGAGTCCAGGATATTCAGGTTATGGTTCCGATATTTCAGCCTCTATCCTGGATTTCGGTGAGGTTGACTCTGAGGCTGTTGGGTCTCATGGCCTGCTGCATCCTGTTGGTAAGACACGCCAGGTGGTGTATGCGGGTTCTGCAGTGGGACTTAAAGTTCCAATGGGCACAGCATCGGGGAAATCTCACCGACGTAGTTCAGATCTTGGAAGAGACTGCGAGGGTTCTGCAGTGGTGGTTAACGAACTGCGATTGGGTCAACGGCAGACTTCTCTCCCTTCCCCAACCAGAATTCACAGTTGTGACGGATGCGTCAAATCTGGGATGGGGCGGCCACATGGGGGAGGCGGAGATCAGGGGTCACTGGTCTCCGGCGGAGATGGGGTTCCACATAAACTTGTTGGAGCTCCGAGCGATTCGGTTGGCATTGAAAGCATTTCTTCCCTCTGTCAAGGGGAGGTTAGTGCAGGTGTTCACGGACAACACCACCGCCATGTGGTACTGCAACAAGCAGGGCGGGGTGGGGTCGTGGATCCTTTGTCGAGAGGCCCTGCGTCTCTGGACATGGCTGGAACAGCAGGGCATAACCCTGGTGGTTCAACACATGGCAGGTTCTCTGAACGCCAGGGCGGACGATCTCTGCCGTCGATGCCTTCAGGATCACGAATGGCATCTCCAGTCGGAGGAGGCGCAAGGTCTCTTTCAACAGTCGGGAGAACCTTGGTTAGATTTGTTCGCCTCCGAAGAGAACGCGCAATGTCAACAGTACTGTGCGCTGGAGTTTCCAAGGCGGCTATCGCTCGGCGACGCGTTTCGTAGCGAGTGGAGCTCAGGCCTGTTGTACGCCTTTCCGCCCATACCACTCCTGCCCAAGGTTCTGAAGAAGATCAGGAGCGACCGGGCCCAAGACATCCTTGTGGCGCCGGACTGGGCAAGGAGAGTCTGGTATCCAGAGCTTCTGAGCATGAGTGTTGATCCTCCGATCAGGCTGCCCCTTCGGGAGGATCTTCTGTCGCACCAGCAGGGGAGGGTTCTCCACCTGAACCTGTCAACTCTGCACCTCCATGCGTGGAGATTGAGTGGCAGCAGTTGATGGCTTTTGACCTTCCCCCCCGAAGTCTGTAATGTTATTCTGGCGGCCCTCCACTAAGTCAGTATACGCCTGCCGTTGGCAGAAATTTGTATTATACTGTACAGAAAGGTCTATTGACCCTCTTTCTACTGTCCTTTTGTTCATTCTAAACCTTGCCCAGCAGGGCTCTGCTTTGGGAACTCTCAAGGGTTACCTTTCTGCTCTGTCTGCTTTTTTTGCGGCTGCCAGACCAGCCTTCTCTCTTTAAATCTGCAATTGTAAATAGATTTTTGAAAGGGTTGGTTCATTTATTTCCACCTACACCCTTTCTATGCCACAATGGGACTTTAATTTGGTCCTTACTTACCTGATGTGCACTCCTTTCGAGCCTTTGCCCAATTGTCCCCTCCGGCTGTTGACCATCAAAACAGCCTTCTTAGTGGCAATTACATCGGCCCGGAGGGTAAGTGAATTGCAGGCGTTATCCAGCTCGCCTCCTTATCTTATGTCCTTTCCGGACAAGGTGGTGCTTTGCACCAGGGCATCATTCTTACCAAAGGTTGTGACCCCATTCCATCTGGGTCAGTCCATTACTTTGCCCACCTTCTTTGCTCCCCCACATCCCTATAAGGAAGAGGAACGTCTCCACCGACTGGACCCAAAAAGAGCGTTGTCGTTCTACCTTAACCGCACAAAAGAGTTCCGGGTGGATGACCAACTCTTTGTGGGGTATGCAGGAGCAAAGAAGGGAAAGGCAGTGCAGAAAAGAACCATCTCTCGCTGGGTTGTTCTCTGCATTAAAATCTGTTATGCCTTGGCGAAGAAGCAGCCCCCTGAGGGATTAAGGGCCCATTCCACCAGGGGAAAGGCTGCGACTACGGCTTTGGCACGGGGTGTCCCAGTCCAAGACATCTGTCAGGCAGCGACGTGGGCATCACTACACAAGTTCACAAAACATTATTGCCTTGATTGTCAAGTGCGCAGGGAGGGGCACTTTGCCCGCTCAGTCCTGCAAGACTTTTTAGTTTAGCTCATGAGTCCGTAACCACCCGTAGGGATGGTATGGCTCGGGTATCTGATTCAAAGGTAAGGAATCTGCAGCTAGAAGTCTCTATCAGATGAACAAGTTACTTACCTTCGGTAACGCATTATCTGGTAGAGACTCTATCTAGCTGCAGATTCCTTACAGCCACACCCATGCCTCCCCGCTTTGCGGACTGATGATGTAGGTCTAGGGTTACTCCCCTTTCAGGGCCCTAGTTTTGCACACGTTTACGTCAGTCACTTCGTGGCTCTGCGCTTCTGGCGTGGAAAAAACAAAAAGTACTGACGTCCGCGCGCCTGGGTGGCGCCTATGTAGGCACCGCGACGTCCTAACCGACGCTACCGATGCCAACGACATCACGCGGAGCTGAATGGAGCCACCCAACGTCGCGCGCAAGTGGTATTGCTCAGCAAAAGTTTCCGGATCCAGCCTGACGCCTGGGAAATTCAAAGGTAAGTAATCTGCAGCTAGATAGAGTCTCTACCAGATAATGCGTTACCGAAGGTAAGTAACTTGTTCAACGGGCAGGCTTCTGTACAATGGCTATGTTACATGTCTGAGGTCCACTTCCTCTTTCCATTCTCTAACCAAATTTCCTACACGTGCACTCTTTTTGAGCACTTTCTCTCTCTTATCTTTTTGTTTGGAGCGACCGTATGTAAATAATGTAATGTAAATAAGAAAGGGCCCCCTGCTGTTAGTTGAGAGTTCCTCTAGGCAGGGAAAAATTGAAATTGCAAAGTCCTAGGGCAACTCAAACATAATCAATAACATAACAATAATTCATAACTGAAACATAAAGTGACAAAAACCATAAAATTATAAACAAAATATCCTGATAGTCTAGTTAGTATCCATGGCAATTTAAAATTTAAAATTGTGTTCCATTTTTAGGCGGGACTACATATACATATATACTTTTTGCATCCACAGGCATTATCAAACTGTCATTTGTGGCTTTTCCTGATGAAGGCACTTCCGTGCCGAAACGCGCGTAAATACCATCTGGGGTGCAGCCACTGACTGTTGCTGAAACGACTTTCCAGATTACTTATCAGATTGAATGATTGTTGAAACAGAATTTGACTTCCTGCCATTTATGATGTCATATGTCATGGATACAAACTAGATTATCAGGATCGAATATCATTATAAATGAGAAATCAAGACATCTTTGTTTTTTTTATTTTTTTATTTATTGAATTTTATTGAGAAACGAAGTAACAATGGTTACAGTGGCACATTAGCATCGCACAGAGTACAACATCATGAATTGATTACATGGCATAAATAAAGCATATTACACAGGAATATAACAAGTAAATCAGGAGTGCAATTATTAAGCTGACCAATGGGTATAGGCACTTGATCTCCCATACACCGTACCCATAGAAAGTTACAATTCTTAAAGAGGCACATGGCAATCAACCAGCCGGGTGGATAACCCAGACCGCAATGCAATACATCAGCCAGACTGACAATTCTAGGCAGACTCGTTGCCCTCAGCCTCTCCCGTTTCCGTCCCAACCAGGTAGCGCTGACATAGACCCCAAAAGCTTTTGGGACGACTCTGGGAGGGGGGGGAGGGGCAATAGCTCATTATACAGTTCGTATTGCAATATACCATGTCCTTGGACCAGCCTGCAACTGTTGCCGCTGGCCCACGTGCCCAGCGCATCGCATCCCTACTCTTCGCAAGTAGCAAGCCCATATTGATTAGACGGCGCACTCCTTTCTGTAATGGCTTAGTGTAGCCCAGCAAGGCCAAGTGCGAATCCGGTGATAGCTAGAGGCCCATAATATCACTCAGTGTTTGGAAGATTTGCTCCCAGTATCTAGCAATCATTGGGCACGACCAAGCCACATGCACAAAGCCAGCCGAGCCAGCACCACAGCGCTCGCAGTCTGCAGTGTCCCGCAGGCCGTATTGATGCAACCTCTCTGGGGTATAATAAACTCTATTAAGGAACTTAAAATGGATTAGACTATGTCTACCAGTCAGGGGGACATGCTGCATAACCTCACAGCAGTACCGCCATGTTGCGTCATCCAGAGCCATTCCCAGGCCGTTTTGCCTCTCTAATCTAACCTTAGTGAAATGATTCCGTCTGAATTCCTGTGACATGTCATAGATAATGGAAACAGTCTTTCTAGGGGAGACAGCACGCATAAGAAAAGAGAAGGTCAGCTCTGGTGGCTCCAGCATATCATCACCAAGAAGGTCGTGCAAAGCATACCTCACTCTGTGAAAATGAAATTGGCAAGCAGTGTGAATTCATGTCCCTCCCCATCGATCTCGGACCACTCGCGAGCTCTATCCTCAGCAAACAGCTCGCCTATTTTGGTAATGCTAAATGACGCAAGTGCATGTACCACCTCCCTCTCCCTGCACACCGGCAACCAGTGACACCATTCCACCGGCATCAGGGGGGAATATAGGATAGTGTCTGCCTGTCTCTGCAATAGATTCTGCCATGCATGTACTGTGGAGTTAATGGAGTCCAGAATACTGGACCGCCTAGTAGCGGTATGAAATAACAGCATAGGGAGAGGGGAGTTCGCTGCTGCCACCTTTTCGATTTGTATGTGCGGAAGGCCAAGTTGGTCGTGGATCCAATGATATGCATGCGAACTCTGCGCTACTCTATAATACAATTCAAGATCTGGAGCCCCCAATCCCCCCATAGAGTAGGGCAATGTGAGAATATCCCATTTAATGCGTGGGTGCTTCCCAGGCCAGGCTAATCTAACCAATAGAGAGCGAATGGCTTTAAACATGTGCCCAGGGAGTACCATCGGGATGTTTAAGAACAAGAATAAAAATCTGGGGAGCACCACCATTTTCATAAGGTTTATCCGCCCCAATAATTACAAAGGCAAGCGAATCCATCGGTCAACATCCTCTTCCAACCTAGCAATTAATTGCCTTGCCATAGTTTTCCCTGAAAACCAGCTCCGAGTCCGTATGGACCTGCACTCCCAGATAGCGGACCGGGTCGGAAGACCACTGCGAGGGATAATCTAGTTCAATAGGCACCATGGCCAGGGACAAGGGGAAAAAGGTGGACTTAGCCCAATTGATTTTAAGGCCGGAAAGTTCCCCAGAAATCAAGACATCTTTCTATATATTTTGTTATTGGCATTATTTATGTATTTTCTGTCTTTACTGCACAGTATGTCGTTAGAGTTAATGCTGATACGACTGTAGTTCACTTGTGGAATGTTTTATTTTTCTTATTATTCATATTTATTGTATTGCCTTAATAAAACTAATTTTTGTATTTGTTTATAATTTTATGGTTTTTGTCCCTTTATGTTTGTTATGAATTATTGTTATGTTATTGATTGTGTTTGAGTTGCCCTAGGACTCTGCAATGTAAATAATGTAATTACACTGTCAAGTTGCATGTATATGAAAAAGATATGCATTTACTTCTGTGTGTGATATAAGTATTTACATTGTTGGATATTCTCTTTCCTATTGATAAAAGTAACTGTTTACCCCCTACCTCAGGATTGAGAAGGTTGGTGCAGACAAATGAAATGAGGACAAGCTAATTAGTTTTGTTTTGTCCTTTCTGTTGGTCTCACCGATTGGACCATTGTTGTTGCATATTACAATTTACTCAGGTCCTTAGGTTTATTATTGGGTTACCCCATTGATCTGTAATGGTCAAGTTTATTTTAAAGCTTTAAGAATATGGTTCGGTGCATTTCATGCTTATTGCATTTCTGCCTGGAGCAACAGTGATTGATGCAAAAACACTGTAGCTGTGAGCGTGATCAGAAACTTGTTAGATTGAATAACAACAATCTTGCTAAAACCATGATATACAAAATATAATTATACGAACATATCCCACAATGACTAACCTGTATGTAATGGTCTGATCAGAGTGAATCACTGACCTAGAGTAACAATCACTTCAGTCAAGTTTTAAAAAGAATTGTATGTGGTTCGGCTAGAGGGGTACGTTGGTCACACCAGAAACAAAGGAAAGGCTGTTGTATATTCTAGAGGGGCAATTGAAAGCCTACTATGCCGCTCTCTTCTTGAATCCCACAAGAATATGAAGACATTGCTTTTCAGTTAACCAACCTATGATAGGCAGGGCTATGCACACACACACACCTGCTCAGTTCCAGGATACCCTTGTGCGTGATAGTGCGCTTTACAATGCACATAATGTATGCTCCAGTGTAATATCATTTATCATCCATTGTTGCGCTTCGCAATGTCCCTTACCCTTATAGTGTGAGGGAATGCTCTGACGTGGCTAGTGCAGCGCGTATGTCATTCTGCAGGCCTGCACTGTCAAAAACGTACATCAGTCAGCTACAACGCTGCCCCATCCCTATGCTCTCAAGCTTTCTTACTAGATTGATCCGTGATTGTTCCAGTAAGTGCACCACATACTGTTTGCTGAGGCCAAAGCTACCTGATGCTGCCTTTCCTCTACTCCCTTTGTGATTCTTGAATGCTGTGGAGTCTTCCTACAGGTCTAGAATGGAACAGAAGTAGGAAATAAGCACAGGCTAAAGTTAGCTCTGACACTCTGTTATTAGAAGTGTTCCCAATATCAACACCCCTCCTGATTCATCAGTCAAAATACATACACTAATTGCTTAATGTCTAACAGGAGGGGATATGGAAGTGACAAGCAACAAGGACATGCATACATACGCATGTGGATGGGAGTGTGCTGCATATGATGCGCACAGGTATGCCCGATGTAGATGACTTTATGGATTCATTTTCCGGTCCTGCTACCAGGTGGCAGGGTACCCACAGGTTGATAATGGGAAAGAGTAGTTAGACTAAGTAAATGACCAACCATAAAAGTTGCTTCATGTTAATGGTGAGTGGAGTGCCTGGATGACAAAAACCCATGAGCTAAGATTGGATAAATAACACCCTCGGGTCTACCTTTTTAGTTATGGGGTTCTTAGATCTGAGACTACGTTGTAAGTTATTTTCCTGTCAGATGTTAAGTTCATTTGTCCAGTAGTAAACCACTGAGTGCAGTGAAAACTCATTGTTTGATTTGTTCATAACAAACCGTTGTAATTGATATTGGTAAACCAGTTAGCATTAAAGAACTTCCAAGACTGGGATATGGTTTCCCCGTGTCTTTGGAAGGCCAAGAAATGACTGTCTCCAAACATCGAGATGAACTTTCCAGAAGCCTAGACTTTCTTTTATCTTTTAGTTGTCGGCATTGTAACCATTATTCAAACCTTTTATCTTTAGTAGTAACATTATTTACGTGAATATTTATCAAGATTAATATAGCAGTGGCAATTTACATCACCTATTGCGTGATTTCCAGGACTGCAGAATTATATGAATAAATCTTTTTGAAATTGTTCTCCTGTTTTAAGTGCCATGTTTCAAGCATATATATTTTTGGTGCCAGATATAGTATGTTTTCCGTGAAAGTTGGTTGTGCAGTTTGCATAATGTCATCGCTGATGCTACAAGAAAATTTCAATTATTTTGCAGGCAAACTTATCTGAAATACATAGTAACATGTGGGTGAGAAATGGCCTACAAATCAAAGGACAGGCCATGACGTATGTGCAGTCACATTTTTGTAATTCTATGATTGATCCCGACATATACCTGCTTCAGGTAAGGTACAACATAAATTGGTCCTTAACTTTGTTACTTGCTGTAACATTTTGTCCATGAAAGCATGTGAACATTTAGTTTAACGTATATTATTTCTTTAAGGTATGTGCGTCCAGGCTTGACCCAGATTACTTCATTTCGTCTGTATTTGAAAGGTAAGAGATAACGAACTCAAATGTTTGTAAAATTGGTAAAACGTATTCCACCTAGAAACGATTTCAACTCCAGTATTTTAGGGTTAGAAACAGCACATTCTTGAAAACTAGGTGAGCGGCACAACATGCTTGATAAACACAACATGCTTGATAAACGTGGGTGCCTGATACGTGCTTGGTAAGATAAACTTGAGTGAAAGCATCATTGTGTTATTGCAGGGCATTTATTGATGCCTTTATTGTGCTCAATTGTTTGCAAAAAGGTCTAAGGTTTTCATAATAGCTTTTCCTAGGGTCCAAATTTTTTTTTTTTTAAATAAATTTGAAAGAAAATATTTGGCAAGATGAGGAGAAGGGTGTTAGTTTTTCTTCGGGGTCACCATTATCAAATATATTTAATAAGTTAAAAAACCTAACAATGTATGAATTTTTTTCATACTCTAGGGCCCTGCATTTCTCACCCAAAAGAAAAAGCAGAAAATCCTACTGGACTCTGGTTACTTTTATGAATATGTGAATCACAGGTTTATACCAAGCTATAACTCACAAATATCTCAAAAAGTATTTTATTGCTTAATCAAAAATGAATTGTATGCAAAAAACATTTCATAATTTTGGTGTCTGAACGGGAATTCCTAAAGAAAACTGTTTTTCAGTTAATTCCTTTCAATATTCATAGGCTCATAACAGAAGGAGCAGAGGAGCATTTTCTATCCGTACAACTGTTGTGTAACCAAAGTTAAAGTGCTAGGTGTAGATGAAGGTGAATCTGTTACAGTGGCATTTATCTTGACTCGTGATGGTCGACCATGAAGTAGGAATGAGATGCTAAGTAACATCAATTTGGAATTGAAACGAGCAAGTTGATCCTGAATTATCCTGGAACACGAAGACAAGAAATTATCTTTGAAGTAAAGGTAGATCTATCTAACAGCCCTGAAGAAGCACGGGTGCCCGCGTATCACGTGTTGGCTGTACTCTAGGTTGTTCAGTGGCTGCATATTTCATAGGTGTTTTTAATTATTTTAATTGTATTTGCATAGTGTCCCTGTCACATTTTGCATATTTAAGAAAATGATTCCCTGAGCCGCGAAGGGGCACAAGTGTTTCATGCATGATTCATAACACACTACCCGCTGTCAGAGCTTGGGGCGCCCTATGTACCACTCGACGAATTGCTGTTTGCACAGTCACATTGATAGTCATTTCTTTGCTTAGGTGGTGGGTGATGGAAATGAGCTAACAGTGGCGACCGTCAGTGATCGGTTTGGTGGTAGTTCGGTCCCCACATTTTCATAACTAGACCCAGGTTCTAAACTTGGCTCCACCATACATTGGAGCAACATGCTGAGGATGTTTACTGGACCTAAGGGCAGACCGTCCCTACATCTTATCTAAATATGTTTTTAGGCACGGTGGGCTCCTCAGCCTTTGTCCACTGGCCGTTTGCACTCTGGGATTGCTACATAATGATGGAAACAATTTTTACTTTTGGTCCCGTCAAGGGAGGATTGGTTTGTGACCTAGGCACAAGTCGGGGGTACACATGGGTTGATGGCGTCCACCCACTATTTTCCCAGGATGGGTGCCGCCCACCCTGCCAAGAAGTTGGGCCACACTGTAAAATATGCTGAACTCGTCCCGGTGTAATTTTCAAACTCAGGGACACATTCAGCAGCGCCTGCATGTTATCGGCGTTGGATCCGAGCAACAATGTGCAGGCAGTGAGGGGTCTTTCTAATTTCAGGCTCCAGCTGGGCCCACAACAAAGGCCGAATTTAAGGGTCCATTTTGCCTCCTTTTGTTCGAGTTTCCTGGCTGGGAACTATCTGTAACCGAACACCTAAATGTAAATGCGATGCAATGGAAAGGAAACAAAGGCACAAAGCTTGTTAGCACTTCACAGGTACTTAAGGGAGGCACAATTTTGACTTTGTTCAGACCCTGTATTTAAGAAATATGCATGCACTGTAAGAATGCCAGATGTGTTGCTATGTCCCAGTATTTGTACAAAATAGCAATTTAAATCCACTATTTTTTATTTCTTTTATACCGCTATTCATCCCAATGCAGGGTGTCACAGCACCTTACATAACAAAGTACACATTATATTGACAATAAATCATACAAGTCTGTAAATCAGCGTACAGGATATGTTACATAAGACAGCGAGGGTTACAAGGTGTAGCAGTCAAATATCATCCTTCATAGCTCACTGTGCTATATTAGAAGTATTACAATGCAGCCGCAAGTAACAGAAGGATCTCTGTGTTAAAAGCAGTAACCCATATACTATCTACATAAAAAAAAAATCTGTTATCTGCATGTTACATGGTGTGCTTTGCAGAAGACGCATTAACCCTGTATGCTACTTTGAATCAAAACTGGGACTAGACAAAACGCAGATCTTTCCAGCAAATGTGTTAACCACCAGAGTTATCTTACCATTATTATTATTGCCTCACATTTACTGGGAACACAAAGATCTGTTAGAGACATCTAGCTGCAGATTCCTTAACTTAGAATATCCTCCAGGCGCCTGTCTGGATCCGGAGATTTTTCAGCAGTACCTCTGCGTGCCGGGGGACGGCTTCGCATGGCTCCGCTCTGATGTCGTCCATGGATATGATGTCAGTGGAGCCATATAAGTCCCTCCCGGCGTGCTGACGTCAGTTTTCTTCTTTTCCACGCTGCATTGCGGATCCAGGAGAAGCAGTTCCTCTGGCCTGTTTTGGCCTTATCGATGCCTTTTCGCGTCCGCGAACAGTGTGCAATGCCTTCGAGCTTTAAATCGCGTGAGACTTGTTCGCGGCACATGTCGGCGACGGATCCGCACGCGGTTTGTATGTGGTGCCTGGGTGAGCACCACGACTCCCAGGAGTGCGACGCCTGTCGGCAGCTGAAGCCGAAGTCCCTGCGGGAGCCTAGGATGAAATTGTTGTCCGCCCGGATGTCTAGTTCGGAGTCCAAGCGTCGCCGGTCTCCTCTCGAGCTGGGGCTCCTGTTCGGGGCAGGTCACGAGGTCATTCCCGAGGACATCGCTCGCCTTTCTCGGGTAAGCACAAGAGGAAGTCACGGAGGCCGTTGGCCTCACGTAGTCGTGACATCGGTGGCCGTTGTTCCCGGTCTTTACCGACACAGCCCATCAGCAGTCGATCCCCACCTTCCCACCATTTCCTGGTGTTGGGGCGACTAGGGCCCAGATGGAAGCCTATTACCAGGCATTGCAGGCCATCTTTGGGCCGACCACTCTCCCTGGCGCGCCTTTGGGCCCCAAAGAGGTGGTAGGGACTCAGATTAGGAGCTCGCCGGCGGGTTCGCCCTCGGCGCTAATCGAGTACCCTGACTCCGGCTCCGGAGTCGCAGCGACGTCGGGAGTCTGCCCCGTAGGGCCTCCCATTCAAACGTCAGGCCACTGTCCACCTCCAGCATAAGGAGACCGCCCGGTGAGGCTTCCTGGAAGGATGTTGGATGCGGCCACTGCAGGGGACTTGTCTCAAAGTCGAGACTGTTCCCCACTACAGTCTCCCATCGCGGTGGATGTCGGGTCGACGCCGATCGATGGAGCCTCCTTCGACGTTAGTCGGCTTCGCTGCGGCGCCGCCTTGACGTTGTTCGACGCCGGAGACGTCCTTTACTACTCTTTTTCAAATGGAGGATGGTGGCACCTGGGGGTTCACCCTCCCCAGCGTTGCTTGAGTGTTCATCTGAACATGTTGATGTGGAGCAAATGCAGGTCCTTGAACAACTTCGGACTGAAGGGCCTTTGGTGTTTGGTGGATGTGTGAGCCTGCAACCGTCCCCTAACTATGATTTGCTGTCGCCCCCTAGAATGGCGACAGAGGCTAGTGCTGCGTTTGCGACAGCCGTTCACACACTGCTAACATTTTACAGTTCCAGCCTCCTTCTATCTCTCTGCCCTCCGATCCCTTGTTGGATCTGCTCCACCAGGGCAATGCGGATGTCGAGCCCTTGCTGCCTTTTAGTGAGTCGTTGTACAACATTTTTCTAAGGACCTGGGCGAGGCCCTCATCAGGGGACACGGTGGAACGTGCTATCGTACATCGTCACCGTCTGGCTTCAGATGACCCAGTCTGTTTGTTCCTACATCCTAGGGCTCAAGGGCTAGTCGTCCAGTCAGCCTCAGCTTCACGACCTTTGTCCTCGCCTCCGATACTTCCACCCACTAGGGAGTCTCGATGGTTGGAGACATGTGGTCGGCAAATGTTTGCGTCCACAAGCTCGGCCCTCCGGTCCTGGAACACGTCCTGGGTATTTGCATGGGCTACTTTCTCCCTCTGGGACCCGGTTGAGCGCCTCCTTCTCTCCCTTCCGAAAGGCCCTCGGTCTGACCTAACTTGAATACTCCAGGATGGTTGTGAGCTGGTAAAATTTTCAATTCGATCAGCCATGGACACCACTGATTCTGTGGGTCAAGCTATGGCCAGGTCAGTTTCTCTCTGTCGCCATGCTTGGTTGCGTGATGGCAGTTTTCCTGAAAATGTTCAGGAGCGTCTTCGGGACTTACCCTTTGATGGGGCCCATCTTTTTGACACTCATGCTGACTCAGCGGTTCAGCGACTCATGTCTGGTTTTCAGTGATTGGCATTCTTTCTATCATTGTTGCGGACTTCTTGTTTTGTTTGCATTGGTTGCAGTATGGTCACTGCTTTTCTCTGGTATCAGTCTCTGGGTTCAAGCTGTTATTTCCCAGACGGACTGTACAGCTGCACAGCTGTTTCTGTCATTTTCGTTTCCTCTGTCTAAGAGCTAGTCTCAAGAGGTGTTTCCTTGTATTTTATAAGGATGTAACATACTCTATGGTGGAGTATAAGTTGGTTATTGTATAGCTATTCTACCCTGCCACGGGAAGTGTCTTCCTGGGTGGTGTGAGTATGATGCTCCAGGAAATGTTCTTCCTGGGTGGTGCAGGTCCTTACTGAGGATCCTGCGTGGTCCTCGTAGGATTGTTCTCGAACTCCTCTCTGGGGAGTTTTTCAATAGTTCATGCTTTAGATTTATGGCGATAAATTTTTCGCTTCTTCGCGCTCCTCCTGCTGTTGTAGGACTTCTCCTCTGGATAAGCCCACAAGGGTAGCGTAGCTCTCTTTGGAGTTTACATGTACGTATTTTACAATTGGTCCGTAGTTCTCTCCTGCCTCTGAGGATGCAGACCTCTCCAGAATCTTGTTGGGTTTGTGCCATATCTGGCTCGTCCCAGCGTGTTCACGTATACTCCTTTTCTTGCCTTGGCTGTCTTTTCCATCGTTTCGCTGTGTTTCCGCCATTTTGCCTATGTTGGCCGTCTTCCCCATAAGCCAGTGTCTGTCTCTGGTGAGCATGTTGTTCTTGCCACTTCAAAGACAGTTTCTTTTCCGATTTCTGTACTGGCACGGTATGTTAAAACGCACTAGACATGTTCATAGGCACGGGGTGCCTGCTGGTCCAATTTGCGCCACAGCGTTTTCTGTGTTTGATTCTTGTGGTATTGTCTGTTCCTTAATCTTTTGTGCTAGGAAGCGTTTCTGTCCTTGGTCTTCCCTCAGGTCTCAGACCCTGTCTGGTTTTTTACTTGTCGGCAGTTGGTTCTATGCCAGACGCGTTGCTGGTGCACATTGTTTTGTCTCACTTTTCATTTGCACTTCCCAGACAGGGGCTCAGGTCGGTCTGCTCATGGCTCCTGCCAGATGTTATCCTTAGATGCTCATTGTCCTTCATACATCTCTATATGGTTAGTGTATGTATATATATATATGTGTGTATATATATATATATATGTGTGTGTATGTATGTATATATATGTTTCTATACACATATATATCGGATTTACTATGCTTGACATAGGTTATGTTCTGCTATGGTTCACTCCGGTGCCCTTGGTACCTGTTCTGAGGACTGCTGTGCTTGTCTGGGGCATACTCTTAAAGTATCCATTGCCTGTCATTTAAAAATAAAATAATAATAATAATACATAATATATATATATGTGTGTATATGTATGTATATATATATATATATATATATATATATATAATGATATATACACACTGCGAGAGTGTACCCATTCTGTGTTCTTTCCTCGTTGCAGTATCTTGGGTTTCCTGGCCCCAGATTCTTTCTCTCTCTTTTTCTCTTTCTCTCTCCTCTTATGGGAGCGAGCCTTGTGTGTGTCCAGCTTCTGCCGGTATCCTTTCACTAATGTACATCTGTGTATGGTTGGTCAGTATGACTACCTGGTGATACGTTCTGTGTCTTTCTGCCGATGCATCTGTGCTGTCAATGCTACGTTTAATAGGCTTTTGCACGTGTGTGGTGTGGCTCCACAGTTCACATAGTCTACATATATGTATCCATACTATCCACATACTCGTTTCTCCTTTTAGTTATGGGATTGTATATCTCTGCATGGGTGACATCTGTCTCTATACAGGTCCATCTTGGCATCCACTGTTGTGTATGTTCATTTTGTACACTCTGACTCTGTCGTACTGTATTGTCCTTTCTCTGGGACATTATTTTTTGCATATCCTTGGATCCTGTGCACAGTTCTGCTTCTTATTCGTATTGCAGAAGCTTATGGATTCTTCCATCGTGCACTGGCCATTCTGGTTTCTATGATCTTTCCTCGTCCCTTCCTGAGAAGTAAAAGTCTAGTACTTTCCTCTGACGGACTGTGGTGCCCTTACCTTTACTTGTTGTTGCTCCTTTTACGGAGCTTAAAGGTCTGGTGTCAGTCACGCTTATACTTGCTGTCCCCACCTGTTTTGGTCCATCTTCTTGATGGATTAGTTCTCTTATGGAAACTGGTGGGGTTGAGTCGCAGACCCTCCTCCAATGGGGTATAGCTTTGGTATCTATTCTAAGTTAAGGAATCTGCGGGTGGATGTCTCTATCAGATGAACAAGTTACTTACCTTCGGTAACGAGGTATCTGGTAGAGACACAGTCTAGCTGCAGATTCCTTAACGCCCACCCATCCTCACCGCTCTGCGAGGATCTTTTCAGGTTGGGTTCTTACCCACTGGTCTTTTGGCCAGTGCTCTGCCTTCATGCGTGTTTCTCTACTTCACATCCTTCACCAGGTCAGGGTGTATTATTCTGTTGTTCCGGTTGCTTCTTCACCCATTTTCACAAATGGGTGGTGAATTCATATGTCCATGCACGCTCTTGCACCTTGGTTCTTTTCCAGTGTGGAAATTGGTCATGTCCTTCTCCCCTCCCTCCCTCCCCCGCCATCCCCCCTCCCTTTTTATCCATTAGTTTGGGGCCTATTTGATTCTGAAACAGTCAATTGATCAGATTTAGTGCATGTGGTTGCACATTCTCTGTTGTTGCAGGAATGTTCTCACTTGCCGTAACTTCATGTTAAAGTCTTGTTATTGATTCCCGTGACATTCATGTAGTGGCAGACTGCTTGTTGTTTCCCATAACATTCATTTGTTGTTTTGCTTCATAGGAGGGTATTGTTCTTTGTTTATGCAAGACTGCTTCTACGGGCCGAGTACTCTGCTCTTGCCCTTCAGTCACTTACATTATGTAGTGTTTTTCTCTAACATGCAGGGTGATGTTTCTCTTCATTGTTGTCTTAAAGATTTTAAACCCTTTTTGGCACACTATTCCCACACAATCAGTTTTAGTATTGGCTCTGCTTTGTGGCGCGGAACAGTTTCATAGTAGAAAACTGACGTCAGCGCGCCGGGAGGGACTTATATGGCTCCACTGACGTCATATCCGTGGACGATGTCAGAGCAGAGCCATGCGACGCCGTCCCCCGGCGCCCAGAGGTACTGCCGAAAAATCTCCGGATCCAGACTGGCACCTGGAGGATATTCTAAGTTGAGGAATCTGCGGCTAGACTGTGTCTCTACCAGATACATCGTTACCAAAGGTAAGTAACTTGTTCATCTCTGCAGGAGGTGCCTTAACCCTGTAAGATATTTTAAAATTCAGTTTTTTCAACCAATTAAGCAGAACAGATTTACTGCCGGAAATTTTTCATTCTATGTCAGGACCGGAGGCGAGGATTATGCTCGTTCAAAGCTTATCCACCACCAACGATGCCATACCCATGACTGGTTTAAAATAGAATCTTTTAAACATCGAGTCCAAAGACCAGTCTGCGGCATTTAGGATGTCTTTCAGTCTAGCGCCCAGTGAAAAAGCTTTCGAAGCCATTGCTCCCCTCACTGAATGCGCACCAAATTGCGAGGTATTAATACCTGCTTCTTGCATCACCCATCTGATCCAACGGGCTATGGTTGGTGGCGAAACCGCCTTGAAGGGCTTCTTTAAGGAAATCAATAGCTGACGCTCCCCGGGAGGGCGAGTCTCCTCCGTCATACTTTTGTATTCCTTGAGGCATCTAACTACACACAGCTTCGGGGATTTATCGAACGCTGGGTAGGACACAACCCTGGAATCCGACTTAGTACGGCGCATAATATGGAAAGTAACCCCTCAGGTGTAAAAACTCTCCCTGAGATGTCTAGCGCCCGGACATCGGAGACTCGACGGCAAGACACCAAGCATAAAAGCATAGCATAGCCAGTTTAGCTGAAAGCTCCTTGCGGGATAGATACTTGTTGGACTGCCAAGATTGGAACAGATGCAGCACCCTATTAACATCCCATAGGGAAGAATATCTGGGTTCCGGAGGGAGCGAAAGGCGAATCCCTCGCAACAGTTTGCACACCAACGGATGCTCCCCCACGGGAGCTCCCGCCACCGGGAGATGCCCGGCCGAAATCGCCGATCTATAGGAATTAATAGTTCGGTACGCCAGGCCCTGAGCCACCAAGGAGGCCAAGGAATTCATAATGGCTACCACTTCGCACCCCATGGGATCAAGGTCGTTCCCGAAGACATCAACCGACCCATCTGGTCCATGCTGACTTGTAGCGTTTGTTAGTGCTGTCGGCCCAAGCCGCTCCCAGTAGAGTTTGAGCTTCTGCCAATAGGCCTGAGATTCTCCAGCAATGCCCGAAATCCGTCAAGCTACTAAGGGCATTCGGCCCTGCTGGAGGAGAGGGTGTGGACCGCCCTGGGGTTCTCTCAGAAGGAAAGGATCTCGGGGTAGAAGGATTGGAGAATCCCAGGAAAGTTCCAGAAGAACTGGAAACCACACTTGAGACCTCCAATACGGGGTAATTAGAACTACTCTCGTCCTTTGTCTGTGGACCTGTGTCGTGAGCCTCATTATCATGGCGAACGTGGGAAAGGCGTATCCCGTTTCCTTGGACCAATCCTGGAGGAAAGCGTTTGTCGCCGTCGCCAGAGGGTCCGGTTTCCAACTGTAAAACCGCGGGAGTTGATAGTCCAGCCAGGACGCGAAAAGGTCCACAGAGAACGGGCCCCACATCTCGTGGAGTCTCTGAAAAAGAGGCGGGTGGAGCTGCCAAAGGCTCATGTCCGCCCAACTCCTGGAGCACCAATCCGCTATTACATTGGAGGCTCCCGGAAGATACTCCGCTGTCACCGAGACATTGTGCGATAGACAGAATGTCCAAAACTCCTTGGCTAGGTCCGTCAAGGCCTTTCGATTTCGTTCCCCCGAGGTGGTTGATGTATCGGACTGCCGATACGTTGTCCGTCTTCAAGAGCACGCTGCCAGACGCTCTCTCTTTAGTCCAACACCGGATCGCAAAGGACCCTGCCATTAGTTCCAGGCAATTGATGTGGAGTTGACTTTCGTCTGCCGACCACTTTCCTCCGGTAGAGGATTCCCCGCACCTGATTTGCTGGCATCGTACTCTATCACCAAGTCCGGCTCGCAACCGAATATGGCCCTGCCGTTCCAGGCGTCCATATGATCCAGCCACCACTTCATCTCCATGCGTACTTCCTCCATCAGGGAACCTGATCGGAGTATTGTAGACCCTTGCGGAGGTTAGAGGCTTTCAGGTGTGGCAATGCTCTGTAGTGGAGTGGGCCCGGGAAAATCGCCTGAATCGAGGAGGCCCACCAAACGGGCGATCTGTCGCAGTGAGGTCGAGGAGCGAGCCAAGACTCGACGCAGCTCCCTGCGTATCTTGGTCATCTTCCTTCCGAGTCTATGACGAAACCCAGGAAAGTTATCTGCTTGGAGGGTGTCAGCAGTGACTTTTTGGAATTGATGATGAACCCTAGGTTTTGGAGGAGGGTTACCGTCTCCTGCAACTGCTGAGAGAGACGGCGAGGACACAGCTTCAAAAGGAGGATGTCGTCCGGTAGATAATAAGGCGAAAGCCTTTCGCTCTTAACGTTTCCACTACCGGCTTGAGAACCTTGGTGAAACACCAAGGGGCCGAGGACAGCCCGAAAGGGAGCGAGGCGAACTCTAACACCTGCTCTTTCCACAGAAACTGTAGGAAACGACGGTGCGGAGGTAAAATGGGGACCACCAAATACGCGTCCTTCAGGTCCAATCTGCCCATCCAATCGTCCGGTTGGAGGAGATCTCTGAGCAGATGTATGCCCTCCATTTTGAAATGGCGATAGATCAGCCATTGATTGAACTCTCTCAAATTTATGACTGGACGCTGGCCGCCGTCCGGCTTGTCTACGAGGAAGACATTGCTGAGGAATCCTCTGGGGTGAAGATGCGTGGGGACCACAGCTCCTTTTTGCAACAGATCCGCTACCTCCTAATCTATGAGGTCTGCCTGATCTTGAGCAAAAACTAGCGGTCGAGGGCGAAGCTCTTGAACTGGGGAACCGTAGAACTCTATATGGAACCCTTGCATTGTCTGCAGCACCCAGGCGTCTGAGGTAATAGTTTGCCAATTGTGTGCAAAAACCGCCAACATGCCAACCACCGTGAGAAATGGAAGCGGAGAAAGGCTCACCTGAGTTAGGCATAGACTGTCCTCTGGGTGCTCCGCTGCCGCCGAGGCTTCTGAATCCACGCAGGATTGGAAGAACTCTTGTCGACCCTGATCCTGGGCTTTCTTGCCGGTGCCTCGTTGAGGGCCTTGGGTGTAGAAACGGCCTGTCGAACGCCCTCTACCACGACCGGCCCCGCCAAAAACTCTCGGGTGGAAGACCTTTTTTATAGAGGACTGCGCCTTGTCTAATGAAGTGAACGTGGCGACGAACTTAGTGAGTTCTTTGATGAACGGGTCACCAAAGAGACCCCCTTGTGCCACTGCTCCTGCCTCGGACGAGGAGAGGTCACCCAGCTTAGGGTCGACTTTCAGGAGGAAGGAGCGCCTCCTTTCCGTAGGGCGCAATTAGCGTTGCCTAGGAAGACAATCGCGCGCTGGGCCCAATTAGACACCCTTTCTGGAGACAGTGGGGTACCTGTCCGCTTGGCTTCTTCCGCTAACTCTAGGACCTTGGTGATGGGGCCCGCCATGTCAAGTAACTTATCCTGACACGACTTCCAGGATCAATCAATCCCTTTCTTCGGGTCGCGGATGTACTTCTGCAAAAAGGTTGCCATCCTAGGGTCAACCTCAGGAGTCAATGCCACTTTGCCCGGTAGGGCAGGGCACGGGCACTCCGCCCTGAGACAAGCTCTAACTTCCTTTTCCAGGGGTTTACGCAGGCGGCCGGCTACAAACGCCGAAACTTTGGCCGAAGGGGTCCACTCTGAGGAACGGGGATGGACAAGGTCCTCAGGGACCAACATTTCCGAGTCCTCCTCCTTAGTTTCGTCAGGGACTGGGGAATCTACAGGACGCCAGGGTCTGGATGGGCCTGCCTCATCCGCGGATTCCTCCTCTTCCTCTTGGAAAGTAGGGGGCTCTGGGGTCTCTGGAAGAATAGGCTGGGATCCCCCATCTGGTCTGGCCAGAAACGCTTTCTTGAGGCGATCAAAGGCATTTAAATCCATGCCAGATGCACTCTTATGCTTCGGGGGGCGCTGGGCCTGGCATGCGTAGGCAAACTGCATGATGCGCCTCTCAAAGGGACCCATGGCAGCCGAAACTGCCTGGTGAATTGACGCGTCTACCGCGTCGCAAAAATCGTCGTCGAGGGGAATTACCTCAAGGGATTCCTCTTTGATATTCCTCCTCCATGACCGGCAAAAGCAGGGTGTCGTGAAGACAAGCAGTAAATACCCTGGGCGCTAAAAGCGCTTGCTATGCTGGCACCAGAGTGCTGAGACACCGGGCAAGGCGTTTTGGAGTGATGAAAAATCACAGACTTTAGGTACCCCAAAAGGACTTTGGAATGGGGAAAACACTTTGGCGTGAGGCAGAGTCACTATATTTTTGGGCACTCAGGAGTGCAATAATGCGGACTAACTAGGTCCTCAGGGGTGACTCACCCTTTGATCACTGGGTATCAAGCTCCGGGCCCACCCCCGATCTGTGCTCCCCACCGCAACCAAGGAAAGAAATGCAAAACTCGACTTACGGCGTCTCATACAGACCCGCTTAAGAACGGGTGTAAGGGGGAGACCGGTATTTCAATACGGACCCACACGCGTGGGCGTAAGGGCTTCCGAGAGCAACTGAGGCGGTGGCGGTAGCGAGGGCGTCCGTCTCGTTCTCGTTGGCTCCGCCGCGAAAGCGCGCGACAGGAACCAACGAGACGGACACGCGCCCCTTACCTCAAAAGGTGTCTACCGCACTTCCCACTACAACAGGGCCGCGAGTGGAGTGGGAAAGCTCCCTCGGCCTCAATGAAGGAAACGCTGTAAAAGACAAACGCAAGCAGTGCAAAGCGCAGCGAGCGCGATATTCAAAGCGCAACAAAGCGCGATATCCACGCAAGTAAATAGACAATGCGAAACAATATTGAAGTATGAAATTTCCCTCGCCCACACGAGCGAGGGGAAAACAAGACTTATCTGGTGCTGAGAGCAGGAAAGAAAGAGGAATGGTGTTGGCAGCAGCACGCCCTCGTCACCCATAGGACGTACTGATTGGTGGACTGTGCATAACCCCTGAACTACAGGGCTCATGGGACTTGAAGTTTTTTTAATCTTAAGTTGAAGTTGCTTAGACTTTAAAATAAAGAAAGATGAGCATAATCCTCGCCTCCGGTCCTGACATAGAATTCATATGTCCATGCACGCTCTTGCACCTTGGTTCTTTTCCAGTGTGGAAATTGGTCATGTCCTTCTCCCCGCCGTCCCCCTTCCCTTTTTATCCATTAGTTTGGGGCCTATTTGACTCTGAAACAGTCAATTGAACAGATTTAGTGCGTGTGGTTGCGCATTCTCTGTTGTTGCAGGAATGTTCTCACTTGCCGTAACTTCATGTTGTTAAAGTCTTGTTATCGATTCCCGTGACATTCATGTGGTGGCAGACTGCTTGTTGTTTCCCATAACATTCATTTGTTGTTTTGCTTCATAGGAGGGTATTGTTCTTTATTTATGCAAGACTGCTTCTACGGGCCGAGTACTCTGCTCTTGCCCTTCAGTCACTTACATTATGTAGTGTTTTTCTCTAACATGCAGGGTGATGTTTCTCTTCATTGTTGTCTTAAAGATTTTAAACCCTTTTTGGCACACTATTCCCACACAATCAGTTTTAGTATTGGCTCTGCGTTGTGGCGCGGAACAGTTTCATAGTAGAAAACTGACGTTAGCGCGCCGGGAGGGACTTATATGGCTCCACTGACGTCATATCCGTGGACGATGTCAGAGCAGAGCCATGCGACGCCGTCCCCCGGCGCGCAGAGGTACTGCTGAAAAATCTCCGGATCCAGACTGGCACCTGGAGGATATTCTAAGTTAAGGAATCTGCGGCTAGACTGCGTCTCTACCAGATACATCGTTACCAAAGGTAAGTAACTTGTTCATCTCTGCAGGAGGTGCCTTAACCCTGTAAGATATTTTAAAATTCTGTCTTTTCAACCAATTAAGCAGAACAGATTTACTGTCATGTTTCTTCTTGGTGCCAATGTCTTTGTGACAGAGTTTAAAAAAAAATGTATAAGTTGAGGCCCAGATTTTGCATCCGGGTTGTGTCACTTTTCGGGCACAACTGTGATGCAAAATCTATTTTCAGATCTACAGAGCTACACAAATCCCGTTTGTGTGGCTTTGTAAAAAGTAATTTAAAAAAACTAACACAAGGCAGCACATTGCCCTGCTTTGTGTTACCTTGCGTCAGGGTAACGTTACGTGTTACCTTGCATCAGGTTAACGTTACGTGGGTGGTGCTAGTTGGGCATTCCTGTGCATCCACCCATTTATTTTGACGCAAACCCATATTTACAAAGACTTGTAAACATAGGTTTGCACCAAACTGGTGAGTCTACCTGAGGCTGGCGTAACAAGGAGAAATATCTTTATTTCTCCTTGTTATTTCCTCTTTGCATGTATGCTACATTCTGCAGCACACATAGAAAGAGGAAATGGCTTCATAGGATAGTTTTTGTGTGGCTTTGTAAAAAAAGAAAAGCCGCAAGGTAGCGCATATCGTGTGTCAGGTAGGCATTGAGTGGGTGATGCATGTGCATTCCCATACATCCACCCATGAATTTTCATTAATATACACAGTCTTCTTAAGGCAGACACACTTTATTTTCCTGGATCAGCTCTCGAGTCCCACTTCCCTGTCAAAGGATTGTGGTTATTCCTCATTTATGTGAGGCGACATACGGGCTAGGATCCGCTAGTGAGAAGTAGTAGAAAGAATAAGTCTTAGAAAGTCAAATTTCCTCTGCGCCATAGCGTGCCAGTCAGAGCAAGTTGCCCCTGAGGCCTGCCAGCCCAGTAGTCCGTCATACCCGCTCTTGCTGGAGTGGAGGTTTGGAGTTCCCTGGCATGCATGGAGTGGAGGTTTGTAGTGCCCTGGCACACATCTGCGGCGGCGGTGAACAGAAGTCTGGATGCTGTGGTAGAGGCTCCTCCGCCTACGTGGTAAGCCTCCCTGAATCCCGCAGCAGGTCTTGGGTCCTCCTGGATTGTTGTGTAGTTGAATCGTTGCTCTTCCTCCACAGGTAACGGCTTGCTTCTCCTTCACAGCTGCATGCTGTAGGAAGCTGGCTCTGTATATACTATACCAAAGTAAGGTATAGTGTGCACAGAGTCCAGTGAATCCCCAAAGGTAAGCAGAGGTAAAAGTAGATAACACCTTACTCTCTATTTATGGTAGTGTGGGCGAGCAGTAAGGCTTTACCAGAGGGTAGTGCTAAGCATTTTTGTACACACTCGGGCAAGAAATTATGTCACACACTCAAAGACTGAACTTAGACCAATTTGTTTATATAAAAATATTATTTAGTTATATTTACTTTCTAGAACCAAGCAAGGCCTGGTACAGGTAAGTAGAATGATACTTTGCAAGAAGAATGCAGTTTGAACACAGTTGAAATGCAGTAGAATGCAATGGTTTGGTTACAGAATAATTACTTTGTACTTGCAAATAGTCAGAATTACTTTTCAGTTACTTTTCTTACACAGCCAGATATCTCTAGATACTAAGCTGGTGCACTTCCTAGAGTAAGGAAAAATGAGATAATGCGTTTTGTTAGCTCAGTACAGGTTTACGGTATTACTCCTGATACACACTTAGTCCTGGGAAAACAGAACTGGATTTACGGGTCCGTGGGTAGGATTCGGTCGAATGGGCACTCGAGTCGCACCGCCAGCGGCACATAGGCGGCCAGGTGCAGAGTGCAGGGAACCACACGTTGGCCAACGGGCTAAGCACGGTCGTAGACTTGAGGACTGCGGCGAGCAGGCCACCAGTTTGGGAAACCAAAAGCTCCTGGGGTCGGGGTCAGCACTGTAGGGCCCAATGGCCAACACATGAGCTACACCACCAGCGGCACAGAGTTGGCCGGGTGTAGGAAGCGGTTTTGGCTGATGCTGCAGATTCGGTCGAGGATTCCTCGGAGTTGGTCAGCGGCCGGCGAGGCGAATGGGGTCTTTGGGAGTCGTCTCGTGACTGCCAGCGTTCGGAGAAGGAGTCGGTCGGACGGTCGCGGTTGGTTTATCTGGACCGCTTCGGTAATGGAGTCGGTCAGGGTGTCGCCTTTGGTCACGGTTGAGAGGATGTTCCAGTTATTGGCTGCAGGTTTGGTTTAGGATCTTATAGAGGTTCAGGGGTCACTGGGATCCAAAATAGGATCGCCCGGGGAACCTCCTTAGGGTATTGTGTTGCTCGGGGTGCCGGGAGCGGAGTGATGGAGACTCACGGAATTGGCCAGAGTTGGAGTCGGTTGGTTTTTGAGCAAGTCCGGTGGTCACGGGAGGCAGAGTCTGTTTGGTTGCGAAGGCAGTGAATGTTCTACTGGTTTTTGGGGGCTGCTGGCCGCAGGAGACAACGAGGTTCTGCTGGAGGAGTCTGAGGTTCGGACAGGCCAGTAGGACTGGGGCCAAGTCAGTGGGTGTCCTCCTCCTCTTCTCTCAGCGCGGCTGTTCGGTCTTTCTTCTTGTTTCTTCTTGTCGGCTGTGGTCTGAGGAGGCAAGGTTAAGGGTTTCCCCTAAATACAAAATTTAGGGGCGTTACAGGTAGGTGCAGGTCGGGACCAATGGGTCCCTTCTTGGGGTGGGTACACTGCATAGTATGCCACCCTCCAGTGGGAGGGTGCCATGAGCCTCACTCTAGTTGGCTGGGTCCCCTTATCTGCCAGATGGACGACTGAGAGTTGTGCTTCACCTCCCCCACCTGAGGGGTGGGGTTGGCAAAGGTGGGCACACATCTCTTCCTATCTCGGTGTCAGAACTGGTAGGAGCCAGTTGCTGGGAGAAGCAAATGGCTGGGGTAGCTCACAAAGGCAGCAGGCCTTTGGAGCTTCTCTTTCGTGGACCCTGCCTATCCTGGGGGAGGAGGCTTGCCACCTCGTCCCAGGATGTGCTTTGTTTCAGGACTCCGAGAGTGGTAGGCTCTGGACCCAGGGGTCCAGAAACCTGTCTGGTGGTGGCAGCTGGCGAGCAGCCACTCAGCCAAGATACTAGATTTAGGTAGTTTTTCAGGGGGCATCTCTAAGATGCCCTCTGTGTGCATTTTTCATTAAATCCCACACTGACATCAGTGTGGGTTTAATGTGCCGAGAAGTTTGATACCAAACTTCCTAGTTTTCAGTAAGGCCATTATGGTGCTGTGGAGTTCGTAATGACAAACTCCCATACCATATATTCTTTATGGCATTACTGCACTTACAATGTCTAAGAATTGGGTTAGACACTGTAGGGGTACTGGGCTCATGCACCTGTACCCTCATGTAGGAGAGTAGGATCTGCCTCTTATGTTGCCCCCACTTTTTTTCTGATGTTTACACTGGTTTCTGGCTATAGTCTGGCTGGGACCCTGCCAATCAGGGCCCCAGCCTCTCTGTTCTCTCTAAACGATTTGGAGTGCACTCTAGGTGCACTAGTGATTGGATACTGTGGTACCTTATGAGTCCCTAGTATATGGTACCTTGGGTACCAAGGGCATAGGTACTTCACAGGCCTACCAGGGGCTGAAGCATGTATTATGCCACCCCTGGGAAGCAGACTAAATCTGACACCACAGGCCTGCTACTGCAGCCTGGGTGAGGAAGTGCTAGCACCCCTCACTGAGATATAGGTCCCCTATATCTCTCCTGCACACACATTGAGACTTATCAGTCACCCCTAAAGCAGGCCCTATCAATCCTGAGGGCAGGGTGCTTAGTTTCCATGTGAGGGGTGCCCTGCCTGAGCAGGGCCCCTCTGCAGCTCTCAGAGTCCATTCTCTGGGGCTGTTTGTGGATGCGGTTAAACCATATACTTTTAAGTGCATTATATCCTCGCGGTAGAATGCTAACTTTGGAATGGCTGCATCGAAACATGTCGTGTTTGGTGTCAAACCTCTTGGAATACTACCCCCCGCCAGTCCTGGCGGCGGGGGTAGCATTCCACCCTTCTAGAGGGATAGACATGTACCTACTGTGGAAACGCGGTAGAATCCTGCAGAGCCCTGGCATCACAAAATGGATGCCACCAGTCACAGACACTGGGCTGCCCTCCTGCTGATGACCAACACTGCGCAGAGGAGGAAGCCCAACAATAGATATCCTGTCCCAAGGGGGTGTGACCACCTCCCAGACAGGGCTTAGTGTATTGGGGCTGGGTGGGTGCACTCTTAGAGTGCTTTGAAGTCCTGCACTGGGGGAGTAGAAGGCTCCTCTGTGCATACCCCAGTTCAAACCGGCTCAGGGGCTACCTGCCCCTGCTCTGGCGCGAAACTGGACAAAGGGAAGTGGGTGTAGCCACCCACTCCCCTGACCCTCCCATAGGTAGGGTCATAGAGCTAGTCCCTCCCTTTCTTTTAGTATAAGAGGGGGAACCTGTGCATTGCAAACTAGATTTCCCTGGACGACGCTCTGAAGAAGAATCCCGGACCTTCGACGTTCCACTACCTTTGGAAGACTGAAGAATCTCCCTGGAGTCAAGGAGTGACCTCTGCTTGGCAGGCACCAAAAACTACAAACGACGGTCGCAAACTACGCCGCTCCCGCCGGAGTCCGAAGTCCCTGCAGCCCAAGAAGTGGATTTCCTGACTTCTCAAAGGCCATCGTGAGTCCCCAGCGAAGCTGAGGCCAGTGGACCCCAAGAGTGACGAGGAACCGCGACACCTGGGTACCGTGCACTATTGTCGAGTGCAACCCCTTCACAACGTTCCACGAACTTGTGCTTTGGACCACGTGTGGTCCTAGCCTCCAGCAGGAATCCCTCCGAAGATTAGAGGCCTACCACGTCCCAAGTGACCGTGGGCCCCTGTTGAGCGAATCCTCCTGAGGCGTCTTCGCAATCCCTTGCCAGCCGGCTTGTGGGTCCCCAGAAGACTTTCTAAAGACACCAAAGGGCTCCCCTGGTTGCTCCACGCCTGCCCTGACTTACCCTCGCTGGGCGAGTCCCGCAGACCTTGCTGGTCTGCGCCATTGCCTCTTCACACTTTCCCCGAGACTTGCTGTTACCAAGGCTTGTTGGCTCCAATCGAGTCGCCGACACCGCAGTAAGCTGCAGACATCGTGGGACACGCCGAATCCAGCTCCTGGTCGTCGTCGACGCCTCCTGGACCTCGTGGCTGAAGAGTCAAGGCACCCGCGAACGACCTGAATCTTGCGACGACGGTGGGCATCCATCTTCCTTGCCCCGAGTCACTGCCAAATGACTTTGAACACTGTCCCCTCTGCTTTCAGGTCTTCCATCTTCTGAATCCAGGCTTGGATTCCTCCGGACACTTCTCCTGTCGCCGCAAGGAGCAAGTCTTCACTGGCTCCCATTGAAAACGACGCCGCGACCCGACACCAAAGAACACCTATGCACCCGGCTCCCCTGGGTGAGGTAACTTCAGCACTACGGTGCTCCTGTGGGTGTGGGCCCTAGAACTACTTACCCTGTAAGTGACTTGCTTGTAGTTTCCCTAGAAGTGCCCTAAAACTCTTATTTTCTGAGTGCAACAATTGCGCTGACTCGTACAGGGTTCGCGTCTGTGTTAGACACATCGCGTCCATCTCCTTTGTAACACTATCTAGAACTGTGTGCTTCGACTCGTACTGAGTCCGATCGGTGTTAGCCTCGAACACACAAGGGGCCTGTAACATAGAGATCTCCATTACGCTGAGTCGCACAAGGTTCGCGTCTGTGTTAGACACAGCGCGTCCATCTCCCTTGCAACTCTATCTGTAACCGCGTCCTTCGACTCGTACAAGGACCGATCGGTGTGTTCGCCTCGAACACGCAAGGGACCTTTAACATTGAAATCTCAATCGCGTCTGTGCGCATAGACTCGTACAGGACTCGCACCGGTGCCAGGACACCGCGTCCGTCCCCTGTGGGTCTCCTACAACCACCTGGGGTGGTTCTTGGGGGTCCCTCGATTCTAGATGCCCTAGACCTAGGTCTAGCCAAACTAAGATTGTGATATTCGATTGTGCTAAACTTATTTTTATAACATTTGACTTGTACATATGTTCCTGACTTCTAATCTCATAAAGATATTAGTAGAGAGTTGTTTATTAATAAATACATATATATTTGATATATATACCTGTGTGGTGTCTTTTCATTTGGTGATTCAAGAGATTGTGTGGTAAAACAAGCTGCTTTACATTCCTTCAAGACTTAGCCTGAAGGCTGCTCTCCACAGCTACCACTAGGATAGCTTTCTATAAAGGTTGTCTTAAACCTATCTACCATAAGAGTCGAATTGTTCTGGTGCAAGGTGTCCACTTTAATTAGTGAATAGCATATACCAGGCCAACTTCTCACACCTCACCACTGGTATAGTGCACCCAACTAGATGGGTGGCTTACCTATGCCAGGGCAGTGGGTTGTAGGCATGGCACACAGGGATGTGTGCTATGTAGACTCTTCACTTTGTTCTGCACCAGAACTCTGTGTGTGTGTGTGTGTGTGTGTGTGTGTGTGTGTGTGTGTGTGTCTGTCTGTCTGTCTGTCTGTCTCTGTGTGTGTACACACACACAGGCTCTGAGGGTGGCACAGTAAGTGCTGCAGCCCGTAGAGGCCTCACCTGGTTACAGTGCCCTTGGTACCTTTTACAAGAGGCTTACATGTGGCCAGAGAGTTGCCAATTGGGTTTTGCAACAGTACAGTTTAGGGAAAGAACATAGGCCCTGGATACCTGTTTGGCAGGAGCCCAGGGCACACTCAGTCGAAGTACATCAACATTAGGCAAAACGTGGGGAGCAACCATGCAAAAAGGGGCACTTACCTATACATGCTGCTCCAGGGATACAGCCCTCTCACTTCACCACAGCCCCTTCCTGGCATACAGGATTCGTAACAGTGCACGCTGGGAAACTACCCCTTCAGGTCATAGCATTGCACAGTACGACGGCCCTTAGTCATCACCCCCACCTGGCATACGGAGGTCATGGGCAGCGCACAGGTTTTCTGCATTCACTTTGTGTAAGCATTATCCTGCAGATGTGAGAGGGGACTCATAGAATCTGGCCTACTCTTCTCCCGAAGTCTTATTGGTCTTTTCTGGATCTTCTAAGGTGGTGTCCTGCAAGGCGGTGTGATGCTCACAGCGAGCAACAACAGGCTGTTCCCCGTTCACTACCTTTAGTTAGGACGTAATGTGCATGGATTGAGTGATAGAAAATGAGGTTATCACAGCGCTGATGTTTGTTTTAGATGATTGCAGCCCTCTGCTGCCATCCAGTGATCAATGTTGCAAATGCTTACTTATACAGAAACAAACAATGCTCTGGCAGGTTGATATCCCCAGAGTAAAGGCCTGATTACAACCCTGGTAACCAGTTTGGCCAAATACTTGCTAGACAATTCTCATGGCTATGGTGCTTTATATTTGGAATAGGCGTGACTTGTTTATCTGAAAGAGACACGTTAGTGACAGATTCCTTACCTTAGAATATCCACAGGCGTCAGGCTGGATCCGGAAAGTTTTGCGTAGCAGTACCCCTGCGCGTCGGTAGGCGGCGTCGTGCGGCTCAGCGTCCGTCATCGGCGTCGTGATCGCCGGGATGACGTCGCGGCCAGTACTTAGACGCCGCCCATGCGCGCTGGCGTCAGTTCTTTCTTTTTCCGCGCCAGTAAGCGCAGATCCGGATTGAGCAGTGCCACAGTCATTTTTTGACTGAGTATTTTTGGGAGACTTTTTGTCCAAGTTTTCGAGTCGTTTCGACTCCAAGGTGTCAGTAGGGATGCCCGGCTTCAAGCCATGCGAGGTCTGTAATCGCATGATGTCGATTACGGATCCGCACCGAGAGTGTCTCTTCTGCCTGGGGCGCGGCCACGACCCCAAGTCGTGCCCCGAGTGTCGGTCCCTCGCCCCAAAGGCTTTGCGAGAGCGGTCTCGAAAGCTACTCGAGGCCCGGCACTCGGCTCCGCGCCGCTCGAGGTCCCGGTCCCGGGAGAGGTCGAGGGGCCAGTCGCGGAGCCGTCGTCCTTCGTCGGGGTCCAAGTCTTCGTCTTCAGGTAAGGCGAAGCACAAGAGGTCTAAGAAGCGTCGCTCTAAGACCTCCCCTCGCCGGTCTCACGACTCGGCTGAGGGTCCACTTGGTACCGCCCCCGCGGCTCGGGGGTTCCCGAACAGCCGACGCCGGCCTACCCGCCTGTTTCGGGTCCGACGTCGACTCCGGCCGACATCCAAGACTTCTTGTCGGCCATGGCTCGCATCTTCGGGCCTAAGGGTTACCCCGGTGCGCCTTCGGGCCCCAGTGGGAGTCCTCCTTCGGCACCACCGGCGGCTCCGGCCCCGGTGTCTCCGGCGGCTCCGGCCCCGCAGGACCCCCACGGATCCAGGCCTGGATCCCGGTCGACGACGGTTGACCTAATAACACCTGCCCCGGCGCCGACCTCCCCGGTACCATTCACGGCGCCGTCCGAGGCTCCGGGCGGCGCCGTCCCCATGTTCTCCCCGGTACCGGACACGGAGCCGGATCGACGTCGCCCGACGCCGATTCCGACGCCAATGGGACTTTTCTTCCCTCATGTCCGTCCTCCATACTTTTCACCTGTTTTGGAGGACGGGGAGGACTGGGAGGGGTCGGAAGACCCTCTCACAGCTCAATGTGAGCCTTATCAGGACTGGGCTGAGTAACTGGGTGATGCCAGTGGCCTGGACACCTCTCCAGACCTTGGCATGCTGTCTCCTCCTTCCGTGGCTACGGAGGAGGGAGCAAGTTATGCAACGGTGTTGCGTAGGGCGGCCGCGGCCCGAGCTCCCTACCGTGGCTGTCAGGACTAACCTCCTGACGGAAGTGCTTCAGCCGGCAGCTACCTCTTCGGAGCCACTGCTGCCGTTCAACGACGCACTTTCTGACGTTCTTTTGGGCACCTGGTCTAGGCCCACCACAGGGGCTCCTGTGGACAGGAACGTAACCCGACGCCATCGCCCGGCCCCGGGCGACCCCTTGTTCCTCTCCCAACACCCCACCCAGCTTGGTTGTCCAAGCCTCTACCTCTCAGAGCGCCTTCCCTACGGCTCCGCCGGACAGGGAATCCAAAAAACTGGAACAATTTGGGAAGAAGATATTCTCTTCCTCCAGTGCTGGCTTGCGGTCCGTGAACACTGCTTGCCTTTTGGGCCGTTATTCCCACTCTCTGTGGGATTCGGTGGCGCAGGTGCTGCCTAAGTGTCCTGAGGAGGTCCAGGCACTGCTCTCCCGTGTTATTGCAGACGGGAGGGACGCGGCGAAGTTCACAATCCGATGTGGCCTTGACACAGCTGACTCGCTGGGCAGATCGCTTGCTACGACAGTGGCGCTGCGGCGCTCATGCCTGGCTGAGGACCAATGGTTTCTCGGGTGATGTCCAAAACACCCTTATGGACATGCCCTTCGATGGTATCCGCCTTTTTGGCAATAAGGCAGACAGCGCTGGAGCGCTTTGAGGACTCGCGGGCTACGGCCAAGTCCTTGGGCCTCTCCGCCTCACGCCCTCCGCAGCAGTCTGCTTTTCGCCCCTTTCGTGGCCACGGAAGGGGCGCCCAGTCACGTCCATTGCCCAGCCACCGGCCCGCGCAGCAAGCGCCTTCGCGTGGCCGAGGACGTGGCTCCCGCCGAGGCGGGTCGGGTAACCAGCGTGCCGGTCAGGCCACCACCTCCGCCCCGTCCGCGGCCTCCAAACCCTCCTAGTCCATCCTTTCAGGTCCACAGCACGCCAGTGGGGTGCAGGGTCCGCCATCACCTTCCCCACTGGTGCACCATCACGTCGGACCGGTGGGTTTTGGACATTGTCCGAAGGGCTACTCCCTCCCCTTCGAGACTACCCCCCCAGCCATGCCACCTCAGCACCACCGCATGTCGGGGGACCATTTGGTACTTCTTCGAAAGGAAGTTGCGGCCCTCTTGGCCAAGGGGGCCATCGAGCGCGTTCCGACCCCAGAAGTAGGGCGTGGTTGTTATTCCCACTACTTTCTGGTGCCCAAAAAGGACAAGGAGGACATGCGTCCTATCCTGGACCTCCGGAACGTCAATCGCTTCCTCCGGAAGGAGAAGTTCAAGATGCTCACCCTAGCTCAGGTCTTGACTGCCCTCGACCCTGGAGACTGGATGGTAGCGTTGGACTTGCAGGACGCATATTTTCACATCCCCGTCCTGCCGGCCCACCGGCGTTACCTGTGGTTCACTGTAGGCCTCGAGCACTTTCAGTTCACCGTGCTTCCCTTTGGCCTTACCAGCGCCCCTCGGGTGTTCACGAAAGTGATGGCGGTGGTCGCAGCTCATCTGCGCCGGGCAGGGGTTCCAGTCTTTCCCCTACCTCGACGACTGGTTGCTGAAGGCGGGCTCGTCCCAGGCAGTCGTCTCCCACCTCCAGACTACGGCCGGACTCCTGCACTCGCTGGGGTTCTCCATCAACGTGCCGAAGTCGCACCTGATTGCTTCTCCACAGCTCCTTTTCATCGGAGCAGTTCTGGACACAACGCAGTTTCGGGCCTATCCTCCCCAACGGCCAGTCCAGGATATTCAGGCTATGATTCCGATCTTTCAGCCTCTATCCTGGGTTTCGGTACGGATGACCCTGAGGCTGCTGGGCCTCATGGCCTCCTGCATCCTGCTGGTCGATCATGCCAGATGGCATATGCGGGCTCTGCAGTGGGACCTGAAGTTCCAGTGGGCGCAGCATCAGGGGAACCTGTCCGATTACGTCCAGATCTCGGAGGGGACTGCACGACAGTTGCAGTGGTGGCTTTCGAACCGGCAATGGGTCACAGGCAGATCCCTCTCCCTTCCCCAGCCAGAGCACACAGTTGTGACGGATGCGTCCCTTCTGGGATGGGGCGGTCACATGGGAGAGGCGGAGATCAGAGGCTTCTGGTCTCCGGCGGAGTCCCGGCTCCATATCAACCTTCTGGAGCTCCGGGCGATCCGACTTGCACTAAAGGCATTCCTTCCCTCTGTCAAGGGGAAGGTAGTGCAGGTGTTCACAGACAACACCACCGCCATGTGGTACTGCAACAAACAAGGCGGGGTGGGGTCGTGGACCCTATGTCAGGAGGCTCTGCGTCTCTGGACATGGCTGGAACATCAGGGCATTTTCCTGATGGTTCAACACCTGGCAGGTTCCCTGAACGCCAGGGCGGACGAACTCAGCCGCAGGTGCATGATGGATCACGAATGGCGTCTTCACTCGGAGGTGGCGCAAGAACTCTTTCTACAGTGGGGAGAGCCTTGGTTAGATCTATTCGCCACCGAAGAGAACGCGCAATGTCATCAGTTCTGCGCGTTGGAATTTCCAAGGCGGCACTCGCTCGTCGACGCTTTTTGTCGCGAGTGGAGTTGCGGTCTGTTGTACGCCTTTCCGCCTATACCACTTCTACCCAGAGTGTTGAAGAAGATTCGGCGCGACCGGGCCCAAGTCATTCTTGTGGCTCCGGACTGGGCTCGAAGAGTTTGGTATCCCGAGCTACTCAGTATGAGCATCGATCCCCCAATCCGTCTGCCTCTTCGGGAGGATCTGTCGCAGCAGCAGGGGACGGTCCTCCACCCGAACCTGTCCAGTCTCCACCTCCTTGCATGGAGATTGAGCCGCGGCAGTTTATTCCTTTCGACTTGCCTCCCGCAGTTTGTGATGTGATTCTGGCAGCCAGGCGTCCCTCCCCTAAGGTGGTATACGCCTGCAGGTGGAACAAGTTTGTGGCATGGTGCACAGCAAAGGCTGTGAATCCCCTTTCTGCCCCTCTTTCTGAGGTTCTACTGTTCCTTCTTTCTCTGGCCCAACAGGGTTCTGCCCTGGGTACCATCAAGGGCTACCTTTGTGCTATCTCGGCCTTCCTCAGGCTTCCTGATCAGCCCTCCCTTTTCAAGTCCCCTGTTGTTAACAGGTTTCTCAAAGGCATTACACACCTTTTCCCTCCTGTTCCGTTTGTAATGCCTCAGTGGGACTTGAACTTGGTTCTTACCTTTTTAATGTGCGCTCTCTTCGAGCCTCTCCATAACTGTCCTCTTCGTCTTCTCACATGAAGACAGCCTTTCTGGTGGCTATCACCTCTGCTCGGCGGCTGAGTGAGCTCCAGGCTCTTTCTTGCAAGCCCCCCTTTCTGTCTTTCCATCCAGACAAGGTTGTTCTTAGGACGCGTCCGTCCTTCTTGCCAAAGGTGGTTACTGCCTTCCACATTGGGCAGACCATCACTTTGCCCACCTTCTTTCCGCCTCCGCATCCTTCTAGAGAGGAAGAGAGGCTCCACCGTCTGGACCCAAAACGTGCGATTTCTTTCTATCTGAACCGCACACAACAGTTCCGGGTGGACGACCAGCTCTTTGTTGGCTACGTGGGTGCCAAAAAAGGTAGGGCGGTACACAAGCGGACCATCTCCCGCTGGGTTCTCTTGTGTAGCAAAGCGTGCTATTCTTTGGCTAAGAAGGAGCCCCCTGTTGGGCTACGTGCCCATTCCACCGGGGCGACAGCCGCCACCACGGCTTTGGGACGTGGTGTCCCATTGCAGGACATTTGTCAGGCAGCTACGTGGGCCTCGCTGCACACGTTTACCAAGCATTACTGCCTTGACAGCCAAGTCCGGAGAGACGGCTTCTTTGGCCGTTCTGTTCTCCGAGACTTCCTCATCTGATCTTTGTTCGCAGACCCACCACCGGGGTTGGTATTGCTGGGGTATCTATTCTAAGGTAAGGAATCTGTCACTAACGTGTCTCTTTCAGATGCTCAAGTTACTAACTTGTGTAACGATATATCTGTAAGAGACAGTAGTTAGTAACAGATTCCTTACCGCCCCACCCATCCTCCCCGTTCTGCGAACTGATTTCTAGGGTTAAGGTCATCCCTTTCAGGGCCCTAGTTTTCAGACACCAGTGTCAGTTTCTTGTATGGCTCTGCGTTTCTGGCGCGGAAAGTCGTGTACAGAACTGACGCCAGCGCGCATGGGCGGCGTCTAAGTACTGGCCGAGACGTCATCCCGGCGATCACGACGCCGACGACGGACGCGGAGCGGCACGACGCCGCCTACCGACGTGCAGGGGTACTGCTACGCAAAACTTTCCGGATCCAGCCTGACGCCTGGGGATATTCTAAGGTAAGGAATCTGTCACTAACTACTGTCTCTTACAGATATATCGTTACACAAGTTAGTAACTTGTGCTTTTACCTTTCAACGTCCTTGCCTGCGTGCTCCTGGTTAACACCATTGGCTCGAATGAAAAACAATAACCAAAGTCACATTTTAAAACTTGCAAATGTAAACAATGAGGATAGTTTGGACTTTGTATGAGGAGCTGCAGCACAAACTTTACGCCAGTACAGGCATTAAGCTTATACTAGCTGATTTAAAAATGGGTATCGACAGTCTTGTTGCTAAAATGGAGTCACATTTGTAAAGGCGACCATGTTCAGGCCAGACTTTACAAATACACTGCTAGACTGAATGAGGCAGAACATTTCAAATTTGGAATATTTGGCAGAAGAGGTGCCATCTACGGAGCGGAAATGGTTGTCTACTGTGAAGCTCCTCAAAGACAAAAGTGAGGACCCTGAGGCCTTTCCCGATGTTAGGGTTGCCTCCTGCTGTGGAGAGAGTTTAAGGGACTGAAGTACAAATGGGTTTGCGTAATCAAAGCCTGCGGTGCACAGAATACAGCCTTTACTAGTGTAAACAAACATAGTGCACTGTGTTAAAGGGCATTAAGAGCCACAAATGGATTTGCGAGTCTTTGTCCACATTGTGACTCCGTGTGATGAGAGGCCCTCACTTCTTGCCACTCGCAAGGATACAGTGCTGCAGTTGCAAACTATTGATTTCTTTAGTACATCTGACTTGGCACAGGCCTGACCTGACACTGGGTTTCACTTACTGCGAAGTACCCAGCAGGCCTAGACATTAACATCAATAACGGAAAGCTGAGCAATGGAGACATGATGGCACGCCGACTGAGGAAATAAACTGGTGCCCAACACATCTAAACCAAGAGCAGTTATTCTTGAGATGCATTCTGAAAGCCTAATCAGTCTCCATGGTATATGATAAAATGGTAAATCACTCCTGAAGCGTGAGACGAGCACACTAAGCCCTAGGTTTGGTTACACTCACATGGGCTCGGTGCCGGGCTACCCTCCCGGGAGATTGGGTGGTTTACAGATCTACAGAAGATGCAACATACCACACTTCAGTGAGGGTGGTACTCTATGATCACCACGAGGCAAATGCAACCTAGTTCCAATGTAACGATACTCCCAGTGAGGGAGGGACTTACGAATCCTGACTCTGATCCTAACTCGAGGGCACATGTAGGTACAGAGGGGACCGTTAGTGTTCAACCTTCCAACACCCGGCAACTCACTAGACAAGCTCATAATCTCACTCAGCAAAATCTTCCTGCCCAGCACGAGCAAGAGCACAACACTAACATAACACTAAGAACAGCGCCTATTGTGGATCAGAATGACCGCGCAATGAATAGTATGCCGATTGCTCACCGACTAACTAGCGCTTCAGCAGGGCGAAGTGAAACCATAGAGGATTTGACAAGTAAGACTGATGTGGCTCTCCCAATCATTAACCTCCCCCCTGAATCATAACCCTAATGTAGTTATCCTAACGGGAGTTCCGCCCCTTAAAGATAATCAGAGGGAGACACAGCTAGAACTCAGGAATAAGACGCTATTTTGGTTGGCTACACATAGACACTACCCCTATGAGAGGGCTGGGGAAATTCTTATGGTGCGGAGGGTAGATTGGGTGGGTTCTACTAACAAATCCATTCTAGGTGATAGTGTGGTTATTAATTTCAAAAACCCTCAGATGGTACGTTTGATAATAAACTATAAACCGATTTCTGGTGAACCCCGTACAGATGTGGGAGCTTTCCCGCTGGATTACTTTTATTCCCATTGTCGTAATCCTGGTATGGTAAAATTTCCCTTGGGGCATTTTAGACAAATAGAGGAAGAACGGATTCATGGCTACAGACATGCTCATAGCAGATCCTTGATGTTTAACTTGCCTGTAAATAATCGCTATGGACCCTTGGAAGAAGTGGACTGACCATTAAGCTTGAATGGTGTGTGTTGTACAGAGAATATTCTTAAACCCCGGGAAGGCTGTGTACAGTTAGTCCAGGTGAGCCCCAAGCAGTCACTCCTAGCGGTGCCAGGTTTGACATTGGGGGCTACTGCTGAATCCCTTTTGCCGGTTGGGGAACAGCTAGGATTATCTTATATCCCTGGACCCACTTTTACTAATCACTCCAGTCGTTTGTCTGATATTATCCAGGGGATTGCCCACCTAAGCACATCTCATGTTCCTACTGTCTCTGCGGAAGGAGATCCATGTCCAGGTAGTGTGCTTAGGATTTTATCATGGAACGTAGCTGGCATCAAGAATAAACTTTCTTGCCCAGACTGGGGATCCTTTGTAGACCAGTATGCTGTTTGCCTGTTTCAGGAGACTTGGGCAAAAGATGATTTTGATAGGGTGGGTTTTGTAATATTTAATATTCCAGCTATCGCTAGCCAGAGGGGCAGACCTTCGGGTGGATTATCCATTTGGGTTGCCTCTCACGTGGGCTGTACACCTACCCCTATCAATACCCATTCTAGAGATGTCCAATGTGTAATGTTGGGCTTTCCTTCTAAATTGCGGCTTGCTTTTATTAATGTCTATTCTCGTCCTGCAAGCCTGTCCCAGGAATCAAAAACGCTGGATGACTTAAATTCCTTTATTCCTCTGGTACCGTTAAACACAAGGCTGATAGTGGGAGGCGATTTAAATTGTCACTTTGAACCCCTCTCTGGTGCTCATGACATGATTATCAATGAGGAGGATCGCCAGTGGGCTATCCCAGATCCACAAGTCCAGCCGGCAAAGACCTGGTCCCCCTGGTACTCCAAATAAATGCTATTTTTCTTAACCATTCCCTGAGAGCCTGTAATGGGCGTACAGCCTCTGATAGACCAGGTAAACCTACGTTTAATAGAATTGGCCAAGCATCTTTAATTGATTACATTCTTGTCGAGTGTAGATCTTGGTACAGAGTTCTGGATTTTGCTGTCCTCCTCGACATGACAGCGACCATAATGCTTTGACATTAACTTTTAGGGTCCCAGATTCTGGCTTCCTCCCCCAAACAATCCCCCTTTGGTGAATAGTTTATCTTTCACTACTAATAGGAGAAGAGTTAGGTGGGCAGTAATAAAACAAACACCAGAGAAGATGGGAGCTCTATATGAAATAGTAATTCCAGCTTTCCAGGAACTTAGTTGTTTACCCGCTGACTGGGATAACCCAGTATATTCTGATCAGGTTGCGGTACTCCATAAGAAACTGGCAACAAATCTAGCCGATTTCTTCCATCCGATAGTACGCCCTAGTAAAACAAAAAAGGCAACCCATAAGTGGTTTAATGATAATTGTCGTAAGGCCAAACGGGCGTTGTTAGTGGCTATTAAAGATAAAAACAAGCCACTAACTAAAACTAGGAGAGCTCACTATAAAGTTACTGTCGCTCATGCGAAGCAGTCCTGGGAAGAGAATAAGTGGATGGATATCAAGACCGCCCTACTGAACCGGGACATGAGAGAATTCTGGGCCATAGTTAGAACAGGAACTAGGGAGGGTAACCCAGCGGTTGAACCTAATATTCCAGCAGAAATATGGGCAGAACATTTTCGGGCATTGTATGCAGTAGAAGCTGATTTAGACCCTCAGCCTTGCAACCATAGTTCTCCCACAGGTGGCGTGGGTTTAGTTAGTGGGCAGACACAGGATATATGTCCTACTGCCCTTACCCGCGCCAACGCGGGGTTCTCGGGATAACTCTTCGTGAGGTTGTCTCGGCAATTGAGAAATTACCAGCAGGCAAAGCACCTGGTTTGGATAGGCTTCCAGGGGATTTGTTTAGGGACGAACCACATATTTGGGGTCCCTATCTTTGGGTCCTATTTAGCGCTATTATGAATGGCATGCCAATCCCTGAAACCTGGGCTGGGGCAGAAATTGTCCCAGTTTTTAAAAGGGCTCTCCTCTAAACCCTGCAAACTATAGACCGATCAGCCTGATCGATGTCACACAAAAGCTATTTGCAAGGGTTTTATTAGATCAAATACAGACCTGGCTGCTTGAGAATGACATCATAAGCCCCTATCAAGCCGGATTTAGGAAAAACATTTCTACCATGGACCAAATCTATAGACTTCAACTTATAGTTTGGAAGACGGTATCAATTGAGGGTGGCAGCCTCTTTTTGGTTTTTGTGGACCTGAAAACGGCTTTTGATTTGGTCCCCAGAATTAAACTTTGGGGGTGCTCAGAGAACTGGGGATTCCCCCACCTGCTTAGCATGCTTATTAAGCTGCATGAGGCCACTTACGCCCAAGTAAGATGTGGCAGGGGTGGAGAATTAACTAACAGACTCCCAGTTGACAGAGGAGTGAGACAGGGTTGTGTGCTTGCACCCACCCTTTTCTGCCTCTATGTCAACGCATTAATTGCACAACTCTCTGAGGTTGAGGATAATGATGCCCCTAAGTTAGCAAACTCAAAGATACCGGCATTGATGTTTGCTGATGATACTCTTTTATTGTCTAAGACGTCCAGGGGGGTTCAGAGGATATTGGATAGGTTTGTTGTTTTTTGTAATAATAGGAGCTTGGTGATAAACACCTCAAAAACAAAATTTATGGTCCTTAATCCGCCTAGGAAAAAACACTCAAATCCTAAATTAAATGGCATTCCACTTGAAAGGGTTTCCGTATTTGATTATCTGGGTGTCACCCTCACTGAAAATATGGAATGGGCTTCCCAGATAGCTAAAGCCAAGCTAAAACTTGCCCAGACTGCCGGGGGAATAGCCAAACTGGTAAGGGAATCAACGATGAAGCCCATTGCCCCTGCCATTGAGATTTATAGGGCGCAAGCGAGGGGAGCTGCGTTGTATGGGGCTGAACTCTGGGGACATTGCTCTTCTGTCCCCTTAACTAAGGTTGAGAACAGTTTCCTCAGGCAAATCTTGAGCTTTCCACCTAGTACACCGCTAACCCCCTTGCGGCTAGATATAGGTATTGCCCCAATTGAAGATGAGGCTGCCTTACGATCCCTAACTTTTTGGCGAAGGCTTTGGGTGACCCCAGAATTGGTTGAATACCAAGCAGAAACGAAGGATCTTTTAGCTCATCTAGGGGCCCTAAAAAAAGTCCCTTGGTTTATGCATGTTAGGCATCTATGTGCAATGATAGGTAAACCAACACTTTGGACTAATCCTGAAGAAACCAGTTTTATAGTTTCACGAGTTGAACTTGTGAAAATGTATCGAATAAAAAAGCTTGAGGCCATTCAGGTAAACCCGAAATTAGGTCCTCTAACTACATTGTTCCTCACAGTCAAGGAGGACTACAAATTTGAACCTTTTTTGGATGACATTTTACCTCCCATAGCAAGGAAATTATATGTGCAGTTCCGATATAGTATTTTACCTATCCGGGCTTTTACTTCTAAATGGGCTCATTTGCCCCCTCGTGGGTGCCCTGCTTGTAATAACCACGAGGAGACTGAACTGCATGTTTTATTCTTTTTCCCTGGGTATAAAGAAGCAAGGAAAAGGTGGCTTGTACAGTTGTGCAGGAATCTGGGGTTTGTGCAATGTATGGTGGCATTTAGAGTTTTGAAATATGACACTTCTAAGCCTATAGTTTTTGCTGTTTCTCGGTTTCTAAATGCAATGTGGCGAAGGAGAAGGGGTTTCCTTCATAAGGAAATATAATTAAAAGATAATAGCCTGATTGCAGTACTAATATAAGAGCCCAATGCTTAGACCACTGTAATGGGAATTTGCTTTTAAATTTTTAAGATTAATGTAGATTCTTTCTTCTTTTTTTTTCTTTTTTTTGTTCCTTAATTGGAACTTGTTTTTTATCTATTTATTGCAACATTACTGTGTTGTCTTTTGCTCGGGGCCTGTTTAGTTATACTAATGAACCGACCAACTATAGGGAATCCCAGCCCTATGTGGTTTTCTCCATGTACTTGCAAATGTATGGATGTATTCAATTTTTTAAGGGAATTTATGTCACGATGTGTATCCATAACTCTTCTAATGGAAGTGGTTTTATTTTCAGGTTGGAATGTTTTAAATCCAGAATGTAGTTTTATCGATCTTTGTATACTTTTATGGTCCTAGTGACCGAAATAAAGGTTTTTGAACGGAACGGTACTCTTTGTTGGTTTTTGAAGTTTTCGATCAATGATTGTTGGCTTATTTTCTCCATTGAAGGGTTTGTCTCTAGTTTTCCATAATGGGCTTCACTGAGGTTTAAGTAGAAATAGTTGCCTGAAACAGAATGGTGAGTGCAGTGGAGAATTGTTTTATTGTTTGCATCTAGATTTAAATGTGTTCGTTTGGTGTTACATATAGTTGTATTTTATCCACACGGCATGTAATAAGATGCTTTGATCAAAGTACCTCCGTGGAATATGTGGGACTAAATTATCCTATGAATGCAAAGGCATTTTTTAACTATTTTAATAGGCGCATCATTATATCCAGTGCTTAATTTACATAATATGTTATATCCAGTGGTTGATTAGTGCCAATATTTGCTGGTGATGATGAGCCACAAGACGTATTTATGAGCACTGGCGTTTAAATCAAAGCGTGGCTGTGTTGCATTTTTATGCCAGGCCCTGAGTGGGACAATGCTGCTTTTTCTACAATAAATCAGGAGAATGAGGAAGTAACAGTGAGGTGGGCAGATTAGATTGCAAGGCTGTGTTGAAAGAAAGGGATCTGGGGTTCTTTTGCAGAGAATGCACATATTTAGCAACATCTCTTGCCATCATATACCAGGTCCTTCACAGGATACAGTAGTAACATTTTGCATATGACAGTTGGTACTGAAATGAAAACCTACGGAACTGCATGCAAGAGGCAAATTATAGTTATGAATAACTTGCATTAAAGCCCTCAACATAGTAAAATATATATCTGAAAGAGACACGTTAGTGACAGATTCCTTACCTTAGAATATCCCCAGGCGTCAGGCTGGATCCGGTAAGTTTTTTGCGTAGCAGTACCCTTGCGCGTCGGTAGGCGGCGTCGTGCGGCTCCGCGTCCGTCGTCGGCGTCGTGATCGCCGGGATGACGTCGCGGGCAGTACTTAGACGCCGCCCCTGCGCGCTGACGTCAGTTCTTCTTTTTCCGCACCAGCAAGCGCAGATCCGGGAAGAGCAGTGCCCTAGTCATTTTTTGACTAACTTTTTTGGTGAATTTTTTCACTGTTTCTTTTCGTATCGACTCCAAGGTGTCGTTAGGGATGCCCGGCTTTAAGCGTTGCGACGCCTGTGCTCGGATGATGTCCATCACAGACCCGCATCTGGAGTGTCTCTTCTGTCTCGGGAGAGACCACGACACGAAGTCGTGTTCCGACTGCCGGTCCCTAAACCCGAAAGCTTTGCGAGAGCGGTCTCGAAAGCTCCTCGAGGCCCGGCAGTCGGCTCCGCGCCACACCAAGCCCCGGTCGCGTGAGAGGTCGAGGGGTCGGTCGCGGAGTCCTCGCCGGTCGTCGGAATCCAAGTCTTCGTCGTCCGGTAAGTCTAAACACAAGAAGTCCAAGAAGCATCATCGCTCTAGGACTTCGCCTCGCCCGGTCTCGCGACTCGGCTGAGGCCCCTCCCGGCACCGTCCCCGCCCCCGGCCCCGGACATGCCTGTGGAGTCGCCCCGCAATACCCGTCCTTCCCGGGTTTGGGGGCGGATCCGGCCCAAATACAGGAATTCCTGTCGGCCATGGCCCGCCTCTTCGGGCCTCAAGGTCCCTCCGGTGCGCCTTCGGGCCCCGCGGGCCCTGATGGGGTTGCCCCGGCGTCGCCGACGACTCCGGTCCCGGTGTCGCTCGTGCCTCCAGCCTCGATCCCGGCTCCGGCTTCGGCCCCAGCCTCGATCCCGGCTCCGGTGGTACCGCAACCCCCATCGACGCCGGTCGACCTGACCACGCCTCCGCCGGCGCCGATGTCTCCGGTGCCGTTCCTGAGCGCCGCCCGGGGCTCCGGGCGGCGTCGTCCCCTGTACTCTCCGGCTCCGGACATGGAGCCGGACCGACGCCGGTTCCGGCGCCGATGAGACCTTGGGTCCCAAATGTCCCTCCTCCTCCTTATTTTGAACCGGAGGAGGACCAGGAGGACTGGGAGGGGTCTGAGGACCCTCTGGCACAACAGTGTCAGTATGATGAGGACTGGGCAGAGGAACTAGGGGATGCCAGTGGTCTAGATACTTCCCCTGACACTGGCATGCTGTCTCCTCCCGTGGCTACGGAGGAGGGAGCCAATTTTGCAACGGTGTTGCGTAGGGCAGCTGGAGCCTTACATCTCCGACTCCCTACTGTGGCGGTCAAGACTAATCTCTTGACAGAAGTGCTTCAGCCGGCAGCCTCCTCCTTGGAGACTGTGCTGCCGTTTAACGATGCACTCACTGACGTTCTTTTGGGCGCCTGGTCCAAGCCCAACACAGGGGCTCCTGTGGATAGGAACGTGTCCCGACGCCATCGCCCAGCTCCGGGCGACCCCTTGTTTCTCTCTGTCCACCCCACTCCTGAGAGCTTGGTTGTCCAAGCCTCGGCTTCCCAAACCGCCTTCCCTACCGCCCCTCCGGATAGGGAATCCAAACGCCTGGATCAATTTGGGAAGAAGGGTTTTTCTTCCTCCAGTGCTGGCTTGCGGTCCATCAACACCGCTTGTCTTTTGGGCCGATATACCCACTCCCTGTGGGATTCGGTGGCGACTGTTTTGCCCCAGTGTTCTGAGGAGGTCCAGACACTGCTTACCCGCGCCATTGCGGAAGGTAGGGATGCGGCCAAATACACCATACGTTGTGGCCTTGATACCGCCGACTCGCTGGGCAGATCTATTGCAACGACGGTGGCGCTACGTCGCCACGCCTGGCTGAGAACCACTGGTTTTTCGGGTGATGTCCAGAATACACTCATGGACATGCCCTTTGATGGAGTCGGTCTTTTTGGTTCCAAAGCAGACCATGCGTTTTAGCGTTTTAAGGACTCACGGGCTACTGCCAAGTCCCTGGGCCTTTCTACTGCACGCCCTCCACTAACTTCTGCTTTTCGCCCCTATCGTGGCCACGGAAGGGGCGCCCAGTCACGTCAGCAGCCCAGCCACCGGCCCGCGCAGCAGGCGTCTTCGCGTGGCCGAGGACGTGGATACCGCCGTGGCGGTTCGGGCAACCAGCGTGCGGGTCAGGCCACCACCTCCAACCCGTCCGCGGCCTCCAAGCCCTCCTAGTCTCTCCTTTCCGGTGCACAGCACGCCAGTAGGGGCAGGGTCCGCCATCACCTTCACCACTGGCGTCCCATCACCTCGGACAGGTGGGTCTTGGACATTGTCCGAAGGGGCTACTCCCTCCCTTCGAGACCACCCCCCCAGCCATTCCACCTCAATTCCGCCGCATGTCAGGGGATCACTTGGTACTTCTGCAGAAGGAAGTCACGGCCCTCTTGGCCAAGAGGGCCATCGAGCATGTTCCGACCCCAGAAGTAGGACGTGGTTGCTACTCCCACTACTTCCTGGTGCCCAAAAAGGACAAGGAGGACATGCGTCCTATCTTGGACCTCCGAAACGTCAATCGCTTCCTCCGGAAGGAAAAGTTCAAGATGCTCACCCTAGCTCAGGTCTTGACTGCCCTCGATCCTGGAGACTGGTTGGTAGCGTTGGACTTGCAGGACGCCTATTTCCACAACCCCGTCCTGCCGGCCCACCGGCGTTACCTTCGGTTCACGGTAGGCCTCGAGCATTTTCAGTTCACCGTGCTCCCCTTTGGCCTTACCAGTGCCCCTCGGGTGTTCACGAAAGTGATGGCGGTGGTCGCAGCTCATCTGCGCCGGGCAGGGGTTTCAGTCTTCCCCTACCTCGACGACTGGCTGCTGAAGGCGGGCTCGTCCCAGGCAGTCGTCTCCCACCTCCAGACTACGGCCGAACTCCTGCACTCGCTGGGGTTCTCCATCAATGTGCCGAAGTCGCATCTGATTCCTTCTCCACAGCTCCTTTTCATCGGAGCAGTTCTGGACACGACGCAGTTTCGGGCCTATCCTCCCGAACGGCGAGTCCGGGATATTCAGGCTATGATTCCGATCTTTCAGCCTTTATCCTGGGTTTCGGTACGGATGACCCTGAGGCTGCTGGGCCTCATGGCCTCCTGCATCCTGCTGGTCAATCATGCCAGATGGCATATGCGGGCTCTGCAGTGGGACCTGAAGTTCCAGTGGGCGCAGCACCAGGGCAACCTGTCCGATCACGTCCAGATCTCGGAGGGGACTGCAGAACAGTTGCAGTGGTGGCTCTCGAACCAGCAATGGGTCATGGGCAGATCCCTCTCCCTTCCCCAGCCAGAGCACACAGTTGTGACGGACGCGTCCCTTCTGGGATGGGGCGGTCACATGGGAGAGGCGGAGATCAGAGGCCTCTGGTCTCCGGCGGAGTCCCGGCTCCATATCAACCTTCTGGAGCTCCGGGCGATCCGACTTGCACTCAAGGCATTCCTTCCCTCTGTCAAAGGGAAGGTAGTGCAGGTGTTCACAGACAACACCACCGCCATGTGGTACTGCAACAAACAGGGCGGGGTGGGGTCGTGGACCCTCTGTCAGGAGGCTCTGCGCCTCTGGACATGGCTGGAACATCAGGGCATGTTCCTGATGGTTCAACACCTGGCAGGTTCCCTGAACGCCAGGGCGGACGAACTCAGCCGCAGGTGCATGATGGATTACGAATGGCATCTTCACTTGGAAGTGGCGCAAGGACTCTTTCTACAATGGGGAGAGCCTTGGTTAGATCTATTCGCCACCGAAGAGAACGCGCAATGTCATCAGTTCTGCGCGTTGGAATTTCCAAGGCGGCACTCGCTCGGCGACGCTTTTCGTCGCGAGTGGAGTTGCGGTCTGTTGTACGCCTTTCCGCCTATACCACTTCTACCCAGAGTGTTGAAGAAGATTCGGCACGACCGGGCCCAAGTCATCCTTGTGGCTCCGGACTGGGCTCGAAGAGTTTGGTATCTCGAGCTACTCAGTATGAGCGTAGATCCCCCGATCCGTCTGCCTCTTCGGGAGGATCTTCTGTCGCAGCAGCAGGGGACGGTCCTCCACCCGAACCTGTCCAGTCTACACCTGCTTGCGTGGAGATTGAGCGGCGGCAGTTGATTCCTTTCGACTTGCCTCCCGAAGTTTGTGATGTGATTCTGGCAGCCAGGCGTCCCTCCACTAAGGTGGTATACGCCTGCAGGTGGAACAAATTTGTGGCATGGTGCACAGCAAAGGCTGTGAACCCCCTTTCTGCCCCTCTTTCTGAGGTCCTTCTGTTCCTTCTTTCTCTGGCCCAACAGGGTTCTGCCCTGGGTACCATCAAGGGTTATCTCTGTGCTATCTCGGCCTTCCTCAGGCTCCCTGTTCAGCCCTCCCTTTTCAAGTCCCCTGTTGTTAACAGATTCCTTAAAGGCATTACACACCTCTTCCCTCCTGTTCCGTTTGTGATGCCTCAGTGGGACTTGAACTTGGTTCTTACCTTTCTTATGTGCGCTCCCTTTGAGCCTCTACATAACTGTCCTCTTCGTCTTCTGACTCTGAAGACAGCCTTTCTGGTGGCCATCACCTCTGCTCGGCGGGTGAGTGAGCTCCAGGCTCTATCATGCAAACCTCCCTTTCTGTCTGTCCATCCAGACAAGGTTGTTCTTAGGACGCGTCCGTCCTTCTTGCCAAAGGTGGTTACTGCCTTCCACATTGGGCAGACCATCACTTTGCCCACCTTCTTTCCGCCTCCGCATCCTTCCAGAGAGGAAGAGAGGCTCCACCGTCTGGACCCAAAACGTGCGCTCTCTTTCTATATCGACCGCACAAAACACTTCCGGGTGGATGATCAGCTCTTTGTTGGCTACGTGGGCGCCAAAAGGTCGGGCGGTGCACAAGCGAACCATCTCCCGCTGGGTTACCTTGTGCATCAAGGCCTGCTATTCTTTGGCTAAGAAGGAGCCTCCTGTTAGGCTGCGTGCCCATTCCACCAGGGCAACGGCTGCTACCACGGCTTTGGGCCGCGGTGTTCCGCTGCAGGTTATCTGTCAGGCAGCTACGTGGGCCTCTCTGCACACGTTTACAAAGCATTACTGCCTTGACAGTCAGGTCCGGAGGGACGGCTTCTTTGGCCGTTCTGTCCTCCGGGACTTCCTTGTCTGATCTTTGTTCGCAGACCCACCACCGGGGTTGGTATTGCTGGGGTATCTATTCTAAGGTAAGGAATATGTCACTAACGTGTCTCTTTCAGATGCACAAGTTACTAACTTGTGTAACGATATATCTGTAAGAGACAGTAGTTAGTGACAGATTCCTACCGCCCACCATCCTCCCCGTTCTGCGAACTGATTTCTAGGGTTAAGGACATCCCTTTCAGGGCCCTAGTATTTTTCAGACACCTATGTCAGCTTCTTGCATGGCTCTGCGTTCCTGGCGCGGAAAGTCGTGTACAGAACTGACGTCAGCGCGCAGGGGCGGCGTCTAAGTACTGCCCGCGGCGTCATCCCGGCGATCACGACGCCGACGACGGACGCGGAGCCGCACGACGCCGCCTACCGGCCAGCGCAAGGGTACTGCTACGCAAAAAACTTTCCGGATCCAGCCTGACGCCTGGGGATATTCTAAGGTAAGGAATCTGTCACTAACTACTGTCTCTTACAGATATATCGTTACACAAGTTAGTAACTTGTGCCCCACGTACGATATCATAAATTGCGTACAGTACGAGGCTGTGGCCCAAGTTATGGCTTGCGCTGCAAACAACAACTGGCAAATATCTGTGTTTTTAGCCACTTAAGCCAGAACCATAATTCTTTTTTCCGGTGAACACACACATTTCTGTGTTTTATATAATTATTTTCACTAAACAAACAAAGGTTAAAGTGTTATATTTTGGAGAAAATGTCAGCTAAAACATAAAGCATACAATTTCAAATAATAAAAAACGGAAAATCAGTTATAGTTTACTGAGCTAAATACAATTTTCACCCCCACCTTGCACTGCTTATGATCTCACACATTAAATCACTGATGACAAGTTTAATGACATCATTGATGACATCTTCCACCATACTGTACTTCACTTCACTCTACAAAGCGGTGCAGGCTTTGAAATAAGTAAAAAAAAAAAAGTATTGCATGGTGCAGAAATATGTAAAGCATACATTATATGAATATATGTGCTTATGGAAAAAAAATACTATATACCACTCTCTCTCGAGACATACTGCCCTATTAGGTGGCCAAGGCTTCTACTCCGCACATCCTTTTCCACATGCACAAGTTTTCACGGAGAGTCCACTTTCAGACACCCAAGCCCCATTAGTAGCCCAATCCCCTACTCCACACAGCCTCATCCTGTGCAAATCTTCTTGTGGAGACCCACTCCCTCCTGACTCCCATTAGATGGCCAAGCACTTATTACCCACAGCCACCACCATGTGCACAGCTTTTCACGGAGATCCCACTACCTACAATCTCAAACCCTCTTAGGTGGAGTAGGCACTATAATGCACAGCCTTTTTCCTGTGGACAACTGTGCCAGGATGCATAACGTCTCTGGAAGTGGCTGGAACATCAGGGGATATTCATTGTGGTACACCACCTGGCAGGATCTCTAGACGCCAGAGTGGGCAAACTCCGTTCCCAACATCTAGCAGATCAAGAATGGCGCTTACACCTGAAGGTGGTGCAAGGTCTCTTCTGCGGAGAAGAAGAACCTTGACTCGATCTGTTTGCCGCCACAGAGAATGCACAATGTCCGCATTGTTGCGCGTTGGGGTTTCCAAGGTGTCTCCCCCTTGGGGACACGTTCCAGCTAGAGTGGTACTTGGGACTCCTGTACACCTTCCCGCTGATTCTCTCCTGCCCACATTCTGAAAAAGAAGGGCCAAGGCAATGTCATTCAAATGCCGCAGATTGGGCAAGGAGAGTGTGGTATCCAGAACTCTGGGAATGAGCATCAGTTCTCTAATCAGACTGCCGCTTCGGGAGGCTCTTCTGTCACAGCAGCAGGGCAGAGTCCTGGGCCTGCGCAATCTTCACCTCCATGCTTAGAGATTGAGCATCAACAACAAGTTGCCTTTGATTTCCTTCGAGCGGTTGTGGATATTATCTTTGCAGCCGGGCATCCATTGACTAAATCAGTATACTTCTGCTTATGGAACAGGTTTGTGGCCTGGTGCTGTACTTTGCAGTTTGACCTCAACCTAGGTTACCCGAAGTATTGCTTTTTGTGTTGTCCCTAGCCCACTAAAGACTTGCTTTTGGCACAGTAGGTTGTTACCTATCAGCTCTTTCAGCCTTTTTGACCTGGCTGGATCAGCCCTCTTTGTTTAAATCACCCATTGTGATGTGTTTTTGAATGGTTTTCAATGTTTGTTTCCACCCTTGCTTTTTATCATGCCTCAGTGGGACTTTAACTTGATCCTCACCTTCCGTATATGTGCTCATTTTGAACTGCTACACAGCTGCCCACTACAGCGTTTTACCCTTAGGACAGTATTCCTCATCGCCATTGCATTAGCGTGATGGATGAGTGAGCTGCAAGCCCTCTCCATCAACCTGCCATAAACTACTTTCTTCCCAGACTTCCGGACAAGCTGTGCCTCAGAACCAGAGCTTAATTTCTTCCAAAAGTGGTGACTCCTTTTCACTTCAGTCAAAACATCACCCTACCAGCGTTGTTCGCTCCACCTCACGCATCTAAAGACTAGGACTCTTAGCTTTTACATCGAACGGATCGGGGAACATCGTGTGGACGATCAGTTCTTTGTGAGATTTGCTGAAAGGAAGTAGGGCAAGGCAGGGCCGAAAAGGACCATCGCTTGGTGGATTGTGCTCTGCATTAAAATATAGTACGCATTGGCTAAAAAGCAATCCCTGTAAGGTTGTGGGATCTTTCCATTAGAGTCAAGGCTTCTACTATTTCGCTGGCACGCAAAGTGTCTGTTCTGGACATTTGCCATGCTGCTAAGTGGCGTCACTCCACTTGTTCAGAAAGCACTGTTGTCTGGACAGCCAGGTTCCATGAGAGGGGCACTTTTCCCACTCGGTCCTGCAGGGCTTTTTGGTTTGAACCAGTTCAGACACACCCCCTGAGAGGTTCTGCTTTAGTGTCTATTCAAAAGGTGAAGAATCTGTGGTTGGCAGTATCTCTCAGAAGAACAAGTTACTTACCCTTGGTAACACTTCATCTGGTAGATACTCTATCTAAATGCAGATTCCTTCCGTTCTGTGGACAGAGTTCTTTTCGACCTAAAACGGTCACAAGTATATAGATCTGCACACTGGTCAAAGCAGATTTAAACTTCGGCTCGGTCTCTTGGGCAGGGGAGCTGGGGGAAGGGGGTGGCGGACACCCTGGAGAGCAGATGTCAGCACAGTGTTGTCAGTGCAATACGCGATTCTGCACGGCAGTTTCAGAGTGGAACGGTGACAGCGTGGAACACCACTACTCCACCTACCACCATGCAGGAGTACTGCTCTAAAACTTTCCAAATACAGTCTGACACCTGGGAATTTTTCAAAAAGTGCAGAATCTGTGGTTGGAGTGTCTACCAGAAAAAATGTTACCGAAGGTGAGTAACTTATTTTTCTTTGTTTCTGTGTGTTCCTATTCCACCATATGGTGTGACTGTGTAGCTGGGTAGTATCTATGTATTTTGGGAAGCCCCAACCCCCCTCCCCCCACAGCCCCTTCCCTGGAGTTTCTTTGCTTCCTGTTTTTAGGGAGCCTACTGTTTTTGCAGGCCCAGACAAAATTTTCCTCTTGCCTCTACTGTTTGCTTAATATCAAGGTTGATACTGGAAGAAGGAGGGTCTGAAATGTATAGAAAGTCTGCAGAAACATGTTAATCTTTATTGCAGTTACTTGCCGCACCAGGATATCTCACATACCCCCCAAATATGTCAGTCAAATAATTCACTTTGGACTGCATGTATAAGTGAATTATAATTCATTTGGCATTGTTCATTGTAATGTGGGGGCTTACTGAATGTCTAAGTAATTGCTGTATCGGTCCATTGGAGAGGAAACCTTTTTTGTAATTCCTGCTGGTTGTTTCAATGGTTCATGACATTTAATATTTGCAATTTTGCAAAATTCTTTTTAAAACCTGAAGTGCTGCCATACCGTACCAGCTTCTCCATTAGAGTTGTAATAAATCCAGCAGGGCATATCTGATAGAGGAATTTAGCTGCAGATTCCTTACCTTGGAATTCTCCCCAGGCACCAGACTGGATCTGGCAAATTTTCCAGCAGAACCTCTGCACGTCAGTTGAGGGTGTCGTGCGACTCCATTGCGACTTCTTCCACTGGATGTGACGTCGACTGAGTCCATGTAAGTCCATCCCTGATGCTCTGACATCAATTTCTTCTTTTCTGCGCTACAACGCAAATCCGGAGAAGCAGTTCCTCTGGCTGTTTTTTGGCCTACTACGACCTTTTTTCGTATGGAACAGTTTGTCTTTTTTCTATGCCTTTAAACCTTGTGGGTCTTGTGCTCAACAAATGTCAGCCATGACCCTCATTCTGTCTGTTTGTGGTGCTTAGGCGAGCACCACGACTCCGAGGAGTGCAACCCCTGTCAACAACTGAAATCGAAGTTGCTGCAGGAGTGACGGATGAAGCTCCTGACGGTGTGGTTATCGCAATCCTCCAAGTCTCATTGATCTCAGTCTCCTCGCTCTAAGGTTCCTTTGCGGAGCCGTTCCAGGGGCTGTTCTGTGGACATCACTCTCAGTCGACATCCCATGGTAAGTCTCGTTGCAAGCGGTCGAAGTTGCGCCATCCCCTAGCTTCGTCGCCTCACAACATGGTTTCCCACGGCTCCTCAGGCTCTCAAGCTGAGGACCCCATGCAAGAGTTTCTCCCGCACCTCCCTGCCTTTCCTGGAGCCAGGGCAACTCTGACCCAAATGAGAAATTACTATTGAGCTCTCCACACCATTTTTGGGTCTGCACCTTTCTCTGGCACGCCTTCGGGCCCTAAGAAGGTGTCGGGTGCCTTGACTGTGCCCACTCTGACGGGTTCATCCTCGGCTGCAGTTAGGCCCATGTCTTTATCGATGCCGGTGCACAGCCCTTCGGGATTCATACCTGCGGCCCCGATCGACTCAGACTCAGCGCCGGTACATGAGCCTGTGAAGCTCGCTCCGATGGTGACGGCACCGTCTGCCGCCCTTCCACGGTCTTCTCCAGATGTCGGTGCGACGCCGGTTCGGCGTCGATTGACGTCTGGTGCAGAGCCAATGCATCATGTTTATGCAGAAGAACCATCACATGAACATTCATTGGAAGATGATGAGGAAGGGGATGGTTTGGTACGGCCAATGTCTGCAGTTCCTCCTATAATGGACAGTTGGTTAACTGAACTAGGTGAAGCAAGTGGGTTAGAGCTTCCCCTGCCTCTGGCCTTCTTTCTCCTCGCGGCCTAGCTATGGAGGACAGCTCTTCTTTGGCAGACATGTTGGCAAGGGTGGCTGTGCTCCTGGATTTGTCTCTTCCTTCGGTGGCTGAGTCTACAGACCCCCTCATTGGGGTTCTTGATCCAGGTCAGTCAGATGTTGAACTGGTGCTACACTTTTGTGAGGTGCTGCATGGTATTTTGCTGGGGGCTGGACTAGCCCTGATTCTGGGGCTTCTGTGCACTGTTTGATTGCCCATAAGCACCGCCCTGCCCCCCACTGACCCAGCTTGTCTCCTCCGCCAACCAACACATCGCAGTTTCGTGGTTCAGGCCGCTATGGCTTCCCATGATTTGGGTTGTCTTCCTCATACTCCGGTTGACAGCGATTCCCGGAGGCAGGACTCTTGTGGAAAGCATATTTTCTCTTCCACCAGTGCAGCTTTATGTTCCATTAACACATCTTATGTCCTCGGACGTTTTTCTCATGCCTAATGGGATTCATTGCCACAGATGTTGCCGTTGCTCCTGGATGCTAATAGGAACAATCTGGCACTGTTGATCTCGGATGAGCAGCAGGCTGCTAGATCAATTATTCGGTGTGGGATGGATACCACTGATTCGGTTTGCCGGGCTATGACTTTCACTGTGACGTTGCACTGGCGGGCTTGGCTTCGTACCACTGGGTTTTTGGAGACAGTCGAATCCACTTTAATAGACATGCCTTTTGATGGTCTCCATGTATTTGGTGCCCAGGCAGACTCTGCTTTGTGTCGGTTTCGAACAGTCTGGGTAGTGCAGACCCTTAGCTGTTTTCCCTTCTCTTAACTTTCATTGTTGTTCTATAGCTGGGTTGTTCACGCTCAGCGAGTTATTCTAGGTGGTTTCACTGACTCACATCTGCGTTTTGTACACTTTTTTGAGTGCCCCGATGTGGTCTGCTCCGTATAGCAGGTCACCTGGAGGGTTGTTCCTGCTGATGCAGGTCTTCTTCTTTTTTGTATTTACACTGTCAACGACAGGTTGTGACCCTGTGTGGTCTGCTACCTATTGAATAGGTTTTTCTGTTATATCGCTGGAGGGTTCCTTTCCCAAGAGATCTTTTTTCTGTGGTATTTTTGTATTGAACAAAGATAGATTACCTGTGTTACCTGCTCTTAGGGGCATTTGCGGTTGGCATGTTGCCATTCTTGTTATTAATTTGCTATCCCTAAAGGGATCCTGTGGCTTGTTTTCCTTCTGGGGAAGGGTGTTTACAGTTTTTTGGGATGCCTCTACTGAGGCATCGTTAGTCTCTCCTGATTTTCTCAGGGAGAACCCTTTATATTAAAGGAGTTTCCACTGGAGCAGTGGAACGTCTGATATGATCTCTACTTGGTAATTCACGTTCTGGGCCTGACCAGCGATTTCTGTTGAGACATCTTTTACTCTTGTGTCCCCATTTTCTTTCGGCAACCTTTCTCGTCCTTCTTTAGCAAGGTGCATTTCTGAATGGGTATGATGTGTTGGTTCGTCCTGCTGCTCTTATTTGTTGTGGTCTATTCCACATTCTCTATCTGTGTGGTCGTGCATGAGAGTTTTAAATTCTATATCGCTGTCTTTTCACGACAAGCCTCGTGTCCTTGCTCTGACTGTTCTGAGTACTATTGTTGCATATGTGCAACGTATTTAACTTCCTGCCTCTTGTTGCATGGCAACAAGATGTTTATATTTCTCTTCTTTGGCCATGCTCGTTCTATGAGTTAATGGCTTCATCCATCTGCATATGGATCTTGGTCTTACTATTGGTTTCTAACCAATGGGTCCGTCTTTGGTGTTCTTTCATAGACGGTTATGTTTGTTTGTGCTACACGATTTCGTATAGCCTGGTCTTCAGGATTCTATTGCCATGGGAGTCACTTTTGGAGTTCCTTTCTTCATTAGATGATTTTCTCGTCTTTTTACTCCAGTTGCGTCAGTTCTTAGACATTCTGTGTTTGGCATATCATGCTCAGGACTCTGTCCTGGCACTTGTTTTTCCTTTCGCTCATGGCTTACAAGTGTTGACCTTCTCGTTCCTTCAATTTTGTTGAATCTTGCTTTCTGTGGAACTGCTGTTCCTCCTATGAATATATATTGTGTTTATTTCATTTGCCTCTTCTTCCGATTGGCTTTTTCATTGTTGGTTCACGATTTTGGACCTTATGCAGCTTAATTTCCCTTCGGGACTGTTTTTTTTTTAATCAACTTTTTCATAATTGGCCTTTACTCACCTTGGCCTGTTTTAGATCCAGTTCACCTTTGTATTATTTATGGCAAGGTTCCATTTCCTGTTGCTTTCTGCTGGATGTGGTTTTTACCAGTCCTTTTTTCAGGCTTCTAATCGGCTAGCATAACTTTTTTATGCTTCGCTGATTAGGTCTCGCCTAGCGTTGCAGCGCGCATGCGCTGCTCGCTCTGCGAGGCATATTGTAGTAGGGTATGTTTTAGAAGTGGAGTGGAAGCCCCGCCCATCTTTTATATTGGCTGGCGTCATCGTCCATGGTAAATGCTGGCTTCCGATTGAAAATGAGGCTTCTTAGTCCCTCCTTGTTACCGCCCTGTCTCCTTTTGGGGCCGCCCATCAGGACTGGATCGTTTACTTGCGTCGTTATACTGTCTCCTTCAATTAGTCGATGGGCACTTTTTTTTCTCATTCGTGCAATGGCGACAGCTTGTTATTTATTTGTGAATGGCGCCCTTTCACTTTAAGCACGCCTTTAATTGTTAGTGAACGGGGACGCTTTCACGTTAAGCGCACCTTTAATGGTTTGTGAACGGCGCCGCCTTCACTTTTTGAACAGTGCCACTTTCACGTAAGCGCCGCTTTCCGTTTTCAGTTCTGGATGTGCGGGCGGCGGTATGAGAAGGAGTGAGCTCGGGGAGCCTTACGCCTTAACTTCAGAGGGCTATCCTTTGCCTTAAACTGGTCAGGCTCCATTCTCGTTTTAATGTACCTCTCGTCAGCATCGTAATATTATAAAGTGAGGGGGTTTGTTTTTAGATCACATGTGAAGGTGCTGAATGTGTTGTTCCTGTGAAGGGCACACACACGGAGACGCACACACGCCTCGTACTTCTGCGCTGGATGCATTGGCTTTTCCGGCTAATCTGATGCCATAAATTCCAGTCCGTGTCAGCCTGGCTGCTCCCCCACCTCCTCCGTGCTAGTTATTTTTATTTACGGCAGCCCTCGCACTCCACAGCACACATACGGCGCTGCCTCTCCTCCGTTCAGACAGTGCTCTTGCAGCTGCACAACACCGCCTTCATTTTTTTTAGTCTGTGAGCACTATTATTGACTTTCTCTTACTGCATGCAGGACGTGTTTGAATGTAATCAAAGCAAGTCGTGCCTGCAGTAAGCAGCCGGGACAATGGCGGCCGGCATTCCAGTGCCATAGGTCTCGCATTGAAATGCGAGACCTATTGCATTGCAAATATTTTTTTTTACAGATGCGCGACGTGACGGACTGGGGAGACGGTGTAATTTGCCCAAGATCATACATCGCTATAAATCCTGGTTCCACACAGTCGACACGGCAGACACAAGAGCGCCTCTCACTCCGACTACAGATTTCTCTGTTTCAAAAACAATCTCCTTTCGCCCACAGATGTTTATTTTGGTATGTTATTCTCCCCAGGATATTCCTATTTTCACGCTAAAGCTCTGAGAGGCGGTGTGGCAGGAGTATGGGGGGTGAGAGGGGGCTGCATAGGTAGGTCGTTTGTTTCCCGTGTCCGGGGTGGGGGGGGGTCTTGCTGGTTTGTGTGGTGGGATGTTTTAGTAAAGTTGGGGGCGGAGAAGTCGGGGGGGGGGGGGAGGAGGTGGGGGGTATGAGTCGCTAGTGCTACCCAGGCAGGGTTGGGGGGCGGAGAGAATACGTCACTTCCATGACAATGTTCAGGGGTTGTGTGATCTTCGTCTTTTTTTATTTAAACTCGCTTGTTAAACTTAGTTATGATGAGATTAAGTGATTTAGGCCCAGATCTCTGTACTGGGGTGAATGTATGACATTGTTCTGCATTCTGTCCATCAATTGTTCTTTTGCATTTGTCACCCCGAGTGGGACGGGTATGCCCAGACGTGGGTCCCGTGCTCTCCATGCCACTGGATTCAAGCTATCCTGGCTGATGAGGGCTGAAAGCCCGAAACCGGTCCTAGGATGCTTGTTTCCAGTCCAGGGAGGACCTGGCCTGGCAGTTCGGTCTGGACTGTTCCCATGAGGCACAGGGTCAAGACTGATTTGCATATGGCTGGGTTCAAACTGGAATGGCATGGTGAGCAAAAAAACGATGGATTTAGGCCCAGATCTCTGTACTGGGGTGAATGTATGACATTGTTCTGCATTCTGTCCATCAATTGTTCTTTTTTAAATTAAGTGATCTGCACACAATCACAGGATGTTGAGCCTCCCGTGGCGACTCGCACTGTCCCCAGCTTCAAAGTTGGCCGCTGTCTGTTATGGCACATCCTCTTTCCTTGCATGCATCAATTGCCCCAGCCCCTCCTGCCTCGGAGTAGCACTACAGGCTGCCTTTGGGCTAGTTTTGGTAGCGTCCGGGCTACCATGCAGCAGCCGTCCCTGGTTGGAACGGAAGCGGAAGCAGAGTTCTACTGAGTGAGGGGACGAGTGAGGAGATTCACGTGCTGCTGCACCGGAGTGTGTGCACACAGATCGGGCTGAGAGGGGAAAAAGAAAAATGCTCTGTTTCTTTTGTATTCTTTTCGTGGGGCTGAGGGTGCGGGTGAGACGTGGAAGTGAGGTTGGTATGCTGTTGCACCCACGTCTCACTCAGCCCTTCTCTTTGTCCTCCTCATCCTTCCTGTCTCGCATTCCCTGCATTTTGTTATGCCCACTCTCTCCTTTATCCCACCTATCATTTCCCATTACCACCTGGCGCACCTCTCCCCCTCTCTGTCTCCCACTCCTTTTATTCTTCCATCATATCTCCCTCACTGTCTCTCCCTGTTACTTTCCTTTGCACTGTTTCTCTGCCGTTACTACCCTCTGTGACAGACTCAGCAGCAGTAGGGTACAGCACGCTCTCTCTCTCCCTGACACAGGTGTAAAAGGGCCCATGCAACTACCTGTGCATGGTTAAAATAAGGGCCAAAAGTAAAGAGTACCAAGTCACGGCATCAGTTTACAAAGAAAGCAAAAAAACCCGAGAAAATTCCAAAACAAGCATTTGCAATGCAAAAGGTCTCGCATTTGCGAGAGTTTGAGCTATTGTCATTGTAAATAACAATGCCTTTTAGTTATGTGTTTTGTTTTGTTACACACTTTGTACTTTCCAGGTTTTCTGAACACATAAATAAAGGCATTGTCATTTACAATGTCAATAGCTCAAATTGTCGTAAATGCGAGACCTATTGCATTGTAAATGCTTGTTTGTCTTTTGTTGAGGGGTATGATTTCCCCTCTCTATCTTTTCCTCTATTTCTTTGTACTGTGTTGCTAATTGCTCAGCCACATACTGTGACTATTCCTGTTGGGTAGTCTTATCTGATGTCGATATTGCATTTATATCCTTCCTCCCATCCTGTTGTAAAGCGCTCTGATATCCCTCGGGATCTTGTTCGCGCTATATAAAACTTCATAAATAAATAAAATAAATACTACTTATGTTCATTAACATCAGTGTGGTGATGCTCTCTTTCTTTCAATGATATATTTTATATATCACTGTATTATCTATGGATGTGTATATATGCATCTATGGATGTGTATATATACACGGATAGGCCGAAATGCATTCGCCATTTTTGAAATAAAGATGCTTCCATGGTTTCCCCTACGTGGCTTCTGCTCTTTCTATTGGAGGAGTTTTTTGGTGATTTTATGCGCGCCAGCCAGAGACGTGCTACAGAGGCCTCCGCTTCACAAGTTGGCCCGGACACTACTAGCTACTGCTTCGGCAGTTCTTCGTTGCCAAGGGATTGGATTGGTCCTGGCCCGCCTTCGAACTTGGGAGAAGATAGGGCGGTTGTACTGAGGTTACTAACTTCACGCCGGGCGGGATGCATTGTCATTCCTGCCCCCGCCTAAAGATATCCTGATTTTGGGGGCTGAAGCGGTTCTGGGGACCCGAGGAGGCATCTTGTATTTTAATACAACAGGAAATTGGCTGCACAAAACACCGTGGAATATCCTACATCCCGCATAACCACACGGACATTATTATACAAACCCCATGCACCACCAACCTGGGAAAGAAATGTATCCTGGGAGTTGCAGTCCACAACACACTCGTGAACTGTGAATGGTGAGCAAATATCTGAGGGGAGGAGCGGGCGTTCACCAATTGTGAACGTGGCAGGAGAGATGTATATGGTGCGGAGTTGGAAGCCTCCTGAACATTGCAGGCGCTGAAGAAGGCCGGATAGGCCGAAATGCATTCGCCATTTTTGAAATAAAGATGCTTCCATGGTTTCCCCTACGTGGCTTCTGCTCTTTCTATTGGAGGAGTTTTTTGGTGCATACCTAGATTTTTAGGTATCTATTGGTTTGCAATGTTCTGTAGATATGGGTATGTCTTAGGCAAAGGTATATATGTATCTGTTTCTCGATATTTATGTCTATATTTCTTTTGGGTAACACTGCCTCTGTGTCACCTTTTTGAGCTATGTCTAGATGCATTGCTTATCTTCTCCACCTCGCTGTGGGTCCTCCCTGCTGGGTGTTTCTAGCGGGGTTCCACTGCCTGGAGTTCTTCAAGGACGGGACTCATTTTTGTTTATTCCTTATGGGTTTGTAGTAGAAGCATGCCTCCTGCTTCCCTAATTGAACGTGTGTTCAAGGTTTCTTCTTGGTGTTTTCACCCCAGATAGTATCAATTGCTGTGGGTATGTAGAGCTTTGCTCTGTAACGGTTTCTGTTGTCCTGTTTTTTTATGGGCTCCAGCTAATCATGGTTTCAATTCCCACATTGGGTTTGTGTAATATGGGATCATATTAATTGATGTATTTTTACACGCTGTTTTCCATTGCCATGGGTTCTGCTTACCGATGCCTTTAGGTGTCTATTTTTACTGTTATTATCTGTGGTTCTTCCAGGGTTCTTATGGTGGGGTGTATTTTTATACACACCTAATTTCTCATTCCACTGGGCCTTTCTGTCCCTCATTAGATCAGATTTTTTGGCAAGGGCAGTTTACAGACCCACCTCCAAGGATGGTGTTGCGTTGGTATCTAATTTTAAGATAAGGAATCTGTGGCTAGATGTCTCCATCAGATGGACAAGTTACTTACCTTCGGTAACTCCTTATCTGGTAGAGACATAGTCTAGCCACAGATTTACTGACCCACCCATCCTTCCCGTTCTGCAAACAGTTTTCTTCTTACCTAATAGATCCTTTTCTTTAAAAAATAAAATTAAAATGTATTTAGTATGTTACCACTTGTAGTGGTTAATTCAAAGATGAATCTGTCTTTTTGGCAAACTGTTTACTTGATGGCTCCGCATTTTGGCACTGAAGTTAATCATGGAAGAAACTAACGTCAGTGCATCAGGGATGGGCTTATATGGACTACATCGACGTCACATCCAGAGTTTTACGACGCCCTCAACCAACATGCAGAGGTTCTGCTGGAAAATGTTCCGGATCCAGTCAGGCGCCTGGGGAGAATTCTAAGGTAAGGAATCTGCGGCTAGACTATGTCTCTACCAGATAAGGTGTTACCGAAGGTAAGTAACTTGTCTGTCATTGTTATGATATCATCCACATACATTGCTAGCTTATTTATAGTTTCTCCTATTGTTACTCTGATTGTTCTCGTTTCTTTAGGTCTTTCTGCTAATAATGCCCCTGAGAGTGCAGAAAGCAGAGAAAAGAGTGGGCATACATGCCTGGTGCCTCTATCTATCTTAACATGACTTCTGGTGTGAATAAGCTCTGACCATGGTTGTTGGTTTTTTGTAGCTATTGATGACCCATCTTCTGAGTCTTGCTCCTAGGCAGAAGACTGTCATTGTTCGACCTAGGAACAACCTGAGCACGCCAGTGAATGTCTTCTTGGCATCGAGAAGCAGCAGCACCTCCTTTTCGGTTGGGTGGATATTATTGATCAGGTGGACTAATGTTTCGGTATTGTTGCTGCAGTTTCTGAAGGGTACAAAGCTGTTCTGATACGGGTCAATAAGACGTGGGGTGACTACTTATCCTGAAAGCAGTTTAATCTATATTTAATAGCAATATTAGTCTGTCTGAGCTGCACAGTTGTTAGCCTTTTCTCGCTTTAGGAATAACTAAAATTATAGCTTGCGACATTCATTCTGTGATTTTCGTTTGTTATGAGAATTTATTAATGAGGCAGATCAGTAGGGGGACAAATGTTGGCAGAAGGTTTTTATAAAAGAGTGGCATAAATCCATCCGGGCCGAACGATGAATTTTTCGGAGCCCATTTATTGCTGTTAATGTATTGTCTACCTGTATGAGCTTCTCCAGGTCTGCCATCGGTTCAGTACTGAGGTTTTGTCTGGGGATGTTTGAGAGATATTAATCAATCTCATTTGTATATGGGGCTTTGGGTGTGTACAGCTCTTCAAGGTATTCCTAAAAAAAATTGTTTTGATCCCTAGCTCATAATTTGATCAGCCTTGTTTTTGTGGTAGCATTTTTGCCACCTGCTGTTTTTGTTCAAAGTTTGCAAACCAGTAATTGTGCTGCTTTATCATAATTTTTTTAACCCACAATAATGAGTATTCAGCGTTGTCTATGTTAAGTGCCTTACCCTGCGTTCTGCCTGATGAGAGGTTACCTCACATTTTCTGTGAGTAAGTGCATTTGTGAATACTTTCCAGCTCATTCAGTTGGACTTCGAGTGGTTCCACTTTCTTCTGTTTTCCTTTGTTTAGTTTAGCTCAGATTGAGAGAAAATATCTTTGCACTACTGTCTTTAATTCATCCCGGAACTCGGAGCTCTCTCTCTGTCATCATTTTCTTCCAGGTAATATCCCATGTAATTGTGTAGCCCTTCAATTACCTCCTTGTTCTAGTGTAATGGAGTCTTTATCCTCCATCTTCTGTCTGTGTGTTTATCTGAGGTCAATTGTAGTTTTTGTAATTGGGGCATGATCGGATAGGGCGATATGTCCTATATGAGTGACTTCTATCTTTAGTAGCATCGTATTGGATGTTAAGAAACAGTCTGTTCGTGTGTAAGTGTTGTGCACTGCTGATTATTGAGTAAAAGTCTGTGGCTTGTTGTAGTCCCCATTTGTCGTCTAAATCCCTTTGCTTCAGTCATAATGCTCCCTCTGTAGAGAGGGATCCTGTTCATCCAGACCTCTGGGCTTATATGTTTTCCAGTCAGTCCACAGTAATGTGTAGGTCTTCCCTATTATATCTCCTTGTGCTCTGTGAGTATCTCTGTAATTGCTTTTTTTAATGAATTTTTCTTAGAGCATACAGAGAGACCACTGTGAAAAAGTATAGATAGTGCTTGAGGGTCAGAGCGAAGTGTCGTTCTTCTTCATTAGCCCAATTTTGTATTAGTTCTCCTTTATAACCTTTGATTAAAAGCATTACTGAGGGCAAAGAGCTGCTTGGGGAACCAATTGGATTTCCATTGAAAACAGTCTTTCTTCATCAAATGAGTTTCTAAGAGCAGGCAACTGTTTGTCCCTAAGGAGGTCAACATATTCAGTAATACTTGTCGTAAAGTTGGGGAGTTATGGTCCCTTTTGTTATGACTAACTGCCTTAATCATGTCACCCTTCCAGTTAATGCGCTTTGATTCTTCTTTTCCCTACTCCTATATCTACATTTAGTCCTCTTTTCATTGCTTTTTCATCCTCCCTACTTCTGGTGCCCCCCCTTATCCAAGCTCCCCACCCAAACCCACGAACGTTCTGTCAACATTAAGCAACTTTATTCCTTTTGCAACTCTTTGTGATCCAGCAGTTCTGTGAGAACTTTGGCTTAGACCTGCTCTTTGTATTATTTTAGTGGATGTGTCAAATGTGCGGCATCCTCTTTTGTTCTCTTTCCCGCCTGTCACCCCAACTTTTCTGATATCCGTCATCTTAGAGCTCTGTCAATATCTTGCCATTGTTGCCAGCAGGTTTCCTCAGTTATCTTTACTCATCTTCATCTTGTTTATTTGGTGATTACGGTTGTTTATCTGGTGTTTGGAACATAATGTCACCTAGTTGAGCTGTGCCACTATTCTCCATATGTTCGTCTGCGGTAATGGTCTAGTTCCTATGTGTCCAGCTTCTCTTACCCCCTCCTGTGAGTCTTCTGGTATTTATTGCTTCTTTCAGTAATCTCTCTTACAAGTAAAGATTTGCTGAAAGGGGTGACCTTATTTGTAGGGGGTCTGTATAGATTGGAGATGTTTTGTGACTTTCTTATAGGCTGTACTTTTCTTCAAGATTGTCTCCCAGAGATCTTGGTATAATGTTAGTTTATTACCTTCAAATATGATTTCTCCTATCTTACTGCTACCATGGTTTTCTCCTTTACTTGAAATTGGTGTACTCTTGTGATAATGTCAGGTGAGGCTCTGTGTATTGTACTGGGTCCCGCCAGTGAGTTTGGAAGGCCTCTCTGCGCTGACTTGGCTCTGTGTCTTGATGTCTAAATCTTTCTGTCCATTACATGTCAGATCTTGCTTTGGGTTTCGTGCTGACATGCAAGTGCTTCCGTTTACTTGGGCCCAATATGGGTGTTACCTCACTTTACTTTATTGAGGTTCCTTGCTTTCTATGTTTATGTGGTAGGAAGTATCTTGTTTCAGTATGGCTTTCCCTTCTTGTTAGCCCAGAATAGTTTTACTTACACCTATTTGTCACTTCCTGGAAGAGTATTATCTCTCATTTATTCTCTCTACCCTCCTCTACCCCTCTTGCTCCTGGGCACCACTGCCCAAGCAATCACATTCTGTTCTTTGTTAAAGCCCTCATCGTGACTCAGCAGGCCTCTGTTGTATAGGCAGTGTGGGGTTCTTAGTTTGGGCATGTCTTCTCAGGCCTCCACCATATTCAGAGTGCTGCTGCAGGGTTTCCCACCGCTGCTATTTGTCTTTGCCAGACAAGCTTTCTTCCCTCTGTGAGGCACTGACATTTGTGTGCAGGGCTTTTTTGTTTAAGTGTTTACCTGACCTCTCTTCATGTACTGTCCATGTTCCGCCGAGTTACATACTCTGCTGTCTCTGTGTCTTGTTCATTCTCTTCCAGGGGATACTCATCAATAGTCATAAGCACTGAATAATCCCCGCCCACATGCGGGACCCCGGAGCATATATAAAAATACATATATATGTGTATGTTTAGAACCACAAGTACATAGTACTTCCAAAACATACATATATACATGTATATACACATAAATATGCAGCCTATCATGGATCCAATAGACTAAAATGCCAGAATTACATGGATTTCTAGTGCAAGAAAATAATATCACATGTAAATAGTGTAATAGAGAACATATACTGCAGTAGTGTTCCACAACAACCCTTTATTTTCATAAAAGAAAAACAGGTAATAGCAGGCAATTTGTTCTTAGGCTACATAGATGAAATAACATCACAATATAATAAAAAAATGGCACCTTGCCTTTAAGGCTTCAGAGAACCTGGACACCGTGCCCTTAAGACCTCCAGGAGCCCCCTGCTCCCATCATGCACCACAGGTGACAGTTAGGTCAGTTCTTTTATCCGGCTCCTTCTGTGAGGATCCTGGAGCTTGAGCTCGTCTTTTTTTGACTAATTCTAGTCAGAAATTGGTTTTCTACAACTTTATTCGACATTTGCCTTTGCTGGTATTATTTTCTAATCTTTTTCTGACAATTTAACAATCTTTTTATGTCAGAAATGCCAGCTTTATTTAACAAATGTCCTTCCTGTGGGAAGAAAATGGCTAAATCTGACCCTCACTCTGTGTGTATTGTGTGTCTGCCATCCTCACACAATCCACAGAAGTGTTACTACTGCCAGCAATTTTCAGAGAACTCTGCGTGACAGAGAGAAGATCAGACTTCATGCGTCAATGGAGAGAGGAAAGTCTAAAAGTGGCCTTGAGAGTAATCCCAAGAAGCCCTCCTCTCATGGAAAACAGAAAAGGTGTCGATCTGCTTCCCCAGCTTCCAAAAGAAAGCAGATTCCAGCTTGCTCGCCGTCAGCGTCGAAATCTGCGTCAGAAAAACGAGTAAGTCACTCTACGACGTCGAGGGACAGATCGCCGTCGAAACGACGGGAACCTCCGTCGACGAAAAGTAAGTCGGCGTCGAGGCATACTTCGGCCTCGAAGTATATGGGTGACGACAGACCGAAGTCGAAGTATCCGTCGACGGTAAGACATCGGTCGACGTCGAGATCTCCGCCTCCTTCACGAAGGTCGGCGTCGAGAGGATCGACGACGAGAGCACCCTCTCAGACCCACAGATGGTCGGTGTCGAGGGCAAGATCACCGTCGAAGAAGTTGACGTCAAAGATGCCACGCACCTACCAGCATTCGACGTCGAGAAGGCCGTCACGCTCGCCATCGAAGAGACCGACGTCGAGGGCATCACCGCATAGACACGAATCCTCAAGTGTGTCTCCACAGCAGCGGTCGACGTCAGTGGTGGCATTATCCGGGTCGTCGTCGAGGCATCGCTCGACGTCGAGTGAGCGAATTCTCGCCACTACAGGAGACGTACCAGAGAAGCCAAGATGGACGTCGAGAACAATGCGGTCGACGTCGAGAGAAGTGTCTTCTTCTCCTGGTATCAACATTATACAGATCACACCGGAGGGATCTCCGGCTCAAGGAGAAAAGTCTCCTCCTATTAATATGTCTCCAAGATGGCTAGAAGACATACGATGCTAGAAAGTCCCACCTAGAGTTCCGGGCTCAGAATTCTCCAAATCTCTTTCGCCATCCAGAGTCTCTGGGGGACCCCCTCCACGCAGGTCTCCAAGAAGATCTAGGTCCCCAGCAACACGGCGTTCAAGAGGGCGCTCACGATCTCGCCGTTCTCCTACACCTAAAAGAAGATGTATATCTCCATCATCTACCACGTCTACAAGGTCTTCCATTAGGGATTATTCACCTACTTTATCTGCAACACCTCCATCCAGTGTGTCCCGATTGACGATATCGGAACTTTCAATGAAGTTCTCTGCAGGGGTGCCAACAAGTTAAATATCAATATGTCTGCACCTCCAGTTTCAACATCCGTCATATTCGAAACCCTTCACCATAGATCGTCGGCAAGGTCTCTACTTCCTTTGGTTCCAGGTCTGCTAGAGCCAGCAATGCAGACCTTCCTGACTCCGGCCACGGTGGCTTCAGCTCCCACACGGATTTCCAAAAAATATAAGGCTCCAGAACAGGACCCATTTTTTCTTCGTGCAGACCCACCTCCAGACTCAGTCATAGTGGCTGCAGCCAGAAAGGCACATTCGGCTACATCTTCTTCCACTGCCCCACCAGAGAAGGGCAGCAAAAATATGGACTCTTTAGGTAAACGAATGTGCAATACATCTGCTTCGGTAATGAAGGCGGCTAGTGCTTCCGCCTTGCTGGGTCGGTACGATAGGTCTCTCTGGGACTCGTTGGCGAGATTTACAGAGAAGCTACCGAAGGAGGATCAACAGGACTTCCAGGAAATCCTGCAAGAAGGCAGACTGGTGGCTAATGAGTTAATCAGTGCAGCCGCGGATACATCAGATTTCGCGGCCCATGGATATTCACATGGCATTTGCTCGAGGCGCTCAGCATGGCTTCGTCTCACGGGACTAAAACCGGATGCACAGAGAAAAATCACGAACCTTCCCTTCAATGGATCTTCTCTGTTCGGGTCCCATGCGGACGACGAAATGTCCAAAATGAAGATGGAATTGGACACTCTGAAAGCGGTTGGCTTGGAGAAGAGGAAAGAATTTAGGAGAAGGTTCCGTCCCTATGACCGATGTTCCTTTCAACAGAGGGTTCAAACCCCTCATTGGAACACGCAGAATCAAAATCAAGGTCAATCCAGGTCTCACTACCAACAGAGAAGACCCGGACGAGGGAGAGGATCTACAAAACAGCAGTCTAATGCGCCTAAACAACCAACACAACAATGAAGGGTGGCTTCCTCCATGCCCGTTAACCACTCCGGTGGGAGGAAGTGTTATGTTACATCTGGAGGAGTGGGAGAAACTAACAAAGAACAAGTGGGTTCTAAATATTGTGCAGAATGGCTATCTGCTCAGGTTCAAATCCCCACCACCATCAGTTCCTCCGCGACAAGGGCCTCTCCAAGGACACCACTTGTTGCAAGTCGGAGGTGAACGTTCTCCTACAAAAGCATGCCATAGAAAAGGTCCCTATTCCGCAAAGAAAGCAAGGGATTTATTCTCGTTATTTTCTGGTGCAGAAAAGAGGTCCTACCAGAGAATACAGACCAATACTCGACTTGAGACTGTTAAACAAATACATTCACAAAGAGAAGTTTCGAATGTTGGCGCTACATCAAATATTCCCTCAGCTTCATCAGGGGGACTGGATGTGTGCTATAGACCTACAGGATGCCTACTTTCATGTTCCAGTGTCCAAAAAACATCACAAATTTCTACGTTTTCAAGTGTCATCTCAACATTTTCAGTTCAAGGTTCTCCCGTTCGGGCTCAAATCAGCTCCCCGAACGTTTTCGAAATGCATGGGAGTGGTGGCAGTGTTTCTTCGCAAGCGAAGGATATTCATATATCCTTATCTGGATGACTGGCTCCTGAAGAGCTCGTCACCTGCTCTGCTTCAGACTCATCTCTCGTGCTGTCTGCAACTACTGAACAGGTTGGGTCTTCATGTCAACTTCAAGAAATCAATCTTCAATCCAACACAGAAGATCCACTACCTGGGTGCCTCCCTGGATACCGCAAAAGCAAGCGTGTGTCCTTCGGAGGAGAGGTTATCATCAATTCCCAAGAAATGTCACAGCCTTCTTCACACAAAGTATCCCACAGTCAGGCAGGTGTCATCACTGCTGGGATCAATGGCATCATGCATTTTCATTGTACCAAACGCCAGGTTAAACATGCGTCCTTTGCAGCAATCTCTGGAGGACCAGTGGATGCAGATATCGGGGCGCTGGGAGGATCAGGTGCTTCTCTCCCAATCGGCCAAGGAATCCATCAAATGGTGGATGAAGCGATCCAATCTGATGAAGGGAGTTCCCTTTCACTTGGACCCTCCTACCCAGACGATAGTCACGGATGCTTCACTCCAAGGATGGGGTGCTCACATGGGTACTCTGCAAGTTCAGGGCCTCTGGTCAGAGACAGAACAAAGTTATCATATCAACCTCTTAGAGCTGAGGGCAGTACACTTGGCTCTCAAATCGCTGTACCCTTCACTCCAGTCTCGGTCCCTTCTGATGCACATGGACAATACCACCACCATGCATTATTTGAACAAGCAGGGGGGTACCCGATCGAGACCTCTCTCTCTAGAGTCTCAGACCATCTGGAAATGGCTTCTCGCAAGAGACTTAACCATTTTGGCAATGCATCTCCTGGGGACTCTCAATGTCCAGGCGGACGCCCTAAGCCGAGACTTCGTCGAAGCTCACGACTGGGTTCTAAATGACGAAGTCACTCAAAGCATCTTTCGAAACTGGGGAATTCCAGACATCGACCTGTTTGCAGATGCGGTAAACGCAAAATGCCCCGTCTTCGCATCCAGGTTTCCTCAACCAGGCTCTCGGGGCAATGCCCTTTTGATAAGATGGTCTCAGACATTACTGTACGCCTTTCCACCAATCCCGTTGATTCCCACAGTGACCAACAAGTTTTACAGGACCAATACCAGAATGATTCTGATAGCCCCGGAATGGCCCCGTCAGTGGTGGTATCCGGATCTCCGTCAGCTATCGGAAGTCCCGCACAGGAGGTTACCATGCCGTCCAGACCTATTATCCAAGAACGAAGGGAAGGTGTTTCACCCCAATCTCTCATCCCTATGATTGACGGCAAGGCTCCTGAAGTCCTTCAATACGGACACCTAGATTTGACTCCGGAATGTATGAATATTCGCAAAGAGGCCAAGAGACCTTCCACTAGTCAATCCTATGCTTTTAAGTGGAAGCGTTTTTACTTATGGTGCATGAACAATGGACATGATCCCGTCCGGGGTCAGGAACAGGTGCTTTTACCATACTTACTGCATTTGGCCAAATCTGGTCTTAAATTTTCCTCTATTAAAGTCCATCTTGCAGCTATCACAGCATATAGAAAATCCCCATCTCAGGTTTCCTTTTTTAAAATTTCTGTGTTCAAAGATTTTCTCGAGGGATTAAGAAAGGTTTACCCACCAATCAGGGCTCCTTCTCCACCTTGGGAACTCAACATTGTTCTAGCAAAATTGATTGGTGCTCCCTTTGAGCCTAGTCACAGAGCTTCTTTACAACATTTGACATGGAAAGCCGCTTTTCTAGTGGCTATCACCTCTGCTCGCAGAGTGAGTGAGATCCAGGCACTGTGCTGTAAAGAGCCCTACACTGTTTTTCATGCAAACAGAGTGGTTTTAAGAACACATCCGAGTTTCTTACCCAAAGTAGTCTCGGATTTCCACATTAATCAGACAATCAATCTCCCCACATTTTTTCCGAATCCTCCAAATCCTCCGGAAAGGTCCCTCCATTCTTTAGACCTCAAGAGGGTTCTGAAGTTCTACTTGGATAAGACAAAGAGCTTGAGGAAAACGGACCGACTGTTTATAAACTATGGGTCCATAAATACTGGTTCTGCAGTTTCTAAAAGATCTATCTCTAGGTGGATAGTGTCTTGTATATCTTTGTCTTACCAACTGGCCAATAGAGTCCTCCCGGGCAAGCCTAAGGCCCATTCTACCAGGGGAAAGGCCTCGACCACTGCTCTCCTTAGAAACATACCTATGGCAGAAATTTGTAAAGCAGCCACATGGCGTTCAGTACATACTTTCACGCGCCATTACTGTTTGGACTCTGATACACAGGCGGATGCTCAATTCGGGCAAGCCTCACTCAGAAATTTGTTTGGATGATTACATATTAGATGCTATGTTATTTGTTCTTGGTGCTGTTTGCTCGTCCACGAGGAAGTGGGTATGGGCTTGCTACTCTTTTCAGTGCTTATGACTATTGATGAGTATCCCCTGGAAGAGAAGGATAAGTTACTTACCTGTAATCCTAGTTCTCTTCCAGGGGTATACTCATCAAAGTCATAAGCAACCCTCCCGCCTCCCTGGACGAGCATTAACAGTATGATAGTGTATTGTTTGCATCTGATATCCTGGTTACTACATGTTAGTACACCGTAAAAAAGAGCTGACCTAACTGTCACCTGTGGTGAATGATGGGAGCAGGGGGCTCCTGGAGGTCTTAAAGGCACGGTGTCCAGGTTCTCTGAAGCCTTACAGGCAAGGTGCCAGTTTTTTATTATACTGTGATGTTATTTCATCTATGCAGCCTAAGAACAAATTGCCTGCTATTACCTGTTTTTCTTTTATGAAAATAAAGGGTTGTTGTGGAACACTAATGCAGTATATGTTCTCTATTATCAATCAATCAATCAATCCATCAGTCGTGGGGTTTATAGAGCACGCTACTCACCCGTGAGGGTCTCAAGGCGCTATTACACTATTTACATGTGATATTATTTTCTTGCAATAGAAATCCATGTAATTTTGGCATTTTAGTCTATTGGATCTATGATAGGCTGCATATTTATGTGTATATACATGTATATATGTATGTTTTGGAAGTACTATGTACTTGTGGTTCTAAACATACACATATATATGTATTTTTATATATGCTCTGGGGTCCCGCATGTGGGCGGGGATTATTCAGTGTTTATGACTTTGATGAGTATACCCCTGGAAGAGAACTAGGATTACAGGTAAGTAACTTATCCTTACTGCTCCTGGTCTCTTCTGCACCCGCTGTTCCACACCGGTCATTCCACACCCTGAAAAACCCCTTTATCGAAATCCTCTGTGTGAGAAGCTGGCTTGGTATATGGTGCACACTTATGTAAGTGGGCACTCTGCACCAATCCAGACAACCCCTATGGTGATTTCAGTGGTCTTAGACAACCTTAGAAAGCTCTCTAAGTGGTAGCTGTGGAGAGCAGCCTTCAGGCTTAGTCCAGAAGGAGTGCAAAGCAGCTTGTTTTACCAGAACGTAATCTTATAGGTATAGATTAAGTGAAAAAGAACCACACAGTGTAGTTATAAAAATATGTATCTGAAAGAGACACGTTAGTGACAGATTCCTTACCTTAGAATATCCCCAGGCGTCAGGCTGGATCCGGAGAAGTTTTTGCGTAGCAGTGCCCTTGCGCGTCGGTAGGCGGCGTCGTGCGGCTCCGCGTCCGTCGTCGGTGTCGTGTTCGCCGGGATGACGTCGCGGGCAGTACTTAGACGCCGCCCCTGCGCGCTGACGTCCGTTCTTCTTTTTCCGCGCCAGTAAGCGCAGATCCGGGAAGAGCAGTGCCCTAGTCAATTTTTGACTAACTTTTTTTGTGAATTTTTTCACTGTTTCTTCATCGAGTCTTCACGACTCCTAGGTGTCGTAGGGATGCCCGGCTTCAAGCCATGCGGAGCCTGTGGTCGCATGATGTCGATCACAGACCCGCATCTGGAGTGTCTCTTCTGTCTCGGCCGAGACCACGACACGAAGTCGTGCCCTGACTGCCGGAAACTTCACCCGAAGGCTTTGCGAGAGCAGTCTCGAAAGCTACTCGAGGTCCGGCAGTCGGCTCCGCGCCGCACCAAGCCCCGGTCCCGGGAGGGTCGAGGGGCCGGTCGCGGAGTCCCCGCTGGTCGTCGGAGTCCAAGTCTTCGCGCTCCTCGGGTAAGTCGAAGCACAAAAAGTCTAAGAAGCGTCATCGCTCTAAGACTTCGCCTCGCAGGTCTCGCGACTCGGCTGAGGCCCCAGTCGGCACCGTCCCCGCGGCCCCGGACATGCCTATGGAGCCGCCCCCGCATTACCCGTCCTTTCCGGGTTCGGGGCGACTCAGCCGAGCTACAGGAATTCCTGTCGGCCATGGCCCGCCTCTTCGGGCCTCCAGGTCCCTCCGGTGCGCCTTCGGGCCCCGCGGGCCCTGATGGGGTTGCTCCGGCGTCGCCGTCGACTCCGGTCCAGGCGCCGCCTGTCCCACCAGCCTTCATCCCGGCCTCGGCTCCGGCCTCAATCCCGGCTCCGGTGGTACCGCAACCCCCATCGACGCCGGTTGACCTTACCACGCCTCCGCCGACGTCCCCGGTGCCGTTCCTGACGCCGTCCGGGGCTCCGGACGGCGTCGGTCCCCGGCTCTCTCCGGCTCCGGACATGGAGCCGGACCGACGTCGCTCGATGCCGGCTCCGGCGCCGATGAGACCTTGGGTCCCAAATGTCCCTCCTCCTCAATATTTTGAGCAAGAGGAGGACCAGGAGAAGCTGGGAGGGTCTGAGGACCCTCTCACACAACAGTATGAGTATGATCCGGACTGGGCTGAGGAACTTGGGGATGCCAGTGGTCTAGACACCTCCCTGACACTGGCATGCTGTCTCCTCCCGTGGCTACGGAGGAGGGGCTAATTTTTGCAACGGTGTTGCATAGAGCAGCTGGAGCCTTACATCTCCAATTGCCTACTGTGGCTGTCAGGACTAATCTCCTGACGGAAGTGCTTCAGCCGGCGGCTTCCTCCTCGGAGACCGTGCTGCCGTTTAATGATACACTCACTGACGTTCTTTTGGGTGCCTGTTCCAAGCCCACCACAGGGGCTCCTGTGGATAGGAACGTGGCCCGACGCCATCGCCCTGCTCCGGGCGACCCCTTGTTTCTCTCCCAACATCCCACCCCCGAGAGCTTGGTTGTCCAGGCCTCTGCCTCCCAAACCGCTTTCCCTACCGCCCCTCCGGATAGGGAATCCAAACGCCTGGACCAATTTGGGAAGAAGGCTTTTTCTTCCTCAAGTGCTGGCTTGCGGTCCGTCAACACCGCTTGCCTTTTGGGCCGATCTACCCACTCCCTGTGGGATTCGGTGGCAGCTGTTTTGCCGCAGTGTTCTGAGGAGGTCCAGACACTGCTTACCCGCGCCATTGCGGAAGGGCGAGATGCGGCTAAATACACCATACGTTGTGGCCTTGATACCGCCGACTCGCTGGGCAGATCGCTTGCGACCGACGGTGGCGCTACGTCGCCACGCCTGGCTGAGAACAACTGGTTTCTCGGGTGATGTCCAGAATACACTCATGGACATGCCCTTTGATGGAGTCGGTCTTTTTGGTTCAAAGGCAGACCATGCGCTGGAGCGTTTTAAGGACTCACGGGCTACTGCCAAGTCCCTGGGCCTTTCTGTTGTACGCCCTCCGCTAACCTCTGCTTTTCGCCCCTTTCGTGGCCACGGAAGGGGCGCCCAATCACGTCAGCTGCCCAGCCACCGGCCCGCGCAGCAAGCGTCTTCGCGTGGCCGAGGGCGTGGATACCGCCGTGGCGGTTCGGAGCAACCAGCGTGCGGGTAAGGCCACTACCTCCAACCCGTCCGCGGCCTCCAAGCCCTCCTAGTCCTTCCTTTCAGGTGCACAGCACGCCAGTAGGGGGCAGGGTCCGCCATCACCTTCACCACTGGCATCCCATCACCTCAGACAGGTGGGTCTTGGACATTGTCCGAAGGGGCTACTCCCTCCCCTTCAAGACCACCCCCCCAGCCATGCCACCTCTATTCCACCGCATGTCAGGGGATCACTTGGTGCTTCTGCAGAAGGAAGTCACGGCCCTCTTGGCCAAGAGGGCCATCGAGCATGTTCCGACCCCAGAAGTAGGACGTGGTTGCTACTCCCACTACTTTCTGGTGCCCAAAAGGACAAGGAGGACATGCGTCTTAACTTGGACCTCCGGAACGTCAATCGCTTCCTCCGGAAGGAGAAGTTCATGATGCTCACCCTAGCTCAGGTCTTGACTGCCCTCGACCCAGGAGACTGGTTGGTAGCGTTGGACTTGCAGGACGCTTATTTTCACATCCCCGTCCTGCCGGCCCACCGGCGTTACCTGCGGTTCACGGTAGGCCTCGAGCATTTTCAGTTCACCGTGCTCCCCTTTGGCCTTACAAGTGCCCCTCGGGTGTTCACGAAAGTGATGGCGGTGGTCGCAGCTCAAATGCGCCGGGCAGGGGTTCCAGTCTTCCCCTACCTCGACGACTGGCTGCTGAAGGCGGGCTCGTCCCAGGCAGTCGTCTCCCACCTCCAGACTACGGCCGAACTCCTGCACTCGCTGGGGTTCTCCATCAATGTGCCGAAGTCGCATCTGATTCCTTCTCCACAGCTCCTTTTCATCGGAGCAGTTCTGGACACGACGCAGTTTCGGGCCTATCCTCCCGAACGGCGAGTCCGGGATATTCATGCTATGATTCCGATCTTTCAGCCTTTATCCTGGGTTTCGGTACGGATGACCCTGAGGCTGCTGGGCCTCATGGCCTCCTGCATCCTGCTGGTCAATCATGCCAGATGGCATATGCGGGCTCTGCAGTGGGACCTGAAGTTCCAGTGGGCGCAGCACCAGGGCAACCTGTCCGATCACGTCCAGATCTCGGAGGGGACTGCAAAACAGTTGCAGTGGTGGCTCTCGAACCAGCAATGGGTCCTGGGCAGATCCCTCTCCCTTCCCCAGCCAGAGCACACAGTTGTGACGGACGCGTCCCTTCTGGGATGGGGCGGTCACATGGGAGAGGCGGAGATCAGAGGCCTCTGGTCTCTGGCGGAGTCCCGGCTCCATATCAACCTTCTGGAGCTCCGGGCGATCCGACTTGCACTGAAGGCATTCCTTCCCTCTGTCAAAGGGAAAGAAGTGCAGGTGTTCACAGACAACACCACCGCCATGTGGTATTGCAACTAACAAGGCGGGGTGGGGTCATGGACCCTATGTCAGGAGGTTCTGCGCCTCTGGACATGGCTGGAACATCAGGGCATGTTCCTGATGGTTCAACACCTGGCAGGTTCCCTGAACGCCAGGGCGGACGAACTCAGCCGCAGGTGCATGTTGGATCACGAATGGCGTCTTCACTCGGAAGTAGCGCAAGGACTCTTTCTACAGTGGGGAGAGCCTTGGTTAGATCTATTCGCCACCGAAGAGAACGCGCAATGTCATCAGTTCTGCGCGTTGGAATTTCCAAGGCGGCACTCGCTCGGCGGCGCTTTCGTCGCGAGTGGAGTTGCGGTCTGTTGTACGCCTTTCCGCCTATACCACTTCTACCCAGAGTGTTGAAGAAGATTCGGCACGACCGGGCCCAAGTCATTCTTGTGGCTCCGGACTGGGCTCGAAGAGTTTGGTATCCCGAGCTACTCAGTATGAGCGTAGATCCCCGATCCGTCTGCCTCTTCGGGAGGATCTTCTGTCGCAGCAGCAGGGGACGGTCCTCCACCCGAACCTGTCCAGCCTCCACCTGCTTGCGTGGAGATTGAGCGGCGGCAGTTGATTCCTTTCGATTTGCCTCCCGAAGTTTGTGATGTCATTCTGGCAGCCAGGCGTCCCTCCACTAAGGTGGTATACGCCTGCAGGTGGAACAAGTTTGTGGCATGGTGCACAGCAAAGGCTGTGAATCCCCTTTCTGCCCCTCTTTCTGAGGTTCTTCTGTTCCTTCTTTCCCTGGCCCAACAGGGTTCTGCCCTGGGTACCATCAAGGGCTATCTTTGTGCCATCTCGGCCTTCCTCAGGCTTCCTGATCAGCCCTCCCTTTTCAAGTCCCCTGTTAACAGGTTTCTAAAAGGCGTTACACACCTCTTCCCTCCTGTTCCGTTTGTAATGCCTCAGTGGGACTTGAACTTGGTTCCTACCTTTCTTATGTGCGCTCCCTTTGAGCCTCTACATAACTGTCCTCTTCGTCTTCTCACTCTGAAGACAGCCTTTCTGGTGGCCATCACCTCCGCTCGGCGGGTGAGTGAGCTCCAGGCTCTTTCATCCAAACCTCCCTTTCTGTCTGTCCATCCAGACAAGGTTGTTCTTAGGGCGCGCCCGTCCTTCTTGCCAAAGGTGGTTACTGCCTTCCACATTGGGCAGACCATCACTTTGCCCACCTTCTTTCCGCCTCCGCATCCTTCCAGAGAGGAAGAGAGGCTCCACCGTCTGGACCCAAAACGTGCGCTTTCTTTTTATATCAACCGCACACAACACTTCCGGGTGGATGACCAGCTCTTTGTTGGCTACGTGGGCGCCAAAAAGGTCGGGCGGTGCACAAGAGAACCATCTCCCGCTGGGTAACCTTGTGTATCAAAGCCTGCTATTCTTTGGCTAAGAAGGAGCCTCCTGTTGGGCTGCGTGCCCATTCCACCAGGGCAACGGCTGCTACCACGGCTTTAGGCCGCGGTGTTCCGCTGCAGGATATCTGTCAGGCAGCTACGTGGGCCTCGCTGCACACGTTTACAAAGCATTACTGCCTTGACAGTCAGGTCCGGAGGGACGGCTTCTTTGGCCGTTCTGTCCTCCGGGACCTCCTTGTCTGATCTTTGTTCGCAGACCCACCACCGGGGTTGGTATTGCTGGGGTATCTATTCTAAAGTAAGGAATCTGTCACTAACGTGTCTCTTTCAGATGCACAAGTTACTAACTTGTGTAACGATATATCTGTAAGAGACAGTAGTTGGTGACAGATTCTACCGCCCACCCATCCTCCCCGTTCTGCGAACTGATTTCTAGGGTTAAGGACATCCCTTTCAGGGCCCTAGTATTTTTCAGACACCTATGTCAGCTTCTTGCATGGCTCTGCGTTCCTGGCGCGGAAAGTCGTGTACAGAACTGACGTCAGCGCGCAGGGGCGGCGTTTAGGTACTGCCCGCGACTTCATCCCGGCGATCACGACGCCGACGACGGACGCGGAGCCGCACGACGCCGCCTACCGACGCGCAAGGGTACTGCTACGCAAAAAACTTTCCGGATCCAGCCTGACGCCTGGGGATATTCTAAGGTAAGGAATCTGTCACCAACTACTGTCTCTTACAGATATATCGTTACACAAGTTAGTAACTTGTGCATTTATTATAAGACACTCACTAACACATACAAATGGTAAACAGCCATAACAACGAAATTTTCACAACGAATACCATTACCCCGCATTCCAACACAACGCATCTACCATTACTCCGCAATGCCATTACAACGCATGGCATTACAATGCATATACCACGCATGCCTTTACAACAAATTTCGTTGTAAAGGCATGTATGGTAAAGGCATATGTATTTTACATGTAAATATAAGGTAAGTATAGGGTTTAGGGTGGGTTTGGGTTTTGGGGTGTAGGGTATAGGTTTTAGGGGTATTTTTAGGGTTGAGGGTGGCTTTAGGATTTGGGGTGCACAGGGTATTTTTAGGGTTCAGGGTGGGTTTGGGTTTTGGGGTGCCCCGGGTAATTTTAGGGTTCAGGGTGGGTTTGGGTTTTGGGGTGCCCCGGGTAATTTTAGGGTTCAGGGTGGGTTTGGGTTTTGGGGTGCAAGCGTATTTTTAGGGTGGGTTTGTTTTTTGGGATGCAAGGGTAATTTTAGGGTTCAGGGTGGGTTTGGGTTTTGGGGTGCCCCGGGTAATTTTAGGGTTCAGGGTGGGTTTGGGTTTTGGGGTGCAAGCTTATTTTTAGGGTGGGTTTGTTTTTTGGGATGCAAGGGTATTTTTAGGGTTCAGTGTGTGTTGGGGTTTTGGGGTGCCCAGGGTAATTTTAGGGTTCTGGGTGGGTTTGTTTTTTGGGGTGCCCAGGGTAATTTTAGGGATCGGGGTGGGTTTGTTTTTTGGGGTGCCCAGGGTAATTTTAGGGTTTGTTTGGGTTGTAGGGGTATTTTTAGGATTCAGGGTTTGTTTGGGTTTTGGGGTGCCCAGGATAATTTTAGGGTTCAAGGTGAGTTTGGGTTTTGGGGTGCAAGGGTATTTTTAGGGCTCAGGGTGGGTTTGGGTTTTGGGGTGGTAAGGGTAATTTTAGAATTTTGGGGGTGTATAGTTATTGGGGCACAAAGGATAATTTTGGGGTTTAAGAGGGTATTTAAAAAAAAATATATACACACCTTAAACACTTTTACAAAGTATTTGCCTTTACCACGCATGCCTTTGCGTTGTAATGGTATGCTTGGTAAAGGCATATGCGATGTAAAAGTATGTGTTGTGATGGTAACGCGTTGTAACAGCACTTGCGTTGTTACAAATGCGTTGTGATGGTATGCGTGGTGTTGGATTTCGGGGTATGAACATATATTCCATACAAATATCTCCTACCCAGAGATATACACAATGCACATAATACTTTGCAGAGAAAACAGGTAAGTAGCACGAAATACACAGTGGTCGCCAGGGGAAGCCCAAACCATATACTAAAATAGTGGTATGCGAACCACGACTTAGGTCAGGAATATACCCAGAAGACTGAGAAGTGCCAGGGACCCAAGGAACCTCCCGAGGTAAGTAACCAGGAACCCCATGGAGGCCGTGTACAGAGTGGGAACACGACCACGGGCTCAATACAAGTCAATGGGTCAGTTGCAAGTTGCATCCTCCTCAACGTACGCTCCGTACACAAACACGCCATGGAAATCTGGAACCTACTCGACTCTCTCTCTCTCTCTCGCCCGACATCGCCTTCTTCACAGAGACCTGGACCAACGCATCCTCCGCCCCCGACATAAGCACCGCCATCCCAGACGGATACAAGATCCAGAGGAAAGACCGCCCCAACCACCCAGGAGGGGGCCTCGCCATCGCCGACAAGAGCACCCTCCGCCTCACCACCTCCAGCGAAACCTTCCCCTCCACCGAACACCTGCACTTCCAGATCCAGACCACCCCCAAAGCCACACTCCGAGGAGCCCTCATCTACAGACCCCCCCCCCCCAGGCCCCCGAACACCCTTCGCCACCACCATCACCGACTTCATCGCACCCCACGCCATCGCCTCAACAAACTACATACTCATTGGAGACCTGAACTTCCACCTCGATAACCCCAGCGACCCCAACTCCACTATCCTTCGTGACAACCTCGCCAGCATCGGACTTAAACAATTCGTCAACACACCGACCCACAGAGCAGGACACACCCTCGACCCCATCTTCGCGGCAGGAAACAGCGTCCAATTCAGCCACACAACGCAGCCGCCATGGACCGACCACCACTGCGTACACTTCGCCATCAACAAACCCAAGGCACCCAAACCACGCCCACCTCGAAGGAACTGGAGCAAGGTTACCGACGAGCAACTTAACTCCACCCTCACCCGAGACAACCACACTTGGGCACCCAACGCAAACGACGCAGCCAGAGAACTCCACACCTGGATCTCCAACTGCGCAGACGAGCTCGCACCGCTACGCAACCCCGACAGACAACGCCCCAGGAAAGCCGCCTGGTTCACCACCACTCTCCAAGAAGCCAGGCGCACCTGCAGATGCCTGGAGAAGAACTGGAGAAACAGCAAGACAACCGAAAACCACACCACCTACAAGGACGCCATGACGGACTACCACAACCAGATCAGAGCCACCAAGAGGAACTTCATCCACAACAAAATCCTGGCCAACTCCACCAACTCCAAGAAACTTTTCAGTGTCATTCAAGAATTCACCAACCCACGCAGCGAAGCCACAGACATCACCCCATCCCAAGACCTCTGCGACAAGCTTGGAACCTATTTCCACCTCAAGATCAAAAACCTCTACGACAACTTCATCGACCATCCACCAGGTGCCACAGACGGCCCCCACCCCCCAGAAACACCAACCAGCCCACCATCTCCAACTGGACACCGATCACGGCCGAAGACACCGCCTCGACCATGAAAAGCATCCACTCGGGAGCCCCCACCGACCCCTGCCCCCCTCACATCTACCACAGAGCCGCGGCCGCCATCGCACCTGAACTACAACGCACCATCAACACCACCTTCAAAACAGGCACCTTCCCAGACGACTGGAAGCGCGCAGAAGTCAGACCCCTGCTCAAGAAGCCCACAGCTGACCCAACCGACCTCAAGAACTATCGGTCCAGCTCGCTCCTCCCCTTCGCAGCCAAAGTTGCAGAGAAAACTGTCAACAGGAAACTGACACGATTCATTGAAGAGAACGCCGTCCTCGACCCGTCCCAATCCGGATTCCGAAGCAACCACAGCACAGAGACCGCCCTACTCGCCGCCACAGACGACATCCGCCTGGACCAAGGCCACTCTGCAGTCCACATCCTACTCGACCTATCAGCGGCCTTTGACACCATCTCCCACCGCACACTAGTCGCCAGACTACACAACGCAGGCATACAAGGAACAGCCCTGGACTGGATCCGATCATTCCTCACCGGAAGAAGCCAAAGGATCAGACTCCCACCCTTCCTCTCCGACCCCACGAAAATCACCTGCGGAGTCCCACAGGGTTCATCACTGAGCCCCACCCTCTTCAACATCTACATGGCCCCCCTCGCAGCCATCGTCCGACAACACGGCCTCAACATCATATCCTACGCCGACGACACCCAGCTCATCCTCTCCCTCACCAAAGACCCCGCCACTGCCAAACTCAACTTCCAGAAAGGAATGCAAGACGTCGCAGTCTGGATGACCAACAGCTGCCTGAAGCTCAACGCCGAGAAGACAGAAGTCCTCGTCCTCGGTACCACCCCTTCTGCTTGGGACAGCACCTGGTGGCTGACCGCCCTCGGAAGCCCACCTACCCCCTCAGACCACGCCAAGAACCTCGGCATCGTACTCGGCTCATCACTCACCATGAACCGACAGGTCAATGCCGTCACCTCCAGCTGCTTCAACACCCTCCGCATCCTCCGCAAGACCTTCAAGTGGATTCCCACTGAGTCAAGGAAGACAGTCACCCACGCACTCATCACCAGCAGACTGGACTATGGAAACGCACTCTATGCCGGCATCAACAAGTCCCTACTCCGCAAACTCCAGACAATACAGAACACCGCCACCAGACTCCCCCGACACGAACATATCAGCCAACACCTACGAAGTCTCCACTGGCTCCCTGTGGAGAAAAGAGTCACTTTCAAAATCCTCACTCACGCCTACAAATGCCTACACAACAACGGATCCAAATATCTCAACGACAGAATCAACTTCCACGTACCCAAAAGAAACCTCCGATCTTCCAACCTCGCACTGGCCGAAACCCTGCGCATCCACAGAGCCAGAGCAGGCGGAAGATCCTTCTCTCACATTGCAGCCAAGACCTGGAACGAGTTACCGGCAGACATCAGACGCGCCCCCTCCCTGAACACCTTCAGGAAGACCCTCAAGACCTGGCTCTTCGGCTAAACAGATCTGCGACCCCCCTCTCCCCCCCCCCCCCAAGCGCGTTGAGACCCTCACAGGTGAGTAGCGCGCTTACAATTCCCTGATTGATTGATTTTTAAAGAAGGACCTTCCCAGTGGACCATGAAGAAACCCAGTGGAAGACAGAAGGTTGGAGAGCCACCCCACCCGTGGATACCCTAGGAACCAGGATACCTACACCAGGGAAGCCGGGTGAATAGGTGTGAACCCTCCGTCGAACCCAATGGAGGCCTTCAGGAAGATGCAGCTGCTGGAGAAGGTGAAAGTGTCCGGTGGAACCCTAATGTGGATTCAGGAGGAGAAGTACCTGCAAGCTGAGGGGACAGTCTATGCCACTCAGGAGTGACCAGGAGGCACGGAAGATGAATGCCCTCTGATGTCGGGTGTTGCAGGAGAGCTGACGGTGACCTTGGAGCTGCAGCTGTGCGGACCAGGCGTGCTGTGGAAGACCAGGAGCCGTTCACGAGCTGTCCCACGTCTGATGTCGAGAGTTGAGGGGTCGGTGTCTGTCGGGAGCACCAATAAGCCTTGGCAACCGCAACCAACGTGGAGAGCGAAAAAGGTGCAGTGTCAGGACCAGCAAGGTCCAGGTGACTCGCCACAAGCAGGGGAGTCAGAGCAGGCCCTGAACAATCAAGGGAGGCCGCTGAAATCAAGGAAGACCCTTGAGGACCCTCAGACCGGAGGCACTGGAGTCGCGAGAGGACCTCGAGCAGCTCACCAAAGATGCAAGCCCACGGTGCAAGTGATGCGGTGAGGACGAAGATCTTGGTCACAGGAGATGCTTGAGGTTGGTTCTACTTGAAGCCCGAAGATCTTGGAAGAAGGAAGCCAACAAGCCTTTGCAACGACAACGTGACGCGGTGCACTGGGTTTGGTTCCTGCAGCTCCGACGATGGATACTGGCCTCAAACTTGGTGAGAGGACAGGGCAAGACTCAAGGGACGTGAAGAACCACCACCTGTGTTGCTGAGCCTTTCGTAGTCCATGAAAGCCATGAAAGCAGACCGGGCAGCTTCGTTGCTGTGCCTGCAGATGCAGGGAAGTGACTCCTTCACTTCAAGGGAGATTCCTTCAGGTGTCTTGGATGTCCACAGGCCTTGGAAGGTTCCTCTATGGAGCACGGGCACAGACGTTGCAGCAGACGAGCAGGACGATGAGACCAGGAGCAGCAGCAGTCTTCCCAGTTGCAGTCTCGGGAGCCCAGAGCAAGGTCCAGCAAAGTCCAGAGTGCCCAGACGGTCGAAGATGAAGGTGTGTCTTGATCTGAATAGTGTACCACGACAAATCTAGGGACCCACCCACAGGTAAGCCCTTAAGTACCCGAAGGAAAGGGTTGGGATGATTCAGGGTTCCCTCCCAGAGGAGGGGTTTGGACAGTGGGGAGGATACTCCCATGTCCTTTGTCCAGTTTCGCGCCAGAGCGGGAGCCAATGGCTCCCTGAGCTTGTTTGAACTGGATTATGCAAGGAGAGCACCAAATATGCCACTCAAGCAGACTTAGTGGCGCTGGCAAGCGCTCCCACCCTGTCCCAATACCCTAAACCCTGTCTGGGAGGTGGTCGCACCTCCCTGTGACAGGATACCTATTGTCCCGCCTTCCCCTGCTTGAGCTTGGCTCAGCAGCAGGAGGGCAGAATCGTGTCTCTGGTCGGCAGCAGCCATGTTGTGCTGTCCGGGTCTAGAAGACTGGTACCGGGAGCACTGAGGGCCTCCCGGAGGAGCTTTACAGTGCATGGAATCATACCTCCCACACCATTTACGTATGTATGATTCCAACATGTTTGATACCAAACATGACCGGGTTCGTTACAGCCAGTTTAGAGTTCGCCATCACATAATGACGAATGGCCACTCTATATATCGTAATGGCTGATGCACTTACAACCCGGGAGAATGGACTCCGAAGGTTGTAGGGGTGTCCTGCTCATGCAGGGGCACCCTCACACTTAGAACCGAGCACCCTGCCTTCAGGATTGAAAGGCCTGCTTTACAGGCGACTTATAGGTTTTACGTGCAGTGACCTCAGATATAGGGAAACCTATATCTGTCGTAAGTGGTGCTAGCACCAGCTTACATAGGCTGCAATGCAGGCCTGTAGTTACAGTTTGAGTGGTCTCTCATGGGTGGCACAATACATGCTTCAGCCCATGGGGGACCCCTGGTGTATCTATGCCCTGGGTACCTTAGTACCATATACTAGGGACTTGTAAGTGTACACCAGTAGCCAATCTGGGGTGTACCTAGGTACTCGCCATAACCAATTTAGGGGAAAAAGCACAGAGATTGGGGTCCTGATTAGCAGGATCCCAGTCAGACTAGTCCGAAACAGCATAGCACCAGGCAAAAAGTGGGGGTAACCATAAAAGCAGATCCTACTTTCCTACACTCTGGATATGCTGCTCTTTTCCAGCATGGATTTTGTGGCAGGGTCCCCACTGTATTCGGCTTTATCTCTCCAAGTCCTCTTTCTGCATCTCCACTATAGTCTCATTCACTTTCGGGATCTCCGGTGGTATGGTGACAGCCCCAGGTCTCAGCATTAACTCTAGAAAGCAGTGTTGTCTTGTTTATCTCCCAATCCCATTCTCTTCTGACGCTGGACGTGACAGGTGCCACCTACTTAGGTTACTCCCTGGACTGCCTTGTGTCTTCTTTTACCTGCTGTATTCCGTTCCTAAGCTTTCTCATCTAGTCAGGTTTGAATTTGAACTCAGTCCACTACAGTTTTGGATGTAATCTATCCCTTTCCAGCCCTCTATGGTCAGAGGTGAGCTATAGAACAGGTCGTCCAGGTGAGAGGGGAGGGAAATATGTCTTATTTCTAGGCTACCTTGGACACGCCCCTCATGAATTCTTTAAATAGAGATCTCATGAATGTTATGTGACTTTAGGTCATTTGCGTTGTATCCTTATTTGAAAAAGAATTACGATTCTAAATTCTAAATGAAACTTAACAGACACAAGAATAAAGTCCAAGCACTGGTATTAAAAAAAGGATATTTTTGATCTGTGGCTGAATGGAGGATCATTTACATGCAAACAATATTCAGCGAATAGCGTCTTGGGAAGGATGTAGCATACAATATGCCTCTTCCATGCATGCACTTTGCATTCACAAAGAGAAGCTGTCAGTCATGGACAGCTCCACTTTGTGAATAGTTACTGCCTGCTTTGACAGGTCACTACTTCATTGGTGGTTTGAAACCAAAATTGCATTTAGACGAGTGATATATGCCATTGCAATTGAGAAGGAAGAGGGGAATGCCCTCTTCAAACCCCCTCGTCCTTCACGTCATAACCAGCTACAAAATGCATTTTGATAATCATAAAGTAATTTCCAGTTCACAATATGCTCTTTGTGACTTGCCTTTTTGTGGCAGCAATGGCTGTGATATTGCTAAATGCAGGCTTACTGAATGCAAAAAGGCTCAGTTCATAAAACCTTTCGTTGCCACTGTGTAATAAAGGTATTCTCCTTGCGGCATCATTGAAAAAAATGCATGGCCCTTCAAAAAATCTTACATATTTTGAACAAGGAGGTGTCTGTGATTGTGTGTAAAAGCCCGACATTACTAAATGCCTATAAAGTCACTAACACTTTGTATGTGATCTTTTTATGTTTTAATTTTGTGAATTTTCTTACAATTTGTGTCTTCATTTTATACAGATTTAAGGTGGTTGATGTGTTAACAATGGCATCGCAGCACCAAAACACAGTCCTTGATCCCGAGAATGAGCGATCTATGCTGGAAGGAGCTCTAACATTTCTTGTAATTTTGTCAAGTCTTCGCTTACACTTAGGTAAAAATCCAGAATGGCTGAAAGATATTGTTGTATCTTCAAGGTAGTGTTCTATTATTTTGAATGTTTTAATATAACTGCTCATGCACAATGCGACTACTCACAAATTGCTTTGCACCATTTCTTGTGAGAGAGAATTTAGAATGTTTCTCTCACTGCTGCTGAGAAGACCAATTGTTCCAATGCGATAACAATAATCAAATTTAAAATCATAATAAAATTAGATATATACATTAAAACATAAATGCATCATTAAAACCAGTATAATAAAAATATAATAGCACTATAGAAACTTTATCATAAAATATACTAATTTGATTATTTTCACCTCAAGCAAGGTTGGGCAGTGTATTTTTTTTTTTTGTTATCTTGCCCAATCCTCCACATAGTCAACAGATATCGTGAGATTGCAAACACTACACACTGGCTAGTGTCTCTTTTTAAAATTTTCAAGGCCTCTCTATGCATTCTGGTTTCAGAATTACGACACAGTGGACAAATGTACAATTTCCTGGCACATTGATATGCTGGGCAAAAGAATAAAACATGCTCATTTGTTTCATTCCCTTCAGAGCAAAATACGCATTGCTCGGCACAGGAACTCAATATACACCCCCATCTGGCTGTAAAAGAAGAGAGAGGGAGGGACCCATATCTAAACTTCAAGTAAAGTTTCCTAACAGTTTCCGGCTCAATTTCATCCAAAAACTGCTCCAGCTCGTAACCGTCTCTCTGTTAGAGGAATGGCATAGTTCGGGATCCTACATTAGAGTGACTATATAGCAAACTCGACTTTTACTATCTTTTAAAAACAAAATACATAAATCAGAAAAAATGCAAGAAAGACCTGAATATATTAATTTGTCATAAAATATCAGAATCATGGCAAATTTGCAAAAGCTTCCTCTGTTTAAACACTGATGATAAATAAAAAGACATAATGCAACAAATCAAAGGGGTTAGACAATGATCGTAAAAATATGCCCTTGGCGACATTGTGCAAATTTATACTCACACAGAAATGGTAATAAAATACTTTTCCTCCGAGTCTTATAAAATTTACAAAATAACACGGTATACACAGTACAGTGATCTGACAGATTATCACAAGGGCATTTAATCAATGTCTTGGACCAGTCATTAACAGTAGGAAAGGTTATCAGTCAATGGAATGTGTTCAACCAGAATCTTGCCAAAAAGAATCTATGTCTAGCATTTTGTACAAAAATAGGATATGGTTGAATATCATAAGTAACCAACGTCACTTGATTGTTGAGAACGCTGGGTTTTGTAAGCTCAGTGGTAAGTCTAAGGTTCTCAAACATGGGAAAACAAGCCTGTTTTAGAGCTTTTCTGCTGGTTAGCATCAGTTTATCAGTGGAATTGAAATATTCTGGGTGCTCTAGATCATAACAAAGGTTTTTAATATAGTTCAGCCAAGGGATTTGTAATAGTCTGTTATTTTACAGGTGTTGTAACAATGAGAAAAGCAAACCTCACGGGCATATCATATGTCCTATGTACATATGAATTACCCATACCCATTTTATCAGGACTTTTATCTGTCAGAGCCACAGGTTATTATGCGTGGAATCCTGGACACTGTACTGTAGACATTGGCACACACCACCATTACCCACGTCTCGTAGTAGTTCTACACAAGATCTGTAACATTGTCTGATATATCATAACAAGAAACACAATACAAATTATACTCATTAGCAAATAGACCACAATAGAAAATAGAAATGAAGACATATTTGTCGTTTCATTGGTTGGTTTTATCTGAAGACACCGTTACCCAATTCTAACCTACCTTACTTCTACTTTGGTGTTAGTGATGTTACTAACCCAAGGCTCATAAACCACAAGTACTATTCAACTCCCCACAATTTTGCTTACTTTGGAAATTGCAGGTGTACATATATGACCATTTGAGGTATGTCATTCCAGATCTGTCCCATCTCAAAAGAGAAACCATTGTCTTGAGGAATCGAAGTCTCTGGCTTGTGACGTAGCATTCAAATAAGGAAACCAATGCACCAGTGACGGATGAAGGCTTCCCCATCTTCCTTTGACCTAATACCATGAAACATCGTATTCAGCGCTCAGAAATCTCTCTCCTCTAACTTTAAAAGTAGCTTATAAAGAAAATCAATACCTTTCCTCCTGATATTAAGGAGTGTATATTCCGAATGTAACTTCAATTGTGTATAATGTTAATACCCGTCTTTAGTAGACCTCATATAAAGATCTGTACAGATGGGCAAAAAGCAAATTTCATAGACTGGCATATACGCATGTATTAAGATGAACTTTCTTCCTAGATTGCTTTATGTAGCTCAAACATCACCCTGTTTTCTGTAAAGAGACCTGAGGGAAATTCAAAAGAAAGTGTTGGCCTTTGTGTGGAATAATATCTCTCTTAGGGTAGCGAAGACAACCTCTATTTACCAAGATACAAGGCAAGTTTGGGAATGGCGAATTCGCGGTGATACATCGAGACTGCTCACCTTCAATCAGCACTGGAGTGGGTGGCTGTACAAGGTGTATAACCGTGGATGAAGGTTTAACAGGACTGGTAAAAAACCTTTTTTTATAGAACCTGTTACTGATATGTAGTAAATACTGGAATGTCACTCCACTATTGTTACTGTCTTCCACAACATTGTTATATCATTGGAAGCAAGTAGTTTGATTGGGATGGGCGGCTTCACATCGCTCTCTATTTTCGCCTGGTAGCTTTTATCCTGGATTTCCTCTCAAGAATACATTACTCTGGGTTGACGACACTAGATCAACAGCAATACTTGCAGGGAGAGGTTTGAGCTACCTTCATTGGATGTTTGAGTAATATGGTTGCTGCACAGGGCGGTAAAACAGAAGTCGGGGATAATGCAGCAAGGGATAAAATGCCCATGGAACACTTGCTTTTTGACAGTTAGATAAAGGTGTATATCGGTTGTGTGTCCTTGTAGGAAGGCTATATCCATCAAGCAAGCTTACCTAAATGAGTGGCTGGAGAAAGAATTGAGCTGAGAGATCCACAGTTAGGTCTGGAACGTGATATGGATGAAAACAGCTGGTATGTATGTGCATTCCCAGTATTTAGAAAATGCTTATAAAATGCTTGTTAGATGTTAATCTGTTTGTCAGTTCAGATGTGTGATGGAAGGGTTGAATGTACAATGTTACATATGGTGCACCTGAATTCTGTTCCACATAAAATAGATTATGAATATTGAACTTGAACTTGACCACCTGGTGCTTCTCTCAGGTGACATGGGCAAGGAGAGTTCATCCCCTCTTACAACATTGATGGGAAATGTAATATCTCAAATGTTTTTGGCAGACAGGTTGTTTATAGCCCATACATGGAAGCTTGGGGATTCAACCCAGTAGCTTTATGGTGGTCAGGGTTGTGGACCATATATGCAGAGGAAAAACTACCAATGACCATTTGAGACAAAAAGTGAAAACATAACAAAGTTAGGCTTCTTTATACAAATAGGTTAATAAACAGATGGCGCTCTGTGGAAATAGAGGTATGTGTCAGTGTTGATTCATCGATCAGGAATATATGATGCATCCTCTACTTCTGGTTCTTTAGATATTGTAAACTCCTCTAAAATTGCTAGTTTTTCATTTTCACTTTAAGTGTAAAGCATGTTTATGCCTAGTCACTTGTGAGTCTTGTGATGCCACCATCTGTATACTGTGTAGTGTATTGAAAAATAAAAAACTAAAATTGTTCCTGTGACTGCGAAAAGTTAAACATTACTAAAAAAAATGATTGCTTAATTTACCTTACTATTGGCCTGACTTCAGTACTTTGAGACACACCTGTATCTCCTCTCTCACCACAGACAAATCACCAGCGAAATTGACATTTCATGTGATACAAATTATTCAGCCAATAAGTGTACTTTTGACTGATGGTTATAGGTTGCTTATGTAGCTGACAAAAGGAACGAGCAAATGTTTTGCAGAGTGAAAAAAATCAAGTTTTTTGCAGGGGGCAGAATCCAGACCTAGTATGAGCAGGAGTATTGAGGTACTTTTACGTTTACATGTAATTTCTGTGCTAATTTCATTACTCCATTGTGAACTCCTCATTAACATTTTTCAAAAGAACCTATATGGATATTTAGTTAAATATAAACATCAGAGATACAAAATTTCACGCATGGTCAGTTTAACCAGCAGGGAGAGACAATCCATGCACAAACAATAGTTATACATGTCTTGCACTGATGATATAATTTTGTACATAGACTAGAGAATCTAGCTAAAGTGCTCCTGCCATGGGTCCTGTAGCATTTGGTGCTTCGCTCTGCATTCTCTCTCTCTTTTTTTTGGAACATGTTATTAACATTTTCATTAGAGAACAGTATAGACCGCACATAATCACATTTTAACTCTTCCCATGGACAAGCGTCGGTTTCTATAGATATTTAAACATAGTAATGATGCAGCCACCCCCCACCATTTTTGTGGTACCATTGTATTGAGACAGACATCTGAAAGAGACACGTTAGTGACAGATTCCTTACCTTAGAATATCCCCAGGCGTCAGGCTGGATCCGGAAAGTTTTTGCGTAGCAGTACCCTTGCGCGTCGGTGTGCGGCTCCGCGTCCGTCGTCGGCGTCGTGATCGCCGGGATGACGTCGCGGGCAGTACTTAGACGCCGCCCCTGCGCGCTGATGTCAGTTCTTCTTTTTCCGCGCCTGTAAGCGCAGATCCGGGAAGAGCAGTGCCCTAGTCAATTTTTGACAACATTTTTGGTGATTTTTTCACTGTTTCTTTTCGAGTCATCACGACTCCTAGGTGTCGGTAGGGATGCCCGGCTTCAAGCCATGCGACGTCTGTGGTCGAATGATGTCGATCACAGACCCGCACTTAGAGTGTCTCTACTGTCTCGGCCGAGACCACGACCCAAAGTCGTGCCCTGACTGCCGGGCCTTACACCCGAAGGCTTTGCGAGAGCGGTCTCGAAAGCTCCTCGAGGTCCGGCAGTCGGCTCCGCGCCGCACCAAGCCCCGGTCCCGTGAGAGGTCGAGGGGCCGGTCGCGGAGCCCCCGCCGGTCGTCGGAGTCCAAGTCTTCGCACTCCTCGGGTAAGTCGAAGCACAAAAAGTCTAAGAAGCATCATCGCTCTAAGACTTCGCCTCGCCGGTCTCGCGACTCGTCTGAGGTCCCCGCGGCCCCGGACGTGCCTGTGGAGCCGCCCCCACATTACCCGTCCTTTCCGGGTTCGGGGGCGACAACGGCCCAAATACAGGAATTCCTGTCGGCCATGGCCCGCCTCTTCGGGCCTCAAGGTCCCTCCGGTGCGCCTAAGGGCCCCGCGGGCCCTGATGGGGTTGCTCCGGCGTCGCCCGTCCCGCCAGCCTTGATCCCGGCCTCGGCTCCGGCCCCGGCCTCGATCCCGGCTCCGGTGGTACCGCAACCCCGATCGACGCCAGTTGACCTAACCACGCCTCCGCCGGTGCCGATGTCCCCGGTGCCGTTCCTGACGCCGCCCGGGGCTCCGGGCGGCGTCGATCCCCGGTTCTCTCCGGTTCCGGACATGGAGCCGGACCGACGTCGCACGACGCCGGCCCCGGCGCCGATGAGACCTTGGGTCCCAGATGTCCCTCCTCCTCCATATTTTGAGCCAGAGGAGGACCAGGAGAGCTGGGAGGGGTCGGAAGACCCTCTCACACAGCAGTGTGAGTATGATCAGGACTGGGCAGAGGAACTTGGGGATGCCAGTGGTCTGGACACTTCTCCTGACTCTGGCATGCTGTCTCCTCCTTCCGTGGCTACGGAGGAGGGAGCAAATTTCGCAACGGTGTTGCGTAGAGCAGCTGGAGCCTTGCACCTCCAATTGCCTACTGTGGCTGTCAGGACTAACCTCCTGACGGAAGTGCTTCAGCCGGCAGCTACCTCCTCGGAGCCATTGCTGCCGTTTAATGATGCACTGTCTGACGTTCTTTTGGGCACCTGGTCCAAGCCCACCACAGGGGCTCCTGTGGATAGGAACGTGGCCCGACGCCATCGCCCTGCTCCGGGCGACCCCTTGTTTTTCTCTCAACATCCCACCCCGAGAGCTTGGTTGTCCAAGCCTCTGCCTCCCAAACCGCATTCCCTACCGCCCCTCCGGATAGGGAATCCAAACGCCTGGACCAATTTGGGAAGAAGGCCTTTTCTTCCTCCAGTGCTGGCTTGCGGTCCGTCAACACCGCTTGCCTTTTGGGCCGATATTCCCACTCTCTGTGGGATTCGGTGGCGGCCGTTTTGCCCCAGTGTTCTGAGGAGGTCCAGACACTGCTTACCCGCACCATTGCGGAAGGTAGGGATGCGGCAAAGTACACCATACGTTGTGGCCTTGATACCGCCGACTCGCTGGGCAGATCGCTTGCAACGACGGTGGCGCTGCGTCGCCACGCCTGGCTGAGAACAACTGGTTTCTCGGGTGATGTCCAGAATACACTCATGGACATGCCCTTTGATGGAGTCGGTCTTTTTGGTTCCAAAGCAGACCATGCGCTGGAGCGTTTTAAGGACTCACAGGCTACTGCCAAGTCCCTGGGCCTTTCTGTTGTGCGCCCTCCGCTAACCTCTGCTTTTCGCCCCTTTCGTGGCCACGGAAGGGGCGCCCAGTCACGTCCGCTGCCCAGCCACCTTCCCGCGCGGCAAGCGTCTTCGCGTGGCCGAGGACGTGGCTACCGCCGTGGCGGGTCGGGCAACCAGCGTGCGGGTCAGGCCACCAACTCCGCCCCGTCCGTGGCCTCCAAGCCCTCCTAGTCCTTCCTTTCAGATGCACAGCACGCCAGTAGGGGGCAGGGTCCGCCATCACCTTCACCACTGGCATGCCATCACCTCGGACAGGTGGGTCTTGGACATTGTCCGAAGGGGCTACTCCCTCCCCTTCGAGACCACCCCCCCAGCCATGCCACCTCAATTCCACCGCATGTCAGGGGATCACTTGGTGCTTCTGCAGAAGGAAGTCACGGCCCTCTTGGCCAAGAGGGCCATCGAGCATGTTCCGACCCCAGAAGTAGGACGTGGTTGCTACTCCCACTACTTTCTGGTGCCCAAAAGGACAAGGAGGACATGCGTCCTATCTTAGACCTCCGGAACGTCAATCGCTTCCTCCGGAAGGAGAAGTTCAAGATGCTCACCCTAGCTCAGGTCTTGACTGCCCTCGACCCTGGAGACTGGTTGGTAGCATTGGACTTGCAGGACGCTTATTTTCACATCCCCGTCCTGCCGGCCCACCGGCGTTACCTGCGGTTCACGGTAGGCCTCGTGCATTTTCAGTTCACCGTGCTCCCCTTTGGCCTTACAAGTGCCCCTCGGGTGTTCACGAAAGTGATGGCGGTGGTCGCAGCTCATCTGCGCCGGGCAGGGGTTCCAGTCTTCCCCTACCTCGACGACTTGCTGCTGAAGGCGGGCTCGTCCCAGGCAGTCGTCTCCCACCTCCAGACTACGTCCGAACTTCTGCACTCGCTGGGGTTCTCCATCAATGTGCCGAAGTCGCATCTGATTCCTTCTCCACAGCTCCTTTTTATCAGAGCAGTTCTGGACACGACGCAGTTTCGGGCCTATCCTCCCGAACGGCGAGTCCGGGATATTCAGGCTATGATTCCGATCTTTCAGCCTTTATCCTGGGTTTCGGTACGGATGACCCTGAGGCTGCTGGGCCTCATGGCCTCCTGCATCCTGCTGGTCAATCATGCCAGATGGCATATGCGGGCTCTGCAGTGGGACCTGAAGTTCCTGTGGGCGCAGCACCAGGGCAACCTGTCCGATCACGTCCAGATCTTGGAGGGGACTGCAAAACAGTTGCAGTGGTGGCTCTCGAACCGGCAATGGGTCATGGGCAGATCCCTCTCCCTTCCCAAGCAGAGCACACAGTTGTGACGGACGCGTCCCTTCTGGGATGGGGCGGTCACATGGGAGAGGCGGAGATCAGAGGCCTCTGGTCTCTGGCGGAGTCCCGGCTCCATATCAACCTTCTGGAGCTCCGGGCGATCCGACTTGCACTCAAGGCATTCCTTCCCTCTGTCAAAGGGAAGGTAGTGCAGGTGTTCACAGACAACACCACCGCCATGTGGTACTGCAACAAACAAGGCGGGGTGGGGTCGTGGACCCTCTGTCAGGAGGTTCTGCGCCTCTGGACATGGCTGGAACATCAGGGCATGTTCCTGATGGTTCAACACCTGGCAGGTTCCCTGAACGCCAGGGCGGACGAACTCAGCCGCAGGTGCATGATGGATCACGAATGGCGTCTTCACTCGGTAGTGGCACAAGGACTCTTTCTGCAGTGGGGAGAGCCTTGGTTAGATCTATTCGCCACCGACGAGAACGCGCAATGTCATCAGTTCTGCGCGTTGGAATTTCCAAGGCGGCCCTCGCTCGTCGACGCTTTTCGTCGCGAGTGGAGTTGTGGTCTGTTGTACGCCTTTCCGCCTATACCACTTCTACCCAGAGTGTTGAAGAAGATTCGGCGCGACCGGGCCCAAGTCATCCTTGTGGCTCCGGACTGGGCTCGAAAAGTTTGGTATCCCGAGCTACTCAGTATGAGCGTCGATCCCCCGATCCGTCTGCCTCTTCGGGAGGATCTTCTGTCGCAGCAGCAGGGGACGGTCCTCCACCCGAACCTGTCCAGCCTCCACCTGCTTGCGTGGAGATTGAGCGGCGGCAGTTGATTCCTTTCGACTTGCCTCCCGAAGTTTGTGATGTAATTCTGGCAGCCAGGCGTCCCTCCACTAAGGTGGTATACGCCTGCAGGTGGAACAAGTTTGTGGCATGGTGCACAGCAAAGGCTGTGAATCCCTCTCTGCCCCTCTTTCTGAGGTTCTTCTGTTCCTTCTTTCCCTGGCCCAACAGGGTTCTGCCCTGGGTACCATCAAGGGCTATCTTTGTGCCGTCTCGGCCTTCCTCAGGCTTCCTGATCAGCCCTCCCTTTTCAAGTCCCCTGTTGTTAACAGGTTTCTAAAAGGCATTACACACCTCTTCCCTCCTGTTCCGTTTGTGATGCCTCAGTGGGACTTGAACTTGGTTCTTACCTTTCTCATGTGTGCTCCCTTTGAGCCTCTACATAACTGTCCTCTTCGTCTTCTGACTCTGAAGACAGCCTTTCTGGTGGCCATCACCTCCGCTCGGCGGGTGAGTAAGCTCCAGGCTCTATCATGCAAACCTCCTTTCTGTCTGTCCATCCAGACAAGGTTGTTCTTAGGACGCGTCCGTCCTTCTTGCCAAAGGTGGTTACTGCCTTCCACATTGGGCAGACCATCACTTTGCCCACCTTCTTTCCGCCTCCGCATCCTTCCAGAGAGGAAGAGAGGCTCCACTGTCTGGACCCAAAACGTGCGCTTTCCTTTTATATCAACCGCACACAACACTTCCGGGTGGATGACCAGCTCTTTGTTGGCTACGTGGGCGCCAAAAAGGTCGGGCGGTGCACAAGAGAACCATCTCCCGCTGGGTAACCTTGTGTATCAAAGCCTGCTATTCTTTGGCTAAGAAGGAGCCTCCTGTTGGGCTGCGTGCCCATTCCACCAGGGCAACGGCTGCTACCACGGCTTTAGGCCGCGGTGTTCCGCTACAGGATATCTGTCAGGCAGCTACGTGGGCCTCGCTGCACACATTTACAAAGCATTACTGCCTTGACAGTCAGGTCCGGAGGGACGGCTTCTTTGGCCGTTCTGTCCTCCGGGACTTCCTTGTCTGATCTTTGTTCGCAGACCCACCACCGGGGTTGGTATTGCTGGGGTATCTATTCTAAGGTAAGGAATCTGTCACTAACGTGTCTCTTTCAGATGCACAAGTTACTAACTTGTGTAACGATATATCTGTAAGAGACAGTAGTTAGTGACAGATTCCTACCGCCCACCCATCCTCCCCGTTCTGCGAACTGATTTCTAGGGTTAAGGACATCCCTTTCAGGGCCCTAGTATTTTTCAGACACCCATGTCAGCTTCTTGCATGGCTCTGCGTTCCTGGCGCGGAAAGTCGTGTACAGAACTGACGTCAGCGCGCAGGGGCGGCGTCTAAGTACTGCCCGCGACGTCATCCCGGCGATCACGACGACGGACGCCGAGCCGCACGACGCCGCCTACCGACGCGCAAGGGTACTGCTACGCAAAAACTTTCCAGATCCAGCCTGACGCCTGGGGATATTCTAAGGTAAGGAATCTGTCACTAACTACTGTCTCTTACAGATATATCGTTACACAAGTTAGTAACTTGTGCCTCAACAGCGTGCGAAACCACTTTTAACAGTATGGATTATGCCATCCCTCTGTAGTGCCACCATTGTTGCCACATTTACCCCCACTTACTCAGGCATTCTCTACCCTTATTGACTTGCTTTTCAGCTAGCTTGCACTAGTCCATGCCCTCCTTCCAGCTTGTCACCTCGGGTAGTATTTTCTCTCCCCATTTTTGGACAATGTTCCTCTTTGCTACTGTTAGGTCGAGGTTTACAAGTAGGTTTGCATATTTTGATGGGCCTCCATTCCTCTATACATTGAATAGCAGCAAAAGTACATTTTCGGGGGGCACAACCATAGTGTGTGCGTGAAGGTGCCTCTTTAATTGAAGCCTCTTGTGCACTTGTCGGTATCCGTCTTCCCCATTTTCAATAGTATGTTCCTCTTGTAGTAAGATCTATGCAGGATCTGCAGCTGCACAACCTGTTCTAAATGCTACCTCTTGCGGAGCTCACATCCTCCTCCCATTCTTCCTCCTCCTATTCACCTATATTCCTCTCTGTTACTTCTTGTCTTCACCATGGGTTTTGGGAAGTTGTTGATTTATTTTTATATAGATCACTAGGATATACTTTTTAGAAGAAGCATCCTTGAGGATCCGATCCTATCCTCTAGTGTGGAAGAGTTCCCTGTGATTGAGTTCGTTGCGACATGAGTTGCTGGTGCATGTCTGACCTAATTGTACCTATAAACAAGCCTCTATTTCCGCAAGTTGGTACTCTCATTGCATCAAAGCTAAAGGAACTGGTGCGTCACATTTCCAGAGGTCACCCAGTTTACTGATCCTTATGTAATGCTATTAAAGGAATCCCTTCAACTCTTCCACCTCTGCTAGTGCATTACGGTCTCATAGTGGCATTCTATTATGTTTGTGGTGTCTCTGCCACCTGGATGCCCGAAAGCCGCAGTTCCTTGCATGGTCCTGCATTTCCTGAGGATCAGAAAATACTGCAAGAAGCCTGCACCTGCAGGCTTTGAAGTTCACTCACCTGCAGCAGTTTTCTCTTGAGCTCCTGAGTTCCTGGCTGCTTTTCCCTGCTCCTCCAACGCCAAAATGGCTGTCATCTTCATGGGGGTTTGCCTCTACCTTGTAAAGCTGCTCGACAGTTAGTCCAGTTCAGGTTTTCTATCTCTTTTCTTTTCCTAATCGATTATTTTTCCTGTCATGTGGTGTTTGATGTAATTTCCTTTTCCTGTTCTATTACAATATATGGGCATCAAACTGGTTGGAGGGTACGTCACAAAAAGCCATGTTCCTTCGCTCATTTCCTAGCTTAATGCACTTGCTGGTCCTGACTCTTGGCTCCAGTGGAATTCCACTGTTAGATTTCTGATTCCTTTAAAGTCTTAATCCAGGAAGGAGGTTTTACAACGTTGCCTTTTTCTTCCTGAGAGAGTGGCAGCTTCCGATGGCACTTGTCTAGCACATATTCCCTTGTGTGGTGACATTGTGGCTTCCAGAAACCCTTACCTCGGGCAATGGAAGACTCTATTCTGGAGTATGGGTAAGCATCCATCCCTGAACAGTTGCATTTGTTAGGACTCACCCATACCCTAGGTAGTGGTTCCCCTCCCTCCATACTGTACGCACAGTTTTTGTTTGTGTTGGCATTCTTCAACCAATTTAACTGTGTATACTGCTGCAAGGTAGCCTTGGGTCCCATAGCTTGTTGACCCTCAGGCCGGTTCCCCCTGCTGAGAGAATGTCCATTTGTTAACTGCCACTAGCTGTGCTGGCCAGTAGTATTTTCACTGGGCATCCTTGACCACTAAATTGCCTCTTCAGTCCGAGCTCAATAATTTATATCTTAACCATTCTGTGGGAGGCACCTGGTCGGATCTCCAATAACCCATAATGTTTCGTTTGGCCAAAATAAATCTCAGACTCCTTCCATAAGTGTCTCCCAACCCACCATTATTTCAAGGAGTTTTCAGGGCCATGGAGAGTTTATCTTTAAATTGCTGTCATTAAGTCTAAATTGTAGGGCAAGCCCAGACAATGTGGAACAGTCCTCTCATTTGAGAAACATCTCAAACAGGTTGGAGAAGGTCATCTGCTCATTTTCATAACTTCTTAGGGGTGTAGTAACGTCACTGTAGGAACTTAAATTGGATAAGACATAACTAGGCTGAAATCACCTATTCCCAAAGTGATGTGATATATTCTCCTTCCACTGCACCAACAGTCCCAGATAACCTTTCCAGTAGGATCGCAGACTTGCACAGTGGTCTAGTGCGTTCATTACTAACGAGCTGTAAACGTGCAAAATTATCTTTTTACCCAGCTGGTAGAGTTGTGGCCTCAATGGATCTCAACTCTGGAAGAGCCAATAATTACATTAGTTTTGACCCGAAGTATGCTGCAATTGCAAGTATCTGAAGAATTGGGATTTTTGGAGCTTAAACTCCTATGCAAGGTTTCAAGATAACTTAATATGGTATGTCTCCCATATTTCACCCAGTGTTGGGATGTTAATAAGATCCCAGGCTCTGACTCTGAATGCCAGCAGACTCCGCCGACTATGTGCCATTCCATAAGGGTGTCAGTTGTGTAAATGTACCTTCCCAGCTTATCCACCACAAGATCTTTTGCCAGCAGTCCTGCATAACCTTTGTGGCTGGGGGTAGACACGCCAGGGTCAAGGAGCCGTGCAGGAGTACCAGTATGGTGGGGACTTTGAACATGTCAAAGACCAGGGGGTGAGCAGTGCCATCTCTGGAGCCGAAAAGCCACTTAACCATTGATAATTGGGAAGCCAAGCATTACAGGTGCATGTCTACCAATCCGAGTTCACTGTTGTATCCCAATTGGGTACATTTATTCATGAAGCAGTGTGGGAGTTGGCTGAATGTTATAAGTTCATAAGCAGTGCATGGCAGGGGCGCAAGTTATAGTTAGCTCAATAAACAATAACTGGTTAGTTTAAATGTTCTTTTCAGTGATTTCCTAGTTTTTTTTTTTTAAACGTATGCTAAGATCTTATTCCCTTACCTGACAAACAATTTAATTACCTTCAATAGAACTCTTTCTGGTGGATACTTTATCTACCCACAGATTCCTTCCCTTTAGAATATCCTCATGACTGGATCTGGAAATGTTCTCAGCAGTGCTCCTGCATTCGGCTATGATGGCTTCGTTCCATCTCAGAAGTGACGTAGCGGTGCCACATACAAGAGCAGCCAGTGCGCACCAATGTCAGTTTCTTGCTTGTCTCTTTCCACTCCCTTGGACACATAGCACAAAACAATTGCCGGCACCAGTGTGCATATCTCTAATTTGGGACAGGGCAGAATGCGAGAAATGCCCTTCCCTTCTGATGTGGTTGTCAAGGCAGTTGTGCTTCGTGAACGTGTGCTGTGACACCCAAGTTAAATCCTGACCAATGTCAAAGACAGGCTATCTGCATGCCAAAGCAGTGGTGTCAGCCTTGACCCTGGTGGAATGGACCCTCAGTTCTTCCAGAGGCCACATCTTGACCGGTGCATAGTAGATCTTAATGCAAAGGACTATCCTTCTTGACAGAGTACTTTTCTCCACCGTCTTTCCTTTCTTTGCCCCAGAGAACCCCACAAAAAGCTTATCCACCAGTTGGTGTGTGGTGTGAATGAGTTAAAAGTTTAAAGCTCACTTTGGGTCCAGCTGATGGAGCCTCTCCTTCTCTTTCGAATGATGTGGTGGGGACAAAGAATGCTTGACTAATGTGAGAACAAGTCAAGACTTTAAGAAAGAAGACTACTCGGATCCTCAGCACCAATTTGTCTCTTAAAAAGGTGGTGTAGGGCAGCTGTACCGATAGAGCCTGGAGTTCACATACGTGATGAAGTGAAGTGATCACAATGAGGAAGAAAGAATCAAAAGATGCAATAAGCAGCTGTGCGTTGGCTTAAAGGGGGTATTCACAAGGAACGTCAGAACCAAATTAAGGTCCCACTGTGGCTTCACAAACTGTGAGAAAACCTTGTGCTAAACCTTTAATAAATCGCATCACAATGGGTAATTTAAACAAGAATGGTTGGTCCAGAAATCACATAAAGGTCGATAATCTTTCATAATGCCCACTCCACGACCTTGCTGAGGCAAAGGGCAAGACAAACCATAAAACAGTTTGGCCTGAATGGGGGTCAGTGTTGCAAACTCTACACCAGCCCACAAATTTTACCCAGCACACGGTGTAAATGCTCTTTGTAGAGGAACCCCTGGCAGCAAAGCTAACTTCCACAACCTCAGGTGGTAGATAAAACACAGTTAACTGCCTCCACCCAATCTCCATGCATGGGAGTGGTGATTGCAGAGTTTTGGCGTAGAACCACTACACCCTGCTGCTACAACGGAAGATGCTCATGAAGCAGTAGCCTGATCACAGGACACAAGCTCATGCCCAAATGTTCCAAGTGCCACACTCTCCTTACCCAATCTGGAGCCACTAGGATGACTTGGGCCCGGTTGCTCCTGATCTACTTAATAGCTTGGGATAGGTGGGGATGAGGCAGAAAGATTTATAGGAGTCCCATGCTCCACTCTAGCATCTCCCAAAGAAAGCTTTCTTCCAGAACACCGGCGCACAAATGTTTTGATACTGTGAGTTTTCAACACTGGGAAAAAGATCCAGGCAGATTCTCCCTAATGTTGGAAGATGCCCTGTCCCTTCATCAGGCTCCAACCGACATTCTTTTTCTGCCCGGTGACTTGCTGAGCTTGTTTGCCCTCACGTTTAAAGATTCTGTCGGGTGTTTCAAGATCAGGGAGAAGCCTTGATGCCACAGCCAACACCAAATGCGCAGAGCCTCTTGGTACAGAACCAACTGTACTCCACCCTGTATGCTGTATCTGGCGGTGGTGTTATCTGTGAGATCCTGCACCAGCTTCCCTTTGGTGACTGGCAGGAAGGCCTTCAGCACCAAGCGAATAGTCCTCAACTTCAACAGATTGATAGGGAGCTGGGTTTACGCCAGAGGCCAGAATTCTCTGATCTCCACCTCCCCCAGATGACCACCTCAACCCTGCAGTGATGCATCTGCAGTGATACATCTGTCACCACCATCAGCTCTGGGTGGGACAGTGAGAGAGGTCTGCCATTGGTTCTGGTTATGGTCGAGCAGCCCCCAACTGCAGATCTCTTGTAGTCTTCTCTGAAACCTGAATGAATCTTATCTGATAGAGACTTCTCACCACAGATTCCTTACATTGGAATATTCCCCAGGAGTCCGATTGGATCGGGAAACGTTTGGTGAGTAGTACCCCTGTGCACCAGTGGGTAGCGTCATTCAGCTCTGTGTGGCGTTGTCCATGCCGGAAGTGACATGCGCAGTGCCTATATAGGCTCCACCCCAGCGTGCTGATTTTTTGACTTTTTGTTGAAGAAGTTTTTAGACTTTCTCTCCAGGTGTGTAGGTTGTCCACCAGAAAGGCAGGTTTTAAACCTTGTGGCGTCTACCACCAGCAAATAAAATTGACGGCCCCTCATTTGGTTTGCCTCTGATGTCTTGAGCGTGACCATGACGCCAAGACATGCGAGGATTACCGCGCCATGCATTCCAAGGCCCTCAGGACAAGGTCCTTCAACCTTGCCACTCCATGTCGATCACCTATGCGACACTCAAGATCTTGGTTGTGAGGAAGGTCGTGAGATCATTCGCGAAGTCGTACCCGGCGATCATAATCCCACTTTAAGATGTTGGGGAAGTCCCAGAAGAAAAAGAATTCACCCAAGAGGTTTTCAACTTTGCTGGTCAAGTCCTCGGACAATTTGCGGAGCTGTCGGCACTCGAGGCCTAGCGCAGCCTCTGCCTGTGCTGTCTCATCCCCTTCCTGAGTTTCCAGGAGCTGGAGCTGTCCCCACCCAACTGAAAGAATTTTATGAGGCCCTGCACCTCATCCTCTGGCAGTCCGAGCCCTCTGAATTGCCCTCGGGTCTCTTGGATCCGAGAGGGGCCCCCTACTGGTCTTCTGCCAGTGGGCTTACCCTCGCATCTTTGTGGCTTCAGAGATCCATTGACGTATCCCTAGCGGTACCAGTCGAGTTACTTCAACCTTCCCCTGTGCCTGCTGCAGTGGCGCAGCCCCATCTTCATTCCCGACTCCGAAACTGATTCGGATGGGCGTCATGTGATGCTGGCTCCCAGCGACAACTGGGGGCTGACTCCCTATATTGGAGTCAGCACCTTATTGCTACCACAGGCCTGGATTGGGTGATGAGTGGGAGGGGTTTTCGGAGCCTTATGGCTATCAAACAGAAGTTCCTAAGGACACCTGGTCTGAGGATCTGGCAGATGTCCGTGGCCGGGACACCTCCCCAGACACTGGCCTGGTCTCTCCTCCTATCGTGGCTGCAGAGGTGGGTGCCTCATTTGCTAAGGTGGTTAGAAGGGCAGCTGAGGTCCTGGACCTTATGCTGTCCTCAGTGGTAGTCAAGACAAACATCTTAATGGAGGTGCTTCAGCCAGGAGTTGCCCTCACAAAACCATTTATCCGATTTAATGAAGCTCTTACAGACATCCTTCTCGTTGCCTGGTCCAAGCCCTGCTCAGGGGCTCCTGTAAGATAGGCCGATTGCCCCCCGCTATCGCCCTGTCCCAGTGGACCCCACATAGCCCAGCGGACCCCACATAGCCCCCCACCCTGGAGAGCTTGGTGGTCCAAGCCTCCTCGTCCAAAATTAACCCTGGCACATTCCCTACCACCCCACTGGATAGGGAATCCAAAAGGCTGGATACCTTCGGGAAGAGGATGTTCTCTTCTGCCATGGTCTTGGAAGAAGCCCGTGCCATACATTCTCAGGCAATTGCTGATGGGTGAGATGCAGCCAAGTTCACCATAAGATGTGGCTGGATACGACCGACTTGCTGGGCAGAGCGATTTCCTCATCAGTGACCCTTAGGCGCCACGCCTGACTGAGAACCTCTGGCTTTTTGGGGGATGTCCAAGCTTTGCTCATGGACATGCCCTTTGATGGCTTCCGTCAGTTCGGTTAGAAGACTGACTAAGCGCTGAAGTGCTTCAAGGACAGTAGGGCTGCAGCCGGGTCCTTGGGCCTTTCTGTGGCCCCTCGCCAACCCCAGTCCGCCTTCCCCTTTCATGGCCACAGAAGGGGTTTCCAACAGTGTGTCTACACTCCCAGCAAGCTTTGCAATACTTTAATGACTGAGGATGTGGTTCCCACAGACCACGTGGGACGGGCAGCCAGAATTTGGGCCAGTCCACCATCTCTCCAGTAGGAGACAGGATGAGCCATCACCTGCACCACTGGAGGTCTATAACATCCAACTGTTGGGTTTTGCAGCTCGTCCAAAGGGGCTGCTACCTCCTCTTTGTGACTGTCCCCCTCATGCCACCTTCTTACAACAACCTTACGGAGGACCACCTTTCTCTGCTCTGTCAGGAAGTGTTAGCTCTCTTGGCCAAGGGAGCTATAGAGAGGGTGCCTGCTTCGCAAGTAGGTGTGGTTGCTATTCCCACAACTTTCTGGTGTCCAAGAAGGACGGAGGCCTTCGTCCTATCCTGGACCTGCACCGTTTCAACCTCTTCCTGAAAAAGGAGAAATTAAAGATGCTTACGCTCACCATCCTGTCTGCCCTAGATCCGGGAGAGTCCTGTCTGCCCTAGATTCAGGGAGACTGGATGCCTATTTCCACATCCCATCCTTCCCGCTAACAGACATTACCTGTGGTTTAAGGTGGGCCAAGAGCGCTTTGTTTGGTGTGCTCCCTTTCAGCCTAACCAGCACCCCTTGGGTGTTCAGGAAAGTTATGGCGGTGGTTACAGCTCAACTGCAGAGGTCAGGGGTTCTAGTCTTTCCCTACCTTGACGATTGGCTGTTGAAGGAGGGCTCGCCCCAGACAGTCATCTACCACCTCCAGACTACGGCGAGCCTCCTGCACACACTGGGGTTCACTATCAACTTGCCAAAGTCGCACCGGACTCCTTCGCAGATGCTCCCTTTCATAGGAGCTGTTCTAGGCACAGTGCAGTTTCAGGTCTACCCTCCCGACCGGCAAGTCCAGGATATTCAGGCTATGATACCAATGTTTCAGCCTCTATCTTGCATATCGGTGAGAATGACTCTGAGGTTGTTGGGGTCCTGCATGTAACACATGCCCACTGGCATATGCAGGCTCCGCAGTGGGGCCTGAAGTCCCAGTAGGCGCAGCTTCAGGGGAATCTCCAATATGGTCCAGATCTTGGAGGGAACTGCAAAAGATCTGCAGTGCTGACTAACGAACCGCTATTAGGTCAGTGGAAGACCCCTCGTCCTGCCCCAACCAGAGCTGACTGTAGTGACAGATGGGTCACTCCTTGGCTGGGGCGGCCATCTGAGGTGGATATCAGAGGACTCTGGTTTCATACAAAATCCGGTCTCCACATCAATCTATTAGAGCTTTGGATGATCCGTTTGGCATTGAAAGCATTGCTTCCTTCAGTCAGGAGAAGGGTAGTACAGGTGTTCGCGGACAACACCATTGCCATGTGGTACTGCAACAAAGACGGCAGGGTGGGGTAATGGACCCTTTGTAAAGAGGCCTTGCGTCTCTGAACATGGCTGGAACACCAGGGCATTTTCCTAGTGGTTCAACACCTGGCGGGCTCTTTGAATGCCAGAACAGACATCCTCAGCTGTCGGTGCCTAGCAGATCACGAATGCCATCAATGTTTCAAGAGTGGGGAGAACCCTGGTTAGATCTGTTCGCTTTCTCCAAGAACACGCATTGTCTGCAGTTTTGCTCGCTAGAGTTTCCAAGGCTGCTCTCACTCGAAGATGCTTTTCGTCTTGAGTGGAGCTCCGGCCTGCTGTAAGCCTTTTCACCAATACCACTCCTGCCCAGAGTTCTCAAAAGATTATGAACAACCAGGCCCAAGTTATCCTAGTGGTTCCGGATTGGGCACAGAGACTTTGGTATACACAACTGTTGAGCATTGGTCCCCCAAACAGGCTGCCTCTTCGTGAGGATCTTTTGTCACAGCAACAGGGCAGGGTCCTGCACCTGAATCGGTTGAGATTGAGTGGCAACAGTTAACCGCTTTTGACCTTCCGCTCAAACTCTGCAATGTTATCCTGGCAGCCAGGCGTCCCTCCACCAAGACAGTAAACGCCTGTTATTGGAGTAAGTTTGTGGCATGGTGTGCAGATAAGCATGTTGATCCTCTAACCGCACCCCTTTCTGCTCTGGGCACGTTAAGAGGTTACCTTCCTGCAATTTCTTCATTTCTGCGGTTGCCAGATCAGCCATCCCTTTTCAAATCCCCTATTGTACATAGGTTCTTAAAAGGTCTCCAACACATGTTCCCACCAGCGCCTTTTATTATGCCCCTTGTGGGACCTAAATGTTGTTCTTATTTTTCTGATCCGTGCTCCCTTTGAGCCTCTCCACAGCTGCTCACTCAGACGTCACACCATCATAACAGCCTTCCTAGAGGCAATAACATCTGCCTGGAGGGTCAGTGAGCTACAGGCGTTTTTGTGCGTCCTCCATGCATCACTTTATTCCCTGACAAACTGTTTTTTCAAAACTAGGCATCTTTCTTACTGAAATTGGTTACCCCCTTTCCATGTAGGCCAATCAGTCACCCTACCTACATTTTAGGCTCTGCCCCACCCTTCTAAAGAAGAGGAGAGACTCCATTGACTGGACCCAAAAAGAGCATTGTCATTCTACTTGGATCGCTCTTGTGAGTTGCGGGTGGATGATCAACTGTTCATTGGATATGTTGGTGTAAAGAAAGGGAAGGCATGCAGAAGCGGCCCATCTGCTGATGGATAATTCTCTGCATCAAAATCTGCTATACATGGGCCAAAAAGCAACCTCCAGAGAGTTTACGCACTCATTCTACCAGAGCCAAAGCTACAACCACTGCGTTAGCTTGCAGAGTTCCCTTCCTAGATATATCAGGCAGCAACGTGGGCTTCTTTACACATGTTTGCAAATCACTGCTGTCTAGAAAGTCAGGTCTGGCAAAACGGTCATTTTGCCTGATCAGTCCTACAGGACTTCTCATTATAATCCTTATCTCAGTTCCGCCTTCGGAGAGGTATCGCTTGAGTATCTAATCTGAAAGAGACACGTTAGTGATAGATTCCTTACCTTAGAATATCCCCAGGCGTCAGACTGGATCCGGAAAGTTTTTCGTCAGCAGTACCCCTGTGCGTCGGTAGGTGGCGTCGTGCGGCTCCACGTCCGTCGTTAGCGCCGAGATGACGTCACGGAGACTACTTAGGCGCCACCCATGCGCGCTGACGTCAGTTCTTTCTTTTTCCGCGCCAGCAAGGGCAGATCCGGTTAGAGCACGTACCCTAGTCACTTTTTGACTAATTTTTTTTGGGGACTTTGTCTCTACTTCTTTTGAGTCTTTGACTCCTGGTGCCACGTAGGGATGCCTGGGTTTAAATCCTGCGGGGCCTACCGCCGTACGATGTCGGTGGCCGACCCCCATGGCGTCTGCCTCTACTGTCTGGAGCGCGACCATGACTCCCGGTCATGTTCCGACTGTCTGGCCATGGCTCCGAAGGCTTTGCAGGATCAGTCCCGAAAGCTGCTGGAGGCCCGACAGTTGTCTCCGCGCCGTTCGAGGTCCAGGGGTCGCTCGAGGGACCGACCGCGGATCCATCATCATCGCTCCTCGGGGTCCAAGTCTTCACCCTCGGAATCGGGTAAGAGACGTCACAAGAAAAAGTCGTAGAAGCGCGTACGCTCTCCGACCTCCCCCCGTCGGTCTCCGGACGCGGACGAGGGGGCCAGGGGTCCTTCCCCCACGGCTCCGTTGGAGCCTGAGAGTCCCGCAGCCTACCCGCCCTACCCGGGTCCGTCGGCGACTCCGGCCCAGGTGCAAGAGCTTCTTGCCGCCATGGACCGCCTTTTCAGGCCTAGGGCTCCCACCGGCGCGCCTTCGGGCCCCGCGGTCCCTATTGAGGGCCCTTGCTTGCCACCGGCTCCGGCGCCACAAGGTCCTCCGCTGGCGGCTCCGGCCCCGGCGCCGCAGGGTCCTCCGCCGGCGGCTCCGGCCCCGGCGCCCCCTGCGGCTCCGTTCCCGGCGCCGCACTGGGTTCCGTTCGTCCCACCTCCGCCCTTGCCCGAGTTTCCGGGCAATTTTGCTCCGGCTTGGGACCCTAATTGGGACATGGAGCCGGATCGGCGCCGACCGGCGCCGGTGCCGTTGGAGCATTTGTTTTCCCCTGTGCCTCCCCCGCCGCTGCAGCCTGTGCCTCGGGCCGTGGTGGAGGGGGATGACTGGGAGGGGTCGGAGGACCCTCTTGCACGGCAGTGCGAGTCCGAACAGGAGTGGGCGGAGGACTTGGAGGATGCAGGTACCCTTGACCTCTCCTCTGAGCCTGGGTTTGTGTCTCCTCCCGCTGTCATGGAGGAAGGCGCCACATACACTGTGGTGCTCCGTAGAGCAGCTGAGGCTCTTGACCTTGACCTGCCTACTGTTACCCTCAAGACGAACCTCCTAACTGAAGTGCTTCAGCCGGCGGCAAGTTCTATGGAACCTCTGCTTCCGTTCAATGAGGCCTTGACGGATGTTTTGATGGGCACCTGGTCTAGGCCAGCCACAGGGGTTCCTGTGGATAAAAACGTGGCCAGGCGTTACCGCCCGGCACCGGGTGACCCTGCCTTTTTGATAAATCATCCGACACCGGAGAGCCTGGTCATTCAGGCCTCCACTTCCCAAAGTGCATTCCCTACCGCTCCGCCGGATAAGGAATCGAAAAAGCTGGAGCAGTTTGGCAAGAAGTTGTTTTCCTCTGCCAGCCTGGGGCTGCGGTCAGTCAACACCGCATGCCTCTTGGGCTGCTACTCTCACGCTGTGTGGGACACGGTGGCGCAAACTCTGCCCCAGTGCCCGGAGGAGGTTCGGGCTGTACTTTCCCAAGCTGTTGCGGAGGGGAAGGATGCCGCGAGGTTCGCCATTCGGTGTGGGTTGGACACCGCGGACTCTTTGGGGAGAGCCATCTCCACGACAGTGGCCTTGCGTCGCCACGCCTGGCTGCGGTCCACGGGGTTTTCGGGGGATGTCCAGAGTTCTCTCATGGACATGCCTTTTGATGGTTCTCGCCTGTTTGGCGATAAGGCAGACAGTGCGCTGGAGCGTTTTAAGGACTCTCTGGCTACAGCCAAGTCCTTGGGTCTCTCCACCACACGCCCGGCCACGTCTACCTTTCGTTCCTTTCGTGGCCACGGAAGGGGCGCCCCTACACGTTCGTTCAGCCAGAGGCCTGCGCAGAACCAACCTCAGCGCGGCCGCGGGCGTGGTAGCCGCCGCGGCGGCACAGGGGGCCAGCATGCGGGTCAGTCCACTTCCGCAGCATCCACGTCAAAGCCTTCCTAGTCCGAGCTTTGGGGTGCACCCCACGCCGGTGGGCGGCAGGATTCAACATCACCTCCCCCACTGGCGCTCTGTCACTTCGGACAGGTGGGTGCTGCAAATCGTCGGAAGGGGCTACTCCCTCCCCTTCGAGTCTGCCCCCCCGGCCATGCCACCTCAGTTCCACCGCATGTCGGGGGATCACTTGGCGCTTCTCCGACAGGAAGTCACGGCCCTCTTGGCCAAGGGGGCCATCGAGTGCGTTCCTGGGCCAGAAGCAGGACATGGTTGTTATTCCCACTACTTTCTGGTCCCCAAGAAGGAGAAAGGGGGCCTGCGCCCCATCTTGGACCTCAGGAACGTCAATCACTTCCTCCGGAAGGAGAAGTTCAAGATGTTGACTCTGGCTCAGGTCTTGGCTGCCCTCGACCCTGGAGACTGGATGGTAGCGTTGGACTTGCAGGACGCATATTTTCACATTCCCGTCCTGCCGACCCACCGGCGTTACCTGCGGTTCATGGTAGGCCAGGAGCATTTTCAGTTTGCCGTGCTCCCCTTCGGCCTTACAAGCGCCCCTTGGGTGTTCACGAAAGTGATGGCGGTGGTCGCAGCTCATCTGCGCAGGTCAGGGGTGTCAGTCTTCCCCTACCTCGACGACTGGTTGTTGAAGGCGGGTTCACCCCAGGCAGTCGTCACCCACCTTCAGACTACGACCGACCTCCTGCATTTTCTGGGGTTCTCCATCAATGTGCCGAAGTCGCACCTGAGTCCCTCTCAGAAGCTCCCCTTCATCGGAGCGGTTCTGGATTCAACGCAGTTTTGGGTTTATCCTCCCGAGCAGCGAGTCTGGGATATTCAGGCTATGATTCCGATCTTTCAGCCTCTATCCCGGGTTTCAGTCAGGATGACCCTCCGGCTCCTGGGCCTGATGGCCTCCTGCATTCTGCTAGTGCAACATGCCAGGTGGCATATGGGGGCTCTGCAGTGGGACCTGAAGTTCCAGTGGGCACAGCATCAGGGCAACCTGTCCGATCATGCCCAGATCTCGGAGGGCACTGCACGACAATTGCAGTGGTGGCTCACGAATTGCGATTGGGTCAATGGCAGATCCCTCTCCCTTCCCCAACCGGAGCACACAGTGGTGACGGATGCGTCCCTCCTGGGATGGGGCGGCCACTTGGGAGAGGCGGAGATCAGAGGCCTCTGGTCTCCGGCGGAGTCCCGGCTCCATATCAATCTTTTGGAGCTTCGGGCGATCCGACTTGCACTGAAGGCATTCCTTCCCTCTGTCCGGGGAAGTGTAGTGCAGGTGTTCACGGACAACACCACCGCCATGTGGTATTGCAACAAACAGGGCGGGGTGGGGTCGTGGACCCTATGTCAGGAGGCTCTGCGCCTCTGGACATGGCTGGAACATCAAGGCATTACCTTGGTGGTTCAACACCTGGCAGGTTCTCTGAACGCCAGGGCGGACGAACTCAGCCGCCGGTGCTTGATGGATCACGAATGGCGTCTGAACCGCGGACGTGGCGCAAGGTCTCTTTCTGCAGTGGGGAGAGCCTTGGTTAGATCTATTCGCCACCGAAGAGAACGCGCAATGTCATCAGTTCTGCGCGTTGGAATTTCCAAGGCGGCACTCGCTCGGTGGCGCTTTTCGTCGCGAGTGGAGCTGCGGTCTGTTGTACGCCTTTCCGCCTATACCACTTATGCCCAGCGTGCTGAAGAAGATTCGGCGCGACCGGGCCCAAGTCATCCTTGTGGCTCCGGATTGGGCGCGAAGATACTGGTATCCCGAGCTACTCAACATGGCGATCGATCCCCCGATCCGACTGCCTCTTCGGGAGGATCTTCTGTCGCAGCAGCAGGGGACGGTCCTCCACCCGAACCTGTCCAGCCTCCACCTCCATGCGTGGAGATTGAGCGGCGACAGTTGACAGCTTTCGATCTTCCTCCCAAAGTCTGTGATGTCATTCTGGCAGCCAGGCGTCCCTCCACTAAGACGGTATACGCCTGCAGGTGGAACAAGTTTGTGGCATGGTGCACAGCAAAGTCTGTGGATCCCCTTTCTGCCCCTCTTTCTGAGGTCCTTCTCTTCCTACTATCCTTGGCCCAGCAGGGCTCTGCTCTGGGCACTATCAAAGGTTATCTTTCGGCCATCTCCGCCTTTCTCAGGCTTCCAGATCAGCCTTCTCTCTTTAAGTCCCCGGTTGTTAACCGTTTCCTGAAAGGCATTACACACACGTTTCCTCCCGTGCCTTTCATAATGCCTCAATGGGACTTGAATCTTTTCTTGACCTATCTGATGTGCGCTCCTTTTGAGCCCCTTCATAACTGTCCTTTACGTCTTCTTACTCTAAAGATGGCTTTCCTGGTAGCTATCACCTCTGCCAGAAGAGTGAGTGAGCTCCAGGCTCTTTCTTCTAAACCTCCTTTCCTTTCTGTTCATCCGGACAAGGTGGTTTTAAAGACCCGTCCTTCTTTCTTGTCAAAGGTTGTCACGCCCTTCCACATCGGGCAGACCATCACTTTGCCCACCTTCTTTCCGCATCCTTCAAAAGAGGAAGAGAGGCTCCACCGTCTGGACCCAAAACGTGCGCTCTCGTTCTATCTGAAGCGCACACAACAGTTCCGGGTGGATGACCAGCTCTTTGTTGGCTACGTGGGCGCCAAAAAAGGTCGAGCCGTGCACAAACGGACCATCTCTCGGTGGGTCGTTCTGTGCATCAAAGCGTGTTTCTCGTTGGCTAAGAAGGAGCCTCCTGGGGGGCTGCGTGCCCATTCTACCAGGGCGACGGCAGCCACTACTGCCTTGGGACGCGGCGTTCCCTTGCAGGATATTTGTCAGGCAGCTACGTGGGCCTCCCTGCTCACGTTTACCAAGCATTACTGCCTTGACAGTCAAGTCTGGAGAGACGGCTTCTTTGGCCGTTCTGTTCTCCGTGACTTTCTGGTGTAATCTATTCGCAGACCCATCACCGGGGTTGGTATTGCTGGGGTATCTATTCTAAGGTAAGGAATCTATCACTAACGTGTCTCTTTCAGATGCACAAGTTACTACTTGTGTAACGATATATCTGTAAGAGACATTAGTTAGTGATAGATTCCTTACCGCCCCACCCATCCTCCCCGTTCTGCGAACTGATTCTAGGGTTAAGGTCATATCTTTCAGGGCCCTAGTTTCATGGCACCAGTGGTCAGTTTCTTGCATGGCTCTGCGTTCCTGGCGCGGAAAGTCGTGTGCAGAACTGACGTCCGCGCACATGGGTGGCGCCTAAGTAGTCTCTGTGACGTCATCTCGGCGCTTACGACGCCAGCGACGGACGTGGAGCCGCACAACGCCACCTACCGACACGCAGGGGTACTGCTGACGAAAAACTGCCCGGATCCAGTCTGACGCCTGGGGATATTCTAAGGTAAGGAATCTATCACTAACTAATGTCTCTTACAGATATATCGTTACACAAGTAGTAACTTGTGCTTCTAAGGAAAGGAAATTGTGGCTAGAAGTCTCAATCAGATGAACAAGTTACTTGCCTTTGGTTACGCCTTATTTGGTAGAGACTCTATCTGCAGATTCCTCCCCGACCCACCCATCCTCCCCGCTCTGCGACCGGATTATAGAGCTATGGATTTATCCCTATAGATTTCCACACTAGTGGTCCGTGTTCCTTGAGGCTCCACGCTTCTGGCATGGAAAGTTGTAAAAGAAACTGACGTCCGCACGCTGGGTTGGCGCCTATATAGGCACTGTGCACGTCATTTCTGGCCCTGCCAACGCCACGCGGATGCGAACAACGCCACCTACTGGCGCGCAGGGGTTCTGCTCACCAAAAGTTTTCAGATCCAGTCTGGCGCCTAGGGAATATTCTAAGGTAAGGAATCTGCGGCTAGATAGAGTCTCTACCAGACATGGCATTTCTGAAGGTAAGTAACTTGTTTGACAGGTTTTCTTGGCGCTGGGCTCACTGAGATTTCAGATTCCATAGCAGAGCCTGCATATGCCACCTGGCATTGTCGACAAGCAGGATGCAGGAAGTCAATAGGCCAAGATGCCTCAGAAGCGCTGTGACCCAGACCCAGGTTCAAGGCTGAAACTGCACCGTATCCAAGACAGCTCCTGTAAAAGGGTGCCTCTGCATAGGAGTCAGGTGCGACTTTGGGATGTCGGTCGAGAACCCCAATGATGTCAGGAGGTTCACCGTTGTCTGGAGATGGTCTTTGAGTTACTGTGGCAAGCATGCCTTCAAGAGCCAGTTGTAGAGGTTGGGGAAATCTCCTACCACCAACCTTCGAAGATGTGTGGTGACCAGCATCATCACTTTTGTGAACACCTGAGAAGCACTGGTGTGTCCGAAGGGGAGCTCAGGCAGTTAGCCCGCTTTGTACTGCAGGTAACGTCTTTGGGATTGTGGACAGGCATATGAAAATACGTAAAGTCTGTGGGATTGCGGACAGGTGTATGAAAGTACACATTTAGCTGATCCAAGTCTCCTATCCAGTCATCTGGATCCGGTGAAGACAGAACCTGGGCCAGCACAAGCATTTTCAATCTGTTCTTTGTCAGGAAGGCATTCAGTGGGTGAACATTTAAAATAGGATATTATAAAATGGAGGCTGCCATCCTTTTTCAGCATGAGGAACTACAAGGAGTTATATTTCAGATATTTCACGGGGGCTTATCAAGGTCCATAACCATCCAAGGACCTCATAGTTGACTTATTAATGCAGTACAAGTTCCACCTCTTGGCAGCCCGAATCTGTTGAGACTGGACGCTACAAGTTTTTTGTACTGGATCTACATTACATAAGGACTATAGATTTACTTGGGAGGATACCTTCGTAGAGCATCTTAACAGGATAAACAGGATTCTGGGTTGGACTTTTGGTTGATGCTTCAATACGCTCATAGGTTCGTGCATATTGCATATACCAATTTGCTCTGGAGAGTGACTGCACTTGTACTTCGCTTTGAAGAAGTCACCAGGAAGGGATGAAACATGTGTTGGCTAAAATTATCTATCGATGCACATTGTCAACATATTTGCAACTTTGTACCATTGTAAACATAATGTGGATGTGTTTATAGCTTGTGTGCAAAAAACTATTGCCAAGTAAGGTAATGTTTTCTGTTACAATATTTTGAAGAAAAAACACAATTTTGTCAAATTTCTAGTCATATTATTTGAAGATCTATCTCAGCTACTATTGTACTTGTCTTCAACAGTTCCATCTACTTGTATCCTGGACTAAAATATAAAAATGCATCATATATATATATATATATATATATATATATATATATATATATATATATATATATATATATATATATACACATACACATACATACATCAGAGTGCTCCGCTTCTCTCTCTCTCTCTCTGTATGGGTCTGGGCAGAGATATTTTTGATCCAGTCATACACATGAGGGTAACAGGTGTGTTGTAGTGTCTTGAGCACCACTGTTGTATGAATTCTGCAAACAGTAGAGATGTGTGACTGTTATATCATTGTTGCCTTGTTTATATTCAAACTTGTACTACGTATGGCTGAAGATCGTGTGAAACGGAGGTTTGATGCTTGCGGAGAGTTCAGTGCTGGGCCTTGATGGAACCGAAGCACTGAGTCCAGGGTCTGGCAGGAGTCTATGACTGAAATGTCATGAGAAGATGTAAACCAAAACCTGTCTTATCTCTCAACACCAATGTTGAATTAAGAACAGTAATACCTTTTTCAAGTAGTTCATTTGTATATGCTTATTACCCAGTTAGTACAAAAGTGCTTATGGTGTGTAATTTCTTTTCTCCTTTCTAGGAATGACAGACGATGAGATTCTTCGGGGAGAGATGATTGCCCAACTGTGTATGAACGATCGGACGCACAGCTCACTGCTGGATCTCATATCCTTGCAATGAATGTAGCTAAATTATTCTTTTTCCGATTCAATATAGGACCATCCCATAGTTTACTGTTGATATATGTTGAAGAGTAACAGTTTTCAAATACTTATTTTTCAGGGTAATATGTAACTGGGATAATGTTTTAGAGCTTTTCCAGTAACCAGCAAGCTCTACACAGCTATCAGTAGTTTAAAACTGTCATTTGGGTACACAGAGGAAACACTACAATATATTAGTGCATTTGTCTGAAAAGGAAACATCTAAACCATTCTCCTCTAATAGTTACATATTCCTGCAGATTCTTTATCTATTGGAATATCCCCAAGAGTGAGACAGGTTTCCCAAACCTTTCCACTCTGTTCTGCAGACCCCAGGTGGCGCCATAATGAATTCTGGAGCCGAGCCACATGTGTGTTAGCACCAGAAAACACCTTAAGCTAAATAAAGGTATCCCCCTTTACCATGTAGACAGTTGTTTTAAAGTCTGCCTCCACAGCGCAACTTTCTAAATTACCTGTTGCTACCCATTCTTTTAAATATTCCTAGTATAGCCTGAATTAAATATCTTTTTTGTTTTGTTCTTTTCATTTTTCTTTCATATATTTTAGTCAAGCCTCAAAATGCAAGCCAGACTTATTAGATGCGCCAATGCATTTTTCTCTGTGCCACCATTTGAATGGAGTTGGAGAGGTGCCAAGCTTTCACTACATGTTGTTGCTATTTTTCACTAGTATTTTAACCCTTTTGGTGTGAGTTAAGACTCTGCAAGGAATTTAAGCACCAGATAACTCTATCAGGCTCTGACCACTGATGCACACTGTAGTTTTGGACTTGAAACTTGACTTTGTAGCCCTTTGGAAATAATGTCCGAGAGTATCAATTCCAATGCCATTAGAAAATGACAGATCATCTGGAGAAACACGAGTCCAGATACAGATTTCAGCTTTGGATTCAGCCAGAACAGTCAAAGCAAGAAGATAAATGTATCAAAGGCGGTACTCAAAGGGAATTCCAAAAATGTGCAGGCCAGACAGAAATCACTCCTAACTGTGGGTGTTTGGCAGCTAAAATCAATATACTTAAAAAATGCACCAGATAATATGCTGCAACAAAAAGTACAGCGAAAATCCTGAAATTCTAAAACTCCCAAAAGAAATATTCCTGACCCGATGCAAGAACACATTTCAATGTTAATAATAAAAATGTATTTCTTTTGAATATGAACTAAAACCATTGAGAAGCTGCATATGACTGTTAGTGGCTCTTTTGAGGCTTCTGGACTAGAAGCACTCATTACATCTCTGCTAAAACCGCTAGGAGGAAATTGGCTAAGAGAAACAGGACTCGGGCTCTCTTTAAAAGATCATTACCTCTCTTCTCTCTACTTCGGTGGAGTTACCCTCCAACCACCTGGAAGATATAACTGAATTCATCATCATTTGTCCTCTGTGCGCTCCTCACATTCCTATCTGAAAGAGACTGATAGTTATAGATTCCTTACCTTAGAATTACCCCCAGTTGTCAGACTGGATCCGGAGAATTGTTCTCTTAGCAGTAACCCTGCGTGTCGGTAGGTGGTTTCGGTCGACTCCACGTCCGTCTGCGTCGTGGCCGCCTGGATGAAGTCGCGATGTCTACTTAGACGCCGCCCCTGCGCGCTGACGTCAGTTCTTTCTTTTTCCGCGCCAGCCTTGTGCAGATCCGGAGAGAGCTACCCCTTTCGTCATTTTTTGACTACGTTTTTTCTTGATTTTTTTGAGTCTATCAACTCCTGGTGTACGAGGGATGTCCCTTTGTCAGACCAGGTTTAAACCGTGCGAGGCCTGTACCCGTCTGATGTCGGTTACTGACCCCCCCTCGTGTACCTTTGGTGCCTGGAGCGCGACCACGACCCGAAGTCGTGCTCCGACTGCTGGGCCATGAATCCGAAGTCTTTGCGGGAGAGGTCCCGAAAGTTGTTGGAGGCCCGGCAGTCGGCTCCGCGCCACTCGAGGTCCCGGTCGAGAGGAAGGTCACGGGACCGGTCGTGGAGCCACCACCATAATTCGGCATCCAAGTCTTCGAGATCTTCGGGTAAGTCGAAGTACAAGAAGAAGGCGAAGAAGCTGCATCGCTCTTTGCCTTCTGCCTGTCGGTCAGCCGAAGCGACGTGGAACCCAGAGCGTCGTCATTCTCCAGCTCTCTCTTCGGAACCTACTCCATGGACGGCTCCGAGCTTCCCTCCTTTTCCCGGTGCGTCCCCTGCCCAGCTTCGAGTTTTCTACGAAGCGCTTCATGGCATTTTTGGGCAGCCCGACTCCGCCGGCGCGCCTTTGGGCCCCGCGGATTCGGCTGGGGGCCCTTGGACTTCAATGCCGGCGGCTCTGGCCCCGGAGGGCCCCCGAGGATTCAGGCCTAGATCTGGATCGACGCCGGTCGACCTCACGGTACCTTCCCCGGCGCTGACCCCAACCTCTCCCCGGACTTGGACCCGGCGCCAGACTGACGTTGGTTGACATCGGAACCGGCGCTGGAAGGCACGTTTGTGCCTCTGTTCATCCCTGGTGTTCCTTTCAGGCCTGATTGGCAACCAGAGGAGGGTGAGGAGGACTGGGAAGGAGTCTGTGGACCCTTTAGCTGACCGACTTGAAGAGCCGGACTGGCGAGAGGACCTGGGTGACGCCAGTGGTCTGGATACCTCCCCAGACCTTGGGATGCTTTCTCCCCCTACCGTGGCTACGGAGGAGGGAGCGTCATATGTTGTGGTGTTGCGTAGGGTGACTGAGGCCTTGGGCCTGGAGCTTCCTACAGTGGCAGTCAGGACTAACCTCCTGACAGAAGTGCTTCAACCGGCGGTGGCCTCTTCTGAGCACCTTCTGCCTTTCAATGAAGCCCTCACAGACGTCCTTCTGGGCACTTGGTCCAAGCTCCGCACAGGGGCTCCTGTGGACAGGATGATTGCCCGACGCCACCGCCCGGCCCCGGGTGATCCACTTTCCCTCTCCCAACACCCGACCCCCGAGAGCTTGGTGGTCCAAGCCTCGTCCTCTAAGGGCGCATTCCCTGCTGCTCCCCCAGATAGGGAATTCAAGAAGCTGGACCATCTTGGGAAGAACATGTTTTCTTCTGCCAGCTTAGCGCTGCGGTTGGTGAATACCGCATGCGTTTTGGGCCGTTATACCCATACAGTGTGGGATATGGTTGCGCTAGTGCTGACACAGTGCCCAGAGGAGGCCCGAGCCGTTGTCTCCTGCGCAGTGGCAGAGGGTAGAGACGCTGCCAAATTCACCATCAGATGTGTGCTGGATACCGCCGACTCACTGGGCAGAACGGTTTCCACGTCAGTAGCCCTGAGGCGCTACGCCTGCTTGAAGACGTCTGGTTTTTCTGGGGGATGTCCAATCCACCTTACTGGACATGCCCTTTGAAGGCCGTCGCCTTTTTGGTGACAAGGCAGACTCGGCGCTCGAGCGCTTCAAGGATTCTAGGGCTACGGCCAGATTCTTGTGCCTTGCGGTGACCTCTCGCCCCACGCAGTCTGCTTTTCGCCCCTTTTGTGGCCACGGAAGGGGTGCCCCACCACGCTCGGCCCAGTCTAGCCACCGGTTCACGCAAGCTGCCCAGCCTGTGCGTGGATGCGGACGTGGGACCCTGCGACGCGGGTCTGGGGGCCAGCGGGTGGGCCAGTCCACCCATAACCCCCCTGCAGCAGCCTACAAACCCTCCTAGTCCTACCTTTCAGGGCCACCAGAAGCCAGTGGTCAGCAGGATTCGCCATCACCTCCCCGACTGGCAAAACATCATGTCAGACAGGTGGGTTTTGCAGATAGTCCGAAGGGGCTACTCCCTCCCATTTGAGACTACCCTTCCCTCCATGCCACCATCCTTCCATTGTATGTCGGATGGTAATTTGGCCTTTCTCCCCAAGGAAGTTATAGCTCTCTTGCCCATCGGAGCTTTCGAAATGGTCCCTAGGCCAGAAGTAAGTCGTGGTTGCTTCTCCCACTACTTTCTGGTACCCAAGAAGGACAAAGGCCTGCGTCCTATCTTAGATCTCAGGGCCCTCAACCGCTTCCTCCGGAAGGAGAAGTTCAAGATGCTCACGCTGGCTCAGGTCCTGTCTGCCCTCGACCCCGGAGACTGGATGGTATCATTGGACTTGCAGGACGCAGATATCATATCCCCGTCCTGCCAGCCCACAGGTGTTACCTACTGTTCACTGTAGGCCACGAGCATTTTCAGTTTACCATGCTTCCCTTTGGCCTTACTAGCGCCCCTCGGGTGTTCACGAAAGTGATGGCAGTGGTCGCAGCTCATCTGTGCAGATCAGGGGTTCCAGTCTTCCCCTATCTCGACGACTGGCTGTTGAAGGCGAGCTTGCCCCAGGCTGTCGTCTCCCACCTCCAGACTACGGCGGACCTCCTGCACTCGCTGGGGTTCACTATCAACGTGCCGAAGTCACACCGACTCCCTCTCAGAAGCTTCTTTTCATCGGAGCAGTTCTCGATACAGCGCAGTTTCGGGCTTATCCTCCCGAGCAGCGAGTCCGGGATATTCGGGCTATGATACCGATGTTTCATCCTCTATCCCGGATTTCGGTGAGATTGACCCTGAGGCTGCTGGGCCTCATGGCCTCCTGCATCCTGCTGGTAGATCATGCCAGATGGCATATGCGGGCTCTGCAGTGGGACCTCAAGTTCCAGTGGGCGCAGCATCAGGGGAATCTTTTCGACTTCGTCCAGATCTCGGAGGGAACTACACGTCACTTGCAGTGGTGGCTCACGAACCAATATTGGGTCAGCGGCAGATCCCTCTCCCTTCCCCAACCGATCTGACAGTGGTGACGGACGCGTCACTCCTGGGATGGTGCGGCCATCATGGAGAGGCGGAGATTAGAGGTCACTGGTCTCCGGCGTAGTCCTGTCTCCACATCAACCTTTTGGAGCTCCGGGCGATTCCTCTTGCACTGAAGGCATTCCTTCCTTCTATCAAAGGAAGAGTAGTGCAGGTGTTAACGGACAACACTACCGCCATGTGGTACTGCAACAAACAGGGCGGAGTGGGGTCGTGAACCCTATGTCAAGAGGCTCTTCGCCTTTGGACATGGCTGGAACATCGGGCATATCCCTGGTGGTTCAACACCTGGCAGGTTCTCTAAACACCGGGGCGGACGAATTCAGCCGTCGGTGCTTGATGGATCACGAATGGCGTCTTCACTCAGAGGTGGCGCAAGGTCTCTTTCGGCAGTGGGGAGAGCCTTGGTTAGATCTGTTCGCCACCAAAGAGATCGCGCAGTGTCAGCAGTTCTGCGCGTTGTAATTTCCAAGGCGGAACTTGCTCGGCGACGCTTTTCGTCACGAGTGGAACTGCGGCCTGCTGTACGCCTTTCCGCCTGTACCACTTCTGCTCAGAGTACTGAAGAAGATGAAGCGCGACCGGGCCTAAGTCATTCTTGTGGCTCCGGACTGGGCATGAAGAGTCTGGTACCCCGAGCTCTTGAAAATGGTCATCGATCCTCCGATTAGACTGCCCATTTGGGAGGATCTTCTGTCACAGCTGCAGGGGACGGTTCTCCACCCGAACCTGTCCAGCCTCCACCTCCTTGCGTGGAGATTGAGCGGCGACAGTGGACAGCTTTTGACCTTCCTCCCGAAGTCTGTAATGTCATCTTGGCAGCAAGGCATCCCTCCACTAAAACGGTATACGCCTGTAGATGGAACAAGTTTGTGGCATGGTGCACAGCAAAGGCTGTGGATCCCCTTTCTGCCCCTCTTTCAGGGGTACTCTTGTTCATTCTGTCTTTACCCCAGCAGGGCTCTGCTCTGGGCACTCTTAAAGGCTACCTTTCGGCCATATCTGCCTTTCTTCGCCTTCCTGATCAGCCTTCTCTTTTCAAGTCCCCTATTGAAAATAGATTTCTAAAGGGCATTACTCATCTCTTTCCTCCTTCTCCGTTCATAATGCCCCAGTGGGACTTGAACCTGGTCTTAACCTATCTTATGTGCGTTCCCTTCGAGCCTCTTCACAACTGTCCTCTCAGGCTCCTCACTCTGAAGACAGCTTTCCTTGTCGCCATCACCTCTGCTCGCAGAGTGAGTGACCTTCAAGCTCTATCCTCCAAACCTCCTTTTCTGCCTGTTCATCCGGACAAAGTGGTCCTTCGTACGAGGTCCTCTTTTCTTCCCAAAGTGGTTTTCTCTTTCCATGTAGGACAGACGATCACTTTGCCCACCTTCTTCCCACATCCGCGCCCTTCCAAGGAGGAAGAGAGACTCCACCGTCTGGACCCAAAACGTGCGCTGTCTTTCTATCTCGACCGCACAAAGGATTTCCGGGTGGACGATCGACTCTTTGTTGGCTATGTGGGCGCCAAGAAAGGTCGGGCTGTGCAAACACTTATCATCTCTCGGTGGCTTGTCCTATGCATTAAAATCTGCTATTTCCTAGCGAAAAAATAAGCTCCAGTGGGACTGCGTGCCCACTCCACCAGGGCTACGGCAGCTACTACTGCCTTGGGACATGGAGTCCCACTCGTTGACATCTCTTAGGCGGCCACGTGGGCGTCACTGCACACGTTTACTAATCATTATTGCCTAGACAGCCAAGTCCGGAGAGACAGATATTTTGGCCGTTCTGGCCTCCAGGATTTTCGGTTGTGAACTTGGTTCGCAGACCCACCTCCGGAGTTGGCATTGCTGTGGTATCTATTCTAAGGTAAGGAATCTATAACTAACAGTCTCTTTCAGATGAACAAGTTACTTACCTTCGGTAACGATGTATCTGTAAGAGGCATATGTTATAGATTCCTTACCACCCCACCCATCCTTCCTGTTCTGCGAACTGACTTCTAGGGATATGGACTCCCTTCCAGGGCCCTAGTTATGTGCACCAGTGGTCAGTGTCTTGCGTGGCTCTGCGCTTCTGGCATGTAAAGTCGTGTCAGAACTGATGTCGGCACGCAGGGGCGGCGTCTATGTAGACATAGCGACGTCATCCCGGCGACCACGATGCCGACGACGGACGCGGAGTCGACCGACACCACCTACCGACATGCAGGGGTACTGCTAAGAGAAAAATTCTTCGGATCCAGTCTGATGCCTGGGGGTAATTCTAAGGTAAGGAATCTATAACTAACATATGTCTCTTACAGATGCATTGTAGCCGAAGGTAAGTAAGTTGTTTGTTTGGTGTCACAGCAGTCACCTTGTATGTAGTCAGTTTGCACAGGTCTACCTGCTGGTAATAGGCCTAAGAGTGTATCATAATGTATCAGTCCTTACTGCAGCAGAGATGCATTCCTCCGCCCCTCCTCATCCAGAACGTTATCAGCAGATGATGTAACTTCAGTGACTATTCATAGACCGTGAAATACTCAATAGTTCGTACGGGAACATGGGGAAATAGTCAAGACAGAATAGCGGTACCTGAAATTATATTTTTAAAGACCAATAATTTATGCTAATAATGACTACTTTCTTTATACAAGGACACTTTGACAGAAAACATTTATTTTGATTCATGTAGGATGATTTTAACCTTACAGAAAGCTTGCTGCAAAAAAACTGGAAGAGCTAAGAAGAAAATTACAGAAAAGTTATTAGTGAATATGTGAGAATATGTGCTTGTTGTTCACATGCTTCAAATAGCATGCTAGACATATAGTATGAAGCAATGACGATAGGACCAACGAACAAGTCTTGAATTCTTCCCTCCAGAATTCCTTCCTTTGCGTGAAAAGAGATGCTGTGCCACCGTCTGCTGTTCTTTCAGTTGTTTGATTTTCATGGCGGAGCCACCAGCTCTCCCCACAGACAGACATTTTGCCCTGTCTGTGTGCTATTCACTGCCCCCTCCCTGACTTCCCTTCCCTCAGTGCAGTCCTTTGAGTTAGCTGCCCTGTTGGCTCCTGCTGGCAATCTGTGAACATGATTTCTGCTGAATATCTCTTGCCCTTGCTTTTTCTGATCAATACTACAGAGGGATACCTATATTAACATTTACTGGACTCCCCCATCTCATTTATGGCATTCTCACTATGCCACAGTTACCTCAAAACAACCTGTGACAATTCTGTGTACACCGGGACAATCTGAGCAGAACCCTAGACATCCCACAAGTAGAAAGTCAACCAGTCAGTCACTATTTCCATCAGGCCTAGATTTAGTTGAAGATGCATCTTTGTGATCCACCTGACCAACAAATGATGGTGCCCCTATTCCTCAGGATTAGTCTTGTGATCAACTAGATGGGGCATATTTAATTCCTTTTCAGTCACTTTCCTTTATTTCAGGACAGCCCAGGTACTTCCTTGTGGCAACAGCCTTGCCTCATAACCTGCACCTGCATCCAGGAAAAGCCATCCATTTCACCTGAACCAAGATCTGCTGTCTAGACATGAAGGGGTTTTCTCATACACATCCTAAAATCTTTGTCCCATGGTTCCAGACAAACTTACCTTTCAACAACTAGGTCTTGGCTAGGTGATCACAACCTGGTCTCAAGCAGGTAGCAAAGATGCTGCAGCTGCTTAGTTCACAGGGGACTTAAAGCTATAACCTACTCAGTGAAGTCATGCCCTTCTCCTCGCACCTTTATTTTGGTGTAAATAATATTAAACTAGCATAATCAAACATTGTTTGGGATGTTGTGGTAAAGGCAAATCGGCATAAGAGGTGAGATGTTCTTCCACACAAGTATCCATGCCAGTCCATAAAAGAAAACATTGTCAACTGCTTCATAATATTTGCACTTTGCCCTACTAATATCCTTATGCATACCCACCCCAATTTTTTCTCCTGCAACACATGATTAACAAAGCAGTGAGGCTGCAGTTTATTCAAAGAAAGACACTTTATATTTCATGAAAGTCTTCTCCTTTCCTCTCAGACTCTAGGTTACTCTTTACATATTTGCTAACATACACAATTTTGAAGACCCAGTCCTATTTTGATGTACTTGTTTCTCTTAATTGTTGGACAGTGAACGGTGCCTTTCCAGTAAGGAAGTGCTCCCACCCTTTCCATTGTGTTTGCATCTTTTACAACTTTAAATAGAATCCTTGTTTAGCTCTTGTCATAACATACCCATTGCTCCACTTGCCTTATTGAATCAAGTATACAAATTGCCACTATCAAGATCTATCGCAAACTAGATGGGGCATCCATCTCTCACTTCAGTGAGGACATAATCTGTCTGCTGATTGCTCAGCCCCATCTTTCTCCCTTGCTCAGGGCAACTACAACCAGGTACTTTTTAAATGGGGGGCACGTTGTTGACTCATTTACCCCATTGAGGAAATATTTCTCCTCGGTTTCTTCCTGTACCTTCGTCCTGTATCTACCGAAGAAATATTTTTACAACATGATTATTGGGGGTGTTTTCCTCTTTTACTTAGACTGGACTCTTGGGGTTGCTCCTCCAACCAGCTGCTTCTCACTCAAACCATCCTTGCACAGTGGATAATATCCGGTATGGCATGGAGGATTTGTGGCAAAGAATGGTGGTTGAGCTGTTCTCTAGTAAGAAACTGTAATGTATTAGTTTTATCTGAGGAAGTAGTACCACACTACTCCTTGGGTGCTGGATAGTCCTCTTTGGCTCTAGACTTTCCAAAGGGTATGTGGTTGCACGATCCAGACATATTCTAAGAGGTGATAAGAGTTTGAAACTGTAGGGCATAAAGCAATGAAATTAATAACACTCAATAATGGTTACACTACAGTATAATCAGAGGTTTATCTTTAAAATAGTATTGAACTTTTTAAGAGCATGAAAACATAAAATATTAACATTTAAGATTAACATAGAAAAGAGTCCTCAAACCTATCAGGGATGAGACACAACTCCAAATTCTTTTATTAAGCTTGGGTATTTAGGTGCTACAATTAAATTGATATTTTGGTCTCTGGGCAATGTGTGCCTGTGTCAGAGAAAGTGGATCCTTGATAGACTCCTGCAGTCTGTGAGTCTCAGTCATTTACTATGACCTTTGATTGGAGTCCTCATTCAATGGCGCACTAGCCACAGTGCTACCAACTTGTGGGTAATGGGGATAATGCTGCTTTGATTTTATTAGATCTCTGTACTGCATTCGATACTGATAATCATCGCCTCCTTATTGATCGCCTGGTTTCTATTGGCATTAGAGGCAAGGCTCTTAAGCTCCTTAATTGTTTTCTCTCAAATAGAGAACAGTTCTTCGACCTCAACAGGTTTAAGTCTCCCTCCTTCTCCTTGCCTTGTGGGGTCCCTCAGGGATCATCATTGAGCCCAACCCTTTTTAATCTGTATGTGACTCCCCTGGCCAACCTAATAAAATCTTTTGGTTTTGCACTAGTGTCCTATGCAGACAACACCCAAATTGTGGTGTCGGTAGCGAGTAATCCTGATGATACAGCCTCAAGATTCCACAGTTGTATGCTCCAAATTGTGAAGTGGATGTCCTGCAACTGTTTAAAATTGAACTTCTGCTATTTGGTTCAAATACATCATTTTGGACACCCAAGTGGTGGCCGCAAGAAATGTGGGAACCACCTACTCCAGCTACTAAAGTAAAACATCTTGGGATGTTCTTTGACAACAAACTGTTTTGAAGGCCATGTTAACGCCATCACCTCTTCTGGCTTTTATATGCTTAAAACCCTTAGATACATTTCCCCCCATATTCCCCCGGAATTGCAGAGGGCTGTGATCTCTGCGCTCATTTTGTCTAAAATCGATTACTGCAGTGCTCTCTTTACCAATATTCGGAAAAGATTTTTATATAAGCGGCACATCTTACAGAATGCGGCCACCAGGCTGTTTCTGGCCAATCCTAAGCACCATTCAGTACTGCATGTTCTTCCATATTTACACTGGCTACTGTATTGCTTCGCCCTCCCAAATAATAGAAAATACCGCCCTCTCACACGGAGGCACAAACACGGCGAAGCAATAAAAACACCACCTGGAAAGGGATTTTACTCATAAAATGAGACGCATCAAAAGACTGTTCTCAGAATAAGGCATGGGGTTTTACTTGTGCAACACTCCCTAACAAAAAGGCTTTCCCTGATGTCAAATGAACAACATTCGAATGAATATATATAGATATAAATATATACAGTTGCATTTGCTTACTTATAAGTGTGTTATTATTGCTTGCACAGATATATATCTGTGCAAGCAATAATAACACACTTATAAGTAAGCAAATGCAACTGTTAAATGCATGGAATAAAATACATGAAACAAAATACAAGCAGATAATAATATGGATGTCCACTGCAAGAAATCAGAAAGATATATTCACTAAATGCATCAGATGATCATAACCACTGAAGACTTCAATGTGCACCCAGACACACACACACACACACACACACACACACACACACACACACACACACACACACACACACACACACACACACACACACACACACACACACACACACACACACACACACACACACACACACACACACACACACACACACACACACACACACACACACACACACACACACACACACACACACACACACACACACACACACACACACACACACACACACACACACACACACACACACACAATAATCAAAAATAAAACACCTCACCCGGCTGCAAACACTGAATCTTAGCCCACTCCAGACTGGGGGATTCACTGCCGGGGTTAAGAGACTCAGCAAGCCAGGTTCTGCCACACTGAAGTAAATGCGTCCGTCCCCATTCAGGTTAAACAAATCCCGGTTTCCAAGTCAACAAACCCTAGTTTTATAATCTCAAAGCACTAGATGTTTTCGAGAGGCCCTCCTCTGCACCAAGGATACTTACTGGAGTTGGCCACTCTCCTTGCAAGCATTCCAAAGGCAAAAGAGTTCTTACGTATTCTTCTGCGCTCCCACATGTTCCAGCCCCTTATCTAAACGAAGCTTGAGAAAGTAGAAAACAATTTAAAACAACCTTGAACGTGAATAGCCTAAACAACTTGAGTAATCTGAGGGCCTGCCTGTGTGCACAAAAGCTCAAGCTAGACAGAGTCAGAATTCAAGATGACATGAGGGCATGTCAAGGCCAATAGTAAGAACTTCATAATACTTCCAATGTACAACATAATGCACATTTGAGCACCACTGCTTATAACACTGCACTCTGAGACCAAGAAGTACATTTCACCTCTCTCTCTCTCTCTCTCTCTCATATGCTCTCGAATGCACTTCCCACATGTTCTGTTCCTGGCAAGGCTGGTCTACTCTGTGAAAGCACTCCCACTTTAAAACTACAAGGAGATACAAAAGAAATCTTCAAGGAAAAGTGCACATGCAGGAAAAATGATATCGTACATTCAAGAAAACACCTAAAGTCAATTAAAATAATGGTAGTCAAAGGTCATCACGTGGTCCCAATATATGAGAGTGCCTCTGACACTACAGCTACCTATCAAGCGAAGGATTGAATTTAGAGCCATCTGTATTGCTTTTGAAGCACTACATGACTCAGGACCTGATTACTTGAAACAGTGCATTCAACGATATGTTCCTAGTAGACCTCTACGCTTCTCTACGCTTCTCTACTGCATCTAATCTTGTAATTCCCAAAGTCAGGTGAGCCAACTGGGGAGGCAGAAGCTTCATTTCCTGAAAGGCTGGGCTGTGGAACTCTGCCACAGCACCTCAAAAATGTCAGATTTACTTTCCTTCTATAAAAGTAGGCTTTTTAATCGATAGCTCTCTCCCAGCATATATGAATGTTCTGTTTACCATATTTTATCTCTCTTCTTACTGAGTAGCAGCCCCAGGACACCCTAGGGTAGTAGAGCGCTTTATAAATGTATTTTCATTTCATTTCAACTTTCAATTGTCTGCCATTTGTCTTAGTTTATCATTAACAGCTCTGAGTGACAAGAAGCACAAGTCTCTGGGTTTGAACATATAACCCAACATTTTGCAAAGCACCAAAACCTGCCCCTACTACCAAAATAAAGTAAATTGAGATTCCCATCTGTTGGGTCTGGCCCTCTCTACAGGGTCACCCCCAAACGTTTTGCTTTTGGCTCCTAAAACAATGTCCCAATAACACCTTTTTAACTTTCATGTGCATCTCTTGACAATACAGTGTAATATAGCCAATTGTTATTTAAACCAAGCTTTAATAGCCAGGTTTTTATGTGTAACAGCCAAGGAATTTTGCTAACACAATCCATATATGGGGCCAACTCCTCAGTTGTCCAAAGCCTGATCCAATATTGGATAGGCCTCAGTGCTGCAATGTCTGAAATTGATCTGAGGTTTAAGTCAAATCTTATTGGCAGTGTCGGGGCACTAGTGAGAAGTTGCTGGAGAGTTTTTTGTAAAGGCATGTTCAGCATTATCAAGCGTGTTAAGATTGCAATGTCCCCACAACTCCGCCCCATACAAGACTGCGCCACAGGCTTGGATCTTATATATTTCAATAGGTGGTGAGATGGCAAAAACAGACACCCTTTTGGCAAATCTTATAATGGACCCAGATCTTTGATTTAGGGTTGTATCGATTTTTATTTTTCATTTGAGAAAAGGTACAACAGTTACAATCGCTGAGATCACTAATTGGCAGCGTACCATAGGAGATGGGAGGCGAGAGCGGGGGAAAGAAGGGGAGTGGGGAAACAATCGTACATCAACAATTTACATATAAGTTGAATAACTACTCTGTCTCAACATATGGAACCTCCAATAGACCCTGTGCCCCTCCCTCTATGAAAGTTTTTATGAATCAGGCACCGTATTTGCCGTAAGGCGCAACACTCACAGATATATCGGGCAAGTGTGTTCTCTAAAGGGATCGGACAGGTATTTCAGACAGGGTCCCCACATTTTCTCAAATTTGGGCAGCGTATGATCTATTACCGCTGTCAATTTCTCCATGGCTAGAAGATCTTTGTATCTGTGGTGACCATCTGTGGGAATCATTCAGTCTCAAACCCAAGTAGTTGAATTCATAGACCCTATTCACTGTGACACCATCTAAAAATACCTTGCCCTTGTTTTTTTTTGTGGACGCTAAAATCCATGTATTTTGTTTGATTGCTTTTAATTTCTAAGCCAGAATCCTTACAAAAAAGGCTAAATTTACCCAAAAGTTTAGATAGGACCCGTGCTTCATAGGGGTTTCTGTCTGTGTAGAGAGCTGAACAATGCTCGACTCAGTCCCCACGGGAATGTGACAGTCCCGATGGACTGAATCTCTATGCCCATTGTGTATAACCAAATGCCAAAAGCGCTTTGAGTCCCTGCGTTTAGACACCTCCAACAGATCTTTTCAGATTCTAGTCTCCCACTTGGCTTTGCTAATCTTAGTAGCCCAGGCGTATTTCCGCCTTGCTTCAATAACCTCTTTTCTTTGTTTATTTTTTAGGGCATTCACCAAATCCTTTTTTGCATGTGTCATTGAACCATTCATTCGCTCTGAATTTTCTGTGAGCTCTGCGGGTATTAACATCTTTCTCAAACATTTTCCCTACTTTGGGGAAAAAACTCTCATGAAGAGACACAATCTTTGAGAGGGTCTGGACTTGGGATTCAAGAACTCTAAGGTACTCAGAAACAACTCTGTAAATCTCTTGTACACCCTCCAATTTGGATAGAGCCTCCCACCTCACATTGCATTTGTTGTTAGTCAACACAGTAGGATTAGCTACTATTATTGAATCTGGACACTCCATATCCCTTATCTAAGCCCTTTTCCAATCCAATGTAATAGGGAAGTGATTGCTAACACAGCGCTCTAAGACCACCATGTCTGCTATTTCATGCCAAATATCCACATCCATTAAAATAAAATCTGTTACTTTTGCAGTTATCCCTCTCAAGTGTTGATTTAGCCCTAGTGTCCAAGATAGATTGACCGTTGCACGGACTCGGACCAGAGGAAACCATTATGTCTACACTCTGGTGGGTAGCAGAACTAATTTTAGGCACTTTCCTAAGGGCAGAGTAAAGGGGAATTCCCCAACATTTAACTTCTTTCCTGATTAACTCCAAAAAGGGGGGATAGGGCTCAAACACATGTTGAGGTCACCTGTAATCATTACATAGCGGCTATAACTAAAACCTGCTAAGAGAGCATTCAAAATTCTTAGGGTTTGGAAAGCATTTTTAAAAGGGGTAGACCTATTGTAAATGTAGATTTGGAAGACATACTAAGTGCTAAAAGATCTGGGGAATTGGTGTTAATAATCTTAAGCGCTCAATCGAGTGATACTTTAGACCATATAATAAGCCCGCCCCTGCTTTTGATGTGATAGCTTCAATGCTATGAGTTATGTAGCCTTGCCTATCATTTTTTGTAAGAGCTCTAGTGTCTTGAAAAATACAGACGTGGAATTTTTCAACAAATAGGCCCCAATCTACATCATTGAGTTTTGATCGATCCCTGCAATATTCCAGGTGACAAGGTTCAAGGACGATTCAGACTTTTTGTGATTGTAGTTTATGTTTGAAAAGATGTTCGTTAATAACAAAGGGTTACTTGCCAGATGTGTGTTGTTAAGATCTTTCTACCGAGACACGAAACAGGTTCCTCTTGGGTAATTCCCAGCTGGGTATCCCTCTCGATAAGGGAGAACATTTGGATGTTTGTGACTGATGGAGAGGCAGTTCGAGTTGGCAGTCAGTCAGTCGCTGCAAGCCACTCATGGAAACTGACAGTTGCCCTTATAATCTGAAAGAGACACGTTAGTGACAGATTCCTTACCTTAGAATATCCCCAGGCGTCAGGCTGGATCCGGAAAGTTTTTGCGTAGCAGTACCCTTGCGCGTCGGTAGGCGGCGTCGTGCGGCTCCGCGTCCGTCGTCGGCGTCGTGATCGCCGGGATGACGTCGCGGGCAGTACTTGGACGCCGCCCCTGCGCGCTGACGTCAGTTCTTCTTTTTCCGCGCCAGTAAGCGCAGATCCGGGAAGAGCAGTGCCCTAGTCAATTTTTTTTTTTTTTTTTGGTTTAAAATTTTTTATTGAATAACAAAACATTGTCATGTGTAAAATCATAGTATACAGTTCGTCATTGAATGGAAAATTACGGTAGGTTGTGTTACAATACATTCAGATGTTAGTTTCATAAAGTTCTTTCGTGTCAGTTCAAGTTCTTCAGTTGGTGAGATGCACATTACTCCCCGATGTGCGTTCCAGGCCCCCCACTTTCTATCCCGCCCTAGTCAATTTTTGACTACATTTTTGGTGAATTTTTCACTGTTTCTTTTCGAGTCTTCATCGACTCTAGGTGTCAGTAGGGATGCCCGGCTTCAAGCCATGCGACGTCTGTGGTCGAATAATGTCGATCACAGACCCGCACTTAGAGTGTCTCTACTGTCTCGGCCGAGACCACGACACGAAGTCGTGCCCTGACTGCCGGAAGCTCCACCCGAAGGCTTTGCGAGAGCGGTCTCGAAAGCTCCTCGAGGTCCGGCAGTCGGCTCCGCGCCGCACCAAGACCCGGTCCCGTGAGAGGTCGAGGGGCCGGTCGCGGAGCCCCCGCCGGTCGTCGGAGTCCAAGTCTTCGCGCTCCTCGGGTAAGTCGAAGCACAAAAAGTCTAAGAAGCATCATCGCTCTAAGACTTCGCCTCGCCGGTCTCGCGACTCGGCTGAGGCCCCTGTCGGCACCGTCCCCGCGACCCTGGACGTGCCTGTGGAGCCACCCCCGCATTACCCGTCTTTTCCGGGTTCGGGGGCGACTCCGGCCGAAATACAGGAATTAATGTCGGCCATGGCCCGCCTCTTCGGGCCTCAAGGTCCCTCCGGTGCGCCTTCGGGCCCTGCAGGCCCTGATGGGGTTGCTCCGGCGTCGCCGGCGACTCCGGTCCCGGCGTCGCCTGTCCCGCCAGCCCTGATCCCGGCCTCGGCTCCGGCCCCGGCCTCGATCCCGGCTCCGGTGGTACCGCAACCCCGATCGACGCTGGTTGACCTAACCACGCCTCCGCCGGCGCCGATCTCCCCGGTGCTGTTCCTGACGCCGCCCGGGGCTCCGGGCGGCGTCGTTCCCCGGTTCTCTCTGGTTCCGGACATGGAGCCGGACCGACGTCGCTCGACGCCGGCTCCGGCGCCGATGAGACCTTGGGTCCCAGATGTCCCTCCTCCTCCATATTTTGCACCGGAGGAGGACCAGGAGCGCTGGGAGGGGTCAGAAGACCCTCTCACACAACAGTGTGAGTATGATCAGTACTGGGCAGAGGAACTTGGGGATGCCAGTGGTCTAGACACTTCCCCTGACACTGGCATGCTATCTCCTCCAGTGGCTACAGAGGAGGGAGCTAATTTCGCAACGGTGTTGCGTAGAGCAGCTGGAGCCTTACACCTCCAATTGCCTACTGTGGCTGTCAGGACTAATCTCCTGACCGAAGTGCTTCAACCGGCAGCTTCCTCTTCGGAGACTGTGCTGCCGTTTAATGATGCACTATCTGACGTTCTTTTGGGCACCTGGTCCAAGCCCACCACAGGGGCTCCTGTGGATAGGAACGTGGCCCGACGCCATCGCCCTGCTCCGGGTGACCCCTTGTTTCTCTCTCAACATCCCACCCCGAGAGCTTGGTTGTCCAAGCCTCTGCCTCCCAAACCGCCTTCCCTACCGCCCCTCCGGATAGGGAATCCAAACGCCTGGACCAATTTGGGAAGAAGGCTTTTCTTCCTCAGTGCTGGCTTGCGGTCCGTCAACACCGCTTGCCTCTTGGGCCGATATACCCACTCCCTGTGGGATTCGGTGGCAGCTGTTTTGCCCCAGTGTTCTGAGGAGGTCCAGACACTGCTTACCCGCACCATTGCGGAAGGTAGGGATGCGGCAAAGTACACCATACGATGTGGCCTTGATACCGCCGACTCGCTGGGCAGATCGCTTGCAACGACGGTGGCGCTGCGTCGCCACGCCTGGCTGAGAACAACTGGTTTCTCGGGTGATGTCCAGAATACACTTATGGACATGCCCTTTGATGGAGTCGGTCTTTTTGGTTCCAAAGCAGACCATGCGCTGGAGCGTTTTAAGGACTCACAGGCTATTGCCAAGTCCCTGGGCCTTTCTGTTGTGCGCCCTCCGCTAACCTCTGCTTTTCGCCCCTTTCGTGGCCACGGAAGGGGCGCCCAGTCACGTCCGCAGACCAGCCACCGGCCCACGCAGCAAGCGTCTTCGCGTGGCCGGGGACGTGGCTACCGCCGTGGCGGTTCGGGCAACCAGCGTGCGGGTCAGGCCACCACCTCCGCCCCGTCCGCAGCCTCCAAGCCCTCCTAGTCCCTCCTTTCAGGTGCACAGCACGCCAGTAGGGGGCAGGGTCCGCCATCACCTTCACCACTGGCGTGCCATCACCTCGGACAGGTGGGTCTTGGACATTGTCCGAAGGGGCTACTCCCTCCCCTTCGAGACCAACTCCCCAGCCATGCCACCTCAATTCCACCGCATGTCAGGGGATCACTTGGTGCTTCTGCAGAAGGAAGTCACGGCCCTCTTGGCCAAGAGGGCCATCGAGCATGTTCCGACCCCAGAAGTAGGACGTGGTTGCTACTCCCACTACTTTCTGGTGCCCAAAAAGGACAAGGAGGACATGCGTCCTGTCTTGGACCTCCGGAACGTCAATCGCTTCCTCCGGAAGGAGAAGTTCAAGATGCTCACCCTAGCTCAGGTCTTGACTGCCCTCGACCCTGGAGACTGGTTGGTAGCGTTGGACTTGCAGGACGCTTATTTTCTCGTCCCGTCCTGCCGGCCCACCGGCGTTACCTTCGGTTCACGGTAGGCCTCGAGCATTTTCAGTTCACCGTGCTCCCCTTTGGCCTTACAAGTGCCCCTCGGGTGTTCACGAAAGTGATGGCGGTGGTCGCAGCTCATCTGCGCCGGGCAGGGGTTCCAGTCTTCCCCTACCTCGACGACTGGCTGCTGAAGGCGGGCTCGTCCCAGGCAGTCGTCTCCCACCTCCAGACTACGGCCGAACTCCTGCACTCGCTGGGGTTCTCCATCAATGTGCCGAAGTCGCATCTGATTCCTTCTCCACAGCTCCTTTTCATCGGAGCAGTTCTGGACACGACGCAGTTTCGGGCCTATCCTCCCGAACGGCGAGTCCGGGATATTCAGGCTATGATTCCGATCTTTCAGCCTTTATCCTGGGTTTCGGTACGGATGACCCTGAGGCTGCTGGGCCTCATGGCCTCCTGCATCCTGCTGGTCGATCATGCCAGATGGCATATGCGGGCTCTGCAGTGGGACCTGAAGTTCCAGTGGGCGCAGCACCAGGGCAACCTGTCCGATCACGTTCAGATCTCGGAGGGGCTGCAAAACAGTTGCAGTGGTGGCTCTCGAACCGGCAATGGGTCATGGGCAGATCACTCTCCCTTCCCCAGCCAGAGCACACAGTTGTGACGGACGCGTCCCTTCTGGGATGGGGCGGTCACATGGGAGAGGCGGAGATCAGAGGCCTCTGGTCTCTGGCGGAGTCCCGGCTCCATATCAACCTTCTGGAGCTCCGGGCGATCCGACTTGCACTCAAGGCATTCCTTCCCTCTGTCAAAGGGAAGGTAGTGCAGGTGTTCACAGACAACACCACCGCCATGTGGTACTGCAACAAGCAAGGCGGGGTGGGGTCGTGGACCCTATGTCAGGAGGCTCTGCGCCTCTGGACATGGCTGGAACATCAGGGCATTTTCCTGATGGTTCAACACCTGGCAGGTTCCCTAAACGCCAGGGCGGACGAACTCAGCCGCAGGTGCATGATGGATCACGAGTGGCGTCTTCACTCGGAAGTGGCGCAAGGACTCTTTCTACAGTGGGGAGAGCCTTGGTTAGATCTATTCGCCACCGAAGAGAACCCGCAATGTCATCAGTTCTGCGCGTTGGAATTTCCAAGGCAGCACTCGCTCGGCGGCGCTTTTCGTCGCGAGTGGAGTTGCGGTCTGTTGTGCGCTTTTCCGCCTATACCACTTCTACCCAGAGTGTTGAAGAAGATTCGGCGCGACCGGGCCCAAGTCATCCTTGTGGCTCCGGACTGGGCTCGAAGAGTTTGGTATCCCGAGCTACTCAGTATGAGCGTCGATCCCCGATCCGTCTGCCTCTTCGGGAGGATCTTCTGTCGCAGCAGCAGGGGACGGTCCTCCACCCGAACCTGTCCAGCCTCCACCTGCTTGCGTGGAGATTGAGCGGCGGCAGTTGATTCCTTTCGACTTGCCTCCCGAAGTTTGTGATGTGATTCTGGCAGCCAGGCGTCCCTCCACTAAGGTGGTATATGCCTGCAGGTGGAACAAGTTTGTGGCATGGTGCACAGCAAAGGCTGTGAATCCCCTTTCTGCCCCTCTTTCTGAGGTTCTTCTGTTCCTTCTTTCCCTGGCCCAACAGGGTTCTGCCCTGGGTACCATCAAGGGCTATCTTTGTGCCATCTCGGCCTTCCTCAGGCTTCCTGATCAGCCCTCCCTTTTCAAGTCCCCTGTTGTTAACAGGTTTCTAAAAGGCATTACACACCTCTTCCCTCCTGTTCCGTTTGTGATGCCTCAGTGGGACTTGAACTTGGTTCTTACCTTTCTTATGTGCGCTACCTTTGAGCCTCTACATAACTGTCCTCTTCGTCTTCTGACTCTGAAGACAGCCTTTCTGGTGGCCATCACCTCCGCTCGGCGGGTGAGTGAGCTCCAGGCTCTATCATGCAAACCTCCCTTTCTGTCTGTCCATCCAGACAAGGTTGTTCTTAGGACGCGTCCGTCCTTCTTGCCAAAGGTGGTTACTGCCTTCCACATTGGGCAGACCATCACTTTGCCCACCTTCTTTCCGCCTCCGCATCCTTCCAGAGAGGAAGAGAGGCTCCACCGTCTGAACCCAAAACGTGCGCTTTCCTTTTATATCAACCGCACACAACACTTCCGGGTGGATGACCAGCTCTTTGTTGGCTACGTGGGTGCCAAAAAGGTCGGGCGGTGCACAAGAGAACCATCTCCCGCTGGGTAACCTTGTGAATCAAAGCCTGCTATTCTTTGGCTAAGAAGGAGCCTCCTGTTGGGCTGCGTGCCCATTCCACCAGGGCAACGGCTGCTACCACGGCTTTAGGCCGCGGTGTTCCGCTGCAGGATATCTGTCAGGCAGCTACGTGGGCCTCGCTGCACACATTTACAAAGCATTACTGCCTTGACAGTCAGGTCCGGAGGGACGGCTTCTTTGGCCGTTCTGTCCTTCGGGACTTCCTTGTCTGATCTTTGTTCGCAGACCCACCACCGGGGTTGGTAGTGCTGGGGTATCTATTCTAAGGTAAGGAATCTGTCACTAACGTGTCTCTTTCAGATGCACAAGTTACTAACTTGTGTAACGATATATCTGTAAGAGACAGTAGTTAGTGACAGATTCCTACCGCCCCACCCATCCTCCCCGTTCTGCGAACTGATTTCTAGGGTTAGACATCCCTTTCAGGGCCCTAGTATTTTTCAGACACCTATGTCAGCTTCTTGCATGGCTCTGCGTTCCTGGCGCGGAAAGTCGTGTACAGAACTGACGTCCAGCGCGCAGGGCGGCGTCTAAGTACTGCCCGCGACGTCATCCCGGCGATCACCGACGACGGACGCGGAGCCGCACGACGACGCCTACCGACGCGCAAGGGTACTGCTACGCAAAAACTTTCCGGATCCAGCCTGACGCCTGGGGATATTCTAAGGTAAGGAATCTGTCACTAACTACTGTCTCTTACAGATATATCGTTACACAAGTTAGTAACTTGTGCGTTCTGCCCAGTTGAAAAAAAATTCATAATGAGATGACCACATTCACCCCGTGGAGGCAAAGGTCTTAAATTAAAACAAATTTCTGAACCATTTGGAGGAAGGAATCCGAATCCTAATCAGAATATATTTTATTATTTAGTTAATTAAAACCATAACAATATACCAATAAATCTAAATACATAACACCATTAAAATGTACATTAAAATATGCATATTAAAAGTTTCAGGATGCAGCAGTACCATAAACATTCAGTTAGGGTGTATAGAATCTAAGTAGGTGAGCAATGCATAAGATAACAGAAAAAAGGACGTAAGACGTAGTCTCTAAAGTGCCGTCGTGCTTCGCCCATAACCATGTTATGATGCTTCCTCGTATCTAAAAATAAAGATTTTACAAAATGACAGTTAATCTGTGGGTCATAAATACACAGGGTATACAGAGTAGGTGAATTATACAATACATAGGATGATGAAAAGAAAACACAGGCCATAGTCTCTAAAGTGCCGATGTGCATGGCCACTAGCTGTGTTTTAATACTTTCTTGTAGTTGATTAAAATTTTTATTAAATGACAGTTAAGCTGTGTGTCATTCGGGTCGAGGCATTTCAATATTGCAGTTCTACAAGAACTAATGCCTCTTGCGTTGAATAATTTCTTCAGCAGTTTGCGACGGTGTCGACTTAGGGCTGGGCAGATACATATTAAATTAATGAAATCCTGTGTTGGTGATGTACAAAGGCTACATGACTTTGGGCCCTGAAATCTCCAGCTTGGCTGGTCTGCGTTAGACGGCAGCATTCCAAATCATATTGCTAACAATGTTGTCTTTAAATAAGGAGAAAAGGACAGACCCAAATATGTTGCTGGTTGTGGTTTTGTATACGATTGCAGAACCATCCATGCATGGGCTCGCTTGCTTAGCCTGGCTTTGTTCTCCATTAATGAATGCTGCTTTGCCGCCTTCTTTAGTATTTGTTGAAAAGAAGTAAATGCTAGATTCTGCTGCCAAAGGTCTACCATGTTGGTAAGCTTTAAAGATGATTGTAGATACTTGGTGTAGGCGGACTGAGGATCGCCTTGTAATGCATTCCAGAGCGTGTTATTAATCTAATTTTCTTGGTTGCTCCAGACTTTATACCAGGTTTTTATAGTTGCTTATCTTCGATGTAGATGCTGCTGTTGCAGCCCAAATTCTAACCGGACCAGTGCCAGTGAGGAGTTGCGTGGTAGAGAAAATACAGTTTTGTATACCCGAGTGTGGAGGCTGTCCAGGATCGCTGCGTCTTTCCTGTGCTGAACTTCACTTCCGTAGGCTGAAGTTGGTAAAGGTTTTGCTTTAATAATCGCTAAAAGTGGAGTGAACAATGGGCCTTTTAGACTCCTTGATATTGAACAGAAAGCAAATGTTAGGTCATTTCCCTTTTTTAGTATGGCCTCATTCTGCTTTTGAAAGGTTAATCTATTGTCCAAATATATCCCTAGGTATTTGTAACTACTAACCACTTCCAGTTTTGTGTTGCTGATTTTGAATGGTGATTGTTTGTGGACGCGACGACTTATAATCATGGCTTTTTTTTTTGTGATGTTTATTTCTAACAAGTTAGTCTTGGCGAAGTTCCCTATTTCGTTGATCGCTCTTTGCAGGCCAATTCTTGTGTGACTTAGGAGCACTATGTCGTCAGCATAGGGTAGGTGTGTAATGGGAAGTGTGCCCAAACGTGGGGGATGCGAGTTGGTCTCGTCTAGCCTTGGTGATAGGTCGGCCATGAATAAGTTGAACAAGTGTGGCGCTAGGACGCAGCCTTGCTTTAAGCCCTCACTCTTGTAGATTTTTCTGGTATGCCTCTTTCCATCGGCTATTTTAACTTGCATCCACGTGTTGGTGTATAGTTCCATTATTGGTCTCAGTATTGCTTCTGGAAGGTCCCACTGCTTCAACTTGTGCCATAAAATGCCTCTGTTGACTCGGTCGAATGCAGCTTTAAAATCGATAAAGCATAGATACAGATTCTTTCACTGTCGGACGCTTTTGTCTGCCATTAGACCTAGAGCGAGGACGTTTGTAATAGTACCAGTGCCCCTGCAGAAGCCGGACTGGTTGATGGGGATTTTTTTGTTACTCTCAGACCAGTTTATTAAGTCTGCCAGGATCAATGAGGCGTAATATTTTGCTTCGACATCTATTAAGGCAATCACTCGATAATTAGCTGGATTGGTTTGTTCCCCACCCTTAAATACTGGATTGATTATTGAACCTCTCCAGCTCTCTCGAAGGCTGTTTGTAGTGCCCACCTCGTGGAACAGGCAGGACAACGGAGCCGCCCAGTAGTTAGGGTCTTGCTTATAAATTGCTTGAGGTATGCCATTAGGGCCTGGTGCCCCATCTAGTCTACCCTTGGCTATGACCTTTAAAATTTCCTCTTCGGAGTATTGTATGAATGATTGATATGTTGCCGTGTTGCCCTTCGAGGTGCTTCCTAACGCTATGGGGGTCGTAACTGTTGTGTGTGCTCGGTTGTTCTGTTTTTGGGAGCCTGTTAGTTCTATAGGTAATGTTTGGTCTAATGGAATAGTTGATTCAACTGTGTTATTGTATTTTAGTCCTTAACGAGAGGGTAGTTTGGAATTTCCTGCACCGCGATCTCCCTCTCCGCTGTTACTGAGAAGGTGGCGATTAGGTGATGTGCCCAAGCTGACTCTGTAATGCAGGAAGGGTTCATTGTTGTGGTGAAATCAGTCCTTAAACCAGTTCAGGAGTGGTCAAGTGTAGTTCAATTGAGTCCCAGGATTCAGCAGGCGCTATGAGGCATTTTGCATACATTATATCTGAATAGACAATCGAGTGGCATTGCCTAATGTGTCTAATCCAGCGGAGGGTCTTATTTTTCAATGAGTCATCACCTTCGATGGAGCCAGGCGGTAGTTTTGGAACTTTTACCATAAGGACTTAGTTGCCTGTTCTGGAGAGAAAACTCATCTGCATTCTCCTTGTAGGGACTAATCCAGAGGGGCCTGAGAGATCATCATTTCAAATCAGATTGTCTATACCTCTCAATCCTGGCAAAGTAGAATGGATAGGTGGAGCTTGAACATTCTCTGACGTGTAGAGAGCAGATGGAAATAGAACAGCTCTATTTACAGCACATCTATCCAAGCTGCCATATTTGTTCCAATGATTACTATGAGGAACTGCTTGATGAGAAAAAGCAGAATCTTCAGGAGCGGCTGACTGTCTCTTCGTACTCCTGAGACCATGCGGAGCAGATAAACTCGGATAGTTGTAAAACTGCTGTGACAAATGCACCACGGTCCCTGGCAAATTATGAAGTCTTGACCACGCCCAATAATATTTGCTGCAGATGTTAAACCAATTGCTTCATTAAAAGACGAAGGGTCCAGAATGGGAAGGATAGGTGGGAGAGATAGGGGGGGGGAAGGAGGGTGGAAATAGTCTGAGAATGACAAACCGATGCGGAATCCTCCTGCAGGGGGCATACCTATTAGAGCATTCAGCATTAATATGGACTTGGGAATCCCCCTTTGAAACAAAGGTGGAGGGAGGATTTTTTTGTGAGTCCAGTATAGGAAGTTGCACCATGTTATGAGCGATATCAGATAAAGATGGATTTTTCCGGGCCTTATGCTTCATTTTGAATAAGTCAGGAACCTTCCCCCCCCCCCTTTAGCGACTTTCTCTCTGTTCATGTCTTGGTTTTTAAGTGGTCTCCACTAATTCGATTAAGTTATCAATCTAATTTGTTACGAAGTTAACAGGTTTATGCCTTGACAGTTTGGGAAGTTTCGGTTTGTGCCTTTGTTTCCCCATTCCTGTGTCACAATAAGGGAGTGCAAATAGGTAAAAACTGTAGTACCTTCAATTTCCAGGTGCACAGGAACCGTGAAGCCTGAGGCCAGAGCCTAGGGGCTTGCCCTGCCTCTTCCTGGTGCTGACAGGCGCAGGACTGGCCCGCCCTTGGCCTTGGCGGTGCCCACGCCACGGGATGACCTCAGGTTAAATATAGTGTTACAGGGGCGGTGGCGGGAAGTGGGAATCCTGGCCCCTCCTCGTGGAAAAGAAAACTGGGGCTTGTAGTCCCCAGACCTCGGGCAGCAAAGCTCTCAGCCTCCTGTGCTGCTGTATGACCTCAGGTGCTATATAGTGCTAAAACGGCAGTGGCTGGAAGCAGCAATCGTGGCCCCTCCTCCTCGTGGCAAAGCAAACTGGAGCTTGGAGCCCCCAGACAAAGGGCAGCTAATCTCTCAGCTCCCCGCGCTGCAGGATGACCTTAGGCGCTATATTCCGCTTTTGAGCGCTACTGCGGCAGTGGCGGGAAGTGGCAATCCAGGCCCCTCCTCCTAGTGGCAAAGCAAACTGGGGCTTGGCATCCCCAGACTAAGGGCAGCAAAGCTCTCAGCTAAATTAATTTTGGTGGTATTAAGATTCTGAACTTTACCACTGCTAACCTGTCCTAAAGTGCTCGTTCTCTCTCCCTGAAACATGGTAAAATTGGCCTACACCTCCTTGGCACATTTAATTTACTTATAAGTCCCTAGTATATGGTACAACGCACACAGGCCCTGTAAATGAAATGCTACTAGTGGGTCTACAGCACTCATTGTGCCACCCACTAAAGTATCCCCTTAAAACATCTCAGGCATGCCCTTGAAGCCTATACAGCAGTTTTAAATTGCATTTCGACCTGGCAAAATAAACCTTTTGCCAGTCATAAACCTTCCTTTTTAATACATGTAAGTTATCCCTAAGGCAGGCCCTAAAGGCCCATAGGGTAGGGTGCATTGTATTTGAACTGTAGGACATATAGGTTCAAGATTAACATGTCCTGGCAGCGAAAAACACCGAAATTCATTGTTCACAACTTTAATGCCCCTCTCTCTCCAACTGGATAACGTTGAGTTTCTTTATTACATTCAATAAGTAGTAACTTTGGATTGGGAGCAGATAAAGATGTCAAGTTTGGGATCAAATGAATTGTAATTTAAAATTATTTTTAATGGTAATGTTCAATTTTAATTACAACTCTTAAAACACCACTTTTAGAAAGGTGGCATTTTCTTGCCATACCCATTTTTGTGCCTGCTGCCAGGGTCCTGGGTCACATGACTGTGAATGGCTTTGCTGTTGGGCTTTGAGCATTCCTCCCAGACAGTGACAAGAAAAGTAAGCAGATGTGGGCAGGATGGGCCATCCTGCCTGGATGCCTGGGGGTGGAGCTGTTTCCTGCCCCACTTACACTTCAAAGGGCTGTGCATCTAGAAAACACAAAAAAAATGACACTAGCCATATCCCATATTTCTTGGAGCTTTGGCAGGGGAAGGGAAGAGCTTTCCAGAACGAGATGTGGAGGTAGGCCAAGGTGAGAGAGACACACGCTCGCTCGCTCACTCGCTCGCTCACTCGCTCGCTCACTCACTCACGACTGCCCTAGTGCTTGAAGGTGAACTGGGCTATCTCCTTAAACCCAGGACCATCAGAAGTGACTCCAAGGGGTAGTTGGATAGCCTCCTCTGTGAGCTACAGAAACATTACAAATTCCTGAGGTCTTGAAACCTCCACCAGGCCGTGGGGGAGTGAGTCCTACCACTGCCCCCAAGTTATGCCCCCCAGGTTCCTGGATCCTTGGTAGTGGTGTTGGTGGTACTGTTCCTGCCTAACCCTATAACTGATGACTTCTAACACATTTCACCAAAAACTTTCTGGAGAACCAACAGAAGTCTGGGACCTATTTGCCAGATGATCTGCCTAAGGTGCATTGCTGGTCGGCCTGACTTTGTGGTAGCTACTGCTATGTTCTTCTCTGCAGCAGCAACGTTGTCTTGCCTCGTGGAACCCTCCTCGGCTACAGCCTGCAGCTTACTCCTGCTGGAGTTTTTCGACTTCCAAAAAGTTGTCTAAGTTCGAAGGGAAAAAATTTCACGGGTCGACGGTGACCAGCTCCACAGTGACTACCTCCTCTGCCTGGAAATCCAACCTTTCCTACTGTGAGCTTTTTCCCGCCATTGTTGATAGCTTCACTGAGACTTTGTCCAGCGGCTGCCCTGTGATGACGACAACTCCTCGGACACAGCCTGCTGCCTTGCCCGGCTGAACTCTACCTTCTACTAGTCCGAAGATAAGTCGATACCAGCCCAATCCACCCCTTGAATGCAACCCCCGCTCCTTCGCTGTTGCCCCTAACTTTTGACTTGACACTGGCCTCGCATGACTAAATACCCGTGGTCAGCGCTTTGATCTTTTAAGTGCTAGATTTCACTGAAACTTTTAAAAATTCATAACTCTGGTTCTGCGGATTGGAGTAAATTCATTTTGGTGTCATTTTACTTATTAAACATTTCTTCATTTCTAAATTGGTTTGGGATTTTTCTTGTGTTGTGGTTTCACTTTATTACTGTTTGTGTGCTGTATAAATACTTTACACGGTGCTTCTAAGTTATGCCTGACTACTTTTGTGCCAGGCTAACAGAGGGTTAAGCACAGGTTAACTTAGTGACTTTTGCGGTTCACCCTGACCAGGATTGTGGTTCTTGCTTGAGTAGGGTTTCCACCCACCTCAATCAATAACCCAATTTCTTACACCATCTGACATAAAAGTGATGCACAAAGAAACTGGTCCCAAAGTCAAAGTTTGTGTCCAGTTAATGAAGCAGCTTGAACTTCAGTGGTCAGTAAACGGGTGGCACTAGATACAGCTTAGAGCAGTGGTCAGTTAAAAGGGCACTAGACAGAGCTGAGATGAAGATGGTTACAGCATAAGTTAGTCTTCAGAGACAGTATTCAAGCAGGGGGTCTACTGGTGCTGGAATTATACTAGATGCTCACAGTTTGTTCCTTGAGTTACCAAATTTTAGGAGCTAATATTTTGTGATTTACATTTCTGAACAGCAGGAGCATTCATAGTTCCTGGAGTATTTCGTGGGCCCACAAGTGTTTACTTAGATTTGAGAAACTGGGGGTTATGATCAGGTTTATGGGTGCCTTTGGAATGAAAGATCTTCTGAACCATAGGTCATAATATTGAAGGTTCCAAAGGTTCCAGAATCAGTGTGATATGCTGCAGCCTGCCTCACACTTCCAAAGAAACTCAAATGGAAAGGAAACCCTTGTTTCTCTCATAGGGTAGGAAGGTTCACCACACGCCAGCCTGGATTTGAACGTCTCCTGCACTTACTCGAATCGGTGGATTTTCAGATGTCCTCCTGTTTGATCACAGCCTCCTGGGCTGCAAGGTATTCGTGGTTCCTGGGTAACTTGCTTTATTGAGGGGTTCTCCATGCAATACTTAAGTCGCCTGGGTCTTGCTGTTTGCCCTTCTTGTCAGGGTGAGGCACTAAAAGTAACTACAATACCATGATAGTCGTTGTTAAAAAATGTCATTTTTTCCTTCTACTCTTAATCTCTTCCCAGTTTCTCTTTATGTCTGTGTTGCTCTTTCCATTGACATGTACATTTCTGGTTATGTGACTAGAAAACGTAAAAGAATTTATGTTGTGAAAGATATATTATGCCTTCTGGGCATATCTTCTTTCCTACATTTCTAGGTGCAGTGGAGGATGGGAAGTAATTGTAGCCCTATAGCTTTATCCTTATTATGGTTTCCCTATTGCTGTAGCCTCTTAATAGAAACTATTTCTTTGTCTTCTCCTTTGATTTGCTAAATCTAATATTCCATGAGTAGCAGTTATGCCTTTTTCTTAATCTGTAGTTCACATACCAGAAAATCCTAATCCAAAAAGTGGTATTTTACCTGGAAGTTCTGGTTTTGAATCGGTGTTATCTGCTGTGGCTGATTTCAAAGCTCCTGTTTTTGAGCCTGGAGGTTCCATGCAGCAGGGGATGTACACACCTAAAGGTATAACTATATATAAATGAAATGCTTCTCTTGTTATTGTGATTTTCATTAACATTTTCTGAATTATTACTATATTTAAATGAAAATGTAATACTTAATCCAGGATCCCGGGACTGTTAAATACCTATTAAGTACAAGAAATTAAGGCAAATAAGGGCATGTTAAAATATTTTAGTGATGTGTGAACTCAAAGTACTGTTGCTGCGATTTCTTTCTTTCTTTTCAGATATATGTATCCCCTTCACTCATTTGTTGTAAATATAAATAGCTCTTTGTACTGGCATGTTGTGGATCACTAAGCACTTAGATGTTTGGCAGATAAAGAACAGGCACAACACTGATTTTGTACCCTCAAGCAATTACTTTAGTCTAATGGGAAAGTTCAGATGGAAATTGAGGTGTCATTGTTTCAAAATTGAGCTCCAAGCATCTATGTTGCATCTCATTCCCGGGAAGAATCTTGGTTATTGTTTAAGCTTACTTAATGTTTTCTCTGTAGTTACCATTTGCCTGTTAAGAGTGTGTTGTTCGGTCCTGTTACTCTTATGCTCTTGTCTCCTTCTTCCTTCTTAATAAGCATGGCATTTCCATCGCTGGTCCTTTTCCATTTTAACTGAGAAGCCCAATTGCGTGTTTTCAGCCTTTTCGCCAGAGTATTTGCACTACTACTCCTTTTATCTGAAGGACCTCATTTGCAGATTTTGAGAAATCCCTTTCTACAGGAGGGCTTGGAAGTGCATTCCTACCCTTACAATCTAAAATGGTGCTCCTGATCCCTAAAGCATTGACTTTCTGTTCTTAGTCTTGTTTGGGACAGTTTTCAAACCATAAAAGAGGCCACAAAACAATCCACTGAGTGCAGATATCTAGGGCAGAGCACTCCCAATTTTGTAACCAGGTCTCAAGTAGAGAATGATCCATCCATTTGCATTTTGGACCACGTGCCTTCTTTTTTAGGTCTCCTTAACCAGACAGAGTATTTGCTGTCTGTTGCAAGACATATTGTTAGCTTACAGTGGGGTTAAAGTTCACCCATTGCTTACCATTGGTTGGCTTAGTTGTCAATGAATGAATGGTTTAACATAACGCGCATGACTCACCCCAACCGGGGTATCTCGGCACAACGACAGTACAGTAAAGCCAGAAAGAGACCACGTCTAAAACAATGAAGTTTTTAGTGCTTTCCTGAAAGTGTGATATTCTCGGCAGGTTCTAACAGCGAGAGGCAATTTGTTCTAGAGGGTGGGGCCAAATAAGAAAAGGACCTGCCACCACATGTAGATCGACAAATGTGCAGGACTGACAGTAGCTCTTTCTCACTGGAGCGTAGACTTCTAGCGGGATGATAGCGTTTAAGCTTCTGACATATATATTCAGAGCCTTTGCCCAACCGGGCTTTGTAGGTTAAACAGCACAGTTTGAAAGTTATCCTTTTCGTTACTGGCAATCAGTGAAGAGATTTTAAGAGGGGCGCAGAGGACGTTCTGAACGGTCGATTACAAATCAGCTGGGCAGTTGTGCTTTGCACGGCTTGCAATTTCGACAATAAGGACTCATTGGCAGATGCCAGTAGCGCATTGCCATAATCCAGTCTGCTTGCAACCAGAGCTTGCCCTAAGGTCTTCCTGGCCGATAGTCGAGAAATGGAAATGCCTTCTTGAGTAAACATAGTATGCGGAAACAGGAGCCCTTAGTAGATAGGATTTGTTCTTTCATTTTACGTCCCAGATCTAACTTGACCCCCAGATTTTTAACTACCTTGCTAGGGATAGGGACCACTCATTTTCTTGCTTCCTATTTGTTAGCTTGTGTGGCCTTTCCTTCCTCGTCTTATATTTGTCTCTCCCCTGTAGAATGGTCCCATTATCTTTGTCCTTCCACTGCTCATTTTTTATGTGCTCATTTTTTTCCCTTTTGTTTAAGCACTGTACAAGAGTGCTTATTTTCCAGCTGTATCCCTAGTCTGCTTCCCTTCCCCACTTTGTAGTCTGTGTTGCTCTCTCCCTTGCCCGTGTTCATCTCCTGTCTCCTCCAATCTGAAAGAGACACATTAGTGACAGATTCCTTACCTTAGAATATCCCCAGGCGTCAGGCTGGATCCGGAAAGTTTTGCGTAGCAGTACCCTTGCGCGTCGGTAGGCGGCGTCGTGCGGCTCCGCGTCCGTCGTGAGGATCGCCGGGATGACGTCGCGCAGATATATCGTTACACAAGTTAGTAACTTGTGCTTTGTTCTCTCTCGTTTATTTTTCCTACCCCCCAACAATGCTTGCCTACCCTGTTTGTTTGCTTCCCTCCCACCCCTGGCTTACTACCCGTCACCTGCACCCCATGTTGATTCTTCCACCCTCATTTTGCTTTCCCCATGTCCATAATCCGTGATTCCGCCCTACCCTCTGTAAAGCTTCTGCCCCCGCCCACCACACCCCACGTTGTTGTCTCTCGCCTGTGTTTCTCCGTTTGCACTTGTCTCCCGGAAAATGTATTTTCTTTTAGGTGCCTCTTTGTGAGTTTCTAATAGTGCATCCCAATGTATTACTCAACAAACCTATCCGTTGCGGCTGGCATGGCTCGCAGGAGAGGAGGGCGGGCGTGGGGTGTCGCAGGGGAGAAGGGGGATTGCGGGGGGAGAGGGGGTCGTGGGAGGGAGTCATAATTTAAAAAAAAAACATAAAAACTTACCTTTAGGCCGGGTCCCGCGTCTTCTCTGCTCCTGCTCTCCTGCGTCCGACAGGAACAGGAAGCAGGCAGCCAGGCTCCCTCCCCTAAGCCAATGACAACGCTGCAATGTAGCGTTGTGATTGGTCTGAGCGCTGTGAAATGGCGCTCAGCCAGGGCCTGTAGGGGTGGCATGTTCTCCATGAAGGCTGCAAGGCACTCTGCATGGAGAAGGGGAAAGTGCGCATGACTGGTTTGGGCGGCCCGAGACGGCCAACCAAACAGTCACTGCGCACTCAGGAGTGGGCAAACCACTCCTGCCCTGCTCCGTAGGCAGAGCAGAGCAGCCCTCCCCCACCCGCAAAAGAAACATAAAATGGTAATAACTAAAAGTTAATAGCAGTTTGTTTTTGCTTCTTGCACTGCGAGTAAGCAGTTGGGCGACGCTCCTCCGCCATAGCGGAGGAGCTGCCCCTGAAACCTATACCTAAATCAAGCCAGACCTATTGGCTTTGTGAGTGCCTGTTAGCAGTGTGTTATAAATAACACCAATGTTTTGTAAATAATTTGAACAGGTAATTACAATTGTTACATATGTGACCATCACTGTGTATGCACTGGAGAGAGGCAGATTATTGGATAAGTATATCATTTGAACACTGTTATGACCCACTTACAGGGGAGGCCCCTTTGAAGTAAATTTAGCTCCTGGGCACAGCCCAAATGGTCAACCTGCCAGAGGACAAATACACCCCACCACACCAATGCCTTTGTCTCTGCTCTGGGAGTAGTTTAACACCTCATTTGGGTTTGAACACTCAGAAAGCTGCAGCTGGAGGCTAGTGTAAATTAGCCTCCAGAGGATTTAGGCAGGGAAAAGGTAATTTTCAGAAACTACCCTTTCCTTGCTATTTGTTATGGGCCAGCCTGCCATCCTGCAGTGAAATTACCTTTTGGGGGCTAGTCACTGTAAGGAGATATTAACATTAAATTACTACATGTCCATTCCTTTTGCAAGGCCAAAGGAAGATGCTACTTATGCAAAGGGAGTTATCAAAGTAATGGAAATCAGACATACCAGCCACAAAAGGCAGACTACAACTAATGGTTAGAAACAGCAGCAGCCCCACAGGGTGCCACCTAGAGCATCCTACAGGAAAGTCGCAATCGAAACACAGGGGGTGGTTCTTAAACACAATCACAAGAATCAGGGCACTGCCATTGACTATCCCTTGGCTCCGGCTGTCATCTGCACACACTCCCAGATAATTGGCGCTGTAGTTGGAAAGACTTCAATCTCTTGCCCTGAATGGGTGCGAATAACATCATACAAGTGGGTGGTGAATCTCATAAAATTTGGGCACACACATACTGGAATTTATACAGCACCCTCTGTACCCAGACACTGCCAGTCAAGTACAAACATCTGCAGAAACGAAAGACCAAACTCTTGATCATGATACAGAAAGGAGCCATCAAACCAGTCCCAAAACATCAAAGGAATGTAGACTTTTACTTCAGGTTCCTTGTAATCAAAAATAAAAGGGCAGGCAAATGTAGACCCATTCCAAATATCCTTCAGCTCAACGTCGTCTTCAGAAAACAATCATTCTGAATGGGTTCCCTTCAGGAAGTCTTGCAACTGCTAATGGAAGGTGGGTGTATGCCATCCCAAGCCCTCCAAGACACCTACTTTCACATATTAATTTACTACCGGTATCAGAAGTTCCTAAGATTCCAGATAGTGGCTGCCACACTCAATTCAAAGTTCTCCCTTTTGGCCTCAAATTACCTCAGAGGATTTTCATAAAATGTATAGCACCAGTGGCAGCACACTCTTGACGTTTAGGTCAAGTATGCCTGCCCCTTCATGATTCGTTTGTAAAGGGCGCTTCTGAAGGATTCTTCCAACAACAGATTCCTCAAGGAGACTCCCATGTGCCATACTACATCCAGAATTTTCCAGCAATGCTCCTGCGTTCCAGTAGATGGCACCATGCGGCTCAGCTGTGACTGTTTCGCACCAGAAGTAACTGACTGGAGTTGCTTATAATCAGCACTCCAATGTGCTGATGTCAGTTCCTTTATTTCCGCACTCTTTGATGCTGATCCTGAGCTACTCTCCCAACATGGTCAGTCTTGTGATGACTTAAAAAGTCTTACAACAGTGTGGTAGGGAAAATGTACCACCAAAGATTACAGGTTTCAAATAGTCAAGAGTGTGTAGAAAGCAGGTGTTTATCACGAACCCATGTGATGTGTTCTTGTGAAGCTTCAGTTCCGGTTATAACTCTAAGTGTTGTGATATGTGCACCCTTAGGCATCCAAAGGTGGCCTGTTAACGACAGGTGAAGCTCTGCATCCCCAAACATGAGTGGTCGTGGTTGAAACCCAATTCCTGCTCCAAGTTGCGGAGCCACTTGAGGTCCCACAGAAGGTTTAGTTCCTGATCAAAGTTTTCCATTATGTCCAAGTCGAAGATGCGCCATAAGCGCAGTACAGCCAAGGTGGAATTGACCCCTTTCTGATGCTTGTCAAGCTAAAGATCTTCCCCCAGCCCCAGTGTCGCCTGAATCCAACCAGGTCCTGCATAACATCCTGGTCTTGCTCATAACTAGGACAAAGAAGGAATGCTACTTCTTCTGACGCAAGCAGACAAAAGGTGATGAAAAGAATGCTTACAAAAAGTCTAACCACTGACAACTGCTCTGGCTAGCATTCCAACTCCTTGTTCTTTTTCCCACCATGCCACCTCAGTTTGGACCCAGTCATATGCAAATCAATGTTGACCCTGCTCCAGTGGGAACAGTCCAGGCAGAACTGCCAGGCCAAGTCCTCCATGAATCATAACACAAGCAACCCAAGACTCGTTTCGCCCTGATTGGGGCTTATCAGTCAGGGGTAGCTTGGTACTATTGATACAGTGAGCACGGGGCCCACATCTGGGCATACCCTTGTTACAGAGGGCGTTACTCTAAGCATGCAAAAGATGACGGGAGGAATGCTACCAATATGCCCCAACCACTGCCAGTCACTCATGGTAGCATTCCAACCCATTGTTCTTTTGCCCACCATGCCACCTCAGTTTGCACCCATCCATATGCAAATCAGTCTTGACTCTGCTCCAATAACTTCAGTCTGGACCGAAATGCTAGGTAAGGTCCTCCTTGATCCATCACCTTATTTGTGTTGCAATTTATTCCCTAAGTGCAATGGTTATGCCCACACGTGGGTCCCGTGTTCACAGTACCATACTAGTCAAGCTTTACCTTACTGATGAGACACAAGTAGGTCGAAACCGGTCTGGGGTTGCTTGTAGTCCCTTCTGGAGATAGCCTCATCTAGCAGTTTGGGGCTTTTCATGAGAAGGGCTGGTACTGATTTACATAAGGCGGGCCATTGTCTAGAGTGGCATGACGGGTGTAAAACAATGGACTGGAATGCGGTCCTGAGCAGTTGCTAGTGGCGGAGATTAATTCAAACATTCCATCATTCATTTGTTTTTGTTGCACTTCTTCTGAAGTAGGCATCCACAAACAGGATCGTGGGGAAAGCGTTACATTTTTTTTTTTTTTCCCATCATCAAACAATCTTTATTCGGTTAAAATATAACCATAAAAGATACATAAAAACAATTAAAAAACATAACGCCAAATGCAGTACGATTATATTAGTTGTATCAAATTAGAGAAAAGCCACAAAGGCATACAAACATATATTAAAACAAGTGTCCAAAAAGGCTTCAGTGAGCACATAATGTGTAGTCCGACCCGCATTTGAGCCTTTACAACATAAATTGTGGTACCGTTTACAGTATAAAATAGATCCTCAAATATTCCGGGAAGTGCAAATACCTCATCTGGGTCTGTTTGCTCTGAATAAGGAAGAAAGAAGTGATGCCTATTTAAAGACCACTACTCATAAAGGTCTGTAGATCATAACCGAGGAGAGGGCTGTAAAAGCATGTAGCAATTTCCTCAGTCTGTCAGACCTCTATCTCGGGCCCATGGCAAGATTAATTCCACGCCTCCCAGTGCTTAATTGCCCTGCTTAGAAAATTGCCTATACATACTAAAGTATAAACCTCCATAAGCATTAGGAGGTGTAACATAGCTGGCCTCACTTGTGTACATTGTAAATCTTTTAAAAGAAGTATTAAAAATATTTTTCTTGGACAAATAAAATGTGGACAAAACAATACGAAATGCACAATAGTCTGGGCCGATGTTTTTTTTTTGTTTGAATCTGTTTTTATTGTATTTGTACATATGAACATAGGCATGAAAGGCAACAGACGATCGATATACAATTGTACTGATCTATCCCTCCGTCCTACCTCAATATACAGATCTCCGTTTTAGGCATGGAGTATTACATTACATGTTAATGATATCTGCAGGGCCTCTTAGCTAACAATAAGGCGGTCTAACATGTGCGGCCCAACGTGTACAGGCAGAGGTTAGTGGAGCAGTTCAGGTGTTTTGTCGATATGTCATTGTTTAAGTTCCTTTCAGTTCATATAGTGCGGCTGGTTAAACAGATAGCAAAGTCGATACAACATAAGCATAATAAAAATAACAACAACAGCAGCATTGACCGACCCATGTGCAATGTTCCTCCTTAATGTTTCCCCCCCCCCTACCGGGATTACACAACCGCAGTTACCACACTGTCTGCGCCTCTCCTCACCAACCCTCACCTCAGACAATCCGCATATTCCAGTTTTGTAAGGAACAATACAGCAAGGTACTGCCATTGTGCTGGCCATCGTTCACTCCTTCTCTACATGGATGGGCTCCCTGCAAGGCCTTCCTCCCCATTTTGCAGACTACGATATAATCCCTCCCAGTCTGTTGCTATGGGCTCCTTTCGTAACCCCAGTGTTTCCTCTCGCCGGAGGGCGATTCCTTCTGCCTTAGCCCACGCCAATAGTGAGTACCGCCATGCCTGTATATGTGGGGGGTCTCTCGCTTTCCAGCGTTTGGTCAGGAGTCGTTTAGCTACCACTAATCCCAAGTCCAGGAACCGAGAGGTGACCTTTGTGGTTGGGGTTCGCTTGAAGTGATGGAGTAGGCTTACCGTCCATTCAAATGGCAAATCACGGCCCGTGCACTTTTGCAAGAGCTCACGGATTTCACGCCAATAGGTGAGTATGTTGGGACAGCTCCAGAGCATATGAATCAACCCGGCTCCAGGTTCGTCACATCTGGGGCACACTGCGTCCGTACGATGAAAGTACCTATTTATTAGTTCGGGTGTGAGATACGCTCTGTGTAGAATAAATAATTGTATTTGTCGAAATCGCATGTTCCTGGGTATGCATACCGGGCTTCTAAGTATCTTTTCCCACTCCTTATCCGCTAATTGTCGCCCTAAGTCCAGTTCCCATTTTTGGCGGAGGGGATCCAATCTGACCGCCACATGTATTCGGAGCGACGACGCGAACCAGCGAACCAGGTGTCTACCTCTTCCCATAACATGGAGATACTGAATAGTGAGGTGTTGGGCCGGCTCCGTGTGCATATCTCCCCATCTGCCCGTAAGCGTTGCCAGCAATGAACGATACATTAAAAACTGCCCTGGCGGCAACCCCTCTTCAACCACCAAGGATTCATATGACATAAGCGCACTGTCCCTGTATAAATCACCCAGGGTTTGTACCTCCGCTGCCCGCCAGCTCGCGAGGGACACCGTCGACAGTACCCCTGGCCGCTAGGGGAGCCCTCCAATGGTATCGCGGGTGCATAAGGGATGACGGCTCTTGTGAGGTATAGACATCTACGGTAGCACCGGTACGCCACTGCCAGCAGTAGCGGCGCCGGTCGCGCAGCCCTAGCAGCTGGGTGGAAGAGGCTGGTTATGCGTGTTAACGAATACGGTGGTAGTGTGGTGGCGGTATCATCCCTGTTTCTGTCCGCTAGCCATCTGGCTATCCATTGTATCTGGGCTGCCAGATAATAATGCTCAAAGCAAGGTACCACTAGCCCCCCCTGGTCAGTTGGCAGGTACAGTTTTGTCAACGCCACCCTGTGTCTTGCAGCCCCCCATATGAAATCCCGGAGCAGTTTAGTAAACGTAGTGAAGAAGGCGGCCGGAACGTAGAGAGGTAAATTCACAAAGTAGTACAGGAGTCGAGGGAGAATCACCATTTTCGTCAGCGCCACTCTACCTGTGACCGTCAATGGGAGCGCGCCCCAGAAGCCCATTTGCGACCGAATGGCCGTCACTGCCTTCCCCAGGTTGCCATCCATCAGATCCTTGGGTTGGTGGTAGATCTGAATCCCCAGGTATCGAAACGTACATTCTTGCCATTGTACCTGTGCACCATTAAGCATATATCCTGGGTCCTGAAGTCCCTCCCGAAACGCGTAGAGACAGGATTTACCCACGTTTACCCGGAGCCCCGAGAGGACAGCGAAATCCTGAAGGATGATTGCCAGCTGTGGTGGTATATTATTTACGTCTCGCACGTAAACCAACAGGTCGTCCGCGTACAGGGACACATGGTGCACCGCGTCTCCCTGCGGAATGCCCCCTCCTATCACATCTCGCAATCTGGCCGCCAGCGGCTCTATGGCCAGCGCAAATAATAAGGGTGACAAAGGGCATCCCTGCCTGGTGCCCCTGCCCACCGGTACGGCGTCCGAGATATACGGTCCCAGTCGCACGCGGACTGTGGGGGCTCTGTAGAGTAGGCCAACCATCTGAAGAAAGTCCGGGCCGAGCTCATATTTCGATAGCACGCTCGCTAGAAAGCTCCATTCCAGGCAGTCAAATGCCTTCTCTAAGTCTAACATGAGACACCCCGCCTTAGGCCAGGCGTGTACACTGTCTGTTGCCACCCTGAAATATCGTCGCAGGTTTAACGATGTGCTCCGCTTGGGGACAAATCCGTTCTGATCCGTGTGTATTAACCCTGGTACCACTAGTGCCAATCGGTCCGCCAGCATCTTGGCAAGGAGTTTGTAGTCCACGTTTAATAGCGCCAAGGGTCTGTAGGAACCAAGGGTAGTGGGATCCTTGCCTGGTTTCAATAAAGACACCAGGTAGGCTTCTCTCATCGAGGGGGGCAGTGTATGTTCCTCCAGTGCTGTCATGTATAGCTTGTGGAGGGGCTGCACTAGGGACTCTCTGTAAGCCTTATAATATTCGGCCGGTAGCCCATCCGGGCCCGGCGTTTTCCCTGATGCCATAGCGCCGATTGCATCCCCAACTTCATCTAACGTAAGAGGGCCATTGAGTGCAGCCTGTTGGTTAGCTGAGGCCGTGGGTAATTGGACCTGGTCCAGGAATCTTGCTAGGTCGCTGTCAGAGCAGCGTCCTCGGGAGCGGTACAGTTGTGCATAATGATCTGTCATTACCTTGTGTATCTCGCCTTGCGTGTGCACTAGCGTGCCGTCCGGTCTTCGTATTGCGCCAATCGGGGCCCGCTTATTTTCTTGCGTTATCAGCCAGGCCAATAGGCGGCCCGCCCGGTCAGCGGTGGCGTGGGTGCGTGCTGTGTGAGCCGCGTAATTATGGCACCGCAGCTGCTCCAGGAGCTCCGCATGTTGAGCGCGTAATTCAGCCAGTTGGGTCGAGCATCCGCCCGCCTCCCCCTCTCACCTTCGTGTTGTAACAGCTGGGATTCTAGGCGGGCGAGGGAAAGGGATAGTCGCTTGCGTATATTCCATGTGGCCCCCAGACAATGACCCCGAACCGCTACCTTGAGGGCGTCCCATTCCACTAGGGCGCTACTGGCCGTATCTTCGTTAAGTTCCAGGTAGGTGAGAATAGCCGTCCCTAGTGACGCGCGAAACTCCGGATCTGCCAGTGCGGCCACCTGGAGTCGCCATGTGGGTATGGGCGGGCGGCCCGCCGCCCAGCCCAACTGTATCCACAATGGGTTATGATCAGAGTGTGTCTGCCCCATATACTCGGATTTCATGACCAATGGCAATAGGGGTTGGGAGGCTACCACCCTATCCAACCTTACATGTAGGCCGTGCACTGCTGAGTAATGAGAGTAAATACGCGCACTAGGATTTAGGACGCGCCAGATGTCTGACATTGCCCATTGTGATAGCCAATCCTCCAGCGCCCGCGCGTTTGACGTGGCAGGCGTCTTGTGGAGGGGGGGGAAGGACCTATCCAATTGTACGTTGAGTACCGAATTGAAGTCCCCCTAGGAACCAAGGGAGCCCCACATAGGGAGTCAGGGCCGTTGATAGTCTTGTCAGGAAGGGTATCTGATCTACATTTGGGGCATATATTGATCCCATCAGTATTGGTTGACCATTAAGCTTCCCACGAACCAGAGTGTACCTGCCCTCCTGGTCTATTACCACCTCCTCACAGCTAAACGGGACCCCCGCCCTCACCCAGATCAACGTGCCCCTCGCATGCGCAGAGTATATGGTGCCATACATCTGTCCTCTCCAGCGCCTACGCAGCTTTTCGAGCTCCGTCTGTGTCATGTGTGTTTCCTGCAAGAGGGCGATGCTGGTCAAGTGTCGCTGAAGGTATGCGAATATGGAATAGCGTCGTGAGGGTGTATGCATTCCTCGTATGTTCCATGTGATTACATTAACTGTCGTCATCGTTGGAGTGAGTGTATCGCTGCAACAACAGGCGCGCTATAGCTGTCAGCGTGTCCCGGCCAGGGGTGTGCAAGGATGTGACGGTCTGCTGCAACAAAACCCGTGGGTCAACTTTAAACTTCATAACAGATAGGGCGGACTCCGCAAGGATGTCCGTCCAAACTTTGCAATAGCCTGCAAATATGAACTAGTTCAGTATACTGCCTGATGGGGTTGTGTACCTAAGCATCTCTCCTCTGTAGCTACCCCCTTGTCGCGTGCAGTTAGAGCGCCATCTAAATAATCATCTTGGGCAGCAATTCGAGCCCGTCATAAGCAGGGGTCGATCACCACTACATCACTGTCCAATCATTGTGGGCAAATATGCATCTCAGCCAAATATGTAGCGTATGGCTCTCCGGTCAGCCCCCAGTGCACGTACGGTGTCCACCGCCCCCCCCATGCCTCTCACCATCATTATCGCCCCTTAAAGACATTATGTCCTGTAAACAACAGTGTACTTGCGCGGGCATCCTACAACAATGTCCAGTGTCTCGGCCTCTCATCAGATGATACCATCAGCAGTCTGTGGAGTTACTGCTGGCATGCAGAGATCCTCCGACATCACCGTAGATGGAGACGACGTGCCACTGGCCATCGAGGAGTCACGTCTCCCCGTTCCTCGGCGCTCCCCGCTGTGTGGGACTCCCAGGGTCGCAACCGCATCCAGGACTCCTCGCCGCTCCATTCTGCTTTTTTCCGGACTCGGGGCTGCCGTCCCTGCCCTGTTATAGGGCGGGGTCCCGCGTTTGCTCCGCCGTCTCGGCCTTCTACCTGCGTGCCTGCCCTCATCTTGGCCGGAGGGTCGTTTTCCCGTCCAGAGGCCCTTCTCCTCCATCCAGTCCCATACCTCCGCCGGGGAGTCAAAGAAGCGGGTCTCTCCTTTTGCAACCACTCGCAGTCTAGCCGGGAACAGGAGAGAGTAGGGTAACTCCAGCTCCCGGAGCTGGCGCTTCACCGCCATGTAGTTGCTTCTGCGGCGCTGTACAAGGGCAGTGTAGTCTGGGAACATCATCACTTGGTTGCCGCTTACTTTGAGGTCACCCAGTTTCCGGGTTTCGCGGAGCACCGCATCCCTGTCCCGGTAGTTGAGGAGTCTTAAGAGGAAAGGGCGGGGTCTAGCGCCCGGCTGTGGTTTCAGTGCCGGTACACGGTGCGCCCTCTCCACCACGAACTGGGGCGACAGCGTTCCCGGGGGCATCAGTTCCTTTAACCAGTGCTCTGTATATTGTTCTGGGTTTCTTCCTTCTTCCCCCTCCGGCAGGCCCACTACGCGTACGTTGTTGCGGCGGGAGCGCCCTTCCGCGTCTTCAACTCTATCCTCCAATGCGTGCACTCGGTCGATCATGTCTTGCAACGCCGCCGCATGACTTTGGGTGATGGGCTGGAGTGTTTTGAGTGTCTGATCGTGAGCGGTCACCTTCTCGGCCAGTTTCCGATGGTCAGCATGTAGAAGTGTGAAGTCTGACGTCACCTTATCGATTCGGGCCTCCAGGGACGTCCTGGTGTTATCTAGTGCAGTCCCAAGTTTCTCCACCGCGGCTAGCACCGAGTCGAGCTTGGCGGCCACTGCCACAGATGCCAATTCCATCTCTCCCTCCTCTCGTATGTGGGCAGGGTCCGACCCCCCCGCTCGTAGTGGTCCCTGTTGTATTTTCGCCCGCATTCGGCCCATCACAAGCTGCTGCGTAGTCAGTATTTACCTACAGGACCGCGGGGCGAGATCCCCTCCGTATTAGTGCCACCATTGTCCAGGCCCCCAACAGTGCGCCCTCGTTTCCCTCCTTGTGGGCCGGTGACCTACAACTTCCCCAGACAGTACAGCATCTCCCCTCGTATGACCATTACTTCTTGGCTGTTTGGTGTCCGCCTCCTCACTTCCACGGGCCGCCTCCACCGTGTGGATATTTGAGTTCCGCACTGTCGCGTTCAGATCATTCTCTCAGCGACTGGGGAGCCAGGTCTGCGGCCGTCCCGTATTGCCAACTCACGGCGAGCTATTAGGCCGGGGGCCCTCCTTAGCGATTCACTGTCTTTACTCTCTGCCCCCACAACGATGTCACCACTTCAGTGGGTCCCCACATCAGTGTCAGTCCATTGCACGTCTGTTCCGCCCTCGTTACAGGTCACTCCGGCTCACCGCCACGTCCCGGGGCCCCAGGCCTCTCCTCTGCCGCCTGTGTCCCAGGGCCGGGCGCAACAATTTGATCTAGGGTGCTCAACCGGGGGACCAGGCCTCAGGGTGCCACACCGGGCATCTCCCGCTGCCGTTCAGCACCTCCTAACACCGCTACTCCGCAGTGCTGCGTATCCGTGCAGAACGTATGCTACATGGGGGCCCTACAACTTCACTCCCAGGGCCTCGCACCCGTACCTCGGCTCCCTTTATCTGCAGCCCTTCAGTTAAGGAGGCTCTCGTGGTCTCCGGGGGATCAGTTCCTGTTTTGCTCCACAGTCACCACTCCTGGCGCGCTGGGCCCCGGGACCGGCAGGTGGCAGCCGCAGTCCCCCGCCCCTCCTCCACCTCAGGCAATCGTCTCGCCGCTCTCCGACTCCAGCAGCCCATGGGGGCCCAGCGCGGACAAGGATCCACGCCGTCCGTAGCGGGCTCTCTCCGCAATCCCCTTTCCTCGGGTGCAATCGGCCGTTGTCTCCGGCGCCGCGGAGCGGCCTCTCAGGTAGGCCGTAGCACTCCCCCGGCGGAGGGCGATCGCAGGCCCCCACAGCAAGGGGCCAGTCAGGACGGGGAACCACCGCCGCCCCGGGTGCTCGCCGTGTGGGTCCCACCGGGTGCACTTCTCCCTGCCGGGGCAGTCCGGTCCGATCACCTCTGTCACTCAGGTAGGCCGCAGCGCTGCGCTCCCTCTCTCCGGCGCTGTCGGCCCTTACCTCCAACTTCTCGTAGCAGTCTCCTATGGAGGCCTCAGCGCTCCCCACAGCGGTAGGCGATCACAGGCCCCCGCCTCAAGGTGGCCAGCCAGGCCGGAGACCCACCGCCGCCGCCACCGGCTCACCTCGCGGGCCTCACCGGGTGCACGTCACCCGTCCGGGGCTGCCAGGCCCGATCACCGCCGCCACACAAGTAGGCCGCAGCATCGCGCTCAGCATCGGTGGCGTCCCCAGCTTCTGCCTCTGCCCTCCGGTGGTTTCAGCAGTGGCAGCGACCCGTCACCGTCTCGGGCTCGTTCTTTGCCGGCTGTGGTGGCGCTACTTAAGGGGAAATATATCGGATAATTGGGGGATGCCGTCGGAGCTTTACAAGTTCGCGTCCACCATGTTGGCTGGTTAGCCACGCCCCCCTAGTCTGGGCCGATGTTTTATCGCACTCACAAGGGCCTAGTGAAGAATGAGCAGACCAGCCCTTGAGGAAGCTTGAGGAAAAGATTCAACCTAAAATGTTGTCAATAGCTGAGCAAAGCGTTTTTGATTGTATGGTCAGGGAGCCATGTGTGTTCTTTTCTCACTGCTTGTCCCCGACAGAATCACCTGGTATTTGTATATGTTACAGATCCAGATTCTGAGTTACTGGGTTTACCCCGTGTATACTTAACTTTCTCACTCTGCAAGCGTTGTTGGAAAACTGAAGAAGGGACCATGCCGTTTGGTCTTATTCGCCTGAAAGGAGACCAGACATTATTGGTTCATGGACCTCCTACCGTTTTACAGAAGCTCCACCCATTCGGGCTCAGAGGCGAGTATTCTTAGCAGGAATTATGGTCACGTCCTTTATCACATCCAGGGATCATTAAAGATGTCGGCTTGACTCCTGAGTTTCATTAATTCTTACTCCTAAACATCTCTGCAAATTGCAAATACATTCTAGCCAAAGACCAGAGCACGGTCTACTAATAAGACATATTCAGCAAAACAGGAAAGATTTTATATTAAGTGCTTATCTAAAGGGATCCATCCTTTCTCCCTTCATTCCCATAAGTATCTACCGTTCCTGATAGCGCTGACACATGCAGTACTTCGTTATGCATCAAAGTTCACCTTAGCCGTATCAAAGTATCTTTGCTCACTTGAAGGTTCTTACGGTCTCACAGATTGGTAAAGGAGTTTCAAAAAGGGTTGTTCAAAGCCTTTCCCCCGACAAAAAAGTCTCCGATAGCATAGGACCTGAACACTTTTTTGTCCCAATTGATGAAGAATCCCTTTTAGCCTATCCCAGATCTCAAATACCTTTCCTTGAAAACAGTGCTGTTGATTGCCCTTACCTCAGCCAAAAGAGTCAGTGAGAAATGGACGTTTATGATAAAAGAACTATATTGCAATCATCTGAAAACATTGTAATACTGTGATCGAACTCAAAATTGATACCTAAAGTTCCTACAGAATTTCTCCTGAATTAGACGTTAGTTCTCATAGCATTCTTACAGAATCTGGTGGATATTGCAGCAAAAGCCTGGACATTCACGGATAGCTTAAGTTCTGTCTGGACAGAAAAATAGTATTTTGTACCTTGGATCAATTGCTAGTATCCTTCTCCAGCTCGAGTAAAATATTCCCTTTGTCAAAGCAGAAAATTGCCAGACGGATGGAATCAACAATTACTTTTTGTCCCATGAAAGCAGGGCATTCCACCAGGAGCCTGGCTGCTTTAGCAGCTCTCTACGCTGGTACTTATTACTGACATCTGCCCAACAGGTACTTCAAGGAATTGCCACACCTTCATGTAACATTACGACTTGGATGCAGTGGCAGACACACAGCCGGGGGCCGAGCAATACTTTGTCATTTTTAGGTCTCGCCTGAGCCAGCACATGCGCTGATCTGGCGAGACATTTAGTGAGTGGGGGCTTTAGAAATGCGACCACAAGCTTTTGCTTGTGGCCTAAGGCTTGCTGTTACACGCGCGTGCACGCGCGCAGCAGCCATCTGGCTTCCTATCTCTTCCTCATTAAGCGCATCGCTCAAGCGCATCGCGGGCACCCTTAAATGCGTGTTTTTATTGCCTTTGTTTATGTGACGGAGATACATTGCATTTGGCAGAACATTTTTGGGGCCGTACTGCATGAAATACACCAGGTGGCGCTAACGTGTTTTACAGAGCACCATACAGCATTAGATATAGTGACATTACAGCGATATTCAGCGCTGCTTGTTTAGGAATTGTGCCTTGTTGCTTTAGCCTTCCCGTTCGTTTTCTTTAAAATCGGAGGTCTTTCCATTTGCTTATTACTTGGAAACCAGCACCAAACAGTTGTTTGCGGACTTCCATTTTGGTTGTGGCCCCCGGTGGTGGTATATTAGACAAAAGATCTGGCAGAAAATGGAAACCTCAGCGAGGGAATCTTTTTAGAGCTCTAAAAGTGCAGATACTACAAGCTAAAACCTATTAAATGTGCAAATGCAACACCAGCGCAAGCGAAATTTACTATTGGTTCTAGGTGGGCATAGCGGGTTTATCATGCAATTTGTATACTTTGCAAGCCTGCATAACTGAACACTGTTTGTGCTATTTTATTTTCCAAGACCACTATGCAGGAGCAATTGATCTTTGGTGCTAAACCTAGATGCATGAGAATATAAGATCCGGTGCCTGTAAGACAGACTCGAATCCCGGCTACACTACGAGGCCGAACTGTATGATCTTAGGCAAAACAAATCACTTTATTGCGTCCCCTTTTGCAGTACTGCGCTATTTAAAGAGCACCTATGAGTAATACAGCTCAGGGTCCACATGTCAGAATATACTTAGTGTCTGATAGACCATAACATTTCTCTGTATATAGGATACTGACCACTGCACATCACACACTAAATTGTGGGCCTGATTCCCAAAGGCCAATTTACACTTTTGTGAATGTTTTTATTACTTTTTGCCATTTACAAACTACGTGCAGAGTTTTAGGACTCCGCACTCCCTATACTTATGTGTGTGGAGTTCTCCGCCCCCCATTGTAGAGTCTCCGGCTGCAGAGCATTCTGCACACAAGTAATAGGAGTGCAGAGTCGTAAAACTCTGCACACAGTTTGTAATGGGGCCAGATTATGTACGGCAAAACGGACTTCGAAATTTTTCTAGAATCCTAGATTGTCATTACAATGATTAACTGTGTTTAAGGCATGGTTTTCATAAAAATTGTCATGTTTGTAGAGACTGAACAGAGGTGTGAAAGATACATGGGGATGGCGCACGGTGCAATCAGTGTAATGGGAGTACGGTGGGGTGATGGGGCCACTTCACCTAACCTTGCAGGGAGGACCCCTTCGGTATTGTTTCGCCACGAGTGAGGCGTGTAACTCTATTGGGGTATTGCCCAGTATAATCAGATCATGTGCATAGGCTAACATATTAATATTATGTTACCTAATTTCAGAGGTAAGTTAAGGATCCCCTACAAACTTGCTACCAAATCTGACAGATTAAGATTAACAAGCATTGGCATAGCCAATAGGTCTCGCCTTTGGGACCTTATAAGTGTTTAGTTATCCAGCACAATATCCTTGGTGCAACAACATCAAGTGTTGCATGGCTAAACACTTATAAGGTCCCAAAGGCGAGACCTATTGGCTATGCCAATGCTAGTTTTAAAAGGTGATCCATATTGCTCTTCACTTAGTCTGCACTGTTATGTTTGTGTCATATAATACTGCTTGCTATTCTGATTCAAGCATGTGAATCTATGAAAGATGCAGTGCTGAAGAAGAAAACTGTTACTTACCTGTAACTGTAATTTTCTATTGTTGGTATCTTTCAAAGATTCACGTTTGACCTCCCTGCCCCCCTGACAAAAGGTTGACCATTTTAAGATGAATAACATTTCAAGTGAGAGGGACTGAGTGAGTAGGGAAGATAAGGTCAGGTCACTCTCTACTCATTGGTTTGACTTAATTGTCTTCAATATTGGTGTTAAGTGGCAACTAATGTGACACAATGTAAAGGCCTTTCCGACCTTTTATGATCTCGGACTGCTTTTGTAAGGCTACCGTAGGACTCCCATGTCTACGACGGGGCATGGTTCAAGATTGTGACTCTATCAGAGATACCAACACCAGAGAAGTATAGTTTACAGGTGAGTAACTTTTTTTTTATTACACATGTAAATAAAACACATAAGTGAATCGGACTCTGTATCTAGTTCAAGACCTGCCCTTTCCAAATCATTGGTATTAAGTGCGTTTATCAATTGAAGTAAATGAAGACTGTAACTCTACGATGCAGTGATTAAAAAAAAAAAAAAAAAAAATGTTTAAAGTGCGCAGTAGAGTCCGGAACTGATGGTGTTGTGAAGCCTGGAGTACAATTCTCCTTTTTAAAGGCTTTTCATATGAAACATTGTGGAACACTATTTGCGCTCAGTATGAAATCACACATCAGAGTTGTAACTGTTCTGCATTTCAGCAGTGTCACAATTGGCATTTTACCTATATTTATTGTTTGTAGGAATTTGTACCAAATTGGTGTTTGGATAGTATTTTTTTTTTTTTAGTAGTAAAAATACTTTATTCGGTTATCCAAAACCATCAAAGTATACATATAAACAATAAAATACATAAATAACACAATTGTAATTCATTAAAAAAATGATACTTTTTGAGAATTGTTGTACAGTCATAATACTCATAATAGGTGCAACTACCTCTCCAGAATTAAGAACATCATATTGTAATGATATTGATTTAGAATACAGTATAAGTAATGCTCTAATCAAAACGTACCAGTCCTGCATGCATTATAAAAATTTGTACGAAAGTGCAGAGTGCATATCACAGTCTAAGCTCTATGGAATTCTGTATGAGTAAAAAGCATTACACGGAAACCAGAGTAATGCTCTTGCACATTAATAATCATGAGGTAGTTCGCTGCACGATCTTACTACAATTATACCAGACGTTTGCTAAAAAGTGGCTAGCTGCAAACACAATCAAGGAAAAAGTGCCACTTTTCAGTACTCTCTGTGCTCCTAAGTATCTAGTTACCCCCAGATTCTAACAGATTTGTTGTGTCCACTTTCGACGGGAGCCCAAGTACACCGTGCAAAAGAACATAACATGCATCTTGGTTTCGAGGTCCAAACAGCAGGCTGGGCACAAGCTTGACACCAGTTCTTATTTGCGAAGGAAATGTGAAAGATCTTGTGAAAGATCTCAGCGGGAGAATGCCTAGCCGTTAGCACATGCACAAGCTCTTAACTAAAGGCAGGAAAATTGGGTCCAAGAATGGCTCAAAACACAGGGTCATCTTGAATTCTAGATATTTGTTTGTCAGATGACCCTTGTCCAAAGTGCCTACATAATGCTCCTATTTATGCCCAAAGCAAGACTTCAAACCACCAAGCTCAGCTTTGCATATGGAGTTTGGTTCGTCCCACAGTCTCAACAAGCCCAGCTTATGGAACCATTTGTGGACAAAGTTTAGCCAAGGTACCCGCATAGCATTAGTGGTATTAACTAGATCCCTGAGGGAATCTCTATAATCAGTGAGCTCGGGTGTAGACCAAAGACAGGACCCAATACACTAGAGGCTTGAGTAAGGCCAGATCAGCAATTCTTTTAGGCCTAATTCAAAGAAAAGGGTAGTGAGAGGGGCGCTGATCGGTAGAGATACCAATAGCTGTGCAAAGTTATTCTCTGCAGTGGCCAGTTGGTGAGTGTCAGCGCAACCCCATATCTCTGCACCAAAGAGCGCGGCGCTGTGCGCTTTTCCCTGATAAATCCCCAATGCCGGCAATAATGAGCGAGAGCTCGTCTTTTTGTACAACCTTAAAATGGCACTAGATCTGTGTTCAATGAGCAGCATGCTCTTAGTCAGGGCACGAGTCGGGGGTACACGGTGTCCACCCACTATTTTCACAGGGTGGACGCCGTCCCCCCTGCCTGGAAGTTGGGCCCCACAGAAATATGTTGAACTTGTCCCAGTGTAAGACACCGGGACAGGTTAAGCAGCGCCTGCACGTTGTCTGCTTTCCATTTCCAGCAGAAACGTGCAGGCAGTGAGGGGGGTTTTGTTCACCTCCAGCCTGGCCGAAGCTAAGGGGCCATGAGGCCTCCTTTTTTTTGAATATCCTGACTGGATGAGTCTTGGAACCTCATTCTTAAATTAAATACACCGTAGGGGAAACAAAGGCACACATCTTGCTATCTCTTCACAAGTACTTGAGAGGCATGCTTTTGCCTTTGTTCTGTCTCTGTATGTAAGTGCAGACACTGTAAGACTGTCAGAAGGGGTGGTCTGTCCCAGTATTTACACAAATAATTTAAATAGCATTAATTTTATTTCTTTTATAGCGCGACGTCGTGACATCATGATGTCACTTGCATAGTGTCTAACTTGGTCAGTCCCCCACTTCTTTTTATAGGACTTGTGCCCTGCTCTTAGTCGTTTGGGCTACCGATTTAAGTTTCTCTGTCAGTTTGAACGCCAAGTACAGGGCTGGCGCTAGGCATGGGCGGCTGCCCAGGGTCTGGTCGCAGCAGTGGGGCCTTGCACCTTTAAATACTTCAGTGTTTCGAGGCCCAGGGGGCCCCCTAAGAGTTTAAAGGTTTTCTTTTTTTATCCATTTCCCCTGCTGGTCCCTCTCTCAGGGCCTAATCGCTGCATCTGCATGATGATGGCAACGATTTGATACGTACTTAAACTGCCCTTACATGTGAAGTGCGCCCTGCCCTTGTATGAATGAAAAGCAGGATATCCTGCAGGGCGCACAACAAAGGATAGAATGACGTCCTGTCACGTGAAAACTGCTCACCTAGGATGAGGGAAAACTGGGAAAGGAAGCATAGAGGTGGGAAAAAAGGGGGGGAGAGCAGATAGGTGTGAGTATGGCAGTGAGACAAGGGGTGCAGGCAGAGGAGCAGACACAGCATAAACAAGTGGCTGGAGCAAGGCTTTATGTGTCTTAGACCCAGCAGTAAATTAGAACGGACATTGAAACGGCCCCATATCTTTTCCTATATTCATGTACTTACTTGACCTGCAAAAAAACTGGTCTAGTGTCTGCACGATGAAGGTATGACACGTTTGCAGGGTCGGACTGACCTATAGGGCAATCAAATCAGGCTGTGCCCGACGGTCTAATCTGTCAGGTCAGTATGTAGGCTGTTTTTTTGGTTGTTTATAGGCCTGCTTTATGGTAATATGAGCCGTTTCTTTTACTGTTGATTTTCGTGATATTAAAACAAACATTGCTTACATCAAACTCAAAGCTATGCAGTCTTCCATACCTTACAAAATCGTATACAGTATGTCTTTACAAGTTAAAAACTGCTCTAATTTGCAAATAGAGAAATTTTTCTAGCTGCCTAATTCACTAATGGGGGCCACTTTTATTTCGGTGCTGGGGCCTATTTCCTGTCTGTCTGACAATGCATGTTAGGGTAATACATGGTAGCAAATTAGTTCTTGTTTGTAGTTCACATGCTTCACTTAATTTTGCATTCCTTAAAAATGTTAGGTATTTCCAGGATGTGTGTTTCTGTAATTCGTTTCACAGCATATTACACTTGTATGGTGCACACTTTGTACTGAGTCTCCTCCAGGTGTTTATAAAAGGCTACAATTGAGAGCTTTGAAGTTGAGGCTGAAGGCAGTACAACTTTCTCACTGTGCCCACCTGGGGGTCAAAAAGGTGTCCAGAATGCATGATCATTCAATACATGGCCTCTCTGCAGAGAGCACAGAGGTACAGTATTCAAGATGCAGTTGTGATTCTGTGCAAATGTGTGTGAAGGAGACACTCATTGGTCAAAACAGTGACAAGGTGAAAGCAAAATAATTTTTTGTTGTTACTCATTTATCGTAAACAGCTAACAACCATTGACAAAATCAATACTCCTGGCTGTTTTTAGGTGTATGTCGGTTGTTGTGTTATATTTCTGTTTTCAATCACGGAAAGCCCAGAGAGGAAACAAAGTACCGGTCAGATTGAACTCTATGTGGAATCACAGAAATTTAGATTACCTGTTTAAGCTACACCCTTAATTACATAGACCACACCCCTTTTAGAGACCCACTCATTTTTTTCAGCCAGCTTAAAGGCCTGGGCTGGCAGAAAGGGAGACAGGGAAGAGGAGAGATGGATGTAATGGGCAGAATCGATGCGAACAGGCTGGTAGAGAGATTAAGGGACGAGGTGAAGGGCATTACATTCAAAAGACAAGGATGTAAGAGGGGTAGAATCCATGCAAAATGGTAGGAGGCAGGGAAACTGGTGAACTTTGAAATGCAGAGGTTCCTAATGAAACATTTAATAATTTGTTGTGTGCCAGGCATGCCTCACACTTCCTAGTGTTTTGGGGTTTCACCCTCCTCAAGAATACTTTGAAAAATGGCAGAAGATAGTATTTTTGGCCCATTTTCCATAAAAAGTGGTCCACAGGTCCTGTGTGACCCATTCTTACCAGTCTGCACCACTTTCTTGTGCCTCATTCTCATGTAAGAACTGCACTCCTGTCTTTTCCCTTCTGTAATCCCCACTTTCCCATATGCTCCATTTTACTCTTTCAATCAACACACTTTCCTGTCTGCAACATTTGCCCCCATTAATCACCTCTCTTTATTGTGTAATGTTCTCTAGTGTGCAACATTCTGCTCTCCAAGCTCCTTTCTCTTTAGAACACCATTATAATCCCATGTGTACTGTGCCTGTGTTGTCTCCTCTCTTCCTAGTGGACAAAACAGGAGCAAGCGCCATTTGTATGTGAATCTTATTGTAAACATTACTGCTAAATCAGGTGAAAATTCTTTTTGCAACTATTTGTGCCATAATTGCAATGGTCAGCAGGTCACAAGTTTGAATTGGCTATTAATAAAACATATTTACAGAGCGGCAAATGTGTTAAAGTAAGCGATTTATAAAAAAGTTGGTGTTCCATTTACTTTTCTTTGCAATTGAAGCATTTTCACCCCTTGAAATGTGTTCCTACTCAAGGGTAGACATTGCCAGTCTAAAATAGTTCAATCAAATTAATATATATCTGCTTTATACCAAGGACTCTCACTGTTTTTCACAAAATATATGTTTATGTTCAAACTCGGAAACAGGAAATACTGCAACACAGGAGATACATGAGAGAATAGTGCCAACATACCATATTGATCCATTGTCCTAGCTCAATGTACAATTATGGTTACTACTTAGGGAATCCATCTTTATTTACACATGCAATAAGGCTCTGTTACTGGACACTCAAAAAGTCAGCATGCTGTGATAGTCTTCTTAGGTAGGTGACACTGTATGATCATAGGTGATTCCCAGCTCAAAGATTTTTCACAGTGTGATCATAGGCTAAGAAAGCTGACCTAATGTGTGACCACCTGCACAGCATGCTAAGGGTTTAGTGCGGAAACACAACCCGGCCAGTGGGGAGCAAAATGGACAGGAGAAACAACAAGCAGTGGAAACAGTTCAACTTACCAAGCGGTACTGAGACAGGTTTCTACGTACCAGCTCTTTTCTTCTGGTTCACTCAGTCCTCGAGTCTGTGTCTCTGCCATGAGTTTGCTGACAACCCATCAGAAGACAGGATAGGAACAGGGGCTGACCCTTCTACAGCCCCACTGTATCATGGCTTCTGATGGGGCTTGGGGTGACAATGCTACAATTGCATCACCGCCCAAGCATGCTCCTGTGTTTCACAGATGTGCATTTCAGGGAGCATGCTCAGCTTCTCTATGGCTTGCGAATGTATGAAGAGTGTGAAAAGGAGCATAGCACTGACGAAAACAAACACGCAAACTGACTTAGTTTGGGTGTTTATACTTTTTGCCTTTCAAAGCTGTTCAAAGCAGCTTCTTTTTGCCTGTTGATACTAGGCAGCGGTGCTCTAGCGGCCTCAGGCACCAGCTGGCACTGGTAAAAGGATTGGGGATAGAGGAAGGGTAGAGGTGGATGTAAAGAAGAACAAGAAAAACAAAATAAGAGACTGGGGGAAGAGTGGCGAAGATCAGCACATGGAGAGCAGAAGTAAATGTTACAGGGTCAGAACCAGCAAGAGGAGAGTAGAGATGGGAGAGAGCTGAAACATGAGGAGTAGAACATGGAGGAAAGAGGTGGATCTAAAGAGTGCAGAACCAGTAAAAAAAATCTTGAGGTTGGAGAGAAAAATAAAAGGTGCAAGAGTGCATGAATGGGAACAGTAGATATAAAAGATGCATTAGGAGAATTTAAGTAGCAGGAAGAGGGGAAAGTGAGAGGTGGATTTAAGAGGTCAGGATCACCAATAGAAGGTAGAAGGCTGGGTAGGGAGGGAGGGGAGAGGTTGCCATTACAGGGGCAGAATCAGTGAGAAAAGATTAGAGGCTGGGGAGAGATGAGAGATGAAGTGTGCAGCAGGGAGGAGAGAGGAGGTGAAAGAGAAGCAGAATCAGTGAGAAAAATAAGAGGCAGATGGATGTAAGAGATTCAGAAACAGTGAGACTAGGTTCAAGGCTCGAGTGAGAGATGATAGGTGAAGGGTAGCACATGGATGGGAGCTGGTCAGAGACACAGTGCCAGCAGAGAACTAAAGTGGAGGGGGAGAGAGAGGGACTAGTGAGAGGTGGATGTAAGAGGGGCAGAATCAATGGGTACTCTAAGAGTCAGGCAGAGAGATGATGTGAAGTGTAAAGCATTGAGGAGGGAGAGAGAATACCTTATTGTCTAAAGTTTACATAAAACTATATACAATAATTACTTTACATAAAACTTCAGAAAATGCTGATAAAAAGCACCATTAAAATTCAACACATTTTAATTAAAAATTAAAGACCAAGTTAAGTATTTTTCTCCCAGAGCTTAACCGTATGTCTCAAGAGCTTTACAAGGTTACCCACCACTTTTGCAGAACCGCCTTTAAAGCACAATAATACAGCCTCTGGTATTGTTCTTATGCCCTCAGCATTAAACATTGGCTTTAAATATTTTTTCCGCACGTCTAGTAGGGCTGGACATAGGCACATTATATGTTCAATGGACTCTTCGGCTAACTTGCACATCCTACATGACTTGTCAGTGCAGCCCTTTAGTTTCCATGAACCATCAAAAGCCTTAAAAGGGAGGTAAAAATACCTGAATCTCAGAAATGCGTTTTTTGTCCTGAAACCGCACATTAAAATCAAAGTAAGGTTGTCTTAAGCTAGAAAAGGTGTCTGAAATATATCTGCTATGCTTATATCTGGAGGCTGCATCTATGTCACTTCTCAAGATTAGGTTTTTCACTCACTTTTTTTAATACTAATTTGCGCACTGCTCTTGGCATGGATGCTAGTGCCACTATCGAGGTGAACCTATATTCTTACAGTAGCTATTCCAGTCGCTTTTCTCCATTGAGGAGATAGGTGGATATAACAGATGGAACCAGTTGGAAATTGGATGAACTTGGGGGCATGGGAGAGATGGACGTAAGAGGGACAGAGTACACATGGTAAGGTAAGGTAAGAGTCTGAGGGAAAGATGAGAAAAAGAGTAGAGCATTGAGGGGTAGGTGGATTTAAGAGGGACAGAATCAACAAGAAAAGATCAGATGCTCTGGGAGGATGGAAGGGGAGACATGGATGTAAATGAAGCAGAACAAGGAAAGAAGTTATGAGGCTGAGGGAGAGATGAGAGTTGAAGGGGAGCATGTGGGTAAGATGTCTGTGTTCATAAGAGACAGAACCCGCAAGGGAACATAAGCAGAGTGGAGAGAAGTAATGGTGAGAGGTGGATGGAAGAAAGCAGAACCACCGAAAATGTTGAGGTTGGGCGGAGGGAGACAGGAGGGTAGAGGTGGCAGTTAGATGGGCAGAACTAGCAAGAGAAAGTTGAAGCAAAAAAGTAAGAGTCTGAAAGGGAGGTAAAAATGCTCTAATACTCTTCAGCCGGCTCAGAAATTATCAGCATCTTCAGACATTATCTTGTTGCCCCTTCCTCAAAAATCCTAGAAAAAAGAGGTCAACTTCCAAATTTCTTTCATAAAAAGTAAGTTACTCATTGACAATGTGCCGGTTGGCTTCTGACAACTCTAGGAGTTTTAAGTAGCATTTCCTACTGATTCAGATGATTTGTGCCTGACCCTTGAGGTTTTTATGACAGAACCCCCCATGCATTTACCACACATACCTTTACAGTCAGTACCCCAACTGCGACATTACCATGCATCCCTTTACAAAGCAAGTCTCTACAATGACTTGCCTTAGGGGGTTGCTAGACTTTGGAATAGTATAAATTACTATTCCAACTGTAGTCCAACAACACATCCCCTAAAGCAAGTCGTTTTAACAACTTGTGTGGTAAAGGAATGCGTGGTAATGTCGCAGTTGGGGTAGTGACATCGGTGTAAAGGCACATCGTGGTATTGACTGTGGTGTAAAGGATGTTTCCGACTCTTGTTCATGGAGTTAGAGCAGCCTAAATATTACTAAACATTAGTGCCACATTTGACACAGTGCTTATAAATCAACTAGTACAACGTGGAAATTAAGGTATTCCCCTAGTGTGGCTAACCGCTATCCTATTTGGGAAATCTGAAGCAAGCCACTCATCACTTGTTTCTGTTCTGTACTAAACCTCAGACTTGTGGAATTTATTGGGTCTCCGCTGTTTAATCTTTATCATTCCCAATTAGCCTTACTCATTCAGTCCTTTGGTTTCTTGTTGATATCTTGCGCATATTGGTACCCAAACATTCATTTCCCTCAGTGGCAATCTGCCCAAGAATATGTTTGGTCTTGCATGCTAGCAGTTAATTTCTGAATCAAGACAAATTCAGTACAACTTTATAGTGACACAGCAAGGGTTCTAATTTTTAAAGGATCTCATACCATATGGTGTCCTCTTTGTTGGCTTGTGGAGCTGGGTCAATCACCCACATTTGCACAGTCAGCAAAAAAATCTTGGATTAATTTTCCAGCATCTCTTTTTTCAGAACAGATTAACCTTGTTTTATCCACTTGCTTTTACTACATCCATAAGTAACACAAAATCATCCCTTTTCTCCCCTCTCACTGCAGTAAGGCTGTTATACAGTCCATTATATTCTCACCATCTTGGGTTTCCTGCCTTTTTTACATTCAGTACCCTTCAAATCATTCAGAACAGTAGAGTAGAGGGCTCCTCATCTGAGACTTGCTGCATCGCCAGGGCAATTCTTCTCACCTTTTTGCTGTCTGCTGGGTTTTTGGTTTGAAACCCTCTATCTACAAGGCACCATCCATTCATCATTATGCACTTCATTAAAAAGGTTCTCTCTTTGTTCAACACTCCTTATGTTAATTCCAGAATCCTGTACTCTGTGCCAACCAAACTCCTGTGCCACCAGATCCTTCTCCTTTCTAGATGTGCAAGACTGGAACTCTCTCCCTCTTGAACTATGGTGTAACTCCAATCTTTTGCAAAAACACTTAAAACTGTCCTTTCGCCACATTAAAGTCTGCACCTCTCCTTTGGAGCTCTCTTAGTGCCAGGATGCCCGGTTAGCATATCAAATTCATTTATCCTTTTCAATAGAACAATAACAAATTTTAAATCATTTAATGTATTTCTATTTAATACAGATGTAAAATATAGGTACGCATTTTATAAGTATTATTAATTTTTAACCATTTTACTCACATCCAAACTAAGTAAGTAGCTTCTTGCAAAGAGGCTTCAACAATGCCATATAATCTGTGATCTCTGAATAAACTGCACATTTTACAAAACGCAGCAGTTCGTCTCTTAATGAGAATTCCAAAGTTCAAATCTTTCTCACATGTATTGTTGGAGCTACACTAGCTTCCCATTAGAAAGGAAGTATCCTTCAAGGCACTGTATACTGCTCACAACATGGGTCCTGAGTACCTTAGAGAAAATTCATATGGTACACTCTTCGATCAACCCCCTTGGGAACAGTGGAAACACCTAAAATAAACAGAGTCCTGGAGTGGCAGAAGCTTTATCTCGTTCCTTGCAAACTCTGAAACAAAATGTCTTTGCATTTCATAGCCCAGTCCGATTTTATCTGTTTTAGAAAAAAACTTAAAACTTTTCAACTATGTTGCCCAATTAGCTTTATTTACTGTTACAGCTGCAGACGCCAGCGCCACATTGGCACGCTCTCTGAACAATATCAATATAATTAATGGCCAATTGAAATGACTTCCTATGATGTCACTTCCTGTGAAGTTAAATCTTATGCAAATTATAGGGGCCTCGCATTTTCCTATTCTGCCCAGGGCCCCATGAATCCTAGGACCGGCCCTGCCCAAGTAGTCAAAACTGTGTACTCTCTCGAGTAGTTTACTACCACCTCTAATAACAGAATTCTTCGAGGCACCCATTCCAAACACCATATACTTGGTTTTGTTAGCATTAAGCTCTAAGACCCTGGACATGCAGAAATCTAAAAATGTATTAGTCAGGAGCTGGAGCCACATAAGTGTTTTCGAGATGAGGAGCAAATCGTCCATGAAGAGAATGGGAGCCTTTCTGTTATTCAAAGTGGGTGAGTCAGTCCTAAAATCTAGGAGTACTTTCACTATTCATATAAAGAGTGAATAACATCGAGGCAAGAACGCACCCTTGTCGCACTCCACGCATGCTAGGGATGTTGGATGGTTTATATATGGGCGAAAGGAATTCTTGTAACTTTATTTGTTTGTACCTCTAGGTGGTAGTAAGGTACCATATATTGGCCTGGTCGTTTTTTTATTTTTTACTGTTAAGCCATAAAATGTAGGTCTCGCTCCACCTGCGGGAAAGTGGTGCATGTATTTTTCCACCCACCCCACGTAACTGGAATGAAAGCATTACGGACCTAAAGTAGTTCACATTATTGTTGTAGGTTTTTTAGTGTCATAAGGCCTGTTTTACTGCCAACCCTTTAGGTTATCTTCCGAGTGAATCCGTCTAAGTGTGAAAGAATTCCCAGTATCCAGGCCTTTTTGGCTGTCCTTATCTGCCATACAAACCAAAAATTGGCCACTCGAAAACAAATGGTGTGGGCGCTTATGAGAAACCCCGGCCTGACTCACAGATCTTGTTGAAGGGGCAGATGACTGTTTGTACTATTCTCTTAGTCATTCTCGACCTGCCGATTTTAAAATCGTCGTTTATCTAACTCCTAGCACCTTATTGGTGACCGGTGTACACCAAACTCTGTAGTAGCATTCTATCGATCCGGGGGTTCCTTATCAAATTTGGATCCCCAAAGTATTGTGTAATTGTGCTTATATTGTGTCAAAAGCATTGCTACCCCCAAAAAAGGAAATTAAAAATGTGTCATTCATTCCAGGACACCCAAGTTTAATTCCGCCTGTTCGTTCATCACTTTTTTTAGACTTTGTCATGTATTTATCATACTCAAGACAACTAGTTTCTGGGACCATTCTGCAATATTGTCTCGCACATTCGTCAAGACCCACATTTCTTTCTATTTGGATAACAAGTAAAAAGCTGCCAAAAAAGGATGTTCTTAAGGTATTCCCTCCACCCCCCCCGCCAGCTAATCCTTTCTATGCCAACCGGCAGGGAAATAGAAAAATTGGATTCTCCGTCCAAAAGATATTTCTTCTAACAGTGTCTTTGGTCTTCAAAGGACGCTGCGTTCGCCATAATGTTTTCGTAATAAAATGTGGGTACATTAAAAAAAAACAGCTTTTTTTGTTTACATTTTTAGTTTGTGAAGTAGAAATGATCCTGTACACATACTAGCTGGTTGTCTATTGAAAATGTTAAGAGTTTTTCATGAAACGTGGTATATTATTTGTGCACCATTTTCTAATTGTTTTAGTCGTGAATTAATGTTCTCGGGAATTCTAAAACATACATTGCTGGCGATGAGGTGAGCGCAACACCCCACAGTGGTGTCAGTCTTTTTTTCACTAAACACAAACGGCAAAATAAAGATTGTGAGTACCTGGATAGGTCTTGAACTTTGAGCTGGAATTAAAATAAAACTACAAACAAACGGTGCATTAATCTACATTTTAAGCACCTCAAGGAGACCAGGGCACACTTCAGATAGGTGGAAAATTGCATTTTCACCAGTAAAAATGTCAACTTAAAGAGATCTGCCATTTGAGTACCAGACACTGCTTCCTAAAGAAAAAATGTAGATTGTCATATGGGTTCACAGTGAGGACACCCCAACCTTCGGGAGCGCTCGGGAAGAGCGCAATGAAATCCTACTCTCATCCATGTCATTGCTTTCATGGTTTCAAGGGAGAGGCAAGTACTACTAGTGGGGTCCCACCTTCCGGACCCGCTATAGGACAAAAGCACTATGAGGGATTCATAAACGGCCCTTGGAATTCCGGCTGCCTCCTGTGCAACTGCTTGCGCTGTAGTCTGGAAATAATGGTGATCTTCAACCTTCTGCTTGGCAAAGATCACTTCAGATTGGCTGCTGGGTTCACGGAAAGCTGGATCTCTTATCACAGCCATGATGGTTTCTCCACCTGAACTTGCACCCTTCTTGGAAGTGGAAGCAATCTGCATACCTTAAAAAGCAACTTCCACTGCCACCTTCTGGATGAATGAAGTATTTTCCAAAGACTGAATACATCACTTCAAAGATAGACGTCACAGGGCTTATTTGTGGAAAACCTAGGACACATATCTGAAAGAGACACGTTAGTGACAGATTCCTTACCTTAGAATATCCCCAGGCGTCAGGCTGGATCCGGAAAGTTTTTTGCGTAGCAGTACCCTTGCGCGTCGGTAGGCGGCGTCGTGCGGCTCCGTGTCCGTCGTCAGCGTCGTGGTCGCCGGGATGACGTCGCGGGCAGTACTTAGACGCCGGCCCTGCGCGCTGACGTCAGTTCTGTTCTTCGTTTTCCGCGCCAGTAAGCGCAGATCCGGGAAGAGCAGTGCCCTAGTCACTTTTTGACTACCCTTTTTTGTGAATTTTTTCACTGTTTCTTCATCGAGTCTTCACGACTCCTAAGGTGTCGTAGGGATGCCCGGCTTTAAGCCATGTGAGGCCTGTGGTCGCATGATGTCGATCACGGACCCGCATCTCGAGTGTCTCTTCTGTCTCGGCCTAGACCACGACACGAAGTCGTGCCCTGACTGCCGGAAACTTCATCCGAAGGCTTTGCGAGAGCGGTCTCGAAACCTCCTCGAGGTCCGGCAGTCGGCTCCGCGCCGCACCAAGCCCCGGTCCCGGGAGAGGTCGAGGGGCCGGTCGCGGAGTCCCCGCCGTTCGTCGGAATCCAAGTCTTTGCGCTCCTCCGGTAAGTCGAAGCACAAGAAGTCTAAGAGGCGTCATCGCTCTAAGACTTCGCCTCGCCGGTCTCGCGACTCGGCTGAGGCCCCAGTCGGCACTGTCCCCGCGGCCCCGGACATGCTTGTAGAGCCGCCCCCGAATTACCCGTTCTTTCCGGGTTCGGGGGCGACTCCGGCCGAAATACAGGAATTTCTGTCGGCCATGGCCCGCCTCTTCGGGCCTTCAGGTCCCTCCGGTGCGCCTTCGGGCCCCGCGGGCCCTGATGGGGTTGCCCCGGCGCCGCCGTCGACTCCGGTCTTGGCGCCGCCTGTCCCACCAGCCTTCATCCCGGCCTCGGTTCCGGCCCCGGCCTCGATCCCGGCTCCGGTGGTACCGCAACCCCCATCGACGCAGGTTGACCTAACCACGCCTCCGCCGACGCCGATGTCCCCGGTGACGTTCCTGACGCCGTCCGGGGCTCCGGACGGCGTCGGTCCCCGGCTTTCTCCGGCTCCGGACATGGAGCCGGACCGACGTCGCTCGACGCCGGCTCCGGCGCCGATGAGACCTTGGGTCCCAAATGTCCCTCCTCCTCCATATTTTGAACAAGAGGAGGACCAGGAGAGCTGGGAGGGGTCTGAGGACCCTCTCACACAACAGTGTGAGTTTGATCCGGACTGGGCTGAGTAACTTGGGGATACCAGTGGTCTAGACACCTCCCCTGACACTGGCATGCTGTCTCCTCCCGTGGCTACGGACGAGGGAGCTAATTTTGCAACGGTGTTGCGTAGAGCAGCTGGAGCCTTACATCTCCAGTTGCCTACTGTGGCCGTCAGGACTAACCTCCTGACAGAGGTGCTTCAGCCGGCGGCTTCCTCTTCGGAGACTGTGCTGCCGTTTAATGATGCACTCACTGACGTTCTTTTGGGTGCCTGGTCCAAACCCACCACAGGGGCTCCTGTGGATAGGAACGTGGCCCGACGCCATCGCCCTGCTCCGGGCGACCCCTTGTTTCTCTCCCAACATCCCACCCCTGAGAGCTTGGTTGTCCAAGCCTCTGCCTCCCGAACCGCCTTCCCTACCGCCCCTCCGGATAGGGAATCCAAACGCCTGGACCAATTTGGGAAGAAGGCTTTTTCTTCCTCCAGTGCTGGCTTGCGGTCCGTCAACACCGCTTGCCTTTTGGGCCGATATACCCACTCCCTGTGGGATTCGGTGGCGGCTGTTTTGCCGCAGTGTTCTGAGGAGGTCCAGACACTGCTTACCCGCGCCATTGCGGAAGGGCGAGATGCGGCTAAATACACCATCCGTTGTGGCCTTGATACCGCCGACTCGCTGGGCAGATCGCTTGCGACGACGGTGGCGCTACGTCGCCACGCCTGGCTGAGAACAACTGGTTTCTCGGGTGATGTCCAGAATACACTCATGGACATGCCCTTTGATGGAGTCGGTCTTTTTGGTTCAAAGGCAGACCATGCGCTGGAGCGGTTTAAGGACTCACGGGCTACGGCCAAGTCCCTGGGCCTTTCTGTTGTACGCCCTCCGCTCACCTCTGCTTTTCGCCCCTTTCGTGGCCACGGAAGGGGCGCCCAGTCACGTCAGCTGCCCAGCCACCGGCCCGCACAGCAAGCGTCTACGCGTGGCCGAGGACGTGGATACCGCCGTGGCGGTTCGGGCAACCAGCGTGCGGGTCAGGCCACCACCTCCAACCCGTCCGCGGCCTCCAAGCCCTCCTAGTCCCTCCTTTCCGGTGCACAGCACGCCAGTAGGGGGCAGGGTCCGCCATCACCTTCACCACTGGCGTCCCATCACCTCGGACAGGTGGGTCTTGGACATTGTCCGAAGGGGCTACTCCCTCCCCTTCGAGACCACCCCCCCAGCGATGCCACCTCAATTCCACCGCATGTCAGGGGATCACTTGGTACTTCTGCAGAAGGAAGTCACGGCCCTCTTGGCCAAGAGGGCCATCGAGCATGTTCCGACCCCAGAAGTAGGACGTGGTTGCTACTCCCACAAGGAGAAGTTCAAGATGCTCACCCTAGCTCAGGTCTTGACTGCCCTCGACCCTGGAGACTGGTTGGTAGCGTTGGACTTGCAGGACGCTTATTTTCACATCCCCGTCCTGCCGGCCCACCGGCGTTACCTGCGGTTCACGGTAGGCCTCGAGCATTTTCAGTTCACCGTGCTCCCCTTTGGCCTTACAAGTGCCCCTCGGTGTTCACGAAAGTGATGGCGGTGGTCGCAGCTCATCTGCGCCGGGCAGGGGTTCCAGTCTTGCCCTACCTCGACGACTGGCTGCTGAAGGCGGGCTCGTCCCAGGCAGTCGTCTCCCACCTCCAGACTACGGCCGAACTCCTGCACTCGCTGGGGTTCTCCATCAATGTGCCAAAGTCGCATCTGATTCCTTCTCCACAGCTCCTTTTCATCGGAGCAGTTCTGGACACGACGCAGTTTCGGGCCTATCCTCCCGAACGGCGAGTCCGGGATATTCAGGCTATGATTCCGATCTTTCAGCCTTTATCCTGGGTTTCGGTACGGATGACCCTGAGGCTGCTGGGCCTCATGGCCTCCTGCATCCTGCTGGTCGATCATGCCAGATGGCATATGCGGGCTCTGCAGTGGGACCTGAAGTTCCAGTGGGCGCAGCACCAGGGCAACCTGTCCGATCACGTCCAGATCTCGGAGGGGACTGCACTACAGTTGCAGTGGTGGCTCTCGAACCGGCAATGGGTCATGGACTGATCCCTCTCCCTTCCCCAGCCAGAGCACACAGTTGTGACGGACGCGTCCCTTCTGGGATGGGGCGGTCACATGGGAGAGGCGGAGATCAGAGGCCTCTGGTCTCCGGCGGAGTCCCGGCTCCATATCAACATTCTGGAGCTCCTGGCGATCCGACTTGCACTCAAGGCATTCCTTCCCTCTGTCAAAGGGAAGGTAGTGCAGGTGTTCACAGACAACACCACCGCCATGTGGTATTGCAACAAACAAGGCGGGGTGGGGTCGTGGACCCTTTGTCAGGAGGCTCTGCGCCTCTGGACATGGCTGCAACATCAGGGCATGTTCCTGATGGTTCAACACCTGGCAGGTTCCCTGAACGCCAGGGCGGACGAACTCCAGCCGCAGGTGCATGATGGATCACGAATGGCGTCTTCACTCGGAAGTGGCGCAAGGACTCTTTCTACAGTGGGGAGAGCCTTGGTTAGATCTATTCGCCACCGAAGAGAATGCGCAATGTCATCAGTTCTGCGCGTTGGAATTTCCAAGGCGGCACTCGCTCGGCGACGCTTTTCGTCGCGAGTGGAGTTGCGGTCTGTTATACGCCTTTCCGCCTATACCACTTCTACCCAGAGTGTTGAAGAAGATTCGGCACGACCGGGCCCAAGTCATTCTTGTGGCTCCGGACTGGGCTCGAAGGGTTTGGTATCCCGAGCTACTCAGTATGAGCGTAGATCCCCCGATCCGTCTGCCTCTTCGGGAGGATCTTCTGTCGCAGCAGCAGGGGACGGTCCTCCACCCGAACCTGTCCAGCCTCCACCTCCTTGCGTGGAGATTGAGCGGCGGCAGTTGATTCCTTTCGACTTGCCTCCCGAAGTTTGTGATGTGATTCTGGCAGCCAGGCGTCCCTCCACTAAGGTGGTATACGCCTGCAGGTGGAACAAGTTTGTGGCATGGTGCACAGCAAAGGCTGTGAATCCCCTTTCTGCCCCTCTCTCTGAGGTTCTCCTGTTCCTTCTTTCCCTGGCCCAACAGGGTTTTGCCCTGGGTACCATCAAGGGCTATCTTTGTGCCATCTCGGCCTTCCTCAGGCTTCCTGATCAGCCCTCCCTTTTCAAGTCCCCTGTTGTTAACAGGTTTCTAAAAGGCATTACACACCTCTTCCCTCATGTTCCGTTTGTGATGCCTCAGTGGGACTTGAACTTGGTTCTTACCTTTCTTATGTGCGCTCCCTTTGAGCCTCTACATAACTGTCCTCTTCGTCTTCTGACTCTGAAGACTGCCTTTCTGGTGGCCATCACCTCCGCTCGGCGGGTGAGTGAGCTCCAGGCTCTATCATGTAAATCTCCCTTTCTGTCTGTCCATCCAGACAAGGTTGTTCTTAGGACGCGTCCGTCCTTTTTGCCAAAGGTGGTTACTGCCTTCCACATTGGGCAGACCATCACTTTGCCCACCTTCTTTCCGCCTCCGCATCCTTCCAGAGAGGAAGAGAGGCTCCACCGTCTGGACCCAAAACGTGCGCTTTCCTTTTACATCGACCGCACACACCATTTCCGGGTGGATGACCAGCTCTTTGTTGGCTACGTGGGCGCCAAAAAAGGTCGGGCGGTGCACAAGAGAACCATCTCCCGCTGGGTAACCTTGTGTATCAAAGCCTGCTATTCTTTGGCTAAGAAGGAGCCTCCTGTTGGGCTGCGTGCCCATTCCACCAGGGCTACGGCTGCTACCACGGCTTTGGGCCGCGGTGTTCCGCTGCAGGATATCTGTCAGGCAGCTACGTGGGCCTCGCTGCACACGTTTACAAAGCATTACTGCCTTGACAGTCCGGTCCGGAGGGACGGCTTCTTTGGCCGGTCTGTCCTCCGGGACTTCCTTGTCTGATCTTTGTTCACAGACCCACCACCGGGGTTGGTATTGCTGGGGTATCTATTCTAAGGTAAGGAATCTGTCACTAACGTGTCTATTTCAGATGCACAAGTTACTAACTTGTGTAACGATATATCTGTAAGAGACAGTAGTTAGTGACAGATTCCTTACCGCCCCACCCATCCTCCCTGTTCTGCGAACTGATTTCTAGGGTTAAGGACATCCCTTTCAGGGCTCTAGTATTTTTCAGACACCTATGTCAGCTTCTTGCATGGCTCTGCGTTCCTGGCGCGGAAAGTCGTGTACAGAACTGACGTCAGCGCGCAGGGGCGGCGCCTAAGTACTGCCCGCGACGTCATCCCGGCGACCACGACGCCGACGACGGACGCGGAGCCGCACGACGCCGCCTACCGACGCGAAAGGGTACTGCTACGCAAAAAACTTTCCGGATCCAGCCTGACGCCTGGGGATATTCTAAGGTAAGGAATCTGTCACTAACTACTGTCTCTTACAGATATATCGTTACACAAGTTAGTAACTTGTGCGTTAACTGCCATTCTTCCATTTTCCAGTACTCCATGTTATAGTCCAAAATAATCATTGGCATGCTTAATTTGTCCTTAAGCTGTCTGTGATCCTTTGTTTGCTTTTCTACATTCCCATATATTATCTCCAGACAGCACACATTGACATCTAGTGCCTTTGCCATAGTTCTCCACCTAGATTCCCTGTTCTCCCACCTTCCCGCCACCGCGGAGGTGGATTTTTCCACCTTGTTTAATAACTTTGAAATGGATTCTAGGATATCCCATAATTTCTTTCTGACTCCTGGCCAGATAACTTACATAGTATCATCATTCACCTTATCCAAGGTACTGTCCATCCTGCGTTGAGTGAAGAACTACCCTGCTGGTTTTTCTTTTTAACCCTCCCAGCCATTTTCCGCACAGACTGTGGAGTACCACTTTCATTCAGTGTCTGGGCCTGTCCATAGACCTGTTGACCTGCGCTGTCTCTCCTCTGGGAGCCGCCACCACTGAAGCTGCTCTAACATCAGCACAGGGAGCCACAAACTATGCCTGCCCCAGCTAAGCTGCTGTCACACATGCACCAGTAAGCCACCAGTTCTATGGAATGCGGTTGGAACTTGGGCATCCACTCTCACCACAGTCCGCTGGTGGGCCCATCACCCATAATCCTATCACCAGTCAAGAGCATGGGAGCTGCAATGCCGCCTTGGCTGCCTTTTCTTCAAGATGGGACCATCCATCTCCTCAACAGTTTAGCTAACGTTCACCATCCCACAGTGGGTCTATAGCACCCGGAGGCACCCAGCCAGAACGTGAGCAGACAGGTGTTCAAGTAGACAAAGTCTTGTACATGGAGAGAGCTTCCACCAAATCTTTTCATCTAAGACAGTCGGTTGGCCAGTAGAATTTCAGCACTCAGGTGATTGCTGGTAAGGTTGGAAGTGATTAGCTATATATTCAGTAGCTCAGTCAATAAGGGCCTTTTGGAAAATGCAGTGAGAGTTCTCAGAAGCTACTCGGGAGATTGTACGGTTGGTGTGATGTGATCGTGCATTTGTCCACAAGTAAATGGAACAGTGTGATTTTTGACTGTCATTTTTCTGTCAGTCTCTTCCTTAGCACTGTGAGAATACCGTTGCAGTAGTCTAGTTAATATAACACTATAACAATTGGAGAATGTCCTGAAGCAAACATAGATGGTGGAAGGTGCACTTGATGACTACATTCAAATAGGTTAAAGTCTTAAGATTATTGTTGAAGATGGCATACACAGTCCTTAACTTTTAAACTGGTGATGGAGTTGGGCCCTGAAATCAGGCCTGGCAAAAGGGATTGCCAAGAGGGTTTGCCGGGCTCTCAAGGAGGCTTGGCTGTTAAAGTGAAGGCAATTTTTTGCATCCACTGTTGAATTTCTTTCAAGCAGTTTACAACTTGTTAAATTTTCCCAAGACCTGATGTTGGACTTGGCCCTTTTTGCAGGGTCATCCCAGAACATTTTGCCTTCCTCCTGTATTTTTTCTGATCTGTTGTTGGTGGTTTTATGACTCGGCACTTTGTCACTGCTGATCAGTGCTAAAGTGCATGTGCTCTCTATGATAAACTTGGTAAGATTGCTCTACACCGGTTTGGCATATTTAATTTACCTATCAGTCCCTTGTACAGTGGTATCCCATATACCCAGGGCCAGTAAATTAAATGCTACTGGTGAGCTTGCAGTGCTGCTTGCGCCACCCACCAAAGTAGCCTTTCAAACCTGTCTCAGGCCTCTGCCACTGCAGGGCCTGCGTGCGCAGTTTACTGCTGCTGTGACATGGCACATAAAGTGGTTGCCATGTGTGTGACTCCCCTATCTGAAAGAGACACGTTAGTGATAGATTCCTTACCTTAGAATATCCCCAGGCGTCAGACTGGATCCGGAAAGTTTTTCGTTAGCAGTACCCCTGCGCGTCAGTAGGTATCGTTGTGCGGCTCCGCGTCCGTCGCTGGCGTCGTAAGCGCCGAGATGACGTCACGGAGACTACTTAGGTGCCACCCATGCGCGCTGACGTCAGTTCTTTCTTTTTCCGCGCCAGTAAGCGCAGATCCGGTTAGAGCACGTACCTTAGTCACTTTTGACTACCCTTTTTGAGACTTTTGTCTCCTGTAAGCTTTGGTTTCCTTGGTGCACGTAGGGATGCCTGAATTTAAGTCTTGTGGGGCCTGCCGTCGCAATATGTCGGTGGCGGACCCCCACGATGTCTGCCTCTACTGCCTGGAGACCGACCACGACTCCCGGTCCTGTCTGGACTGTCGGGCCATGGCCCCGAAGGCCTTGAGGGAGCGGCACCGGAAGCTGCTGGAGGTCCGGCACTCGTCCCAGCGCCGTTCCCGGTCCAGGGGCCGTTCCAGGGAACGCTCGCGGGGCCACAGTCATCGCTCCTCGGGCTCCAAGTCTTCACCCTCGGATTCGGGTAAGAGACGACACAAAAAGAAGTCGAAGAAGTGTGTTCGCTCTCCGACGTCCCCCCGTCGGTCCCCGGATGCGGACGAGGGGGACAGGGGTTCTGCCCCTGCGGCTCCTTCGGAGCTCGAGAGTCCCACGGTCTACCCACCTTACCCGGGTCCGTCGGCGACTCCGCACAGGTGCAAGAATTTCTTGCTACCATGGACCGCCTTTTTAGGCCTCGGGCTCCCGCCGGCGCGCCCTCGGGCCCCGCGTTCCCGTGTCAGGATCCTGTTGGGCCGTCGGCGACGCTGGCGGATCCAGCTTCGGCGCCACAGGATCCTGCGCCGTCGGCTCCGGCCACGGCGCCACAAGGTCCATCGCTGCCGGCTCCGGCCCCAGCGCCACCCTCGGCTCCGCCTCCGGCGCCGCAGTGGGTGCCATTTGTCCCGCCCTTGCCCAGGTTCCAGGACCATTTTGCTCCTACCTGGGATCCGCGTTGGGACATGGCGCCGGTCCGGCCCCGGCCAGCGCCGTTCCCGATGACGTTCCCGACGCTTTGTTCCTTCTCCGGCTCCTGCCCTACCGCCGCGGTCTGTGCCACATGCGGCGAAGGTGGAGGACGACTGGGAGGGGTCCGAGGACCCTCTTGCTCGTCAGTGTGACTCTTAGCAGGACTGGGCGGACGATTTGGAGGATGCCGGCGACCTCGACGTCTCCTCTGACCCGGGGTTTACCTCTCCCCCGCCTACCATGGAGGAGGGCACCTCCTACACGATGGTGCTCCGTCGGGCAGCTGAGGTTCTCAACCTTGATCTCCCTACGGTGGCCCTCAAAACTAACCTCCTCACTGAGGTGCTCCAGACGGCGTCCACTTCGTCGGAGCCCCTGCTGCCATTTAATGACGCCCTCACTGACGTCTTGCTGGGCACTTGGTCGCGGCCAGCCACAGGGGCCCCTGTGGATAAGAACGTCGCCCGGCGACCCTGCCTTTCTGACCACTCACCCTACGCCTGAGAGCCTGGTCATCCAAGCTTTGACGTCCCAGACTGCCTTCCCCACGGCTCCGCCGGATAAGGACTCCAAGAAGCTGGAGCAGTTCGGCAAGCGGTTGTTCTCTTCGGCCAGCTTGGGGCTGCGGTCGGTGAACACCGCTTGCCTATTGGGCCGCTATTCCCACGCAGTGTGGGATACAGTTGCACAGGTGTTGCCTCAGTGTCCTGAAGAGACCCAAGCTGTGCTGTCCCAAGCTGTTGCCGAGGGTAAAGATGCGGCTAAGTTCGCCATTCGGTGTGGTTTGGACACCGCGGACTCACTAGGTAGAGCGATTTCTACGACTGTGGCGCTTCGTCGCCACGCCTGGTTGAGATTACCGGGTTCTCGCCAGATGTCCAAAGCTCGCTCATGGAACTTCTCCTGCAGGAAGTCACGGCCCTCTTGGCCAAGGGGGCCATTGAGTGTGTTCCTGGGCCAGAAGTAGGGAGTGGTTGTTATTCCCACTACTTTCTGGTCCCCAAGAAGGACAAGGGGGTTTGCGCCCCATCTTGGACCTCTGGAACGTCAATCGCTTCCTCCGGAAGGAGAAGTTCAAGATGTTGACTCTGGCTCCGGTCTTGGCTGCCCTCGACCCTGGAGACTGGATGGTAGCGTTGGACTTGCAGGACGCCTATTTTCACATCCCGTCCTGCCGGCCCACCGGCGTTACCTGCGGTTCACGGTAGGCCAGGAGCATTTTCAGTTTGCCGTGCTCCCCTTCGGCCTTACCAGCGCCCCTCGGGTGTTCACCAAGGTAATGGCGGTGGTCGCAGCTCATCTGCGCAGGTCAGGGGTGTCAGTCTTCCCCTACTTCGACGACTGGTTGTTGAAGGCGGGCTCGCCCCAGGCAGTCGTCACCCACCTTCAGACTACGGCCGACCTCCTGCATTTGCTGGGGTTCTCCATCAACGTGCCGAAGTCGCACCTGAGTCCCTCTCAGAAGCTCCCCTTCATCGGAGCGGTTCTGGATTCGACGGTGTTTTGGGTTTATCCTCCCGAGCAGCGAGTCCGGGATATTCAGGCTATGATTCCGATCTTTTAACCTCTATCCCGGGTTTCAGTCAGGATGACCCTCCGGCTCCTGGGCCTGATGGCCTCCTGCATTCTGCTGGTGCAACATGCCAGATGGCATATGCGGGCTTCCAGTGGGCACAGCATCAGGGCAACCTGTCCGATCATGTCCAGATCTCGGAAGGCACTGCACGACAATTGCAGTGGTGGCTCATGAATCGCGATTGGGTCAATGGCAGATCCCTCTCCCTCCCCCAACCTGAGCACACAGTGGTGACGGATGCGTCCCTCCTGTGATGGGGTGGCCACTTGGGAGAGGCGGAGATCAGAGGCCTCTGGTCTCCGGCGGAGTCCCGGCTCCATATCAATCTTTTGGAGCTTCGGGCGATCCGGCTTGCACTGAAGGCATTCCTTCCCTCTGTCCTGGGAAGTGTAGTGTAGGTGTTCACGGACAACACCACCGCCATGTGGTATTGCAACAAGCAGGGCTGGATGGGGTCGTGGACCCTATGTCAGGAGGCTCTGCGCCTCTGGACTTGGCTGGAACGTCAAGGCATTACCTTGGTGGTTCAACACCTGGCAGGTTCTCTGAACGCCAGGGCGGACGAACTCAGCCGCCGGTGCTTGATGGATCACGAATGGCGTCTGAACTCGGACGTGGCGCAAGGTCTTTTTCTGCAGTGGGGAGAGCCTTGGTTAGATCTATTCGCCACCGAAGAGAACGCGCAATGTCATCAGTTCTGCGCGTTGGAATTTCCAAGGCGGCACTCGCTCGGCGATGCTTTTCGTCGCGAGTGGAGTTGCGGTCTTCTATACGCCTTTCCGCCTATACCACTTCTGCCCAGAGTGCTGAAGAAGATTCGGCGCGACCGGGCACAAGTCATTCTTGTGGCTCCGGATTGGGCACGAAGATACTGGTATCCCGAGCTACTCAACATGGCGCTCGATCCCCCGATACGACTGCCTCTTCGGGAGGATCTTCTGTCGCAGCAGCAGGGGACGGTCCTCCACCCGAACCTGTCCAGCCTCCACCTCCATGCGTGGAGATTGAGCGGCGACAGTTGACAGCTTTCGATCTTCCTCCCGAAGTCTGTGATGTCATTCTGGCAGCCAGGCGGCCCTCCACTAAATCTGTATACGCCTGCAGGTGGAACAAGTTTGTGGCATGGTGCACAGCTAAGGCTGTGGATCCCCTTTCTGCCCCGCTTTCCGAAGTCCTTCTGTTCCTTCTTTCTTTGGCCCAGCAGGGCTCTGCTCTGGGCACTATCAAAGGTTATCTTTCGGCCATCTCCGCCTTTCTCAGGCTTCCAGATCAGCCTTCCTTGTTTAAATCTCCGGTTGTTAACCGTTTCCTGAAAGGCATTACGCACACGTTTCCTCCCGTGCCGTTCATTATGCCTCAATGGGATTTAAATCTTATCTTGACATATCTGATTGCACTCCCTTCGAGCCCCTTCATACCTGTCCTTTGCGTCTTCTCACTCTCAAGACGGCTTTCCTGGTAGCTATCACCTCTGCCAGAAGAGTGAGTGAGCTCCAGGCTCTTTCTTCCAAACCTCCTTTCCTTTCTGTTCATCCGGACAAGGTGGTTTTAAGGACCCGTCCTTCTTTCTTGCCAAAGGTTGTCACTCCCTTCCACATCGGGCAGACCATCACTTTGCCCACCTTCTTTCCGCCTCCTTCAAAAGAGGAAGAGAGGCTCCACCGTCTGGACCCAAAACGTGCGCTCTCGTTCTACCTGAAGCGCACTCGACAGTTCCGGGTGGAGGACCAGCTCTTTGTTGGCTACGCGGGTGCCAAAAAAGGTCGGGCTGTGCACAAACGGACCATCTCTCGGTGGGTCGTTCTCTGCATCAAAGCCTGTTACTCGTTGGCTAAGAAGGAGCCTCCTGTGGGGCTGCGTGCCCATTCTACCAGGGCGACAGCAGCCACTACTGCCTTAGGACGCGGCGTCCCCTTGCAGGATATTTGTCAGGCAGCTACGTGGGCCTCGCTGCACACGTTTACCAAGCATTACTGCCTTGACAGTCAGGTCCGGAGGGGCGGTATATCTGTAAGAGACATTAGTTAGTGATAGATTCCTTACCGCCCCACCCATCCTCCCCGTTCTGCGAACTGATTTCTAGGGTGAAGGTCATCCCTTTCAGGGCCCTAGTTTCATGGCACCAATGGTCAGTTTCTTGCATGGCTCTGCGTTCCTGGCGCGGAAAGTCGTGTACAGAACTGACGTCAGCGCGCATGGGTGGCGCCTAAGTAGTCTCCGTGACGTCATCTCAGCGCTTACGACGCCAGCGACGGACTCGGAGCCGCACAACGCCACCTACTGACGCGCAGGGGTACTGTTAACGAAAAACTTTCCGGATCCAGGCTGACGCCTGGGGATATTCTAAGGTAAGGAATCTATCACTAACTAATGTCTCTTACAGATATATCGTTACACAAGTAGTAACTTGTGCTTTACTGCATATCTGTCACCCCTAAGGTAGGCCCTAGCTAGCCCTATGGGCAGGGTGCGGTGTAGGTAAAAGATAGGACATGTGTCTTAACTCTGTGGCACGTCCTTGTAGTGACAAACAGCCTATTTGGTTTCTCACTGCTGTGAGGCTGCCCTCTCATAGGGATGCATTGGGGATTCCCTGATATGTGCTTCAGTGGTAATTCCTGATCTGGGAGGGGTAGCGTGATCAAGTTTGGTATGTTTGGAATAGTAATGATAAATCCTGCTTATTGGTGAAAGCAGATTTATTATTACTATTTTAGAAATGCCACTTTTAAAAGTAGGCATTTCTGTTTGCTATGTGTCTTTGGTCCTCTGCTAGAATGTGTATTGACTGCCTGACTTTGGAGTGACAGGGGCTGGGGATGGGCAGTGGCTCCAGAGAGTCTGGATGAGTCAGCACCAGGCTGAATAGGCCTGGCTTGCATTTGGAGTGGTGGGAGGAGTAGCACATGCACCTGAATAGGGCTGTGCCTGCCTTCCACAATGATGGCTCCGCCCCCTGTGGTGTGTCTTGGGCCAAGCCTTACACTTTCATTGGGGAGTGTTGTGCACTGTAATGATATTGTTAAGGTGCCCCCAGAACTGGTTTAAACTGGGCAAGGCCCTGTGCCAGGCAGGCAGAACAAAGACTGGTAGTACTATAAGTACTGGGGCTGTGACCCCATGTTGCTGGAACTTCAGGAACTGAGGAGAACACACTGCGTGGACGGCGGTGTGCCAGGAGGAACCGCCACTGGGCATTGACCTGCTGCCCTGCTTGGCAGCTGAAGGGACTGCTGCTCTGCTTAAGGGACCCAGTGTGCTGGCCTGCCTGAGCTCGGTCTTCTTTAATCTACCAGGGCTCTGTGGCTGGCCTTGGAAGAAATTGAAGCAGAGCTGTGCTTTTTTTTCTCCCCTTGTAAGGGGGTGATCCTCAGCCAAGCGCGTGGCAAGCGCTATATAATCCTGGTGCTTGGTGATCACAGTGTGTGCAGCTCTGCACCTTCCTTGTGTTTCTCAGTGAGGGAAGGGGAGAGCTGGTAGCGAAGGAAATGCTCTCCATCTGCCGTGCAGCCGGCGTGTGGAGTTTTGCCAGTGAGACGCAGGGCGGGTGCTGAAATCTGCCACCGGAGGGGAGAGCTGGAACGTGGAAGTGCTCCCCCCTCCTTAGCCTCCAGTGCGTGTGCCCGCTGGGGCAGAGAAGCGGCAGAGAGGAGGAGGTGACCGGAGTGAGTGCCATGGGAGGCATTGCCCAGCACCCGGCCAGAACCACACTGACAACAGAAGGGGGCGGGGCCCCACTGCCAGCGTCACAGGAGCCTCGCGGGCTCGGCCTGGTCTACGTCGGCCGCACCCGCTGGAAGAGAAGCGGCGCCACTGAGGCCCAGGGAGGGCTCCGTACACCGCTGCGGCTCTCCAGCATTGAAAGGGGTACGGTAGCTCCTGATCAGGCCCTGGTGCTTGCGGAGGGGGCTGAGCTTCTCAGCATACGCAGCAGCCACACCACGTGTTCGCGGGCGGCTGCACACACTCCTCTCTAACCAGGCGGGGGACCAGGAAGGTCCCTCCACCGATGGGGGCATGATTGTTTGTCTTTTTTGTGCCCTGCATGGGCCCCTTTTCTCCTGCAGCTGCTACGGGGGCATTTCGGTGCCCACGCACCGCCTGGGTTCTGTTGGCATTACGGGGGCACGGCTGGCCCCATCGCCGAGTTGGCGTCACCCTACTGGCCCGAGGTAGCAGCTGCCCCGTGTGGTAGTGGGCAGCTGCGTTGACATATAGGGCGACACGGCCCATACGAGGGGGACCCTGTGAGGTCACCCCAGAGGGAGATGTCCTATCGACAATGAGGCAGTAGTACTGGTATGGCTTCTGAGTAAATGGTGACTACCGCATTATTAATGCCTGATGCTCACGTGATTGGGGTTACATTGTCTGAACTATGCCCTATGTGTTTAGTCATGGTGATCTGCCTATGCCTAAGGTGGGCATGAAGTGTGCACTGTGGCTGATTGGGTTTACGCATAATGTGTTATGCTTAGCACAGTTACTACCGGTAGTTACTGGTCGCCCTAACTGCGACTAATGTGATTCTGACAGTGGCCCGATTGGCCTAGTGATTTATGTAATTCCTGTTAAGTCATGACAAGTGCCAGTGGCACAGTGTAATATATGTGATTGTGTTCTAATGTGTTTTTATGCAATATACAAAGGCTATTTTTATATAACCTTGTGTGGAGTTTCTTTTGTGGTGTGCCTAGTGTGTCACTGTTATGTGAGTGTGTTGCGCAAACGCTTTACACATTGCCTCTGGGATACACCTGACTGCTCTGCCAAGCTACCAAGGGGGTGAGCAGGGGTTATCTTCAGCGTGTAACTCCCTTACCCTGACAAGAGTGGTGGTTTCTGCCTGACTACGTCATATGCCCTAGCCAACCAGAAACCCCATTTCTAACACCTGACTTGCAATTTAAGGTACACCTGTGTAAATTTGATATCCATTGTTGTGGGCAACAGGATGGTCAAGTAACATTGAAGAAGGTAGTGCGAATGTATATATATATATATAACAGTTAGTTATAGATTCCTTACCTTACCTTAGAATCTCCCCCAGGCGTCAGACGGGATCCGGAAAGTTTTTTCGTCAGCAGTACCCCTGCGCGTCTGAAGGTGGCGTCGGTCGCATTCGGCGTCGTGGTTTCCCGGGATGACGTCTCGGAAGTTACATAGATGCCTCCCTCGCGCGCTGACGTCAGTTCTTTCTTTTTCCGTGCCAGCAAGCGCAGATCTGGGAAGAGCGGTACCCCCAGTCACTTTTTGACTGAGTTTTTTGCAACTCTTGTCAACTTCGTTTTTGAGTCTTTAACCGACTCCTGGTGCACGAGGGCTGCCCGGTTTCAAGGCCTGCGATTCCTGTTCCCGAATGATGTCGGTGACGGATCCGCACCGCGTGTGCCTCTTCTGCCAAGTCGTGCTCCGACTGTCGAACCATGGCCCTGAAGTCATTGCGGGAGCGGTCCCGAAAGCTCCTCAAGGCCCGGCAGTCGGCTCTGCGTCGCGCAAGGTCCCGGTCGCGTGGGAGGTCGAGGGACCGATCGCGGAGTCATCATCATCATCACTCCTCTTCTAAGTCTTCGCACTCGGGGTCAGCTAAGTCGAAGCACAAGAAGAAGTCGAAGAAGCATTGACGCTCTTTGACTTCCCTTCATCAGTCGGCCGACGCGATGCAGGGTGCGGGTGGTGCCCTTCCCGCGGCTCCGCGTGCGGAGCCTTCAGGGTCAACTCCGGCCTTCCCTCCCAGGACCGGGAGCGACCCCTGCTGAGCTTCTTCAATTTTACGAAGCGATGCACGCCATCTTTGGGCAGCCCGACTCCGCCGGCGCGCCTTTGGGCCCTGCGGACTCGGTTGGGGGCCCTAGGCCTTCGACGCCGGCAGCTTCGGTCTCGCACCGTAGGGCCCCCTTGGATCCAGGCCTGGATCCGGATCGGCGCCGGTCGACCTCATTACACCTCCACCGGCGCCGACTCCACCGGCACCACGTCCGCAGCCGACGCCGGCTGGGCCCCCAGCCGGCGTCGACACCGGCTTCCACCTCGACTTGGACACGGAGCCGGACCGACGTCGGCTGACAACGGATCGGGCGCCGATGGGTACTTTTGTCCCTGTGTTCCACCCTGCCCATTTTCAACCAGATTGGCAGCCAGAGGAGGGTGAGGAAGACTGGGAGGGGTCTGGTGACCCTTTGACAGACCAGTTGGAGTACAATCCGGACTGGAGAGAGGAACTGGGGGATGCCAGTGGTCTGGATACCTCCCCAGACCTAGGCATGTTGTCTCCTCCTACCTTGGCTACGCAGGAGGGAGCGTCATACGCAGTGGTGTTGCGTAGGGCGGCCAAGGCTCTCAACCTCGAGCTTCCTACGGTGGCAGTCAGGACTAACCTTCTGACAGAGGTGCTTCAGCCGGCAGCGAGCTCTTCGGAGCCCCTGCTCCCGTTTAATGAAGCCCTCACGGACATCCTTTTGGGCACTTGGTCCAGGTCCAACACAGGGGCTCCTGTGGACAGGATGATTGCCCGACGCCACCGCCCGGCTCTGGGCGACCCCACTTTCCTCTCCCAACACCCCACCCCTGAGAGCTTGGTGGTTCAAGCCTCCACTTCTAAAGGCGCATTCCCTACTGCACCTCCGGAAAGGGAATCCAAAAAGCTGGACCACCTTGGCAAGAAAACGTTTTCTTCCGCCAGCTTGGGACTGCGGTCGGTAAACACTGCATGTCTGTTGGGCCGTTACTCCCACTCTGTGTGGGATACGGTGGTGCAGATGCTGCCTCAGTGCCTGGATGAGGCCCGGGCCACACTTCCCCGTGCCGTTGCCGAGGGGAGAGACGCAGCGAAGTTTACCATCCGCTGTGGGCTGAATACCGCCGACGCACTTGGTAGGACGATTTCAACGTCAGTAGCCCTTCGATGCTATGCCTGGTTGCGTTCGACTGGTTTTTCAGGGGATGTCCAATCCACCCTTATGGACATACCCTTTTATGGCCGTCGCCTTTTTGGCAACAAGGCAGACAATGCGCTGGAGCGCTTTAAGGACTCACGGGCTACGGCCAGGTCCTTGGGCCTCTCCACCACCCGCCCTGCACAGTCTGCCTTTCGCCTCTTTCGTGGCTACGGAAGGGGTGCCCCACTACGTCCCGCCCAGGGCCACAGGCCGGCGCAAGCTGTACAGTCTCAGCGCGGCCGGGGACGTGGGAACCACCGGCGTGGTTCTGGGGGCCCACAAGCAGGCCAGTCCACCACAGCCCCCTCTGCAGCAGCCTCCAAACCCTCCTAGTCCGACCTTTCAGGGCCACCAAACGCCAGTGGGCGGCAGGATCCGCCATCACCTCCCCCACTGGTGCAACATCACGTCGGACAGGTGGGTTTTGCAAATAGTCCGAAGGGGCTACTCCCTCCCCTTTGAGACTACCCCTCCCTCCATGCCCCCTCAGTACCATCGCATGTCGGAGGATCACCTGGCCCTTCTCCAACAGGAAGTTTCGGCACTCTTGGCCAAGGGTGCCATCGAGCGCGTTCCTGCCCCAGAAGTAGGTCATGGTTGCTATTCCCACTACTTTCTGGTGCCCCAAAAGGACAAAGGCCTGCGTCCTATCTTGGATCTCAGGAACGTCAACTGCTTCCTCCGGAAGGAGAAGTTCAAAATGTTGACGCTCACTCAGGTCTTGTCTGCCCTCGACCCTGGAGACTGGATGGTAGCGTTGGACTTGCAGGACGCTTACTTTCATATCCCCGTCCTGCCGGCCCACCGGCGTTACCTGCGGTTCATGGTAGGCCACGAGCGCTTTCAGTTCACCGTGCTCCCCTTTGGCCTTACTAGCGCCCCTCGGGTGTTCACGAAGGTGATGGCGGTGGTCGCAGCTCATCTGCGCAGATCAGGGGTTCCAGTCTTCCCCTATCTCGACGACTGGCTGTTGAGGGCGGGCTCGCCCCAGGCTGTCGTCTCCCACCTCCAGACTACGGCTGACCTCTTGCATTCTCTGGGGTTCTCCATCAACATGCCGAAGTCACACCTGACCCCCTCTCAGAAGCTCCTCTTCATCGGAGCGGTTCTGGACATGACGCGGTTTCGGGTTTATCCTCCCGAACAGAGAGTCATTGATATTAGAGCTATGATTCCGATCTTTCAGCCCCTATCCCGGGTTTTGGTCAAGATGACCCTGAGGCTGCTGGGCCTCATGGCCACCTGCATCCTGCTGGTCGATCATGCCAGGTGGCATATGCGGGCTCTGCAGTGGGACCTGAAGTTCCAGTGGGCGCAGCATCAGGAGAATCTGTCCGATTACGTCCAGATCTCGGAGGGCACTGCACGATAATTGCAGTGGTGGCTCACGAATCAGGATTGGGTCAACCGCAGATCCCTCTCCCTTCCCCAACCAGATCATACAGTGGTGACAGACGCATCCCTTCTGGGATGGGGCGGCCACATGCGAGAGGCGGAGATCAGAGGCCTCTGGTCTCCGGCGGAGTCCGGGCTCCACATCAACCTTCTGGAGCTTTGGGCGATCCGTCTTGCACTCAAAGCATTCCTTCCCTCTGTACGGGGAAGAGTAGTGCAGGTGTTCATCGACAACACCACCGCCATGTGGTACTGCAACAAAGAAGGCGGGGTGGGATCGTGGACCCTATGTCAAGAGGCCCTCCGCCTCTGGACATGGCTGGAACATCAGGACGTATCCCTGGTGGTTCAACAGCTGGAAGGTTCACTGAACGCCAGGGCAGACTAACTCAGCCGCAGGTGCATGATGGATCACGAATGGCGTCTTCACTCGGAGGTGGTGCAAGGTCTCTTTCAGCAGTGGGGAGAGCCTTGGTTAGATCTTTTCGCCACCGAAGAGAATGCGCAATGTCAGCAATTCTGCGCGTTGGAATTTCCAAGGCGGCACTCGCTAGGCGACGCTTTTCGTCGCGAGTGGAGTTGCGGTCTTCTATACGCCTTTCCGCCTATACCACTTCTGCCCAGAGTGCTGAAGAAGATCAAGCACGACCGGGCCCAAGTCGTTCTTGTGGCTCCGGATTGGGCACGAAGACTCTGGTATCCCGAGCTGCTCAACATGGCCATCGATCCTCCGATCAGACTGCCTCTTCGGGAGGATCTTCTGTCGCAGCAGCAGGGGACGGTCCTCCACCCGAACCTGTCCAGCCTCCACCTGCTTGTGTGGACATTGAGCGGCGGCAGTTGACGTCGTTTGACCTGCCTCCCGAAGTCTGTGATGTAATCTTGGCAGCCAGGCGTCCCTCCACTAAGACGGTATACGCCTGCAGATGGAATAAATTTGTGGCATGGTGCACAGCAAAGGCTGTGGATCCCCTTTCTGCCCCTCTTTCTGAGGTTCTCTTGTTCCTCTGATCTTTGGCCCAGCAGGGCTCTGCTCTGGGCACTCTTAAGGGCTACCTCTCGGCCTTTTCAGCCTTCCTCAGGCTCCCTGATCAGCCTTCTCTTTTCAAGTCCCCTGTTGTAAATAGATTTCTTAAGGGCATTACTCATCTTTTCCCTCCTGTTCCCTTCGTAATGCCCCAGTGGAACTTGAACTTGGTTCTTACATATCTTATGTGCGCTCCCTTTGAGCCGCTTCATAATTGCCCTCTCAGGCTTCTAACTCTGAAAACTGCCTTTCTGGTGGCCATCACCTCTGCTCGCAGGGTGAGTGAGCTACAAGCTCTTTCTTGTAAGCCTCCCTTTCTGGCTATCCATCCGGACAAGGTCTTCCTGAGAACTAGACCTTCCTTCCTTCCCAAGGTGGTTACTTCTTTCCACATTGGCCAAACTCACTTTGCCCACCTTCTTTCCGCCTCCGCATCCTTCAAAAGAAGACGAGAGGCTCCACCGTCTGGATCCAAAACGTGCGCTTTCTTTCTACTTGGATCGCACAAAACAATTCCGGGTGGATGACCAGCTCTTTGTTGGGTACGTGGGCGCTAAGAAAGGTCGGGCCGTGCACAAACGGACCATCTCCAGGTGGGTCGTTCTGTGCATCAAAGCCTGCTATTCTTTGGCAAAGAAGGAGCCTCCAGTGGGGCTGCGCACCCATTCCACCAGGGCGACGGCAGGTACTACTGCTTTGGGACGAGGAGTCCCTCTGAATGATATCTGTCAGGCAGCTACGTGGGCATCGTTGCACACGTTTACGAGACACTACTGCCTGGACAATCAAGTCCGGAGAGACGGCTTCTTTGGCCGTTCTGTTCTCCAGGACTTTCTGGTGTGAACTTGGCTCGCAGACCCACCTCCGGGGTTGGTATTGCTGGGGTATCTATTCTAAGGTAAGGAATCTATAACTAACTGATTCTTTCAGATGAGCAAGTTACTTACCTTCGGTAACAATATATCTGTAAGAAACATAGGTTAGTTATAGATTCCTTACCGCCCCACCCATCCTCCCTGTTCTGCGAACTGACTTCTAGGGTTAAGGACATCCTTTCAGGGCCCTAGTTTTGTGCATCAGTGGTCAGTGTCTTGCATGGCTCTGCGCTTCTGGTGTGGAACGTCGTGTACAGAACTGACGTCAGCGCGCGAGGGCGGCGTCTATGTAACTTCTGCGACTTCATCCCGGCGACCACGACACCAACGGCGGACGCGGATTCGACCGACGCCACCTTCAGACGTGCAGGGGTACTGCTGACGAAAAAACTTTCCGGATCCAGTCTGACGCCTTGGGGAGATTCTAAGGTAAGGTAAGGAATCTATAACTAACCTATGTTTCTTACAGATATATCGTTACCGAAGGTAAGTAACTTGTTCATATATACACACATCACACATCAGACATCACACACACACTACACATACACACACTACACACTACACACTACACATACACACTACACATACACACTACACATACATTACTTATACACACTGCCGGTTCTGCAGAATGGCTAAGGACTACCTGGTTGTTCTGAGACTGAAGGAAATATAGAAATAAAATACATGAGTAAATTAATGTTCAGGAGGTCCTGCCTACTCAGACTTCATTATACTCTTTGCAGAGCCCAGCCAAATGTCATTTAGCTGTTGGGTGGTGAGGTAGACAGTTTAATCTAAAAAAAAAAAAAAAAAGCAGCAAACAACCATGCTGTAGTGTCCTGTAGTTTAGTCAATCAACTTGGAATTGTTAAGCCCGGCTAATAACCCGTCAGGGTATACAGGCGATGTATTTAACATCAAAGCTAACAGTGATCATTGTTTTCATGGTGAAAGGAAAAGACGAAACTCACTGGGGTTGATGTGTGCAACTGTGACATCAGTGTGAATTCACAACCATACGCGCTCTGTTTACTCCTTACCAAGGCGGCACTTGGCGTCTTAATGCCAAACTACTACAATATGATTCGATTACTGCTGAAATCACCACCGCAGTACTCCCATATCTCGAAACTAATGATATCCCAGATACCCCTGTGGCATCACTTTGGGACGCCTTTCAAAACGGTCATCTGGGGCTCCTTTATAGCTATCTCCACCAGATATAAGGAAAGAAAGGCAGAGAGGCTTCTACTTGAGGGAGAAGAAGAACATAAACATTCAGGCTCACACAAGGTGCGCCTCCAGCTCGTGACAGCATGCAACAAACTTAAAGCCCTGGATGTTGACAAAGCAGAATATGCATTGTTGCACCTTAAACAAAAATACTATTCAGGAGGTAATAAGGCGGCATGCCTACTGGCACACTGCCTACAAGCACAGGCTGTCAGGCAAAGAATAACTGAGCTTGAAGCGCCATATGGTGATAAACTATATCAGGATGCCCAAATTGCTCAAGCATTTGAGCATTTTTACGCCACGCTTTATACAACGGAAACGCTGAGCGAAGACGGTGCATCCCATTATCTTACCCTTGTGCCACTGGATCACATACCCTCTAGCGACGTTCTCTCACACGGATAGAGACATCCACACTGATGAGGTCCTAGCAGCTATTGCTAAGTTTCCACTGGGCAAGGTGCCTGGCCAAGATGGCTACACCTCTAGCTTTTACAAACGCTTTGCCCCGACACTTGCCCCCATACTAGCTCATCTGTACAACTCCTTTAGTGTATCGGGGACCCTAACGGACACAATGAGAAATGGCACCATCACAGTGATTCCCAAACTGGGGAAGGACCCAGCACTTTGCGCATCATGCCGCCCCATATCCTTATTGAACGTCCACGCTAAAATTTTCACCAATGTGCTAGCGGAATGCCTGGTTCCATACATGCAGGGTTTGATAGATCCTGATTAAGCAGGCCTCATACCTGAAAGGGGTTGTAGTGACCATACCAAACGGCTCTGTCACCTCATAGATAAAGTCCACCACTCTAATACACTGACAATCTTGATTTCAGTAGGCGCAGAGAAGGCATGCGACCGTGTACACTGGCCATATCTCCGATTAGGGTTGGCTAAGATCAGCCTTGGCCCTCGCTTTCAGAAAGGGGTGTTGTGCAACTACGCTGGCCAGAGGGCCTAGATTAGGGTAAATTGTGTAATCGTAACCCTTTGACATAGCACGTGGCACACGACAGGGCTGCTCCCTGTCCCCACTTCTTTTTGCTCTATACATGGAGCCATTGGCTGAGAGGATAAGGGGTAACCCCCAGATAGCGGGCATCACTATGGGAGGCAGGGAACACAAACTAACTATGTACGCAGACGACAACATGATTTCCCTCACAAAGCCCTGTATGTCACTACCACCGCTGCTTTCAGAACTGGAGGGATTTGGGAAGGTCTCCGGTTTCAAAGTCAACCTTCAAAAGACACAAATACTGCGACTTACCTTCCCACAGGTAGATCAACACCTTGCCCAGCGATTTCCCTTTAGCGTGGGCCACACATGGCATCTCTTACCTGGGTCTCCTAATCCACTCTAAACTAAAGAAGACAGCCGAACCCAATTACCCGGCGCTCCTTTCCACCACCAGATTGGACCTGCAGTCCTGGACGGGAGGTACTCTCTACTGGCTTTTGACGACTGGCAGCAATAAAAATTACTCTTCTACCCAAAAAACTTTGTGATGCAAACACTGCCACTTCAACCCCTGCCACACGTTCTATAAGATGCAGAAACTAATTGAATCCTATGTTTGGGGGAAGAAAAAGGCCTGTATAGCGAGGAAGCAAGCCTACTGGCCCAAGACGGAGGGGAAACTGGGAATTCCACACTTAAACCTTTACTATCAGGCTACACAACTTCGCTACATGGTAGAGGGGTCACTGCCCAAGACTGAGAAACACTGGTGCTTTATTGACCAAGTGATAACCGGGTTCCACATTTGGAAGATACCCTGACTCCCTAAATAGCACAGTTTTGTGGGGAGTCTGTATCTCCCGAGTACTCCGGGCGACGGTGGGCACGTGGGACAGGGTGCAACTTACAAAGTGCTTATCTACACGCATATCACCACAAACATCTATTTTGGGGAACCCGGACTTCCCATCATCAATACAGGACACATTGTTCCTTCAATGGCAAATTGGTGGCTGTAAAAGAGTCGGGGATCTCTATGATGAGAATGTAGTTTTGGACTTTGCACAGCTCCAACCAGACTGTGGCTTCTCCCCGAGTGCCCACTGATAATACCTTGCTATATGACACTGGATAATGCAACCTCATGTGAGACCGAATGCTAGTCACCCACTAACACCTTTTGAGAAATGGCTCATCACTCGGGATACAGACAGAAGCTTTCTGTCTGACATATATACATTCCTTAACATTCTGTTACGCACAGCTGTATCCTCGGCACAGCAATGATGGGAGCTGGATTGCGGCTGCTCCATTACTCCTAAAGAATGGGCAGACATTTTACATTGGGCTTGTACATCAGCGTGTAGTGCCAATGGCAAATAACTATTATTAAAGGTTGTGCACTACTGGTACTACATGCCTGCTAGATAGTCAAGTGGAAACCTGGGGGGACCGACAGTCGTCTACAATGTGGGCACACTGGGATGCTGACGCACATCTTTGGCACTGTCCTACTCTGCACAGTTTCTGGAATAAGGTTCTGGTGGACATCAATCAGATGTACGACACTGATTTACCAAGGTTACCCAGCTATATACTCCTCGGTCTCCCTGATTGCACTAACATATCCCCTGCACTCGGCTTGAGGTCGGGCCATCACCCTTGCCTTGTGTGCGGCTAAACGGGTCATTCTGGCTAAATGGGGCACTGACAATATCCCAACAAAATTGGAATGGCAATACAGACTCTGGGGTCTATTGGGTATGGAAAAGTTAACTACAGTGGTTGAACACAAATGACCCCACTTTGATAAGACATGAGGGCCATGTTCACAATATCTTTCCCAAGAATTTCGAGAACTCACATGTCTGAGATATCGGAGAGTACTCCGCCTTACCCAGGCGTATCACGACCCGTCTGGATGATCCACTGCCACCTCTTGACCTGCGTGCTCTGCCCGCAATTGTGACTGCACTGTAACCTATGCTCTTAAGGGATGCCGAAACCCCCCTACCCCCTTTGTGTCTCACAAGTTATAGCTTACTTGCCACCCCTGTTTACCTTGCCACCCCCTTTTACCTTGCCATCCTCATCCCCATTATGCACTACTACATGTTTCTACTGCCTTGCCGGCCTGTGGATGTAGGTAAAGGTGGATTTGTTCTGTTTAGCATCTTGTTTCTCTTCTGAAAATCAATAAAACACATTTGAACCATAAAAAGCTTCATAATTAAACCTGTAAGGAGCTACATTTACATCAGGATAGCAAAATAATCACGTTAACCGTTTCTATTTGTTAAACAGCTGAGGTCTGGGATACAGAATTTGATCCAGTGATGGTTATTCTTCGGACAGTTTACCGCAGAGATGTTCAGTCTGCAATGGACCGATATGCTGCTTTGTAAGTGTTTATTTTACTGCATTTTGCTTATGCTAATATATATCTTTTTTTACTTTTGGAACTTGTTAATCAGATTTTTTTCATACAAAATAGAATGCACATCTTAATGTATTGCTCAGTCTGCAGCAAATTTTTAGATCAATGACAATTCTACAGCTTGACATTAAGGAATGTGGCCCAGTACTAGGCTCACTCTAATATTTGATTAGCACTCATTGCTGTGGATGCCTTATATGTTAAATTAAGGGGAATCATTACGTCTGGTGGTCTTGATGTTCTAGATTGCACTTCACAATATTTCCTCCTAAACTTGGCACCATATTATTTGGTTTAGCCATGCTTCATGATTTAGTATGCATTTATCCTTCAATTTCATTGCTGAATGTGTAAAACTGCTGGTTCTTTAAATCTTATGTTGCAAACGGACACATTCTTTTATAACGGGGAAGTGGTTCAGCTGTGTTTCATTGACCTACTTGGCAGTTCGGTTCCGTATCTAAATCTCAGTTGCAAAATGTATTGATCCCTGTATATTGCTGTTGGAACATGAATGACCCCTGCATGGCAGTACAATCAATCACGAGGTAATTTTAAGGCATGGCTAATCACCCGAGAGGGTATCCAGGCGCTGTGCTGCAGGTATCAGTCGAAGAGCCAGGTCTTGAGTCCCTTCCTGAAGTGAGTCAACGAGGGTGAGGTGCGGAGGTGGAGGGTAAGGGTGTTCTAAGACTTGGCGGTGAGGTGGGAAAAGGAGTGACTTCCGGTGCGGCAGATGTATGGTATCTGTGCGAGGGCGTGGTGAGCGAAGCGGAGGTTCCTGGGAGGATGGTGGAAATTCAGGTGGCGGTTTATGTAGGCAGGTCCTAGGTTGTGGAGGGCTTTTTAGGTGTGGGTTAGAAGCTTGAATTGGATTATTTTCTGGTTGGGGAGTCAGTGGAGATGTTTCAGGTGCTGAGTGATGTGAGTCCTCATGGGCAGGTTGAGAATCAGTCTGGCTGCTGCGATCTGGATCGTCTGGAGTCTTCATGAGTTCTGTGGTGGTTCCTGCATAGAGTGCATTGCCATAGTCCAGCCAGCTAGTGACGAGGGCCTGACTCACCGTTTTCCTGGTGCTGATAGGGAGCCACTTGAAGACTTTGCGGAGCATGTGGAAGCAGGCTGAGGAGACAGCGTTTACCTGACCTTTCATGGACCGTTCGCTGTCTAGGATGATGCCGAGTTTGTGGGCGTGGTCTTTCGAAGTGGGTGTGAGTCCGAGTTCTGATGGCCACCAAGGAGTCCTTTCAGAGGGAGGTGTGTCTGCGGAAGACAAGAACTTCAGTTTTGTCCGTGTTGAGCTTCAGGCAGTTGTTCTTCATCCAGGCTGAGACGTTCTTCCTACAGTTGTGGAAGTTGGTCTCTGTCGAGGTGGGGTCCGCCTAGAGCGAGAGGACGAGCTGGGTATCGTCGACAAGAGATAATGTTTATGTCGTGGGTTCTGACAATGTCTGCTGAGTGGTGTCTTGTAGATGTTGAAGAGGGTTGGACTGAGGGAATAGCCTTGAGGGACGCTGCAGATGGTGTGCTTGAGTTGTGAGGTGGAGGGAGGGAGACTGATTCACTGGGTGTGCCCCATGAGAAAGGATACCATCCATCTGAGCGCGTCTGTGATTCCAATCTGGCACAGTCGTCTTTAGATACTATAGCTCCTTTAAAACCATCAAAGCGGGCCAAGATGGCGAGCGGGTGAGACGTGTCCTGATCGTCTCCCTGCTCCCGTTTGCCCGCCGCTATGCTTCCCGACACCTAAAAAGAGCTACGGACCCCTGGAAGAGAGGAGAACGATAGCGGGGTACCGAAGGAGCAAATAGAGCCGGGTTCCGCTGCCCGTGGCTCTCTCAAAAACTCGATCGGAGCGGGGCGGCCTGCCGAGCGTGGTGATCCAAGATGGCGGTGCCGTCTGCTCCCCGGACCTGAGGGACGGCTCCGGGCCGCGGCGCTGGCTCCCGCGCTCACCAGCACGGCCTGAAGGTCACAACTACAGCACCGGACGAGCGACGCCGCCTGCACAGGTACGCAGTGAGGCGCATTGGACGAGCGGAGGGCCGAGGGTGAGTGCGCACATCAGGCGCCTGAGCGACGGAGGCCTCCAGTGCACGGCGGTGAATCGGCGGCGAGCGCACCTCATCGCAGCACGCCAGTTCCCGCGAATGGTGCCGCTGAGGAGATCTCCTTGAGCCGGCCTTGCTCTCGGGAGGCGGAGGCCACCAGGCAGCCCAGACTAAAGAGAGAACGAGCTCTAGAGCCCAGAACAGCTCAGAGGCGCAGCATCGCCGATAAGACTGTCCCAGACGTCGGTGAGAGCACGCGATCCCTGAAGAGCAGAGGGGACAGGCTGGCACGGGGAAACAAGCCTGGGCAGTCTCCCCCTGAAGCGGTGAGCACAGTGTAAGTTGGTTCTGTGCATCGCTAGGCGGCTCCCCGCAGGGCGGGCAGACATGCGAATCGCCCGAGCCACCATTAGCTGCGTGAGGCCAGTAGGTATGGCGAGAGCTGGACCATAGCTTGGGAAAGCGCTGCAGAGCGTACTGAGGCAGTGCAATTGCCCAGTCAACGGCTTCGCATAACAGAAGAGTGAGAGCAGAAGTAGTGGACCGACAGCACAGTGGATACAACATCCCCGGTGGCTCCTCTCCTCCACCCACGCAGGTCGGCGACTCCTCACGCCAGTCTGCCCACCAGGGGCCTACCGGCGCGGTGGTAAGCTGTAGACCTCTGGAAGTGAGAGGGCGGTCCGCCGGAACCTGGGAGAGTGCCCTGCGACAGACACCGGACGAAGGCAGTATCCGAATCGGTGAGCCTCACTTCGAGCGGGGGGCCGCGTCCTAACGTCTTCACTCTGCACTCCTAGATACAGCCTGAACATGTCTACAACACGGGGGAAGAAAGACAGGAATATGAAGGACATGTTCACCAAGATGGTGGGAGCGAGTGGGGGAGATGGCCGCACATCCCCGAGTGCACTAGGAGGGCAGGAGACGGAGAACATGGAGGAACCGGTTACAAGGGCATTCCTAGCGCAACTATTTTCAACCCTGAGGGAAGACCTACAAGTCCTCAGAAAAGACTTTGCCAACGAGATGAAGGAGGTGCGCCGGGACTTGGACACATGGGGAGAAAGAGTGGCTGCAATAGAGGATCATGAACAGTCTCGAGATGAAGAGGTGGAGCAGCTACAACAAGAAGTGATCCCACTTCAAGCACAACAAATGGACCTCCAAGCCCACGCAGAAGATTTAGAAAATCGCTCACGCAGAAACAACATACGAGTGAAAGGAGTCCCTCCCAACGAAAACGGATCAGACACTGCTCAGTATCTGCAAGGCCTCTTCCGCCATGTATTGCAGGAATCTCAGGATTTTGTAATCAAAATCGATAGGGCCCATAGAGTAGGAGCGCAGAGGAGTGCGCCGGCACCACCTCCCGATATCTTGGCATTCCTGCCAGACTTTCAGCTCAAGGAATTTAACCTGCGACGAGCAAGGGATGCTCAACCACTAACGTACCAGGGGCATGCCATTGCCTTATATCAGGACCTGGCGGCGATCACGTTGCAGAAGCGCCGAGACTTTCGTCCAGTCACGACACACCTTCGGAACCAAGGAATCTCCTACTCCTGGGGTCACCCCTTTCGCATTGTGTTCAAATGGAACCGCAAACTCCGGCAACTCCGGTCACTGCAGGAAGCATGCCGGGTCTTGGGCATCGAAAACCCTCAGCCAGAGGAGACCGACAGCGGAGATAAGAAAGGACAGAGAGAGAGGTGGCAACGAGTTGGAGGCCTCCTCTAAGCCAAACTCAGAAACTATAGTGCAGGAACGTCAGGCAGTGCTGGCCTCCCTGACTGCTGAACCTGGTTCCAGAGCTGGCGATTGAACTGACTCAGGGGTCAGATAAGTGGTTCAGAGCTTTGCCGGGGGGGCGGTGGGCGGGCGAGGACACCAATGGCCACGAGATGCACCCTACAAACTGTTTCACCATGGGGACGCGGTCATGTACTGCGGCTCCTGGACATTTCTTGGGGGTAACCACTGTTTGGTTTGTTGGGGTTAGGGAGGGGGGGGAGAGGGTCCGATAACCGTAACATATCCTAGCGCGCAGTCTCTGGAACTCGCAGAGCATTCGCACAAGAGTCCATATACCGACACACACAGTCCCGACCAGCAGAAGGGGGGCTCCCGCGAACCGGAAGACGCGTCACAGCTCAGGGGTCAACATAGTCCACCCTGCAACCACCTACTATGACTAAGGAGGTAGTGAAAATAATTACACTTAATGTCAAAGGGCTCAACAATCCAGTCAAGAGATGCGCAATCCTATCCTACTTAGAACATACAGAGGCCGATATATGTCTCCTGCAAGAGACGCACCTCCTCGCCAAAGATTGCCAATGTATGCGATCGAGGGCGTTCCCCCAACAGTATTTCTCGTCTACAGGGGAGAAAAAAGCGGGGGTGGCCATTCTTCTATCCCACAGGTGTAAGGGGGAAGTGAAAGAGAAAGTGGCAGAATTAAAGGGGAGGCTCTTGGCCTACACTATTCAATTCGGCACTCAAGCCCTGGTGATAGGCTCAGTTTATGCCCCTAATTCAGGTCAGGAGAGATTCCTTCAAGCAGCCTTAGCAGACGTCACAGCTCCACAAAATCGCATGACATTAGTAGGGGGGGACTTAAACATGGTCATGGACTCGAACAAGGACAGATCGCAAGCTTCTTACTTTCATAAAGGGGAGTTGTCAGGAGATGGGAAGAAATGGCTGTAGGAAATGGGATTGGTTGACATCTGGAGGGAGGCTCACCCTACCTCGACACAATACACATTCTACTACCATGCCCATAAGTCTTATGCTCGTTTAGACTACTTCCTGGGTACGGGGAGATTAATAGTGTGGTTCAAGCAGTGAGTATTAAACCCGCAGCTCTTTCGGACCACAACGCATTGACGGTACAGCTACAGATGACACCACGACCCAGTCAGGCTGGCAGCTGGAGACTCAAAGAAACTATGCTGCACAATAAAACTGTAGAACAACAAATCACTAAATGCATTACCGAGTACTTCACTCTTAACGACACCCCGGGCATGGCCGTCACTACATTATGGGAAGCTATGAAAACAGTGGTAAGGGGAGAGTTAATAGCAATTTCGGCAGCTAATAACAAAGAGCGCAAGGAAAAGAGAGCAGACCTAGCAGCTCAGGTGCAGGAATTAGAGCGGGTGCATAGCAGGACGGGGGCGCCTAGGGTTTGGCGACAACTGAAGGCAGCCAGTACGTAGTTAGCCGGAATAGACTTAGACAGGGCGGAGTATGCAGCAGTCTGCTTAAAACATTCCTACTATGTCGGGGGAGACCGTACGGGCCGGTTGTTGGCGAATAGGTTGAGGGCCCAAAAACAGCGGACGAAGGTCTCCTCGATTCAGAGGAGCGGGCAGGAGGAAACCATAGGGGATCAGGAGATAGCTCACACTTTCAGGGAGTTCTACGAGAACCTATACACAGCAGACACGTCATCGGAACACAACATCACAGCTTACCTACAGTCCGTCAACATGGCCACACTGACCCCAGATCAGGCAGCAGCGCTGGATGCTCCCATCCGCATAGAGGAAGTTGTCACAGCGATTTCGCGCCTCAAGGTGCTTAAGTCCCCGGGCCCGGACGGGTTCCCTGCCCTTTTCTACAAGAAATTCTGCCCCATCTTAGCTCCGGTCTTAACGAAGTTGTCCAACTCCTTTGGGAGCACACACCCGATCCCAGCGACGATGTTGGCGGCAGCAATAGTGGTCTTGCCCAAGCCAGGAAAAGACAGGCAGCAATGCGGCTCGTATCGCCCGGTATCTCTACTTAATGTAGACTTTAACATTTTTACCGAAATACTCGTAACACGTTTAAGCCCCCATATGCCAAACCTGATAGAACCCGAACAGGCAGGATTCATTCAATCTAGACAGTGCGGAGATAATACAAAGAGGATACTTCACCTTATAGATAAAGCTCACCAAATACAAATGGATGCGCTTCTGCTGACGGTAGATGCTGAAAAAGCGTTCGATCGGGTGGATTGGGGATTCCTGGGGCACACAATGGCAAGATTCGGGCTGGGGGAGAAATTCCGGGAGAGGTTACGCTGCTGCTATGATGGGCCTACGGCATCCATTCGAGTCAACGGCACCTCGTCGCGACCCTTTACCATCCAAAGAGGAACCAGGAAGGGATACCCGCTATCCCTGCTATTATTTGCTCTATATATAGAGCCCTTGGCGCAGAGGGTCAGAGATAACTCTAGAATTAGAGGAATTCCATTTGGGGGAGAAACACATCCCATTAGCTTATATGCGGACGATGTGATAGCGGCACTGACGGAACCGAAGACCTCCCTACCCGCCTTCCTTGAGGAGCTAGCCACATTTGGCCAAGTCTCGGGCTTCCGGGTTAACGTGGGCAAATCACTGATCTTGAACTTAAACCCGACGCTGCCCAGACCGGACCCCACGGAAGACTGGCTGTCCGGCATAAAGATGGTAGACACTATCCCCTATCTAGTGCTGGAACTAGCGGCCACGGTCCACCAGACAGCTCGACTGAACTGTGCTAAGTTAGTGCGACAAGCAGGAAAAGACTTGGGCACCTGGAGTAAATATCACCTCTCCTTGTTAGGGAGAGTAGCTGCAGTCAAAATGTCCCTGTTACCGAAGGCATTGTACTTATTTCAAACCTTACCGGCGCTGCCCCCCGAGGGAGTGATTGCCTCACTACAACGCAACATTAATCAATTTGTGTGGGCAGGGACACGCCCACGGATGGGCAAGGCTATAGGGTATCTGCGCCCCGAAAACGGAGGCCTGGGGATACCAGACCTACTCGGCTACTATAAAGCGGCCCAATTGAGATACTTAGTGGAATGGGCGAGGCCGGAATCCGAAAAGCGCTGGCTTTTTCAGGATAGAGCACTGGCGGGTATCCCACTATGGAAGGTTCCTTTCCTGAAGAGGTCGCAGCGACCTCGCAGTCTGATGGGCTCGCCGATCACTAAGTCAGTGATGAAGGTTTGGGACGGGGTGGCGATAACCAAGAAACTCACAACATTTCCGTCCTCCTTAATCCCCTTGTTCGGAAACAGTGAGTTTGAGCCAGGAATGTCAGATAAAGCAGAATGGCGGGGAACCCCCTGCCGTTCGGTGGGTCATCACTTTGATCTATCAGGAATAATCCCATTCCCTCAAATGAAATCAGACTATGGGATCCCCGAATCCGAGAGACTGAGATACCTGCAAGTGAGACACTGGGTACTTCAAAAGGAGATGAGAGAGCAGGGGAGCCGCCGATTGACCAAATACAAAAAATGGTTAATCACCAAATACACTGATAAAGGATTGATCTCCGAAATATATGACATGATAAGGATCGGCCCCCCGCACAGGCAACACCGAGACAGAAGAGGTGGGGGAGGGAATTGGGAGGCGACCTTACACAGAAAGACTGGAAGGGGATTTATTATAGAGCAAAACACACAGCCCGCACGTGGCCAGTAATGAAACAGCTATGAAAATAGCTACTTACTTGTACCTCACGCCAGCGCGCCTCCACAGAGGCAATCCAAATAGGAGCCCTACTTGCTGGAGAGGCTGTGATAGCGAGGGAACACTGCTCCACATACTGTGGCAATGTCCATTGCTGACTAACTACTGGACGCAAATCCTAGATGACGTAGATGAGCTATTTGATACACAGATCAGGAGGCTCCCGGTATACGTAGTCCTGGGCCTACCCAACCCAATCACATTTCCACTTAAAAGTATGAGAGGCCGTCAGATGGGGCTGGCACTGGGGGCAGCTTTGCAGAATATATTGACACACTGCGGGTCATCCACCTCCCCTACATACGTAGGCTGGCTCCACAGGATATGGCACATCCTGGGGATGGAACGCATTTCTGCCACATTGAATAACTCTGAGGCCTCCTTTCAGACAGTATGGCGCCCATTTCTGAAACTGCTCTCAACTGAGTTCAACGAAATTACCCAGCCCAAATATCTGAGAGTGTTGCGGCTCTCGGAGCTAGGGACGGAACAACAACCATCCTCAACGGCTTAATAGGCGACACTCACGACACAAGACAGAGACTCGACAGACAAGAATTAGGGACTATCGGACGGAAGGGGGGTGGGGGGTGGGGGGGAGTTAACGTTATTGGTTCCCAGCACACTGTTGAGATTTCAACAATGCAATTCACTTATAACTTCAAAACTGTTCATGTTGCTTGGTTTACAATGATGATGATATGTTTATTCTGGTATAAGAACATGCGAGAATTGTATAATATGCTGCAATCTATTGCCCATACCTTTGTATTGTTTTCCAATATCGAAAATGCTAATAAACACATTTAAACATAAAACCCTCAAAGCCCAAATTGGAAAGGAAACAGGCAGTGTGGTTCTCCCAAGAATTACGTAGGGAAAAATCGCTCTGTAAAAAATTAGAAAGAACCTGGCGTAAGTCTCATCTCCAGTCAGAGAAAGAAATCTTTAAGGCAGCATCCAATACGTCTTAACAAAAGGAAGGGACTGGTAGGGCTGTTTTTACGGGGTCCAGCGTACATGCCCAGATACTGTGAATCAAGAAAGGTACGCAGTTCCCAAAAGAAGATAGGGTAACGAGTGTGGAGACAGGGGGGGAAAGGGAATCCTCTAAACGGAACTAGAGTCCTCACACACCCAGCCAGCTAGGTGTCATGCTTCATCATATGGACTCGCTCCTCGTCGGGTCGGCGGTGCAATACCCGACGGGCACCCATAAAGGGGCTCTTTAGCGGAGATCTTCTGTTCCTGCCGTATGGTGCCGTGGGTGTAAGGGCCCTAGGGGTAAGTGTAGATGTGAGTGAGTGGTTTCTTAAAAGGTTAGATAATCCAAAAGGAGTTTTTTAATGGAATGGTCATCCACCTTATTAAAAATATACAAAAGAGTGGCTGCTCACTGCTTTAATTATCCAGGGGAGCAATGCTCAACTCTAAAAATCCCTTTTGGATTATCTAACCTTTTTAAGAAACCACTCACTCACATCTACACTTACCCCTAGAGCCCTTACACCCACGGCACCATACGGCAGGAACAGAAGATCTCCGCTAAAGAGCCCTTTATGGGTGCCCGTCGAGTTGCACCGCCGACCCGACGAGGAGCGAGTCCATATGATGAAGCATGACACCTAGCTGGCTGGGTGTGTGAGGACTCTAGTTCCGTTTAGGAGGATTCCCCTTCCCCCTGTCTCCACACTCGTTACCCTATCTTCTTTTGGGGAACTGCGTACCTTTCTTGATTCACAGCATCCAATACGTATCATAAAAATATCAAGCTGACGCGGAAGAGATACATCCTGGCGCAATTAACTGAAGCTGGGAACTCAGGGAAACAGCTATATACTATTCTCAAATCTTTTACTTCTCCTAAGGCCTACAATAATCGTATCCCTGCCTCCCAGACCTTATGCAACAATATTTCTAATTTCTTTGTTGATAAGGTTGAAAAAAATCTATGATACTTTTACTCGTAGGCTAGGCGTCAGTGACATTCTCACTGTACCCCATATAGAGTCCAGAGCAGGAAACGTGCTGGCCTGTTTTCCTCCCCTACAGGACTCTAAAGTAGAAGAATTGCTGAAAGCAGCAAAATCAGGATCTCCCAGTGATATCATGCCGGCAAAATGGTTTGCCTTATTGGCGCGGCCTCTTGCCTCTCCTATTTGCTCACTTATTAATTATTCACTGAGTGAGGGCACAGCACTCCAGGCTTGGAAAGCTGCACAAATTTTACCAATTATAAAAAAAAAACTAAGCACCTTCAGAACTGTCAAACTATCGCCCTATCTCTCTCCTTCCTCTTATGAGCAAACTCATGGAGGGACATATCAATGCGCAGCTCATGAAATTCATGGAAGCTCAGCCATGCTTGGATCCCTCACAATTCGGCTTTCGACCTAAAAACTCGAGCGAAACGGCCCTGCTTGGTGTCACAGACGCTATTAAGCTGGCCCTAGATAAGGACAAAGCTATAGCCCTAGGGCTGCTGGATTTATCCGCAGCTTTTGACACTGTGGCACATCATAGACTGCTACAAAGATTAACGGAAATCGGCGTAGTGGGGTCTGCCTTTCAGTGGTTTTCCAGCTTCCTGGAACAACGCACCCAAACTGTGAACCTGGGGAATTTTCATTCCGGAGCTAAACCTCTGAACAAAGGGGTGCCACAGGGATCGTGCTTTCGTCCCACGTTATTTAATATATACGTGGCTCCCCTGGCAAAGATCATCAGAGATCACAGCTTTGTCCCTGTTTTCATATGCAGATGACACGCAGCTCCTGTTTCCATTTGATAACTCGGATGTTACCAAGCAGAAGTTTGCAGAGGGCATGCGTGCAGTCTCCAACTGGATGTCAAAGAACTTTCTCCAGTTGAATGCCAACAAAACTGAAGTCCTCCTCTTTGGCAAAGCTCAACTTCTCTGGTCCCCAGAGTGGTGGCCAGTAGAATTAGGCCCCGCTCCTGTGCCTACCAACAAGGCTAAAAACTTAGTGTATTTGGACCCCTCTCTAGCTATGAAGGAGCAGGTGGCAGCTGTGTCAAGTAGCTGTTTTGGTTTACTAAAACTCCTACGGAGAGTGTTCGATCTTCTCCCCCTATCGGCACGCAAGACCCTGCTCTAAGCCCTAGTAGTTAGTAGACTGGACTATTGTAATGCACTTCTGGGTGCCGCGAATGAGGGGACACTAAATAGGCTCCAGGTAGTGCAGAATACGGCCGCTCGACTGGCTTTAAATCAACCACCCAGAACTATTTCCCGGCCATTACTAAAAAGCCTACACTGGCTTCCTATTCGGAGTCGAATCAAGTTTAAAATTTGCTGTTTGATTCACAAAACTCTTAATGACAGTGGACCCAGGTACATGACCGATAGTCTTGTCCCCTATCATACCAACAGACAGTTACGTTCTAGTGGAAAGGCCCTGCTTGTGGTACCCCGAATCAACAAGCTCCGTGCGGGTGGCAAAGCTTTTGCCTATGTAGCCCGCGCCTTTGGAACAAACTCCCCTTTGCGTTACGTGTGTGTCCTGATTTGCCTAAATTCAGAAAACTACTGAAAACCGAACTTTTTTAGCCCGACTAGCTTTCCGCCTCCCTGTTTTTATGTTTCGCTGCCAGCGCGGAGATACCCCTGTGGGGGTGAGTCCTGTGCTTTACAAACCCCTCATTCATTCATCGATGAGTGTGTGGTGAGATACTATGTCAAAGGCTGTGGAGAGGTCGGGCAGGATCAGGGCGGCTGATTCTTTTGTGTTGAGTAGGGTGCAGATGTCGTCAGTTGCAGCGATCAGGGCTGTCTTGGTGCTGTGATTGTCTCTGAAACCTGATTGGGAAGGTTTCAGCAGGTTGTTTCTCTCCAGGTGTTTGGTGAGTTAGAGGTTGAAGGCCTTCTCCAGGACTTTGACGGGAAATGGGAGCAGTGAAATAGGACAGTAGTTCTGGAGCTCGCTTGGGGTCTGCAGAGGGTTTCTTGAGGAAGGGTCTCACCTCTGCATGTTTCCAGAGGTCGGGAAAGGTGGCTGTGGTGATAGAGGCGTTAAGGATTGTGGTGAGCTGGTGGCTGATCTCGCCTCTGCCGAGGTTAAAAAGTGGGTGGGGGCATGGGTCGGTGGGTGCTCCCAAGTGGATGGAGTTCATTAGAGTAATTGTGTTTGGTGTGCTGAATTGTTCCATGCGGTGAGCGGGTGGTCAGCGGTAGTGGTCGATGGCATGCTGAGGAGGTTGGTGGGTTGGGGATCGAAGTTTCTGTAGATTGCTGCGATTTTGTTGTGGAAGTGGTCAGCGAGGGTATCCCAGAGTGTTGTATTCCCGAGTTAGGCCCATGTAGCGAAGCAGCTTACTTCTTACATTGTCCTCACAATAACATTTCAGCCGTGAACTTTTGTTCATATTTGCATGCACGACAATGTTGGATTAGTTTCTCTGAAACTGCCTTATTTACACATCTAGCTTCGCACAACATTATCACAATGCCTCGAACATCATGTACTCAGCCTCTTTACGCACTATGTACAAATGTCGTCCTATCTTCATCCACGGGCGACAGGACTATCTACATATCCATAACATTGCTAATCTACATGTACATCGCAAGGCTGCTTTCTATTATAAACAATGAGCATCCCGATAGATTAGCAGAGTAGGCACTTCAGCTGACACCAAGGGTTGCATGCTGAGACTTCACCACGCAGCGGTCTGACATCTCCGTGAAGGGGTGTCCTGTTTCTTGACCAAGAGGGGCTCCTACATTATCTCTCACCAGGTAATGGGGTTGGCTCGTCCCTACGGGGGGATTCTTGGCTTCACACCTACACACACTCTAGGTACACTCAGAGTAGGGTTTTGCATAGTAGAGTACACCAGATTACTGCCTTGTTTATATGCCTGCATATATACACTATTTTAGCTCCATGGTAGAACTGTATATACTGTTTACACTTTTGGTTCTTGAAATCACTTTTATCTGCTTCTGTCTTCTGATTATCGCAGCACATTTATTCTAAACAAGAATAACGTTGGTTCAGCAAATATATTGAAAAAGTCCCACTGTGTATTCTGTATATTTCTCTGAGCACAAGTAAGCACGAGTGACTGAGCGAAAGGTTCTGATCTGTTTTCACGATCCCTGAGCGATCAAGGTTGTCATGTTCAGTGGCTGCCACAAACCATTCGCTTCCTGATAAGGTTAGGGGGGCTTACAGTGGCACTGTGAGCTAGCTGGTCTATAGGCCAACATATCCTGCGGGGGAGTCCGGAATCAATCTAGGCACCAAGCCCCTAGTTTATGCTGTCCAACAAACGCGCAGATCTTACGGATTAGTAGGAACTACACGACAAGAGTTCCTGTGATGAGAGGAATCCAGTTTTTGGTGGCTGAGGTACAGGTGAACTCTCTGATGATGGTGAAAAGTTCCTTGGTATGGTTGACACTGGTGTGTCAGGGCCTCTTTTCTTCAGCTTTGATCTGGCGGTGGTAGTTGTTGAGGGCCGACTTGAAAGTGGCTCGGTCAGTATTGTTCCTATTGGTGCGACATTTTCTTTCCAGTTGTTTGCATCTGTGCTTCGATGTGCTGAGTTCTGGGGTGTACCAGTTGGCTCATTTCGAGGATGTGTTTTGGCTGGTTTGGTGGGAGCGACCCAATTGGCTGCGCTGGTGATCCAGGTGTTGAATTTCTCTGCTGCAGGTTCAGGTGGGTGGTGACTTTGGGTTGTGTGATGCTGAGGGCGTCGGTCCATTGCTGCTGAGTGACTGTGGTCCAGCTGCGGAAGGGAGGGCAATGGCGGTTGAGGATGGTGCAGGGAGATCCGGCGAGGGTGAAGTGTACGATGGAGTAGGCGGATCAGGCGAGTTCCGTGTTGTGGTTGTATCTGATTCTGTTGCTGGACTTGAAGATGGGGTCCAGAGATTGTCCTGCTTTGACCAGCTCCTTGTGGCCGATGTTGTCGAGTCTTTTCAGGAGGTTGATGGAGTTGATGTCAGTGGGGCTGTCCAAGTTGATGTTGAAGTCTCCCAGGAAGACTTAGTGTTCGGATTCAATGGCGAGCGGTGTGATGAACTCTGTGATGGCGTCGCTGAGGCCGGTTCGTGGTCTTGGCGTTCTGTAAACGAGGGTGCCTTTGATGGAGGTTTTGTCATCTGTGCGGAGTTGGAAGGTCATGTGTACCATGATTGGCGTGGTTTCGTCATCGGTGGTGGTGCAAGTGATGGATTCTTTTTGTACGAAGGCAATGCCGCTTCCGTGTCTGTTGGTGCAGTTGCGGTGTTTAATCTTGTAGTCGGTGGATGTTGCAGTGGTGATATCTGGGGCCAAGGCGGGGTGAGCCACGTCTCTGTAATGAAGGTCACGTCAGGAGACGAGGGTGGAGATTGTGTCCCAGACTTCGGTGGCATGTTTACAGAGCGATCTACAGTTAATCAGTAGGCAGCTGAGTTGTTCTGTGGAGGTCTCGGCCACCGGGGCTGGCGTGGCGCTGGTTGCTGTGATGCCAGTCAGTCCTGGGATGGAGTTGAACTGGCAGCAGACGCAAGTGAAAAGTCCCGCTGTGGAGCGATGCGAGGCAGCAGCTCTTGTAGCGTCAGGGGTCCAGGGCACTGAGGTCTGCAGCGGAGTATCTGTGGGAGTGCAAAGTGCCAGGATTCCTGGCGCTGTTCGCTGTACAGGCGCGAACGTGTGCAAACGGGCTTGCCTTTGGCCCGCCTTTGGTGCAACCTCTGCGTGGCCATGCAGCGGCCTCCATAAGTAGTGCTGGGAGGGGGAAGGGTCTGACAGGGAGGCTGGGTGGGCAGGGAACAAGGCACAAATGAGAAAAAACAGCAGGCGGGCGGGGGGACAGGGCGGGGGGGCTCAAAGAGACACAATGGCACAACAAGTTAACCCAATACCAGTAAACACTGTGAAACCTGTGCAACTAATTAAAACACCACGGTGGTACAGCAATTAGTAGAGTAAGGAAAAAGGCAAAACATTGACAAAGGCAGAGTAACTCCTAAGGTGAGGTAGCAGGATCGAACCTGTGAGGTCTCGGGTGGGAGGCGAGTCACTAGACTACTGCACTAAGCAGCAGGCAGTGGGGAGCGGTGCACAGACCAGGATGTCAGCTGCCCCACTACCCTGAGTGATCCCTGCTGTAGGTTAGCTGACGTTCTGATATTTTTGATGCCGCACCATACAATACTTTTGCATGTACACTAAGGCCTTGTAACTGATCATGAGGTGAAGGGCCTGGCTCTGACATCTAGGGCAGCGCTCCATGTCCCTTTGTAGTTGACATGGAACTACTGTTTTTTCTGATTGATTGTAATTGTATTATTATAGTGCTTACTACCCCTGACGAGGCGTTGATAATACGAAATAGACTTTTCTGATGGATACATCTGCCTGTCGATTCCTCACCTTTTGAATTACCGTTACGCCAGCATTCCACTGAAACTTTTTTCCCTTAGCTCTCCCACGTCGACGAGGACGTTACAATAGCACGACTCCGCTAGCGACTCTGTAGGACGTCATCGGATCCATAAGAAGACCTTGTCACCCATTTTTTCCTCGCCGTCGACGCGTAACGGTTTTTTCTAGGTCTCTCCATTTCTTTGTGGCTCTACTTTGTTGCAGTTTTCCTGAAACTGTTTCGTCGTGATGGCTGCTCAGAAGAAGCCTGGCTTTAAACCCTGTAGGGAATGTGGGGGCCATATGTCGGTTACAGACCCCCACGAAGACTGCCCTTGGTGTTTGTCGTCGGACCACGACATCTGAGAATGTTCTTCGTGCCGTCGGATGAATCCGAAGGCACTCAAGGAAAGGCAGGCAAGGTTTTTCATGGCTCGTGCGAAGAAAGAAAAGAGGGGTCGAAAAAAGACCAGGTAGAGGTCGAAGTCGCCCACTCCTCATACCTCGAGGTTGTCTAAAAAACATAAGAAATAGAGACGACACGGATCCAAGCATCGATCTTCGAAGGAGAAGTCGTCAAAGTCTGTATCTCTGGTTCGGCGTCGCTATAGGAAGGACGATGTCTCTCTTTCGCCGCAGGTGTCTCCTGCGCGAACTCTGACTCCGAAGGGCTCTCCGACGCTGAGGACCTCTCCGACGCCCAGAAGAGTCGCCTGCTCCTGTGGACGCTCTGATCCCGGATCCGGAGTCTCCGGGGCCGCAGGCGGAGCCTGTTCTACGACCGGATCAGTTTGCACCTTTCCCAGCTCCAGGTGCGGATCCGTCGCATGGCATGTTTGCCAGGGCGGCTAACCCATCCGTAGCGGCAGTCGGCCCCGTGGGTCCGCTTTCTTTTAATCTGGACGTCCCACAGCATTATGCTCAGACCCCATTTATGCCAATGACTCTGTCTTGGCCACTCCCGATGCCGAGGTTCTTGACGTTGATGCCTTCTCAGGAGGGAAGGATGGACCTTTCTCCGGCGCCGTCGGGCTCCGTTCCGGGGCCTTCTTGGCTTTGATCGGCGCCGTTGCCTGCTTCTGAGGGTCCTCCGTCGACGCTGGCTCCGAGGTCTCCAGCGCCGTATTTGGCTCCACCGACGTCGAACCCAAAAATTCGTTCGAGGAGAGAGGCTCAGAGACTCCTGGAAGAGGAGGAATTTCAGGAGCAGCAGGAGCAGCCTGAAGAGGGGGAGATTTTAAAGTCAATGGATGATTTTTCAGGTCTGCAAGAAGCCAGTGGGTTTGATACTTCACCGGAATGGGAGCTTTCCTCTCCAAAAGCTCTTCCCTCTCAGGATGTGGCCTCATTTGGTTATTAGAAAGGCTGCTGACCTTCTGGACTTAGTTACCAACAGCAGAGGTCAAATAAAATATTTTAACAGAGGGTACTGCATTCCCCTTCTTCTGCGATAGAGCCTTTGCTTCCTTTTAACAAGGCCCTCACAGATCCTGTTTTGGATGTTTGACAGAAGCCAATGTCTGCCCCTGCTGTTTCAAGGTCAGTGGCAAGGCGCTATAAGGTGGCACCGGGTGAACCGCCATTTTTATCATCGCACCCCTCACCTGAGAGCTTTGAGGTTCAGGCTTCTTGTTCTTCAAAACAGTCTGCTGGTTCCTTTCCTACAACCCCAGGGGACAGGGACTCCAAGAAGCTGGAGCAATCAGCAAAGGTGGTGTTCTCATCGGCCAGCATGGCCTTGAATTCCACCAATGCTACGTGTTTGATGGGGCGTTACATGCATGCTCTGATGGATTCGGCCAAGGAAATGATTCCTAAATTGCCAGATGATGTTCAAGGTAATTTCGCTGAGTTGTCATCGGACACGCAAGCTGCAGCCCGTCAGGTCATCCAATCAGGCCTGGATACAGCGGGCTCTGTTGCCAGGGTGATGGGCTCTTCAGTAGTGACTAGGAGACATGCCTGGTTGAGAGGGTCAGGATTCTCTCCAGACGTCCAGGCCACATTGTTGGACCTTCCCTTTGACGGATCAAGGCTTTTTGGAACCAAGGCTGACTCTGCCTTACAGAGGTTTAAGGATAGCAGGGCTACTGCTAGGTCCTTGGGCCTGCATTCGCAGCCTAGGGGCTTTGGTTTCCGGAAGTTCCTGGGGTTTGGGAAGACGGCTCCTTTTCGTGGCCAACAGCAGCAGCAACAGAACCCTCTATACCGTTCATACAGAGGGAAAGGAAGAGGTCGTCTGCGAGGAGCTGCTCGACAAAAGTTCCCCTCCCCCTCCTTCTCCACCCCTGTCCCTACCACTAGTTCTGCAGGGAAGCAGCTCTAGATCCCCCATCTTGGAGCATGTACGTCCTGTGGGAGGTCGGGTGTCCCATTTTCTACAAAATTGGAAATCTGTTAAATCGGATCTTTGGGTTTTGAATCTTCTAGAAAATGGGTACGCCTTTCCTTTCCAGGAGTTTCACCCTCCTTACCCTCCTCGCCAGGGCTGGTGTTTGGAGGACCATCTGTTGCTTCTGCAGCAGGAGGTCCTGTCCTTATTGCAGAAAGGTGCGATAGAGGTGGTCCCAGAGCAGGAAAGGGGTCAGGGATGCTATTCCTGGTATTTTCTGATTCCCAAAAAGGACGGGCGGTTGAGGCCGATCCTGGATCTATGGATCTTGAACTTTTACCTCGAACAGGAGAAGTTCAAGATGTTGACCTTAGCTCAGGTTCTTCTGGCGCTGCAGCAGGAAGACTGGATGGTGTCGATCGATTTACAGGATGCGTATTTTCACATTCCCATCCTGAAGCCGCATCGGAAGTATCTCCGTTTTACGGTAGGGTCACAGGGCCAGATGTACGACCATTGGCATTAGGGACTCTCAATTTGCAAAAAAGTGCGAGTCGCAATTTGCGAGTCGCTAATGCCAATGTACAACTGTGTCAGAGACACCGTTTGCGATTCCAATGGGGTCGCAATTTTGCATGCCTCATCAATATTCATGAGGCACTCGCAATTTGCGACCCCAGTGGGAATGGCTTGCCCTCCCAGGTATGGTGGCCTGCTGGGCTCAGTAGACCTCCATGTCTGGGGCTGCTTTTAAATAAAGCAGTTTTTTTTTAATGCAGCCAGTTTTCCTTAAAGGAAAACGGGATGCATTTAAAAAAGAAAAATTAAACATTTTAGTTTCATTTTTAAGGGCAGGTAGTGGTCCCTGGGACCACTGCCTGCCCCTAAAAATATTTTCTCCTGCATTCACAAAGGGGAAGGGGTCCCCTGGGGACCCCTTCCCTCTTGCAAGTGATTTACCACCCTCTTGAAGAGGGTGGTAAACTGCAAGTGTTTTGTGACCGCAATTGCAGTCGCAAAACATTCTTACATGGCTTGTGGGGTCGCTAGTAGGAAGGGAACGCCCCTTCCTAATAGCGAGTCGCAAAACACTATTTTGCGAGTCACAAATTATTTGCGAGTCGCAAAATAGTTAGTACATGGCCCACAGGATTTTTGCTTGCGCAAACGGGTCGCAAACCGTTTGCGCATGCAAAAATGGGTCATACATCTGGCCCTCAGCACTACCAGTTTGCGGTCCTTCCGTTCGGTCTTACTACCACACCACGGGTCTTCACAAAGGTGATGGCAGTGGTAGCAGCACATCTCAGAAGGTCGGGGATTCCAATATTCCCCCATCTGGACGACTGGCTGCTCAAAGCAAAGACACCAGAGATAGTGCTTCGTCATCTGCATGTGACAGCTCGGCTGTTGTTTGACTTGGGTTTTTCGATAAATGTACCCAAATCTCACCTGGTGCCCTCTCAGCACAACCTGTTCATAGGGGCAATACTGGACACTACTCTGAGTCGTGCTTTTCCGCCGCCTCAGAGGATTTTAGACATTCAGGATATGATCCCAATGTTCCAGGATGAGGCGGCTGTTCCAGTCCTGAAGGTCTTACACCTGCTCGGTCTGTTCGCTTCCTGCATACTGTTGGTCAACCATGCACGCTGGCACATTTGGGCACTCCAGTGGAACCTCCACAGGCAGTGGTTTCAACACAACGGAGATCTCAGGGAGGTGGTCAGAATCTCCAGGGACACTGCAGCGGATCTGTTATGGCGGAGTGTTCCAGGCAACCTGTCTCAAGGGAAGCCCTTTCAACCTCCTTCTCCGATGGCCACAGTGATAACGGATGCCTCCACTCTAGGGTGGGGTGCTCAACTGGGGGATCTGGAGATCAAGGGTCTTTGGTCTCCAGAGGAGAGATTGCTTCACATCAGTCTTCTGGAATTGCGGGCGATACGTTTAGATCTCAAGGCCTTTCTTCCCTCCCTTCGCGGTCAGTCGGTTATGGTCCTGACGGACAACACCACCGCGATGTGGTACATAAACAAGCAGGGAGGAGTAGGGTCATATCGTCTCTGCAGAGAGGCTCTTCGTCTCTGGTACTGGGCTCAGGACCATCAGATTTGTGTGGTTGCAAATCATCTGGCCGGAGTGTTGAATGTGCGTGCAGACAGTCTCAGTCTGCAGTTCTCGGCCGATCACGAGTGGCGGCTTCATCCGGAGGTGTTCCATCGCATCTTCAGGATGTGGGGGTTTCCTCGGTTGGACCTATTTGCCACTCACGAGAACGCGCACTGCCCGTCGTTCTGCAGTCTCCAATATCCAATGCAGGGAGCGTTGGGGGACGCGTTTCAGTTGGATTGGGGCTCAGAGCTTCTTTACGCATTTCCCCCATACCCTTGATTCCTCAGTTTCTGAGGAAGATTTGCCAAGACTGTGCCCAAGTTATATTGATCGCCCCGGATTGGCCAAGAAGGGTGTGGTACACAGACCTACTTCACGTCTCATCACACCCTCCGCTCCGTCTCCCTCTCAGAGCAGACCTCCTCCGCCGGATGTGATGGATGTTATATTATCAGCCAGGAGACACTCCACCAAATCTATCTATTCCTGTAGATGGGCCAGATTTGTTAGGTGGTGTGGAGAGAATTCAATTGATCCTTTGAAGGCCCATTTGTCTGATGTACTTAGTTTTTTCCCTTTCCTTGGCCCAGCAGGGTTTTGCTGTGGCGACTGTTAAGGGCTACTTGTCAGCTTTATCAGCCTTCCTCTGTTTGCCAGATCAACCCTCATTGTTTAAGTCCCCCATAGTCATGAGGTTCATTAAGGGCCTTACTTACTAATAGATTCCCTCCCACTCCCTTTATTATGCCTCAGTGGGATTTAAATGTGGTTCTTACTTTCCTGATGGGGTCTCCTTTTGAGCTTCTTCATAGTTGTCCTTTGAGACTTCTAACTTTCAAGACGGCTTTTCTGATTGCTATTACCTCTGCCAGGAGGGTAAGTGAGCTTCAGGCTCTTAGTTCTAAACCCCCTTTTTTAACCATTCATGAGGATAAGATGGTTCTCAGGACCAGAGCTGTTTTCCTGCCTAACGTGGTTACTCCTTTCCATTTAGGGCAGTCAATCACCTTACCTACTTTCTATCCTCCCCCTCACCCTTCCAAGGAGGAGGAGAGACTTCTCCGCCTGGACCCTAAAAGGCGGTCAGTTTCTACCTTGACAGAACCAGGGACTTAAGGCTGGATGACCAGCTCTTTGTTGGTTATCTGGGAAGAATGAAGGGCAAGGCTGTCCACAAGCGAACACTTTCCAGGTGGATCCTCTTGTGCATCAAGATCTGCTAAGCCTTGGCCAAGAAGGAGCCGCCTGAAGGTATTAGAGCTCATTCTACTAGAGCTAAATCTTCTTCTTCCGCTTTGGCTAGAGGTGTCCCTGTGGTAGACATCTGTAAGGCGGCAACTTGAGCCTCCCTCCACACTTTCGCGAAGCATTATTGCTTAGATTTAGAGGTGAGGATGGACGGTCATTTTGCTCGTTCTGTGCTGCAAGATTTTTTGGTATAGATAGGTGGACACCCTGCTCTGGGAGCGGGACTGCTTGGGGATTCAATTCAAAAGGTGAGGAATCCACAGGCAGATGAATCCATCAGAAGAACAAGTTACTTACCTTCGGTAACGCTGTTTCTGGTGGATACAGTATCTGCCTGTGGATTCCTCACTGACCCACCCACCTCCCCGTTGTCTGCCTTCCTATACCGAAAAGTATTTTGAGTATATCATGACTTGTATTTCTTTGTTTTTTCGAATGCCTTGTAGCTTGTGGCTATGAAATGTCTAGCATTTTCAGTCTCTTTTCTTCCTTGAAAGATATACTGTGTATATTGGTGCTTATGTTGTTTACTGTGTATATTTGCAAAATGTTGTCGGTTCACCCGTTCTCCTCGAAGGCACGGAAAAAATGGGTGGAACTGACGTCAGCACGCCGACGAGGTCTTCCTATGGCTCAGATGACGTCATACGGAGTCGCGAGCTGAGTCGTGCTATTGTAACGTCCTCGTCGACGTGGGAGAGCTAAGGGAAAAAAGTTTCAGTGGGATGCTGACGCAAGGGTAATTCAAAAGGTGAGGAATCCACAGGCAGATACTGTATCCACTAGAAAAAGCGTTACCGAAGGTAAGTAACTTATTTTTTTCCACTTTAGGTGTGAGTGAGGTCCCACTCAAGTAAAGTTCTTCTTGAATGTAATGCCCACACCCTGCTCTGACTTCCCAGTGTGCAGGTCATGTGCATTCTCTGTGAATGGTGACTGGGATCAAAACTCCTTTGTTATTTTGAGTGTACGGTTGTAGAGACAGGTGGGATCCATTTTGTATGCCCCTCTTAAGACAGCACATAATGGAGATGGCGATACAGCCTCCCCAGACAATTATATTGTATTGCTCACATTTTGGAGTAGAAGGATGTAGCCTTAAATTTTAAACTGTGGGGGGATGGAAACGGGCTGCTTTACAAATGCAGCAAAGGCCTGCTGAGGATCTGTTGCTGAGCACTGTCATGTGCCTGATGGTAGCTGGGTGTGGGTGAGACTGGTCCTACCCTTTCATGTGTATAGGGAATCTTCTAAGCAGGACCTGCCCCTTTGTCTCTTCCGAGAGTGCTACTACATTGCTCCCTGCTTGAGAACCAGCACCTTCAAGAAAGACTGGCTGCTCTGCCGAAGGAAAAGATACTTTTGAAAGGAAACTCATTCCAGAACAGCAAAATTGTAATCAACATCCCAATGCTGGAAAAGGACTATTAGAATGGTACCCTGATTATCACACTTAGTTCCAGCTTCTCCTTGACCAAATGCTGCGGGGTGAACGGGAGCTCGGGTTTGGAAGAGGGGGTGGACAGAGTGCTCCACAGAGTACCTGAAGAATCACTGAGATATAGGACTAGTCAGCCTGTTTCCAAGAGGTAAGGGGAGAGAACCTGAAGTCTGTGCCATCTTGCTGGAGTAGCTTTGGTTGTGCTTGGTTGTGGTACTTTTTCAATAATGGTCCATACCATTTTGATTTTTCTGGATGTCATCCCAGTATATTTTAGGCCACAGTGACATCATAAATGATATTCATGGAATTGCAGTTGTTATGGGTATGTTGCTCCTGCAGTCCAAAGAAGGCCCAAAACTATAGTTATTGCAGAGAAGAGAGATGGCACACCAAACACTGTCCACATGGTTAATGCCCATTGACCAGTGGCAGATTCCAAATCATTTTCTGATCATGGTGTGTGGACCCTTTTGGTTTTGTGTGCCAACAAGTCTCTCAAACCTGTGTTCCATTTGAACAAGAACATAAGTTTCTCAACCACTAATTAGTTTGAGTTAAGGATGCGCCAATGTCTATTAATAATTCTCTTTACCACATTAGAGTTGTTATGGACTTATCCACATCATCTGCTTAGATTCCTCCCTTTGTTGGTATTCATGGAGGGTCTCTGTATGATTATTCTTAGCTCGTTTTTCGACAATGTGCTGGGGGGGGTGTAATGCCTGTCACTTAACCTATTGGGTAATTTTTCAGCCTCCGTTTCGTAGTCTAATTGGTATGAATTGCCCAAAGGACAGATTCTCCCTAAGTTCACCTGGGTTTACCCTTTTGAAGTGTAACAAGTTGTGTTTGTCAGTTGGTTGTTGTACAAGTTAGTATGTAAAGCCCCGTCCTCTGCACATATTATTAGGTCAAGAAAAGGGACTTCTTGGTTGCTCATGGAGTTTCTGAATTTTAAGAATTGGCTCCCGATACTGATCCAATTAATGAAAGCATTTGCAGTGTCATTATTACCCTTCAAAACAACAGAAACGTCATCAGTGTAATAACGCCAAAGGCGTAGCTGTATGTGATGGGGATTGTTTGCTCATATTCCTTGTCAAACTGATGTGCATACAATCATGCCAAATTTGGCATAAACATGTTGCCCATAGAAGTACCATGTTGTTGTAAATAAGTGGTTCCTTCATATACAAAATGATTTGTGGTTAGAGCCATTCTAACCAACTTCATTATCAAATTGATTAGTGTCTTGGCTGGACATTCTTCCTCACGTAGGGCCCCTTTGATGACTATTCCTGAGGTATAGTTGGGTTCAAAGCCTCAGCATCCAGGCACATCATTAGTTCTGTGGTAGGTTCAAAGGGGATATCCTATATGATATTCAGCATATGTTTTGTATCCTTAATAGGTGATGGCATCTGGTTAACTTAAAGCCATAGGAACCATTCCACAAATGGCGACAACGTTTCCAAAATTGACCCTGTTCCCGAAATGGCCAGAGGGATGATTGCTCTGTTTATGTATCTTTGGCAGAGTGTAGAAATATGGCGTTCTGGGGATATCTACTACAGTAAACTCTGCATGACTTTTGGTAATCCAGTCATGGTTCATAGCTTCCTCCACATTTCTATTTGAAATTCTTTAGAGGGGTCAGTTGTTAAAACCTGATGGCTGCTTTGGTCTGGAAGGAGTCTAGAGAATTCCCTGCTGTAATTATCTCTATTTTATAGGGCTATTGCCCCTCCTTTGTTCACTGGTTTTAATATTAGATTGTTTCTTGATTAAAGTGACTTAAGTGTGTTCTGTACTGATTTTGTAATCTGTCTATTTTAATCTGTAAATTTGTTGAGTTAGGTCGAGTAGGGTTGACACCAGTACTTGGATAGTCAAGTATTTTTGTATCTTAGCATCAAGCTTAATTTTAAAGTGTAATGCTGTTGGGAAGCCAGGCGCATAACTGGCTCCTTCCCTGATGTGGAGATGAATATTATTATTGCTTCAGTCATTTAATCGGTAACTGTCCCATTCACTTCAGTGAGTTCATGCATTTAGCCAGATTCTTGAAGAGATGAATCACAAACTCTTCAAAAATGATGCAATGATGAGGGCAAGATGGCGTCTGAGTAGCAGCTACTCACTGCAGCTCCGCCGGTCCGACCCCTAACTAGGTCCAAAAACACTCTCATATGGCAGTGACTGCATTAGAAAGAAGCCAGAAAGCTGTTTAAACGTACCGATCGTTTAATCATATGGAGCGGCTGCTCTGTATGACAGTGGTCTCACTCTCGGCAAATTCAGCAAAGGAACGAGGCAGAGCCGGTGGCGAGGTACGACGTGCTCAACAGTAGCCTCCAGAACAGCGAGCCGGGCGGCTCAGGCTTCTTCGTTTCACTCTGCCCTGCGGCGGCATTCAACGCCGACCTGTCTTGAGGCTGCGTTATCGGCGATCTACAACGTCCTGACGGCCTCACAAGATACGGAGAAGAGAGGCAGCTACTGTTGCTGGTTTCAGCGGTGGATACATTGTGTCCTGAGTTCACGGAGAAAGCAGGAAAGACAAGTAAGGATGGCGGGGGGCGTTGGAAAAAACATTAAAGCTAAAAGCAGTCAGCCTTTAGCTCCCTTGTCAATTGACCCAGCACAGCTTCCCCGCCAAGAAATCCCTCCATGTCGTCCGGAAATGCGGGGGCTGAGAAGTAAAGATCAAGAGGGGAAAATTAATCCCGAAGATAGGGGTGAGCGAGGGGTCAAGCAAATCAAGCAAAGTAAAAAACTTCAGGAAAAAAACACCAACACTATTGCCCCGATCTCTAACTCTCAACAGTTAATTTCTAATATGTTTGGCCCAGCAGAGGTGGAGAAAGTGCAAAGTGAGTTAATGGAGGCGGTATCGGAAGACCATCTTGCCCCAACTGCTCCAGGGGCGCCTTTTGCAAGCGCCAATAATCTTGGGGTCTCTTCTTTAGACACTCCAGTAATATCGGTTGCAAGCTCCCCCACATCAACGGCTAATGCAGGAATAACTGGGGAATCAGGGGCAAATGTCTGCAGCGCGCAGTTGAAAACTGCCCAGTCTGAGACTCTACTGTCTCCATTACCCCCTGATTTAAGAACTTCTGGGATAGAACCTCTTATTAATGTGGTGGTATCAGATGTAATCACTGCAAATACGGGAGCCATATGTCTTGAGAATTCGCTAACTCCAGCAAATTTAATATTCACTCAGCCGGACAACTTTGTTAATCTCGGTAATCTCGATAAGCCAGATACTATTGGGAAACCCTATCCGGTTACAGATGAGTCAGAGCTATATGAAACCGGCATTTCCACATCTAGCGAAGGTGATGATAATGGTAAAAAGCAGGATTGGGGAACTAATACTGACTCTGGGACCTCAGGGCAAATAGTTGTGCAAAAGAAGAAGCCGGGACTAAGATTGAAAAAAAAGAAAAAAAAGCAAAGTAGACACAAAAGTGGGGAGATCACGGAACAAGGAAGTAGTACTGAGCTTAGATGAGATTATTCTTCCTCCCAGTTTGCGACTCCATCAGATTGTACTATTCGTTCAGGCGGCAACATCTCGGCTATGGGAGATTTGGGCAGCGAGAATTCTAGAATCCCAAGAAGTAAAGAAGAAAAAGAACCTACCCTCACTGAAGTTTTACAGTCAATCAAGGGCTTCCAAGAAGAGGTAAAGCAGGACAATCGCAAATGTCGACAAGCTACACAGAAACTGCAGGGCGCAATTAGGAAAGTGGGTCGCACCTGCACTGAAATCGCTGACAGAATGTCGTCTGTCGAAGTGCGCACTGAGAATCTGGAGAAAGATGTATCTTCATTAAAGGTACAAGGAGACGCACATGATGGTATAGTCAAGGATCTAATGGCAAAGGTTGAGGAGCAGGAGAACAGATTACGGAGGAATAATCTTCGCATTCTTGGTGTTCCAGAAGGAGTGGAGGGAGCGATCCTAGGGCTTATATAATCTCACTTTTCAAAGGAGCATTTCCTGAGCTGCAATCTTGGGACTGGGACAAGGAGATTCAACGGGCTCATCGCCACCCGCTAACACTTTCTAAACGATCTTAGTCTCCAGCGCAATTCCCCCGCGCTTTGCTAGTATATTTTGGTAATTTTCTTTTGCGTCAGGCAATTTTAGATTTAGCAAGACCTACAAGTAAGAGGGAGTTTAAGGGCGTTACTTTTTTCAGTAGGCCTGACTTTGCCCATGCTACAGTGGAGCGATGATGGAGGTTGAGGCAGCTATTTGCTCCTTTCCAACAAATAGGGGCAACGGTTTATCTGCAGAACCCAGCGCGCCTAAAAATCATACTGAATGGAGTTACACGTAGCTTTATTTCGGAAGTGCAAGCTCAAGCCTATTTGAATGAAGCTACAGAAACAAGAAGAGATAGAACCAAGATTTAAATAATTAGACACTTATGGACATAAAGGCTGTGTTTATACTAACAAATATTGTTATATTGGTTATTATAATTTGTAATCACACTGTTAGGGTGGTTAGCCTAGGAAGGGGTGGGACCGGGGAGGGGCACGGGGTTTTGATTGCTCAAGATGTCCACACCCTGGTTCTCTGTGAACCGGGTTGCCCGAATGGGTGGTGTTGGGTGGGGGGAGGGATCCATCTGGGTTGGGGTAGGGTTGGGGAAGGGGTTGGCATTGAGAGAGTTGACTCAAACTATTGTCTTTCACTATTTGTTTTATCTGTACAGGAGGAGTTTGTTAATCCTTAATGAGTAATCTACGTATAGCAACAATTAATGTTTGTGGACTTAATGATCCCAAGAAACGACGGAATAATGCAGTGGCTCTTCGGCTACTTAAAGCCGATATTTTATGTTTACAAGAAACACATATAGAGAGAACACAGATTAATCTTTTGGATTCACTGGGTTATACAGTAGTAGGCGCCACAACACAAGATGTTAGGGTTCGGGGGGTGGCAGTATTATCCGCAAAGCGCTCAATTAAATTTAACCGAACATTAGTTGATCAACATGGGAGGTGGGTTATTGTTAATTTGCAGAGGGAAAATGGGGATTCACTTACGATATGTTCTTTATATGGTAGCACCGCAGATGACCCAGCAATTTTTGATTTTATGAATAATGAGTTGGCTAAGTGGCCGCTCCAATTAATTATTTGTTGTGCCCTTATATAAATCTGCCTGCTAACAAGAATATAGTTCTAGATAAAGATTGGATTTATTGTGGGCGAAAACCGAAGGTTTTTAAAGCCTTGAGGACATTATGTTCCGAACAGGCATTGACCGATATTTGGCATGCACAGCACCCCACCGACGCCGGCCATACTTTTTATTCTTTTCCACATAATAGGTTGGTAAGATTAGATTTTATGTTTGTATCTCACTCAATTCTCCAATTATGCTCAATTGAAAAGACTCCACGTATTGTTTCGGATCATAATCCTCTGGTGGTGGAAATAAAGGGGGTCATAGGTGGTATCAAAGAGCTGCCTAATTGGACCTTTGAACGATCCCTTCTCTTAAATGACGATTATTGTAATCGTATGAAGTACTGGATTCCGCAATTTATCAAGGATAATTTAGGCAGTACAGGGATTGAAATGGTATGGGACGCATTAAAAGCGGCAATCAGGGGAGAAACATTGAGTTTTTCTTTCACCCTAAATAGGGATAAGCGTCAGCTCTTGGCCAATTTGCAAGCCCAACTGGCAGCTGCAGAGGAGAATTTAATTATTGCTATTAGAGATGGTAAGGAGCCAGCAGAAGCACTTGCCAAAATAATGTCGGCAAAATCATCTGTGCTAGAGCAAATCACCAAAAAAGCTGCAGATAGATTATCAACCTGGGGGAAGGAAGCATATGAATGTAGCGAACAGGTCGGGCACCACCTTGCGGTTAGAGCAAGGCAAAAAGCACCAGGAATACCATTACAGAAATTAAAGACACTACTTATAAAACAATTGTAGACCCTGAGGGTATTCAGAAGGTATTTCTTACATATTATCAAGATTTATATCATGAAACTAATACGACACATTTACAAGATATTAATACATACCTCAACCAAATTCCAGCGGTACAGTTAGCGCAAGATGACCGGGTGCTACTTGATGAGCCTCCCCAGTGGATAGATGCCCTATTATGTATTAATAGCCTTCCCAATGGTAAAGCTACTGGGCTGGACAATATTCCTGTGGAATTTTATAGAAAGTTCTCTACTGAACTAAAAGAGGTTATGCTCCATTTGCTCATTCATGTATTTAAGGGGGGGAAGCCACCAGAATCATGGACTCAAGCAAAAATTATTATTCTTCTGAAAAAGGATAAATCTCCTTCAGAACCAGCCTCCTATCGACCTATTACACTAATTAATGCAGACAGCAAAGTTTATTCTAAAATTTTAGCGGTTCGTTTAGCGGGGGTTATACATAAAGTAATATCACCTTGGCAACATGGCTTTATTCCTGGCCGTGGCACCACGGACCACATTAGGAGAGTTATAGCATTGCTTGATGCTGCCCATGTATCTAAAGACCCAATAGCACTTATTCTATTGGATGCAGAAAAGGCCTTTGACAGGGTTTCCTGGTCCTTTTTGTGGGAGACCCTGTCAAGGGCCGGGATTGGGCAGGGACTTATACAGGCCTTCAAAATGCTGTATGTTCAGCCTACTGCGAAATTACTTATAAATGGTAGGTTGACGGATACGTTTAAAATTACCAGAGGTACCCGGCAGGGATGCCCGAGTTCACCACTTTTGTTTGCTTTTTATATAGATCCTTTTTGCGACTGCTTGAAATTAATCAAAAAATTAGTCCTATTATTTATCACGGTTGGGAAACGAAAGTCCTGGCCTATGCTGACGACATAGCTCTAGTAACAACTAACCCAAGAATATCAATGGCTGAGTTAGAAAAAGAGGCGGAAAGATTTGGAATCTTATCGGGATATTCTCTTAATAGATCAAAGACCCAGATTATCTGCAAGAACGCCAGCATGAGTGATGATACACGTCAGGTAGAAAAGGCTACATATTTGGGAGTTGACATCTTGGCCAACGTTGATCGGATAGTTGAGTGTAACATAGACCCCTTGATTAATAAAACTAAACCCGAATTAATCCGACTACATAACTTACATCTCTCAATCATTGGTAGATGCAATTTAATTAAAATGCTATTTTTCCCTAAATTTTTGTATTTCATAAGAGCTATACCGTTAGAATTTAGAACCACCTGTTTGAAAAAGATCGAAGACTTATTTTCTCGTTTTATATGGGCATATGAAAAGCCCCGAAGAGCCTATAGGTTTCTCTCCCTATCAAGGGAAAAGGGTGTGTTGGCACTCCCAAATATAAAACTTTATATCTGAAAGAGACACGTTAGTGACAGATTCCTTACCTTAGAATATCCCCAGGCGTCAGGCTGGATCCGGAAAGTTTTTTGCGTAGCAGTACCCTTGCGCGTCGGTAGGCGGCGTCGTGCGGCTCTGCGTCCGTCGTCAACGTCGTGATCGCCAGGATGACGTCGCGGGCAGTACTTAGACGCCGCCCCTGCACGCTGACGTCAGTTCTTCTTTTTCCGCGCCAGTAAGCGCAGATCCGGGAAGAGCAGTGCCCTAGTCAATTTTTGACTACATTTTTGGTGAATTTTTCACTGTTTCTTTTCGAGTCTTCTCGACTCTAGGTGTCAGTAGGGATGCCCGACTTCAAGCCATGCGACGTCTGTGGTCGAATGATGTCGATCACAGACCCGCACTTAGTGTCTCTACTGTCTCGGCCGAGACCACGACACGAAGTCGTGCCCTGACTGCCGGAAACTCTACCCGAAGGCTTTGCGAGAGCGGTCTCGAAAGCTCCTCAAGGTCCGGCAGTCGGCTCCGCGCCAAGCCCCGGTCCCGTGAGAGGTCGAGGGGCCGGTCGCGGAGCCCCCGCCGGTCGTCGGAGTCCAAGTCTTCGCGCTCCTCGGGTAAGTCGAAGCACAAAAAGTCTAAGAAGCATCATCGCTCTAAGACTTCGCCTCGCCGGTCTCGCGACTCGGCTGAGGCCCCTGTCGGCACCGTCCCCGCGGCCCCGGACGTGCCTGTGGAGCCGCCCCCGCATTACCCATCTTTTCCGGGTTCGGGGCGACTCCGGACGAGCTACTAGGAATTCCTGTCGGCCATGGCCCGCCTCTTCGGGCCTCAAGGTCCCTCCCGGTGCGCCTTCGGGCCCCGCGGGCCCTGATGGGGTTGCTCCGGCATCGCCGACGACTCCGGTCCCGGCGTTGCCTGTCCCGCCAGCCCTGATCCCGGCCTCGGCTCCGGCCTCGATCCCGGCTCCGGTGGTACCACAACCCCCATCGACGCCGGTTGACCTAACCACGCCTCCGCCGATGTCCCCGGTGCCGTTCCTGATGCCGTCCGGGGCTCCGGGCGGCGTCGTTCCCAGGTTCTCTCCGGCTCCGGACATGGAGCCGGACCGACGTCGCTCGACGCCGGCTCCGGCGCCGATGAGACCTTGGGTCCCAGATGTCCCTCCTCCTCCATATTTTGAACCAGAGGAGGACCAGGAGAGCTGGGAGGGGTCAGAAGACCCTCTCACACAGCAGTGTGAGTATGATCAGGACTGGGCAGAGGAACTTCGGGATGCCAGTGGTCTAGACACTTCCCCTGACACTGGCATGCTGTCTCCTCCCGTGGCTACGGAGGAGGGAGCAAATTTCGCAACAGTGTTGCGTAGAGCAGCTGGAGCCTTACACCTCCAATTGCCTACTGTGGCTGTCAGGACTAATCTCCTGACGGAAGTGCTTCAGCCGGCAGCTTCCTCATCAGAGACTGTGCTGCCGTTTAATGATGCACTATCTGACGTTCTTTTGGGCACCTGGTCCAAGCCCACCACAGGGGCTCCTGTGGATAGGAACGTGGCCCGACGCCATCGCCCTGCTCCGGGCGACCCCTTGTTTCTCTCTCAACATCCCACCCCGAGAGCTTGGTTGTCCAAGCCTCTGCCTCCCAAACCGCCTTCCCTACCGCCCCTCCGGATAGGGAATCCAAACGCCTGGACCAATTTGGGAAGAAGGCTTTTTCTTCCTCCAGTGCTGGCTTGCGGTCCGTCAACACTGCTTGCCTTTTGGGCCGATATACCCACTCCCTGTGGGATTCGGTGGCGGCTGTTTTGCCCCAGTGTTCTGAGGAGGTCCAGACACTGCTTACCCGCACCATTGCGGAAGGTAGGGATGCGGCAAAGTACACCATACGTTGTGGCCTTGATACCGCCAACTCGCTGGGCAGATCGCTTGCAACGATGGTGGCGCTGCGTCGCCACGCCTGGCTGAGAACAACTGGTTCCTCAGGTGATGTCCAGAATACACTCATGGACATGCCCTTTGATGGAGTCGGTCTTTTTGGTTCCAAAGCAGACCATCATGCGCTGGAGCGTTTTAAGGACTCACGGGCTACTGCCAAGTCCCTGGGCCTTTCTGTTGTGCGCCCTCCGCTAACCTCTGCTTTTCGCCCCTTTCGTGGCCACGGAAGGGGCGCCCAGTCACGTCCGCTGCCCAGCCACCGGCCCGCGCAGCAAGCGTCTTCGCGTGGCCGAGGACGTGGATACCGCCGTGGCGGTTCGGGCACCCAGCGTGCGGGTCAGGCCACCACCTCCAACCCGTCCGCGGCCTCCAAGCCCTCCTAGTCCCTCCTTTCAGGTGCACAGCACGCCAGTAGGGGGCAGGGTCCGCCATCACATTCACCACTGGCGTGCCATCACCTCGGACAGGTGGGTCTTGGACATTGTCCGAAGGGGCTACTCCCTCCCCTTCGAGACCACACCCCCAGCCATGCCACCTCAATTCCACCGCATGTCGGGGGATCACTTGGTGCTTCTGCAGAAGGAAGTCACAGCCCTCTTGGCCAAGAGGGCCATCGAGCATGTTCCGACCCCAGAAGTAGGACGTGGTTGCTACTCCCACTACTTTCTGGTGCCCAAAAGGACAAGGAGGACATGCGTCCTATCTTAGACCTCCGGAACGTAAATCGCTTCCTCCGGAAGGAGAAGTTCAAGATGCTCACCCTAGCTCAGGTCTTGACTGCCCTCGACCCTGGAGACTGATTGGTAGCGTTGGACTTGCAGGACGCATATTTCCACATCCCCGTCCTGCCGGCCCACCGGCGTTACCTTCGGTTCACGGTAGGCCTCGAGCATTTTCAGTTCACCGTGCTCCCCTTTGGCCTTACAAGTGCCCCTCGGGTGTTCACGAAAGTGATGGCGGTGGTCGCAGCTCATCTGCGCCGGGCAGGGGTTCCAGTCTTCCCCTACCTCGACGACTGGCTGCTGAAGGCGGGCTCGTCCCAGGCAGTCATCTCCCACCTCCAGACTACGGCCGAACTCCTGCACTCGCTGGGGTTCTCCATCAATGTGCCGAAGTCGCATCTGATTCCTTCTCCACAGCTCCTTTTCATCGGAGCAGTTCTGGACACGACGCAGTTTCGGGCCTATCCTCCCGAACGGCGAGTCCGGGATATTCAGGCTATGATTCCGATCTTTCAGCCTTTATCCTGGGTTTCGGTACGGATGACCCTGAGGCTGCTGGGCCTCATGGCCTCCTGCATCCTGCTGGTCGATCATGCCAGATGGCATATGCGGGCTCTGCAGTGGGACCTGAAGTTCCAGTGGGCGCAGCACCAGGGCAACCTGTCCGATCACGTCCAGATCTCGGAGGGGCTGCAAAACAGTTGCAGTGGTGGCTCTCGAACCGGCAATGGGTCATGAGCAGATCCCTCTCCCTTCCCCAGCCAGAGCACACAGTTGTGACGGACGCGTCCCTTCTGGGATGGGGTGGTCACATGGGAGAGGCGGAGATCAGAGGCCTCTGGTCTCCGGCGGAGTCCCGGCTCCATATCAACCTTCTGGAGCTCCGGGCGATCCGACTTGCACTCAAGGCATTCCTTCCCTCTGTCAAAGGGAAGGTAGTGCAGGTGTTCAAAGACAACACCACCGCCATGTGGTACTGCAACAAACAAGGCGGGGTGGGGTCGTGGACCCTCTGTCAGGAGGCTCTGCGCCTCTGGACATGGCTGGAACATCAGGGCATGTTCCTGATGGTTCAACACCTGGCAGGTTCCCTGAACGCCAGGGCGGACGAACTCAGCCGCAGGTGCATGATGGATCACGAATGGCGTCTTCACTCGGAAGTGGCGCAAGGTCTCTTTCTGCAATGGGGAGAGCCTTGGTTAGATCTATTCGCCACCGAAGAGAACGCGCAATGTCATCAGTTCTGCGCGTTGGAATTTCCAAGGCGGCACTCGCTCGGCGACGCTTTTCGTCGCGAGTGGAGTTGCGGTCTGTTGTACGCCTTTCCGCCTATACCACTTCTACCCAGAGTGTTGAAGAAGATTCGGCGCGACCGGGCCGAAGTCATCCTTGTGGCTCCGGACTGGGCTCGAAGAGTTTGGTATCCCGAGCTACTCAGTATGAGTGTCGATCCCCGATCCGTCTGCCTCTTCGGGAGGATCTTCTGTCGCAGCAGCATGGGACGGTCCTCCACCCGAACCTGTCCAGCCTCCACCTGCTTGCGTGGAGATTGAGCGGCGGCAGTTGATTCCTTTCGACTTGCCTCACGAAGTTTGTGATGTGATTCTGGCAGCCAGGCGTCCCTCCACTAAGGTGGTATACGCCTGAAGGTGGAACAAGTTTGTGGCATGGTGCACAGCAAAGGCTGTGAATGCCCTCTCTGCCCCTCTTTCTGAGGTTCTTCTGTTCCTTCTTTCACTGGCCCAACAGGGTTCTGCCCTGGGTACCATCAAGGGCTATCTTTGTGCCATTTCGGCCTTCCTCAGGCTTCCTGATCAGCCCTCCCTTTTCAAGTCCCCTGTTGTTAACAGATTCCTTAAAGGCATTACACACCTCTTCCCTCCTGTTCCGTTTGTGATGCCTCAGTGGGACTTGAACTTGGTTCTTACCTTTCTCATGTGCGCTCCCTTTGAGCCTCTACATAACTGTCCTCTTCGTCTTCTGACTCTGAAGACAGCCTTTCTGGTGGCCATCACCTCCGCTCGGTGGGTGAGTGAGCTCCAGGCTCTATCATGCAAACCTCCCTTTCTGTCTGTCCATCCAGACAAGGTTGTTCTTAGGACGCGTCCGTCCTTCTTGCCAAAGGTGGTTACTGCCTTCCACATTGGGCAGACCATCACTTTGCCCACCTTCTTTCCGCCTCCGCATCCTTCTAGAGAGGAAGAGAGGCTCCACCGTCTGGACCCAAAACGTGCGCTTTCCTTTTATATCAACCGCACACAACACTTCCGGGTGGATGACCAGCTCTTTGTTGGCTACGTGGGTGCCAAAAAGGTCGGGCGGTGCACAAGAGAACCATCTCCCGCTGGGTAACCTTGTGTATCAAAGCCTGCTATTCTTTGGCTAAGAAGGAGCCTCCTATTGGGCTGCGTGCCCATTCCACCAGGGCAACGGCTGCTACCACGGCTTTGGGCCGCGGTGTTCCGCTGCAGGATATCTGTCAGGCAGCTACGTGGGCCTCGCTGCACACGTTTACAAAGCATTACTGCCTTGACAGTCCGGTCCGGAGGGACGGCTTCTTTGGCCGTTCTGTCCTCCGGGACTTCCTTGTCTGATCTTTGTTCACAGACCCACCACCGGGGTTGGTATTGCTGGGGTATCTATTCTAAGGTAAGGAATCTGTCACTAACGTGTCTCTTTCAGATGCACAAGTTACTAACTTGTGTAACGATATATCTGTAAGAGACAGTAGTTAGTGACAGATTCCTACCGCCCCACCCATCCTCCCCGTTCTGCGAACTGATTTCTAGGGTTAAGGACATCCCTTTCAGGGCCCTAGTATTTTTCAGACACCTATGTCAGCTTCTTGCATGGCTCTGCGTTCCTGGCGCGGAAAGTCGTGTACAGAACTGACGTCAGCGCGCAGGGGCGGCGTCTAAGTACTGCCCGCGACGTCATCCCGGCGATCACGACGCCGGCGACGGACGCGGAGCCGCACGGCGCCGCCTACCGACGCGCAAGGGTACTGCTACGCAAAAACTTTCCGGATCCAGCCTGACGCCTGGGGATATTCTAAGGTAAGGAATCTGTCACTAACTACTGTCTCTTACAGATATATCGTTACACAAGTTAGTAACTTGTGCTATTGGGCAACAACTATACTGTATAATCGAACTCTTTTTTTCAACAAGCCTACAGACAACTGCCTGGGAGATATACCCACCCCAATAGAACTTATAATGGGCAGAGATGCATGGGGATGGATTTGGAGATTTTTGAATTATTCTCACTACAAGAAAGTTCGCTTTAAGACGCTTATTGCTGGATTTAAAACTATGAAATCGGTCCATAAAATGTTAGGACTGGGTCGTTTGAATCATTATACCCCAATTTATAATAATCCTAATTTGCCAGAAATTTTTAATGATTTAATAATTAAAAAATGGCAAGATAAAGGCCCGTCGAAACTTGGTGATTTCTATTCCCTATCCGAGATAGCTTCATTTGAGAATCTCAAAGAAAGATATGAATTGGACTGGAGAGATTTTTATAAATATCTACAAGTACGCGATTTTTGAGGAAAAAATGTGGCGGCCCAGCAGGATTTATAAGTAATACCTTAGTAGATAACTTGGGAAAGAAACATCTAACTAATGGGTCTCTATATAATTCTCTCAACTTATTAATGCCGGATGATTTGATACTGCGTGCCAGGAAGTGGGAAGACGAAATTGGTATCTCAGAAGACTTATTTTTCCATTCAACCGCATTAGCACAAAGTCTGTTAATTCCGGCGCGGTTACAAGCCCAATATTATAAATCCTGCTTTTCGCTGTATTATACCCCGAAAAGGATCGTGAAATGGGGGACAGGGAAGGGGACCCTTTGCCCTCGGTGCTCCTTGTATCAGGCAGATCTTAGTCACATGTTTGCTTTATGTAGTAAATTAAGTAGCCTGAAATTAGAGATTGCAAATTTTATAAAAGAAGTGCTTGGGAGGGACTGGGATCTCTCACCCTCCTTGATCTGCCTTGGGGTGGATCAGGAGACCCGAGGAATTCAGGAGAGCAATTGGTCTTTATTTGTATGGCAATATATCGGCTCTGTTTAGCTTCAGCTTGGTTAGATCCATCCCCACCAGGATATCATCAATGGCTAGTACGACTAGTATCAAACTATAACTTTGAAAAAGCTATCTATGGGAATAGAGGGTTGCATGCCCGAAGGAAAGGCCTAAGGATATGGGAACCATTGGCTAAATGGCTTGAGAGGTAATCTAAATTAATTTATCGAGTCAGATCTGTTTTTGTTAAATATATTTGATTTTATGTCCAAGCCCGGGGATGGAGTGGGTTGGGAGTGGGGTAAAATCAATTTAAAACTGTGTATGTTGTATAGCGTGAGAGTTAATTCATATTTACTGTACTAATATATGTTCTAATGTAAGTATGTTTGTAAATACAGTTTTCTAATAATAAACATGCACTAATAAAAATTTTTTTAAAAAATGATGCAATGAAGCCATCTGAGATGAGGTCTTATTCAACTTCAGTGATGGGACTTCTTTCAGCAACTCATCTACTGATATGGGTTTCTCCAGTATTTTTTCTGAGATCAGGTTAGAGTCAGAGACCCTGAGGAATGTCATTTTTACCTTTTAGAAGTTTACTCAGATGACTTAAGAACATAGGAAGTGTAGAAGTCCTTCTGTTTTTCAGAGTATCCTTAATGTTCTGGCTTGTATCAGTAGTTCATGTAATTACGATTGTAACAATTTGTTTGCTTTGCACAGCTTTTAGTTTTCAGCCTCGTTTGCCCTCATAATTTATAGCTGTGCTATTGCATTATGCTTGTATTTCGATTTGAGTGCACTGATGACCTGCAGGAACCTTACATAATTTTATATAATTGCACAGAGCTCACTAAATCAGGCTCTTGATGTAGTTGTCTACAGGTAATACCAAATCATTTCCTATAGTGCTTCCCCTGTGTGACATTGTAACAAATATTCCTATGTTTGACCTATTATAGAGGCAACTTATCTTAACATAATCAGATATTATTATATCAATTCTAACTTATTTGCTTGACTTGGCAATGCTAAGCAAAATATCTCTTGTTCTTTTAATCGTTGCAAATGGGTAAAATTAAAATTCCCTCATGGCATGTCAACAGTAGACCCTAAATCTATCAGTCCAACCTCTGTCGGTCATTCTTTGAGTTTTGTTATGAATACCTTGCCCTTATAGGATGACCCTGAAAATTCAGGTCACTCTTTATAGATTAACATGCTTAAGACTTCTTCGGCTTACCTTGCGGCAAACTCTGGAAGCTAGCGTATAACTATTTATGGTGTATATTGATAGGCACTGTAGCTCCCCTTTCCCCTTTGGAATCTTACATGAGTCATACATACCTGGCACATGCCCAACTAGCTTTTTGACCAAAAAAGGAATGTTCTTCATGAGGGTGGCCTAATTCACCTCTTTTTTTATGAGTAGAGATAAAAAAAAAAAAACATCTTTGTGTACCCATTTGAACACTTTTTTAATCTTCTGTTGCAGCTTGAGTATCCTGTGCGCAGGCAATATCTTCCTGCTGGTTTTAGAGTTAGTTTGTTAACTCTTGTTTCAGGATTAAAACTCCTGATACTTAGGAACATTAGTTTAACCACTTGCTGAAGTTGTAAGAACCTCTTAGCAAGTGCAAAAACAGATTGTATATTGAGACTCTTTTAGCATCCAAAGTGGACTGCCAGCTGCCTATGAACTGTGATCCCCTGTCGCCTAACTGTTCCCTCGCCCCCATCTCATGCCCTCCCCAGTCAATTTTTCCCTCACCTAGGTAGAACCCAGCATACCAATGTAGCCATTGTGGGAGCTGGGAAAAGATTATTCAAGTTAATACTCACTAGATATTCACTCAAATCAAGGTTTCTGTACCCAAGGGAATCACCTTGTGTTCTTGGTAAAGAAGGCCGGGTGATCCCTTCTTAATTCACCTTTGATTCCCAGACCTCTTCATCTTTAGCACTGAGTCCTACAACTTAACATACATAATAATCACATTTCTGCTAATGGTCTGCCATAGTTACTGTTCTTAGTATTAACCACTTATGCCTAAATAAATATGAAAGGGACTTCATCTGCTTGTCAGTTTTTGCATATTCACCTAGTCCTTGATTCCACTGCCCTTCTCCTTCATCAGCAACCGACAGACACAAGGTCTTAAAATTCTGTTATTGTGCCCTTCCTCTGGATCCTTTGCAGGTAGAGACCCAGTTATGAATTATGACAGAATCTACTTGAAGTGGCAGCATGAAGAAGGAAAATCTTACAAAAGTACCTCAGTCAAAGACAGTAGAGCTATCCCTTGTGTTAAACATCTCACAGGCTCAGACACTAGAGCTACCACTCAGGTCAAAGTGACCCGACATGTTTATACAACAGACATGTGCATAAGGCTAGAATAACCTTATGTATATGTACCCTAATGGTCTGGCAGGCCACTTACTAAGAATCCAAACCTGGAGCTTCCACTGCCAGAAGCAAAGTTGAACCATTTTCTGAATCCACGATGTCAACACACACTGGAATATGTGATAGCCAAGTACCCTCGAGATGCTGCCGCCTTAGACCTTGGAGGAAAAAAACAAAGGCAGGAAAAAAAAACTTGTTGCTGGATGAAGAGATCAAAGGATTGAAGAAAAACTGGAATCAGGAGCCCAACAGTGGAATTCTTTGGGAGCGCAGAGTTAGGATCAGCAAGTTGAGGGAGCGTTAAAACAACCAATGAAATACAGCTGTTGCGATGCTCCACCCAAACAGTCTAAAGCACTTATATAGCATAAGAACAGGAAAAGAAACAAGATCAAACATCCCATGACAGAAACCATGATGGATTAGAACACAAGAAGAAACAAAGGGAGAGACAGCCATGATGGAAAAGGAAGAGAAATGAGAATGAAGACATGAACTGGACTTCAATAAAATGTCTTCATTAATTTTATTGGGTCCTATTCACAGAGGTAATTTGAACATGTAGATTTACTCATGTGTAAACCGTTTCAGAGTGTACATTTCCTACTAGGTGCAGACTTGCATGTCTCCACTGTCTCAAAACTGGGGCCTGCTAGAATAGAGTTTACAAGTATAAAGTTACTTTTAATAACTTTCCACACGTAGGCAGAGGTCTCCATAATAATTAAATGTAAAATAAAAATGTAAATTAACTTAATATAATTATAATAAAGTGTCATTTAAAATTCTAATTTATTTTATTAACTTTTATTTCCTATGGGGTGTTATTGAAGTCCCTGCCTACATTGCTTTCTGTGGGAATGTGGTGTAATACCTGTGTGGTGCTGGACTTACTCAGAGGCTGAGCAGGAGTACATTTCCACTGCAGCCCCGGCCGCCGATACTACCGTCCTCGGGGCATTACCCTCTCTATCGATATGATCGTGGCTGGGTTAGGCAGTTGTAGACCCACCTTTACATTTGGTAATTGGAGCGCCCGCAGTGACGCTCGTCTACATTGTAACACAGACGCGACTGATTCCTATGGCAGTGGCACGTGGGTGGGTGACGGCACGTTTCTCGATCCTATTGCATACTATTGAGTAGATGCAAGTTTGGAGCCTGGGAAATGCTGCCTCACCCCCATGGGACCCAAGGTTGACAGCGCGCAGCTTTTACTTATGTTTACACAGGCTTAAGACGGCTGGTGGCTGTGCAGGAGAGTGCACCGTCTCGGGCAACCACCAGTTTGATGAGCCTTACCTACTATACGTATTGCCCCCAGTTTTAATCTTTCATTTTATTTTTTCAACTGTCCACATCTCGCCAATGACTAGGACACTGCACAATTCAGTGTCAGCACCTGCCGGTACACGTTGTCATACAATGTTGACCCTATCTGGGTGAGTCCAATTGTGTTTCTCGTGTGTTTGCCATTGTCACTATGTTTTTAGACGCCTAAAGCATGATCACGAGGCAAGATGGCCGCTGACTGACCTCTGCGGGAGCCGCTGCTTTTGCACTCTCCTCTGAACAGCTTCTTGGACTGACATAAGCGGGTTAAGTGGGTTAAAAACCCCAGGGCATGTCATTCAGCACCTACCTGATAGAGCGGCTGTTTGTTTGGCTGTGGAGACAAGGATTGAGCCCGTGGGCTCGGATACACTCGGCGGACGCGGAAAAACAGCGAGGCTTAGGGTGCCCATTCTGCAAGGGCCTGATGGCGCCGAAAGTAAACAGGTCCGTCAAAGATGGGGGCGCAAAAGACTTGCTGAAGGAGACTGGCGTGGCGGCGAAGGGATCAGGACAAAATCGCCGAGGTGCACCAGCAAAGAAAACGGAGATCGAGGGAAGTACGGTAAACACTGGAAAGGCTCGGGATGGCGGAGCTGATGGCCGGATCGGGCGGCGCACAGTGCATGATGAGAATGGGATGCGTCAGCCCACAGTTGCGGAGGCTTTTGCGGCTACAACGGCGGCGGCTGGCAATAGCACCAACTCACATTTCGAAGATCTCAGGCTGCACGAGGTAATCCCCTCAGGCTCTGACATAACCAAGGAGGCTGTCTCACGACCCGGCTCTGTGCGCGAGGTATCGGAGGAGGAGGAGGAGGGGGATCGGTCTGAGTCTAATGTGGGACTGCTTGCACAACCGATACAAACATTGCAGGTACCACTAATACAGCAGAGTATGATGTTAGATGGTCAAAGCAATTCTGTGGGGGTGTGAGCGTGTCTCCCAACATGGAAGTGGAAGTGATGGTAACTACGCAGCCGACCGGCACTGATCTTGATAGGAGAGGGTCTGGTTCAGTAGTCCCGGTTTGGGCAGAGAAAGATTTGGAAAATGGTTTGCTCGTAATTGGTGAAGCTGGTGAACTTGCTCAGAGTGCGGTTAGCGGGGAAAAAGGGGAGGTCGGCTCACGCTTAATCACCTTGCGGTCTCCAGAGGGGGATAAATTCTATTCCTTGAATGAAGACACAGATATATCGGATATAAGTGGTGTAAATTCATCTTTAGGGTCTGAGACTGAATCCGATGATTCTTATGGGGGCTCTATGAACACTCAAAGGATTCAACGTGTGAGGATTCTATCCCAGAAACGGAGATCTAAGTCTAAATTGAGTACCAGCCCCCCGAAGAAAGATACTGCAAGGAAACTTAAATGGGATTACTCTGCAACCACCCAAATATATACGGAGGAAGGGGAATTGGCCATACCGGAGACGGCGCACTCGGGACACTTGGAGATTCCTTCTGCTCTTTCTGCCTCACCTTCATTAGATCTAGTGTATTCCACTTTAAAACAGATGCAGGGGGAGGCAAGAGAAGAAAGCCGGAGGGCACACCAAGCAAATAAGAAACTGCAGGGATCACTTAGAAAAGTTAATAAAATGTGCTCCGATTTGGCGGATAGGGTCACACACGTTGAAGAAAGAACAGCTACTTTGGAAGATGAAATGGCAAAAACACAGACTTTTAGGAAGACAAAGAGAAACAGTCTGAGGATGTGTTGTGGAAACTCGAGGATTTCGAGAACCGCCAGCGTAGGAACAATGTGAGACTGTTGGGCATCGCGGAAAAAGCGGAAGGCGAGAACATCATGTCCTTCGTAGTTAAACTTCTGAAGGGAGCATTCCCGGACCTGGCCCAGTGGAATTGGGATATTGAGGTTCAGAGAGCGCATCGCTTTCCCTTCAATCAAAAGAAAAACAATGATGGGAGACAGGGGAGCACCCGAGAGCCATTCTTGTGTATATTGGCAATTTCCTTCTTCGACAGGCAATTCTGGATAGAGCACGTCCAGATGCAAAAAGGACATATGAGGACCATATGTTTTTGCTCGGCCAGATTTTTGCCATATGACTGTTGAGAGGAGATGGCGGCTCCGCCAGCTGATAACCCCTTTCAAGGGGCTGGGTGTGAAGCCTATCTGTTATTCCCTGCTCGGCTTAAGGTCATTGTAAAAGGAAGGGTGCATATGTTCTTTTCTGAGATTAAGGCACAGGAATTTTTGTCAGAGGTGAAGGGAATTTAGGGGGCAGTGGGGTGGAAGGATCTAAATATAGGCTACCCGTAGGAACCAGCCTCTCTATGTTCCTTTATGCTGTATGGTTGTTATTGGGATCTCTACCCCTACGTGAAGGGTTGAGTAGCTGGTTTCCTGATTGGCTTTACTGAGGGATTGAGCTTCCCTATTTTCTTAAAAAATATAGATGTATACTTTTTTTCTTATGCCGCTATGTTTTTATATAAGGCTTTTGTGAGGCACTGGGGGTGTTTATTAGTGGGTATTGGGAGCTTGGTTGTTTAGGGGGAGCTGGCAGCGGCTCGGGTTGGGAGATACAGCGGTCACGCATAGGTCATGTCTGACCTATTGCCTGTGTGGGGTATGGGGGGGGTGGGGGTGGGGGTGGGGGCGAGGGGGGTAGCCTGGGAGGGAGGTGGTGGTACAGCACAGCACAATATATTACTTGAGGATGAATGTAGGGATTTCATGAAGTCAATACAGATGCAAGTTAAATTAAGGGTTCGAAGAGTGGAAATCAAAGGATTAAATTTAGCGGGCAAAAGATATGAATATGCTGGGATTATGCAGGGTATGATTAATATCAAGCAATGAGTCTTCGGATAGCCTCTATTAATATTTGCGGCCTTAATGACTTGAAGAAGCGACAAAGGGCGGCAGTGATTTTTAAAACTATGCGGGTAGATATATTATGTGTTCAAGAAACTCATATAGAGGATAGCCGGGCTAATCTTTTGGAACAGCTGGGCTTTAAATTAATTGCTAATACTAAACAGGGTACGAGGACAAGAGGGGTTGCCATCTTATCTCGTCGAAATGATATTGCTATTAAAAGGAGAATAGCGGATAAATGGGGCCGTTGGGTGCTGGTTGAATGTAAGTGGCAGGAGGAAATGTTTACATTATGTTCTATCTATGGCTCTACTGGGGATGATCCTGAGGTCCTAGAATTTTTGGATGTCGAATTAGCAACTTGGTCCTCCCCAGTTATTTTGTGTGGGGATTTTAATATTAATGGCTTGGGCGGACTTTGGGGGGGAGGGGGAGGGGGAAGTAGCTATTCGGGTAGAAAGAAAAGAGTTTATCGGGCACTTACCAATCTGGTTCAAAATAATGCACTTATAGATATTTGGGCTCAGCTAAATCCCACCGACCCCGGATATACATTTTTCTCAGCACCTCATAAAATTACTACTAGATTAGATTATTTCTTTGTGTCTCATTCGATAAAATCAAGATGTAAGATAGAAAAGCACCCCCGGATAATTTCGGATCATAACCCCCTGGTCTTAACTTTTACCTGGGGAGGGGTGCAAAGACAAGAGAAGGGTTGGACCTTTGAGCGAGGTCTCTTAAAAGACCCAGAATATGTGATCCATATGAATGAATGGATCAAGGGGTTCTGGGAGATTAATAGAGGGAGTGCTGGACCCGGGATCGTCTGGGATGCGTTTAAAGCTGGGGTGAGGGGGAGACATTGAGCTATAGCCTGGGTCGGCAGAAGAGGGAGGGCCAGCGGATGAAAGCCTTATGTAAGGTACTGATGGAGGTAGAAGAGGAGCTGGCTACTGTGATACGAGAGAATAAGTCACTTGAAGATATATTATTGAGGTTGGCAATAGCAAAGGCGGAAATGGGGGAGGTAGTTGCAAGTAAGGCCGCCGAAAAATTCCTTGCAAAAAGGGAACAATGCTATGAGTTTAGCGAAAGGGTGGGGCACACTCTGGCAGTACGACTCAGACAGCGAACATTGGCTGGGGAAATTGGAGATATTATCGATAGCGGTGGGAAATTAATAGAGGGCTCATTAGGCATTCGGGAAGTTTTTCGTCAGTTTTATGAGGATTTATATAGGGAAAAACAACGAGGGGAACCGAGATTAATTCAAGAGTATGTAAAGGGAATCTTGAAGCACAATATTGATTCTGAAGACAGAGAGGCATTAGATACAGAGCTGACTCAGGATGAGATATATGAAGCATTAGGGAGCCTCCCGGCTGGGAAAGCTGTGGGTCCAGATCTAATTCCCTTAGAGTTTTATAAAACTTTTCTTGAGGTCATTGGACCGGACCTTGTGGCTATAATCGGTCAAGCGCAGCTTGAGACTCTGTCCCCGACTCATGGGCTGGGGCGGATATGATTGTGTTTTTAAAAAGGGTAAACCACCGAGAGAACCAGGCTCATATAGGCCAATAACACTGATGAATAGTGACTCTAAAATTTACTCAAAGGCATTATCAACACGCTTGAATCAGATAATAGGGAGAATAGTCCATCCATGCCAACATGGCTTTATTCCCGGAAGGGGGACTACAGAACATACTCGAAGAGCTATAACTCTATTTGACATAGCGTAGGTCTCAGGGGACCCTATGGCTTTAATACTTATGGATGCTGAGAAAGCGTTTGATAGGGTCTCCTGGGACTATCTTTGGGAGGTGATGAAATGGTTCGGGATCGGGACTAAATACATTAAGGCCTTACAGGCTCTATATAAAGCTCCAAAGGCTCGGATTAGAGTGAATGGGGGGTATACGACACCTGTGATAATTACCCGTGGCACAAGGCAGGGTTGCCCTTGTTCGCCCCTGCTCTTCGCGCTCTATATTGACCCCTGATAAGGAAACTGGATGCTTCTATCGGTGTTAGCCCAATGCGGTATCATGGGTGGGAGACCAAAATTTTGGCCTACGCTGATGATGTTGCTGTGGTTACTCCTAATCCCCAAGATGCTTTGGCCATAATAGAAGAAGTGGCTCAAGATTTTGGAAAAATTTCGGGATATGCATTAAATAGGCAGAAGACACTGATAGTCCAAAATAAATGGGTTAAATTTGAAGATCCAAGGGTGGTTGATTCTGCCGTTTATTTAGGTATTGACATTACTCCTGATCTGGGAAAGTTAGTGAAAATGAATATGGAACCAATTATAAGGAAAGCTAAAAAGATTTTGATCGACTGAATAATCTCCATATGACTCTGGTCGGCCGCAGTAATGTGGTAAAGATGGTTTTCCTTCCAAAAATACTCTATCTTTTCGGGCTATACCGCTTGAGTTTGAGAAACATTGGTTCAGTACGCTTGAGCACATAGTGAATAGGTTTATTTGGGCTCACGGGAAAACTAGGCGGGCTATGAGATATATGTCACTATCAAGGGAGAGAGGAGGGTGGGCAGTTCCTGATTTTAAGATGTATTATTGGGCAGCAGCGCTACAATATATGTCTGCTTTGGCCGGGAGGACTGTGGGTGATCTTAAGGACATTATAGATACCCCAGATATATATAATCTGTTATTGGGTGAGGATGGGAATAATTGCTTTATGAAATTTACCGAACCGAGCTACTATAAAAAAACGAAATTCAAGACCCTGCTGGCTGCATATAGGATCTGGGCTGCACTGAAAAGAAAATAGGACTAGGTAGGTTTAATTACTATACACAACTCTATAGGAATCCAACCTTCCCGGAATTTTTTGATACAATTATGTTGGAGTGGGAGGGTAAGGGGCTGCGGGTGTTGGGGGATCTGATTGGCCCTGATGGTATAAGGTTGTTTAGCGATATTCAGCAGGAGTATGGGATTAATACAAGACATTTTTTTAAATATTTGCAGCTACGAAGCTTTCTTAAAGGGAAGGTGGGGGGCCATGTGGTTTTCAGCGCTCGGCAATTATAGATGCCATAAGAACGGGGGAGAATTGTACTATTAGGCGGATTTATGCTGAACTACAAATATATAAACCAGATGACCTGGATAAATATGAGAAAAAGTGGTCAGAAAAACTTTGTATAGGGCAAAAAAATTTTCGGAGTCGTTAGAAATGGGTCAGCGTATTTTATGTTCAACGGGATTGCAGGCTCAGCATTTCAAAACTATATTCTGGCTATACCATACCCCGGCAAGGATAGCGCAATGGGGAGGTCAGGAGGGTATTAGGTGCCCTCGGTGTGATAGCTCTGATGCAGACTTAACCCATATGTTTGCGACTTGTTCTTTTCTGGTAAATTTAACAAGAGCAATAGAAAAATTTATGGACCAAACTCTGAATATACAAGTAATTTTAGATCCAGCTTTAATTCTTCTGGGGACACAATCGAGTGGCAGACAAAACTCATATGATTATTTCTTGTTTCTTGCTATGGCCGCATTACGCATTATTATCGCCTCTGCCTGGCTGGATCAAGCAGCCCCATCCTTTCAGCAATGGCTAACTAAATTGCTAGCTATATATAATATGGAGAAAGGGATATATGAAAGAAAGGGCAAGAGAGGGGAAAATCTTGGTAGACAGATATGGGGACCTATTTATAGGTGGAAGGAAGCTGGGAATGATAGTCAAAGCTGACCAGAATTAACTTCATAGTGATGTGTAAATAATTAAATAGGTCTTTGTGATATTAATATCTGAAAGAGACACGTTAGTGATAGATTCCTTACCTTAGAATATCCCCAGGCGTCAGGCTGGATCCGGAAAGTTTTGCGTAGCAGTACCCTTGCGCGTCGGTAGGCGGCGTCGTGCGGCTCCGCGTCCGTCGTCGGCGTCGTGATCGCCGGGATGACGTCGCGGGCAGCACTTAGGCGCCGCCCCTGCGCGCTGACGTCAGTTCTTCTTTTCCGCGCCAGCAAGCGCAGATCCGGGAAGAGCAGTGCCCTGGTCAATTTTTGACCATACTTTTTGGTGATTTTTTCACTGGTTTTCCAACTTTAAGGTGTCGTAGGGATGCCCGGCTTCAAGCGATGCGGCACCTGTGCGCGGATGATGTCCGTCACCGACCCGCATTGGGAGTGTCTCTTCTGCCTCGGCCGAGGCCACGACACCGAGTCTTGTCCCGAATGCCAGGCCCTCAACCCGAAAGCTTTGCGAGAGCGGTCTCGAAAGCTCCTCGAGGCCCGGCATTCGGCTCCGCGGAAGCCCCGGTCGCGTGAGAGGTCCAGGGGTCGCTCGCGGAGTGCACACCGGTCGTCGACTTCTTCGTCCGGTAAGTCTAAGCACAAGAAGTCCAAGAAGCATCGTCGCTCTCGGACTTCGCCTCGCCGGTCTCGCGACTCGGCTGAGGCCCCTCCCGGCACCGTCCCCGCCCCGCGGCCCCGGACTTGCCTGTGGAGTCGCCCCCGTCATACCCGCCCTTCCCGGGTTCGGGGCGGATCCGGCCAAGGTACAGGAGTTCCTGTCGGCCATGGCCCGCCTCTTCGGGCCTTCAGGCCCCTCCGGTGCGCCTTCGGGCCCCGCGGGCCCTGATGGGGTTGCTCCGGCGTCGCCGGCGGCTCCGGCCCCGGCGTCGCCCGAGCCTCCAGCCTCGATCCCGGCTCCGGCTTCGGCCCCGGCCTCGATCCCGGCTCCACAACCCCCATCGACGCCGGTCGACCTCACGACACCTCCGCCGGCGCCGATGTCTCCGGTGCCGTTCTCGACGCCGCCCTGGGCTCCGGGCGGCGTCGTCCCCAGTTCCTTCCGGCTCCGGACATGGACCCGGAGCGACGTCGCTCGACGCCGGCTCCGGCGCCGATGGGACCTTGGGTCCCAAATGTCCCTCCTCCTCCTTATTTTGAACCAGAGGAGGACCAGGAGGACTGGGAGGGGTCTGATGACCCTCTGACACGCAACTGTCAGTATGATGAGGACTGGACAGAGAGTCTAGGGGAGGCCAGTGGTCTGGATACTTCTCCTGACACTGGCATGCTGTCTCCTCCCGTGGCTACGGAGGAGGGGCCAATTTTGGTACGGTGTTGCGTAGGGCTGCTGGGGCCTTACGTCTCCAGCTCCCTACTTTGACGGTCAAGCCTAACATCTTGACAGAGGTGCTTCAGCCGGCAGCCTCCTCTGCGGAGACTGTGCTGCCGTTTAACGACGCCCTCACTGACGTTCTTTTGGGCGCCTGGTCCAAGCCCAACACAGGGGCTCCTGTGGATCGGAACGTGTCACGACGCCATCGCCCCGCTCCGGGCGACCCCCTGTTTCTTTCTGTCCACCCCACTCCTGAGAGCTTGGTTGTCCAAGCCTCCGCTTCCCAAACCGCCTTCCCTACCGCTCCTCCGGATAGGGAATCCAAACGCCTGGATCAGTTTGGGAAGAAAGGTTTTTCTTCCTCCAGTGCTGGCTTGCGGTCCGTTAACACCGCTTGTCTTTTGGGCCGATATACCCACTCCCTGTGGGATTCGGTGGCGGATGTTTTGCCCCAGTGCCCTGAGGAGGTCCAGGCACTGCTTTCCCGCGCCATTGCGGAAGGAAGGGATGCGGCCAAATACACTATCCGTTGTGGCCTTGACACCGCCGACTCGCTGGGCAGGTCGATTGCAACGACGGTGGCGCTCCGGCGCCACGCCTGGCTGAGAACCACTGGTTTTCAGGGGATGTCCAGAATACTCTCATGGACATGCCCTTTGATGGAGTCGGTCTTTTTGGGTCCAAAGCAGACCATGCGTTGGAGCGCTTTAAGGACTCACGGGCTACTGCAAAGTCCCTGGGCCTTTCTGCTACACGCCCTCCGCTACCTTCTGCTTTTCGCCCCTATCGTGGCCACGGTAGGGCGCCCCTTCACGTCAGCAGCCCAGCCACCGGCCCGCGCAGCAGGCGTCTTCGCGTGGCCGAGGACGTGGATTCCGCCGTGGCGGATCGGGCAACCAGCGTGCGGGTCAGGCCACCACCTCCAACCCGTCCGCGGCCTCCAAGCCCTCCTAGTCCCTCCTTTCAGGTGCACGGCACGCCAGTAGGGGGCAGGGTCCGCCATCACCTTCCCCACTGGCGCACCATCACCTCGGACAGGTGGGTCTTGGACATTGTCCGAAGGGGCTACTCCCTCCCCTTCGAGACCACCCCCCAGCCATGCCACCTCAATTCCACCGCATGTCAGGGGATCACTTGGTGCTTCTACGGAAGGAAGTCGCGGCCCTCTTGACCAAGAGGGCCATCGAGCATGTTCCGACCCCAGAAGTAGGGCGTGGTTGCTACTCCCACTACTTTCTGGTGCCCAAAAGGACAAGGAGGACATGCGTCCTATCTTGGACCTCCGGAACGTCAATCGCTTCCTCCGGAAGGAGAAGTTCAAGATGCTCACCCTAGCTCAGGTCTTGACTGCCCTCGACCCTGGAGACTGGTTGGTAGCGTTGGACTTGCAGGACGCGTATTTCCACATCCCCGTCCTGCCGGCCCACCGGCGTTACCTTCGGTTCACGGTAGGCCCCGAGCATTTTCAGTTCACCGTGCTCCCCTTTGGCCTTACCAGTGCCCCTCGGGTGTTCACGAAAGTGATGGCGGTGGTCGCAGCTCATCTGCGCCGGGCAGGGGTTTCAGTCTTTCCCTACCTCGACGACTGGCTGCTGAAGGCGGGCTCGTCCCAGGCAGTCGTCTCCCACCTCCAGACTACGGCCGAACTCCTGCACTCGCTGGGGTTCTCCATCAATGTGCCGAAGTCGCATCTAATTCCTTCTCCACAGCTCCTTTTCATCGGAGCAGTTCTGGACACGACGCAGTTTCAGGCCTATCCTCCCGAACGGCGAGTCCGGGATATTCAGGCTATGATTCCGATCTTTCGGCCTTTATCCTGGGTTTCGGTACGGATGACCCTGAGGCTGCTGGGCCTCATGGCCTCCTGCATCCTGCTGGTCAATCATGCCAGATGGCATATGCGGGCTCTGCAGTGGGACCTGAAGTTCCAGTGGGCGCAGCACCAGGGCAACCTGTCCGATCACGTCCAGATCTCGGAGGGGACTGCAAAACAGTTGCAGTGGTGGCTCTCGAACCGGCAATGGGTCATGGGCAGATCCCTCTCCCTTCCCCAGCCAGAGCATACAGTTGTGACGGACGCGTCTCTTCTGGGATGGGGCGGTCACATGGGAGAGGCGGAGATCAGAGGCCTCTGGTCTCCGGCGGAGTCCCGGCTCCATATCAACCTTCTGGAGCTCCGGGCGATCCGGCTTGCACTCAAGGCATTCCTTCCCTCTGTCAAAGGGAAGGTAGTGCAGGTGTTCACAGACAACACCACCGCCATGTGGTACTGCAACAAACAGGGCGGGGTGGGGTCTTGGACCCTTTGTCAGGAGGCTCTGCGCCTCTGGACATGGCTGGAACATCAGGGCATGTTCCTCATGGTTCAACACCTGGCAGGTTCTCTGAACGCCAGGGCGGACGAACTCAGCCGCAGGTGCATGATGGATCACGAATGGCGTCTTCACTCGGAAGTGGCGCAAGGACTCTTTCTACAGTGGGGAGAGCCTTGGTTAGATCTATTCGCCACCGAAGAGAACGCGCAATGTCATCAGTTCTGCGCGTTGGAATTTCCAAGGCGGCACTCGCTCGGCGACGCTTTTCGTCGCGAGTGGAGTTGCGGTCTGTTGTACGCCTTTCCGCCTATACCACTTCTACCCAGAGTGTTGAAGAAGATTCGGCACGACCGGGCCCAAGTCATTCTTGTGGTTCCGGACTGGGCTCGAAGAGTTTGGTATCCCGAGCTACTCAATATGAGCATAGATCCCCGATCCGTCTGCCTCTTCGGGAGGATCTTCTGTCGCAGCAGCAGGGGACGGTCCTCCACCCGAACCTGTCCAGTCTACACCTGCTTGCGTGGAGATTGAGCGGCGGCAGTTGATTCCTTTCGACTTGCCTCCCGAAGTTTGTGATGTGATTCTGGCAGCCAGGCGTCCCTCCACTAAGGTGGTATACGCCTGCAGGTGGAACAAATTTGTGGCATGGTGCACAGCAAAGGCTGTGAATCCCTTTCTGCCCCTCTTTCTGAGGTCCTTCTGTTCCTTCTCTCTCTGGCCCAACAGGGTTCTGCCCTGGGTACCATCAAGGGTTATCTTTGTGCTATCTCGGCCTTCCTCAGGCTCCCTGATCAGCCCTCCCTTTTCAAGTCCCCTGTTGTTAACAGGTTCTTAAAAGGCATTACTCACCTCTTCCCTCCTGTTCCGTTTGTAATGCCTCAGTGGGACTTGAACTTGGTTCTTACCTTTTTAATGTGCGCTCCCTTTGAGCCTCTGCATAACTGTCCTCTTCGTCTTCTGACTCTGAAGACTGCCTTTCTGGTGGCCATCACCTCCGCTCGGCGGGTGAGTGAGCTCCAGGCTCTATCTTGCAAACCTCCCTTTCTGTCTGTTCATCCAGACAAGGTTGTTCTTCGGACGCGTCCGTCCTTCTTGCCAAAGGTGGTTACTGCTTTCCACATTGGGCAGACCATCACTTTGCCCACCTTCTTTCCGCCTCCGCATCCTTCCAGAGAGGAAGAGAGGCTCCACCGTCTGGACCCAAAACGTGCGCTCTCCTTCTATATCGACCGCACAAAACACTTCCGGGTGGATGACCAGCTCTTTGTTGGATACGTGGGCGCCAAAAAGGTCGGGCGGTGCACAAGAGGACCGTCTCCCGCTGGGTTACCTTGTGCATCAAGACCTGCTATTCTTTGGCCAAGAAGGAGCCTCCTGTTGGGCTGCGTGCCCATTCCACCAGGGCAACGGCTGCTACCACGGCCTTGGGCCGCGGTGTTCCGCTGCCGGTTATCTGTCAGGCAGCTACGTGGGCCTCGCTGCACACGTTTACTAAGCATTACTGCCTTGACAGTCAGGTCCGGAGGGACGGCTTCTTTGGCCGTTCTGTCCTCCAGGACTTCCTTGTCTGATCTTTGTTCGCAGACCCACCACCGGGGTTGGTATTGCTGGGGTATCTATTCTAAGGTAAGGAATCTATCACTAACGTGTCTCTTTCAGATGCACAAGTTACTAACTTGTGTAACGATATATCTGTAAGAGACAGTAGTTAGTGATAGATTCCTACCGCCCACCATCCTCCCGTTCTGCGAACTGATTTCTAGGGTTAAGGACATCCCTTTCAGGGCCCTAGTATTTTTCAGACACCTGTGTCAGCTTCTTGCATGGCTCTGCGTTCCTGGCGCGGAAAGTCGTGTACAGAACTGACGTCAGCGCGCAGGGCGGTGCCTAAGTGCTGCCCGCGACGTCATCCCGGCGATCACGACGCCGACGACGGACGCGGAGCCGCACGGCGCCGCCTACCGACGCGCAAGGGTACTGCTACGCAAAACTTTCCGGATCCAGCCTGACGCCTGGGGATATTCTAAGGTAAGGAATCTATCACTAACTACTGTCTCTTACAGATATATCGTTACACAAGTTAGTAACTTGTGCTTTAAAAGTTAAGTTAAAGACCAATTGGTTCTTAATATGTATTGGATGAAATGAATTTGGACTGTATTTTGATGGAAAATGTGATCCTCAAGTATTAACTGTATTGAATGCTTTTTTCTTTCTTTGTACTGTACCTCTGGGGTTAAAAAATAAAATCTTTAAAAAAATAAAAAATAAAAAAAATAAAAAAAAATAAAGCATGATCACAGACACTTGAGTGTGATGCATGCTTCTACGCACTCGCAATAAATAACGTGATGATTGTAGAGCTAAAGAGATTGTATTGTATTGATACAGTAACCTTTATGATTCTTTTCCTTCTTACAGGTGATGTTCAAGGTTTTCAGGTACCACTTTTTAGGGTGCTGTAAGGATGGTCACTAATTGTCACAATCTCTGGACCACCACCAAAAAGTGTAGATAGCCTGTACTTTGGCCCTGAAGAATTGCCGTCCAATAGATTTTTGGCAAGAAACATGTTGGCCTAATTACATAGCGTAATACCCTGTAACTTAAAAAACAGGGACACGCCGATTATTATTTTAATCAGGATAGTGGCCAGTTCCATTAAAATAGTTCTGAGTGGACCACTATTTCCTGTTTTAGCCTCACATTTCTCACATCTACACTCATTAGGGCCCTCACTTGCACTGCACCCAACGGCTAGGAAAAAAGATCTCCGTTAAAAGGCACCATCACGGCTGCCGATCGGGTATTGCAGCGCCGACCCGACGAGGAGCAGACCCGATGATGAAGCAAGACACCTAATTGATTGGGTGTGTGAGGGTCCTTTTCCAAAAGGAGGACCAGCTTCTCCTGACCTGACTTAGCATACATATTGCTCTACATACACATCTACCTGTACTATATTGGAGGAACAGCATACCGTTCTGGTTGATAATGTATTTGGGCATGTATGCTGGACCTAGTTAAATATTAGCCCATAGTCCTTCTTTTTGTAGACACTTCAAGCACGGGTGATCCCCGTGGGACTTATTTTATAGGTTACCAGGAAGATACCAGTGGTTCCCCTGGCCCAACTTTTAGACACAGGAAGGAATACTCTACCTGGTCCATTCCGAGTTAACCAGGACCCTCTGTTAAACAGATGGAGGAGTACCAGGGACTCCGCTTTGGCGATGACATGGCAGCCGAGATTCTAAGAACACCATCACTGCTGGGGACTAATGACAGTTCAGCCTCAGGGAGCCAGTCGGAAGACTGGACCTCCTTGTCTAACATGAAACGCGAGTGGCTCAAAATAACTCTACACGGGGCCATGATGACCGAGTATTTGCGGGCTAATATAGCACCGAATGGCCTGATCGTCAACAATTTCCCACGCCTTTTTTTGGAGGATGTGGTTTTTAAAAAAGAGTGGTCCCTAGTAGCATGGAAATGCACTAGGGACTGGCTCATCCTTATCATTAGCACCGCCAAAAGGATTGCAGATGCTCTGCTGATAAGAATCCAAACAGCAGAAGGGGCTATAAAAGTGACTGTTCAAATTACTGCATACAAGACTAAGTTAGCAGAGATCAATGCAGAGATCGCGGACAATAGGGAGTACCTTATGAAACAAAAAATCTCCAAACTTCAGAAGTTTGATAAGGAGAAGGTTTGCCCCTATCTGAATGCAGATTATACTGCACCAGGGACAAGTTATTCCTCTGATGAGAATTCCAATACCTCTAGGAGGGGATCCTCGTCCAATAGCGACTCAAGCAATGGTAGCTGGAGTGGTAAGAATGTGAGACAGAACACACGTCCCATGTATCCACCATACAACATGCCACCTTATCAGGGACCTCAATTTTGGCAATACCCAATGTACCATCAAGGTCCACCGCCCTTCTTCCAACAGGGCAACGTGCCCCCTTTTTTAGACAGAGGTTGGGGCAAAGGAAGAGGGTACCAAAAAAGAGTACAGTGGCAGGAACAACCGACACATTCGGTGGAGACGAGGAGCAAGACAAGAGGGAACAAAAACTGATTATCAATCTTTCCCCAAGGCTCTTGACACCTGTAGAAGAGAGTGTACTACAGAAGGGGCTAGGTTACGTACCCACCCCTAAGATTGACAAATTCCGCAATACATGTGAGATCCAAGGTTTGTTTAGCAAAATCCGTTTAAAAGCCTTTTTTCAAGACAAAGCAATGACACAAGATGATGACTCTGGGCTACACACACAATCCACTTTTACACCTAACAGTGGTATGGTACCTCATGAGGTTCTAACCTTCGAGCAAGCTGTGCTAAAAGATCTCAATAGCATGACTACACCTGCTCCTTTCCATAATTTATCCTCTAACGAACTATCAGCTGTCAGGGCTCTGGCAGATGACCCAACGATCACCATCAAACAGGCTGACAAGGGTGGTGCCACAGTCATTATGTCCACCGTGGACTATGATGTGGAATGTCTACGACAACTAAGCAACCGGAGGTATTATACACCATTGAGAGAAGACCCCACTCCACGACTCAGCACCGTGATCTCCAGCATGGTAGTCACAGCCGAGACTGAAGGATGGATCACCAGAAAGGAGGCTGAGTTCCTCATCACCAAAGAACCGAGGACCCCCTATTTTTACACATTACCGAAAATTCACAAGGGGGTCACCCCAGTCCCTGGTAGACCAATAGTCTCTGGGATCGGGTCGATCCTGGAACTTTTATCCAGGTTTTGTGACCACTTCCTTCAACCTCTAGTGAGGGCTACACCGTCATTTGTGAAAGACACCACCGATGTCCTACGGCTACTTGAGGGGGTCCAACATCCAGAAGAAGTCAACCTTCTAATAACCTTGGATGTTGAGGCCCTCTATACCAACATCCCACAACGAGCGACTCTAGAGGTGATAGAGGATGCCTTGAGCCAACAGGACTGGTACTCACTCACCCCAATAGCCTTCATACTCGAATGTGCCACCCTAGCGTTGACAGAAAACTTTTTTGAGTACAACAAACAACTGTACCACCAAACGCAGGGCACCTCAATGGGGAGCACATTCGCGCCGAGCGTGGCCTGTATGTACATGGCAGCTTTTGAGGAGAGGGAGATCTATAATCCTAACAACCCTTTACCAGGCGAATGTGATCCTATGGAAAAGATTCATTGATGATATTCTGATTCTATGGAAAGGGGATCGCAAAAGGTGTGAGGAGTTTTGTACATGGATCAATACCTTGAATCCGTATTTGAAATTTACCAATACTATTTCAGAAACTGATATACCCTTTCTAGACGTACTGGTGCGGTTAGAAGAGGGACAGATCACCACAACTCTCTTTCGGAAACCGACCGATAAGAACAGCCTCTTGCTATTCAGTAGCCATCACCCAAGAGCATTGAAACTTGACCTACCATTCGGGCAGTTTCTTCGTATTAGAAGGAACTGCAGCTCATTGTCAGACTACCAAAGAGAGTCTTAGATTTGGGCTGCAGACTTACGCAAGAGAGAGTACCCAAAACAGAGCATCTCACTCTCGCAAGAGAGCAAGGAATAATAATTGAGAAACATTGTTGGAAAACAGACAGAAAGATCCTGGGGATTCATTCACTTGCGTGACCACGTTTACCCCTGACTCGAACCGAGTGAGAAAGATCATTAGAAAACACTGGGGAATACTCAATACAGGTACACTTGACCTCCCAATACCGAGATTTGCGTCAAACGCACGAATAATCTAAAAGATATGATCATACACACTAGACCCAGAAACCAACACACTAATGTACAAAGAATGCTGTGGGATCTACCACCAATCAAGGGACATTATCCATGTGGGTCATGTTCTGTTTGTCCCCTCACCAAAGTGACAAAAGAAATAACATTCAAGAATGGGTTCAAATGGGACTGCAAGAAACACACAAATTGTAATACGACAAACTGTATTTATGTATTGATCTGCCCATGTGAACTCCTATACGTGGGGATGACTACGAGACCGGTTAAAATCCGGATCACTGAACATAGGAGTAACTTCAGATGCCACAAAACAAATACAAAGATGACGACACATTTCGATCATTTCAAACACTCACCTGATTCAGTCCGTTGGTATGTACTGGAAGCACACCCAGGCATGGACAAAAAATCACTGTTCCGCGTTGAACAGAGATGGGTGTTGAGATTATCCTCAGACAAGGAGGGTTTAAATGAAGACATTCCTTGGTGTTTGTTGACCAGATGATCATTGACACTAGGTCTGGCTCGCTAGATTTGCCAAACCGCAATCATGGAACTGAATTCATCACACTGAGACATACAGCTTACTAGTATAGACACTGTCGTGCATTTTCTGCACCAACACTTGATGCCCATTTATGAAACACCTTCATGCATTTTTGTAACTAATGGTGGGCTATATGTTGCCACTTAAATTAGTCTACTCTATCTGGTTAAGCACTAAGCTACATTCACTCGAGAATAATATGAGCGTAATAGGGAGCGCGACAACTCCAACCAGGCTCCCGTAACTACATTAGACACACGCGCTAACATTCTGAGCATTGGGACCGGAAGTCCCGCCCTCTAGCTAATGATTATCCAATACGAACACACTCGTGACTACACGAACACACTCGTGACTACTCCAACATGGCGTTGACATGCATAGTGGGGTTACAGACTAGCGTCCTGAAATGTTGGAACCGGAAGTCCCGCCCCCTCTGCAGGTCGACCGGAGGTATAACGGACCAAGTCAAGGTGTAACATTACCTCCCAGGACCTGGCAGAGTGAGGGGTAGGTCACCAGGCACAGCGACAAAGTTCCGCACGTAAGTACCAAACGGGTTGTTATTCTCAGAGACGGTGTTACTCTGTTTGTTTTTCCATCGACTCATGAGTATGTGTAATGCGAGTCGCCACAGATGGGACGTCGCATTACACAGTGTGTCATTGGATTGAGGTTTCCACTGCAGCCCCGGCCGCCGATACTACAGTCCTCGGGGCATTACCCTCTCTATCGTTATGATCGTGGCTGGGTTAGGCAGTTGTAGACCCACCTTTACATCTGGTAATTGGAGCGCCCGCAGTGACGCTCGTCTACATTGTAACACAGATGCAACTGATTCCTATGGCAGTGGCACGTGGGTGGGTGACGGCACGTTTCTCGATCCTATTGCATACTATTGAGTAGATGCAAGTTTGGAGTCTGGGAAATGCTGCCTCACCCCCATGGGACCCAAGGTTGACAGCGCGCAGCTTTTACTTATGTTTACACAGGCTTAAGACGGCTGGTGGCTGTGCAGGAGAGTGCACCGACTCAGGTAACCACCAGTTTGATGAGCCTTACCTACTATACGTATTGCCCCCAGTTTTAATCTTTCATTTTATTTTATTTTATTTTTTCAACTGTCCACATCTCGCCAATGACTAGGACACTGCACTATTCAGTGTCAGCACCTGCCGGTACACGTTGTCATACAATGTTGACCCTATCTGGGTGAGTCCAATTGTGTTTCTCGTGTGTTTGCCATTGTCACTATGTTTTTAGACGCCTAAAGCATGATCACAGACACTTGAGTGTGATGCATGCTTCTACGCACTCGCAATAAATAGCGTGATGATTGTAGAGCTAAAGAGATTGTACTGTATTGATACAGTAACCTTTATGATTCTTTTCCTTCTTACAGGTGATGTTCAAGGTTTTCAGGTACCACTTTTTAGGGTGCTGTAAGGATGGTCACTAATTGTCACAATCTCTGGACCACCACCAAAAAGTGTAGATAGCCTGTACTTTGGCCCTGAAGAATTGCCTTCCAATAGATTTTTGGCAAGAAACATGTTGGCCTAATTACATAGCGTAATACCCTGTAACTTAAAAAACAGGGACATGCCGATTATTATTTTAATCAGGATAGTGGCCAGTTCCATTAAAATAGTTCTGAGTGGACCACTATTTCCTGTTTTAGCCTCTCATTTCTCACATCTACACTCATTAGGGCCCTCACTTGCACTGTACCCAACGGCTAGGAAAAAAGATCTCCGTTAAAAGGCACCATCACGGCTGCCGATCGGGTATTGCAGGGCCGACCCGACGAGGAGCAGACTTGATGATGAAGCAAGACACCTAATTGATTGGGTGTGTGAGGGTCCTTTTCCGAAAAGAGGACCAGCTTCTCCTGACCTGACTGAGCATACATATTGCTCTACATACACATCTACCTGTACTATATTGGAGGAACAGCATACCGTTCTGGTTGATACAGGAGTACATATACAAATGTTTTGGGTCCTTTTTGGCTACTGGCCCTGTAAAAGTGCAGTTTGTGAATAGCAAGTGGCTTACTATTGTATGGGTGGGGGTGTTTGTATTTGCATGTTCCTCACTAAACCCTCCATATGTGGACACCACCCATGCTCTCTGATGTCAGTTCCTTTCTTTGTGTGCCATCGTACATGGATCTGGAGTTAGCTCCTCTTTTTCTTGTCACTTAATGAGCATTTTTCAAACAAATTATTCCAGTGTGTAAGAGAAATGTCACTCCCTAAGACCATAGGCTTTAAGCCTTGTAGGAAATGCCACCAGGAAATGTCTGTGACAGATCCCCAGGAGGTATGCCTCTGGTCTATGGTCTGGCCATAACTAAGTCAACCAGGAAATTCTGAGGTGATCCAGGAACGTGAAGCCAAGCTTGCATGTCTCTGAACATCACTGGAAATCGCGAAAAGGCAGCTCCTGCTTGAAGTCTATGACTTTGTCCCATTCTCAGGGTCACAACTGTTCCCGGTCCCCTGCCGAGGAACACATTTCGCAACTGATCCATATGCATCCCACATTCCCAGTCCCATCGGCAACGCTGCAACTGATCGCCATGCTTCACACCTTCGGCTCTTTACCAGTTCTCTCTGGCATGCCTCTGGGCCCTACACATCTGAGAAGGCCTCCAGCAATGTTACTGCAAATGGGCCCGCACTTGGTGCCAGCTATGTCTTCCAAACTTACTTTTGGTTCAGCACTGAATCTGGAGCCTATTCCACAACTGGTGCCATGAATGCCCATGGTGTGTCAAAGCTGGCCCCAACACCACCAGTGCCGGAGGACGCTGCTGAACTGTTAGTGCTCTCTGAATCTTGAACCAAATCCGTCCCGGCTTTGTACAAAGCAGCACGCAGGCGTAGTGCCTATGTGCATGGCACCAATCCCTTATAACTCTCAAAAGATGGTTCCTCCTCCTAGAACCTTACCCCCCCCCACCCCTCTTCAACAGCCATTTGAGTTGGACTCTGACCAGAGCAAACCTAAAATTGGGGGTGATGGGGATGACGTTGATGGTGGGGAGGAACTTTTCACACAATATGACAACAACAACCCTTACCTGGACTTACAAGAGGACAGTGGTTAGGATACATCCCCTGACATTGGTTGGTGTCTTCTCCTGGTTGTTCTACTTAAGAAGTCCTTCTCCATGGTCATCAGAAAGGTGGCCAAGGTGCTAGACCTCAATCTTCTTTTGGTGGAAGTGAATACTAACGTACTTAAAAGAAATTTTACAGCCAAGGCACTCCTCATCAGAGCCTCTACCTTTTAAAGAGACACTTACTGACCTCTATATAGGCATCTGGGCGAAACCATGCTCTTGTCCTCTGGTCAGTAAACAAGTGGCAGGTCACCGTGGGCCAGCTCCAGGAGACTCTTGTTTTCATCACACAACTTCCTACTCCAGAAAGACTGGTGTGCCACAGGCCTCAATAAGCTGGGTCAACCCAAATTCCTTCCCTACCTCCCTGACTGAGAGGGAGTAGAAGAGAATTGAGGCCTTTGGGAAGATAATGTTTTCTTCTGCCAGCCTTGCCCTCAGATTTATCAACACCAGCTGGTTGCTGGGATGCTGTTTCCAGACTGTATGGGACAATATATCTGAAAAGTTACCGGTAGTCCCAGATATATTTTCAGGCAGGTTTACTGCAGACCACCCAGGATATGGCCAAATACCTAATTAGCTGCAGATTGGACACAACTAACTCCCTAGTCAGGGTAGTGGGCATTAACCGAGGTGCTGCAGTGCCATGCGTGGATGAGTTCCACAGGATTTTCAGGTGATGTCCAAGCATCGCTTATGGACATGTGCTGCGAAGAATCACACCTCTTTGTTGAGAAGGCTGACTCTGCCTTGGGTGCTTTAAAGAGAGTAGAGCAACTGTGCTCTCTCTCTCTGGCGTTCTTTGTCAGCAAGGCAATACCACCAACTATTTTACCCTTTTGGAGGTATCGCTAGAGGTTTGCATTTAGGTAGTGCCAAGATCGGCAACAGCACATAGCCCAGCCTATTCGAGGCTGCGTCAGGAGATCAGCCCCCAGGCCCCCGACATCCCTCAAAGCTGCTTTAGTTTAGTCTTGCGGCACACAGACACCGAGGAGGAGGTAGGATCACTCGCTTTCTCTCTGGGTCCCCAGCAGTAACATCCGACAAGTGGGTCTTGCAGATAATTCAGCCAACCTACGCCCTGTCATTCCTTTCCATCCCTCTGTCTATTTCACCTACAGCAGAGCAGGTCTCTCAGGACTATTTGTCCATTTTACTGCAGGGAGTCCAGGCTCTTTTGGCTGAAGGAGCCAATTGATAGGGGCCTCGGAAATAGGGACTGGGTGCTACTCTCGTTATTTCCTGGTGCTGATGATTGATGGATGCAATCATCCTATTTTAGATCTCCAGCCTCTTAATTTCTTCTTGGAAAAAGGACAATTTCAAGATGCTCACATTGATCCCGGTTCTATCTGCCCTGGATTCAGAAGACTGGATGGTGGAGCTGAAGGTGCGGGATGCCTTTTTATACTACCCGTTCTGCAGTCCCATAGGCACTACCTTCAGGTTAAGGCGGGCCAGGAACGTTTTCAGTACTCGTTGGTCTTTGGCCTCACCAGCACCTCTTGGGTTTTCACAAAAGTGATAGTGGTCATAGACTAACATCTTTACCATTCCGTTTACTATTACCAGTCTTCCCATACCTCGATGACTGGCTGCTATAGGTGGGCTCACCACAGTCAGTTGTAGACCACCTTAAGATAACGTCAAACCTCCTGAAATCTTTGGGGTTCACAATCAACGTACCGAAGTCATACCTGGCTCTTCCTCTGAGGCACACCTTCATCAGAGCCATCCTAGACATGGTGCGTTTTCAAGCCTTACATCCAGGCCAATGAATCCAGGACTTTCGGGCTATAATCCTCATGTTTCAGCCTCTGTCCTGGGCCTCAGTAAGGAGACTTCTTGGCCTCCTCCATTCTGCTCGCCATTCATACCAGATGGCACATGTGAGCCCTGCAGCGGAATCTGAAATCTCAGAGGGCTCAACACCAAGGGAATCTGTCAGATTCCATCCAAGTGTCAGAAGAAGCTGCAAAAGACCTGCAGTAGTGACTCCTTGACCCCAATTAGAACAGTGGTGGACCCCTCTCTTTGCCCTACCCCGAGTTAACAGTTGCATTTCTGCTGGGGTTGGAAGGACATTTGGGAGAGGTGAAGATCAGAGGCATCTGGTCTCCTGTGGAGACTCTCCTACACGTTAATTTACTGGAGTTGTAGGCGATTCACTTGACGTTGAAAGGCTTCCTACCTTCCATCAAGGAATGGCAGCCGCCATTTGGTAATGAAACACCCCATCTATACCTCGTATGACCACAATAACGAATAGGATGCTAGAAAATGTTCAATGAGGGTCACCTAATGATAGGGTTATCATTATGCCTGGGATAAACCCCTCTATGCTCTTAGTGGCCATCATTACATCATGGATCCCAAGATGCTGGTACCGGGTATTCCCACCTGAAGACTTGCATCTAACATCAATGTATACTATGCAACCTGTCTCCCTCCCCTGCAGTTACCTGATGCATCTACTTAGAGTTGCTTCTCCTTCATATGGCAATGCAGTTGTGCGACCACCAGACTTAGCATGCTGTCTGTCAGCTTCCCATGCACAGCCAAATGGCTTGGCCCTAGGACTTTCCTTGTGTGACCTGAACGTGCTGGCCCTGAACAGTTACCTCACTGCTACTTCTGCTTCAGATCAGACCTGACCTGCCTTTTTTACTTAGACCTGATTACATTTGGTCCGATTAATTCTGATACGTGCAGTAACTCCTGTTAAAGCACAAATCATTATGCGCCACACATCTAGCAGTTTTTCCATAGGTAAATTTCAGCAGCGCTAACCTACTTAAATTTAGCGGCGGAAAAAATGCCTGGTAATTAACAGGACATTTGATGCCCCATTTTTGGGCAATAATGAAAAATTTCCTAGCTATTGTAAAGGAAAGTTTCAATTCTATTAAGGACGCAACGGCGAGGATTAGGCTTTTCTTTCTCCACTTTTATTTGTCCAACAGCCATTAGTAGTTCATAACCATAACAAAATTACATTTCCCATGAGACTTAAGGAAATGGAAAGAGAAAACTTCAACAATGTCCAATCATGAAGCAGATCTTCCAACGACTTCCATCCTCCTCTTTCTTCCTGCGACCACATCCAGCAAATTGCCCTATTATTCCTGTTTATTAGCGTCTGTTCCTAAGAGATAAAAGGGTTGTTGTAACTCTAGATAGAGAGAGCACTGAATAACAAGCTTCATTCGACCGGAGCAACATTTTCTTTGGTAGGACATCAAATCAGAATCATAACAGTCAAGTTTTGAGAAGGTTACTTACATTGCAAACGTGGATGTTTCAAGTGGGAATTGCAGATCTGGGTGGGTTAATCCTCGCGTCTGCGTCCTTAATAGAATTGAAACTTTCCTTTACGATAGCTAGGACATTTTTCATTCTAGGTCCGGACCGGAGGCGAGGATTAGGCTAGTTTAACCACCACTAAAGATGCCAGATTCATCACCTACTTGAAGTAGAATTTTTTGAAGGTGGAGTCTGAGGACCAATCTGCGGCATTCTGGATATCCTCCAGCCGCGCCCCCAGAGAAAATGCCTTCGAGGCCATCACCCCCCGAACTGAGTGGGCAACGAATCGTGAGATATCAATCCCTGCTTCTTGCATAACCCAGCGGACCTACCTTGCAACTGTTTGAGAGGAAACCACCCTGTGTGGCTTAGTGAGTGCAATAAAGCATTGTCTGACGCCCTGTGGACATGTGTCTTCTGCCACCACCTCATAGGCTTTGAGCGCTGTGACCACACATAGCTTCGGAACATCCGGGAAAGCTGGGTAAGAGACAGATTTCGAATTACACTTCGTTCTCCTGGATATATGGAATGTAACTCCTTCGGGAGTAAACACTCTACCTGTCCGTTCCAGAGCTCTCACGTCCAAAACCCTGCAACAAGAAATCAAACATAAGAGGGTTGCCAACTTCTCTGAAATCTGTTTGCAAGATATATATTTATTAGACGGCCATGATTGAAACAAATTCAAAACTCTAACATCCCATAGGGAAGAGTATCGAGGTTCCGGAGGCACAGACAACCTGATGCCTCTTAAGAATTTGCATAGCAGCGGATGTTCCCCTACTGGATGGCCGTCCAACGGAGTATCCCCGGCCGAGATGGCCGATCTGAATGTATTAATCAACCTATACGCCAATCCTTCCGCCGACAAAGAGGCCAAAAAATGTAAGATGTGGACAACGTCGGCCCCCATCGGATCCACCTGTTGTCTAAGACACCAACTCCCCCAGCGAGACCAGGCCCAGCGGTACCTCTTATTGGTGCGCTCTGCCCAAGACTTTGCAAGCAGTTTGGCAGCATCTGCTGAAAAGCCTGGCACTTTCCAGCGTTCTCTGTAATCCGCCCAGCCATTAGATGAAGTGCGCCTGTGAAAAGCAGGTGATAGGGATTCCCGTGGGGATCCCGAAGGAGATCCTGAGACTGGGGTAGACTGATTGGAAAGTCCCAAGAAAGTTACATCAGAACTGGAAACCAAGCTGGCGATCTCCAAATTGGGGGTAATCACCACTAGATCCGCCTGTTGCCTCTGCACTTGGGTTGACAATCTCATGATCATCGCAAATGGAGGAAATGCATAACCCTTCTCCATGCTCCAGTCTTGGAGAAATGCATCCACAGCTACAACTCCTGGGTCTGGACACCAGCTGCAATACCTCTCCAACTGGGCGTCTATCCTGGAGGCAAAGAGTTCGATCGAGAAAGGCCCCAATGGGATTGAAGGTCCTGGAATACTATCAGTTGTAGTTTCCAGAGACTGGTGTCCTTCCAATGACGGGAGTGGCAGTCTGCCACTTTATTGGAGACGCCAGGAAGGTGCTCCGCCGACAGCGAGATCTGGTTGGCCAGGCAGTATTCCCAGAGGTCGTGTGCGAGATCCGATAGGGCTTTGGACTTCGGCCTACCGAGGTGATTGACATAGCGGACCGCCGCCACGTTGTCCATCTGAGAAGGACGCAGCATTGGGCCTGGTCTTTGGGCCAGCATTTCACCACAAAGGTCCCTGCTATTATTTCCAGGCAGTGTATGCGAAGGTCCCGTTCTACGGAGGACCATTTTCCTCCGGGAGAGACCGCTCACATCGAGCTCCCCAGCCTGAACCGCTGGTGTCTGACTCGATCACCGTATAGGGTTGGGAACCGAAGATGGCCCGACCATTCCATGCCTCCATATGAAAAATCCACCACCGCAGTTCGGTCTTCGCCTCCTCTGAGAGGTGGACAAACTGGGAATAGGTGAGGCCTTTGCGCAAGTGCGAGCACTTGGGCGCTGGAGCACCTGATAACGGAATGGGCCCGGAAATATGGCTTGTATTGACGACGATAGGAGGCCCACCACTCTTGCTAAGTGGCATAGAGATATTGTGGGTTTGGACAATGTGCGTCTAAGTTCGTGCCTGACCTTGGATAGTTTGCGGGAGGGAAGGCTTAAGTTCGCCCTGACCGAATCCACCACGAACCCCAAAAATTGGATCCTTTGATAAGGAATGAGACTTGATTTTGACTCGATCACAAAACCCAGGGACTCTAGCCGATTCACTGCCTGTTGTAGTTGAGAGAGCAGACGCTGAGGGCACTGGTTCATTATGAGGATGTAGTCTAAGTAAACTATCAGTCTGACACATCAGGTGCTGCACCACGGGCTTCATCACCTTGGTGAAGCACCACGAAGCGGAGGATAGACCGAAAGGGAGGGAGTTGAACTCGAATATCTGGGACCTTCACTGGAACTGGAGGAAGCGTCTGTGTGGGGGAAATATGGGGATCGTGAGGTAAGCATCCCTGAGGTCCAGGTGGACCAACCAGTCTTGACCCTTGAGAAGGTCCCTGAGGAGGTGGATACCCTCCATCTTGAAGTGGTGGTAAACCAGCCACTTGTTGAATTCCTTTAGGTTGATTACTGGATGATGGCCCCGTCCCGCTTCTCCACCAGGAATAGGTTGCTGAGGAATCCCCTGTGGTGAAGGGTAGAGGGCACAATTCCCCTTTTCGACAAAAGGTCTGAAATCTCCCCTTTTATCAGTCCCATCTGCTCCGCAGGGAAGGAAAGGGGTCTGGGGCGGGCAGCCTGGGCAGGACAATTGAAGAACTCTATTTCGAAACCCTCTACTGTCTGTAGAACCCAAGCATCCAAGGTTAATGAGGCCCAATTGTGAGAGAATAACTGCATTCTGCCCCCTATTCTTATACCCACTGAGCTCTAACCACTCACCTTGTTGGGAGTTGTAGGACCCATTGGCTCTTCCTCTACCGCCTCTGCGGCGCGGATATGATCTTGTGGCAAAGAAGTTCCCAAACTTAGTCGGGTCTTGCCACTGTCCTCTGCGGGATTCTGCAGTTTTATAGGGAGCTTGGTTGTAAGCTCGGCCGGTCGAACGCCCCCTGCCACGACCGGCTGTGCCTAAAACACGAGGGGTAAAGATACGCTTTACTGACGTTTGAGCTTTGTCGAGGGAGGTAAATGTATTTACAAATGTTCCTAACTTCTTGACAAAGGGGTCCCCGAAAAGGTTGCCCTCTACCCTGGGTCTGGCCTCCGAGGTGGCAAAGTCTCCCAGCTTAGGGTCTATCTTTATTAAAAGAGACCTGCGCCATTTAGTGGAAATTGCAGCATTTGCGTTTCCCAAGAAAATTACTGCCTTCTGCGCCCAGCTAGAAAGCGCCTCTGGAGAGAGTAACGTGCCTGTTGGTTTTGACGTCCTCCGCCATATCCAGAATCTTTGCTAAAGGCCCAGCGGTGTCCAACAACTTGTCCTGGCATGCACGCCAGGACCGATCAATACCTTTCTTCAGGTCCCAAATAAACTTAGCCAGAAAGGTGGCCATCTTAGCATCCACCACCGGCGTGAGGGAGACCTTCCCCTCCAATGCCGGCCTCGGTCACTCTGCGTGGAGGCAGCTCCTTACTTCTTTGTCAAGCGGTTTGCGCAGCCTGGCTGCCATATAGGCCGCCACCTTAGGGGCAGGGATCCATTCTGCTGACCTCTGGTGCAGAAGATCACTTGGTTCAGCATATCATTCCCTGGGTCTTGGGGTTCCGTGACAGGGCCTGCCGCTGCTGGGCACCAGGGTCTGCCGGAATCCCTAACCCCATCTGAGGTCTGGGGGGGACTCGTCCGGCTCCCCGGTAGGCGAGGTATCGGGGTCCAAAGAGGGTCCCCCCAGGTCTCCCAAGGGGCGTGTGGGACTAGGAGGAGCCTGGGAGTCCATAAAGGATTTTTTCAGACGTGCAGATGCGTCAACATCTACTCCTGCCTCCTCAACGTGCTTGCGTTTGGGGTCTGCCGCGGCGGTGGAGGGTTGACCTGGAGGTAGGGGGTTCGGGGCCCACGAAAGATCTTCCCTCGGCTCGAGGGGTTTTTGGCACTGGGCCCGGAGTTGGAGGATTTTCCTCTCCAAGGGCGCCACCACCTGGGAAACCGCCTTGAAAATAGAAGTATCTATCACTTGCCAGAAGTGATCGTCTATGGGGAGGTAAGTAACCTCCTCTTCCTCCTCATAGTAATTATCAAAGTCCTCCATGGTATAATTAGTGAGGACTGTGGAGGATAGGGGATAATAGAGGGAAATTTCCCTGTAATAGGCTTCCCAAAGGGTTAATGAGGAGGGCTCAGGGGCTGGGACCACTGCTCCCTGCTTCTATGGAGGGTCTCTATTTCCTGGGCTGGCCCCCCCCCCCCCCCGATACCACGGGTGTTACTGCTACAGACAAGTGCTCTCAATTAGTCTGACTGACCAACAAAGCGTATCTGAACTTCCCTTGCGTTAGGGCAGGAGCCATGCTTGTCTCTCTGCACTCTAGGAAAGAAAGGTAGACGCACCGGCCGCACGGATGGGGGGTTGAGACGCGCTCTAGTGCATAAAGTAAGTCATGCGGTTCCCCTAGCGGCCGGAGGGCCGCACCGCGGAGAGAGCCTGCAGACAGAATCAGCGGCCGCGAAGGAAGCGACAAACGCTCCCATGGCCGTTAGTGGTAAGCCGCAAGGAAAACAACAAAAACGTGCTAACAGAGTGAATCAATGCGAGCGCCATGCACAACATAAGCATACACGTATACAGGAGTTATACAGACAATAAATCAGTTTAAAGCATTATATTACATTGTAGCATGAGAGAAAAACGAAACACTTAGCTTGATGCTGCTGGAGCAGTGAAGAAAGAGGAGGATAGAGTGTCCTCGGGGGAAGTCGTTGGAAGATCTGCTTCATCATTGGACATTATTGTAGAAGTTTTCTCTTTCCATTTCCTGAAGTCTCATGAGAAATGTAGTTTTGTTATGCTTATGAACTACTAATGGACAAATAAAAGTGGAGAAAGCAAAGCCTAATCCTCGCCTCCGGTCCTGACAGAATCATAAATGGGTGCTGTTTGTTGCACCCGATAAAATCCAATCCCAGAAGTGTTGGAATATATTTTTTGCAATACATATTGTGTAATTTTCCAGGCCAACAGTAGTCAGGGCCTTAGTGTGACAGAGAGCAAGGGGCGGCAAAACATTGCCACCACCATAGAGAAAGTTACAGGAGATTGAGCTTGTTTTGCAGGACCAGTGCTGTTAGTCGCCCTTTGTGTGGGCAACGGGCTTGCCACACTGTTAATCTTTTGCTACAAAGCAGTGCGATTGACTGATTGGCCTTTGGTACATGGGAGCCCATTGCTCTGTTAAACACTTATTGCCACATAGCCACTCACAGGTGTCTGACCCAGTCATAAGTGTTCCCCTCATCTCCCCCCCCGCCCCCCAAAAGCTCATTACTCACATTCTGTTTCAAAATGAGACAGGAAAACCTTGTGTTATCAATTCTTTAAAAAAAATTACAATGCAGAATGCAGAGAGGGAGTGCCTTTTGGGTTACCCCCATTCAGCCATTAGCTTTCAGGTTAATTTCATGCTTTGTCATTGATTGAATGGGCTGCCCATCAAGCCCGTTGCATATTGAGGGTGGTAATATTGTCCGATTAGGTTTTGCTAATGGGGGCTCATGTAAGACTGAAGATGTGACATGAAGTGCAGCTTCTAATTTAGATTACGTGGCGTAGTCTTTCATGTATTTATTTTAATTACACAATAACTTTTTTTTTTTAAATGTATAGCTTTTTTGTTAAAGAACGTTTTGTGGTTTGGATTCCTTAGTCTAGTGCAATGACAGGGTGCTATTGACTAATCTCCCTTGCACGTTCATTTGTTTTATTTCACTGTCATGCTACCATGTTGTTGGATTTCCTACTGGCCCATTGTCAAATTATCTGCTATGCAATATTTTGCTCTGTATGTCTTTCAAATTCACCATTTACAGCACAACTTCATGTTCTCATTCCTTGCATAACACTCTTCTTTGAGGCTATTGCTTTACTCTAGTATAGTTACTGTTCAATATAGCCATGCTCCCAGTGTCCATATAGCTGTACCTCTGGATGTTAGTTAATTGTGAAATATTCTCTCTAGGACAACGGGGACAACACACACAAAGTTGCCCAGCTGTAATCAAATACTTCCACTAACAAAAAATAAGTACGGCTTGGTGTCGTTTGAGACACAAACGGGAGTACAAATTGGCAGTTTCAGAGATTTTCTGATACTTGAAAATCAGACGTGTGCTAGCAGCGCATGTAGCCAGAGTCACTAATTCTCTAATAATTCCTCTAATTGACTAATCTTCACTAAAAGAAGTTAGGGTGCTGAGTGAACCATTGAACAATAAAGCGACCAACATGATATATAAGAAAATATTGGGCAACTCCCCAGATATTATGATAAACGAAGAGCGGACTGGGAGAGGGACGTGGGTCTGCTCGATGATGGGAAATGGGACATGGCACTTCTAGCCTCCCGAGAAGTTGCAATTAGATCGGGGTTTCGCATTATACAATTTCGAATAGGGGGTAACGTGAGGCAGGAGACTTCATTCACACTTACGGGTCCTGTGCCCAGCTTCAACGCTACTGGGATACAGTGAGGGATTGTCTTCACAGAGCAATGGGTACTCGAGTGGAGAGATTGGTCAGAACACTGGCTTAATATATGGGGTGACGGTGATCAGCCACAATATACCAAATTACTAGTGGCGTTGGGGCTCTTGGTGGTGAGAAGAAATATAGCAAGGAGTTGCAGAGAAAGTGACCCACCTGACGTATGTGCCTGGAAGGAAGATATGCATTGGTGCATGTTTGTGGAGAAGCAGGTCTATAGAGGAGGGGGATGCCCCAAAAAGTGGGAAAAGGTCTGGAGATCCTAGCAACAATACAGGAACATGAGTGTGAGCCCATAGCCTGGGAAGAAGGCGGTATTACCCGTGAAGGAAGCGGGTGAGAGAGAAAGGGAAGGGAGAAGGGCTTGCAAGGGATGCAGTGCAAGTAATAATTCATTATGTGGAGATATAACCGTTCAAGATAAAAGTGACTATGTTTTTTTGTTGTAAACTTGAATAAACATAATTTTTTTTAAAAAGTCGAATTTTTAAATCGGAACAAATTTATACAAAATGCTAAGCTGTATAATCTAAAATTCGATAGGGGAAAACTAAATGCCTTTTTTTGCTTTTTCTTGTAACTATCGCTGCCTCATTTTTCAAATAAAAAATATAACTTGCAAGCATAATGCCTATTTATCAAAGCGTGTGTTTTGTTCATTTAAGTCTGAAAATAGGCATTGGTTAGAGGCATGAAACATTTTCTGAAAACCATGCTAACCTTTCAGTTTTTCATGTTCATTGTTCTGGTCATATTTTTAAGTGAACAGTCAAAATGAGTGATGTATTGCCTGCCAGCATGAGCAAATATTGTATAACCTTTATTCCGGGAACAATTTATTTTCTAATTGGTTGCAGCATTCCCAGGGGTAGTTTAGGAATTTAAAAGTCAGAAAATGCCTTAAAAGTCTTTATAGTAACTTTCTCCTTAATTTGCTTCAAGGGCTGCTTGGGAAGTCACACTGCATGCGAAACAATTATACATTTTAAATCACTATACTTTACATCATATGTGCGATGACACATGATCACCGTTTTGAACCTGTTTTCTTAGTGATAGTTCCCACCACTGAAGACATTAACTGTCATTATGATGTAGTTACCCTCATGAATTCTAGCCCCCAACCAATGCAGAGCTCATTTTTGACAATTGGACGTTTGTCATTTTTCTGAACATTTTCGAGTTTATAAATGTACCCATGGTGTGAAAAGTACCCTAGTGGGGCCTGAGAATATAGCCAAAATATGTCAACTTTTTTAAAGAAAAAGTGCTGTAAGAGAAAGTGTGTTTTATTTGTTCGTCCAGGGCGAAACTTTTTATGAAATTACTCAGGATACAGATACAGTCGCAATGCCTAAAGGTTGTATGGGAGGTATGCTCTTGGGTGCTCATTAGCACATAAGATACCTGGTCACTGTATTTTCCTTACAGTTTATAAAGTGACATGTTCAGAGTTGCATCTGTAGCTCACATCCAGTTATCACAGTTCTCACTAGACATTTTCTGTCCACGCTAGTCTCTTGCTGGTGACAATTGCATGAAAAAAGTAAGTGGAAGACCAATATTACCTAAAATGCTAATGGGGCGAAATGTAGTTTTTTCACCCGTATGAGGACCTATGCAGGACATTCTTAGTTAGAATTAGCGGTGGGATCATGTAAGCCACACTATTCTGGATACCATAGGGTCTCTAGCTCACAGAAATACCCTGTGTTGGTATGGTTCCCTTGGTACCAGCCAGTCTTGGGCCCAAATACTGTAGCTATCCCACTTGTTAGAGTAAATGCTTTTTTAGATATAGCTTAAAAGTTGCAGGCCATTGTAGGAAAGAAAATGTGCTGGGATCCATGCAAGCCATATTACCCTGGATACACCTTTGTCTCTAGTTTTCAGAAATGCCTGGGGTTGTTCGGGTGCCCTGGGTACCAGCCAACCATGGCCAAAAAAATCTCCCGACATACCAGTTATCAAATCTCAATGAGACACTGTACATCCAAAATGCAGTTTTATCTGTTCTTTTCCATTGTTGTATCCATTTATAGAGGTGGTCTTAGTTTGATAAAGTGAAGTTTGAGAAAGCCATGTGAGGGGTATAAGGAAGCCAAACACTAGACTAAGTGGACAACTCTTGAAAATTTCCAAATTATTGAAAATGAACAATCCTTTGGAATGGGTCTTGGCCTCTCTAGGGTGCAGGATAGTAGGAAAGTTCATTTCATTTCATTATGTCTTTATTTCGATTAAAATAATCATAAAAGACAGTACATACAATGTCAGGTTAAAAATACTTGAAATAAAACACAGTACTGTATGTAACAATCAGAACAATAAGACTAATAATAATTAGTGCAAGACATTGATCTTATAAAATGGCTCAATAGCCGAAGACCACATTAAAAACCATAAAAATACAATCATACTATATAAAACCAAATTTCCTTCATTTGCTATTCCAAGAGAGCTAAAATGCCTATGGGTGGTAGAGGCCAGAAATGTGCATGCTTTGTGTCAGCATGCCTTGCTACCTTCTCTGTTTCTGTTTGCTCGCTTGTCCCAAAATTATCCATGGTGTCTAGGTGACGGCTTGGAATAGTTTTGTTTTCATAAACTCACTGAATCGCTTGCAGTTGTCTTAAGATCTCTGATTGAGTTACTGCTTCAAGTCTCAGGTTGAGTTGGAGCTTCCAGAGTCTAGACTCTCAAAAACCTACCTTCGTGTTTCATTCTCTTGAAGGATCTTTGATTAATCAGATAGGTAGACCTGGATGTAATGAGATGCCAGTTTCTGCTCCAGTATACTGTATGCACAAGGCCTTGAATTTGAGCGTGCTATGGGGTGATTTAAGCCTGGGTTTCATTTGATCACTCTCTTGGGGCTCAAGGTGCATTGTGGGGGCTTGACTCTGAAGTCTTTGGAGCCCTGCAGTAGGATTCTGTGGGAGACTAGAGTAGATACTATTGCAGTTGCTGAGGCATACTAGGACAATGACTCTTGTCAGCTCACCTCCAAACGCATGGAACAAAAGTGTGCAATGCAAATAGGTTGCCATTGTCAATGGGTTTCACAGTTTTCCTGACAGGCATCATTTTGTTCTTCTGCATCAGTTTCCGATCAAAAAGAGGTCATTTGTTTACCACCCCATGGACCTCTGTTCTCTGATTTTAAAGGATTTTCAGCTCTTTCTTTACACCTTTTTCAAACTGGGTACTTGGTATTGTTGCCTTTTTCATAGCTTTGACCAGTTTTCATATCCTGGGTTTCTCGTGCCAGGGGCATGAATGTATATTATTAGATGCTCTTTTCCACTTCGATAGATATTCAAAAAGTGCAATTTTATTCTGGCATGCCGGCGTGATCTGCCAACTCTTCCTCTTGAACATTCAGTGCAGAAAAATGTCCTTCGGAAGAAGATATTTCTCCTCTTTCTTTTTTCTCTTCTGTTCTCTTACTTTCTCAGTAGTCAACAACTTTTTTCTACTTACAACAGGAAGCCTTTTTCTGTAGGTCATTTCTATTGGAGATAAATAGTTCCTTTTATCTAGTTCCAGTTTTGCATGTTCAACTGTCCACTGAAGTTAGTTAAGCTCCTCAACCTGTGTATAATGTGGCTAAGCCAAGATTGTCCCTTGCACTGTTGAGTATAGTGAGATGTAACCTCTAAGACACTGGTTGAAGAATTGTAGTAAACCATTTAGTAAACATGTCTCATCATTTTAGTGCACCTCATGAGGTCAAAGCTCTCCATGATAGTGTGAATTATGCGGCTTGCACTGTGGATTTCCATTCAACTCCTCTTGTTAGAGCTACGAGTCCCGTAATAAAAAGAAAATCCTCTCTCACACTTTAGAAAATGGTTGTGATGCTACAAACTAGAAATTAAACTTCCCAGTGCTTTATTTGTATATAAAAAAAGTAAATAAGTGCTGTGTCCTAAGGCATGTAATGGCAGGCCACTGCGGCTTGCACCACACAGAGCCCCAGTCAGCGCTGCTAAATGTCACTGCCAATGTTACCTACTAACCATCAAGCTCCTACAAATGTGACGATATGGACAATTCCATGTCACCCAAATCAGTAAGAATGGCGTGGATGAGCTGGTATTATTTTTAAATGTGTTTTGAATTTTAATGTGCTGTTGCTCAGGGGCTCTGATAGTGCCACCATGCAAGTGTAGGTGTTAAGCAATAATGGCTGGTGCTGAGCACAGGCAAATACCGGCACACATTAAGCACTGAAATGTCCTAGCATTTGGTCACAGTTTGCCAGTACATCAAGGCAATGACCCCCTTTCATCCGGAGCCTTCAGCCATCTTTCTCAAGCTCTTTCATTTTGTGCTAAGAAGATACTCTCAATTTGGAGGGATCCGGTCCTGTTTGTTCTCCAATGAGGCAGTACAAATCAGCTGGCAGTGGGAGGCTGTTTGTACAAGTTTGTAATAGTCTCAGATCATTCAGGACTCCTTGATGCTCTAACTTGTCTGGGGATGACTATGCGCAGCAGCTGACACAGTCTCTGAAGTGATCGCACACAAGGGCCTTGTGAGATTCATTCCCTCTACAGGCGAGGCTGACCTTCATTAATGGGTTTTACCTTCAACACAGTACAATGTCAACTTGTGTTTTCTTTGCATCTGGTCTTTCAAGAATCATGCAGAGCCAGGTTAAAAGTACTCTGTGGGAATTCGTGTGGTGTGCATTGGAATTACATGTTGCGCTGTCCATGCACCCCCAAACCACTCACACCCCCCAACACTCTTAAGCTGGACAGCTTCTTGAAGGGCTGCTTCATTACCTTTCTAATGTCTTAAATCCTGGCAGCACTTTCCTCGAGTTGAAAGCCTACAGAATGTAAGATCCATCACTTCACTAAAATATGTTAGACTTGAAGTAAATCATCTTGACCATAAAAGCCCTATTCGTTATAAACACCTTCTTAACTCTAGTCCGGTCAAATGTAGAAATGTACTCATTATCCACACAGACAAAATGAAGTCCACCTATTGCATACAGAAATGGAGTTCCTCTCATTGAAATCCACTTTGCCAGCTGGCAATGGAGATCTATAAAAAGATGATTTTGAACAGCATATATTTTCTGGTTTCCCAAACTTTGGTGGTGCTCAACCCACAGGTAGCCGGGTGGAGCAGATACCTTCATTTCAGCATAAGTGGATATTGAACCTGTGAGCCATGTTATCCTTCTAGGCCTGAAGTCATGCAGAGGTTGGACGTCATTGCAACCCAAGTTCATACCATATGCAGAGCTTTTGAGTGTGCAGGGTATAGAATTCTCAGAAGAAGAGGCTAATTGTTGATTGATAATGGAAGTTTCTAGTTGCCCACTTTCCCCTCAATGCCCTTTGTTCAGAATTCCAAGGGCATTCAGTGACGTTTGGTTATCCTTCTGTTTTTGGGCTGGCCATGCCAGTTCTGGTTTTCTGAGCTCCTGCCTCCTTAGCATTGAAATGTCAGTGGTTGTCCCTGAGGAAGGACTTTGAGATGGGGGGTGGATTCTCAAGTTCTACTCACAATAGCTTAAGTTTGATGAAGGATTCATGAAAATTTGAGCTTTCTAATACCTGTGCCTGCCTCTAAACCCAGTGCTCTCCCACCTTAAGTACAAGTCGTTTGAGCCTATGATCGTATAAGACCACCCTTTCATAACCATCTCTGCTAGAGAGGGGCATGTAAGTAAGCTGTAAACCATGTGTTTCTCTAATCCTTGCACCTTTATCCTTTAGGACTAGGTGGTCCTGCAGGTCTACAATGGCATCTTCCTCAAAGCTTTTGACAGATGTCTATCTTAACATAAAACGTTGTCTTCCTACATCCTCACCCTTCCTTGCTTAAGGAGGAAGGATTCAGCTTTGCCTAGATAGAACAAAGGAATTTTCTTTCTCTTTTTAGTGTTTCATCACTGGTGGTGGTTTGCAAGCAAGAGCAGTGGCCTCTAAGCCTACCATCGCAAGATGAATACATTCTTGAATCCCACAATGTTACAACTTGCATGTCTAGTTTAGTTTTGCAAATATCCATGTACGCAATGCATGAGCATAGTGACTTAAGTTGTGCCTGTCATAGATATTAGATGGGATACTGTCTAGGAATTCTGCGGACACTACAGTCCACAACATCCACTAAAGGAGTTGAATAATTTAGCTAAGTAGTCTTGAATTCCTCATAGGACATTGCCTAATGCTACATATTCTTCCCTTTTATTTCTTCCTCCGGCTGAGAGAGGAAAAAAAAGGCAACTGTAGAGTAAGATCATCCTTATGTGGACTCCATTCGTGGAGCCCTCTTTGGATGCAGCCTGCAGCTTCTTCCTGCTGGAGATTTTCAACTTCCAAAAAAGAGACAGTCCAAAGGTAGTAATCTTCACCGCGACTCTGTCCAGGGCCTTCACGATGACTACACCTCTTCATGGGACGCTGCTGGCGGCCTTGCCCCACTGAACTTTACTTTGGAAAGAAATTTTCATCAAAATGTCTTTCATGTCGGAAGTTAACCTGAGACCGGGCCCCATCCACCTTGTTTATCCAACCTGCGCTGCATCGTGGTTAGCCTTAACTTTTGGCTTTGCCTCAGTCTTGCACAACCAGATACCCGTAGTTTGCGCTTTGATGTTTCAGGTTCTATTTTACGCTAAAAGCTTTAAAAATTCATAACTCTATTTCTACTGGTTGTATTTAATTCGTTTGGTGTCATTTTATTTATGAAAATTGATAATAGTTTTCTAGATTAGTTTGGGATTTTTCTTGCGTTGTGTTTTCACTGTATTACTGTTTGTGTGCTGCACAACTACTTTACACATCGCCTCTTATCCTGACTGCTTTGTGCCAAGCTACCAGAGGGTTAAGCACAGGCTAATTTTGTGACTATTGTGGTTGAGCCTCACGAGGATTGTGGTTGTTGCTTGACTAGGGTTTCCAGTGCCCTCAACCCATAACCCAATAGCTTGCTATTCTCCTTTGAGATCAAGCTTCTCACGTTTGTCGAGCAACAGATTTCTACTTCCTATAATGTTGCATCTTGGGCGGGGGGGCGTGACTAGCAGCCAAACATGGCGGTCGTGTGTTAACTGAGCTCCGGACCTGGGCCGACAAAATCCTGGCATATATCTGTTAACCGACGAAGGACGGACACCAAAGTGTGGGAGTGAGCAGCGGAGACGAGCGGGAGGACTCGGTGCTGCCTGGGTGTCGGTGAGGCGAACACGGCCGAAATTGTGACTCCAAAGGCCTGATGGCGCTGCCATCCGCGGAACAAGGAGGGCCGTGACGGGAATCAGACCTGTGCCCCGACGCTATACGATAATAGCACCGAGACTGTAGAAGGACTGTGGGGCCCGGGGAACTGGATTACTTTGCTGCCAGACAAAATTGCAGGAAGCCGAAGCGGCAGAGGCTGTGCAAGAGAGACTGTGCAGGAAGTGTGCTGGCGGAGCGGGACCGGAGTTTACGCGAGCCCGGGGATGCAGGGCGGCCTGCTCCCCCGTGGCGCAATGAGACACTCGGTCGCAATACAAGAAGCGGCGCATCGCACATGGTGCCGATGTCGATAGGAGGAGATCGGCACTGACCACATTGCAATCTGCAGAACAGGAGCAAGTGTCTGCTGCTGGAGGCCCCGAAAGTAATTCAATGCCGAATGGAACCACCGAGACAGTGATCGGAAAATGGCGGCGGTGGGCGTTGTTGAACAACCATAATTGACCCGCGAGGCGCAGGGAGATGAAGCGGCCCGTGCACTCTACATAGACACGGGAGAAGAAGAAGGGTATACAAGGCGGCAGTAATTGAGGGCAGAGCTCTTGGGCAGAACAGAGGCAATGAAATAAGCCCTGTCTAAACCGATACAGAGAGGCTGGAGATACGAGGCCTGTGGTGGCTCTTGGACGGGCCGCAAATCACGTGGCACCCCTGACTAACGTGGCCCGCCACACCGTTATCGGATGCCAGGGCGTGCGCGGAGCGCGGATGGTGAAGGGCCACAGTGAGTAGCAACACGCTGACACTGCCGGGATTGCTGCTGCTGCAAAGCCGGTACAGGTGCGATGGAGCCACACGCTGCTGCTGCACTGCAAGTCACACACTGACATAAGGGTGGCGGACAAGCAGGGAGGCTGTGCGGTACTGATCGGTGCTGGCAACGTGGGAGAGCTGTGACGCTGTGGTAGGAGCACTGGGCGAAACGCTGTGGAGGTGTATAAGAGGTCCAGGGGAAGCACACTGTAAACCTACACCCACCTTACACAAGATACCTGTCGCTGGATTGGCTCACAAGATGGGGCGGAAGGGGGTGAAACAACAGGACCAAGGCGGACAGGACTATGTCCCGGATACGGTGGATCCAGCGCACAATAAGACTGGAACAGAATGCACTCCACTGACGGAAGCACCTACACCTGCGGATAAGCTGGATCTCATACTACAGGAAGTGCGTGAATCCAGAAAAGCAATAGAACTGCAAGTAGGGACTCTGACTACTGGCCTCAACTTGCTTCGGGCGGACCACGCTAAACTTACGGACAAGGTGAAAGAAAATGCTGCGACGCTGGAGGAAGTCATCCCCTGGAAATCACAGACTGACACCAAGGTGTCACAGCTGCAAGAACAGGTAGCTATTCTGCTGGATCGGGTGGAAGATGCAGAGGGGAGGACCCGGCGTAATAATATCCGCGTCATTGGACTGCCCGAAAAGAGTGAGGGAGCAGACGCAACGAGATATATGGAGCGGTGGTTCCGGGACCATGTCACTACTGAAGGACTTTCCGAGCAATATTGCATAGAACGAGCACATAGGATTCCTACTGGTCGCCCAAAACCAGGCACTCCGCCTCGTCCTCTAATAGTGAAACTACTGAACTTCCGCGACAGGGACACTATCCTGCAAAAAGCCCGTGACGCATCTCCGATAAACTTCGAAAATACGAAAATCTCACTATATCCAGATTACACAAGGTTGGTTCAGCAACAGCGCTCTTCCTTCATGACAGTTAAAAAGCAGCTCAGAGACTTAGACCTGAAATACGCACTGCTCTTTCCGGCGCGCTTAAAAATCTTCTACGACCAAAAATCCTATTTTTTCGAAAGCCCCGGAGATGTGGCAGACTGGCTGGAAGTGATGGAACTAACGAATGCTGCAATGACTAACTCTCAATGCACGGAGAAGAACAGGACCAGCCCTGGGATCTCCGCCGGGCGAGGAAGCCGAAGAACGCGCCGGACTCCTGCACGGCAGTATATCACCAAGAAGCAGATACAACAGACTAAATCAAAGGCGCTTATAGCGGCGGCCACTTTCACGCACACCTCAGGAGTGGAAGCTAAGTCCTCTTCGGAAGAAGAAGAAGTAACGCACGAATCAGACTCCGAAGGCAGTGTGGCCCTGTTTCCATCTGCGACCCCACAAGTCATTAAAGAATTATACGGCTGACTGTATCCGCAAGTATAAGAAATGTAACTGTAAACTAAGTTTTTGTAACATGCCCGCAGCAACGGCGAACTTATTTGCAATGTGCATTCTTAATTAGGCCCAGGTCCAGTAGAAGCTTAGTTGTATTGATGTATAGAAAGTACACCACATGTGGAGCGCTAGCAATGTCCCCCATACGGCGAAGGCGCTGTGCATGAACATTGAGTTTTTATTGTTTCAATTAAGTTGTATGGTCCGGTATAGTTGGGTGACCAGACCGAGTATTGGGTTGTTCAGGGGGTGGGAAGGTCTCACGGTATGGAAACGGATAGGTAGGTTCTTCTACTTGCGCACCACAGTAATTTACACGCAGCTCCAAAGGCTTTGCAATGACGGTACAGGGTAACTACACCATAATAACGTGGAATATACGGGGCATGGGAACAATACAGAAGAGACATAGGATACATGCGCAGCTACAGCGCCGCAAAGCGCACATAGTATATCTACAAGAATCTCATATGGTAGACAGCGAGGCGGCGAAGCTGCGCAAGAAATGGAGGGGACAAATCTTCTCCACCTCCTACTCCAGCTATGCGAGAGGGACCACTATTTGGGTGCGGCATGGAGTACCATTTAAAGCTTTGGAACAAAGGGTGGACAAGATGGGACGATACATATTTGTGAAGGGTACACTAGATGGACAACCTGTAATACTGGGCACGGTGTACGCTCCAAACTTGGAACAAGATAAGTACTGGGACATAGTGAGCGGGGCGCTAGCGGGATGGGAAGCACAACCATGGATACTGGGAGGGGACTGTAATGCGGTAATGAACGTGGCGCTAGATAGGTCACACCCGCCGCTACATGGAGCAGGTGTGTTTAAACAAGCTGAAGCACTGGATAGATGGGCAAAAGGTTGGGAGCTCTGTGATGTCTGGAGGATGAGGCACCCCATGCACAGAGAGTACTCTTACTATTCTGTAGTACATGACTTACATACCAGAATAGACAGAATATACTGCTCCACCAGGATAGCAATGCAAACGCTTCACGCAACTTACTTACCAAAAACCTACTCAGACCACAATCCATTGGAGATTAGTCTGGCATGGGGGAGAGTGCCCACGCCGGTTCCCACATGGCGGCTGTGGCCACAGATGCTGGAAGATTCAGTATTCCGTAGTGACCTCTCGGACCATTGAGCACTATTTCGCAGAAAATAGCAATACGGCAACAAGCAGGTTAGTAGAATGGGGCGCTTTTAAAGTCGTGATACGGGGGAAGGCGATAAGTACAACCGTGGGCGCCAAACATGAAATACATAGGGCTTTGATAGAAGTGGAAGATAACATGGGCAAGTTGGAACAAGAGGCTGCCACACATACTGACCAAAAGGGCCCGCTGCAGGAAGCGAGAATAAAGCACGCAGAACTTCTAGAGACACTACGGGTCATTGACTACCAAGCATATACGAGGAAAGCCCACGCTGAAGCGGATAGAGCAGGAGCACTACTTGCCAAATTAATCCGGGACGCCCCCCCTACGGTGGTTATCCATGAGATTGTAACGGCGGGAGGGACTATGGCCCACACTCAGGCAGATATTAATGCAGCCTTCCGACATTATTACACCACGCTATACAGTGCCACAGACCACAACACGGAGTCCCAAACGGAGGTCTTCCTTTCTAAAATGACGTACCCCAGACTTACAACCGCAGCCCAGAAAGACTTCACTGGACCTATTACCCAATCTGAGATCAGAATACCTATGAAGGGACTTCCGCGAAATAAAACCCCTGGCATGGACGGACTCCCAATAGAATTCTATAGTACCTATGCAGAATCACTAGTGCCTCAACTGGAATTGTTATATAAAACCGCATGGGAAAAGGGGATCTTACCGCACACAACGGCACAAGCGTTAGTTAAATCACTCCCGAAAGCAGGGAGGGACCCCACAGATATGGCCAACTACAGGCCGTTGTCCCTACTAAACTCTGAATACAAGATCTTGAGTAAGGTATTGGCTAACAGGTTATTGCCCTCCCTGTCTAAGCTAATACACATTGACCAAACGGGGTTTTTACCATCATGCAGCACATCACTAAATATTAGGAAATTACACCACCTGATGACGGAAGCCCCGAGCCGATATCCACATGCGGGATGTCTTTCGTTAGACCTAAGGCAAGCCTTTGACTCCATAAACTGGGAATATATGTTTAAGGCCCTGGAGAAATTCGGGATTCCAGAGGGATATATCGCTCGGCTACGCCTCCTATACAAGGCCCCTACAGCACGGGCCCGCACTGGTGGTTATATCTCGGAGGAATACTCCATATATAAGGGGACTAGACAGGGATGCCCTCTGTCACCTCTTATCTTTATACTAGCACTGGAACCATTGGCCATAACACTGCGGAAAGAGATACCAAATCGGGGTATCTTGCTAGGAAACACATTACACCTGTTCTCGGCATATGCAGACGACATCATATTATACCTGAATGATTTAAACATGCCTCTAGCCCCAATATATGATACATTCCGCCGCTTTGAATGTGTGTCTGGATTAGCCATTAACATAATGAAATCGCATGCTTTTTTCTTTACAGAGAATGCAGGAACTACAAGTATAGATTTTGGGGACGCAGTGGCACCGGATACCTTTAAGTACTTAGGTATACAAATTTACAGGGCACAAGCAGATCTGCTCGACGGTAACCTGCACAAAGCAGTCCGAGCTTTGCGTTCCAGTATTGTTTTCTGGACGGCGCTGCCACTATCTGTTATGGGAAGGGCGGCTCTGGCAAAAATGGTGGTTTTGCCGAGACTTTTGTATTATTTCACCAACTTACCACTAATAGTACCGCAAACCACATTTAAATTACTGAATACGATGCTTACCGAGCTTATCTGGGGTACTGGTAGACGCCGTATAAGCCTGAAGAAACTGCAAGTAGGTACACGCATGGGCGGACTGGGGGTCCCAGACCTACGAGCATACTATTATGCATGCCAATTGCAATGGCTATCATACTGGACTGCGGGACGCAACTTGCAGGAAACAGGGTATACGGAGGCAGATGTAGACAACGGTGCGCTACACGCTCTATTGCTGCCTGGTGGCAGACCCCCGAGGGTCCTTCCCCCACTGCTAGCCACAGCGCTCAAATGCTGGAAGGCGGCGTTGCATTACAAGCAAGCAACCCCGGCCTATGCAGGTAACATTCCTCTGACCGGGATTCCACTAGAGGGAGGCAGACTCACGAAACGGAAACTGGCACCTTGGACGGAAGCGGGGATTCACACAGTGTCAGACCTATTCGGGGATGGGATACTGCTCGACCATGATACATTTATTAATGAAACTGGGGCCCCAGCACATTTATATTTACTGCACGCTGCACTAATACAATACATAAAAACACACTGGGCCCCGCAAAGACAGGAACCCACTACCAATGACCTAGTAAAGATGGTACATTATATGGGAAGAGGAAGACACCTTATTAGATGGCTTTATGCAGGCATCAGTTCACACACCAAAGCCACACTAGACACACTGAGAACTACATGGGAGGGAGACATAGATAGGGACCTAACTGATAAAGAATGGACGGAGGTGCTAGAACATCCAAGGAAGACATCGAGGAACACGAAACTCAAATTTATACAGACTATGGTATTACACCGAGCTTACCTCACTCCACATAGGTTAGACAGAATGTTCCCCCAAACACAACATTTTTGCCCGAGATGCCTGCTAGAGGGAGCGAACCTACTTCATATGTTATGGACCTGCCCCAAAGTGCGAGGATACTGGGACACCGTCAGGCACAGAACCGGGGAAGCGGTAAACCAGGAGATACAGAACACGGTGGAGGAATGCATACTAGGGCTGCATAAGCAAACATCCAAATACAAAGTGCAATACTGGTTTATAGATCTGGCACTCATATTAGCTATACGGAACATTACTATGAGATGGAAATCGCGGAAACCCCCGGAAGTACTGACCTGGCACACGGAATTACTGCGCTGGGGTGTTGCGGAGAGCGCCGCAATACACAGAGAAGAGCTCAAGGGCCTACGAAAAATACCAATAGCATTAGAATGGGATGGGATGTTAGAAGACATAAGGACAATGGACAATGTTTAGGACCCAGTACGAGGCATACAACAGAAAGCACAAAGGGATAATCATGTTTTATAACTAGCGCATAAACAAGGAAATTTAAGATACGTACACATGACTGTGCAACGTGCCTATACCGCATAATACATATATATGGGACGAAGAAGTACGCGTGAGACCGGGGTGGAACGGGAGGGGGGAGTTGGGGACAGTTTTATTGTATTGATATGTTGAAATATGAATATCAACAGAGTTTCAAGACTCAAAGAAAAATACGGATTGTAATGATTGGTACATAGACCTAACGTGTATATATAAGATGCAACAGGAATGTGAAATAGAAATGTGCATAATTATTAAGACATATATGAAGATACAAGATATGTAACATGTTGATATGATATATGCAATCAATAAATATCAATAAACTATGTTTAAAAAAAAAAAAATGTTGCATCTTGGGCCATATGCTTATAAACGTGCAGAGCTGGAGAAACTGATCTAGACTGAGTAGACCTGTACTTTTTCAAAACCGCAGCCACTCTACGCTGAACTAAGAGGCTACTCTTTTGGATTTTTGGCTCTCAAGCTAATGAATTGGCCACCCATAAACCTAGATAATCAAAAGTATGAACCTGTTCAAGAGATGTATTTCCTAGCCCAGGTTTACCCCTATAACCTTTGTGTGGATTATATACCATATGTTTTGTCTCTTGAATATTTTATTTTAGCCCTCTGTTGTTGCAAAATCCGTCAAACCTGTTCAGGAGATTTCCAAACCCAATTGGGTTCTGGATAGTAGCAGGGTGTCATCAGCAAAAAGGAATGCTGGAACTTTTCTGCCATTCAGTTTGAGGAAATCATTCATGCAGTTGTTAAGATAACTTATAACATGATTTACGAACAGGGAGAATAGGGTGGGCATCAGAACACAGGCCTGACAGACCCTCCTACGGATTGGAATGGAGCTGGTTAATTCTCCCAACCTACCCCGTCTGACTTGGGCGTTATTGGACTGATGGCGTCTAATTAAAGTGTCCAATATATGGGAAGGAACACCTGTTGATCCCTATTTCTAGGAACCAGGTCGAATGCAGGCCACATACAGGTGATCTTTGAACAATGTAAGTATTTCCATGTTGTATGTGAGAAACGAAAGGCTGAGTCAATAGTGCTAACCTTAGCATGGAAAGCAGCCTGAAGAGGGGATACAATCTGAACACTAACCAGCCAACCCTGCAGCTTATTCAAAAGTTGCTTGCAGAAAACTATCTGCAAGTTATCAAGAAGGCTTATCGGACTATAGTTCAGGGACTCCCCTTTCACCCTTTTTAAAAATCTACCTTATATTTGTGCCCCAGCACAAATATCTAGTATATCTAATCCATTCAATAACACATTAAAAAAGAAATTAGTATTGGGGTCCCTCTCTCTGATCAATATAGATCCTGGGAATAATATTGGGGCCTCGAGGTTTCCCCGTGTGAAGGGACTCTATATAGCCCTAGTAGTATCTAGTAATGAAAAAGCAATGCAAACACCAACAGGAATTTCCCTTTGTGGCGAGATCTTTCCATAGTCTGATGGTTTGACTATATTGGGATTGCAATCAGAATAAGAGTCAGAAAAGCGTTTGACCCAAAGCCCCATATTGACACATTTATTTTGAGCAGTAAAAGTTGTTTATTATAAACATACTTTATCAATCACAGCTTCAGGCCTACTGGTATTCTTAACCTTCTCAACTGGTTAGACTGATCCCAGTCCTCCTTCAAACTCAAGTAGACTTTTAAGCAGCGCCACGCACATCATTTAATCGCTATGGACAGACTCAACTACCATCTAGTTATAAAGTGCTCGTCATGGAATACAAAGAGTAATGGACACTGTATACAATGATCTAGCTTATTGGCAAAAAGTATGAAATCCCCTTCTATCTTCTATGAAATCATTGGGTCTTTATCGTCCATCTCCAGATTGCCACAGACCTCTATTTTAAAGCATCATTTGTGCCACTAATTTCCATTACTTTTTCTAATGCACAGTAAATCATTTATTGCACTAGCTAATTTTAAATCTGTCATACAGGTGTTAGATTTGTTTTCACATTTATTTGGTAACTTTGTTTTAGTCAGGCTAATCAAATTATTCCTTCGATTTCTTCAGTCTGTCCCCTTCTGTTCAGTCAGGCTGGGTTGTTGCACCTAAAGGTTTGAGCAGATCATGACAGTGCTGGATCATCTACAGTGACTCCTAGTACCTGATTACATCAGGTTCAGGAGGATACACCTGTTAACGCAACCATATCAGGGTAAGAGATATAGGACCTTGTGATGCAAGACAAAACGGGTGTCTGTTATATTCTAAAATTCCCACAATTGGGCTGGCCAACCCTGTGGCATGTGGAACTGGCAATATGGGGCAGTCTGATACCTCCCATTCCATCAATGCCCCAGGTACTTCAGGTCTTTTAGTCATCACCTGTAATCTGATATTAATCATGGAGTTTCTTTTTTTGTTCATTTGACCTCATTCCAAGTGAGTGAGGTGCCAGTGTTATCAGGGCACGAATGGAGCAGGGAGCATGCTGCACAGGGCGGCCTTCAGCTAGCAAACAAATGCTGCTAATATCGTATCCTGCTTCCTCATTGCTACCACGTTGACTCTGCATACATGCTGCCACATGCAGAGGGATGGGTTATTCTAAAAGAGACTCCTTGCACTGAATTCCTTTTCTGGTCGACTTGGCTGTACAAAGAACAGCTTATTTGGGTAAAAGCAGGCCCGCAGCAGCATAGTTTGCTTGCTAGGTTGTTTGATTTAGTTGTGGGGAGAGTTGATCAATCATAATTCATCTCGCTGCATTCTGAGGTGACCCTGTTAGAGTTACAAAATAAATAAATGTCACCTTGGACACTTTTCCAGTACCACGCTTCCCTTTTAAAAATAATCCTTTGCTGGTACTGTAGTTAGAACGGTTCAAAGCAAATTGAACCAAGGCTGCTGTTCTCAGAATGCTTTATGTAGCGACAGAGGAGACCAGAAGCAAACCAGGCCACCTTAAGTGACATTGACTCATCCAGTAGCCTTTTGAGAGCTGCTACAATTTGCGTTGTCAACTACGTGGTTAAAAAAAAGCTGGCCAGTCTAGTGTCAAATAGTGATTGCAACACAGCCTCCTATTATATCAGGAGTTGGAACACTCATTTTCAAACTTGTTTAAAGGTCGTATAGAAGCATTACTCCTGAAGGAACCACTCTATTTTACTTGGAAGACAAGGAACTCATGTAATAGTAATCTTTAAGCTGCAAGGATTATTTGTAAAGATGGCTTAGAAATGTGTTTCAACTATCAAAATGTAAGTGTCAGTTTTGCATAATATGCAACAAACCGGTTGCCTTTTGTATAGCAGTTAGAATTTCCGTTTTGAATTCTGATGTTTTTCTCTCAACAGTTTAAAGCAAGTTGGAACATACCCTGATAATCCATGGCCCCCATTCAAGAAAAGAACACCTCTGCATCCTAGCTATAAAGGACTCTTGAAGCTTTTGCACTGTAAAACTTTACACATTGTGCTGTTCACGCTGCTTTACAAGGTAATTTTAACAATATTAGTGTTAGAAGAAAACTACTTAGTTCTAAAAATCATTAGAACATTGGATTTTTGAGAGCTGCACTGAAGACAAAGGATGGTTAGTATAGGCTGTCTCCTCCAAATTTCCAATGTTTGTTTTTCTTTTTAATTTTGAAAATTCTATCCTCATTGAGAGGAATGTTCTAACATCCTTATAGCCCTTCTTTCTACCTTGAGCTATACTAGTTTTTGTAGCCCTCTCCCTCATAGACCCTGACCCGTGGCTCGTCCCTATAATTCGTTTGCAGGACCTTTAACAACGGGTATAGTCCTCTCAAGTGAACTATAAGGCTTTATTAAAGATGTACTGTATAGTTTTGTAAAAACTAACATAATGACTAGACCTGCAGAATTTTCAAAGTAAGACAGTTAATGTCTGAAGTAGTTACTCACTGAACAAAAATGACTAAAAGTTCTTTGCAATGTAGTTGCAAAACCAGAAGGGTTAAATGACCGTTGCTGGTAAAATGAAGTTTTTTGATGGATACTTCTAACCACAGATTTCTGACCTTGGAATACTCCTCAGGCGACAGACAGGATCCAGAAACTTTACTCCAGCAATGCTCCCGTACACAACTAGGTGGTGCCATGCGAGTCCACTTTGGCTCCCTACTGCCCTAGGAGTGGAGCGGAGTAGCATAAAAGCACCAACCCTGTGCCCTGACATCAGTTCCTTTCTTGCCACACCTTCCAACGCGGATCCAGCTCCCAATTTTGCCAGTCTTCCAAACCTAATTCAGTGTGCTAGAGAACGATGTCCCCTCCTCAAAAAATAGGTTTCAGACTAGGCCATGACTGGCAAAGCGGGACATAGCTAAGGCATGGAAGGCAGCGTCCCCTCCCTTGTTGGGGGTTTGAAAAAAGGGGTTGGATTTCTGCATGGGTTTGGAGCTACCTGTATTTAAAGCGAGGCGATGCCCACAGAAGCACCCCAAAATATGGAGGAGATGGGCAGACTATTGAGGTCTCTATCTGGAGCCCCTTTTCTCCCATAATAACTGATACAGGAGTATTGAGGCTGCAGAGCGGTGGGTGAGCTTATTATTGTGTGATTCAATAACAAATTTGACATGATGGCTGGGGGAGGCCTGCACAAGAGACTGTAATATGGACATGGCACAATATGATGAACTTTTGAATGTTGAGATTGTATCTCATTTCTTTCCTTTTCTGTTTCGATTGGATAAAATGGATGTCAACATCATAGATGTATTACTGTACTATACTGTTTCTACCAAGAAACATGGTCATACCAGACTATATATGGCTGTTGACACAAAATTTGTTTAAAAAAAAAAACAACTAAAAAAAACTAGGCCATGACTGTAGAAAGCAGATGTCTGTCTCGGACCCAAGCAAGGATCCTCAGGGGCCTCCAGTCAGACGTCTGACAATGGATCTGCTCTCGGCGCCACTTTGAACCCACTTTGGGTTCCGCACTGGCTTTAGTTCCGACTTCAATTCTGACTCCATCCCCTGAGCTGGATTCTTTCAGATCGATGCTGACACCAGAGGAGGGTATACAGCTCAATCGTGCTATCCAACATCGAGCAGAATCTATCTGAAAGAGACACGTTAGTGATAGATTCCTTACCTTAGAATATCCCCAGGCGTCAGGCTGGATCCGGAAAGTTTTGCGTAGCAGTACCCTTGCGCGTCGGTAGGCGGCGTCGTGCGGCTCCGCGTCCGTCGTCGGCGTCGTGATCGCCGGGATGACGTCGCGGGCAGTACTTAGACGCCGCCCCTGCGCGCTGACGTCAGTTCTTCTTTTTCCGCGCCAGTAAGCGCAGATCCGGGAAGAGCAGTGCCCTGGTCAATTTTTGACCATACTTTTTGGTGATTTTTTCACTGTTTTTTTCCACCTTCAGGTGTCGTAGGGATGCCCGGCTTCAAGCGATGCGGCGCCTGTGCGCGGATGATGTCCGTCACCGACCCGCATTGGGAGTGTCTCTTCTGCCTCGGCCGAGGCCACGACACCGAGTCTTGTCCCGAATGCCAGGCCCTCAACCCGAAGGCTTTGCGAGAGCGGTCTCGAAAGCTCCTCGAGGCCCGGCATTCGGCTCCGCGGAAACCCCGGTCGCGTGAGAGGTCCAGGGGTCGCTCGCGGAGTGCACACCGGTCGTTGGCGTCGAAGTCTTCTTCGTCCGGTAAGTCTCGACACAAGAAGTCCAAGAAGCATCGTCGCTCTCGGACTTCGCCTCGCCGGTCTCGCGACTCGGCTGAGGCCCCTCCCGGCACCGTCCCCGCGGCCCCGGACTTGCCTGTGGAGTCGCCCCCGTCATACCCGCCCTTCCCGGGTTCGGGGGCGGATCCGGCCAAGGTACAGGAGTTCCTGTCGGCCATGGCCCGCCTCTTCGGGCCTTCAGGCCCCTCCGGTGCGCCTTCGGGCCCCGCGGGCCCTGATGTGGTTGATCCGGCGTCGCCGGCGGCTCCGGCCCCGGCGTCGCCCGAGCCTCCAGCCTCGATCCCGGCTCCGGCTCCGGCCCCGGCCTCGATCCTTGCTCCACAACTCCCATCGACGCCGGTCGACCTCACGACACCTCCGCCGGCGCCGATGTCTCCGGTGCCGTTCTCGACGCCGCCCTGGGCTCCGGGCGGCGTCGTCCCCCAGTTCCTTCCGGCCCCGGACATGGACCCGGAGCGACGTCGCTCGACGCCGGCTCCGGCGCCGATGGGACCTTGGGTCCCAAATGTCCCTCCTCCTCCTTATTTTGAACCAGAGGAGGACCAGGAGGACTGGGAGGGGTCTGATGACCCTCTGACACGCAACTGTCAGTATGATGAGGACTGGACAGAGAGTCTAGGGGAGGCCAGTGGTCTGGATACTTCTCCTGACACTGGCATGCTGTCTCCTCCCGTGGCTACGGAGGAGGGGGCCAATTTTGGTACGGTGTTGCGTAGGGCTGCTGGGGCCTTACGTCTCCAGCTCCCTACTTTGACGGTCAAGACTAACATCTTGACAGAGGTGCTTCAGCCGGCAGCCTCCTCTGCGGAGACTGTGCTGCCGTTTAACGACGCCCTCACGGACGTTCTTTTGGGCGCCTGGTCCAAGCCCAACACAGGGGCTCCTGTGGATCGGAACGTGTCACGACGCCATCGCCCCGCTCCGGGCGACCCCCTGTTTCTTTCTGTCCACCCCACTCCTGAGAGCTTGGTTGTCCAAGCCTCCGCTTCCCAAACCGCCTTCCCTACCGCTCCTCCGGATCGGGAATCCAAACGCCTGGATCAGTTTGGGAAGAAAGGTTTTTCTTCCTCCAGTGCTGGCTTGCGGTCCGTTAACACCGCTTGTCTTTTGGGCCGATATACCCACTCTCTGTGGGATTCGGTGGCGGATGTTTTGCCCCAGTGCCCTGAGGAGGTCCAGGCACTGCTTTCCCGCGCCATTGCGGAAGGAAGGGATGCGGCCAAATACACTATCCGTTGTGGCCTTGACACCGCCGACTCGCTGGGCAGGTCGATTGCAACGACGGTGGCGCTCCGACGCCACGCCTGGCTGAGAACCACTGGTTTTTCAGGGGATGTCCAGAATACTCTCATGGACATGCCCTTTGATGGAGTCGGTCTTTTTGGGTCCAAAGCAGACCATGCGTTGGAGCGCTTTAAGGACTCACGGGCTACTGCCAAGTCCCTGGGCCTTTCTGCTACACGCCCTCCGCTGCCTTCTGCTTTTCGCCCCTATCGTGGCCACGGTAGGGGCGCCTTCACGTCAGCAGCCCAGCCACCGGCCCGCGCAGCAGGCGTCTTCGCGTGGCCGAGGACGTGGATTCCGCCGTGGCGGATCGGGCAACCAGCGTGCGGGTCAGGCCACCACCTCCAACCCGTCCGCGGCCTCCAAGCCCTCCTAGTCCCTCCTTTCAGGTGCACGGCACGCCAGTAGGGGGCAGGGTCCGCCATCACCTTCCCCACTGGCGCACCATCACCTCGGACAGGTGGGTCTTGGACATTGTCCGAAGGGGCTACTCCCTCCCCTTCGAGACCACCCCCCAGCCATGCCACCTCAATTCCACCGCATGTCAGGGGATCACTTGGTGCTTCTACAGAAGGAAGTCACGGCCCTCTTGACCAAGAGGGCCATCGAGCATGTTCCGACCCCAGAAGTAGGGTGTGGTTGCTACTCCCACTACTTTCTGGTGCCCAAAAGGACAAGGAGGACATGCGTCCTATCTTGGACCTCCGGAACGTCAATCGCTTCCTCCGGAAGGAGAAGTTCAAGATGCTCACCCTAGCTCAGGTCTTGACTGCCCTCGACCCAGGAGACTGGTTGGTAGCGTTGGACTTGCAGGACGCGTATTTCCACATCCCCGTCCTGCCGGCCCACCGGCGTTACCTTCGGTTCACGGTAGGCCCCGAGCATTTTCAGTTCACCGTGCTCCCCTTTGGCCTTACAAGTGCCCCTCGGGTGTTCACGAAAGTGATGGCGGTGGTCGCAGCTCATCTGCGCCGGGCAGGGGTTTCAGTCTTCCCCTACCTCGACGACTGGCTGCTGAAGGCGGGCTCGTCCCAGGCAGTCGTCTCCCACCTCCAGACTACGGCCGAACTCCTGCACTCGCTGGGGTTCTCCATCAATGTGCCGAAGTCGCATCTGATTCCTTCTCCACAGCTCCTTTTCATCGGAGCAGTTCTGGACACGACGCAGTTTCGGGCTTATCCTCCCGAACGGCGAGTCCGGGATATTCAGGCTATGATTCCGATCTTTCGGCCTTTATCCTGGGTTTCGGTACGGATGACCCTGAGGCTGCTGGGCCTCATGGCCTCCTGCATCCTGCTGGTCAATCATGCCAGATGGCATATGCGGGCTTTGCAGTGGGACCTGAAGTTCCAGTGGGCGCAGCACCAGGGCAACCTGTCCGATCACGTCCAGATCTCGGAGGGGACTGCAAAACAGTTGCAGTGGTGGCTCTCGAACCGGCAATGGGTCATGGGCAGATCCCTCTCCCTTCCCCAGCCAGAGCATACAGTTGTGACGGACGCGTCCCTTCTGGGATGGGGCGGTCACATGGGAGAGGCGGAGATCAGAGGCCTCTGGTCTCCGGCGGAGTCCCGGCTCCATATCAACCTTCTGGAGCTCCGGGCGATCCGGCTTGCACTCAAGGCATTCCTTCCCTCTGTCAAAGGGAAGGTAGTGCAGGTGTTCACAGACAACACCACCGCCATGTGGTACTGCAACAAACAGGGCGGGGTGGGGTCTTGGACCCTTTGTCGGGAGGCTCTGCGCCTCTGGACATGGCTGGAACATCAGGGCATGTTCCTGATGGTTCAACACCTGGCAGGTTCTCTGAACGCCAGGGCGGACGAACTCAGCCGCAGGTGCATGATGGATCACGAATGGCGTCTTCACTCGGAAGTGGCGCAAGGACTCTTTCTACAGTGGGGAGAGCCTTGGTTAGATCTATTCGCCACCGAAGAGAACGCGCAATGTCATCAGTTCTGCGCGTTGGAATTTCCAAGGCGGCACTCGCTCGGCGACGCTTTTCGTCGCGAGTGGAGTTGCGGTCTGTTGTACGCCTTTCCGCCTATACCACTTCTACCCAGAGTGTTGAAGAAGATTCGGCACGACCGGGCCCAAGTCATTCTTGTGGCTCCGGACTGGGCTCGAAGAGTTTGGTATCCCGAGCTACTCAATATGAGCATAGATCCCCCGATCCGTCTGCCTCTTCGGGAGGATCTTCTGTCGCAGCAGCAGGGGACGGTCCTCCACCCGAACCTGTCCAGTCTACACCTGCTTGCGTGGAGATTGAGCGGCGGCAGTTGATTCCTTTCCACTTGCCTCCCGAAGTTTGTGATGTGATTCTGGCAGCCAGGCGTCCCTCCACTAAGGTGGTATACGCCTGCAGGTGGAACAAATTTGTGGCATGGTGCACAGCAAAGGCTGTGGATCCCCTTTCTGCCCCTCTTTCTGAGGTCCTTCTGTTCCTTCTCTCTCTGGCCCAACAGGGTTCTGCCCTGGGTACCATCAAGGGTTATCTTTGTGCTATCTCGGCCTTCCTCAGGCTCCCTGATCAGCCCTCCCTTTTCAAGTCCCCTGTTGTTAACAGGTTCTTAAAAGGCATTACTCACCTCTTCCCTCCTGTTCCGTTTGTAATGCCTCAGTGGGACTTGAACTTGGTTCTTACCTTTTTAATGTGCGCTCCCTTTGAGCCTCTGCATAACTGTCCTCTTCGTCTTCTGACTCTAAAGGCAGCCTTTCTGGTGGCCATCACCTCCGCTCGGCGGGTGAGTGAGCTCCAGGCTCTTTCTTGCAAACCTCCCTTTCTGTCTGTTCATCCAGACAAGGTTGTTCTTCGGACGCGTCCGTCCTTCTTGCCAAAGGTGGTTACTGCTTTCCACATTGGGCAGACCATCACTTTGCCCACCTTCTTTCCGCCTCCGCATCCTTCCAGAGAGGAAGAGAGGCTCCACCGTCTGGACCCTAAACGTGCGCTCTCCTTCTATATCGACCGCACGAAACACTTCCGGGTGGATGACCAGCTCTTTGTTGGCTACGTGGGCGCCAAAAAGGTCGGGCGGTGCACAAGAGGACCATCTCCCGCTGGGTTACCTTGTGCATCAAGACCTGCTATTCTTTGGCTAAGAAGGAGCCTCCTGTTGGGCTGCGTGCCCATTCCACCAGGGCAACGGCTGCTACCACGGCCTTGGGCCGCGGTGTTCCGCTGCCGGTTATCTGTCAGGCAGCTACGTGGGCCTCGCTGCACACGTTTACTAAGCATTACTGCCTTGACAGTCAGGTCCGGAGGGACGGCTTCTTTGGCCGTTCTGTCCTCCAGGACTTCCTTGTCTGATCTTTGTTCGCAGACCCACCACCGGGGTTGGTATTGCTGGGGTATCTATTCTAAGGTAAGGAATCTATCACTAACGTGTCTCTTTCAGATGCACAAGTTACTAACTTGTGTAACGATATATCTGTAAGAGACAGTAGTTAGTGATAGATTCCTACCGCCCACCCATCCTCCCCGTTCTGCGAACTGATTTCTAGGGTTAAGGACATCCCTTTCAGGGCCCTAGTATTTTTCAGACACCTGTGTCAGCTTCTTGCATGGCTCTGCGTTCCTGGCGCGGAAAGTCGTGTACAGAACTGACGTCAGCGCGCAGGGGCGGCGTCTAAGTACTGCCCGCGACGTCATCCCGGCGATCACGACGCCGACGACGGACGCGGAGCCGCACGACGCCGCCTACCGACGCGCAAGGGTACTGCTACGCAAAACTTTCCGGATCCAGCCTGACGCCTGGGGATATTCTAAGGTAAGGAATCTATCACTAACTACTGTCTCTTACAGATATATCGTTACACAAGTTAGTAACTTGTGCTTCAGCCCCAAACCAGTAACTATAGCCAATTTCTGATGTTTCAGGGCGTTAGTGGAGGCTTCTCCTTTCTAGGCTGTCAGCAGTGCACCACCCAGTGGCAGCAACAGGCAAATCCCTTCTACAATATAGAGGGCTTATCAAAGGCAGAAAACAAACTCTACGCATTCCTCCGTCCTCCTCCCCGTCCCAACTTACCAAAGGGAAGCAGCCCTTGATCCGCCCTACCCAAACACATTTAACCAGTTGAAGGACGGCTATGCTTCCTTCCACAGGGGGGAAGGGCCATCACTTCGGACCTTGGTTCTTGCAATTTGTGGAAAGAGGGTTTGCCCTATCCAATCAACACACACCTCCTCCCATTCCTCCCCTGTCAGAAGCACTGCTGTTAGACCATTTGGGGGTCATTCAATAGAAAATCCAATCCCTTCTCCTAATGATCAAAGTTGAGTTTATTTCAGAGTAGGAACGAGGTCTGAGATGCTATTCCTGGTACTTCCAGGTCCCCAAAAAGGACAGTGGGCTACCTCCAATTCTAGACCTCAGAGTTTTGAACTGGTTCCTCGAAAAGGAAAAGTTCAAAATGTTGTCATTTGCTCAGGTTCTTCTTGCGCTGGAAGCAGAAGACTGGATTATGTCTGTCTACCTTCAGGATGTTTACTTCCACATTTCTGTCCTGCAATTACACAGAAAATCTCTCTGATTCATGGTCTGATCCCGAGCAGTCCCAGTTTGTGGTCCTTCCGTTTGGCCTTACTTCAGCTCCTCGAGTCTTCACAATAGTGACGGCACTGGTTGCAGCGCATCTCGGATGGGCAGGAATCCCAGTATTTACTTAACTGGGTAAATGACTCATCAAAGCCCGCTCTCCAGATATGGTATCTTGCCATTTGCAGATGACAACCCAGTTGTTTTTTGACCTCAGCTTTTCGATCAACAAGCACAAATCTCACCTGGTACCCTCTCAGCAGGGGCGCAGTACTTGACACCACATCAAGGTTACCCTTCCCTCCTCCTCAGAGGGTTCAGCATATTCAGGCTATGATGCTGATGTTTCTGAGTGGAGCAATCATTCTAGTCCTGATGGACTTATGCCGACCTGCTCTCCTAGCCTCCTGTATTCTGTTGGTCATCCATGCACGCTGGCACATGAGGGCCCTCCACTAGTGCCTCTGCAGGCAGTGGTTCCAACACCACGGAGATCTCCAAAGATGAATCAAAGTATCCGGTGACACTACAATGGACCCATGTTACAGGTGTGTGGACAGCAATATTAGACAGTCATTTCACCCCTCACAACTGTGATAATATTGATCACAGATTCTTCCACTCTAGGATGGGGAGCCAGTCTGGAGGATTTGGAGATCAGAAGCCAGACTGAAGAAAAGAAAAGATAATGCACATCAGTATGTTGGAATAAAAGGGCAGTAGTCTGGTGCTCAAGCCCTTCCTCCCTTCTAATCGCGGCCAGTCACTCCAGATATTGACAGACATGACATTGATGTGGTACATAAACAAACAAGGGGGAGTAGGGTCACATCTCCTTTCTCGAGAAGCTCTGCAAATCTGGTCCTGGGCTCAGGGCCATCAGATCTGCTTGGTAGTAAATCACCTGGATGGAGTGCTCCGCGTGCGAGTGGACATTCTCAGTTGGATTCATCTTGCTGACCACGAGTGGCAACTTCACCCAGAGATAGTCCACAACATTTTCATTCTGTGGGGGACTCCTCAGATAGACCTCTTTGCCACTCACAACAACGCTTACTGTCCTAAATTCAATTCCTTCCAGTATATGATGCAGGGAGCACTGGAGGACATGTTTCACTTGAGTTGGAACTTTCCGCTTCACGACACGCTTCCTCCTATACTCTTGATTCCTCTTGTCTTGAAGATTTGTCTCAACTGTGCCAAATTGCCCCAGACTGGCCCGGAACGGTGTAGTATGCAGATATCTCCTCCTCCCTCCCAGGGTAGACTTCCTTTCGCAGTCACAGGGGCAGGTTCTACAACCCATCCTCCAGAGCTTACACTTGCATGCCTGGAGATTGAACGGGGCAACCTGAGCTCTTTTTCCCTGACCCCGGAATTGGTGGCTGTTATAATATGTCACATGGTGTTCTGAAAACTCCATAGAGCCTCTTCAGACCCTCTATTTGGCATCTTGCAATTCACCCTCTCGTTGACCGGTCAGGGTTGAGCAGTGGGCACTGTTAAAGGTTATTTATCAGCTTTATCAGCCTTTCTATGTTTGCCTGATCAGCCATCCCTTTTTGAGTCACTCATTATCATCATATTCTTAAAAGGACCCACTAGCAAGTTTCCCCTACTCCATTTATTATGCCACAATGGGACCTCAACATTGTTTTCACATTCCTTATGGGTTCTCTGTTTGAACCATTGCCTTATTGTCCCTTAAGGTTACTCATCTTTAAAATAGATTTTTTGTTTGCTATAATATTGGCCAGATGTGTTAGTGAATTACAAGCCTTTTCTGTGAAAATCCCATTCACTTCTTTCTTCCCAGACAAGCTGGTGTTGTGAAACAAAGCTAGCTTCTTGCTAAAAGTGGTTACCCCCTCCATTTAGCCCAATCCATTACCCTTCCAGCGTTCTACCCACCTCCATATGCAACGAAGGAGGAAAAAAGGCTTCAATGTCTTGATACCAAAAGACCTTTAGACCGGGAAAGGACCTGTGCATTCAGGCTCAACGACCAGCTCTTCGTGGGATATGTTGGAATGATGAAGAGAATATTGTTATGTTAGATAATTCTGTGCATCAAGATATACTACGCAATAGTACACAAAGAGCTTTCAAAGGGTATACGTGCTCATTCCACCCGAGCTAACTCTTCCACGTCTGCGCTGGCAGAGGCAAGCCTGCTGCAATCATTTGCAAAGCGGCAACCTGGACATCCCTCCACACATTTGTGTAGCAGTATTGTCTAGACTCTGAAGGGAGGATGGAAGGTCTCCTTGCTCACCCGTGCTTAAAGATTTCTTGATATAACCACCCATGCATCAAAAATGACTTGCCTTCGGTAACTCTTTCTGGTGGATACCATGTCTACCTTAAAATTCCTCACCTCTCTGTATCTCGGCTGGTTATACGACATATGTTCTTGATGTGCTTGATCATACTACAGAAAACTGCACCTACCTTGTGGATGTTGGAATCATCCGATCACCTCGAAGGTGTGTTAAAAAGAAGTAGATGGTAACTGATGTCATCACACCGACAGTTTATGGCTTCAATGATGTCACATGCAACGATCAGATGGAACCTCCCCTACCGGTGTGGGAGAGCTTTTGAAAAGTTTCAGGATCCAGATGCTGCCTGGGATATTCAAAGGTAAAGAATTTACAGGTAGAATTAGTATCCACCAGAAAGAGTGTTACCAAAGGTAAGTAGCTTTTTTATCTGTGCCAAAAACATGATGCAGGGCCCTGTGACCTTTGGCCCCTTATGTTTCTAAAGACTGTTGGAGAAAGGAAAGCAATGGACTGACAGATGACTTCTCTAATTCCCTGTCTGTTGATGCAACAAGTCCTCAGTCATTTGATCCATCAGAGGTATAGAAAAATGGGGCAACATAGGGGCCACTGTCTAATCCGTGAGCGACTATCTTTACTGTCATGGTATCTGATACCATTCTTAGAGAAACAGCTCCATCAGCAGGTAGATTTTGCTACTGCAGTGGTTTCCCAGAGCAAAAGAAAGTCTTTAAACTGGCTATGATGAAAACATTTGCCACTAAACTGGGTGTGTGGAACCTCTGCTGCTTCCTTTGGAGCCAGTGCCTTGCCGGTAGATCCAGCCAGGAGTGTGCCCTTCTTCCCTGACTCAACTCTGCCGGGCTTGGCTTTTGCAGTCAACTTTGCTTAAAACCTCTGTCAGGATCTAATTAGCTATGATTCCTGGACCGATGGTGCAGATAGCACAACAGCATTGGGACTAGTGCTAGTGGAACCTGAAAAACGGCCTCATTCTCCACAAGGTAAATTATCTACATTGACTTCTATGTAATCACCTGCTACAAACAACCAGTTTCACTCGCTTTCAAAATTCACTATGTTGAAAGATAACCTTTTTCTTTCTGTTGCAGTATGCCAAAGCAAGGTCTGAATTACAAAGCCAGTACTGCTGCAGTGTGACATCTTGCAAATGAATTCGGCATTTTCTGCATAATTGTAGAATTGCGAGCCTCTGGTTGCACAATGTTAGAGTAGTGTGCTAAATTAGAGCCCAGGGGTACTCACAGTTCAGTAGTGACTGATAAAAGTGTGCTTGGTCTAGACTCACTCAAAACCTTCTGTTGACGTAATAGGAGCTGAACCCTTTCTTGCCCTGATCCAATGCCCCAACAACTCCCTTAATTCTATGTAGGAGAGAGCAGTCAAGGGAGTTGAATTAACTATCATCCAATATCACTAGCATAGCCACAATTCCATCATCCCTGATCATTAAGATTGATGCTTGCACATCTGTCAAGGTAGTTTCTCTTATGGGGGAAGGGAGAACCTAGCTTGCTGGCCGCTTCAGCATGCATTTAGATTCTCCCTGAGTTTGTAACTTAGAAGTAGCTGTTTTCTGTAATAAAATTAAAAAAGCATTGAAAATGCAATAGGTCTCGCCTTTAATTAAGTTAAAGCTATTTGCTTTGCTAATGGTATTGTATAGCAAAGCAAATGGCTTTAACTTAATCAAAGGCGAGACCTATTGTTACTGACTGGCATTGCCCAGATGTAGGTGGATGAGCAACTTGCACAGTAATTCAGTCCCATTTAGGACCCAGCTGCGGATGCTAACAGGAGAAACAGAGGTGGAGGGTGAGGAGAGATGAAGGGTGAGGAGAGATGGAGGGTGAGGAGAGACCGCTGTGGAGGGTGAGGAGAGACCGCTGTGGAGGGTGAGGAGAGACAGAGGTGAACGTGAGGCGAGACAGAGACAGAGGTGGAGGTGAGGTGAGGAGAGGTGAGGTGGAGTGTGAGGAGAGACCGAGGTGGAGGGTGAGGAGAGACAGAGGTGGAGGGTGAGGAGAGACAGAGGTGGAGGGTGAGGAGAGACAGAGGTGGAGGGTGAGGAGAGACAGGTGGAGGGTGAGGAGAGACCGAGGTGGAAGGTGAGGAGAGACGGAGGTGGGGGGTGAGGAGAAACAGAGGTGGAGGTGAGGAGAGGTGGAGGTGAGGAGAGGTAGAGGTGAGGAGAGGTAGAGGTGAGGTGAGGCGAGGTAGAGGTGAGGCGAGGTGGAGGTGAGGAGAGGTGAGGTGGAGGTGAGGAGAGATCAAGGTGGAGGTGAGACCAGACAGATGTGGAGGTGAGGAGAGACAGAGGTGGAGGATGGGGAGAGACACTGGTGGAGGGGGGAGAGACGGAGGTGGAGGATGGGGAGAGACAGTGGTGGAGGGGGCAGACAGGTGGAGGTGAGGAGAGATAGGGGTGGAGGGTGAGGAGAGACAGAGGTGGAAGGGAGTCAGAAGTGGAGGTAAGGAGAGACAGAGGTGAGGAGAGACAGAGGTGGGGGGGAGAGACGGGGGAGAGGAGGAGGTGGTACCACTTTCACCTCCTCTCCTAGTGTAAGGAAACGCCCCCTCTCCACAGGCCCTGCCGGGGCCGAGAGCAGATCCCTGCCCGCATCAGCCGTCACCCGAGACCGCTCGTGCTTGTTGGTAAAGAGAGGTTTATTATCTGCTGATGATGTGATCCACTTGGAGGGGGGGGCTCCCCTCACCCACCCCCAGGGCCGACACTGAGAAGGCACCAGAGACCTGAAGCTGTCTATGCTGCAATACTGGGGGGGAGGGGCTGAGGGCGGAGGAAGAGGAGTGGGATTAGAGTAGGAATAGAGAAGGGACAGATGGGGAGAGAAGGGACAGATAGACAGAAATGGAGCGATAAAAATATTGGAGAGAGCGAAAATAGAGTTGGGGAAAATGAAAAAATGATGAGAGAACTTGTAGAAAAGAGGTGGAAAGAAGATGGCGAGATGGGGAGGAGAGGGTAATGACGCAAGAGAGAGAGGGAGATGGTAGAGACAAAAAGCCAGGATGTGGTCCGAAAAACATCCTCCCCAACAATCTTAAAACACTCAGAACTCACATGAACAGACGAGTCCCTCAGACAACCCACGCACAGCACAAACAGGACATAGGCATACACAACACACACAAAACAGCACTTACAGACCCACACGAGTCACAAACACCACACAGAGACAGTGCAACACTCACAGCGGCGGTGAAGGCAAACAAAGTGCTCTCTCGGCTCCCGGGCCGGCGGCGGTGATCGGGGGCACACAGCACCTTAAAGCTTCCGGGCCGGCGGGGATATCAGCTCACCACGATCCCCTCTGGTCACGGGTCGGCGGCACCCAGCGCCTCTGTTCACAATGTGCAGGTGCTTTGGCTGGCAGCGTGATCCAGCGCTGTGGAAGCGCAGACACGCAGTTCTTTAGATTTGTATTGCGGAATGTCGACGCGTGTTTATTTTTTGCATCGCGCTTTTACGCAATGCAAAAAATAAACATGCGCTGCCATTGCGAAAGCCCCTGTCCCGGCTGCGCACATCGTCCTGTAAGGAAGCCTACCCCAAATAACAAGCGAAGAGCGCTTGGGAAGGGGCGGGAGCCGCACTAAGACCCGAAGGCTGAACATCGCTGCCGTGCGCTCCTGCAGCATGCACCAGTAGGCTCTCTGATTGGTTGACAAGGTCCACCAATCACGGTGCTTATTTGCTAGTTGCCAACCAATAAGAGAGCCGACTGGCGCGTGCAAGGCAACGTGACGAAGCTTCTGATAAGAAACTTCGTCACGACAGCCGTAATGCAGGCAACCGAGTCCATGGGGGCCGTCCAAAAAAGCCAAAGGGCGGCAACCTAAAATCCTCCTTTTCAATGGGAAGCCAGCGTTTAACATAAACGCTGACGCTACCCAATGAAAATGAGGGGCGGGGCTCGAGTCCCCTTCTTGAAACTGACTTGTTGACTATAGCTCTCGCAGGCGAGGAGCGCATGCGCGCTCCAACGCCAGGCGAGACCTAAAAAGGTGTATTGGATGTAGAGCTTTACATTTTACAATCTGCTGGGTTTAAAGATTTTCAGAGCTATAGGGTGAACCCATTGATATTGTAACACCTCTGAAATTATATCAGTCCCAAGAAAGCTTTTTATAAATTATATCATGAGGGGTAGTAATTACTGAATACATTGATCAATCATAGTTGAAGGGTAGGCATAGGCTGTGCAATTTGTTAATTTTAATGTTTTTCAGAGAAGCCCTTGCTCATCCAGGTGTCATTGTATGGAACCCAAACACCAACATTGAAAGAAACAAGATTTGAACCTTGTTCACAATAGTAGGTGCTTTGCTCCATTGAACTCCCAATTATTGCCAACAACAAAGGTATTTTCTGGAGTGAAAGTTTCCTGTACTAATTAGCACAAGTGCTCCAAAAAATCTGTTTGGAGGGAGTAACCTTGTATAGGTCCACCCTTCTAAAAACCCTTCTTGTAGCTGATATCCACTGATTGATGACTATGAATGACTTGATATCCAGTCTTCTTTACTTCAGTGTATAGGTTGAATCTTGTATTCCTGCTCCCACCCACTGTTGAAGGAAAGTCCGCCTATAGTCATCCTTGCATAGCTGTTATTGTGCAAGCAACCTGTTTCCTCTGGCTCCCTCTATTCTCTGTACTACTTTCTCTTGCTCCTGTGGACTCCTTAAAGTTACTTAAAGTAACTTCAGGCAACTGCAACATCTTCCTATCCTATACTCTGAGTCACGAGGCTGTCTCATACATTGGTTCTTGTCAGGTGGCTGCTGTCATCTCTCTGGGATCAAGCTCTCTCCTTAGCCACTAATCCTCCCTTTCTGCTAGCCTGCCCATTAGCACCCCTTCCTCCGGTACTAATTCTCTGTGTCCACCCACAATGTTCCCTGAAGACAGCAGTAAAGTAACGTGTGAGTCTCATAGGTGGGGGTCTACCACCACCAACTTTACCAGAAGACAGCTGCCAGAGACCCTGTGAGTCTTCCTGGAGAGTTTAAGTTGGTACCTTGCTACAGTGAAGCATGCTGTTTTTTCCGATTTTCTCCCGTCCACCGTGAGTAATGGTTTACATGGGAAGAGTTATCAAAAATTACAAGCAGGGCAATGTGTGGTAGGTAACGAAGTACTGAATAGTACAGCGATTAAAAATATAAGGAGAGCGATTAGAAACACTATCCCTATCAAGAAACAGCTGGACCAGATAATCTACCTGCTCTATTGATAAAAAAATATGTAGATTGGGGGAGTGAGATTCCGGCAATTTTGTTTACAGCAATAATAAAGGCATAGTAGCAGAAAGCTGGAAGGGGGCATTCGTTAAACCTATCTATAAAAAGGGTCTAGTCCTAGACCCAAAGAATTTTGGATTGATTAGTCTTATGGATGTGGGGGAGAAAGTCTTTAGTAAATTAAATATTATAAAGATTGAATGACTGGACAGATGAGGAAGGACTGATACCCACAGAACAAGGTGGTTTTAAAGCCGTAGACTGTACCCTTCATGACAATATCAAGCTATATATGGAATGGTTTAAGGCAGTGGTGTTTGTTGGCCTAACCCTGTTTGCATTATATTGAAAGGACCTTCCAAAAGTCTTAAAGGGATCTGCCTCATTTTCCCCCAAGATAGGGGGGCACCATATACTGTGTCTGCTTTACGCGGAAGACTTGGTCATAATGGATATGACTCAAATTGAACTCCAGCAGAAGTTAGATGTTTTTAACATGTACTGTAAGACGAAGAAATGTGTGGTTAATATGAAAAAATATATATATTAGTATTTGGTCAGTAGAAGAAAGAGTCTAAATGGTTTTTAGAGGGGATGCGGATAGAAGAGGTGGAAACAAATTATTATCTGGGCATGCATTTCTCATCTAACTTAAAATGGAAAATGCATTGTGAGGTGGTGAAAACAAATGCTATGTCCACCATAATGGGGATAAACAAATTTGGAAAGGATCGTTGTGGTCCCAGTGTGACACCAATTATAACTACTTTTAAAGCTGTGGTGTAGTCAAAATGATTGTATGGTGCCAAATTACTATTCTTGGGTGTGATGCACAGCTGGGAAGGAATGGAAGGGCAGTGTTTGAAAAAGGAGTTGGATATGCCAAAGTCGGCAATTGTACAGGCACTAAGGTTGGAGTTAGGAATGACTTCATGGTACTGCCTCTCGGAGTGGGTTGCCCTGAGCTTTTGGAACAAGTTGTTAGAGTCTAATGATCTCAAGATATCCCAGTTGTGCAAAGATGAAATGTTAAGAAGTGAGATGAACTGGGCTGCGAGCCTAAGGAAACTTTTGTCATCACTAAAAGAGCAATATTCACTGGGCTCTCGCAGTTGCGATGCTCCACTCCATGTTTCCAAACAAGATCTACGGGGAGCAATAGAAGAAATCTCATGACAGATTGATATTAAGTATATCCTAATGAAGAAGTCCACTGCATCTTTTTGGGCATCATGGCAAAATAATAGGCATTCCCCTATTTATCAGAACTGGCAAATCTTGTTATGAAAATCCATGAAGTTGAGAGCACCATTCTGCCCTTCTCCCAGACGCACAGCGTAATTCAAGAAATGTCCACACAGACTCCATTTTCATTTCGTAATCCATTTGTTGCCATTTTATTCCATTTTATCCATAGTATTTTCATTATTTTCACCATTCACATGAAAGGCGTCATGATTTCACTTTTCTACTCATGCAAAAGATATGCCTTCCAGGCCTTTGTCTAAAGAACGAGAGAAATTACTTTCCTCCTTAGCAATCTTAATCGTATCAACCTAATGCATTTCGGACTACTTTAGCCCTTCTTCAGGGGTAACTACAAATTTAGAGAAAACCACCCTTAATTATTTTTGCTCCATAAAAACATGTGCGTTGATCAATATTTCGCTAAACACATTACATATAAACTTAATCCATACATTAATAATCGTGACCCTGCAATTACGCTTATTAGAACTACTGATGAAACCAAAAGAACATTCCAAATAGTGTACCCCATGTGTCCTATACATCAATTTACACCTGCGTCGTGACCACGTATTCACCCCATATAATCACTCCAAATGCGCTTCAAAAGCCATGTTATAAAAAAACGCTTACTTCGTGCTCGCCACCCGTTTAAAAAACCCAAATCAAAAGCAAAATCAACACGCTCACCTTCCATATATATCTACAAACGCCTCATCCTTCATTCAAACATTAAATCAAACTCCAGCGGTTTTCCGTGCCTCCCTCGTGCAAGTGCTGAACTCACATTTACAACATAACACACCCCCTTTATTTTGAAGACTCAACCGTGACCACACCCTCTTCCCATGCTCCTCTACTCAATGAATTTTCTATGTCACAAATCAAACTGAAAGGAACAACAACTCCCAGAAGCCACCGTGTCCCACCCACCATACCACCACTGTGTCATTCCCAAGTGTGTGTTAACAAAATGCATAATCATTGAATTACAAATAGCTAATCACTTGTTGATGAACCACTTTTTTGAACAAAACTTAATAGAAAAAACATTGGGTTGATACGATGAAGATTGCTAAGGAGGAAAGTGATTTCTCGCGTGCTTTAGACAAAGGCCTGGAAGGCATATCTTTTGCATGAGAAGAAAAGTGAAATCATGACGCCTTTCATGTGAATGGTGAAAAATGAAAATACTATGGATAAAATGGAATAAAATGGCTACAAATGGATTACGAAATGAAAATGGAGTCTGTGTGGACATTTCTTGAATTACGCTGTGCGTCTGGGAGAAGGGCAGAATGGTGCTCTCAACTTCATGGATTTTCATACGAGTGCCATTGGGGCAAGGCACTAAAAACCCAGGCTACACGCGCGAGCAAAACATCGGATAAACTTTGATAATTACTCAGCATTAAAAGGGAGTGCATTCTATCACTTATTTGAACATCAAATCTTGTTATGAGGCAGGAACTCTTAAGGTTTCGAATTGGGGTTAATCTTATGTATCAGAGGGCAGAGATGGCTAAGGGACTAAAGATAAATTGAGGTGTATGTGATTGTGGAATACAAATGAAATCCAACAATAAACATTTGTTATTGGACTGTATGTTTTTTTTAAAGTAGTGTAGGAAATTATTAAAGACAGTTTTAAGTAATATGGAATATCTAACCATTGGGAAGCTTCGAATTTTTTTCACATATGGAATTTTTAGATGTGACTTCTGCAATAGGTGTGGGAAGGGTATGGGAATTTTTTTAAAGGAGCAGAGATCTAGGTCTGGTTATTAGGAACATACAGTCTGGTATAAAAGGAATCAGAAGTTCTATGCTGACCAACAGCTATCGTATTCAAATTTAATTTGTTCATTTTTTTTAATAAGTGATATTTTATCTTTAATATGAAATTTTATGTTATAAATTATAGTGTATTTAATGTCGTGGATTTTCAATGTAGAGTATATTATGGGTTATGTTTTATGGACCGCGGTCTAAAATAAACATATTGATGACTGACTGACATTTGGGCTGGAATCTGAGACTGGATAGTGTTCCTTGACCTGTAGGACACATACTTCCATATATTGAACCGGCAAGTACACAAGCAGTATCTGGATCTTTGTGGGAGGGTCCACACACTATCAGTTTGCAGTGCTCCCATTTGGACTGATAACAGCACCTCAAGTCTTCACTTAGGTGATGACGTTGGTTGCAGCTTATCTCAGGTGTTCAAGGATCATTATATTTCTGTATCTGAAGGACTAGCTGCTGAAAGCCGAATATCCACAGATGGTATCTCAACACTTGCAGGCAATGACATCTTTCCTGTTCAATATGAGTTTTTCCATCAATGAGCCAAGTCTCACCTTGAGCCCTGTCAGTATCTCCTGTTCATATGAGCAATACTGGGCACATAGCTCCGAGCCTTTCCTCCTTCTCAGAGGGCAGAGGACGGAGCTTGTTGTTTGGAAGGGAGCTCAGATTCCAGCCCTGAAGGTCCTGTGTCTGCTAGGTCTGTTGGCTTTCTGCATCCTCCTGGTCATGTATGCCCACTGGCACAGGGCTCTCCCGGGGTCCCTTTATAGGCAGTGCTTCCAGCATGCAGAAGAAGTGGCTGATATGATTGTGATCTCCTGGGACATAGCAGCAAAGCTAGTTTGGTAGTCGTTGGAAGTGGACCTATCACAGGAGATATCCTTCTACCCTCCACCAGTCATGGCCATGGTAGTGATGAATACAACCATTCTTGAGAGAGTGCTCATCTGGAGGCATTGGAGATCGGAGGTCTTTAGTCTCCAAAGGAGCGGATACTTTACATCAACATGTTCGAATTGAGGGTGATTTGGCTATCTCTCAAAGCCTTTCTTGCTTCCCTCTTATGGCCGGTCTGTCCAGATCTTGACAGACTGTACAACATCAATTTGATATGTCAGCAAGCAGAGAGGAGTAGTGTTGCACAGCATTGATGCTGTGGGTTTAGGTGCATCACCATGGCATCTGGCTTGTCGCGTACCATCTGACTGGCTCACGGAACACCAGAGCTGAATTCCTTGCTGACCATGAGTGTCGTCTTAACCCAGAGGTCCAATACATCTTTTCCTTGTGGGGCCAATCCTCAAGTGAACCTTTTTGCCACTCGCTAGATAGAAGACGGGGAGCAATAGGGACACGTTTGTTGCAGTGAAATGTTCCACTTGTCTCGGTGTTTCCTCCCATACCCTTGGTTCCTCAGGTTCTGAGGAACATTCACAAGAACTGAATGCTAGTTATTCTTATTTCTCCCGACTAGCTGAGATTGGGTACCTGCTTTCTGGGTTAATCAGCTCTGCTGCCATCCCTGCTGAGGCAGACAAGCTTCTGGACAAAGAACAAAACCTATGAGTAGGCACTTTAAAGAGCCTGGCACCCACAACACAAACTTCACAGGACCAGGCACTGCATCACATTTGTGTCTGGAGACGGTATAAAAGTGGAAACTGAAAGCCCACTGGTTGTTCAGAGCGTTAACAAGATCACCACGGCTTGAGCTACTGCAGCCAGGACCAGGAATGGAGGTCTGCGGGTCTTCCAGCTGGGCAGGGGGACACTGCCCAGGATGCCAGGAACACTTGCCCTGAGCCTGGGGCACTATTCTTCCTTCACAATAAGGAGCTAGAGAGGGAAAATTAATCAGGTCGCCCTCCACTCACAAGTAACCAAAACTAATCAGGTCTATTCAGGACTATTCTTCCTGCCAAGACCAGTGTGCCCTGTGAGGGGGAGAAGAGCCTGGAGGTAGTGATGCACAGCAGGAATCAGGGGACAAGAACCCCGGTGATTGAGGTGTGGGCCTCCCTCCTCCATTCTTCAGGAGAGGGGGGGCCTGCTCGACTCCGGGGCCATTGCCTGTGACCCCGAGTGTACACCATCAAACCCAAAGGATTAACCTCTTACCAACTCACAAGTTGGGGTGGTAACTTTCTGTGCGAAGGTGAAGGGGATCCCCTTTTATCCCTTTCCACTTTGGGAATCATTGTGACAGCTTCAGGTGCAGTAGGGAGTGCTCCAGGGGACCATTCTCTGCTCCCACTGAAGTTTTTCAAAAACGGAAATCTTGTTTTTTTTAAATAACAGTAAAAATATCTGTTTTGGAAAGCAATCATCCAATGGTGGTCTGCTGTCTCTTGCAGGCTACCGTCCCTGTGATTGTAGTCAGTCACTGGGGGTCGCACATTTCAAGCAGCCTAATGCATATTAATTGGACATGTTTTTTCACAAACTCGAATTGCATTCGCAAAAAGTCAATTTGCAATATTTTGCAACCACATTTTGTTGAATGTACTCTTAGTACATCAGGCACTATGACATTGACGTCATGTACTTCTGTATTATGTAGGGTAGTGGATAATGAAGTTCTGCTACATCCTTCATGAGAATATACAGGAATCTTCTACAATCTAATTAGTTTTTTTAGAATCTTGTGAATTGATTTTGAGAGTATCTTCTTATGAATAATTTTTTTGCAATGTTGAAATTAAACTGCGCTTTCAAGTGAATACTAACTTTAAAAAAACGACTTATTTTTGTACCGTAGTCCCTTACTTTGAATTCATATGTAATTGTTTTGTATTTTAGATTTTGATGGATCATCAAAACATGTCAGAACATGTCCTCTGTATGGTGTTGTACCTTATAGAACTAGGACTTGAAAAAACCTCTGGAGAAGAATCAGCTGAAGAAGTGAGTTGTAGAAGCGACAATGGTATAAGTTGTAGTTATTTAGCATTGGTGCCAAAAAATAAAAGATAGTAATTTCCTTTTGCTATAATTATTGTCGAAATATTTTGCTAAAATAACTAAGTGTGAAATGGAATTTGTTCCTTTATTACATGCACTGAACTTTCTTTGCTGTTATCCATTCCCTGACCCATCTAAGTGGAGCACTCCTTTTTAAAAGGAATGAAGGTGAAAACAGAATATATATACGTTACGGTCCTCTTGCAGGTTTTTTTTTTTTTAAACTCTTGCCCTTCTTAAACATTTAAGCATTCCATAATAACTTTACTCTTAATTCCAGTCCTCCAAAGCATTTGTAATATTTGCAACGAAAGCCAACATTTTCACTCCCAGCATGAGCAAGATCTGACCCTTGCTAAACATGTATGCCAAAAAGCCTGCGTTTGTACTGAGATTTTTCTGAGACCTGACACAATTGCAATGGCTGGTATGGGGATTTGTATTGACAAGAACAAGAACCTGTCCTTTGACTATCAGACACTCAAATTGTGATCTTATTTGCCCGTCCCATACATGCTTAAGAAATTTCTCCTCCTCTGAATGCCCTTCCCAGGAAGTGGGTGCATGTATCCTTTCTTGGTTGGACTACTGCAACACAATCTACCTAGACCTCACAATCTCCTGTATCATCAAACTCCACAGCATCCAAAACATCCAACTGGTCTGGGACTTTCACAAGTTTGATCACGTCCCGAAGCCTAGCCATGCACTAAATTGGCCTCCAGTTCAATTTTAAGGTTCTGTGCCTGATAAGTAAAGCGAAGCACTCCGCCCCAAACCACTTTCCACACTGGTCTCCGATCTACCAGCATTATCTCTGTGGTGTGGCTCTGAAGGTTCCCTGCTATTAGAAGGAAAATAGCAGAGGCAGATCCTTTGGGATTTTTGAGACCCAAACTCAAGAATGCCCTCCCACTAGACCTGCACTTGACTGTCAACTTTCAAGCCCTTAAGAAAAAACTAAAGGCTCATCTCTTCACTTAGCACCCTTGTCTCTTCATCCTGTGCCTTGTGTGTTTATTCTTTCTACACCCCTTTCTATTTTCTCTTCTTATTGCTTGTGGGTTCTAGATAGTGCAAGTGCCATGATGCCCTTGGGGCAACTGAGTGCTTTCTAAATTAATACACGCGTAATGCATAGCTAGGTTTGATAAGTCTCTGAGTAGGAAAGACACGAGTACTGAGTTCACGGGGATTATATAACAGGGAGCTTGAGAGAAACACTGGTGCTTGCAAAGAGCTGGGTGTGCACAATTTGCTGAGTACTGGGAATGTTAGCTAGTCTTGAAATTGATGGCTGTGCAGGGAATTTGTGATAGGCAAAGTCTACAGAAGCCAGAAGATAAAGGATGGGAAACCAGGAAGTACAGATCAGAGTAGAGAGGACGGAAAGTCAGGAACACATGCGTGTACGTCTCATTTAATCTATAAGGCTTTAGAAAGGAAAGAACTGCATGGACAGGTTTAAAGATACGGGGTGAAGACTCCGGGTTCTGCACCACATACAGTCTCCATTTATATTCTTGACCGTGCAATATGTGAAAATAGTCTACAAAGGCTCAAGCCAATGGGATGCGGGGCGGGGGGCTTCCTGTCCACTCATCCAGGTCTGCTAAGACATCCAGAAGCCTTAGGTGCATAGTCATACAAGAATTTCAGTTTGCATTTTAAAAGGATATTTCAGTTGCACCCAGAAGCAAGAGCTGTTTTAGTTGATCACCTCCAGTCATTCTCTGAAAATAGCAGTGGATTTGAGTGACTCTGAGTTCAGACAATACTTTGCAGACAAAGTTGGTTGAGATCTATTAAAGTTGAGGCCAGGTTAACGGATATTCTTTTTATGGTTTAACTCTTTTTTATTAGCAATTGCGAGAGAAAGCAAGCATGACGTTAGGGCCACGCAGGGCCTAGTGATAAGGTGAACAAAGCAAATTATGCTGAGGAACACAAACTTCTCTCACCCCCACCCACCGCCCCGACAGTAAAGAGAGAAAAGAGAAAGAAAAAAGACCTCCCCCCACCCGCTTCCGGTCCAGGCTAGCGTCAATGTGTAGGCGTGAATGGCGTGTCGAGGTATGGGCTCCAACTTGCTACTGGTTAGGTTCCGGTGAGGTAAGGCGCAAGAGGCGCAGGTACCTCGGGCAGGTGAGTTCCCGAAACTCTTGTGCGAGAAGTGTGAGAAAGGGTTGCCATAGCTCATGAAAGGAAGCACTCTTCCCGGCCAGCGTGAGGGAGATCCTCTCCATCCCCAAGACGTGCCAGAGTCGGTGGTACCAACCCGTGTGTGTAGGAATCTGAGGGGACCTCCAGTGGATTAATATGTTCTGTATTGCGGAGCCTAATGCAATAGCCATTTGTTTCCCCCTTCGAGCCTTAAGGGGATACGTGAGTGGGTTGGGCACCCCCAGCAGGACGTATGCAGGAAATCTAGGGATCTCAGTGTCGAGATGTTTGTCTATTTCGTCCAGGACATGTGTCCAGTATGACCGAAGTAGGAGACAATCCCACAGAAGATGAACCAGGGTACCCCTCCCACCGCACCCTCGCCAGCAATCCGGGCTCAGTGTCGTGTCGGTCTGGTGAAGCCGCTCCGGGGTGTAGTACCAATGGTATACCAATTTAGTGAGTGTTTCTGTGAGTCCAACGTGCGTTGCTGTGTGTCGTGCCCTGTAGCAGGCGCCGTCCCATTCCTCTGGAGTGAGATCGCGCCCTATGTCCCGTTCCCATCGCGCCCGCCCTGCATGGTACATGTGTGTGTATCTCGATTGTAAGAGCTTATAAAGATCTGAGGTCAGTTTTCTATCCGATGTTCTCGTAACGAGCCATCGTTCGTACGCGGTAAGGCGTCTGGACACCTGGAGGCAGTTGGAGGGATGAAGAGCCCAGTGGCGTACCTGAAGGTAGCGCATACATTCCGTTTCCGGCAGGGCGAAATCCTCCCGGAGCTGCTCGAATGTGGCGAACTCGCCATCGGTGAACAGAGGGCCTAATGCCCATCAGCCAGACTCCCGCCAACGGCGAAAGGAGTGTTGATCCAGCCCCAGACTGAACTCCGGATTGTCCAAGATGGACATGAAGGGGGAGGGAAAGGACGTTAGGTTGTGACTTAAGTTCGTCTGGTCCCAGGCCATGAGGATTGTGCGAGTCACCTGTGAGGCATATAAGTTGGGGGGCTGGTGGGCCTTCTTGAGGAATGGGACCTTTCCAAGTGAAGTGCCTGTGACCGCCCGGTCCTGGAAGAGCCAATTCTTCTCAGATTCAGCCCGACTCCATTCAACCAGGTAGTGGAGTTGCGTTGCTTTGTAGTATAGGGCTAGGTCAGGGACCCCGAGGCCCCCTTCATGCGGAGGGAGAACACGAACTGCTCGTTTCAGTCTGGGCTTACGGCCCTGCCATATGAAGGCGGAGAGATCCGATTGTACCTTTTGGAGCCAACCCTTAGGAGGGGGTAGAGGCAGAGCTTGAAATATATATAAGATTTGGGGGAGGATGGTCATTTTTATAGCGGCGACACACCCTAGCCAGGAAATCTGCTGACGTTTCCATCGCCTGAGTTCCACCTGAATTTGGTCGTGGAGGCGTGAGAAATTGGCCACTCTCATGCTCTGTAAGGTGGGGGTCAGGTGTATTCCCAGGTACGGAACCGGGTCGTCGGACCAGGCTATGGGGTAACGAGCTTTTAAGTCCGCCTGTTCGTGAGGTGGCAAGGACAGACTCAGTGCCGTCGACTTAGAGAAGTTAACTTTAAACCCCGAGGCCTCCGAGAAGGCATCCAGTTCCCCCAGCATGGCTCCTAGGGCTCTGTCCGGGTTCGTCAAGGTAACCAGGACATCATCCGCATATAGGCTAACAGTGTGGGTGTCCCCCCCCCCAAAGCGTATGCCCGTGATGTGTGCATGTCGTCGGACTCTCTGTGCCATGGGCTCCATATAGAGAGCAAAGAGCAAGGGTGATAGAGGACACCCCTGCCGTGTGCCCCTATGAATAGGGAAGGGCGCTGAAGTATGCCCATTAACCCTTACTGTCGCCGTGGGGGAGTGGTAGCAGTTAAAAATATGGGTCCGCATCTTGTCTCCGAGGCCCACGCGGCCAATGGACCCGGTCAAAGGCCTTTTCGGCGTCAATTGTAAACAGCATATAGTTCCCCGGGACACGGGAAGCTTTTTCGATGAGGTGTACCACCCGTTTCGTATTGTCGCTTGTCTGCCGTTGTGTGATAAACCCAGCCTGGTCGGGGTCCACCAGCCCCTGCATGTAAGGGCCCAGATGACTCGCCAGAATGGAGGTGTAAAGCTTTAAGTCTAAATTCAGGAGCGATATGGGCCGGTAGGACCCGCACGCCGTTCTGTCCTTCCCCGGTTTAGGGAGGACGACTATCGGCGCCTCCAGCATAGTTGGGGGTATTGCCCCTGCTTCCGCGAATGAATTAAAAAGCCGCGTCAATAAGGGGTGAGGACAGCACCAAATTGCTTATAAAAAGCCGCGGTATAGCCATCAGGGCCCGGAGACTTACCAAGCTTCAGCCGCGCTATGGCAGAGATCACTTCCTCCGGCCTGATTTCCCTCTCGATGTGTGCCGCCTGTTCCGGCGTCAGCGTCGGAAGGTCCGCCCCGGAAAGGTATGAGGTAATGTCGGCTTCTGCTAGGTGTTGGCTATCGTAAAGCTGAGCATAGAATGTGTGAAAGGTGTCTGCGATGGTCGCGTCTTCAGAGGTTAACACACCGGTGCTGTTCGTGATCTCCCGGACGCCCTCCCGGAGCCGAGCCTCACGGAGTTTGTGCACCAGGAGGCGGCCGCATTTGTCTCCCCCAGTATAGAAAGCATGCCGCAGGCGCAAAGCCGCATATTCAGCCTTGTCTTGGTCCAGGGCCAGCAGTTGCTTCCGTGCGATGGACAGTTGACGCCACACTCGAGGTGCTCCGGTCCGCTGGTGCATCTGCTCCAACTCCCTAACGCGTTGCGATAGTTCCCCCCCCTTTTGGCCTTCCGGTCCGCGTTATCTGCGGCGGAGATAGCGATAATCTCCCCCCGGACGACGGCTTTAAGAGCCTCCCATCGCGTCGCAAGGGACGTGTCCTGAGTGTCATTGTGTGCGAGATAGTCCGTTATGACGCGCTGCAATTGGGTGACTGTGTCCGGCCTATGTAGCAGTGTGTCATGGAACCGCCACTGTGCGGGGCGGCGGCAAGGCTGGGGAAGGGTCAGTGATATCGCCACCGGGTTGTGGTCTGAGAGGGATGCTCTCAGGATGTCCATGTCAAGTGTGGCCGCACAGCCTTCGTGCCCAGGAAATAATCTAGCCGCGCGTAGGTCTTGTGTGCGTGGGAATAGTAGGAAAAGGCTCGGGAGTGTGGGTGGTGTTGTCTCCAGATGTCAGTGAGATCAAGGTCACGGAGCCACTGGGCCCGTGTGGGAGAGTGCGCCTACCTGGCTGGTGCGTTGGGCGGACCTGTCCAATTCGTTGTTGAACACTAGGTTGAGATCGCCCCCTATCAAGATGTGACGTTCTTGTGTTGCAGTGGCTGCCGTAAGGGCGGTCTGCAAAAAGCGTTCCTGTCCCTCATTAGGAGCATAGACCGATCCCACCACCACTGTGAGACCCCCAATGGAAAAGTGATAGGTGAGTAATCTGCCCTTGATCTCAGCCCCTTTCTGTAGCACCTTCCCCCTAAAAGCCCTGGAGACGAGGATAGCCACCCCAGCCGTTTTAGTAGTCATGGAGGAGAAGAATTGGCTCGGAAAAGCTCGGGATTTGAGACGATGGCAATCTTTGGAGAGGAGATGTGTCTCCTGGAGGAGGCAGATGTCAGCATGTGTGCTCTCTAAAAAGGACAGCAGGGCCCGTCTTTTAATTGGATTGTTAAGCCCCCTAACATTGAAGATGAGTACCTTAAGTGGGGACATCATCGGTATATCAAGTCAGTAGCCACATAGCTAAGCTTTGCTGCCGCTCGCTGGGTTTGCGACACAGCCATGTCAGAGAAAGCAGTTTCCCGAAGCCTGGACTGGAGCCCCACAAAGTCGGAAAAAAGCCCAGAGAGAGGCAGAAGAAGAAAAGAGAAAAGACCCCAACAAAAGAAGAGGAAGAGAAAAAAAAAAGGGGAACACCCTCTGGGCGCAACTGGCACCAAAAAAGAAAAAAATTGTACCCAGTCTTTCAGTAGTCCGTCATCCCAGGCTGAATCGGGAATGGAAAAATGGCGTTGGGGTGAAATGGTGGCCAACAAGAAATATCTCCCCCCGCCTCCCCCGCCCACCAGGCATCTCTGGAGTGCAAAGACCACGCCAGCCCGGGTGCCCTACTAGGAAGTCCCGTTGTTCTGAGCCCCCGGCACCGCCGCTATAGCTGCCAGTTGTTCTCTCTTGACCTCTTGCGGGCTGGGTTTCCTGATACGGCGTCGGCTGTGCTGTCGCCGCCACCGTGCATGGCCTTCGGGGGCCTCCTGGTCCGTGCGTTCCTCGGGGTCGTGTTCTGCCGGAGGCGTGACGCCCAGGAGCCTGCATGCCTCAGTGAGCGAGCGTAGTTGATAAAGGGTCCCCTCATACCTGAACACCAAGCGAAACGGATGGCTCCATGAGTAGGAGATTTGCTTGTGGCGCAATGCCTCTGTGACAGGTCGGAACATCCGGCGTTTTTGAAGCGTGATGGCAGCGAGGTCTTGAAAGAGGGCCACCGGCTGGTCTCGGAACGTGATTGGTTGTTTCAGCCGGGCCTGGCGGAGAATCTCCTCTTTGGTGCGGTAGTCCTGCACGCATACTAGGATGTCTGCCGGGGGCGCCGAAGGAGCTCTCTGGGGACCCACCCTGTGGGCCCTGTCCAACGTGAGTTCAGTGTCCGACTCTCTGCCCAGGACAAAGTTAAAAAGTTCCCGCACCCAGGTAAAGATGTCTCCCGCCTCTGTATCAGTGCGAACCCCTCGGATGCGAATGTTGTGGCGTCGCGAGCGATTCTCCAGGTCCTCTAGGTGGGACTGCACGTCCACCTGCTGCTCATGAAGTCTCACCACCTCTTGTTGCAAGGCCTCCATCTCCTCATCACGGGTGTCGCTTTTGGCCTCAAGGGACGCCACTCTTTCCCCAATTTCGTCCATGTCTTTGCGGACATCTTTGATCTCTGCCGTGAGATCACGTTTCACTGTTTGGAGATCATCCCGGAGGGAGGCGAAGAGGGACTCCAAGAAGGCCCGGGTTACGGGCATGTCTGCCGCTTCAGCCATCTGTCCCGATGGGCTGTCCCGGCGAGTCTCAGCCGGCCCTACACTCCTGGCTCGTGCAAAAAGGTCTGTGAGGGGCTTTTCTTTCAAGAGTTGTTTTTCTTTCTTGCCCCGGGTAGAGGACATACTCCGCCGTCCCCAACGAGGGGTACCATAGGCGAGGGAAGCCGCCCGCTGTGTCACCGCCCAGGGCGTCGGTCTCAGCTCCAGTGTTGGCACACCCGCCCTGTTGACCGGTGCGTAGCTGCTCCGGGAAAATTTGAGCCCCCCCGATGGCGGCCCCGCCGATGCAACAGGAGCAGGGCCAGAGGCGTGGTGCGGTGTGTAGACTCTCTGTGGTGCTGGGGGCACAGACGTCGGTAGCCGGCCCGGGGACCGCCAGGCAGAAGGGCCGAGGTGCGAGGAGGAGACCTCCAGAAGGCTCGGAGTGGTGTGGACCGGCGCCTCGCCCGGTGCTCACCCTGCGGCAGCGCGGCCTCTGTAGTGCCAGCTCCGTCGCGGGGGTCAGGATCGCCCCGGTGCCAGCCCCAGCCGGGGCGCAGTGCGGAAGCTGCAAGGACCTGTCAATGGGCTCTTCAAGGACAGCCCCCAAGCATGGACCTGTCACCAGGAGAGAGCGCGAAGCGACTCACCCCCTCCGCCGCTCCGTCCAGCGATGCTAGGGCCCTCCTGGCAGCCCCAGCGCCGCCTCAAACTCCGGCGGGTTTCCAGAGGGCGGCCTGCAGCTGCTATTGCTAGGCCTCGGAGGCCCAGTCGTGTCGTGCAGGAGGCCCCAGCCGAAGGCCGAACCGCCTCCCGGCGACCAGGGTGCCCCAGAGTCAGCGTCTCGCCGCCCGGTTCCAAGCGCCCTCCTCTGCGGCCTCAACGGCAGGAATTGCCCCACGACCACGAGGCTCCGGCCCGGCCCACCACCGGGAGCCGAAGTGCTCCCCAAGCTCGCGTGGCCACGTCCGCCGGTCGCCCCTGCGGCCCCGGCCGGCGCCCCACTCAGCGCACTCCCAGGATGAATAGGCCGCGGTGGTCCCCGGTCACACCAGCTCTGCAGCGGGGATCAGGATCGGCCCGGGACCGGCTCCAAGCGTCTCTCGGCCACTGCCATCTGTGCGCTGCTGCTGATGCGGGTCTCTCCGGGCACTGGTCGCGTGAGTCGCGTCTCCTCTCCGTATGCGGCCCGATCCCCGGGCAGTCACGCCCCCGCCGGGGCCTCCCGATCACCACCGGCTCTCGGGAACAGGTCCGCTAGGGTCTGCAGGGCACCAGGGATCTCGGGGCAGCGCCTCAACATGGCGCGGGAGGCCCGGGCCGGTGCTTAACGACGATGGGCAGGGGAGCGGTAGAGAAACACGTCTCAACCCTCCGCCATCTTGGCCACGCCCCCCGGATATTCTTTTTAATAGACAAGTGCATTTCAGTAAATAATATTTTGCAAGGTATTATCATGCATATCAACATTGCTAGAGCTATGAGAACCCCATCTCAATGCAGGCTTGCTCATTTGCCCGGCTAGGGCAAGAGGCTCGTCACTTCACTGATTTTTCCCAGCATAATATTGGTTCAGTCAAAACCGGAAAACTGCGGAACTGCCCAGGCTCTGGAAGGACGTCTCGTGCCTAAGCACGGCATTGTTGATGCTTTCTTCCAGGTAATACAGCGGAACAGGACAAGAGCTGCGGGGTTTAAGTCTCCCTAATATTGCAGGAACTGCTGGTGCCTCCAGCCACATTGGTAGTGCCCAGGACAGCGAGTCTCCAGTGTTGCATCCCTGTCCCTTGGCATAAACAAAGAACAAAAAAGCAGCTAGTGTTTCCTTCCGTACAGGAGTTGTGCTGTAGAGAAGATGAGACTGCTCCACACGTTTTCGACTGTGGTGCCGAAGTCATGGGCTAATTCCAAAAGCTGACCTGACAGCTGCAGGGATAGGTTCTCTGTCTACTCATACTCCACCGAGGTGGCGAGTGGGCTGGAGCTGAGACAATGAGGGGGGTCTTCCAGCATAACCCCTACCCCAATAGCTGATATTCTCTCCCTGTGCTCTGAGTTGGACCCATACTGATGGTCATATCTGGAGAACAGACGTGCGTGGTCCTAGATATCTGGAGTGCAGCTATAGTGATCTCTTATTAAGCAAGCGGACAGAGAGCACAATCAGTCAATTGCAAAGAGAACTTAGGATGATTCATGATAACACACCATCCTGGAAAAATAGAAATGAGAGAGTCCTTGAGAACTACTTTCAGCTTCTTATCCAGGGTGGAACAGGGAGAATGAGCAGTGAAGGTACAGAGGACTGTGCGCCCTTGGAGGGACTGACAAGAGAGCAGAAGTCCTTGGTGGTGTCTCTGAAAAGGTTACAAGAAAAAAATGGATAAGATGGTTGTCAAATGCACTGATGTCGGCTGTCTGAAGACAATGGTAGCAAGAATTTCAGCAACCGAAATGGCTATGAAGACTAATGACCAGAAGAGTGGCAGTGGAGGAATATGTAACTAAGCAGATTGACATGAGGAATTTGGAATACTGACAAAAATGAGAGCTACAATATATGTTTCATAGTATTCTTCTTCCCTAAAGTTAGTCTCACAACAGCTGCAAGACAGAAATAGATACAGAACATGAGAGGAGCTTTAATGGAGGTGGGGCACAAGTTGAGTGTGCTCTACCAGACTCGCCTCTGGGCTGTAGGTGTGCAGAATAACGATAGACTGGAATGTGGCCTGAGTAATTTCCAGTGGCTGAGATTAATTCAAGCATCCCATCCTTCACTTTTTCTGTACTTCAGTGTGACACCCTAATTGGGATGGGTATGCTCAGATGTGGGTCCTGTGTACACTGTGCCACTGGAAACTTTCTATTACAGACGGATGAACCCTAATAAGGATAAAACCAGTCTTTGGTTCCTTGTGTTCCAGTTCAGAGACACCTGACTTGCCATTTCTTACTGGACTAATCCCACGGGAGAAGAGTCAAGACTGCTTTGGATATGGTTGAGTCCAAACTGAGGTGGCATGCTGTGCAAAACAACCGACCGGGATGTGACCCGAATAATTACCAGTGGCTGAGATTAATTCAAGCATTCCATCCATCAATGTTTAGTATACTTCAGATTAAAGATAAGCTTTGGAGGAAAATCTTGAAGGAAATCTAGTTAAAAATAGCATCATACACATAAATCCATGAACAAATGATATGCAAGTTCACAAAGAACATGTATAACTACCTCAGCATTGATGTGGACAGTTGAGCAGAGCACACAACAAAAAAGACAATGAATTGCTTCCTCTGATTCATGTAGCACAGAAGAAGAAACCTATATTGCCGCAGATTTGAACCAAGGAATCTTAATTCAAATAAGAAGCACAATTGAATCAGCAGACTACCCTTCAAATGCATCCCGTTTAAAAAGCTCGCCTATTAAATGTTTTAAAAAAAATAAACAATGAGTAGGCTTTGCAAAACAGATAGTGAGTTGTCAAAACAAAAAATAGAGATAAACATCTTTTTCCTAATTTATCAAAATCTGACTTTTCAGTCTTTAAAAAATTTAAAATCATTTATAGTAACATACTCAAACAATAGAAAGAGAAACTTTGTTCCATATATTTGAGTCAATTAAAGCTAAACTACTTCTTTGCCATAATAGAAACTAATTAAATGATTTAGAAAGAAAGTAAGTTTGAAGAATTCAGGTCAAATCAAACTTCCTGAGCTCTACAATTAATAAAACAAATTAGTGTAAGTTGAAAATGTGTTCTTGAAGAATTTGAAGAAAAAAAAACGCAGCAGAGTACAAACTCCAAATTTGATTTTAAAAAAGTTATTGCAATGTAAGACTTTGAGGTAAACAATGCAACAGCCATGAAAATGGCCCATTAGGGTGGTGCTGTTGTTTTTATGGATAGTGAATTTTATGTTGTTAATATTACTGAACTCCTGTCAGACACAAGTATTTAGAACGAATTTGAGAATGTTCCAAGTTTTAAATTCAGTGTAGCATTGAAAACTATTTGGAAACTTGAAGAGGAAATGAATAGGATTATGGCAAAAACTGAGTATTATTTGACACACAAATCCCCAGTATCACCTACAATATATCTTCTGTTGAAAGTACACAGGAATGAAAAATTTCCTAGCTATTGTAACGGAAAGTTTCAATTCTATTAAGGACTCGGAGGCGAGGATTATGCCATTCTCTCTTCACTTTATTAATAGCAGCCAAAACAACATATAACAACTACGTTTCCCATGAAACCTTGGGAAACCAGTAGTGAGAAAAAATTGTCCAATCAGCCGCCAACATGGGTCCTCCAATCGGGGGCGATGCAGACCAACATATTCTGGCTCCACTGACTTCCCATCCTCTTTCGAAGCGCGAAGACAGCCGGTAGCTCACATTCATGAGTCCTGTTTGTTTGATTCAGAACCTACAAGAAACCAACACATTTTTACTTATCTGAGCCAGGAAATGCTAAAACCTGTGGATAAAGCAAGTGAGATAAAACACCATATCAAGAACTTTTTGCCATCACAATAGAGTATGGAAAACTGTTTTACTTACTCACATACAGGGAGGGCAGGTTCATCTAACCCTAGGGTGGGATAATCTTCGCCTCCGAGTCCTTAATAGAATTGAAACTTTTTGTTACGATAGCTAGGACATTTTTCATTCTATGTCGGGACTGGAGGCGAGGATTATGCTAGTTCAAAGCTTGCTCACCACGAGGTGAGCCATATCCAAGACAGGTTTAAAGTAAAACCTTTTAAAGGTGGAGTCCGAAGACCAATCTGCCGCGTTGAGGATGTCCTCAAACCATGCACCTAAACCAAATGCCTTTGAGGCCATTGCTCCTCGAGTTGAGTGAGCTCCAAAATCTTTGAGGTTAATACCTGCCTCCTGCATAACCCATCGAACCCATCTGGCTATTGTGGGTGAGGATTCCGCTCTAAAAGGTTTGCGTAGTGCAATAAGGAGTTGATGTCCCCCCTGGGGGCCGGAATTCTTCTGTTGCCTCTTCATACGCTTTCAAACAGCGGACCACACACAGTTTCGGGGACTCCGGGAATTTCGGGTAACTGATGACTCTCGTGTGGCACTTTGTTCGTCTATGAAGGGTGAACGTAACCCCATTCGAAGTGAACATCCTGCCCGTAATATCCAATGCTCGAACGTCTGAGACGCGACGACAGGAAATGAGGCAGAGCAACATGGCCAATTTAGCCGACAACTCTTTTCGTGAGAGGAACCGATTAGGTTGCTGTTGGACCTGGCCCTTTTTGGCAGGTTCACCCCTGAACTTTTTGCCTGTCTCTTAGCCTTTTCCCTGTGTAGTGTTGGTGATTTTAGGCCTCTAGGCACTTAAGCACTGTGGCCCAGTGTAAAGTGCGTGCGCGCTGTGTGCGTGTGTGATGAGACTGGCCGGCCCTCCCATAGGAATGCATTGAGGATGAGTGTGTAGGTGGTAATTCCTGTTATGAGAGGTGCAGCATGGTCAAGTCTAGTATGCCTGAATTCGTGAGAATAAATGCTGCGCAATGGTGTGCGCAGATTTATGGTGACTGGTAGAGAAATGCCACTTCTAGAAGTTGGCATTTATGTGTGCTCTGTGTCTGCCTGTCTGATGTGGATTACATGTCTGGCTCTGTGAGTGACAGGAGCTGGGAGGTGTGTGTGGCTGCAGGAGGGGCAGGGTGAGTCAGCGCTAGGCTGAATGAGACACCTGAGCTGAGAGTGGTGGGAGGAGAGATCCCCTGACCCTGAATAGGATGTTGCCTGCCCTGTACAATGCTGGCTCCACCCCTGTGGTGCGTCTGATGTCCCTAGCCTGTCTTGTGAAAGGGAAGAGGAGCTGGGCAAAACAAAGTGCTCCTGAACCAGTTGCACCTGGTTCCCCCATGCCCTACACCTTGTAGACAAAGGAAAATGGTGTATAAAAGAAGGGGCTGTGACCCCATGAAGTTGTTCTTATTTGCGGATCCTGATTCCTGCAGGGCGTGCTGCTGCTGGGGCCCAGGAGGACTTGCCAGGAGGGCTGCCTCCCTGGGCCCAGCTATGCCCTGGAACCTTTGGCTTAATTTCTGTTAGCCTGGCCCCTTGCTACCTAAAAAGACTTTCTTGCTGGGAGCGCTTTATCTCTATGATGCCAGGACCTTTTTTTGCAGCCTCTTGCGCCCTGTGAGCGCTGTTCTTTTTTTTTTTCATGGACTTCAGGGCTCCTAGCCCCTGAAGAGCGCTTTTATTTCTCCTTATCTGGAGAGGGGAGCCCTGTGCCTTAATTTCCCCGTGAGAGAGGAGCGCTGGAGCATGGGCTTCGAAGCGCGGAGCTGCTGATCGAGGGAATCCCAGCGAGGGGATTCCCCCGCTTCCCGAGTATTTAAGATGGCGGGAGCCCACCCCGCATTGCAGCCTAAATGGAGAGGGAGCCTACCCCTCATTGTCCGCTGTAGGTTTATTTACTGAGCAGGAGCCCACCCTGCTTTATATTTTAACTCTGGAGGGAGCCTACCCCTCATTACCGCCGAAAAGGAATCACCGCCGCGGCCCGATCCGCGGGTAAACCGGAAGTCAGGCATTCCTGCCTGGGACGTGGGCGGGGCCAGTGACGTCAGCCAGAGCCTCGGAGGCTCCACTTCCGTTTCCCCCGGCCGGGGGGAAGCCGTGCAGAGAGTCCCGGGTGAAGGGAGAATGGAGGACGGGAGCCTACCCCGCCTCCACCGGCACAGCTGTAGAGTCCCGGGTCCCAGGAGGGGGCCCGGGTGAAGAGGAGAGGCCGCCGATGCCAGACGGGGCTCCCGTGGTGGAGAGGGAGCCCCGCGTGCAACCACCAGGTAGCCGAACAGCGCAGAGTGCCACGAGGTAGAGACTGGCCGTAGGAGTCCCCCTGCTGAACCCAGTGAGTGATGGCTGGGTTGGGGACACGGCCGCATTGCACTACCGCTCCCAGGAGAGGGGCAGGTTTATTTCAAGAGCCCCGAGTGGTGATGTCACGAGTCAGCAGAGTCCTGCCAGCAGCCCGGTGAGTTCGAAAGGGCTGGGGGGCTCCGTGGGGGCTATGGTTGGTGCCGAGTGAGGCACAGCGCAAGTCCGGAGTCCTGAGCGGCCCCCGCCTAATAGGGGGCTGCTCCAACGTTGGGTGCCATTTCTTTTTCCTGAGAGTCCCGGAGTGGGGCTCAGACGGCACGCGTAGTGCCAGGGTCTTCTTTTAGAGCGCCCCATGAGGGCATGGTTGGTTCAAGAGCCGTGTGGCTCCAACGTGGGCCATATCTGTTTAAAGGCCCCGGTGGGGGGGGCCAAAGGGCACCGCATGTAAGGGCCCTCGTTTGATTTCCAGCTGGCCCGCTTGCTAGAGGGCAGCTGCCACGTTTTTGGGGCCATGTTGTTTGGAGAGCCCGTGTGCTCCAGGGAGGGGGCCACCGTGATGTAAAAGCCCTTTCCCTACCCTCAGCTGCACCGCACCAGCGCGGGCAGCTGCAACACTTTTATATTTGTCCTAAGGGCACAGTGAGTGCCAGGCCTTCAGGTGTGACCCACAGCTGCGCAGCACTTAGTGCCAGCTGCATCGTTTAGGCCACAATTCTTTGGGGGCATTATTGTTGATTTAGATAGGAGATGCACTCCTGTGCCCCTGACATTCACAGCTGCGCAGCACTTAGTGCCAGCTGCAACGTTTAGGTTTGCGCAGTGCGCACCACTTGACTTTCGCTGCCCTTGCATCGCGCCCTGACTTTTGGACATAGGGCATTTGAGCCCGAGAGATGGCCAGGGGGGACTGTTAGATTTATAGGGCGCCAGGCCCTAAATGTGATTTATGCCTCTAAAAGGGTTTTTAATATGAGGTTAGGCGCTAATGTGATTTGTGTCCTAGAATATGGTGCTAGGAAATGTGATGCATTGACTATGGTTTACGCACCCTGTTTCTCCCCTCTAAATGTGCTTTTATGGTTGGGAGGTATTCTCCCCTGAGATTATTTCCTAATGTGATTTATACTTAGGATGTTATTGTCTAATGTGTTTAGACTGGAGAGATAATGGTATAATATGTTTATGCTGGTGGGGTTGGCGCATAAGGTTTTGCGCCTAATGTGATGCTGTGCATCATGTGGTTTATGTTACAGGCTGGTGCTAAGTACAATGGTTGCCAGTAAATTACTGGTGGTACGTTCCTGATATGTCCCACATTTATTATGTGTTCTACATCTATTACCTTTTACTAAGTGAGGGTTCTGACAGTGGTCCACGTGGCCCTGTCATGTGTACATAATCCCCTGTAAATATTGTCCCGTGCCAGTTGGCACAGTGTATTGTATATGCGTACTATTCTAATGTGTTATGATAATACAAAGGCTATTTTTTATATATACCCTTGTGTGGAGTTCCTTTTGTAGTGTGCCTGGGGTGTTGCACTGTGTGCGTGTTGCGCAAACGCTTTACACATTGCCTCCGGGATAAGCCTGACTGCTCGTGCCAAGCTACCAAGGGGGTGAGCAGGGGTTATCTTGGGTGTGTAACTCTCTTGCCCTGACTAGAGTGGTGGTTTCTGCTTGGCTTTGGCGCAAGCCTTAGCCAACCAGAAATCCCATTTCTAACAGTTGCCAAGACAAAAACAAATTAAGAACCTGATTCACATCCCAAAGGGCTGAGTACCGGGGTTCCGGAGGAAGTGACAACCTGATACCCCGTAGTAGGTTACAAACGAGGGGGTGTTCCCCAACAGCCGCATTGTTCAGCGGCACATGTCCAGACGAAATGGCTGAACGAAAGGTATTAACCGATCTGTAGGCGAGTCCTTTAGATGCCAAATGGGCTAGAAAATTCAAAATATGAACTACTTCTGCATCCACGGGATTGACACCCCGTCGCATACACCAACTGGACCATCTACCCCATGCGGACCTGTATCGTTTAACAGTAATATCTGCCCACGCCTTGGACATGAACTCTTCAGCCTTATCCAAAATGCCAGGGACTTCCCAGCGTCTCCTGAAATCCGCCATGCCATGAGCCACAACGAGTTCGCCAGAATCAGAGGATGAGGAGCTTGCTCGGGACTCAGGAGAAGAGACAGAAACCGGGGGAGTCGGATTGGAGAATCCCAAGAAAGTTCCAGAAGAACTGGAAATCAAGCTTGCGATCTCCAAAAAGGAGTGATCAGAACCATTTCCGCCCGTTGCCTTCTGATCTGGGCTGTTGTCCTCGTTATCATTGCAAAGGGAGGAAACGCATACCCGTGTTCCAGACTCCAATCTTGGAGGAAGGCATCCATGGCTACTGCCGCCGGATCCGGCCTCCAACTGAAGAACCGTGGAAGTTGATTGTCTAATCTTGAGGCAAAAAGGTCTATGGAAAACGGACCCCAACAATCGTTCAAGGACTGGAAGAGCTCTGAGTCGAGCTTCCAAAGGCTGGAGTCCCTGAAATTGCGGGACTGGAAATCCGCAACCAGGTTCTCCCGACCGGGGAGATACTCGGTTGTGACCGACACCTGATGTTCCAGGCAGTACTGCCAAAAACTGGCGGCCAAATCCGAGAGGGCCTTGGATCCTGTGCCCCCTAAATGATTGATTTATCGGACGGCCGAAATGTTGTCCATCTTCAGAATACCGAGGATTGAATCAAGTCCCTCGTCCAGCAGCGAACGGAGAAAGAGCCCGCTAGGAGCTCTAAGCAGTTGATATGAAACCTCTGTTCTTGAGGAGACCACAAACCTCCTGTGGAAAATTTGCCGCATCTGGCGCCCCAGCCTTGTCTGCTGGCATCTGATTCTATCACGAGGTCTGGAGCGGAACCGAATATAGCTCGCCAGTTCCAGGCCTCCATATGTTTTAACTACCATGTGATTTCCTCCCGGGCATCCTCTGACATGGAAACCTTGAAAGAGTAGGGACGTCCCCTCCGTAAGTGACTCGCTTGAGGCGCTGGAGCGCTCAATAGTGTAGAGGGCTGGGGAAGATGGCCTGGATAGAGGCGGAGAGAAGGCCCACAATTCGAGTTATTTGTCGCAGAGAAATTTGAGGCTTGGTGAGCGAACGTCTTAGTTCGTGGCGAATCTTTGACATTTTTCTGGCTGGAAGACTGAGAGTGGAAGACACTGAGTCTATCACGAAACCCAGAAAGGTGAGGAACTGAGAGGGAGTTAGGACAGATTTTGACTCGTTGACCACAAACCCCAGGCTCTAAAGAAGATCCACCGCCGTTTGGAGGTGGTGTGAGAGTTGGCGAGGACACGCGTCCATGAGAAGGATATCGTCCAGATAGACAATCATTCGGATTCCCCGCGCCCTCAAGAACTCCACTGCGGGTCTCAGGACCTTGGTGAAGCACCAAGGGGCCGAGGAAAGACCGAAAGAAAGGGCGGTGAATTCGTAAGTCTGATCGTTCCACACAAATTGGAGAAAGCGACAATGAGGCGGGAAAATTGGAATCACCAGGTAGGCGTCCTTCAAGTCTAGCTGTACCGTCCAGTCAAGAGGTCTCAGGACATCCCTGAGGAGATGAATCCCCTCCATTTTGAAGGGGCGGTAGACCAGCCACTCGTTGAACTCGCTGAGATTTATAACCGGACGCTTGCCTCCATCCGTTTTGTCGACTAGAAAGATGTTGCTTATGAACCCCCGTGGGTGAGGAGTCGTTCGGACGATAGCGCCTTTGGCTAGCAGAGAAGAAACTTCTGAGTCTACAAGACTGGACTCTTGGAGGGAGAACTGAATAGGTCGAGGTCTGAATTCTTGGCGGGGCTCGCCTATATAATCTATATGGAAACCCTGAACTGTTTGAAGTACCCAGGCGTCCCCTGTGATGGAAGTCCATGTCTGGAAAAAACTCCCCAGCCTTCCCCCTACTTTTAAGTGGAAAGAAGGGATTACACTCACCGGGACTAGCGGAAGACGCTGCTCCACGGTAACCACGGCCCTTGCCTCGCCGACCTCTTGTGGGATAGAAATCCCCGAATCTTGTCTGGTCCTGGTATTGCTGTTGTCTAGGGCCTTGTCCCCTTGGAGGGAGTTGGTTTGAATAGCGGCTGGTCGAGCGACCCCTACCAGCCCCGCGGAAAACCCGGGGGAACACCTTTTTGATTGTCGTTTGAGCTTTGTCAAGGGAGGTGAAAGTATTTACAAACTTCCCCAACTCCTTGACAAAAGGCTCCCCAAAGAGTCCCCCCTGGGCCACCGCCCCTGCCTCCGAATCAGCAAGATCCCCTAACTTGGGGTCAACTTTGTTAAGGAGGGATCGTCGACGTCCAGTCGAAAGAGCGCAATTGGCATTGCCTAAAAACACTATGGCTCTTTGCACCCAACCTGAGAGTGCTTCCGGGGAAATTATGGCACCCGAAACTTTGGCTTCTTCAGCCATATCTAGATTTTTTGTAAGGGGGCCTAAGGTGTCCAAGAGTTTGTCCTGGCACGCCCGCCAGGATCTGTCAATACCCTTTTTGGGGTCCCTGATAAACGTTTGGAGGAAGGTGGCCATTCTAGGGTCGATATCAGGGGGTGAGAGCCACTTTACCCTCAAGAGAGGGTCTGGGGCATTCTGCCCTCAAACACTTGCGCGCATCCTTCCCCAGTGGTTTGCGAATACGCAAAGCCACATAATTGGCTACCTTGTCCGCCGGGGCCCATTCTGAGGAGCGGGGTTGAATAATGTGTTCGGGGTCCAACATGTCAGAATTGTCCTGGGATGGTCGGGAGGGGAGCCAAGGTCTTGAAGGACCCGGTTCAGTGTCAGGATCACCTGCGTCGTCAGGGGTAGCGTTATCTGGAGCCACAGGATTTTCCGTTAATAGAAGGGATGGTTGCGTCAGTTGGGTCGCCAGAAAAGCTTGTTTAAGTCTGTCAAACGCAGACAGGTTAATCCCGTTAAGTCAGTCGGGGAAATAAAGTCTTGCGCCCGGTCAGGGGGGCAGGTGCAGCGGGTAAAGCAGTTAGTCGTGCTAGGGCCTGGTCAATCTTCTTGGACATCCTGTCCTCGAGGGGGGTCATGGCTTCCCCTACTGCCCTGTAGATTGATGCATCTACTGCATCATAAAAAGCATCATCCCAAGGGAGGTCAGCCAGGGTATTATCTCCTCCTTGGGAATCGTCTTCGTAATCCATATCCATCCTGAAAGGAGATTGGATAAGGATGTAGGATGTGAGAGTCTGGGTGACAGACCTGCAGCCTACATAGGTTGCTCAACACAGGCTGGGTGTCAGCCACTTGAGAAGGTGCAAGGGAAAAACCCCCGCAGATTTATGGGTCACTGCCCTGGGGAGGTAGCCTGGACCAAAAACAAAAATTTATGTTAAAGCACCTGTGGCCTGGGTAACTCCCCACAAGCGCAGCGCGCAAAATACAGACCCTGCACAGTTCAGGGGGTGTGCCACTAGATACAGACTCTGCCCCTGTTTACAGTGTGGCAAAAAGAATTTTGGTGGCAGAGCATAGCGATATTGAAATAAACGACCGTTTTAATCCAGCAGGGGTCGAACTACACCAAACGGCGTCTCCCTCAGGCCACACACAGCTCTGGTAAACTACGGCACGCCGGTTCGATCCCCTCAGGGAATTCGAACGCGCGCGCCGAGTCCCGCAAAGCCTCCGGCGCCCCCTGGCGGCGGGAGGACAATGCCGAGCCGAAGGCCGCGTAGGAGCGGAAAACGCTCTCGCGGTCAATGAAATGTGACAGGAAAAAACCTAAATGGGAATAAGCCCGACGCATAAGACGCCGTGTCAAGTCAACAGAGCACCGTAACAAGAATGACGCGCGAGGTGCCGTAACACGCTGAGAACACCAAGCGCTTAGTGTAACTGGGCAATACAACGCACAGAGCAGAGCGAAAATAAAAAGACGCGCAAAGCGTAGTTTAAACAATCAAATAACAGCACTCTAAGCATGCGCAAAGCGTAGCTTAAACAGTTGAATAACCGCACTCTAAGCAGTATCAAGGCTTGTACAATACTAAGAGAAAGAAAAAACACTTACATCGGCTGCGCAGCAGCGAAGAAAGAGGATGGGAAGTCAGTGGAGCCAGAATATGTTGGTCTGCATCGCCCCTGATTGGAGGACCCATGTTGGCGGCTGATTGGACAATTTTTTCTCACTACTGGTTTCCCAAGGTTTCATGGGAAACGTAGTTGTTATATGTTGTTTTGGCTGCTATTAATAAAGTGAAGAGAGAATGGCATAATCCTCGCCTCCAGTCCTTACATAGAATTCATTTAATCCTCTGTGTCATTGTATAATCTCTGTTGTACCGTCCATCTAACGCCCATTGGAAATTTATAGACTATTTCTTCAGGTAAAAAAAACAAAAAACTACTCTAAAGATATGGTTGAGGTTTGCACAAGGTAGAAAGCATTAGCGTGGCAGAAGTAGTAACAGCTATTTTGTGTACAGTGAATACAAACACATACGCAGCAGTCATTAATGAAGCTGGCCTAGAAACAATAGAATAGCTGATTAAACAATTTGGATTAAGGGGTGTAAATCACACAATCTGCAATAAAATTACTGCACATAGAATGACGACTTTTATCCACAGTTGTCGAGAGCATTGATGGGTTAATACTCAGCCAGTCATATATAAATGTTATTATGACGAAAATTGATGAAGAAATTGTCTGCAATGATATTAAATAGCAAAATAATCTAGTGGGTTGCAATAGATTAATATACACAATTAGTTTGTTGTGGTTAGACTCTGTAGAGGATCAGTTAACCGATTTTGAAAAACTAAATATGAATGAATGTATGAAAGTCTCTCAAGCAATTAGTAAAAAAATAATACAATTTGTGATTATGGGTATGCTTCTGAACTTGGTCTGAAGTTCCAGAGGGACTTTTGTTGGAAGATATAAATGCACTGCATCAGGGCAGGTCCTTCTTCTGTACATCATTTCCTGTTCAGATTGAACCTCTTGCCTGATCTAGCGACCTTTTACAAGCTATAAGTGGATGCCAAGGATGATATTGCATTGCAGATGTCTTTTGGGCCTCTGTGTGTAAACGTGGTGACAGTCGGCTACAAAAAATAACTACTGACACTGAAAACCCATGGTCACAAAGGCAATTATAGCAAATGTGTAAAGGCAAACTTATTTTAACTGTTCTGTATCATGGTTTATTCTATTGCACGGAGGAATTCTTTTTTTATTTAAGTTTTCACAATATTTGAAATGTTTGTTTTAGGAGTCTGTCTTGCAAGAACGGAGCCATGACAGTTGGTTTCCTGGTAGCAACCTACTCTGCAACATGCGGCACCTTATCAACTTTGTAAGAGTGAGGGTGCCAGAAACTGCCCCAGAAGTGAAGAGAGAGCCACACGCAAGTACAAGCACAGAAAGCCTTGCTTCTGCACAAGTAAGATATTTACCATTTTAACGTATGAAGTAGAGTGGCATGGCATCAAGTGTTGATTCATTGCTTTTAGCTTGTGGATACCTACATGAATGCAGGATTTGTGTTAATGTCTTTTTATTACCTTTGTAATGTGAATTTAGAATAAAGCGTCATAGATTGTTGATGATAACTTGTTTATAATGCATTTTTAGTTTGCTACTATTTTCTTGTCATTCACTATTATTTTTATCCCCCTCCATGTTAGAACCCAAGACGTTCTACAGTTCTGCAGCGAGAGGTAGATTTGTGTGATGTGTGTATGCTTAACTACCAATAGATCTAGCACAATGACAAGTAGGATGAAAATAACAAGAAATGAAACCAATTGTTAAACATTTTTACTGTGATTTGCATTCATCTTGACGTTTTCCACGTCTGTACAGTTGTTACAGTAATGGAAAATGTATGAGTGCTGTGACCCCCAGTTGAGTTATATTTCCCCTCTGATAATTGCTTTTGATAACCAGTAATTATCTTTATTGATCTGTTGAGCCACATGATTGATTAAATTAGTCAGCATGTTAAAGTGCTTGCATCTGATTTGCCTTTCTCCCCAAATATTGAGGTCTCATTTTGCTGAATTTACTTGTTGCCATAGGACTAGTATAGTGCTATTAAATGCCATAAAAATGATTGTTGCATGGATGCATGCTTGGTGCTGAGTTCTAAGTGTATAAGGACTCCTAGTTAGAATTATGTGTCCACTGCTATCAGTTGGTTTAGAGACACTGCGTTGTGACTTCTACAACCCATGACATTACTAATTAGGCAGCCACTGATGTTTCTATCCTTTCCCCAAGCATGCATTTTGCCCTCTCAACCACACAACTCATGAAAGTACATTTTAATTCTCTCGGAGTGTGTAGTTGACAGAATAAGATCACTATCGGTCATAATTATTTTTTTTTATTGAGGTTTTTGCATCATTAAACATAAGAACAATAACAATCTAGGTAAACAATGCCGCAGTGTTCATAGTATTGTTGTCATTTCAGTACATTGCCAGTCTCACTTTTACAGCGTTATCCAACATTGTAGTTTGGGGAGGGCATCCACAGTTTAATTGTACACATTGTCTTTTCTATTTTGTCAACAATTCAATTTTAACTTTGCACTTTATCTGTCGACATGTGGGGGGGGGACCCGCTCTCCGTGCAAAACACAGTGCTGCTATATCTCGTCTCTGTCTATGTGCTGAAGCCAGTTCGTGAATGGGGCCCATATGTCTTTGGGTCGGGATCTGGCTGGTAGTAGCTCCCAATAGCAGGTTAGCTGGTCCCTGCAGTAAGTTATGTCCCTTATCCAGGCCTGTATTGATGGGGGGGTTGTTGCTCCCCAGTGCAATGCCACCTGCCTTTTGGCCAGCAATAATAGTAGCGCCGTTAGCCTTCTCGCCGAGGGCGGGGTATCGCTTACATAACCCAGCAGCGTCACTATGGGGACCCTCGGTAGTGTCTGCCCAGTGATGGACTCAATATGGTTGAGTGTTTTAGTCCAAAAATTGGCCATGGTCGTGCACTCCCATGCTACATGTATGAAATTCGCCCCCGGGCTTCTGCAGCGCCAGCAAGACGCATCCGACCTCAGTCCCATACGGTGTAATTGTGTAGGAGTACGATACAAACGGTGTAGGTATTTAAAGTGTATTAGTCGTAGTCTATAATTTTGGGATAGCTGCTCTAGCTGTCCACAACAGAACTTCCACTGCTCATCTGTGATTGCTTCTCCTATGTCTGCCTCCCACGCTGTGCGGGATACAGGGACAATAATTGGTGATTCTTTCTGAGTGATGGTGTATATGCGTGTCACCAACTTGCGAGCGGAGTTTACTGTTAACATATGTTCTAACGCAGGCAGTGATGGGGGGCGGGGCTTCAGGGAATGTGGTATATCTAGCACGACATGCTGCACATATTTGATAGTACAATAGTGCATCTAGTGCCGATCGTTGCGGTGTATTGCACATTTGCTGGAGTGTTAGGAATTGCCCTCCTGGGTATATGTCTGTGCCGGTTACTAACTTGTTTAGTCTCGCCCTATGCTGGGCATTCCTGTCCTGCATCGGGGAGATCAGTGGATTATTAGCTAACGGCATGGCCGGTGCATATAGGCTGGGTATTTTCGCACGTCTGCGTAACCCGTGCCAAGCCCATCTCAACGTTTCTGTGGTGTCAATCTCATCCCGTGGGCGTTTGTACTCCTGATATAGTGCAGTGTTCAGGGGAAGGGGTGCTACCTTATCTATTTCAATGGCCACATGCGGTTGGAATGGTATTGGGTACTGCCAGAATTGTAGGAACTGGGCCTGGGCACTATATGCGTATAGCGCAAAGTCTGGAGCCCCAAACCCCCCTTGTTCCAGAGGTAGTGTGAGTATTTCCCAGGCTATCCTTGGCTGTTTACCCGCCCACACCAGCTCAATCATATGTGACCTGAGACGCCTGAAGAAATGTGCGGGTAATATTATTGGAATGTTGGCGAATAAATATAGCAGTTTAGGGAGGATGATCATTTTGGTGAGGGCAATGCGACCCGCCAGGGATAGCGGCAGGTTTTTCCACCTCTTTATCTTATTCTCAATACAGTCCATCGTTCTGCCATAGTTCGCAGACCATATTTCTTGAAGATTGCCGCTGATCCAAATAGCGAATTGGCCCATCGGCCCTGGAGATTGGATAGTCGGTGTTGAAAAAGGGTGTTCCTGTAGTTAGTGGAAGTATGGTGGATTTTGCCCAGTTGACTTGAATGCCTGATAGGCCTTCATATCTCACTAGTTCCCTGTGACTGGTGCGAAATTTACAGCCGGATCAATCTGAAAGAAACACATAGTGATAGATTCCTTACCTTAGAATATCCCCAGGCGTCAGACTGGATCCGGAAAGTTTTCGTCAGCAGTATCCCTGCGCGTCGGTAGGGGCGTCGTGCGGCTCCGCGTCCGTCGTTGGCGTCGTGGTTGCCGAGATGACGTCGCGGTAGCTACTTAGACGCCGCCCTCGCGCGCTGACGTCAGTTCTTTCTTTTTCCGCGCCAGCAAGCGCAGATCCGGAGAGAGCGGTACCCCTAGTCTCTTTTTGACTAAGTTTTTGAGATCTTTTTCTCACCTTTTTTCGAGTCGATATCGACTCCTGGTGCAGTTAGGGATGCCCGGTTTTAAATCCTGCGAGGACTGTCATCGGATGATGTCGGTGACGGACCCGCACCGGGTGTCTCTCTTCTGCCTGGGGCGCGACCATGACCCCAAGTCGTGCCCCGACTGCCGGTCCATGGCTCCGAAGTCTTTGCGGGAGCGGTCCCGAAAGCTACTTGAAGCCCGGCAGTCGGCTCCGTGCCGTGACAGGTCCCGGTCTAGAGAGAGGTTGAGGGACCGTGCGCGGAGTCACCATCGGCGATCGTCGGGATCGAAGTCTTCGCACTCAGGGTCAGGTAAGACGAAGCACAAGAAGTCAAAGAAACGTCATCGTTCTTCGACTTCCCCCTCGCCGGTCGCGCGACGCGGCTGAGGGTACGGGTGGTGCCACCCCCACGGCTCCGGCGCAGTCCATGGAGTCGCCGCCCGACTATCCCCCCCTTCCCGGGGTCGGCGGCGACTCCGGCCCAAATACAGGACTTCCTGTCGGCCATGGCTCGCCTCTTTGGGCCGTCGGGTCCCGCCGGTGCGCCTTCGGGCCCCGCGGTCCTGCCTGGGTGTCCTCGCGTTTCATCGCCGGCGGCTCCGGCGTCGCTGTCGGCTCCGGCCCTGGCGCCGCAGGACACCCTTGGATCCAGGCCTGGATCCCGCTCGATGCCGGTTGACCTCGTTAGACCTCCACCGACGTCGACCCCACCGGCACCGATCCTGACGCCGCCCGCTCCTCGGGACGACGTCGACCTCCGGTTCAGCCCCGAAGTGGACGCGCAGCGGTCGATGCCGTTCTCGACGCCGTTTGGGGATTTCTATCCCCATGTCCCTGCTCCTTATTTTCAGCCTGTTGAACAGCCTGAGGAGCAAGGGGAGGAGTGGGAGGGGTCGGACGACCCTCTCGCTGCAGCCTGCGAGTCTGAACAGGACTGGGCTGAGGAACTGGGGAAGCCAGTGGTCTGCATACCTCACCAGACCTTGGCATGCTGTCTCCTCCTACCGTGGCTACGGAGGAGGGAGCCAGTTATGCAGTGGTGTTGCGTAGGGCGGCGGAGGCCCTACACCTCAAGCTCCCTACTGTGGCCGTCAGGACTAACCTCCTGACAGAGGTGCTTCAGCCAGCAGCTACTTCTGCGGAGCCGGTGCTGCCCTTTAATGAAGCCCTTTCGGACGTTCTTTTGGGCACTTGGTCCAGGCCCACCACAGGGGCTCCTGTGGATAGGAACGTGGCCCGACACCATCGCCTGGCTCCGGGTGACCCTCTTTTCCTCTCCCAACATCCCACCCCCGAGAGCTTGGTTGTCCAAGCCTCTGCTTCCCCAACCGCCTTCCCTTCCGCTCCACCGGATAGGGAATCCAAGAAGCTGAATCAGTTTGGGAAGAAGATTTTCTCTTCCACCAGCTCTGCGCTGCGGTCCGTGAACACCGCATGCCTCTTGGGCCGTTATTCCCACTGTCTGTGGGATACGGTGGCGAATGTGCTGTCTCAGTGTCCGGAGGAGGCCCGGCCTGCTCTCGCCCAGGCTGTTGCAGAGGGGAGAGACGCAGCCAAGTTCATGATCCGTTGTGGTCTAGACACCGCCGACTCACTGGGCAGATCCATGGCAACGACGGTGGCGGTTCGTCGCCACGCCTGGTTGAGAACAACTGGATTTTCCGGGGATGTCCAAAGCACCCTTATGGACATGCCCTTTGATGGCCGTCGCCTCTTCGGCGACAAAGCGGACAGCGCGTTGGAGCGGTTTAAGGACTCACGGGCTACGGCCAAGTCCTTGGGACTCTCCGCAGTCCGCCCTCCTCCGCTTTCCGCTTTTCGCTCCTTTCGTGGCACAGGAAGGGGCGCCCCGCAGCGTTCGCAACAGAGCCACGGGCCGGCGCAACAGTCATCCCAGCGCGGCCGCGGACGCGGTTTCCGCCGTGGCGGACACAGGGGCCAGCATGCGGGTCAGACCACTACCACCACCCCCGCCTCCTCTGCCTCCAAACCTTCCTAGTCCGAACTTTCAGGTCCATCACACGCTAGTGGGCGGCAGGCTCCGCCATCACCTCCCTCACTGGCGCACCATCACTTCGGACAGGTGGGTTTTAGAGATAGTCCGAAGGGGCTACTCCCTCCCCTTAGAGACTACCCCCCCAGCCATGCCACCTCAATACCACCGCATGTCAGGGGATCACTTGGTGCTTCTTCAGCAGGAAGTTGCGGCCCTCTTGGCCAAGGGGGCCATCGAGCGCGTTCCGACGCCCGAAGTAGGTCGTGGTTGTTATTCCCACTACTTTGTGGTGCCCAAGAAGGACAAAGGCCTGCGTCCTATCTTGGACCTCCGGAACATCAATCGCTTCCTCCGCAAAGAGAAGTTCAAGATGCTCACTCTAGCTCAGGTCTTGTCTGCTCTCGACCCACAAGACTGGCTGGTGGTGTTGGACTTGCAGGACGCCTATTTCCACATCCCCGTCCTGCCAGCCCACAGGCGTTACCTACGGTTCATGGTAGGCCACGAGCACTTTCAGTTTACCGTGCTCCCCTTTGGCCTTACCAGCGCCCCTCGGGTGTTCACCAAGGTGATGGCGGTGGTCGCAGCTCATCTGCGCAGATCAGGGGTGTCAGTTTTCCTCTATCTCGACGACTGGTTGTTGAAGGCGGGCTCGCCCCAGACAGTCGTCTCCCACCTCCAGACTACGGCTGACCTCCTGCACTTGCTGGGGTTCTCCATCAATGTGCTGAAGTCGCACCTGATTCCCTCCCAGAAGCTCCTCTTTATCGGAGCGGTTCTGGACACGGCGCAGTTTCGGGTCTATCCTCCCGAACAGCGAGTCCGGGACATTCGGGCTCTGATTCCCATCTTTCAGCCCCTGTCCTGGGTTTCGGTCAGAGTGACTCTGAGGCTGCTGGGCTTCATGGCCTCCTGCATCCTGCTGGTCAATCATGCCAGGTGGCGTATGCGGGCTCTGCAGTGGGACCTGAAGTTTCAGTGGACGCAGCATCAGGGAAACCTGTCCGATCACGTCCAGATCTCGGAGGGCACTGCACACCAATTGCAGTGGTGGCTCACGAACCGGCATTGGGTCGACTGCAGATCCCTCTCCCTTCCCCAACCGGAGTTCACAGTGGTGACGGATGCGTCCCTCCTGGGATGGGGAGGCGACATGGGAGAGGCGGAGATCAGAGGCCTCTGGTCTCCGGCGGAGTCCCGGCTCCATATCAACCTTTTGGAGCTGCGGGCGATCAGGCTTGCACTGAAAGCATTCCTTCCCTCTGTCAAGGGGAGAGTAGTGCAGGTGTTCACAGACAACACCACCGCCATGTGGTACTGCAACAAACAGGGCGGGGTGGGGTCGTGGGCCCTCTGTCAAGAGGCTCTGCGTCTCTAGACATGGCTGGAACATCAGGGCATGTCTCTGGGGTTCAACACCTGGCAGGTTCTCTGAACGCCAGGGCGGACGAACTCAGCCGCAGGTGCATGCTCGATCACGAATGGGTCTTCACTCGGAGGTGGCGCAAGGTCTCTTTCAGCAGTGGGGAGAGCCTTGGTTAGATCTATTCGCCACCGAAGACAACGCGCAATGTCATCAGTTCTGCGCGTTGGAATTTCCAAAGCAGCACTCGCTCGGCGACGCTTTTCGTCGCGAGTGGAGTTGCGGTCTGTTGTACGCCTTTCCGCCTATACCACTTCTGCCCAGAGTGCTGAAGAAGATCAGGCGCGACCGGGCCCAAGTCATTCTTGTGGCTCCAGACTGGGCTCGAAGAGTATGGTATCCCGAGCTACTCCGTATGACCATCGATCACCCGATCCGACTGCCTCTTCGGGAGGATCTTCTGTCGCAGCAGCAGGGGACGGTCCTCCACCCGAACCTGTCCAGCCTCCACCTCTTTGCGTGGAGATTGAGCTGCAGCAGTTGATTCCCTTCGACTTGCCTCCTGAAGTTTGTGATGTTATTCTGGCAGCCAGGCGTCCCTCTACTAAAGTGGTATACGCCTGCAGGTGGAACAAATTTGTGGCATGGTGCACAGCAAAGGCTGTGGATCCCATTTCTGCCCCTCTTTCTGAGGTTCTACTGTTCCTTCTTTCTTTGGCCCGGCAGGGCTCTGCTCTGGGCACTATCAAGGGCTACCTTTCTGCTATTTCGGCCTTTCTCAGGCTCCCTGATCAGCCCTCTCTTTTCAAGTCCCCTGTTGTAAATAGGTTTCTTAAAGGCATTACTCACCTTTTTCCTATATTCCTTTTGTGATGCCTCAGTGGGACTTGAATCTGGTTCTGACGTACTTGATGTGCGCTCCCTTTGAGCCACTTCACAACTGTCCTCTTCGTCTTCTGATGTTAAAGACTGCTTTCCTGGTGGCCATCACTTCCGCCAGGCGGGTGAGTGAGCTCCAGGCTCTTTCCTGTAAGCCTCCTTTCCTTTCAGTCCATCCGGACAAGGTTGTGCTCAGGCCCCGTCCTTCCTTTCTGCCAAAAGTGGTTACGGCCTTTCACATTGGGCAGACTATTACCATGCCCACCTTTTTTCCGCCTCCGCATCTTTCCAGAGAGGAAGAGCGGCTCCACCGTCTGGACCCAAAACGTGTGCTTTCTTTTTATCTTAACCGCACACAGCAGTTCCGGGTGGATGACCAGCTTTTTGTTGGCTACGTTGGCACCAAGAAAGGTCGGGCGGTCCATAAGAGAACCATCTCCCGCTGGGTTGTCTTGTGTATCAAAGCCTGTTACTCTTTGGCTAAAAAGGAACCTCCGTTGGGGCTGCGTGCTCATTCCACCAGAGCTACTGCAGCCACTACTGCTTTGGGACGTGGTGTCCCCCTGTAAGACATATGTCAGGCAGCCACGTGGGCCTCGCTGCACACGTTTACCAAACATTACTGCCTGGACAGCCAAGTCCGGAGAGACGGCTTCTTTGGCCGTTCTGTTCTCCGTGACTTTCTGGTGTGATCTTTGTTCGCAGACCCACCACAGGGGTTGGTATTGCTGGGGTATCTATTCTAAGGTAAGGAATCTATCACTATGTGTTTCTTTCAGATGCACAAGTTACTTACCTTCGGTAACGATATATCTGTAAGAAACATTAGTAGTGATAGATTCCTTACCGCCCCACCCATCCTCCCCGCTCTGCTAACTGATTTCTAGGGTTAAGGTCATCCCTTTCAGGGCCCTAGTTTCAATGCACCAGTGGTCAGTATCTTGCATGGCTCTGCGTTCCTGGCGCGGAAAGTCGTGTACAGAACTGACGTCAGCGCTCCGTCCAAGTAGCGCCCGCGACGTCATTTCGGCGACCACAACACCAACGACGGACGCGGAGCCGCACGACGCCCCTACCGACGCGCAGGGGTACTGCTGACGAAAACTTTCTGGATCCAGTCTGACGCCTGGGGATATTCTAAGGTAAGGAATCTATCACTACTAATGTTTCTTACAGATATATCGTTACCGAAGGTAAGTAACTTGTGCATTAGGTAGAGAGTAATGTCGTCCGCATACATGGACACGATCAGACCCCTAGTAGTAAAGCGGATACCCCGGTTAGCGTGATGTTGTCTGAGCCTAGCTGCTAATGGCTCAGTTGCTAAAGCAAATAAAGGCGATAACGGGCACCCCTGGCGTGTGCCGCGCGTAATTTTTATAGGCTCTGAGATTAACCCATTCACTCTAATCCTGGCAGTAGGTAAGGTGTATAGCAGCTTTATTTGCTGTATGAAGATGGGGCTCAGACCCAGTTGAGTTAGCAGAGTAAAGAGGAACTTCCATTCTAAAGAATCAAATGCTTTTGTAGCATCCAGCAGTGCGGCTATTGCAGGTACGTGGGGGGCTAGGTAGTGCAGCAGTGCGAATAGTGTTATGTGAGGTAGACCGTACTGGCACGAACTCGGATTGATCCGGTCTTACTATCATTGGCAGCAGTGGCTGTAGCCTATTGGCCAATAGTTTAGCAAAAAAATTTGCATCCAGATTAATTAAGGAGAGTGGTCTGTAGGAATCACAATTTGTGGGATCTTTACCTGGCTTCAATAATGTAATTATAACAGCTTCCCTCATGGTCTGTGGCAGAATCCCGTCTAGCAAGGCTTCTTGATACACCTCAAGGAGGCCAGGTGCCAGGATCTCCGCATATTCCTTGTAAAACTTGGCAGTAAGGCCATCGGCACCCGGAGCCTTGTCCGCCGGGAGACTCTGAATCACTTGTCTTACCTCTTCAACAGTAAACGGCTCGTCGAGGTATTCACGATGAGCTCTCCCTAGCCATAACAGTTCTAGTGTGTCTAAATATTCTATTGTTACAGAGTCTTCTGGGTCTGTTTGTGTGGTGTAGAGTTGTGAATAGAAGTTTTTCATGGTGGCTAGGACTTCTGTGGATGTTCTGGAAGGGGTCGTCTCAGGGTTATTGAGTTCTATAATGTGAGTAGCGCTTCTTGGGGTTCTCAGGAGATTCGCTAATGTTTTTCCTGGTCTGTCCCCCTCTCCGTACCATCTCGCTTGTGCGTATTTATGTAGAAATTTCGTTTCCCTCTCTGCCTCTTCCTGAAATGCCGTTAATTTGACACGGATCTGTGCTAATAGTCCGGGGGCGGGGACTTGGAAATATTGCTGCTCTAACTCACGAATCTCATCTTACAGTCTTTTTAGACTGTTTCTGATGTCTTTGAGTACCCCTGACTGTAGGGCTATGCAGGTCCCGTGCGTCACCACCATGAATGCCTCCCATAATATGCCCATTGAATCGACCGTGCCCGTATTTAGTTCAAAATATTCTGTGATCTTAACCCGGACCTCCTCCCTGAACACAGAGTCTAGTAGTGCGTTTGGGGGGAGGCGCCATGTGTAAGGTTGTATGCACTGCTTTGGAATGAGAAACTGAATCATGACGGGCGCATGATCAGAGAGCGTGCGCGAGTGATGCGAGACGTCAGATGTCCAGGAGTGCATATCTCTTGATGTTAACCACAAATCGAGTCTGGACCACGCGTTGTGTTGTTGGATGATACATGTCCCTTCACGAGCCCTTGGATGTAACACCCGCCATGTATCTAATAGGTAATGGTCTTCGATTATGTTGTGCAATGCTGCAGCCGCCCTTGGGAGGTGTGTGCGGGGAGTGCCTAGTCTATCGTCCTGCAGCGACAGGACAAGATTGAAATCTCCCCCCCCTCACAGCAGCACAGCTGCTCCGCCGCTTGAATCCTGTGCCATAACTGGTTAAAAAATTCCGGGTGGTCTATATTGGGTCCATATGTGTTGACAATGGTAACCTGCTGGACATAGATTGCGCCGTGTAGTATTATGTAGCGCCCTTCAGGGTCTATCACAGTCTACTGTGTTCGCCAGGGAACCCCTTTCCGTATTAAAATCGCCACCTCTCCGGGAGTAGTTGGAGTAGTTAGACAGCCATATCTCACCCCATCTATTTGAGTTGAGCCGCTTTCGAGTTGTTTCTGTCAGGTGCGTTTCCTGCAAGAGGCAGATATCCGCCCCATGTCTTGCAAGGTAGGAATGTATTAATCTGGATTTTCTGTGGTCGTTAAGACCGCGCACATTCCACGTGACACATTTTAATGTGGACATCTTAGCGTGTGTATTTACTGTGCATTATGTACGCTATGCTGGTCCCAGTCCCGTGTTGCCCCCCCATGAGTGGAGTGTCTGGCCCCCGTGCGAGTGTGGCGCGCAATGAGTAGCAGCTCGTGTAGACATTAGCAGTTTAACAGGCAGCAATACATTAAAACAACTAACTTCCCCTTCCCACCCCCCACCCACACCAACCCCCCAATCAGGTTGAGTTTCCATCCCCTTATCCAACCCAACTCTTATGAGAACAACCTAGGCGAGCCTAGGGCTGGTGAGAATTCTCCCTGGGTTTGAGTGGAGTCGCCGGCATACGCCCCTGCCCTGTATAGCAGGGTGGCCGAGCACATTACAGTTTGACTTCCATGGTGTAGTACTTGCATCTGGATCAGTTCTTATGCCGACTCGCGGTTAGTTATGGCGGTATAGCTTCCCAGTCTTTCAGACGTTGCTTGAATGGGAGGGAATAAAGCATGAGCAACAAATATCTATAATAATGGTAACATGGAGTGTAGGATTGGATCAGGTGATCCTAAGTCCATATCGGTGCACTCAGTCATTTTCGCTCAGTCTGCTGCTCGGCGACCCTTCCCTGTCGCGAGTCGCCGTCTTTCATTTTTTCAGCTCCTGTTTGGCGAACTTACATGCAGCACTGGCATCTGTGAATATGAGGGGTTTGCCATCTGTTTGCACACGCAGCTTTGCAGGGTAGAGTAGTGCATATTTAATGTCAGCCTGTTGGAGTAGTTTCTTGGCCTGAGTGAACTCCCGGCGCGCTGCCTGCACTTGTTGCGTGAAGTCTGTGTACATAGTTACTGTATTGCCCTGATACTGGAGCGCACCCTTCTCACGGGCAAGCCGCAGCACTGTGTCTGTATCCCGATAATTCAGGAGACGAGCAAGTATTGGGCGTCCTGGCGCGCCCGGCGGTGGTCTTGGGCCCAGTGTGCGGTGCGCTCGTTCAACTAGAAACATGTCTGAGAGGTCAGTCCCAAAGAGGTCCTTCAGCATATTTTTAACATATTTTTCCATGCTTGTGATGTGTGTGGACTCTGATAACGCGAACGTTATTGCGGCGGGACCTCGCCTCCAAATCTTCATTCTTTGCTTTTATTAAATGGAGAACTTTGTCCATGCGCAGCAATTGTTCGTGCGTTTCTGTCTGGCGATCATCAGTGTCTGACACTCTAGTTTCTAACATGTCCAGTCTGGCTTCGTGCTTATCGACTTTCTGTGTGACATTATCCAAGCGTGCAGCCATTGAGTCTAACTTGGAATTGATTGTCTGTAAGCTAGCCTGCACAACCTTCAACATAGACCTCAAATCTTCTTCCTGCGTCACGTCCATGGTGGCCCCAGCCGTCTCAATAGGCTGCGTGGAGCCGCCTTCGTGCTGTCTCTGTCGGTTAGTTTGGGCTGTTTCCCATCAGGTTTCCCCATTCCTTGGCTCAACGGGGAGCCCGTCGCTCAACAGCAACCGCTTAGAATTTTCGCCGCGTTAATGTCCTTGCAAGGAGGGACGTGTATTCCAGAGTGTTCAAGAGTGTTAATTTCGTGGCACGCCCTCCGCCTCTTTTTACTGCCCTGGTGCACTGAGCCTGCACGTTTTGCACGTGTTTTCTGGGGTGTATTTCTTGTGTGGTCCTCACCACTCTGGCCCCGAACACGTAACGTTGCACAGGGTCTTATAGCCAAATTTCTGGAGGTGCGGACCTTAGGACTTGAGTAGTGCGCTGTCCTTGTGAGCGCTGCCACCAGCGTCGCATCTAACGCCCAAGATGTCCGTTTTCCCTGCCTGCTAAGTCATTTCCTGTGTTGTGGCTTGTTTCTTTGGTGTCGCCTCGCCTGACTGCACCCAACTGCCGGGGCCGCGTCTCGTGTCCAGCGCGCCTCCAGGCTCCCGGCGCACACGCTGATGCCAGCGCTCTACTAAACCCAGTCAGCCGGCGCTGTGCGGAGCGGGGCCCAGGCCTAACGAGAGACGCCCCCCTGCCAGAGCAGGAAGATCCCCACAGCCCTCCACGTAATTGCAGAGGCCTAGTGCAGGTCCTCCGCTCCAGCGCGCCGCGCCCCGACCTCCGCCCGCAACTCATCAATTCCGCCAATGCGGTCTCTCGGCTCCCTCTGGCATCGGGGGTTACAGCCAACACAGCCAACCGGGTCCCCAGGTGCTCTTCTCCCCGCTCCTCAGCGCGGGTGCGTCTGATGTCCTCAGGTCGGCAGGAGCGGCGGCAGCTCCGCCCACTTCAGTCCCAGGCCGCACCAGGCCGCAAAGCCACACAAGCGTGGGAGCAGGAATCCGAGGCTCCCAGGACTCCGGAATGTCGCGTTGCGTGCTGCCCGGCTGTTGAGATAGCATCTGGTGTTTTTGATGCCGAGAATCGACAGGATGTGCCCGAATAAATGACAGATTAACGGGCTCTGCCGGCAGAGCCCTCTTAGTGAGCGGCCATTTTGCAGCTCGGCTTGGCCACGCCCCCATCAGTCATAAATTTAATTACTGCTGAAACATCTAAAACAAAAGGTGTATCTATAAAGTTTTGCAATAGGCCTCAGAGTTCATTGAACAAATCTGATTTAATATCTAGCAACTCAAAACCTAGTACATTGCTGAGCTGTTGGAAATGAAAAAGGCAAGAAAATTGCCCACTTTTGAAAATAGTGTCATAACAAACCATCAGAAATGTTTGCAAGTGACTATGGATATGGCATACAAGGAGATTGGTGAACAGAGAGGGAATGAGAAGTTTTGGGCTTGAAGCCCGTCCTGCTAACTAAAGCTGTGCCATGGATGCTGATCTTGCATTGGTAATTGAGTGATGCAACATTGAATCCTCAGCTGGGTCTGGTGGCTCAGTGGACTAATGTGTCCACTGCAGGGCCTGTGTTCGACCTCATGGTCACAGGTTCAAATCCCAGCAGGTCCACTCAGTCTTTCATCCATTTGAGGACGATAGTATGAGTATCATTGATTTGGGGATGCCTTTAAAGATTTTAAAGCTGCGGCCAGGTCCTTGGGCCTTTCCATGGCCCTATGCCAACCCAGTCCGCCATACGCCTCTTTTGCGTCCACGGGAAGGGCTTCCAACCATGTCTTTACACGCCCAGCCACCCCGGTCAGTAGTCCTCACAATCTTTTTGTGGCCAAGTACGCGGTTCCCATAGACCACGTGAGACAGCCAGCCACAGGTCAAGCCAGTCAAACAGAACCCCCCTGCAACCTCCAAACCCCTTTAGTATGCCCTTCACCCGTCATGGGCATCCAGTGGGGGGCAGGATATGCTATACCTGCACCACTGGAGGTTAATTATATCAGACTGTTGGGTGTTGCAGCTCCTCCAAAGAGGCTACTCCCTCCCCTTTGTGACCACCCCTCCACCCATGCCACCTACTAAGGACAAACTGACGGAGGACCACCTCTCTTTGCTTCAACAGGAGATGTTAACTCTCTGGGCAAAGGAATCTATAGAAAAGGTGCCAGCATCAGAAGTAGGTTGTAGTTGCTATTCCTGCTACTTTCTGCTGCCCACGAAGGACGGAGGACTTCATCCTATCTTAGACCTTTGCCTTCTCAATCTGTTCCTAAAAAATGAGAAATTCTACATGCTCCCACAAGTCCTGTCTGCCCTAGAACCAGGAGACTGGATGGTATTGTTGTACTTGCAGGACGCTTATTATCACATCCCTGTCCTGCTGTCCCAAATGTGCTACATCGGTTCCTAGTAGGCCAAGAGCACTTTCATTTTTCCATGCCCCCCTTCAGCCTTACCAGCGCCCCTCGGGGGTTCACGAAAGTGATGGCTGTGTTTGCAATTCACCCGTGGAGGTCAGGGATTCCAGTCTTTATCTACCTCAGTGATTGGCTGTTGAAGGCGGGCTCGCTCCAGGCAGTTATCTCGCACCTCCAAAACTACGGCAAACCTTCTGCAATCGATGGGGTTCACTATCAATGTGCCAAAGTCACACTTAACTCCCTCTCAGACTCTCCCTTTCATCTTAGCTGCTCTGGACACATTGCAGTTTCTGCCTTATCCTCCCGAGCGCCGTGTCCAGGATATTCAGGCTATGATACAGATGTTTCAGCCTCTATCCTGGGTTTTGGTGAGACTGACTCTGAAGCTGTTGGGCCTCATAGCCTTCTGCATCCTTCTTTAGACACATGCCCACTGACATATGAGGGGTCAGCAGTGGGACCTGAAGTGGGCACAGCATCAGGGGAATCTATTCAACATAGGCCAGATCTCGGAGACCTGCAGTGGTGGCTAATGAACTGCGATTAGGTCAGTGGCAGACCCCCTCTCCCTTTCCCACCCAGAGTTGTCTGTGGTGACAGATGCATCACGTCTGGGCTGGGGCAGCCATCTCGTAGAGGTGGAGATCAGAGGAATCTGGTCTCTGGCGGAACCCGGACTCCACATCAACCTGTTGGAGCTCTGAGCAATCCGACCAGCATTGAAGGATTTTCTTCCTTCAGTCAGAGGAAGGCTGGTTCAGATGTTCATGGACAACACCTCCATGTGATATTGCAACAAACATGGCAGGGTGGAGTTGTGCCCCTTTATCAAGAGGCTCTGCGCCTCTGGACATGGTTGGAACATCAGGGCATATCCCTGGTGATTCAATTCCTGGTGGGCTCTCTGAACAACAAGGTGGACGAACTCAGTTGTTGATACCTAGCGGATCAGGAATGGCATCTCCATCCGGAGGCAGTGCAAGGTCTCTTCCAAGAATGTGGAGAGTCTTGGTTGTATCTGTTTGCCTCTTCTAAGAACGTGCAATGTCAGCAGTTTGGCACTCTGGAGTTTCCAAGGCAGCTCTCGCTCGGAGACGCTTTTTGTCTTGTGTAGATTAGGCCTCCTGTACGCCTTTCTGCCAATAACACTCCTGCCAGAGTTATCAAGAAGATCAGGAACGACCGGCCTTAAGTCATTCTGGTGGCTCAGGATTGGGCACGGAGAGTGTTGTATCCCAAGCTGTTGAGTATGGGTACTCCGATTAGGCTGCCTGTTCGAGAGGGTCTTCTGTTGCAGCAACAGGGCAGGGTTCTGCAGCAGAACCTGACAACGCTTCGCTGTCATGCGTGGAGATTGAGTGGCGACAGTTGACAGCTTTCAACCTTTCTCCCAAAGTCTGCAATGTTCTCTTGGCAGCCAGGCTTTTCTCTACGAAGACGCTATATACCCTCTGTTAAATCAAGTTTGTGGCAAGGTGTGCAGATGAAAAAGTTGACCCCTTATCTGCACCACTTTCTCAGGTTCTTTTGTTCTTTCTCTAGCACAGCTGGGTTCAAAGGCTATCTTTGTGTCATCTCTGCATTTTTGCGGTTGCCAGATCGGCCATCCCTATTCAAGTCCCCTATTGTATATAGGTTTTGAAAAGTCTCCATGTGTGCTTTTTTTGAGCTGTTACACAACTGCCCTTTGAGGCTTCTTACTATAAAAACGACCTTTCTAGAGGCAATAACAACTGCCCGGAGGGTCAGTGAGCTGCAGGCTTTGTCATCTCAGCATCCATACCTTGATATCTACCCAATCTGAAAGAAAGTTAGTTATAGATTCCTTACCTTAGAATCCCCCCCCAGGCGTCAGACTGGATTCGGAAAGTTTTTCGTCAGCAGTACCCCTGCGTGTCTGAAGGTGGCATCGGTCGACTCAGTGTCCGTCGTCGTGGTCGCCGGGATGACGTCGCGGAAGTTACATAGATGCCGCCCTCGCGTGCTGACGTCAGTTCATTCTTTTTCCGCGCCAGCAAGCGCAGATCCGGGAAGAGCGGTACCCCCAGTCACTTTTTGACTGATTTTTCTGCGACTTTTGTCGACTTCGTTTTCGAGTCTTTAACCGACTCCTGGTGCACGAGGGATGCCCGGTTTCAAGGCCTGCGGTTCCTGTTCCCGAATGATGTTGTGACTGATCCGCACCGCGTGTCTCTCTTCTGCCTGGAGCGCGACCAGGACCCCCAAGTCGTGCTCCGACTATCTAACCATGGCCCCGAAGTCTTTGCGGGAGCGGTCCCGAAAGCTCCTCGAGGCCCGGCAGTCGGCTCCGCGTCGCGCAAGGTCCCGGTCGCCTGGGAGGTCGAGGGTCCGATCGCGGAGTCATCATCACTCCTCTTCTAAGTCTTCGCACTCTGGGTCAGGTAAGTCGAAGCACAAGAAGAAGTCGAAGAAGCATCGTCGCTCTTTGACTTTCCGTCGACGTGACGCAAAGTGCGGGTGGTGCCCCTCCCGCGGCTCCGCGTGCGGATCCTTCAGGGTCGAATGCGGCCTTCCCGGGAGCGACCCCTGCCCAGCTTCGTCAATTTTACGAAGCGATGCATGCCATCTTTGGGCAGCCCGACTCGGCCGGCGCGCCTTCGGGCCCCGAGGACTCGGTTGGGGGCTCTAGGCCTTCGACGCCGGCGTCTTCGGCCTCTGCACCGCAGGGCCCCCTTGGATCCAGGCCTGGATCTGGATCGGCGCTCGTCGACCTCGTTACACCTCCACCGGCGCCGACTGCACCGGCACCACGTCCGCAGCCGACGCCAGCTGGACCCCCAGCCGGCGTCGACCCCAGCTTCCACCTCGATGTGGACACGGAGCCGGACCGGCGTCGGCCGACGCCGGATCCGGCGCCGATGGGTACTTTTGTCCCTGTGTTACACCCTGGCCATTTTCAACCAGATAGGCAGCCAGAGGAGGGTGAGGAAGACTGGGAGGGGTCGGGTGACCCTTTGACAGACCAGTTGGAGTACAATCCGGACTGGAGAGAGGAACTGGCAGTCTGGATACCTCCCCAGACCTATGCATGTTGTCTCCTCCTACCATGGCTACGGAGGAGGGAGCGTCATACGCAGTGGTGTTGCGTAGGGCGGCCGAGGCTCTCAACCTCGAGCTTCCTACGGTGGCAGAGGTGCTTCAGCCGGCAGCGAGCTCTTCGGAGCCCCTGCTGCCGTTCAATGAAGCCATGCAGCGCCTGTCACAGCGCCATGTCGGTGATGGATCCACACCTGATTTGCCTCTGGTGCCTGGAGCGCGACCACGACTCGAAGTTGTCCTCTGACTGCTGGGCCATGGCTCCAAGAGCTTTGAGGGAGCGGTCCCTAAATCTTCTTGCGGCCCGGCACTCGGCACCACGCCTCCCGACTCCTAGGAGGTCTCGTTCACGGTTCCGGTTGAGAGCAAGGTCTGGGCACCGCTTCAGGAGTCACAAGTCCTTGTCCTCCCACTCGAAGTCGTCTGTTAGGTCAAGTAAGAGGCATAGGAAACACAAGAAGTCGAAGCATGCTTCGACTTCTGTCTGTCTGTCAGGTGTCAGGTGACGCGATGGAGGAGCCTCAGCGTCTTCTGAACCTGGGCCTGGGCCGGCTCCATGCTTCCCCCACCTTTCTGGGAGCCAGAGTGAACCCTGCCCAACTTAAAGAATTTTATGACGCATTGTGACTCATATTTGGGCGGCCTGACCCTACTGGTGCACCTTCGGGCCCCAGAGGGTCAGAGGGAGCTCCATCGGATTCCGGCGCTGGCTATGCCATTGCGACCATCCCCTGTGGCAACAGCCCCATTCTGATTCCAGACAACCCGGAGCTGGTACCACGTCGACCGATGTAGATACCAGCGCCAACTGAACCTCCACGTTGTAGGTCATTTCCTGAGCTCTATTCCGAAGGGCTAGAAGTGGAAGAAGATTAGGAGGGGTCACTGGACCCTTTGGAAGACCAGCCTTATCATGAAATGGACTGTTTTGAGGAGTTGGGTGAGGCCAGTGGACTGGACACCTCTCCAGATTCTGGCATGCTTTCTCCCCTTACCATGGCTATGGAGGAGGGAGCATCATTTGCTATGGTGCTGCGAAGGGTGACTGAGGCCCTGGACCTTCAGCTACCTTCGGTGGCGATCTTGACGACGGTCTTGCAGCCAGGTGTCTCCTCTTTTGAACCCTTGCTACCCTTTAATGAGGCCCTTACAGACGTCCTACTGGGTAGCTGGTCCAAATCCAGCACAGGGGCTCCTGTGAATAGAATGAACGCCCACTGCCACTGCCCTGCTCCGGACGACTCAACCTTCCTCACCACCCACCCTACTCCAGAGAGCTTAGTGGCCCAATCCTCTACCTCCCATGTCGCGTTCCCTTCCACTCCCCCAGAGTCGCGTTCCCTTCCACTCCCCCAGACAGAATCCAAGAGACTGGATAGTTGGTATAAGACATGTTTTTCTTCCACCAGCCTTGCATTGCTGTCTGTGAACACCACATGCTTATTGGACCGTTATTCCCACTCCCTGTGGGAAACGGTTGCACAAGTGCTACCACAGGTCCCAGAGGAGGCCCGGGCCATCCTGTCCCAAGTGGTATCCAATGGGAGAGATGCAGCAAAGTTCGCCATCTGTTGTGGTCTCAACATAATCTACTCACTGGGCAGAGTGATTTCATCAACTGTGGCTGTTCGACGCCACGCCTGGTTGAGGACTTCTGGCTTATTGGGGGATGTCCAGGCCTCTGTCATGGACATGCCCTTTGATGTCACCCGTCTCTTTTGAGACAAGGCTGACCTGGTGCTTGAGTGCTTTAAGGACTCATGGGCTACAGCCGAGTCCAAAGGCCTCTCAGTGATCACTTTGCACCAGTCTGCCTTTCGCCCTTTTCATGGCTACGGAAGGGGCTTTCGGATGCGCCGGTCGTATCCCAGCCACAAGACCGTGCAGGTTCAGCAACCTCAGCGCGGTAGAGGGCACAGTTTGTTCCAACCCCGTGGGTCGGGCGTCCAGAGGTCGGGTCAAGCCCCCCCCACATAGCCTCAGCCTCCAAACCGTTCTAGTCGTGCCCTTCACGATCGTGGGTGGCCAGTTGGTGGTAGGATCCGCCATCACCTCCACTGCTGGCATGATACCACATCGGACAGGTGTGTCCTTCAGATAGTCCGAAGGGGCTACTCCCTCCCCTACGAATCTACTCCTCCCTCCATGCCTCCATCTTATGACCGGCTGATGGAGGATCATCTAAGGGAGTCTTAGAGAGGGATCCAGCACCAAAAGTAGGCTATGGTTGTTATTCCCACTACTTTCTCGTCCTGAAAAAGGACAAGGGCCTTTGTCCTATCCTAGATCTACGAGCCCTCAACTACTTCCTCTAAAAGGAAAAGTTCAAGATGCTCACTCTAGCTCAGGTTCTGTCTGCCCTGGACCCAGGAGACTGGATGGTAGCTTTGGACTTGCAGGACCCCTATTTCCACATTCCCGTCCTGCCTGCCCATCAGCACTACCTGCGGTTTACGGTAGGCCACGAGCATTTTGAGTTCACCGTGCTCCCATTTAGCCTTACCAGCGCCCCTCCGTGTTCACCAAGGTGATGGCAGTGGTTGCAGCTCATCTGCGCAGATCAGGGGTGCCAGTCTTCCCCTTTCTCGGCGACTGGCTGCTGAAGGCGAGCTCGCCCCAGGCTGTCGTCTCCCATCTCCATACTACTGCGGACCTCCTGCATTCGCTGAGGTTCACTACCAACGTGCACACGTCACACCTGACTCCCTCTCAGACACTCCACTTAATCGGAGCCATTCTAGATACAGTGCAGTTCCAGGCTTATCCTCCGGAACGGCGAGTCCAGTATATTCAGGCTATGATACTGATGTTTCAGCCTCTGTCCTGGATTTCGATGAGAAGGACTCTGAGGCTGCTGGGTCTCATGGCCTCTGGCATCCTGCTAGCGACATATGCCAGATGGCATATGCGGGCTCTGCAGTAGGACCTGACGTTCCAGTAGGCGCAGCATCAGGTGAATCTCTCCAACATGGTCCAGATCTCGAAGAGAACTGCACAGGATTTGCAGTTGTGGCTGACAAGCCGCGTTTGGCTCACAGGCAGAACCCTCTCCCTTCCCCAATCAGATCACACATTAGTGACCACTGCATCATTCCTGGGATGGGGCGGCCACCTGGGAGAGGTGGAGATCAGAGGACTCTGGTCTCTGGCGGAATCCAGACTCCACATCAACCTGCTGCAACTTCCAGCGATTCATTTGGCATTGAAAGCCTATCTTCCTTTCATCAAAAGGAGGCTAGTACAAGTGTTCACAGACAGCACCACCGCCATGTGGTTCTGCAACAAGCAGGGTGGGGTGGGGTTGTGGTCCCTTTTGTCAATAGGCTCTGCGTCTCTGGACTAGGCTGGAACATCAGGGCATATCCCTGGTGGTTTAACTATTTATTGTTGTGTTACAGGTATCTAGGGGCCTAGTACATTAAGGGTCATCAAATGTCAACCCTACTTTAATTTGTTGCACATGCATTTGCTATGCCTGGATCCCGTGTTTCCGTCCGGAAGAATGCCAGAGACTCGCACGAGCCATCATACAGAAATATTTTTATGGTGTGTGTGGCGATGGGGTACTAATTCCCCTTATCCTCAGGTTGTTTTTTTAATAACAAGTGATCCCTCCTGTGAATATAAATGTCAGTTTGGGATACCAAATTTGTTTTTAATCTTTATATTTTGCGGGTCTGTTCTTAGTTAGAAGTGCCTCCCTGACTTGAGGTGTAGGCCCACTCTCCATCAAACCGGGTTTTTGGAGAGCGTAGGGAGTTGACACCTGGTGGTGTGTAAGGACATCCGGTCACATTTTTCTGTATGTCCAGAAGTAGATTGTTATAAGGTGGAGTGCTGGCGAATATATAAGGAAAAAAAATAATCTCGGGTTTGTTGTGTTAAGAAATTTTTACACAAATCTCCCTGATGATGGAAATGGACATCCACCCATCACCCATGCTGGCTCTGTTGGAGTTAACAATGAAACTTCCATGCCATGTCAGACAGCTTGCCGTTATGGCCTTTCTGTTGGCTAAGAGCAGAGTGGCCTGTGTGTGGAGCAGGGACCGAGCCCCTGCTATTAAAGCATGGCTGTCGGACCTACTGTACTGTAATGAGCAGCTGGAAACACATTATTCTACAGTCTCCCTGGCCAGCAAGCCTAAGGTTATCTGGGCCCCAGCATATGGGCTTCGCTTTAAACATACCTAATGAATCCCATTTTACCCACTATGATACCACAAGGTTTACGTCTCCAGGATGTTGAGGGTACGACAATGTAACGGCGTTGATGTCAATATAAATAATTCTGGTATTTGTGTGTATTATGTGGCGGGCTGTTGGACCTTTGATTACAACTGTGTGTCTGGCGCAGCTCTTTCACTTTAATTGTGAGCGATGGCCGGGCATTGTATTTCCCTGCTTGCCTATTGTTATTCAACAATACTAGGACACCTGCCATGTGTTCTTTCCAGAAACATTGCTCTTTATGTAAGTTTGACTTCCGTACCTACTCTACAGATTGAATTCTGTTTTTATATCCCAATACCTAATAAAAACCTAAAGGATGCCATCGAATGGTACATTGCGCTGTTAGCCCTCTGCATACATGACCACACGTTTGACTGCACAACTGCAAGATTCAGTGTTTGATCTTTCACTGAAGGAGTAGTTCTGCTTCCAAAATGATTTAGATTTAATTATGTCGAGACTTTGGTACCTTAAGAGTATTCTTATAAAAATGGACTTTGTTGTGACACTTTTTTCTTAGAATTTGTTTTGCAGATGTTTCTAATATATAACAAGGATGACTTGCAGACATTTCTAAATGTGCATCTTTTCTTGGTAGTACCTTTCAGAAATGCTTTATGGCATGTTTGTAAATCATTTGTTGAAAGTAGTTTACAGTAAAAAAAAAAAATGCTAATTCTAATCAGTAGAAACACGGAGATGTTACACCTTTCTTTGTCTTTCAAGTAAACATCTTCTGATTCATTGTGTTATAAACGGGGTGGTTGCAAAGTTCTGTTTTCGACATCACAACCTTTGTGATAAGACTAGCAATGAATCGAGCCGGTTCCAGTATTTTTTTGTCTGTACAGCAGAGGACTGAAAAACGGAGTTACTATTTCAAAACTCATAAGAGCAATGAAAACGATGCTATTGTCTGCTGGAATCGGTACTGGTCTTTGACGTAGTGTTGTATATTAAATTAATTGTACAATATTGTGTTATGGATTTTCACCACGTCATGACGTGCTAGTCAATAGTGAGCAGGAGCAGATAAAGAGGGTGGTGGACGGGAGTCTTACCATTGTACTCCATGAAGGCAACGCCTTCTCGCTGGGCGTTGTGAGGGCTGACAGATTGCGGTTGTGGCTTTTGGAAAATGTATATGTGTTGAAAATACGATCACTATTAATAAGGCGAAGGTCAGCTGACATGGACAGCTCAGCCATTTCGAGGCATTTTTTGCCCTTCACAATGGTACTAAGGCCTGGCATATTCTCCAGGTTAATGCCCGTATTTGACTATGCCGCAAATTAGAGATGGATATTTACATCATACTCTCTGTGCTTCGGCTGCCGTTTCCCTGCAGCACCTGTGCTCTTGTGCTAGTCTCCACTTTGTGACCACCAAGAACTCCCAAAAAAGTTTGAATAATTAAGCATCCCTTCAGTTGAATAATGCACAGGCTCAGTGGTCAGGCGATACAGCTACCACTCATTCAGTCAGACTCCTTTGTGTCATACCGTTTCTTTTTCGATGTACCTGTATAAACAGTTTTCGCGTTCTGTACCTTACAGGTACACATAATGTTTTACAAACTTCTAATTAAATAAACAGTAATTTTTATTTTAAGCGTAAACTATCTTGTGCTGAACGGCTGTTCGAGCGAAGGCCCAGCCAGGTATGTGACTAGAGGGAACAGGATCCTTAACACAGGGCAAGAGCCCCGTCGTATCCTTTGGGAAAGCCCTCGCGTGCCCCTTGCCCACTTGTTGGCAGGAAGGGCAACAAAAGAGGGCAACGGGTATGAGAAGGGCAGCTAATGGTGGTAGGCGTGGAAGCCGACGGTGTTCGAACGGGCCTGTGGTTTTAAAGCACCCTCACTAGGCCCCTGCACCTTCAGTTCTGCTGTTAGCTTGGCAGGTGCGCCGTCAATTTTGACACCATTGCACCTTTATGACGAGGAGAGAAGAGGAGCCGAACAGACCTGTCCTGCAGGAAACTTGAGGTCTGGAGCGGGCTCATCCCCTGAGGCAAAAACCCAAGAGGGGGGTGCAACGGAATTGGAGCTGCAGGCTCAGATTCCAGAGACGTTTTAAGCCATTGGCAAAGAGTGCAGTTACCTAGGGCTCCACCTTCCAAGGCCCCCGCAAACCCCCTCCCTCCCCACCGGGAAAGTACATTTTCTGTGTAGCTAATTTGCGTGTATTTCTGTATCTCACCCTGTAAGATATATTTCAATATTGTTAGGCAATAGCTCAGTTCTTCGCCGCCTATTTTGCTGCTAGCTACACAGCAGCATTGGGACAACCAGGTGAAACAGACGTCCATGGCAGTGACAAGGCAGTCCACGAAAGTCAAGCGGCACTGCCGTTGAGATGGAGAGAGCGGCAACTGGAGTGCATGGTCGGGATGGCTGCTGAATCATGTCCTAGGAGGCAACTGACTTGCAACATTGGGTCCAAGAGAGAAGTCAGGCAGCACCTGGTGACCAGAGCAACAATGAGCATTAGGGGAGGATGGGAGGACAGAGATAAACAAAGAAAAGACCAAGGGCATCAAGCATCGAAAGCCATGGCAAAGACAAGGCAGGCGAATGCCTGAGATACAGAACAGCCAGGTCCATCTTCTGAAGCCTCAATGGTGGGCTCAGACAGCGTATTGCTTCAATCCTCAGTGGCACACAGGAAGAATGGTTAGGATAGCAGCATGATTCGGCAAGGATGTATGTGGGCTGTAAATGGCATTCAGACAGCATCATAAGTTGAGAGCAGAAGCATCAACAGCAGGAGTGCATTCAGTGAGTTCAAACATACAACAGGGGATGTTGAGGTTGAGTGGCCCACAGACTTATGCAACAATGCGAAAAAGGACTAGACAAAAGTTGGGTCCAACCCACCTACACGTAACACCAGAAAATGGAAGAGCAGAGGAAGATGAGGATGACACTGCAACAAGGCAGTGCTGTGGTGCAGCCAGCAGTAATGGGCGTACCTCCCAAAAGAGGAATAATAGTGAGGGCGCCTAGCAGCAGGCAGAAGACATGGCACACCTTCCCCTCCGTGGACAAACATGCAAGCGACCTGCAAACCAAGCAATAAAGGGGCAAAAGGGAAAACTGGGGCGATCGGCCAAACCATATGGCAAATTGTAAGTGGATTGGGCCTAAAAAACAGGGCAATGCCCCTTTCACAAGCCAAGGTTTTGGGCCCAGGTTAGGGCCATACACTGCTAGCGCTCATTCAATAGCTTTCTCTTACATGCAGTCCAGGGTGAGTAGTGGCAGCCACATGCCACCCTTTGAGAGGACAGCCCCCATCAATGTGACCACAAGAAACCCAGCAGGATGGTCTACCTTTGGCATGAGCATGCAGTGCAAAGAGTTAATCCTCTAGTAGCGTGGACAGGTCAAGGGACAGCAGCAGCCAATGGGTTCATGAACTGAGGAGCAACATGAGACTATCTCTGTGCAAGCCTCTAATGGTGCCAAGAACAACAAGTTTGGCAAGTATGATCGCAGTAAATGTTAAGGAATGAATATGGCCTAAAGATTACACAGACATTTTCACATTTTTAGAAATGCATCATACTGGTTTGGACTTGTTGGTGCAGGACAAGTAAGATGGAAAAAAAGAGGGAGAAAACAAGAGTGAGGAAGGAGAAGAACATAGATGACTATCTCAATGCCTTTCCAATTCCTAGCATGCATATTTGTTGACAAATTCCCATTCAGTGAGCCTGCAGCCTCTGGCTCTAAGAGGCCAGATTCATGATGCTTAAAGGATGTTTGGAGGGGAAAACATTGCTAAGTTACGATGAGGGCTTCAGGTTGAAGATGAAGATATGCCTAGTCATTGAGTGGGATCACAAAGACAGGGGGTAAACACACAAGATGGTGTTAACAAGGACATGGGATCTTGAAATCCAAACTGTCCTATTGTCGAAATCCTATTAAAGAGAGACCAGACAAATGCCCAAAAACTATTCAGGGAACAGAGGGCAAAGGGGCACAAGTTGTATGTACCGAAAGTTCGAGAAGGGGGATTACGTCTGTGGACCAGCTTGTAAATTCAGGTGTGTGTGATTGGGAGCATGCTGTTAACGAGTGCAAGGCCCCAGGTGATAGCCCAAAATAAGTACGCCATCAATGCTTCCAATGTCCAATGGTACAATAATTGCCAGATATGATGGCAGATATGGTCATATATTAGACCATATCTGGAACACCTACCAGGGAACAAGAAAAATGAGGTGAATACTATTCTGCAGAAAGGGGAACAGACGTCTGTCAGAACTGGTAAAATTCCGTTGGGTTCCTCAGGAGCAGTACCCTCAAGAAGCCCACCTTCCAGCAGCCTTGACTCAAGCTTAACTGCACTGAGTATCAAAGTGGCTAGACGGGGGAAGGGAATTAGGGAGGGTACTGCGGGGAGGGAGACCTGGAACGAGACGTTGTCCTTGATTAGCTTTCCTTTCGTGCTTAGTAAACTCTTTGACTATATTTAACATGGGTTAAACAATGACAACATACCTGTAAAAGAAAAGCAGGTTATGCATAGAACAGTCGTTGTGTACGTCTTCTCAGGCTTCACTGGCAATTTCTGTTCCTATAATTCTCAAGGATACAATGTTATGGCTAAACAACCATGTTTCTAAACGAAGCACACATTCATATAAAGAGCCACTTGGCTTTAGACACAATGTTTCCGTAATGATGTGCTTTAACCACTGTTAAATATCACAGTGGACTTCCAACAACCTTTTTGCAATACACAACACATTACATATGCTAATGAGGCAGATTAATATTCAAATGCCCAAGGGAGCGCTTCAGCGCTATGTATCAGAGTTCAAATATGCAAATGTCCAGGAAGCGCATCAGCGCGATACACGGAGTCCAAATATGCAAATGTTCAAAGAGCGCTTCAGCGCAATGTGACCGAATGCCAAAGTCATCAGGTATGTAAATGCCCCCAAGAGCGCTTCAGCGCGATGTGCCAAAAATGCCAGTCATCAATATGTAAATGCCCAAAGAGCGCTTCAGCGCGATGTGCCAAGTTGCCAAAATCACCAAACATGAAAATGACCAAAGAGCACTTCAGCCCGATATACAAAATGCCAAAATCGCCAAACATGTAAATGACCAAAGAGCGCTTCAGTGCGATGTACAACAGTGTCAAAATCACCAAACATGTAAATGACCAAAGAGCGCTTCAGCGCGATGTACAAAGTGCCAAAATTACCAAACATGTAAATGCTCAAAGAGAGCTTCAGCGCGATATGCAACTTTCTTTCAAAATGCAAAATAACAAAAACAGCAAATAATAAAAACAGCACGTAGTTCCTTTCACGATGCTGTTGGTTAAGAAAGGAAAGATCCTACCTGATTGTAGCTGAGAGAGGATCTACAACCTGGGAAAAGAAAACAGAAGTCTCCTTGCTGCAACCGTGATCTTCTTTCAGCAACCGGAGAACAGGAACAGCTGCTGCTCAAGCTCAGGGTTCTCAATAACCAGCAATGAGAACAGGGTGTGGCCCATATTTAAAGGGCTCAGGAAGAAGCTTCCAGATTCCAGCTCACAGGTAAACTACTGGAGCTGAGACGGGACAATAGGCCTTGAAAACATCATAGTCTGCAACAAGCATTGGCACAGACAAATGACAGTCACAACAAGCATTGGTAAAAACAATAGAAAACAGTAAACCGGTGCCAGTCAAGGTGCACCAGGAAACTGACGTGGCAGAATCATGACAGTCCACCCCATCAAAAGTGCTCACACTGCCAGTCATGTGGGAGCCTCTGGATGCTGTCCGTGAAATTTATGTATCAAACGTGGTGCATGAATAGCATCACTTGGTTCCCATGAGTCTTCGTCTGGACCATAGCCTTTCCATGAAACCAAATACCACAATTTTGCTTGTATGCGTTTACTACCCTTTATACTGTGTACTTCATATTCTTCATGATCTCCAACGAGGAGAAGTGGTGGACCAGCTTGTTGTTTGGTCTTTGCTGGTTTTAACAACGAAGTGTGAAACACAGGATAGATTTTCATGGAGCTTGGTAATTTCAATTTAAATGCTACTGGATTTACACATTTTTCGATCTCAAACGGTCCAATAAATCGTGGATGGAATTTATATTTCTTTTTGAACTGAAAATTTCTTGTAGAGAGCCAGACTAAGTCACCAGTCTTGTACTTTGGTCCTATTTTTCTTTTTCTATCAGCAAATCTTTTATAGTTTGTTTTTGCTTTCTGTACGTTTCTTTGCAAATGTTTTATAATAGCAGTCATTCCTTGTAATCTAGAGTCCAAAGTCGGTATATTAGTTTGAGGTTGTGCTAACAGCAATGGAGCGTAATGTGGATGACAGCCATGATTCGCGAAGAATGGTGACATGTTCGTGGAAGCATGCTTTAAATTATTGTAGGCGAATTCAGCTTCCCGGAGGAGATTCACCCATGAGCCTTGTTGTTTAAATAAATAGCATCGTAGATATTGTTTTAATACCTGGTTCACTCGCTCTGTTTGGTCATCCGATTCCGGATGGAAACTTGTGAACAAGTTTCTTTTTATCTGTAAAGTGTTGCACCAAGCTTTCCATACTTTTGACGTAAATTGTGCCCCTCGATCGGAAGTAATAGTGCGAGGCAAGCCATGTAATCTTACTATGTTTTGAACCAGTAAGGTTACTAACTGAGTTGCTGTTGGCATTTTCTCACAAGCAATAAAGTGAGCCATCTTTGACAGTCTGTCGACCACCACTAAAATGGTGGTTTTCCCTTGATCCTTGCTAAGTCCGTAATAAAGTCCATGGATATATCTTCCCAGAGCCGCGTTGGAGTAGGAAGGGGCTGCAATAATCCTTTTTTGGCTCTATGATCTCCTTTAGCTTGAGCACAAACGTCACATTGAGTTATATATTGGATAACATCTTGTCTCCAGGTAGGCCACCAGAAATGTCTTTGGACAAGCTCTTGGGTTTTTGCTATTCCTGGATGTCCAGCTAATGGTTTTGTGTGACACCATTGTAAGACTTGTTTTTGTAATGATTTTGATGGAATGTATAGGAGTGTTTTTTGAAACTGTAATCCTTGAATAATAGTTGTATCTTTGTCTTTTTGTTGCCAAATTAAGATCTGTTTTAACGGCATACTTTTTCTTATGTCTTAAAAAAATTGTTCAGACATGGTAACTCCGATAATTTGTTCTTTTGGAATTATGGATGGAGGTGTAATTGCCTTTTTAGGTCTCGCGCCTAGCGTTGCACTGCGAAGCAGTGCTCGCACAGCGCGAGACATTTTGTAGGGGAAAAACGGGGATTTAGCACTGACCTAGGAATCGCACACGCTCGTGCGTGTGCGATTCCTTTTGTGCTACCCCATTGGCCTTTTCGTGCGTCTTTTTGTAAAAGACTGCACGCAATTGGCCAAAGGCGGGCGCATTGCTCCGCCCATGTCCTATTGGTGTCTATTACGCGCTTGGTGCGCGTAATAGACACCAATAGGCCATGTGGTTTCAATTATCGTGCCCAGACACGGGCGCGATAATGGAAACCAGATGGCTCGCTGTGGCGCGTGCGCACCACTTGCGGGCGTGTTTTTTTTTTTTTTTTTTAACAGTACTGCCGCTTGTTATTTTTGTTTGTAACTCGGACAGGACAAGCTGATTAATTATGGGACAAAGGCAGTGCTGCTTTCTATGCGTGCTTGTTGTCAGACCAAGTAGTATGTGACTACCAGAGTCCTAACATCACTTTTGTTTACTCAGGATCACTGTACTGCAGAAGTAAAATTATAAGTGCCCTTGAGGGATTTAGTGAATTGTCTCTTGCATCCAGCACGACAGTTGTGGTAACCTAGGTCCAGGAGGACTGATAAGGAAAAGCAAGTCCTGTGCTCCAAAAATGAGTGCCAACGCCGACTACTGTCGCAAGCTAAGCAGTGGATGCAACTCGGTGAAGCCTCAGGAAAGCGCTCTTGTCAGAAGAGGTCAGGTGAGCTTGGTTTAGGGAAAGGCAGCAGCACTGCAAAGTTCTTGTTTTTCACTATTATCTGGTGTTTATATGCCACGTTTATCGGATGCACTGTAAATAAAGCACATTTATAATGAATTATAGCCATTCCCCTTTCTATTTAAATACAGTTCTAGATAATTGCTATTTGCGTTAAGTACTCTGAGAATTTTCACTCGTAAATTTCTGTTCTGACCCCAGATTTTTGTGTTGCAGCTGATGCTCGATTTGCCTTGTCATTGACCAGTTTAGTTCAGTAAGGTTTGGTGCTTTGTTAAATAAACAAATTTGAGAGCTTTAGGAAATTCACGGTTTAGCCATGAGTTGTTCACCGATTACCCTCTCCTACACTTCCACCCAAGCAACCCTACCGTAAATCCGCATTTCCGCCACCTAGTGTGAAGATCGTTTGTGTTTAGTGCAATTCTGCCTCTGTTGGATGTGTAGGCCGTAGGCTTTCGATAGTCATACAGTTCTTGATTCTTTGAGAGTGGCATCGTAGCCTTAGACATCTGTCTGTTGGGAACCAGACTGCGCTAGCTTTAACATAAACAAACAAACAGCCACCAGTCAATCCTGGGTCCGTCACCCTACGAGGATTTGACCCGCCGACTTCGAGGTTAGGGGCTCTCTAACCTAATTTTAGCTGAAGCGTTATTCATTCCCCGTTTGCATTCCACTCTGCGAACTATTTCTGACTTAGACATTTGCTGATAAACATCAATTTAGGGACAGCATAGTATGAATCATTTCAGTTTTTTTAATGATGTTTGCTTCCATTTTGTAAAATCGAGAAGAGTTTTATATTCTGGGTTATGAAACTGCTAACACAGGAAATGCAGTTCTAAAACTATGCCAGATAAAAGGTGGGAGTGGAAGTCGCTTGCCAGTCTCGGTGTTGATGGGCTGTGCTGTCTGGCTAGTATCCCATCTTTCAGAGTTCAGTTTACCATTGTTCGTAAAGTACACAACTTTTTATTGTTGGGTTTCCTTCTGAACTTAAATTCTGGTATCAGCGCTGTAATGCATGTCCGTGTCGGCCAAGTCCTAGGCAAGTTATTTTCCACCACAAGTGGGTCCAGTTTGGGACCATGATGGTCCCAGGCAGATCCAGTTACTCTTACCAGACATGCTGGAATGATTCCAGTAAAGGGAATGGGCAGCCTTCCAGAAAATGTATTTCAGTGCGAGTGATGTTGATTGCGGCTCAGGAAACTTGATCTTTTTCTATTTGTATTGGAGTTGCCATGCTGCACAGCAGCAATGCTGGTAGGGTAAAGTTGCAAAGTGTGAAAACATCCGCACTAGACGAGTGGAATATTTAACTTATAAATCAGACCTAACAGGAGTTTGAACGCATCACCTACCATCCTTACAAGAACCATCAAGTGAACTAAAGGTAGGCTGTATGTTATTACTTGGAATTAATCCTTCCAAGAGAGGCCGCTAATTGAATTTTGTAGCACGTTCCCTTTGCACAGCCACGTTTATTTCTAAGAGCAGGAAAATATGTGCTTTACGTTATGCATATTCACACACCGGCCCATTATACCAGATTGGTCGATGCTGTGGCTCTGTTTCCATATTTATTCCTAACGGGCCTTGATGAGTTATCTTTCAAGGAGTGTGGATTTCAGAAGCTTCAGTTATACTGCTGATTAGTTACTCCCACTTTTACTCTCACTTCTTTTCTAGGCAGAAGAGCAATCCCACAGGTTGTAAAATGTATTTTTCCATCCTTCACTCAGGATGAACAGTCTAATTTTCTGAACAGAAGTATGATCCCTGGGTTTGTTGTCATTCTCATTCCGTAGACAGAGAAGCAATTATGTGGATTGCACAAATCTATGCTTTGGCGATATTTCCGGTCATTTTCTAAAAAGCATAATTAAACCATAAGTTGCTCACAATGAGATTCTTCAGACAGAAGTGTAATGCCATTCTCTATTCAGAAGAGTAATCCCACAGGTTGTGCAGTGCTGTTTTTTAGACAGTAGAGTGACGGCTCACAGTGATGCTACTTATTCAGAAATGTAAAGCTTGCAGTCTCCTCCTACTCAGCTGAGCAGTGCCACAGTTAGCATAGTACCATTATGTGGAGAGAAGACGCTTCCCTAACTTTTCTCACAGTCTTATTCTCTAGCCAGAAGAGTGATTCCTCAAGGTTGCAGTGTCTCCCTTTCTAGACAACAGAGTGATCCGTCTGTGTGCTCACCGTCCCCTTCTTTATAGAGCCATGCCACAGGTCTCACTGTCTTGATGGCAGTGATCTCGATGGTTGCTCACAGTGATGTTCTCTAGGCAGATAAGTGATGCCACAGGTTGCAGTGTCTCCTTTTCAAGACAGAATCGAGGTCCTTACTGTGAAGCTCTCTAGACACCATTGATGACATAAGTTCCAGTCTAATTCTTTACTGATCAGGGTGATGATACATGTTGAGCAGTGTCATTTTGTGGACAGAAGCCTCATCCCCCTCTTTCCTTGCATTTTCATTCTCTTGTTAAGTGGGATTCTTTAGGTTGCATGTTCTTCGTTTCTAGTTAACCAAGTGAACCCTCTAACGGTCCGGATGCACAGTCTGATGTTCTGGGCAGCAGAGTTATCCCTGGGGTCCATATCCTCGATAGCTAAGCAGCAGGGTGTTCTCTTGGGTTACTCCTACAGGAGGGTGAACCTATGGGATGGTTCTATTTTTGAGGCGATACGTGATGCAATAAAGCATCGTTTTGGAATTCTCAATCTGTTAAGCTGTATTCTATTTCTCCAAAGTGCTGAATACCAGGAAGTGCAGGCTGAGTTAGCTGTTAACATTGGCTGTGTTGGGTATTTGTCAATAACTAGGTTTATAAGTAGTCATGTGATTTACAAGCTAGCGACAGGAATGTAGTTCTAATAGAAATTTCAAAACATATGGAATTAGTCTAGTTCATGCTGCATTTGTTGGGGAGAGATTTGGCTTGAGGTGCTGTTGGTGGTTTGGATAGGTAAACTTCCTCTGTGGATTCCCAGAGTGCTGGATACAGCTTCCCATTAGTGCACGAAAGCCATAATCAGATGTATTCTCTCAGGGCCCGATCCACAAAGCGTTTTCTGTGAGTAGCAGGGTGTACTCAGTCAGTGATCACTCAGGGTCATTCTCCTGGCATAAGTGGGACTTACTCCTGAATTCCTTGGACTAACATAACTTCGGGAAAAAAGATTTTTGAACTGAACGATAAGTAAGAACCTAATTCTGGTTGTAAGTTGGTGAGCACTATTTTCTTTAATGCTCTTCCCCTATTCCACCCACGACATCGCAGCACCCGCCCGCTTTTATTTTATATGTAATGTATTTATTCAAATTACAGCGCGGTCCGCTTTAACTATAGCAGCCGCGCTTATTTAATATACAACGCGGTCCGCTTTCACTTTAGCGGCCACACTTATTTAATTATTTAATTACCAGCCCGGCAGCTTTCACTTTAGCGGCCGCGCTTATTTAATTATTTATTTACCTGGGAGGCCGCTTTCACTTTAGCGTCCGCACTATAGAACCTTTTGAAATGATTATTTTTTTCTTCCCTTTGGGTGAAAGCGCCATATGCGCTTTCACTTTATTGTTGCCCGCGCCCCTTTGTTTAGACGCTGCTCTCTGTAACCTGAATATGCGAGCAGCGTCTAAAAAAAGGGGAGTGACCACCATTAAAGTGGTCTCGCATTTGCGAGAGTTTGAGCTCTTGGCATTAAAAATAGCAATGCCTTTTATATATGTGTTCCTTTTAAAAACACATAAAACAAAGGCATTGTCATTTACAATGCCAATAGCTTAAACGCTCGCAAATGCGAGACCTATTGCATTGAAAATGCTTGTTTGTTTTTTCTTCTGCTGTTTCGCATCGAGATAAAGCATCTGCTTTGTTATTTATTTTGCCAGGTCTGAACGTTTTTACAAAATTAAATTCTGCAAAGAATAAGGTCCAACGTAACTGTTGAGGTGTCAAAGCTCGAGCACATCGTAAAAATTGGAGGTTACGATGGTCCGAATAGACAGTCACCGTATGTTTTGCACCTAGAAGATAATGGCGCCATTCTTTAAAGGCGGACGAATAGCCAACAGTTCTTTTTCTGCCACTGTATAGTTCATCTCAGCCGGTAAAACGTTTTTGGATAGGAATGCAATGGGATGTAATTGGTTAGTTTGTTCATCCTTTTGAGATAGAATTGCCTCAATTGCAGTATCTGAATCATCCGCTTCAATTATGAAAGGCTGATCGAAGTCTGGATGATTTAAAACGGGGGCTGTCGTAAATGCAGTTTTATGGGTTTGAAAGACAGATTTGGTTTCTGGCATTCATTGGAACGGAACATGTTTCCTTAGCAATTTCGTTAAAGGACTTTGCTGGAAAACTGCTTGATGAAGCGACGATAATAATTCGCGAATCCTAGAAATCGCTGGATATCTTTCACTGAGGTTGGTTCTGGCCAGTCTAATATTGCCTGAACTTTTCTGTGTGCCATTGTGATTCCTTGAGGTGACAATATGAAACCCAAGAATTCCACCTTGTAGGTGTGGAATTCGCACTTAGATAGTTTACAGAACAGGCCATGTTGGCGCAGGGTGTTTAATACCAGTTTTACATGTTTCTCATGTTCCGAGACAGACTGTGAATAGATCAACAAATCGTCGATGTAAGCGATAACGAACCTGTCAAGAAAATCTCGTAAGACATCATTTATGAAAAATTGAAATGCCGCAGGGGCGTTGCATAAGCCAAAGGGCATTACGCAGTATTTGAACAAGCCAAAACGAGTTCGAAAAGCGGTCTTCCACTCGTCTACGGCTCGGACACGTACGAGATGGTATGCCCCTCTCAGATCCAACTTGGTGTAAATAGTTGCTGATCTTACCTGGTCCAAGAGAACGGGGATAAGTGGCAAAGGATATTGTTTTTTAATCGTGATGTTGTTTAAAGCGCGATAGTCTATGCACGTGCGTAATTCCCCATTACTTTTGGGCACAAAAAACAGAGGGGACGCGGCCGGAGACTTGGAAGGGCGAATGAAACCATTCTTCAAAAATGTGTCTAGGTAGTCTCTATGATGTTGGTTCTCTTGTTCAGTAAGTGCATAGATCCTGCTACAGGGAATCTTGGCACCAGGTACAAGGTCTATTTCACAGTCGTATGTTCTGTGAGGGGGAAGGATCTCAGCACTTTTCTCACAGAATACATCTCGGAACTCTTCATACACTGCAGGTAATTCTATGTCCTGCTCCGCAGCTGTAGTGATATAATGAGCAGTAGACTTGGTATGATCTTGAACTAAGAGTTTGGACATATTTTCTTGTGGGTGTAAACATTCCTGTTGACACCACTCTGACTGAAAAGTAACACTTCTCTTAGACCAGTCTATTGTGGGATTGTGGTCGGTCAACCAAGGCATCCCGAGGATGACACCAAATTGGGGAGCATCAATGATATCAAAGGATATTTCCTCCACGTGCATTTGATCCTGAGTAAAACATGTCATGGTTAATGACATGAGTAATCAGTCCAGATGTTAATTGTTTGCCATCTACCGCATGAACCATTTCAGGTTTTGTTTTTACCAAGGTAGGTATTTCTAATTTTGTTGCGAAAGCGGCATCGATAAAGTTACCGGTGGCTCCAGAATTCACCATGACCACCGCAGTTTTAGGCTCTTGCTGAGAAATGGTGAATTGTACGTTTAATACTAGATGGGGAACGGAGATTTGCAATGTGTTGGCAACAGATTGATCAGGAGGCAAAGATTTAGTACTCGAGGAAGTCTCCTGGCTGTTCCCCGAGTATTCTAGTTTCCCACTTTGGTCGCAGTTGTATTTGGCTTTGCTAAGCAGTCTTTGACAAAATGTCTTTTTTGCCGCAATATAGACATAGACCTTTTTCCGACGAGACTCCTTTTCTTTAGAGGTTAAGGGTTTTCATATACCTCCGATCTCCATTGGTTCACTAGTATCCTGTGATACAAAGTGTGGTTTTTCTTTAGGTCGAATGGAAGGTCTGAACTCCAACCGTTTCTTGTCTCCTTTACGATCCGAAACTCTGTGGTCTAACCGAAGACTTAAAACTATTAGGTCTTCACATGTTCTCGGTTGAGGGTCTATTGGAGCTATCAAATCTTTTAATTCGTCTCTTAGGCCTTGATAATATAAGGCTGCCCTTTTGTCCTCTGGCCAATTTGTTTCTGCTATTAAGCGATTGAATTGGGTTAGATAATGGACCAGGTCTTTATTTCCTTGTTTGAGTTCTAATAACTCTCGATCAGCTGACCCGGTTATTGTTCTTCGGTCGAAGACCTTTTCAAATTCCGTTTTGAAGCGAGACCAACTATAAAGCAATGGGTCATCCGATTGCACCAGAGGGACTGCCCACATGGCAGCGTCTCCACTCAAATAAGAGATCAAGAAGGCGATTCGCGATTGAGCATTGGGGAAGGATGTGGGTTTAACCATAAAGGGTAACTGCACCCGAGTTAAAAAGGTTTGAAATTTGTGGTGGTTCACCTGCAAACCTTTCCGGAGGTGCCAAAGGAACAGTCATTGGAACCGTTACCGATACTGTAGATGGATTTGAGCTACTGGCAGCAGCTACCTCCAGGAGGACGAGACGGTGCTAGTTGTGTCTGTAATTGAGTGACCCTATTAGCTAACACCGCAGTTTCCTGCCTAGCAGCTGACCGTTCTTTCTGCATATTTCCCAGCATAGAACACAAATCTTCCAAGGTGGCCATTCCGAAGATACTGCTAAGGAGGAACCAATTTCGTGGGCTGGTTATTCTGTCAGTACTGGTAAAATTCCGTTGGGTTCCTCAGGAGCAGTACCCTCAAGAAGCCCACTTTCCAGCAGCCTTGACTCAAGCTTAACTGCACTGAGTATCAAAGTGGCTAGACGGGGGAAGGGAATTAGGGAGGGTACTGCGGGGAGGGAGACCTGGAACGAGACGTTGTCCTTGATTAGCTTTCCTTTCGTGCTTAGTAAACTCTTTGACTATATTTAACATGCGTTAAACAATGACAACATACCTGTAAAAGAAAAGCAGGTTATGCATAGAACAGTCGTTGTGTACGTCTTCTCAGGCTTCACTGGCAATTTCTGTTCCTATAATTCTCAAGGATACAATGTTATGGCTAAACAACCATGTTTCAAAACGAAACACACATTCATATAAAGAGCCACTTGGCTTTAGACACAATGTTTCCGTAATGATGTGCTTTAACCACTGTTAAATATCACAGTGGTACTTCCAACAACCTTTTTGCAATACACAACACATTACATATGCTAATGAGGCAGATTAATATTCAAATGCCCAAGGGAGCGCTTCAGCGCTATGTATCAGAGTTCAAATATGCAAATGTCCAGGAAGCGCATCAGCGCAATACACTGAGTCCAAATATGCAAATGTTCAAAGAGCGCTTCAGCGCAATGTGACAAGTTGCCAAAATCACCAAACATGAAAATGACCAAAGAGCACTTCAGCCCGATATACAAAATGCCAAATTCACCAAACATGTAAATGACCAAAGAGCGCTTCAGCGCGATGTACAACAGTGCCAAAATCACCAAACATGAAAATGACCAAAGGGCGATGTACAAAGTGCCAAAATTACCAAACATGTAAATGCTCAAAGAGCGCTTCAGCGTGATATGCAACTTTCTTTCAAAATGCAAAATAACAAAAACAGCAAATTACAAAAACAGCACGTAGTTCCTTTCACGATGCTGTTGGTTAAGAAAGGAACGATCCTACCTGATTGTAGCTGAGAGAGGATCTACAACCTGGGAAAAGAAAACAGAAGTCTCCTTGCTGCAACCGGAATCTTCTTTCAGCAACCGGAGACCAGGAACAGCTGCTGCTCAAGCTCAGGGTTCTCAATAACCAGCAATGAGAACAGGGTGTGGCCCCTATTTAAAGGGCTCAGGAAGAAGCTTCCAGATTCCAGCTCACAGGTAAACTACTGGAGCTGAGAAGGGACAATAGGCCTTGATAACATCATAGTCTGCAACAAGCATTGGCACAGACAAATGGCAGTCACAACAAGCATTGGTAAAAACAATAGAAAACAGTAAACAGGAGGCAGACAAGGTGCACCAAGAAACTGATGTGGCAGAATCAACAAGCATTGGTAAAACCAATAGAAAACAGTAAATAGGTGGCAGACAAGGTGCACCAGGAAACTGACGTGGCAGAATCATGACATCGTCAGCAATAAATGGCACTGCGATGGACATTGCTTTTCCTAGTTTTAGGCAACTTGTGCAGTGGCAGTGTTGTAAAGGCAGGGCTAGGTGTATTCTACTTTTTTCAGACGAAGTACAAAGCAAGATCCTAGACATGCCGTACAATGGAGAAGCCTTGTTTGAAAGTCATGCAAATGAGGCGCTCCAGTACATCAATTCAGACACTAAGACGGTAAGATCCCTGGGTGTACTTCAACAGCGATGTCTGTAGTCCTTTCAAGGAGTACAAGGTAGAGGAGTGTATTCTTACAGAGGAGGCTACCATTATTAATATCTGCAATATGTTGCCCCATAACAACCATACTGCCAAACCTACTAACCACCATCTATGTCCTACCGTAAACCGGCCTACCCGTAAAAGGACTGAAAACAAATCTCGGTGCTATGAAGGATCGAGGAGGCAGTGACAAATTGGCAACAGCAATGAAACTATTGAATGCTCCTGTAGGTTGAAAGAGTCTATTTTTTTTACAACCATTGTGCTAGCATAACATTAGACCACTGGGTGTTGGATCTTATACGATATGGTCACACTCTAGAGTTTATCCAGAAGTCTCTGATAACACCACAATGCAACATGTCCTATTAACTTCTCCATCTTTTACAGAATGAAGTCATCATCCTGTTACAAAAAAGGGTCCTCGAGCTTGGTCCTAATCAGGAAAAAATCGGGAGAGTGGAGACATATATTGGATCTTGGGAATCTTAACGAGTATCTGAAAAAGCAAACATTCTGCCTGGTTACCTTATAGGAAGTTCTACAATTTCTCAAAAGCAAGGATTATGCAACATCTTTAGCTCTACAGGAAGCATACTTTTCATATATCTATTCACCCTGCTCATCGAAAGTTCTTAAGATTTACAAGTGGTCGATAACCATTTTCAGGTAAACGTCCTTCCCTTTTGTCTCGTATATGCCCCAAGGATTTTCCCAAAGTGCATGGCACCAGTAGTGGCGCATCTCGGGAAACAGTCATCACGTTCTTCCCTATGTAGATGACTGGCTGGTCAAGAGAAACTTTCAATGCCGCAACAGAAACTTCGAGGGACGGTCTGCAGCTCTTTGATAAGTTAGTGCTCATAGTAAACAGAGAACTCTGGTGTCTGTGTCATTCTGGATATGGACGTAAACCAGGCTTTCCCATCCAAGGAGAGAATAACACACCTCAATGCCTTAGCTGTACAGCTAAGAAAAGAAAAAAACAATTACTGTGCTGCTTTTCAAGTCTTGTTTTAGGGATAATGTCATCTTGTATGCCTTTGACCCCACATTGTTGCCTTTATATGAGGATGTTTCCGGAGGAATTAGATGAGCAGTTGCTACAGAAGGTAGGTTGTTTTGATGACCTAATACAACTAACTTAGCACATGTAATGGACTCTAACCTGATGCTTTAACGCGAGAACACCACAGTTGGACTATCGTTTCTCCAGGAAAAAGCCCAATTTGTAATGACAACGGATACCTAGCTAGAGGATTGGGGTGCACACTTTCAAGAGCTACAAGTCAACGGCAAATGGTCTCTGACGGAAAGCTCAACTACTCATCAGTGTCTTCGAGCTTCGAGTAATTGCTCACGGGAGGTGCTCTTTCCTCCAAAGAATAAACAACTTGTCGCTATTGATATGCATGGACAACGCATCAAGTATATGCTATATCAACAAGCAAGGAGGAAAAAGATCACTCCTATTGTCCAAGAAAGCTCGGAGCACATGGGATTGGGCAATACAACATCATCTTCAGATGAAGGTGGGGCATATGGCAGGTATGTCAAACTCCTGGGCAGCAGGACAGCAAAGGAATGTCACTAGTGGGAACTAAACCAAACACAGCTGGAAAATATATTTTGTCTTAGGGGAACACCAAAATTAGACCTGTTAGCTCCAACCAGAACTAAAAATACCAGTACTTTTCCAGTGTGCAGTTTCTACCTGGCTGGCCTGGGAATGTGTTTTCATAAATTGACCAGGGACTTATTCCTTTGCATTTCCTCCACTTCCCCTGATTCCCAAGTGTTATCAAAGATGAAGAGGGAACCATGCCATTTCACTCCAATAACGCTGGTTCCTCCGCTGACAACACCCAACTCATCCTTTCACTCACCGCCGACCTCACCACCACCAGAACCAACTTCCACAGATGCGTGATGCAGACTCATCCTCGGCCTTCCCCGATGAACCCACATCACACCCCACCTCTGGCAACTCCACTGGCTCCCTGTCCAGAAGAGATGCCAATTCAAACTGCTGACCCACGCACACAAGGCTCTACGCAACCAAGGACCCGCATACATTAACCACCACCTGAACTTCCACCAACCGCCGAGAAGACTTCGCTCCGCCTCCCTTTAACTTGCCCATACTCCCAGCATCTACGGAAGCAGAAGTGGAGAACGCTCCTTCTCCCACATCGCAGCAAAGACCTGGAACAGCCTCCATACGCACTTCCGAACCGTCACCTCACTTCAGGAATTCCGAATGGCCCTCAAGACCTGGCTGTTTAAATAAGCCTCCTGGTCCTGTAAGCGCCTGGATACCCTATCTGGTGGTTAGCCGCTCTTTATAAAGCCCGATTGATTGAGATTCACAGGCCCACCTATCCTGTCGGAAAAGCCTCGAAGTCAGTTGGAGCCAAAGTCTAATCTGCTGTCTCGATGCAACAACCAGATTCTCAATCTAGATCCATGCTTTCTGAAGTTGTCCACCTGGCTCCTGAATATAATAAATTCCTTCAACTATACATTCCCAAGGACTCTAAGGATAAACTGCCCAGATAACTGTTTTTACATCTGGTGTGAAGCACGGTGTGCACAGCGTGTCTTTAGCTCTTTAAACAAAAATAACCATATCTTCTACAGTTAACCCATTCAGTCATGATCCATCTGACTACCATTTCACGTTTCAGAAGAACATTAAATCAACCATCGCTTTGGACTAATAAACTAGTTAGGGAGTTCTTATGGTTCTCTTTAGAGTCTTTCTCCCAATAAAACACCATCCTTAGCTGAATGTGGTGCTATCCCAGTTGATGAGTAGTATTTTCGAACCAATGTGTGGCACATAAATAAAAATGTCTTTCCTAGAAGGTAGCTCTTCTTTTAGACCTAACATCAGCTAGAAGAGTCTGTGTATTCTAAGTCTTTAGATCAAAAAAACATTCCTGCAGTACTAATATGATAGTCATCTTAATGACACATCTCCTTTTTTTACCCAAGGTGTCATCTGATTTTGATCTTAACAAACCAGTATTTTTAAAAACATTTTCCAAACCCTGGTACTGCAGCAGAAAGAGCACTCCATACTTTGGACGTTAAAAGATGCTTGAAATTTTATATTGATAGAACTAAAAATTCAGGAAATCCAACCAACTGCTAATCATCCATGAAAAGGACAATCATCAAAACAAAGTGTTGCTCACTGGGTGTCCTCAGCCATAGCGTTCTGTCATAAAGAAGCTGGACATCCTCTCCAAGCAGGACTAAAAATGCATTCTACAAGAAGTGTGTATACATTTGCAGCCCTCTTCTCCTGTGTGTCCATTGTGGATATTTGCAGGGCAGCAGCCTGGAAAAACAGACCTACATTTACACAACAATACTGTCTAGCTTCAACGGTACAGAAAGATGCAGTAGTAGGAAAATCAGTTCTAAGCCATTTATTTTGATAAGGTAGGCTTGTTCAGCTTTCGTTACCCTGCAGCCACTGAATTTTATTCAATTTGAGATTACTGCTTTCTAGTCTGATTCAAGCATGTAAATCTATGAAAGAGCTATTATTGGAGAAGAAAAAAGTTACTTAATTGTAACTGACGTTCTCCAGTATTTGTATCTTTCATGGATTCACAAATGGCCCACCCTCCTACCCAAATCGAGGACACATGCACTCTAGAATCATCCTAACACTTGTGCTTCCAAACCTGAACTATGTTGACCTGAGTGAGGAAGGGTGAAGACTGGCTGTACTTTACTGTGATTGCCTGAGTTTCAGATATTTTATATTGATTTGAATAGGTTACTGCTGTGACTGTTAAAGCTTTTCTGTGTGTGTTTAACATTATACAGCTTCACTATGTCTACAGTGGGACTCCCAGCTCGACAACAGGGATGATTTAAGCTTGTGGATCTATGAAAGATAACAATACTGCTGAACTTCAGTTGCAGGGAACTAACTGTTTTCTTCCCTATAAAGGTCCACTCCACTTTAGGCCATCTAATTCTCTAAAATCCCAGGGTTGTTAGGTCTTTATCTCCCAGTTGGACCGCAAAGGTATCAATCCTGAGGAGCATTACGAGCAGCTTGGTTACCATTGGGAGCAGCTAGGCCCCCCTGATTCCCTGGTTTGGCAACTCATCGCACATTGGTGTTACATAGCAGCCCTTTGAACTTTGTTCTCTCATCTGCCCATCATTGCACACTGGTAAATGTACAAATGCCCAATCACTAAGACTTCTTTCATACTGTCCTTTCTCCATACAAGAGATACAGGAATAACCGAGGGAGGGGTGAGCATAATCAACAACCTTCTTGCCTAATATAGCCAAAACATTAAAATACCCCCACTTGAAATATACCTCTGTTCACACCAAGCATGCAAAGCGAGCAGACCAAACCCTTCTTCCTTTCATCCTCCTTCCAACCATCTACCCAGCTACCTATTAATCATTCCATCTATTTATCTATCCATCTGTCCAACCCTTCACCTTTCCATCCACCCACCCATCCACTCAAAATTCCACCCATCCATCAGTAGATTTATGTTCCTGATGGATACATCTGCCTGTGAATTCCTCGCCTTTTGAATTATCCCAATGTGCAGCATTTCACTGAAACTTTTCTCCTCAGCTCTCCCACGTCGATGAAGACGTCACAATGAAACGACTGTGCACGCGACTCCGCATGCCGTCATTGGAGAAATAAGAAGACCTCGTCGGCGTGCTGACATCAGTTCCCTAACGTAATGTTTTTTCCCCAGGCTCTCCATTTATGGGAGTTTCTTTGTTACGGATTGTGGTGACTTTGTAGCCATCGAGGATGGCTACTCAAAGAAAATCAGGTTTCAAGCCATTCAGAGAATGTGGGAGCCAGACGTCCGTCACTGACCCCCATGAAGACTGTTTGTGGTGTCTTTCATCAAACCATGACGTCAGGGAGTGCACTTCGTGCAAGCGCATGTATCCTAAAGCGCTTAAGGAGAGAGAGGCCAAATTATTCATGGCCAAGAAGCAGAAAAGGGGTCGCAGGAGGTAGAGGTCCCGTTCCAAGTCGCTGACTCCACATATTTCGTGGCTGTCGAAGAAGCATAAGAAAAAGCAGCGCCATGGTTCTCGGCATCGTTGGCCAAACGATGTGACTCCGAAGTCAGTGTCTCCATGTCCCAGACGTCATCGAAGGGATGAGATCTCTGTCTCCTTCATCTGAGGAGACTCCGTCCCCGTCTCTGTCTCCGAGAGCAGTTACTCCACCGGCTCCGAGAGATGCAAAGCCTCCACCGTTGCCGAAGGCCACCACTCCACCTCTGGCTCCAGGGTATCCGGCGCCGCAGCTGGAGCTGAATTTGCTTTCCCAACTCCGGGTATGGATCCGGCGCATTTTTTTAATGCGATGTTTGGCTTGTTCACCCGAGCAGCAAACCCTACTGGTGTGCCTGTTGGCCAGATGGGTCCGTTGGCATATTCACCGGGAGGTTTGCCACCTCATTTTCCTCAGGCAACTCTCATGCCTTTCATGCCTTTGGCTCCAGGGAGTTGGCCTCTTCCGACGCAGAGATTTTCGACAACGTTACAATCTTTGGAGTGGCGAGTGCCACTGGATGGTTCATCCCTTGCGCCGTCTGGTTCTGAACCGGCGTTGACTCCTGTTCCTGTAGACCTCCCTTCGACGCCGATCCCGAAGTCACCGGCGCCGCGTCTGGCACCGCCGACGCCTGTCCTGAGGATGAGGTCTCGGAGAGAGACACAAAGACTATTGGAGGAAGAAGAGTACCAGGAGGAGCATGGAGAGGCTGAGGAAGGAGAGATTGTGGATCCTGATCCGGATATTGAAGGTTTACAGGAGGCTGGTGGTCTGGATACCTCTCCTAAATGGGAGCTTTCATCTCCAAAAGGTCTGCCGACGCAGGAGGTGACCACTTCCCACGCTGTGATCAGGAAGGCTGCGGATCGCTTGGAATTGTCCCTTCCCACAGCAGAATTAAAGACTAATATTCTGACGGAGGTGCTCCATTCTCCTTCCTCTATCTCAGAGCCTTTGCTTCCCTTTAATGAGGCTTTGACAGAGCCCATTCTTGATGTCTGGCAGAAGCCGATGTCTGCTCCAGCGGTGTCCACGACCATGGCAAAGAGGTACAAGGTGGCTCCAGGGGATCCTGTTTTTCTGTCCACCTATCCTTCACCGGAAAGCTTGGTCGTTCAGGCTTCGTGCTCCTCAAGGCAGTCTGCAGGTTCCTTCCCATCTACACCTGCAGATAAGGAGTCGAAACGCATGGAGCAATCGGCGAAGAACGTGTTCTCGTCGGGTTGTATGGCCCTCAAGTCAACAAATGGCACATGCCTTTTGGGTCACTACATCCACGCCCTCATGGACTCTGCCAGGGAGGTGGTCCCAAAATTGCCTGAGGAGGTACAAGGGCTTTTCTCAGAGCTGCTGTCAGATGCCCAAGCTGCTGCCCGCCAGTTGATAGTCTGGTCTGGACACTGCCGATTCGGTAGCCAGAGCGAACGTCTGTGGCTACTAGGAGGCACACTTGGTTGCGGGATTCAGGGTTCTCTCCTGATGTCCAAGCTACTTTACTGGATCTGCCATTCAATGGATCTCACCTGTTTGGGGCCAAAGCGGATTCGGCGCTGCAGCGCTTTAAAGACAGTAAAGCCACAGCAAGGTCAGTGGGACTTCAGTCTCAGCACAGGGGCTTTGGACAGTTCCGCAAGATTCGTGGCTTTGGGAAGCACTTGTCCTTTTGTGCCAGGCAACAGCTGCAGCAGACAAATCCCTTGTATAGCTCCTATAGGGGAAAGGGTAGAGGTCGTCTACGGGGTGCTGCGGGACAACAGGTCTCCTCTTCTTCTGGCCCTCCAACTGGTGCAGCAGGAAATCTGTTCTAGCTCCACCATCCTAGAGCATGCTTGTCCTGTGGGAGGACGGGTGTCCCATTCTCTACAACATTGGAGGTCTGTTACTACAGATCTCTGTGTGTTGAACATAGTAGAGAATGGGTATGCCCCACCCTTCCAGGATATCCCCCCTCCGCTTCCTCCCCGTCGGGGTTTGTGCTTGGAAGACCACCTTCTGCTTCTCCAGCAGGAGGTTCTGTCATTACTGCATAAAGGTGTGATCGAGGTGGTTCCGGAGCAGGAAAGGGGTCAAGGATGCTACTCCCTGTACTTCCTGATTCCAAAAAGGATGGCTGCTTTAGGCCGATCCTAGACCTCAGGGTTTTGAATTTTTACCTCAAACAGGAGAAATTCAAAATGTTGACCCAGGCTCAGGTTCTTTTTGCGCTGCAGAAGGAAAACTGGATGGTGTCGATCGATTTACAGGATGCGTATTTTCATATTCCCATCCTGAAGTCGCATCGAAAGTATCTCTGTTTTAAGGTGGGGTCTCAACAGAACCAGTTTGTGGTACTTCCGTTTTGCCTTACTTCCCCACCTCGGGTCTTCACAAAGGTGGTGGCGGTGGTGGTGGTGGTGGTGGTGGCAGCACATCTCAGAAGGTTGGGGGTTCCTTTTTTCCCCTATCTAGACGACTGGCTGCTCAAAGCGAAGTCGCCAGAGATGGTGCTATATCATTTGCAAGTAACAACATAACTGTTGTTCGACTTGGGGTTTTCGATAAATGTACCCAAACCTCACCTGGTGCCCTCTCAACGCAACCCATTCGTAGGGGCAGTACTGGACACTACTGTAAGTCGTGCCTTCCCACCTCTACAGAGGATTCAAAACATCCAGGCTATGATACTACTTTTTCATAATGGAGCGGCTGTTCCAGTCCTGAAGGTCTTGCGCCTGCTCGGTCTGTTTGCTTCCTTCATACTGTTGGTCAGCCATGCATGCTGGCAATGGTTTCAACACAAGGAAGATCTCGAAGAGATGGTCAGAATCTCCAGAGACACTGCAGTGGAGCTGTTATGATGGAGTATTCCAGGCAACCTGTCTCAAGGGAAGCTGTTTCAACCTCTTTCTACGGTGGCCACAGTGATAACAGATGCCTCCACTCTGGGTGGGGAGCTCATCTGAGGGATCTGGAAGTCAAAGGTCTTTGGTCTCCAGAGGAAAGATTGTTTCACATCAATCTTCTGGAATTACGGATGATACGTTTGGCTCTCAAGGCCTTCTTTCCCTCCTTTCGCGGTCAATCGGTTCAGGTCCTAACGGACAACACTACCGTGATGTGGTACATCAACAAACAGGGAGGAGTAGGGTTGTATCTCCTTCGCAGAGAGGCTCTGCGACTCTGGGCTTGGGCTCAGGACCATCAGATTTATATGATCGCGAATCATCTGGCTGGGGAACTGAATGTGCGTGCGGACAGTCTCAGTCGGCAGTATTCGGCCGATCACGAGTGGCATCTCCATCCTGAGGTGGTCTTTCAGATTTTCAGATGTGGGGGTTTCGTCAGTTGGACCTGTTTACCACTCATGAGAACGCGCACTGCCCGTCGTTCTGCAGTCTCCAGTATCCGATGCGGGAAACGTTGGAAGACGTGTTACAGTTAGATTGGGGCTCACAGTGTCATTACGCATTTCCTCCCATACCCTTTATTCCTCAAGTTCTGAGGAAGATTCACCAAGACCGGGCCCAAGTCATATTGATCGCCCTGGATTGGCCGCGAAGGGTGTAATACACAGACCTTCTTTACCTCTCATTGCACCCTCTGCTCTGTCTCCCTCTCAGTTCAGACCTCCTCTCACAGTCGCAGGGGCAGGTTCTACACCCCCACCTCCAGAGCCTGCATCTTCATGCCTGGAGATTGAACGGGGCAACCTGAGCTCTTTCTCTCTCCCACCAGATGTGGTGGATGTTATATTATCGGCCAGGAGCCTTTCCACCAAATCTGTCTATTCTGGTAGGTGGGCCAAGTATGTTAAATGGTGTGGAGAGAAATCGATTGATCCTTTGCAGGCCCATTTGTCTGATGTTCTGAGTTTCTCTCTTTCCCTAGCACAACAGGATTGTGCAGTGGCTATTGTTAAGGGCTACTTGTCTACCTTGTTGGCTTTTCTCTATTTACCTGATCAACCCTTGTTGTTTAAATCTCCCATAGTTATGAGATTCATTAAAGGTCTCACAAATAGGTTTCCTCCCACTCCTTTTATCATGCTTCAGTGGGATTTGAATCTGGTTCTCACTTTTTTGATGGGTTCACCCTTTGAACCATTACATAGTTGTCTCTTAAGGTTCCTAGCGTTTAAAACAATATTTTTGGTTGCAATCCCTTCCGCTAGGAGGGTGAGTGAGTTGCAGGCTCTTAGCTCCAAGCCACATTTTACTTCATTCCATGCAGATAAGATGGTTCTTAGGACCAGAGCTGCTTTCCTGCCTAAGGTGGTCACTCCTTTCCACTTAGGGCAGTCCATCACCTTACCCACTTTCTACCCTCCCCCTCATCCTTCAGAGGAGGAGGAGAGACTTCATCGCCTGGACCCCAAGAGGGCGGTCAGCTTCTACCTGGACAGAACCAAGAACTTCAGGTTGGACAATCAACTCTTCATCGGATATGTGGGCAAAATGAAGGGCAAGGCTGTCCACAAAAGAACGCTGTCCATGTGGATCATCCTCTGTATCAAGATCTGCTAAGCCTTGGCCAAGAATGAGCCTCCTGAAGGTATTCAAGCTCATTATACCAGAGCTAAGTCTTCTTTTTCAGCTTTAACTAGAGGTGTCCCTGTGGTAGACATTTGCAAAGCGGCAACTTGGCCTCCCTCCACACTTTTGCGAAGCACTATTGCTTGGATTAGGAGGTGAGGAGTGATGGCCATTTTGCACGTTCTGTGCTGCAGGATTTTTTGGTATAGGCAGGCAGGCACTCACGCTGGGAGCGGGACTGCTTGGGGATTCAATTCAAAAGGTGAGGAATTCACTGGCAGATGTATCCATCAGAAGAACAAGTTACTTACCTTTGGTTGCGCTTTGTCTGGTGGATACAGTAGCTGCTTGTGGATTCCTCACTGACCCACCCGCCTTCCCTTTGCCTGTCTGCTTATACCGAAAAAATAATCAATGTATATCTTGTGATTTATTCTTGGAATCATGTGATACTTGGCACTAGGAAATGTCTATGATGAAGAATTTCTAGTTTTGGCTGTGTTTGCATACTGTGTATACTTGTGAAAATGTTGTCAGTTCACCTCGAAGGCACAGAACAAATGGTTGGAATTGATGTCAGCACGCCGACGAGGTCTTCTTATGGCTCCGATGATGTCGCGTGCGGAGCCTTTCAATTGTGAGGTCCTCGTCGACGTTTGAGAACTGAGGAGAGAAGTTTCCGTGGAATGCTGCGCATTGGGATAATTCAAAAGGTGCGGAATCCACAGGCAGATACTGTATCCACTTGAAAAAGCGTTACCGAAGGTAAGTAACTTGTTCATCCTTCCATCTGTTCTTTTACCCATCGATCTTTTCATACTTCTCCATCTGTTCATTCTTACATCCTTTACTCTTTCACCTTTAGAGCATTTTACTCTTCCATCCATCCTTTCCTCCTTCAATCTTTTCATCATTTTACCCTTCGATAAGGGATTTCTTTCACGGTTGCATCCTTCCTTTCTTCTTTTCACTGTTTCCTTCTTATCACATGTCCTTACTACTCCTTTCTTTCCCCTGCCTTTTTTCTCTCATTCTTAATTTTCTAGAAGAGGTTTCCAGCCTCTGATTCCTACTTTAGAGTACTCCCCAGGCATCGGACTGGATCCAGAAAATCTTGAGCAGTACCTCTGTGTGCCAGTAGGCAGCACAGACCGCTTTGTATCTACATCATGCACACCAGATTTGACATGGACTGTGCCTATATAGGCGCCACACCAGTGCGCTGACATCGGTTCCTTTTGTTCTGCTTGAGTAGTTGTGGTCTGGAGAGCTACCTCTGTCACTTTTTTACCACTATTTTCTCAACTTTTGTTGAGCCTTTTTTCAAAAACAGTTGTTTCCAGTGTGCTAGGACCATGTCACTTCCAAAAACTACAAGTTTAAACCTTGATGGGGAACTGTCACAGGCAGATGTCTGTGACGGGCCTGCATTTGGTGTGTCTTTGGTGCTTGGGTTCCGGCCATGACTCCAAATCCTGTCAGGTCTGTTGAGCGTTGAATCTGAAGGCTACTTCAGAGAGGTCGCTGAAGCTTCCTGCAGCATGACAACATAAGGCTCTGCGTTGGTCCCGCTCTGTGGGACCGTCTTGCCATTGACCGCAAGTCTTTCAAATCAAAGTAGTCATCGGGTAAGTCAAATAAAAAGGCTAAGTGCCAGTCAACTTCACAGCACCCTTCGAAGTCCCCGGAAGGAGTGTGGGGCCTCTTCCGCCCATCTAGGCCCCGTTCCAGCATTCCACCGCTGAGTCGGCATCAGCTCCAATCCATGCCTCTCTGAGTTCCCCGGAGCAATTCCAGCCCAGGTTCAGGAGTTCTATGCTGCCATGTCCTGCATCTTTTGCCAATCTACTCCCTCTAATACACCTTCTGGCCCCATGGCAGGGCCCGCTCCAAAATAGAGGGGGGTTGAATCTCCTCATTTACCTTGAGCCTCGCCCATTACTAGAAGTAAAGTAGGTAAACGTATTGAGAAAAGAGGGGGGCCAACATTAATTCTCATCAGTAACTGAAACATGAATGGCCACTGGACTGACTTGAAGGCCTTTTCATAATCAATGGATACCAGAGCCCTTCAATCTCTACATGCCTCTGGAAGCGCCATGGTGGTACCAAGGCATCTGAGGCAGTGGCGGGTACTATGATCTGAGCTAAACCCGTTCTGGTCCTGGTGTATCAGTGTTCTGGTTACTTTGATCAGCCTATTCACCAGCACCTTTGCAAGGATCCTGGCCTCTCAACCAAGTTAAAGTCTCCCCCTACAACAACCATCTGCCCCACAATGGACTGAAGGAGCACTTGTGTGAGTGCTCAACACATCTTCTGTCAAGATAGGCAGGTCATATACTGAGACAAAGGCCCATCTTGACTCCCCTGCAACACCCTCGATCTCGACAGATCAACTGAGATCATGATGGTGTGTTTGTGACTTGTAATGGAAAAAGCTTATTTAAGAGAAGTGTAGTACCCCTGGAGGTTTTGGTATAGACAGCGTCATAAATTCTGCTGTGACCAGATTCAGGGGTGTGGAAATCTATAAAATATCTACATGTTCATAGGACAGGTTACTTCATAAGTCTAATTCTTCCGTAAACAAATCCACTCGTCCTTTTGGTGCCACTTAGTGCGGCGAACAATTATGGCAGCAATCTCATTATGTAAGAGCTCTCATAATAGCCTCTCTGATTATGCCAGGGCTCATACTATAGTAAGGTTTGAATACTAGCAGTTCACTTATTTTGCCACCTTTCCACAGATTTCCATACTGGGGCTAGAAGTAGCAGTAAGCAATAGTTTCAGGGCTGGAATACCCTTTTTAGTCTGTGCAAACCTACTAACTTGCAGGTTTTAGAGGTTTTCCCCAGCTCTTCTCTAATCTTTTTTCTTACTGAAAAAGGTTGGAAATTTACTCCTGACAAGGACAGAAGTAAAACTTCTTCCAGGGTTGAGAAAAAAGGAATTGGAGGAAAAGTGAACTTGTAAACGCTCAGCAGATTTTCGCATGAGCAAATCTACACATCCATATTTGCTCGTGCTCAAAAGCAGTTCACAAATATATTTTAGAAGTACCATTTCCTAGCTTATTTTTGTAAAGTTATGAAAGCCATAAATCTGCACTAATACTAGGACATTTACCATTGGGTGTACTTTTGTGATTATCTTTAAGTATTGGGACCCTAATGAGGTCTGGCTTTAACCAAGACCTCTTGTTTTTATTAGAATTATATCTCTGTGGGCTGACTTCACTGTGAGTGGCAGCATTCTATTCTTTCACAAGGAACATGTCGGCACACAAAGTAGTTTCGTTCAGTGCAAGGGACTACTGAGGCAATGTGTGCTTTTTGAGACCAAAAATCTTTTTTGCTTGTTGCCAATATTTGTTATAATAGTGAGCGCCTGGTAGCTCCCACAACAATATAGTTTTACAAAAACCATATTGACCAAAACGCTGATCAACAATGTCGGAACTATTGGCTTTGCCATAGCTTGTTTGTTTTCTTGATTCCTATAGTCTTGTTGAAACTGGTTACACTAATTTTCCTTTATGAATATTTTTGGTAATACTAGCATGCATCAACACATTTCACTAAATGGTGCTTCAAAGAAATGGTACCTAAAATTTCACAGTAGTTTATCGAATTTTTTTTTTCCTAGTTGCATTTTTCTGTGAACTTTTTATTTTGAAAGCAAAGAATCGTAAGTCTTGCTTTCAAGCACCTGCAAAAACTTTGCATCTAATCAGAGAGCATTCTGGGAGCATTATATGTAGCCTCATATTGTTAATCTTTCCAAACATTTGTACACATTTTTATACTGGGACCACTGTCAGTAGTTCAGTCCAAGCTTAGAACACTTCCTTAGAGAACTCACCATAATAAAAAAGGCTTTGCATTAATGACCCATAAACACAAGTTCATACTGCATTAACATATGGGCACATATATTGCCTTAACTGGAGACAATACCCTTCCCAAATCCATAATGTGGTACTGTGAACTGGCAACCAAAGAGTTGGTGCTGTTGGGGGTTAGGCCTGCTTGTCCCAAGGACAAATAAACATGGAAACTTGTTGTTCTTGATTGACCCCAAACAATATGTCCTGGGCATCTGGCTATAGGAATTCCATACAACTAAACCTCCTTGGGGCAGAAAAGGACATCTATTGCCTAGCAAAAGTGTCTGCTGCAATAGTACAACAGATGGCGAGCATCTCCTGAGCTACTGGAATACCACTGCCATCCTAATTTTATTACTCAGACCATTCACATTCTAGGAAGGTATGTCAGGAGGTATCTTGAGCTACTGTAATGGGGGTGTGTACTGTACTGCAGTTTCCCGGGGATCATTCGTGTGGCACCATGCATCTATTAAACCTCAAATTATCGAAACTAAGATAAACTCCAACTCCCCCTGCCTGCATTTCTTAAACTGAAGCATCCGTCGCCCCTATCCAACAGGTTAACCATCTAGTATAGAGTTAACAGCCTGGACCGCTGTCTCCAAACTGGTATTAATTAACACGTATGTATCTACATGCAGCCAAACGGCTAAATTATGAACATTGTGTGCATACCTCCAAATTAATTAACAGAATAAGCCCCCAGACTGCACACCAGAACCATCAATGGAATGAAGAAGACAATTTACATGACTGTTAAATTTTGCTGACTGTTCAGCAAGCATTTGTGTATATAGTACTCGTAGGGTCATCTCAAATGTCCATCTCCAGAGCGTATTATCTCTCATTTCTACTGTCCCCTCCATCTGTGCTTAGGTGTCAATCAGTCTGTCTGTAGTAGAAGTCTCCGATTTCTTGATCCACCTCTTCTATCCTGGCCAGGCAGGTAGGCTGGGGCCCCTTCTGCTCCTTTGGGGGAGGGCTTGCACAGATTACCCAATGGGTGCCATGCCTGCCATGGGTGCCATACCTCTAACTAGTCCCAAACTGCTTGCAATGTTTCAAAAAGTGCATATTTCCATCATGTATATCTTTCAACTTTGCCAGAAAAAGCACTATATAAGTCAGATGCATAGCCTTTAGTTTTTGCTTGACCTCTATATATGACCTCGGTAATTGCTGCTTATGTGTGGTATAAACTAGATAGATGCTGATACATGCAGAATCCATTGTCTGTTTGTCTTTGAGATGGGCCTGTTTCAATATGATGTCCCTGTCTGCATAAATAAACAAACTGATAATCTGTGGCTTATGGGGTGCCTCGGGGACCTCTGCGCTCCCTCAGTCAGGAAACATTCGGTTAGCAGATCTGCGGGCATCCATGATTATAGCCAGTTGGGCAGGAAGAGCTCCAGATCAAGCACCTTTGCCACTCCAATAAAGTGCCAGTTGTTCCATTGTGATCTGCTCTCTGCATCCTCGTCTGCATTCTAAGTGTCCCACTTTGTCCTTTAAGCGAGTAACATCTGCAGTTAGTGACCTGCACCGAGTCATGCACTGAGTCCTCCACTGGCGAAATCCGAGTCTTTGCCCCAGTGATCCGCTCTGCAATCTTATGTTATTGACATTTATAATGCACTCAGCTACTCCGAGGAGTGTCCCGGCGCGTGCCTAAGAGGTAGACAGGCATCATCTGCTAAGAATTATCTAAAGAGGAATGTCTTTAGTTGCTTCCTGAAAATACTCGGGGAGCAGACAGCACGAAGCTCCACCGGAAGCTGATTCCAGGCCTTAGCCCCTAGGTGGCCCAGAGAGGAGCCACCAGATTTCTGTTTACGGGCCTTAGGGACAATCGCCAGAAGTTTGATAGAAGAGCGAAGCTGTCTGGCAGGGGAATAGAAGCCAAATTGGGATTGAAGGTAAGCCGGGCCATGACCATATAACGCAGAGTGCACTGTGACAAGTGCCTTGAACTTCACCCTCATGCCCACTGGGTGCCAGTGCAGAGCGTGAAGATGGGATCTGACACTTGTTCGCTTGGGAAGGTTGAGCAAAAGTCTGGCTGCGGCATTCTGGATCACCTGGAGAATCTTAAGCAGGTGGGCGGGCAGGCTGACATAGAGAGCATTGGCATGATCTATGCAGGAGGTTATCGGAGCTTGGATTACCATTTTCCTAGCAGAGATGGGTAGCATAGGGAGGAACATTTTGAGAGATTTCAGAATACTGAAACAAGAGCCCGATAACCTTTTAATCTGTGGACCAAACGAGAGTTTATCATCGAACCAGATGCCCAGGTTTTTTACCGGACCATCGTGGGGGGATGTTAGAGGGAATTCATCTAGCCAGAAGGTGAACATCAGCCACTCCCCGACCCTGCACACGTTCAGGAAGGACCTCAAGACCTGGCTCTTCGACTAATCCGGAGCTGCCCCCCCCCCCCTAGCGCCTTGAGACCCTTGCGGGTGAGTAGCACGCTCTATAAAACCCTGATTGATTGCTCCAGAGCTGTGGGGAGCAGTTCCCAAAGAGGAGAATCTCTGTTTTGTCTGCGTTGCATTTCAGTTGTGCACCAGCCAACCAATGGAACACAGCAGAGAGGCAGGTTTTTGTCTGAGAGCAGTTGGTCCAGCTGTGCTTGTCCCAAGAGAATAACAACTGGGTATCGTCCGCATACTAAATCACTTTTGCCCCAAGATCTTCGGTCAACTGAATCTTCCTCCGGTCCTGGTGAAGAAACTCTATCTCAATGCCTAATACGCCGACCTGCGTCGAGTAGTTCGCTTGTCATATATAGCTTCAAATATCTTTGTTTCGGGGTAATCTGGGTTTCAGTTGGTTCCGCTGATGAAGGCATCTCACCCAATTTCCCCGTCGTAGTTTTATTGTATTTATTAATTTTACTTTCCGTAGTGGGCATCACCGCTTGTGGCTTCCCCACTGCTTCAGTGTGGACCAGTGTGTGAATTGTATTGGCCACTGCTGCCTCCTCAGTAACATGGTCATACTAGTTCACCCCTCCAGCCACACCAGTATTCAAATTCAGGGGCAGAAGAGAGGTGTGTGTGTGTGTGTAGGAGGGTCTACAAGCTCTTGCACCCGGGCATCATAGGTGAGACAATCTCTAGTGGGCCACTCACCCGCTGAATCTCCTATCCTTGACAAGGGTGTCCCTTTGCCTATTGCCATGGAACTAGAGGCCTGATTTCTCATGGTCGCTAGCACTAATGCCTCTCAAGGGCCTCAGGTTGTTGCAGTCAGTTAGCCTTTTGCCTCTGGGGTCTTCCACTAATTCAGCACGTCTTGTTAAAAAATAGAAAGTGGGGGGAACGGTGCCCAGGTCACAAAGCACCTCATCTCCTCCTGTGTCTCTTAGGCCGTCTCTCCTCCTCCACGGCAGAGATAAATATCTCCAGACTCTCCTCCCAGTGTCCAAGCTATCTGTCAGCCCGGAGTCCTCTGTACCGCTTCTCCTCTTGTCGATCCAAGCGTTGCATGGTCACAGCAATGCTGTTAAGGGCTAAGGCACTCTCTTTTTGTAGGCCAAACGGCCCTGCCCAATTACTTGCTGTTTTGGCCGATTCACTGGTCTCCGTCGGCAGCTCGAGTTCTCACAATGACTCAGCAGGCAAGGGCCAGAATGCTCTCCAGACCCGGCTGAGCAGACTCTCAACTGGCAACTCTTAGGGGCAAGCCCAGACACGGAAAGTGCGGCGCTCCATATTCAGTCCACTACCCAAGCCGTTCTCCCGGGTTCCACCACTCCAGTACCACCGCTCCTCAGCACTGAACCCACTCGCACAGACTGTGCGCTAGAGCTGTTTGCGGGTCTCTGGGTGTTCTCAGTACCCCTGGTGGCTTCAGGGCTGCTGCAAGGTTCAGGATCCCATATCATTGGGAGGAGCAATCTCCGAGCACATCTGCCATTGTGCACAATGGGCCAAGCACCTCTGTAATGTTTCATGAATTCCTGCACAAGTTCTTTTTACTTTTTATTACGTCACTCATAGCCTTTATCTAGTCTACCTAATAGTGGATTTTTCTGAGGTACAACACTTACATTAGCAGTACATTGATACCTTCGAACTTTTTCTGTACAATTTATATTCACTTCCACCTCTTTATCTAAAATACTTGCTTCACATAGCCTGCATATAAAAATGCTGCAGCCTGTTTAAAATTCTCCGAATAGATGAAGCCTAAGTACCACAATCATTGAATTGTAGGTCCTTCATATCCTCTTCAGGAACATTTCCTATCACAAAGTAGATTTGTGAACAGCCATACCTCATGAGTAGCTTTTTTTCTTTGTGGATGGAGTGTAGACTGCGCATCCTAAATCCACTTAGCCATCGAGTGAAGAAAACATTTGGTCCGTAAGGAACTTAGACTAAGGTTTGTAATTATGAGTGTATAGGATTACCCACCTGATGCCCTTTCAGGCATAAAGGGATATTCAGCTGTCATACTACTGATTTATAAAAAAAAAGTGTAGAAGGAAATTGATATTACTAAATGGAATTATTAAACTGATGGTTGAATCTCAGTCAAATATCTAAACTAATCATGAAGGCCGGTAATAGTGCTGTATGGATTTGCTGAGTGAGCAGGGGATGAGTCAGGTTAGCAATCTGTGAGCGGGTAGGGGTGTGGGCGTCGGACAGCAAGGAGGACTGCACACCACGTTGTGATAGTCGGGGTTTTATTAAAGGACACACTGCCTTTTTACGAGTCGCCAGGGTTCAATAATACATAGAAGGAAAAATGAACAGGGGGGTGTTCTGAATAATAGTTCTTATCCGGGTCTTCCTAATGTCGTGGTCGGGATGGTTCCTCGTCTCTTCCTCCTTTCGTGGTTCAGGACTCCCTCGGGTGATGTCCACAGGCACCACAGCAAACGCCACATAGAAGGGAAGGAAAATAAATGGGCAACTCGTGAGGGGTTGTGTTTGTGTTACTGGCACAGGAAGGGAGTGAAGGGTCACCGGTGCAACATTACGGGTATCTAGGGCTTTGTGCACGTGTAGCGGGTCAACCAGGATGCGGGAGAGGGGTTCCAGGAATACTACGACTCCTCCCTCGGTCTCCTCCCGACCCACCCCGAGAACCGGCTCCGTACCTGTTCTAGCCACGCTCCTCCTGAAGCGTGGCTGGGCGAAGGGTATGTCCGTTGGCCTCCAGGCGTTCCTCCTTCTCCGGGCTCCGACAGGATTCCGCTCTGCTCCTCGTCTCCGGTCGTCTCCGTCTCTGCATGGGGCGTCCAGTTGAGCACCGTCGACTCTCTTCTTCCGGGTTCTTCTGATGCCATCCTCCATCCGGGTTCTCCTCTGATTGGTTCGTGGCCGGTCACGTCACTCACAGGGGAGGGCTCTCCGTAACAGGCCAGGTCCTTAAAGTGACAGTCCTCCCTGACGGGAGAGTAACGATCCCAGGAGGTTGAGGGTTCTCTGCTCCAGTCTGATGGCTGAAACGGAATAAGACTGGCCTCATCAGTTGGGGCTTTCCACCACCCTTCAGCAGACTTTGCCCCCTCGACCCACGTGTCCACGGGGTGGGGAGCGCCTGCTCCGTGACACAATCCTAGGTTTCTTCTTATGTAAACAGTGGGAGGTTAAGACACTCTTAAAGTTGCTACTACCATCTTCTCCAGAATAGCCCTAATTTTGTATGTAGCTTAATCCATGTTCCAAACGTGGCTTCTAATACCCCCTCCACTCTTCCCCACTGCATTGCGTGACCCCAGTTCATTGAAAACATCTGAGTCCTAGTCCTCCACTTACTTTTAGTGTCATAGGACTCCAGTATCTATTGCCTCTGTCCTCAATTTTTTATGTTGCTGTTCAAGTTAACTTGTCTCCTGACAACATTGCATCCAGAAGAGGATGAAACTCAGTCAAGGAAAGTGACATACAGCATGTTAGTGTGCTTTGGAATGTGATTCGGTACTTATGCATAAGTTGAGGCACACTCTTCAGGGTCAGTCTCTTACTAGGCATGTTTTGTTGCTCTAGGCATTTGCAATACAACATGCACTGTCCTGCATTAAAAACGAAGTGCATTCCACCACGTACATCGCAAGCTGCACAGGTCATGTCAATGAGCCCTGAAGACCAGTCAGTGGCAGCCATTGATCAGCCAGCCCTCATTCCACTTTCTTGGCTGTCATGCATTGGTGTATGTGGCCAGCTTTGCTGTTCAGGAGCTCAGCAAAAGGAGTTTAAATAATGGTAAGTACCATTAGCTAGAGTCTCAACTTGACTACTGTAAGCTGCCCCCTCATGCTACCCCTTTAGTCATGATTTTTTTTTAAAAATCCCCCATTAAGCAAGAGCTCACGTGAAGATCACGAGCAACTGGTCAACAAGGTTGTCCACTGGGCTAAAACTCGACTTGGTGGCTTTACGCTAGCTCATAGCTAGCTAACTCGTGAATAGAGTTCCTTTGGTGGGTAATACTCCGAAACCAGACAACACTGATTGTATTGTTATTAACTTCAAAAATAGAGGAGTGGCTAATGACATCTTGTCCAAGTTAAGTTTTCTCACCTTGTGCCAACTGGTATTGAGGCTCTCCCGCTTTATTTTCATAAACCCCAGGGTGGTCTGTCCACTCTTTTACCATCTGGGCCTACTTTCCCAACCTTTAACAGGTTCACTCCTCTTCCGCAATTGAATCAACAGGATAGACTTCCTGGTGCAGCTACTCCCTTGGGTCCAAGTGATGTACCAGTCGAGTGTGTGCGATCTGGGATCGACATTGTATCTGCGCCCCCTACGCCTTCCATTTGCAGACCTATTACCATTGAGGTCCCTGAAAGCCATACAAAGAAATCACTATCTATAGCCTCTTGGAATATTGCAGGTTTAGCCAGCAAATGGAATAGGTATGATTGGCTTAGGTTCATTGATCGCCATGCGATTATATGTCCCCAAAAGACTTGGCTTATTGACCCTATTTATGTGGACGTGTACGCTACCTATCACACTCCAGCAGTCGCTAGTAACATGGGTAGGGCTAAGGGTGGTCTGATCACGCTCATTTCTCTCACATTTCAGGCAAAGGTGCTATGGTCAAAATGTGAGTTAGTATTCTATCAGATGATCCTGTTTCAGTGTTCTACAAAAAGATGGTTGCTGATAAATTTATATAGTGTATTTGATCATTCCAAGGTTGATTTAGCGTGCTCTCTGCTTAAGGATATTGAAAAATGCACTAGTAACATTCAAGGTGGCTGTGATGTGGTACTGTTGGGGTATTGTAACTTAAATGTATGTCATTTCTCTCAGGAAAAGATCTGTGGGCTGGAGGATGAGGCTGGGGTTCCTTTTACCCACTTTGTACATTGTCCCCTTGGCGAGGAATTGAATTTATTACTGGCTAATTTTATTCTCATTTTTTACTTTGATGCTTTAAGCCTAAAACCAAATACCACACCCACTTTTGTGGGTGTGGCACTCCGAGCCACATTGATTTTATGTTATGTTAGTTTGTTATGTTATGTTAATTTAATTTCTTAAGCGCAACGGTTACCCTGGGGGTGTCCTGGCGCTGAGCATTTCCTATTTGGTTGCTGTGATGTAGGGTGACTACAAAGTAAATAACCAAGTTTTCTGCCCCTTCCTAAAAGAGAGGAGCTCGGTTGAATTTCTGAGGTGGAAAGGTAGATTGTTCCAGGCCTTTGAGGCACATGTGATAAAGCTCCCACCACCCCAGCTGGCTTTTTTGACTCTGGGAACTATCACTTTTTTTGCTCCCGTAGAGCGAAGGGTCTTACTGGGAACATACCATTGAAACCGTTGTTTTAGGAAGTCGGGGCCCACTCCCTTGAGGGCCTTAAAGACCGTGCAGAGGGCTTTAAATTGTGCCCGTTGTTTAACTGGGAGCCAGTGTAGTTGCTTTAGTTCTTTCTTAACCGAGACAAACTTCGGTGTTCCCGTCAACAATCTGGCCGCCGCGTTTTGCACGATTTGAAGTCTATTTAGGTGTTTTTTTTGGGATGTTCAAATAAAGACTGTTGCAGGAGTCTAGCCGTGACATAATGAGTGCCGTGACCACTGTCCTAAGACTGTCTTCCGGAAGAAAAAACTTTATTTTCCTTATGATTCTGAGGAGGAAGAAACTCGCTGAGACAACCCCACTTATCTGGTCCCCGAAAGTGAGTCTGTTGTCCACTATAACCCCCAGGTTCTTCGCTTTCTTGGTCGGTACGGGGAGAGTGCCCAATTCTTCCGGCCACCAGTCGGGCGTCCAGAGGTTCAAGTTGTTGCCAAATATGATGGCCTCTGTTTTGCCTGAGTTGAGTTTCAGGTAATTTGAGGACATCCACCCCGTGATGGCTTTCATACAGTCATGAAATCTTTTTCCTGTTTCAGCCTCTTGCCCACGCCGAAGAGACAATACTATTTGTGTGTCATCCGCATAAGATGTCAATTGGAACCCAAATGATCTTATCAGAGCCGCCAATGTAGACACATACACATTAAAAAGTGTTGGGCAGAGGGACGAACCCTGTGGCACCCCACATGGAAGGGAAAAAGGTTTGGAGCTGTCTTTATCTAAGACTACCGTTTGGGTTCTATCTGTGAGGAAGGATTTCAAGAGGTTCCAGGCATTGCCTTGTACCCGCCGTCTGATAAACGGTCCATCAAAACCTTGTGATGAACCGTATCGAAGGCCGCCGAGAGATCCAGCATGATCAGTACCGCGTTGCCTCCCTGGTCCAAGGCCTCTCTTACTTCCTCTGTAGATTTTATCAGGGCCAGCTCTGTGCTGTGTTCAGCTCTGAATCCATATTGTGTTGGGTCTAATATATTGTTTGTTTGGAGGAACAGGCTAAGTTGGGCATTCATGGCCTTTTCAATCACTTTCGCCGATAGGGGGAGGCGCGAGATAGGTCTATAATTATTCGGGTCCTTCGGATCGAGATTTTGTTTTTTGAGCAGAGGAAGAATAGATGCAGTTTTCCATTTTTTGGTAAACTGGCCAGATTTGAATATGGCATTGAGCAGGGGGGGTAAGGGCTGTACCTATGATCTGAGGGATTTGTTTGATCACGGATGCAGGACACGGGTCCAAAGGAGATCCTGATCGGATGGATGCCAGGAGTTTAATAGAGTCTTGTGTCTCTAATGGTGTAAAACTATCTAGCGTCAATGTTACTTTGGATCCACTGGACACCACCCTGGCTGACGCCCCAGTAACTGCTTTCTGGGTAAGGGTAAATGAGGAGAAAATTGCTTCCACCTTTTGCTGAAAGGAGGAGGCTAGGTTTTCACATAATTCAGGACTGCTCTGATTTTTGCAATTGTTGGGAGCAGTAAGTTTAGTTATTGTTTTAAAAAGTTCCTTAGAAGAGGATTTTGCTCGATTAATCTGCTCCGAAAAGAACGTCCTTTTAGTGTCAAATAGTAATTTCTTATAAAGGGTGAGACTTAACTTATACGTCTCTTTATCAGTGCTATTATAGCCTCTTCTCCAGGCTCGCTCCAGTCGTTTACAAGCGTATTTTTGCTTTCTTAATTCTTCTGAGTACCAGGGGGCTGATGGCTGGGCCCGCTTAGGAGTCCTTAGTTTTGCAGGGGCTAATTTATTTCATGCGGCGTCTACCCATTCCGTGTAAGCGGAAGTGGCGGCGTCAGCTCTTAAGGGAAAAGGGCGAGCTGTTGCCTTGAGTAGATCTCCTAACTCTGCGCTATTGATATCCTTCCAGGCTCTTATTTCTATCTTCTTCTTGGGCTCTAATTTGAGCTAATAGCAGTTTAGGTGTGTCAATTCAAATTGGATTGCGGTGTGGTCTGTCCAAGGGAGTGGAAACGCCTCGGTGCAGGTCAAATTGGGATTGTTGGAGTAAATCCTGTCTAGAGTGTGTCCTGCCACATGGGTGGGGCCTTCTACCAGTTGCATAAGTTCCCCTGCGCTCATCACTTGTCCCAACCTGGTAGTGTCGGGGTCGGTGAGATCGTCAAGATGAAAGTTTAAATCCCCCAGCACCGTGAGTGAGTCCGCGCATAGTCCCTCCTCTAGTAGCGTTCCGACAGACTCAAGAAAGTCGCCTCTAGGGCCAGGGGGTTGGTAAAGGAGGATCCCCTTGAATGTATTATGATGGGAGGTGCATAGACTAAACGAAAGTGCTTCACAAGCCAGGTTAGATGCTGTACAAAAGGAAGGCTCCAGGGAGTTGTGGTATATAACCGTCAGTCCTCCCCCCTCCTATGTGGTCTGTCTTGAGTGTAGCAGTGAAAGCCTGGGGGTGTGGCTTTGGCTAAATCGGGTCCTGAGGCTTTATCAGACCAGGACTCAGTTATGAAAGCCAGCTTGATGTTATATTCCTCGATAAGCAGTGCACACTCCGTGCTGTGCTTAATCAGGGACCTTGCATTTAGTAGTAAACATCTTAGGGGGGCTAAATCTACTCTGTTTTTTATCCCTCCTTTCTTGTTTTCAGGAGGACTAGTGGAGTGATGCATGATATGGGGGAGAATCAGATGGCAATTGGGACAAATACTTGCCAATTCCTTGGGAGTTGCCTTAAGTAAGATGCTTGGGCAACTCGATTTTCCACCTGCTGGGTTCATCTCCAAAAGATCCTCTCTTGAATAGGTCAGAAAATCTGGCTTCGATGAACCAGGGGGACAGGCCTTGAGCCCGGTCCGAGCGCGGACGGGCGCAGACAGGCTTGCCTTAGGCGCGCCCGCTGCGCGGTCGCGTCAGCATGCCTATTTTGTAGCTAGAGGCTAAAACAACTAGCCCGCTAACTTCGTGATGGCTGCCCTGCTCCCTGCCCCCGATTCCCTCCTGATCGGTGCAATATAAAGTGAGCAGCAACAGTGAGAGTAATGGCCCCGTGCGTTTAAAAAGCAAACTAATCCAAAGTTCTACTCTTTTTTTCTAAATCATTAATAGATTGGGTTCTGGATTATAATCTTGCTGATTCCCCCCTCAGTGACCATAGACTTTTTCCCCTTTCTCTACATGGTTCACTGATTTCGAGAATGTCTTATCATTTTCTAGGAATCGTGGAGTGATAAAGGCCTGGTCTAGGGCCGATGAACCCTCCTTCCTAGCTCATTTAGTGGCCTCTACATTCCACGACTTTCTGGTCTGTTTATCAGACGATCACATTCAGGGTTGGGGTCCTGCGCTCCTTAATGTTTTGATAGGATCTGCAGAGTTGATTTGACCTCCTTTTGGTCCCAAACGATAGGGGCTGTAAGCCACTTGCAAAGTTGTTTGATGCTAACTGCACCCATGCACATAACCAGCTACTTGCTGCTTTTAAAAGAATTCTTAGAGAACAGGATATGGTGTAAAGATGTAGAGCTTTGTATCGAGACGCCCTTGGAACCAGGAAGAATACTATCGGAGAGGTAGCTTTTCCATCACTGGTGCATGCTAGTGAACTAAGGGACTGCAAGGCCTTTTGGGCGACAGTGAATCGCAGTTTTTTTTAGGCCAAAAAAGATCCTGGTATTGATACTGTCATTCCTTCTGATACCTGGGTCGCCCATTTCACCACGCTTTGTGCTGTCCCTTGCTTAGGATACTCAGATACCCTCGATCATATACCTTTAGTTTCACCTCACCTGCCGACCGGCCCTTCTACTGTGTCCCAGCCTCCTGCAAAGTTTTCTGCTGGCCCAGCTTTTGTATTGAATTGGTAGAGGTTATGTGGGCAGTGGCTAGCTGTCCGGTCTGGCGCGCTCCTGGTCCAGATGGGCTTCCCTCTGATATGTTTAAAGCTAACACCCCATTGTGGTCCCCTCTACTGACAAACGTTCTTAAGGGCGCCTTAGTTGCTGATCCCCCCTAGAACTGGTCCCATGCGACTATTGTTCCGATTTTTAAAAAGGGCTCAAAAAACGATCCCCACTGTTATCGCTTCATTTTGCTGATTAATTTAACTGCATAGATCATGGGACGAATGCTGCTGGACCGTTTGCAGTTATGGGCCGAGGAGCATAACATACTCTCGGATCTTCAATTCGGTTTCCGCTCCGGCCTAAGCACAGTCGAGCAGTCCTTAAATCTATACTTGCTAATTGCCAAATATACTGTGGCTAAGCGTGCCAAGCTGTATTTGGCTTTTATGGATTTGAGTTCTGCCTTCGACTCGGTCAACAGGTCCAGATTGTGGGACATCATGACTGATAATGCCGGGTCTGGTGGCTCAGTGGACTAATGCGTCTACTGCAGGGGCCTGTGTTCGACCTCATGGTCACAGGTTCAAATCCCGGCGGGTCCACTCAGCCTTTCATCCATCCGAGGTCCATAAAATGAGTACCATTGAGTTGGGTAACAACAAGCATCTGTTATTCAGCGCCAAGATACCCGTAGTGGTGAACGTGCGCTTTACAAATACACATGTTGTGTTATGTTATATGGGGGTCGATTTGTATATTGTTAATTTTCCTAGAGAACTACACAATGATGTCACTGCTAGTGTAAGGTGCGGCCTATGAGGTAACTATGCCAGCTTTTAGCCTGACAAGGGGTGTACGCCCGGGGTGTTTTTTGCCCCCCTTCCTTTTTTCTATTTATATAAACAGCCTGGAGGATAAATTGGTGGAACTTAGGGCAGATCGTCCTCGTGTAGGTGACCGTAGTATTCCCACATTAATTTATGCGGACGACACTGTCCTAATTGCCAGGACTGCTAACGGCTTGCAACTCATCCTGGACTGTTCTTGTGAGTTTATGGCCAGTCTAGATCTTATGGTCAATCAAAACAAGACCTATATAATGGTCTTTGGGGGAAGGAAGAAGGACAGTGTATCCTTTTTAGTAAACTGCAAGAAAGTTGGCTCTCCCACTTTTTCCTATTTAGGTATCCCCTTTGATACAGGTCTCTCATGGGGACCACTGAAGACCAGTAAAGCTGTTGCCTTTTCTAAATTAGTGGAGGCCGTTCTTAATTTTGCCTGCATGCAGACTTGGCCAGAATCCCATAAATAAACTCTCGACTGTTTATACAGCCAAATGCTGTGCTATTGCTTCATATGGGGCAGGAATGTGAGGCCAGACCTCCTTTAACAGGACTGTGCTTGCGGACTGCTTAAAACTCGACCATTGTCTAAGTATTCCTTGGATGAAATATATTCAGAACATCTGTCGTAGTTTGGGGCCGGAGGATTTGTTTACTTCTCCCAGCAATCCGTTAGCCAGCTCTATTGTGACTTTGAAGAATGTGTTCTTAGAGGGATGTCTGGAGGGCAGAATGCGGAGAGCTGCAGACAAGCCAAAGGTCCAGACTTTTATGGGGATCTGTTAGAGTGTCAGTCCTGCGCCATATCTAATATGGGTGGGTAATATGCATCACAAATTTTTATTTATCTGGTTATGCACTGTGCACTTTTGGCTGCCTTTCCGTCACAAAGCTCCTATTTTTCTCAACTACCCCTGTGTCCTTGTGACAATCAATCACCCCAAACTACCTTACATTTTATGATATTCTGTAAATTATACTTATTGTTGAGGAAACGCTATCTGCTGCCTATTTTTAGGACGGCAAATATTTGTTACTGCAGAGCGGTTTTTATTTACCTGCAAGCTTTGCCCACTATTAAGATCTGTATTTTTGCTGCTGTATATATTGAACGTGCTATCAAACCGAGGGCCACTATTTTTATGTGATGTTTTAAGGATTTTATATGGATATTTAATTGATTTTTGTATACTGTTTGATGTGCTTCTTATTTATACTTCGATTGTTCTTATACTTTTATGGTCTAACTAGACCGAATAAAGATACTTGATGATGAGGATGATGACTACTGTAAATTCTAGGAACTATTTGTAGGAGCTGCCCTGATTCAATGCGACTGAAAGTCATGACTGCGAGATTGACAAAACCAACACTGGTTTTGTACATTATTATTTCTCATGCACCAATCTGATTAGCCTGCAGCCTGCTCTCATTCATATCAAATTGGGGAGATTGTGAATATTCCATAGAGTTGCATGCAAGTTTAAATAGAAGGAATCTGACGGTATTAGTAAACTAATTTCTTCAGTGAGTTAACTAAATAAAGTATTTGCCAATTTAACCATCATGGAGCAACTTGCTTGGGTTTTATGAACAAAGGCGGTGTAGGCTTTGCTGTATCTCCGTTTGGGATTGTTAACATTCAGGTGATTTCAGCTGTTCTACTGGACATTTACAGATAGAATACCTTCGTTATATGAGCAAATAATCTGAGCCACTATGGAAAGGCTGGCCTCTGACATTTTAATTAAGAGGTCAATTTAGGTACAGTCGAGGCACAGTGGAGCTGGAATTTAGAGGTTTCAGTGGGCTATGCTTGAAGGTGTTTATTGTGAGGAGAGTCGGGGAGTATGTTAGTGAAGAGCTTGTTGGTCTTAGATGCTATTTAAATTAGCCATCATTTACTTTTTATCAAAGATGGGTAGGCCTAAGTAAAGACATGTTTAGTAGTTTCCTAAAGGAGAGCAGTTGATGATGGTCCAGAGGTTTTGGGCCTGAACGTATTCTTGGGAATATTGCCCTTCATTGTAGGTCAGTGTATGCCTTGTGATCATCAGCAGTATTAACATGGGTTAATGGTGATTTACTCAGCAGATCTTGGCCTTCCAGCGCATATCTGCCATGTTGGGAAATTGTTGTCTGCAACGTTGTCCAGAACCATATCCTGGAGTATTATTACCTAAGACTCAAATCTTTAATGGAGGAGCATGACCACTGAAATGTAAGGAATTAAGTGCTAAGTTGTTTTGAGGCACAGACATGGAGCACCCATGAATTATATTAAATATAACCTTAAACTAAACATCAGTTGGAGTAAAAAATAATGTGAGAATGTCATTTACACAATAAACATGACATATGCCACTCACCAAATGGATCAGCCATTGCTTGTAGTCCTTCTTTGTTATCTTGGAAAATGCCAGGGCTAGATAAATTGTATGCAGATGGGGACCATCTGCTTCTTTTTTTTGTTTTTTTAATAAGAACTCTTTTTATTGAAAACATTGCTCAGCAGACAGCTTATACAGGCGATAAACACAGCTTTACATCTCACATTTAGCAATGAAAATTCCAACTTGTCTACACCACATTTGAGTCTACCTTCAGGATGGCGCTTATACGGCCTGTGTACAATTCGGAAAATGATTATCATTGTTAGGCACAACCCAGAGAAACCTCCCTGCTGCTTACAGTAGCACACCCCTGATCAGCACTCCAGGCCCCCCACATCTTTTCCCACTTGTTGGGGCCTCCCCGACTTTGATAAACCACCTGTTCCGCCCTCTGACACCAGTCAAGGTCCGATTCCGAAACTTCAGTGATGGGGGGGAACTCTTTGATACCCATGCCCTTGCTATATTGCGCTTTGCTACCCCTGCTGCCAGCACTAACCAAATCTTCTGGTGTTTCGACCAGGTTTCCTCACCTGGCACCATCAGGAGGAGCTCTTTTGCTTCTAAGGGCACAGTGAAAGACATACCTTCGGACATTTCCGCCTCGACCCTACCCCCAAAGTCTTGTATCAGTGGACACCAACATAGGATATGAAAGAAGGTGCCCTCTTGGGTACATCTCTGAAGGCATAGTAGTGTGTCTTCTCTACCTATTTTGTGCAGGAGGGTCCTTGACTAGTAGGACCTATGTAGAATCCTAAGTTGGACCAATTGGAATCTTGTTCTAATGGCTATCTCCTGTGGGCTTTGGCTAGCCTCCACCCATTCTTTGTCATCCACAACTCCCAAGTCACCTGTCCACGCGTCTTTCAGTGCACCCAATAGGTTGATGGAGTTGTTAATCAGTTTTTTATAGATAGTGGAAATCCCTTTTTCGGGGATGGGATCCGTGAGCCTATGGTCCTCCAGAGCCGACGCTTCTGATAGCTGTTGTCCCTCGAGAATGTGGCTCCACAGAGCGTGTTCCAGCCGGAGGTATCTATAGTACTCCGACTCCCCTATCCTGAATTCCTGGCAAAGGATCTCGAATCGTATCATAGGCTGGCCCCTCCAAATTTCACACAAATATTCTATCCCAATCAGTGCCCACCCGGAGAAGCCCCCCAATTCTCTGACCTCATGAAGCATGTCACTATGCCACAGAGGGGTCAGGCAGGTGAATCTACCAGTCCAGCCCAGATAGCTCTGCGCCTCTCGCCACACCCTGACCACAGACCTTTTGTGCGTTGGCATGTCCTGTTCTCTTTTCTTGCAATAGAGAATCGCCTTGTGTGTGTGCAGTGTCGCCCCCGACAAGGGAAAAATTAGGGATTTATTCCAATTAATTTGGTAGCTCCAGTAGCTCTCGAAGAGATCAAGGACCTGCAGAATTCTGGCCACCGAGAGGGATGGCTGAGTGACAAATAGCAGAACGTCGTCAACATATAGTGAGAGATGTTCTTCCCAGCCCCCAGTCGCCCTAATTGCCTAGATTAGGGGGTTCTGGCGAATCCAGTCCTTCCTGCGGCTCAAGTGCCAAAGCAGAAATCATGGGCGAAAGGGGGCAGCCCTGTCGAGTACCCCTGTGCAGGGAGAAGGCGCGAGACGTCACCCCATTGACTCGCATTCAGGCCAACAGTGTCTGATAGAGGCGCCTGACCCATCCACAAGAATTTGGCCCGAAGCCCATTCTGTCTAGTGTGGCAAAGATGTATGGCCATTCTATACTGTTGAATGCCATTGTGGCATGTAAGGCCATCAATATTGCCTTCTCCATTTGGGGTGATCTGGTCATGTGGAGGACGTCATAGAGGCATCTCAGGTTGAGGTGGGTGCTCTATGAAACCTGCCTGGTCAAGGTGCATAATGGAAGTGATAACCTCACAAAACCTGGCTGCCAGTACCTTGGCTAGAGCTGTAGCCTCCATATTTAGTAAGGATATTGGTCTGTAGGACCCGCAGTCTGTCGGAGGCTTCCCTTTTTTGTATGACCACAATGGTGGCAACCTGTTAGTCTTCTGGCAGGGAGCCCTCCTCATGCGCCGCCAGAAACATGTCTAGCATGGGTTGGGCAATGTTTGTCAACCAGTCCTTTGTATAACTCTAAAGGGGAGACCATTAGGTCCCACCGCTTTCCCAGTTAGGAGGCCACGCATAGCCACTGCCAGCTTCTCCACGTCGGGTCTGCCTCCAATGTCTCCCTCACTTCCCCTGTAAGCGTGTGATGGCCAATGTCTCTCGGGAAGTCCACACAGTTGTCGGCAGTCCTGGTCGTCGCAGGGTGGTAGAGTTCCTCATAGTAGGTCGCAAAACTGTCTACAATGACTGCATTGGACGTTTGGAGCACGTTGGACCCATCTAGAATTGCTAGCACCCAGGAACGGTCTTTGTCCCTCTTGTCCAACCAGGCCAATAATTTACCAGCCTCGTCCCCTTTCTCGTAGAGATGATGTTGCGTCGCCAATGCATGACTCGTCGCTGCATTCTCCGCCAAAGCGCGGAGGTCCTTCTGACAAAGATGTAATTGGATGTAGAGGTCTGGTGTTCCCTCTGTTTGTGTCTTGGTCTCCAGGGCTACTATATCTCTCTCAATAGCCTCACATTCTAACTTAGTTTCTTTTTTCTTTCCCCCATCTGCGCTTGAGCCTGCCCACGCATAACGGGTTTAAAGGCCTCCCAAAGGATACAGGCTGACTTAACAGCAGACCTTCTGCTTTTCATACAGGAATTTGATAAATGAAGCGTGTTCTAGAGATTTGCTTTATTAACCAGACCCCTCCATTAATGTACAAAGAGTTTTTTTGCCTGCAGTTCTCACCAGTGATGTACAACTAACATGGAATTGTCAGATAAGGAACCTAAAACAGACGGGATTCAACAGATAGCTCTAGTTTTGGGTACAAGTATGAAGGCCCGTAGCACTCTCTTTTTAGGATATGTTAGGGCTGTGCAGGCATGGGTTGAGTGGGACACAGGAGGATGGTAAGAGCACATTGAGATAGTCCTCGCTCATAAGGAGCGGGACAAAATAGTGAGCCAGGCGGCAGCTGTGACATGCAAGTATAAACTAATTCACTTCCATTACTTTCATAGCACTTACTTGCCACCAAGTCATATTCTTAAACTTTATGGCTCCCTTTTGTGTTATTATTTCAAATGTAAATCCAAGACATGGTCTTTTTCCACTTGGTATGGGGCACAACTCTCCAAAACCTTGGAAGAGGGTAGGGGAGGAAGTCTCTCTGCATTTTGTCAAAGTGCTTTATTGAAAACTTGTGATGTGCTGTTTAGTCTGGTAAAACACCCCAAAAATGTGTTGTAATGGTGTAGATTTATAGACCTGTTCTCATTGTTGACAAAGCACAAAATTGCAGTGGCCTGAAGTTCAGTTCTGCATTTGCCCTGAGGATAGTGGACAGAACAGGAGACATTTGCTGGTGGCCAATGATGGACTGTGTATCTGTAAAGGTTCTTAGCCCCGAGTGGGAAATGCCGACCATTTAGCAACATGGAAGAGTACACTGTGCTGTTATGTAGACTCAAACATTGGAATGTCTTTTGTTTAAATTTGTTACCTTTTTTTTCCACCTAAAAAATAATTTTATAAAAAATACTAGATTCAGGATCTACAGTTTATCTGGTGGGCAAAGGCTAGTTGATATTGAAATGTCTGAGCAGTTCAACTTTGATCTTCCTCTGCCCCCTTATGCTCAGATTGGGCAATGGGTCATTTTCCTTTGTGATGCGTGTTCAAGCTGCAGCACATCTCAGTCAGTCAATCAAACCAGATTTATAAAGTGCTGCTTCTCACCCACAAGGGTATCCAAGCGCTGAGATCCAAACTGCTTGGGTGGAATCCGTTAAACAACCAGGTCTTCAGTTTCCCTCCGAATTGCTTAAAAACCACAGTATAACAAAGGTAGTTTATTTAAAACCAATGCCGTACTTTACAGAGTTTACCCAAAAATTATTCCACCTATCTGTTTGATATATATTGTTAAAACGTACACTCAATAAAAATTGATCAGCTAACATTTCTTAACATAGGATGATTTAGTGTACATCAAAATAATAGAATTCCAGCTGCAGCTTATTGTAACACCAAGAAATGATTAATACTCATAGATGTTTACCTGGTCCGTACATTTATGATTAAGATGTGTGAAAAAGGATACATTGAATTGACATTACTGAGGGGTCCCATCCCACTTTTATTTATAACTATATATGTTGCATTTTTCCTACACATGCCATCGTCTACAACCTTCTGTTCAGCGAAGAGTTAGGCACTTAAAAAAATATACATCTTCCAACATCCCCATTTCCACCAATAGCCCTCCCACAGAGCCATTCTAGTGCTTTGCGAGGAAAATGGTGCAGTGGAGCCACAGCATGTTACTGATGTGTCCTAAAAAGGAGTGAGTTGGGAGAGTTCCTCAGGTATGAGGCATAACTTTGTAAGGTATCACAGGCAGGTAACTTTCCTATACTCAATTGAGAAGAGTGCTAGGAATGGCGACCAGTCTGCATCAAAGAACTTAGTTATACACTCTGGAGAGATAATTACTTTGTCCTAGGCCAGTGCGTTTTAAGTGGTTTAACCAGTCCCTTACTATCAGCACCATCTTATTCCCCCACTGTGTAAGGATATTTTGGATGGCTGACACTAGGGCCAATGTCCGCTGTTTAGGTCTACAATCGTTCCCCTGGGAATGGTGTACCTAATAGGACTGTTCCCTGCTCTCTCAGGAGCTGTACATTGAATGTCCCGTCTACCTCCTGCAGCATCTCCTCCCAATGTGTGTTTAGTTTGGGCAGTGCACTGGCCAGTTGCCTTGCAACTTCTCCAGCAGGAATTTGCTTTTCTCTTATCCCATTTTGTCTGGAGTTCGGTACCAAGATGTGAGAGGTTTTGTATTGTATTTCCTTCTCTTTAATATTGCAGATGGATATACGTGCCATGTCATTATGCCGCCCAATTTTGTGCCACTTAATCCTGTCCCATTTACCCAAATTCTTTACAAAACGAAGGTGCACCAGCATAGAAGTCCACAAGGATCCAAACGAGTCCAAATTTGTCTTCTTTATTAAATATCAAGTGACTTGAGCCACCATTGGAAAGCGCAACACGTCGTATCAAGGACGCGTTAATCTGCAGCAATATGCCCTGACTGTGGGCCCCGAATAATTACTTGAAAATATCAATTGTGATTACATATTGGTCACATTCTTTGAGGAAGACTGGCTGTGTGCCCCATTTGTTAATGGAAATATTATTCTGATTTTTGTTACACATTTGATAACAACGATCTTGTATCCGTTTAAGCCCTGATGAAGTTCCATTCTGGAACGAAACGCGTTGGCTGATTGCCATTTTAAATAATTTTGATATTTAATAAAGAAGACAAATTTGGACTCGTTTGGATCCTTGTGGACTTCTATGCTGGTGCACCTTTGTTTTGTAAAGAATTTTGGTATTTCTGGAACTCAGAGGAGCCCAGTTGCGGCAGGCTCCAGAAGTGTCTGCACAGAACTATTATATTTCTTTTAAATATTGGGTTTGAGGTGCTGCACCTTGGTCAGCCGCCTTTTTGTCTTCTCTCCCATTTACCCCTCTGAACATTTCTGAGCTGAGCTTCTATTGATTCGGGTCATCCCTAGGATTAGTTTATAGGACGCTGATATGATGGTTGTCATGGCTTTTGTCTTTGACCATTTTTCAAACTCATTGATCAGCTGGGAGGCTCCTCCCTGTGTTAATGATTGCATAACCCAGTGTCTGACTTACAGATAGCTAAAAAGATAGCTTCCGGTGGTCCATACTGTTTAACAGCCTCAGAGAGCTTAATTAGTCTATTGGTGAACAGTGAGCTTATTAGAACTCATCTGTCCTCTTTCCAGCATTTAAAACTATTAATGTTCATCGCCTGGATGAACTCTAAATTAAATCATATGGGAGAAAACAAGAAGGGAAAAGAGGTGAGCCCAAGCCCTGTAACTATCTTATCCCATACCAAATGTGTTTCTCTACTAATTTTCAGAGTATAGCCCCCAACTTCTCTGTGAGTTCTGAAGCCTTCTCACCAGGTAGAGGGGGATGCTCGCAGTTCAGTGGTCAATAAAGTAATACTCATAAGACACTTCTGCTTTTTCCCATTCAACGTAACGTCAGAGCTGTGTAGCCTGGAAATATGTCAGCAAGTTCGAAAGGGCTAATCCTCCTTGTGGTGGTCCGATAAAGGAACCTGCTATCTACCTTCTGCCACCTTCCCTGCCAAACGTGTTATTAAGCAGTGGTTGGAAAAGATTAATCAACGAGGACGGCAGAGATACGTGGCTCCGCTGGAATAAGTACAGCAGATGTGGCAGAAATCTCAACTTCATGATAGCTGCCCATCATGTGCCATTGAGCGAGGTCTCGTTTCACTTCTGGCAGTTTTGGGAAGTAATTAAGGGCAATATTCAGCAGCATGGAAGATGCTATTTGAATAACCAGAAATTTTATTATTTTGGAATGCCACTAGAAATGACAAGTTTCAGGGTGGGCCTTCTCCTGTGATGGGACTGGTTTTAGGAGCACGACTTCAGATTTAGGGAGGATAATTTGAAACTCCTAAAATTCAGTGGATTTCCATCTCCTTTAATAAGAGGTGTAACAAAACCAGAGATTCAGACAGGGACTCCATGGCATCATCAGCAAATACTGTCAGCTTGAAATGTTTTTGCTTATGTGCATTTCCTTAATTCTCTATGTCTAATAGTGTTTTCTAGTGGATCAAGAGTATGGGCAAAGAGTAAGGCTGTGCGAGAATGCTGCAAATTTACTGTTGCCTCTTTTTCGCTGTGTGCCAAACACTGAGAGGTGATATTTTAATGTCAATCAGTGTAACAATATTGGCTGTGCTCTGAACCACAGGGCTTGAAGGTGTCTTTTATACTTCAGGTTAAACAAATGTAAAATGGTGCTTGTGCATTAAGTGATTTTCCATAAAAAACTCTTAACTTGAGGAAGGAAGAAAGGCATGTAATCCTTGACCTTCAAAACAGGAGAAAACCCACAAGGGTTGGGGGAAGGACAGTAAGGATAAGACAGTCCAAGCAGTTAACATTCCTACGGGAGAAGGAAAGGTTTAGAAGATGGAAGCTGGCACATTCCGACACCGTAAAGGGTCTTCTAGTTGAAGTCCATAGATAAACATTCCAGAGCTAATGGGAGTGTCGAAGAGTGACCTATGACTTGTTGTTGCAGCGACTAAGGATAAGGTTGGAGACTATTTTACCTCAATATGTACATTATAGAAATGTAAATGTGATACTTGATTATACACACATATATAATACAATGATGTATCAAATACAACATGAAATTGATATAAAGCCAACAAAAGACTGAAGGGGGCGAGAAGGCACCCATGACATATCCATGTTATATTGTTGGTTTCATTGACCCGAATGTGGGCTTTTGAGGATTGATTCCTTGCAAGAAGCCTGTTGATAAAGTTTGCACCAAAGCCCAGAATGTATATCACGTGGGCCAAGTATGTCCAGTTAACCTTGTTGAATGCCTTTTCAGCATCCAACAAGAGTAACAAGGTGTTGTGATGCTTTCTCTGGGAATTCTCCAAGATGTGCTGGATTTTTTTGATGTTATCACTGCACTGACAACCCAGAATAAAGTTTGATTGGTATATTGTGTCTGGTGGGTATGGGTATATTGTGTCTTCGCTACCAGTTTACTGGTGAAGATCTTCATCTCTATGTTGATGAGTAACATGGGCGTATAGGAGGCACAAAGAGTGGGGGATCTTGTCAGGAATGGAAATCACCACTACTTCAACATCAAGTATTGTGCCCATCACCATTCCAGACACCTCAAATTCGTTAAAGAGCCTTATTAAGATCTGGGCCAGAGACCTACAACAAATCAAAATAGCATGATAGTCATCCTGGGAATTTGTCTGCCCTAAACCTTTTGATGGTGGTTATGACTTAAGCCTGTGTGTTGGGATTGTTGAGGGACTCCGCTTGTTCAGCTGCTATCCTCCATCCCTCTCAAAGCTGTCCTCTAGGTGCGGTCTGCCCCTTCATATTCAGTTTTAGGACCACTGTTGCAGTGACAGGCCCCACTCTGCATCCAATACTCTCAGTCTTAGACACAGTGGGCTGTGCACTGCTTCCCAAAATAGCCACGGCCTGGTATGGGGAGACTTCCCTGCCAGTTTTTCTCACCCAAGACTGGCAGTCTTGAGCAACTCTGGATCTCCCTTCTTGTTCACAACCAGTGTCAGGGACCCCCAGTGTTGCCGTGCCCAAAGGGAGGGCGGAGGGCGCTGATGTCTGTTGATTACATCAGGGAGAGAGTGAAACTAAGGTCACATGGCTTACATTTTCTCCATTCTCTGATCAGGCTACCCCCAACCCACTTTAAAACTGGTGATTCGCAACTACAAATGAAGTTGACTAAAACTACTGTTTGCAGATTTCTCTTAATTCCTGGATAAATCTATGCAACATGTATATTGTTTTCCCTAGTGACCTTCTTACTTCACCAGACATATTCAATAAGGATGTAGGTATCCTCAACACCCAAGCACAACATGCACTCGTAATGTAGTTGTATAATTGTTTTTCCTTCAAAAAATGAGGAAAATCACTTTTCATCCTAAATCAATATACAGTAGTCTAAAAAATAAAATCGGTCAATTACATCAAAATTGCAGTGGCATTTGCCATCTTTACATTCTAGGTTATTCAATTTCCTTGTGTGTACTGTTAAGGGGAATTCTCCAAGTTAGATCTGCAAATACTCTTTTTGCTAGATGTCCTTTGGTACTAGTTTTTTCTGAGGGTGACCTTTATCTGTGGTGTGGGCTGTTCATCATTTGCTATGGTGATTGACCATAAAACTTCATTCAAGGACTAGTTCTGGCATTCCAAGGTGTAGGAACAGCAACGCGTTTACACTTTCCAGATTTTAGCTGATGAATATAAATATTTTCTCATGGTGAGCAATGGCTGGAAGTCAGCGTCCATTAGAATAAAGGTCACCAAACTGAAATAACCTTGCCGATACCTGATAATATGTAGAGACTTTCATGCCACCGACATGCTGCAATAGTCAAACTCAGGTAGCTCTGAAAGCTGCTCAGTTAAAATTGTGCTAGAACTTTAAACCTTTCATATAGTAACCACATTATGAAGACAGTCTTTGCCATAAGTGGCCAACTGTCCAACTTGATAATCAAGAACAAGTCCTTGCTATTAGTGGAAGAACAAAAGAAATTGTAACACATCACCTCATCCTCTGGGTCCTCCACTGGTTGCTCTTAATTGAAGCTATAATTCATATGAGCCTGTTTGCATTGTGCATAAGTACTTCCACTAAAGACACTTCTCACTAAATACTACCACTTGCAAATCCAGGAATAGTGTCTCCCTATGACTTTGTGTTGGAGGGGACAGCAAGGTTAATGTCTAGAGACATAGAGTTGATGATTAATAGTTGACTAAGACAGCTCCTGTGCATGTAGTATTCATTTATTATGTTGGGACATCTGGAAATGTAGGAGATGTATTTATTAGGGAACATATTAACAAGAAAGAGATCACTGCATAAAGAGCTAAACCCCCAATCACAGGACTTAAACGCTAGTAAATGATCTATCTGAAAGAGACACGTTAGTGACAGATTCCTTACCTTAGAATATCCCCAGGCGTCAGGCTGGATCCGGAAAGTTTTTTGCGTAGCAGTACCCTTGCGCTGTCGGTAGGCGGCGTCGTGCGGCTCCGCGTCCGTCGTCGGGCGTCGTGATCGCCGGGATGACGTCGCGGGCAGTACTTAGGCGCCGCCCCTGCGCGCTGACGTCAGTTCTTCTTTTTCCGCGCCAGTAAGCGCAGATCCGGGAAGAGCAGTGCCCTAGTCACTTTTTGACTATCTTTTTGTGAAATTTTTCACTGTTCTCTTCAACGAGTCTTCACGACTCCTAAGGTGTCGTAGGGATGCCCGGCTTTAAGCCCTGCGAGGTATGTGGTCGTATGATGTCCATCACGGACCCCCACCTCGAGTGTCTCTTCTGCCTCGGCCGAGGCCACGACACGAAGTCGTGCCCTGACTGCCGGAAACTTCATCCGAAGGCTTTGCGAGAGCGGTCTCGAAAGCTCCTTGAAGTCCGGCAGTCGGCTCCGCGCCGCAGCAAGCCCCGGTCCCGGCAGAGGTCGAGGGGCCGGACGCGGAGTCCCCGCCGTTCGTCGGAATCCAAGTCTTCGCGCTCCTCCGGTAAGTCGAAGCACAAGAAGTCTAAGCGGCGTCATCGCTCTAAGACTTCGCCTCGCCGGTCGCGCGACTCGGCTGAGGTCCCTGTCGGCACCGTCCCCGCCCCGCGGCCCCGGACGTGCCTGTCGAGTTGCCCCCGCATTACCCGTCCTTCCCGGGTTCGGGGGCGACTCCGGCCGAAGTACAGAAATTCCTGTCGGCCATGGCCCGCCTCTTCGGGCCTCAAGGTCCCTCCGGTGCGCCTTCGGGCCCCGCGGGCCCAGATGGGGTTGCTCCGGCGTCGCCGTCGACTCCGGTCCCGGCGTCGCCTGTCCCACCAGCCTTCGTCCCGGCCTCGGCTCCGGCCCCGGCCTCGACCCCGGTTCCGGTGGTGCCGCAACCTCCATCGACGCCGGTTGACCTAACCACGCCTCCGCCGACGCCGATGTCCCCGGTGCCGTTTCCGACGCCGTCCGGGGCTCCGGGCGGCGTCGTTCCCCGGTTCTCCCCGGGTCCGGACATGGAGCCGGACCGGCGCCGCCCGACGCCGGTTCCGGCGCCGATGAGGCCTTGGGTCCCTTATGTCCCTCCTCCTCCATCTTTTCAACCTGAGGAGGACCAGGAGAGCTGGGAGGGGTCTGACGACCCTCTCACACAACAGTGCGAGTTTGACCCGGACTGGGTTGAGGAACTTGGGGATGCCAGTGGGCTGGATACCTCCCCGACTCTGGCATGCTGTCTCCTCCCGTGGCAACGGAGGAGGGGGCTAATTTTGCAACGGTGTTGCGTAGAGCTGCTGGAGCCTTAAATCTCCAGTTGCCTACAGTGGCCGTCAGGACTAACCTCCTGACTGAAGTGCTTCAGCCGGCGGCCTCCTCTTCGGAGCCTGTGCTGCCGTTCAACGATGCACTCACTGACGTTCTTTTGGGTGCCTGGTCCAAACCCACCACAGGGGCTCCTGTGGATAGGAACGTGGCCCGACGCCATCGCCCGGCTCCGGGCGACCCCCTGTTTCTCTCCCAACACCCCACCCCTGAGAGCTTGGTTGTCCAAGCCTCTGCCTCCCAAACAGCCTTCCCTACCGCCCCTCCGGATAGGGAATCCAAGCGCCTGGATCACTTTGGGAAGAAGGCTTTCTCTTCCTCCAGTGCTGGCTTGCGGTCTGTTAATACCGCTTGCCTCTTGGGCCGATACACCCACTCCCTGTGGGATTCGGTGGCTGATGTTTTGCCGCAGTGTTCTGAGGAGGTCCAGACACTGCTTACCCGCGCTATTGCGGAAGGGCGTGATGCGGCTAAGTATACCATCCGCTGTGGCCTTGATACCGCCGACTCGCTGGGCAGATCGCTTGCAACGACGGTGGCGCTGCGTCGCCACGCCTGGCTGAGAACCACTGGTTTTTCAGGGGATGTCCAGAATACTCTCATGGACATGCCCTTTGATGGAGTCGGTCTCTTTGGTTCAAAGGCGGACCATGCGCTGGAGCGTTTCAAGGATTCACGGGCTACTGCTAAGTCCCTGGGCCTTGCTGTTGTGCGCCCTCCGCAAACGTCTGCTTTTCGCCCCTTTCGTGGCCACGGAAGGGGCGCCCAGTCACGTCCACAGCCCGGCCAACGGCCCGCGCAGCAAGCGCCTTCGCGTGGCCGAGGACGTGGATACCGCCGTGGCGGTTCGGGCAACCAGCGTGCGGGTCAGGCCACCACCTCCAACCCGTCCGCGGCCTCCAAGCCCTCCTAGTCCCTCCTTTCAGGTGCACAGCACGCCAGTCGGGGGCAGGGTCCGCCATCACCTTCACCACTGGCGTCCCATCACCTCGGACAAGTGGGTCTTGGACATTGTCCGAAGGGGCTACTCCCTCCCCTTCGAGACCACCCCCCAGCCATGCCACCTCAATTCCACCGCATGTCAGGGGATCACTTGGTGCTTCTACAGAAGGAAGTCACGGCCCTCTTGGCCAAGAGGGCCATCGAGCATGTTCCGACCCCAGAAGTAGGGCGTGGTTGCTACTCCCACTACTTTCTGGTGCCCAAAAGGACAAGGAGGACATGCGTCCTATCTTGGACCTCCGGAACGTCAATCGCTTCCTCCGGAAGGAGAAGTTCAAGATGCTCACCCTAGCTCAGGTCTTGACTGCCCTCGACCCCGGAGACTGGTTGGTAGCGTTGGACTTGCAGGACGCCTATTTCCACATCCCCGTCCTGCCGGCCCACCGGCGTTACCTTCGGTTCACGGTAGGCCTCGAGCATTTTCAGTTCACCGTGCTCCCCTTTGGCCTTACCAGTGCCCCTCGGGTGTTCACGAAAGTGATGGCGGTGGTCGCAGCTCATCTGCGCCGGGCAGGGGTTTCAGTCTTCCCCTACCTCGACGACTGGCTGCTGAAGGCGGGCTCGTCCCAGGCAGTTGTCTCCCACCTCCAGACTACGGCCGAACTCCTGCACTCGCTGGGGTTCTCCATCAATGTGCCAAAGTCGCATCTGATTCCTTCTCCACAGCTCCTTTTCATCGGAGCAGTTCTGGACACGACGCAGTTTCGGGCCTATCCTCCCGAACGGCGAGTCCGGGATATTCAGGCTATGATTCCGATCTTTCAGCCCTTATCCTGGGTTTCGGTACGGATGACCCTGAGGCTGCTGGGCCTCATGGCCTCCTGCATCCTGCTGGTCACTCATGCCAGATGGCATATGCGGGCTCTGCAGTGGGACCTGAAGTTCCAGTGGGCGCAGCACCAGGGCGACCTGTCCGATCACGTCCAGATCTCGGAGGGGACTGCAAAACAGTTGCAGTGGTGGCTCTCGAACCGGCAATGGGTCATGGGCAGATCCCTCTCCCTTCCCCAGCCAGAGCACACAGTTGTGACGGACGCGTCCCTTCTGGGATGGGGCGGTCACATGGGAGAGGCGGAGATCAGAGGCCTCTGGTCTCCGGCGGAGTCCCGGCTCCATATCAACCTTCTGGAGCTCCGGGCGATCCGACTTGCACTCAAGGCATTCCTTCCCTCTGTCAAAGGGAAGGTAGTGCAGGTGTTCACAGACAACACCACTGCCATGTGGTACTGCAACAAACAAGGCGGGGTGGGGTCGTGGACCCTTTGTCAGGAGGCTCTGCGCCTCTGGACATGGCTGGAACACCAGGGCATGTTCCTGGTGGTTCAACACCTGGCAGGTTCCCTGAACGCCAGGGCGGACGAACTCAGCCGCAGGTGCATGATGGATCACGAATGGCGTCTTCACTCGGAAGTGGCGCAAGGACTCTTTCTACAGTGGGGAGAGCCTTGGTTAGATCTATTCGCCACCGAAGAGAACGCGCAATGTCATCAGTTCTGCGCGTTGGAATTTCCAAGGCGGCACTCGCTCGGCGACGCTTTCGTCACGAGTGGAGTTGCGGTCTATTGTACGCCTTTCCGCCTATACCACTTCTACCCAGAGTGTTGAAGAAGATTCGGCACGACCGGGCCCAAGTCATTCTTGTGGCTCCGGACTGGGCTCGAAGAGTTTGGTATCCCGAGCTACTCAATATGAGCGTAGATCCCCGATCCGTCTGCCTCTTCGGGAGGATCTTCTGTCGCAGCAGCAGGGGACGGTCCTCCACCCGAACCTGTCCAGTCTACACCTGCTTGCGTGGAGATTGAGCGGCGGCAGTTGATTCCTTTCCACTTGCCTCCCGAAGTTTGTGATGTGATTCTGGCAGCCAGGCGTCCCTCCACTAAGGTGGTATACGCCTGCAGGTGGAACAAATTTGTGGCATGGTGCACAGCAAAGGCTGTGGATCCCCTTTCTGCCCCTCTTTCTGAGGTCCTTCTGTTCCTTCTCTCTCTGGCCCAACAGGGTTCTGCCCTGGGTACCATCAAGGGTTATCTTTGTGCTATCTCGGCCTTCCTCAGGCTCCCTGATCAGCCCTCCCTTTTCAAGTCCCCTGTTGTTAACAGGTTCTTAAAAGGCATTACTCACCTCTTCCCTCCTGTTCCGTTTGTGATGCCTCAGTGGGACTTAAACTTGGTTCTTACCTTTTTAATGTGCGCTCCCTTTGAGCCTCTACATAACTGTCCTCTTCGTCTTCTGACTCTGAAGACAGCCTTTCTGGTGGCCATCACCTCCGCTCGGCGGGTGAGTGAGCTCCAGGCTCTATCTTGCAAACCTCCCTTTCTGTCTGTTCATCCAGACAAGGTTGTTCTTCGGACGCGTCCGTCCTTCTTGCCAAAGGTGGTTACTGCTTTCCACATTGGGCAGACCATCACTTTGCCCACCTTCTTTCCGCCTCCGCATCCTTCCAGAGAGGAAGAGAGGCTCCACCGTCTGGACCCAAAACGTGCGCTCTCCTTCTATATTGACCGCACAAATCTGAAAGAGACACGTTAGTGACAGATTCCTTACCTTAGAATATCCCCAGGCGTCAGGCTGGATCCGGAAAGTTTTTTGCGTAGCAGTACCCTTGCGCGTCGGTAGGCGGCGTCGTGCGGCTCCGCGTCCGTCGTCGGGCGTCGTGATCGCCGGGATGACGTCGCGGGCAGTACTTAGACGCCGCCCCTGCGCGCTGACGTCAGTTCTTCTTTTTCCGCGCCAGTAAGCGCAGATCCGGGAAGAGCAGTGCCCTAGTCACTTTTTGACTATCTTTTGTGAAATTTTTCACTGTTCTCTTCAACGAGTCTTCACGACTCCTAAGGTGTCGTAGGGATGCCCGGCTTTAAGCCCTGCGAGGTATGTGGTCGTATGATGTCCATCACGGACCCCCACCTCGAGTGTCTCTTCTGCCTCGGCCGAGGCCACGACACGAAGTCGTGCCCTGACTGCCGGAAACTTCATCCGAAGGCTTTGCGAGAGCGGTCTCGAAAGCTCCTTGAAGTCCGGCAGTCGGCTCCGCGCCGCAGCAAGCCCCGGTCCCGGGAGAGGTCGAGGGGCCGGACGCGGAGTCCCCGCCGTTCGTCGGAATCCAAGTCTTCGCGCTCCTCCGGTAAGTCGAAGCACAAGAAGTCTAAGCGGCGTCATCGCTCTAAGACTTCGCCTCGCCGGTCGCGCGACTCGGCTGAGGTCCCTGTCGGCACCGTCCCCGCCCCGCGGCCCCGGACGTGCCTGTCGAGTTGCCCCCGCATTACCCGTCCTTCCCGGGTTCGGGGCGACTCCGGCCGAAGTACAGAAATTCCTGTCGGCCATGGCCCGCCTCTTCGGGCCTCAAGGTCCCTCCGGTGCGCCTTCGGGCCCCGCGGGCCCAGATGGGGTTGCTCCGGCGTCGCCGTCGACTCCGGTCCCGGCGTCGCCTGTCCCACCAGCCTTCGTCCCGGCCTCGGCTCCGGCCCCGGCCTCGACCCCGGTTCCGGTGGTGCCGCAACCTCCATCGACGCCGGTTGACCTAACCACGCCTCCGCCGACGCCGATGTCCCCGGTGCCGCTTTCCGACGCCATCCGGGGCTCCGGGCGGCGTCGTTCCCCGGTTCTCCCCGGGTCCGGACATGGAGCCGGACCGGCGCCGCCCGACGCCGGTTCCGGCGCCGATGAGGCCTTGGGTCCCTTATGTCCCTCCTCCTCCATCTTTTCAACCTGAGGAGGACCAGGAGAGCTGGGAGGGGTCTGACGACCCTCTCACACAACAGTGCGAGTTTCACCCGGACTGGGTTGAGGAACTTGGGGATGCCAGTGGGCTGGATACCTCCCCGACTCTGGCATGCTGTCTCCTCCCGTGGCAACGGAGGAGGGGGCTAATTTTGCAACGGTGTTGCGTAGAGCTGCTGGAGCCTTAAATCTCCAGTTGCCTACAGTGGCCGTCAGGACTAACCTCCTGACTGAAGTGCTTCAGCCGGCGGCCTCCTCTTCGGAGCCTGTGCTGCCGTTCAACGATGCACTCACTGACGTTCTTTTGGGTGCCTGGTCCAAACCCACCACAGGGGCTCCTGTGGATAGGAACGTGGCCCGACGCCATCGCCCGGCTCCGGGCGACCCCCTGTTTCTCTCCCAACACCCCACCCCTGAGAGCTTGGTTGTCCAAGCCTCTGCCTCCCAAACAGCCTTCCCTACCGCCCCTCCGGATAGGGAATCCAAGCGCCTGGATCACTTTGGGAAGAAGGCTTTCTCTTCCTCCAGTGCTGGCTTGCGGTCTGTTAATACCGCTTGCCTCTTGGGCCGATACACCCACTCCCTGTGGGATTCGGTGGCTGATGTTTTGCCGCAGTGTTCTGAGGAGGTCCAGACACTGCTTACCCGCGCTATTGCGGAAGGGCGTGATGCGGCTAAGTATACCATCCGCTGTGGCCTTGATACCGCCGACTCGCTGGGCAGATCGCTTGCAACGACGGTGGCGCTGCGTCGCCACGCCTGGCTGAGAACCACTGGTTTTTCAGGGGATGTCCAGAATACTCTCATGGACATGCCCTTTGATGGAGTCGGTCTCTTTGGTTCAAAGGCGGACCATGCGCTGGAGCGTTTCAAGGATTCACGGGCTACTGCTAGGTCCCTGGGCCTTGCTGTTGTGCGCCCTCCGCAAACGTCTGCTTTTCGCCCCTTTCGTGGCCACGGAAGGGGCGCCCAGTCACGTCCACAGCCCGGCCAACGGCCCGCGCAGCAAGCGCCTTCGCGTGGCCGAGGACGTGGATACCGCCGTGGCGGTTCGGGCAACCAGCGTGCGGGTCAGGCCACCACCTCCAACCCGTCCGCGGCCTCCAAGCCCTCCTAGTCCCTCCTTTCAGGTGCACAGCACGCCAGTCGGGGGCAGGGTCCGCCATCACCTTCACCACTGGCGTCCCATCACCTCGGACAAGTGGGTCTTGGACATTGTCCGAAGGGGCTACTCCCTCCCCTTCGAGACCACCCCCCAGCCATGCCACCTCAATTCCACCGCATGTCAGGGGATCACTTGGTGCTTCTACAGAAGGAAGTCACGGCCCTCTTGGCCAAGAGGGCCATCGAGCATGTTCCGACCCCAGAAGTAGGGCGTGGTTGCTACTCCCACTACTTTCTGGTGCCCAAAAAGGACAAGGAGGACATGCGTCCTATCTTGGACCTCCGGAACGTCAATCGCTTCCTCCGGAAGGAGAAGTTCAAGATGCTCACCCTAGCTCAGGTCTTGACTGCCCTCGACCCCGGAGACTGGTTGGTAGCGTTGGACTTGCAGGACGCCTATTTCCACATCCTCGTCCTGCCGGCCCACCGGCGTTACCTTCGGTTCACGGTAGGCCTCGAGCATTTTCAGTTCACCGTGCTCCCCTTTGGCCTTACCAGTGCCCCTCGGGTGTTCACGAAAGTGATGGCGGTGGTCGCAGCTCATCTGCGCCGGGCAGGGGTTTCAGTCTTCCCCTACCTCGACGACTGGCTGCTGAAGGCGGGCTCGTCCCAGGCAGTTGTCTCCCACCTCCAGACTACGGCCGAACTCCTGCACTCGCTGGGGTTCTCCATCAATGTGCCAAAGTCGCATCTGATTCCTTCTCCACAGCTCCTTTTCATCGGAGCAGTTCTGGACACGACGCAGTTTCGGGCCTATCCTCCCGAACGGCGAGTCCGGGATATTCAGGCTATGATTCCGATCTTTCAGCCCTTATCCTGGGTTTCGGTACGGATGACCCTGAGGCTGCTGGGCCTCATGGCCTCCTGCATCCTGCTGGTCACTCATGCCAGATGGCATATGCGGGCTCTGCAGTGGGACCTGAAGTTCCAGTGGGCGCAGCACCAGGGCGACCTGTCCGATCACGTCCAGATCTCGGAGGGGACTGCAAAACAGTTGCAGTGGTGGCTCTCGAACCGGCAATGGGTCTTGGGCAGATCCTCTCCCTTCCCCAGCCAGAGCACACAGTTGTGACGGACGCGTCCCTTCTGGGATGGGGCGGTCACATGGGAGAGGCGGAGATCAGAGGCCTCTGGTCTCCGGGCGGAGTCCCGGCTCCATATCAACCTTCTGGAGCTCCGGGCGATCCGACTTGCACTCAAGGCATTCCTTCCCTCTGTCAAAGGGAAGGTAGTGCAGGTGTTCACAGACAACACCACTGCCATGTGGTACTGCAACAAACAAGGCGGGGTGGGGTCGTGGACCCTTTGTCAGGAGGCTCTGCGCCTCTGGACATGGCTGGAACACCAGGGCATGTTCCTGGTGGTTCAACACCTGGCAGGTTCCCTGAACGCCAGGGCGGACGAACTCAGCCGCAGGTGCATGATGGATCACGAATGGCGTCTTCACTCGGAAGTGGCGCAAGGACTCTTTCTACAGTGGGGAGAGCCTTGGTTAGATCTATTCGCCACCGAAGAGAACGCGCAATGTCATCAGTTCTGCGCGTTGGAATTTCCAAGGCGGCACTCGCCGGCGACGCTTTCGTCACGAGTGGAGTTGCGGTCTATTGTACGCCTTTCCGCCTATACCACTTCTACCCAGAGTGTTGAAGAAGATTCGGCACGACCGGGCCCAAGTCATTCTTGTGGCTCCGGACTGGGCTCGAAGAGTTTGGTATCCCGAGCTACTCAATATGAGCGTAGATCCCCCGATCCGTCTGCCTCTTCGGGAGGATCTTCTGTCGCAGCAGCAGGGGACGGTCCTCCACCCGAACCTGTCCAGTCTACACCTGCTTGCGTGGAGATTGAGCGGCGGCAGTTGATTCCTTTCGACTTGCCTCCCGAAGTTTGTGATGTGATTCTGGCAGCCAGGCGTCCCTCCACTAAGGTGGTATACGCCTGCAGGTGGAACAAATTTGTGGCATGGTGCACAGCAAAGGCTGTGGATCCCCTTTCTGCCCCTCTTTCTGAGGTCCTTCTGTTCCTTCTCTCTCTGGCCCAACAGGGTTCTGCCCTGGGTACCATCAAGGGTTATCTTTGTGCTATCTCGGCCTTCCTCAGGCTCCCTGATCAGCCCTCCCTTTTCAAGTCCCCTGTTGTTAACAGGTTCTTAAAAGGCATTACTCACCTCTTCCCTCCTGTTCCGTTTGTGATGCCTCAGTGGGACTTAAACTTGGTTCTTACCTTTTAATGTGCGCTCCCTTTGAGCCTCTACATAACTGTCCTCTTCGTCTTCTGACTCTGAAGACAGCCTTTCTGGTGGCCATCACCTCCGCTCGGCGGGTGAGTGAGCTCCAGGCTCTATCTTGCAAACCTCCCTTTCTGTCTGTTCATCCAGACAAGGTTGTTCTTCGGACGCGTCCGTCCTTCTTGCCAAAGGTGGTTACTGCTTTCCACATTGGGCAGACCATCACTTTGCCCACCTTCTTTCCGCCTCCGCATCCTTCCAGAGAGGAAGAGAGGCTCCACCGTCTGGACCCAAAACGTGCGCTCTCCTTCTATATTGACCGCACAAAACACTTCCGGGTGGATGACCAGCTCTTTATTGGCTACGTGGGCGCCAAAAAAGGTCGGGCGGTGCACAAGAGGACCATCTCCCGCTGGGTTACCTTGTGCATCAAGACCTGCTATTCTTTGGCTAAAAGGAGCCTCCTGTTGGGCTGCGTGCCCATTCCACCAGGGCAACGGCTGCTACCACGGCCTTGGGCCGCGGTGTTCCGCTGCCGGTTATCTGTCAGGCAGCTACGTGGGCCTCGCTGCACACGTTTACAAAGCATTACTGCCTTGACAGTCAGGTCCGGAGGGACGGCTTCTTTGGCCGTTCTGTCCTCCAGGACTTCCTTGTCTGATCTTTGTTCGCAGACCCACCACCGGGGTTGGTATTGCTGGGGTATCTATTCTAAGGTAAGGAATCTGTCACTAACGTGTCTCTTTCAGATGCACAAGTTACTAACTTGTGTAACGATATATCTGTAAGAGACAGTAGTTAGTGACAGATTCCTTACCGCCCCACCCATCCTCCCCGTTCTGCGAACTGATTTCTAGGGTTAAGGACATCCCTTTCAGGGCCCTAGTATTTTTCAGACACCTATGTCAGCTTCTTGCATGGCTCTGCGTTCCTGGCGCGGAAAGTCGTGTACAGAACTGACGCCAGCGCGCAGGGGCGGCGTCTGAGTACTGCCCGCGACGTCATCCCGGCGATCACGACGCCGACGACGGACGCGGAGCCGCACGACGCCGCCTACCGACGCGCAAGGGTACTGCTACGCAAAAACTTTTCCGGATCCAGCCTGACGCCTGGGGATATTCTAAGGTAAGGAATCTGTCACTAACTACTGTCTCTTACAGATATATCGTTACACAAGTTAGTAACTTGTGCAACACTTCCGGGTGGATGACCAGCTCTTTATTGGCTACGTGGGCGCCAAAAAAGGTCGGGCGGTGCACAAGAGGACCATCTCCCGCTGGGTTACCTTGTGCATCAAGACCTGCTATTCTTTGGCTAAAAAGGAGCCTCCTGTTGGGCTGCGTGCCCATTCCACCAGGGCAACGGCTGCTACCACGGCCTTGGGCCGCGGTGTTCCGCTGCCGGTTATCTGTCAGGCAGCTACGTGGGCCTCGCTGCACACGTTTACAAAGCATTACTGCCTTGACAGTCAGGTCCGGAGGGACGGCTTCTTTGGCCGTTCTGTCCTCCAGGACTTCCTTGTCTGATCTTTGTTCGCAGACCCACCACCGGGGTTGGTATTGCTGGGGTATCTATTCTAAGGTAAGGAATCTGTCACTAACGTGTCTCTTTCAGATGCACAAGTTACTAACTTGTGTAACGATATATCTGTAAGAGACAGTAGTTAGTGACAGATTCCTTACCGCCCACCCATCCTCCCCGTTCTGCGAACTGATTTCTAGGGTTAAGGACATCCCTTTCAGGGCCCTAGTATTTTTCAGACACCTATGTCAGCTTCTTGCATGGCTCTGCGTTCCTGGCGCGGAAAGTCGTGTACAGAACTGACGTCAGCGCGCAGGGGCGGCGCCTAAGTACTGCCCGCGACGTCATCCCGGCGATCACGACGCCGACGACGGACGCGGAGCCGCACGACGCCGCCTACCGACGCGCTAAGGGTACTGCTACGCAAAAACTTTCCCGGATCCAGCCTGACGCCTGGGGATATTCTAAGGTAAGGAATCTGTCACTAACTACTGTCTCTTACAGATATATCGTTACACAAGTTAGTAACTTGTGCGTTTGTTTCAATCTGGACAAGACTCGTAGTGTCCATAATTTATTCCAGTCATGTTAGTGAAACAAAAAAGGCTCCAGAAGGGCCTTCACAGTATTTGGATTACCTGTCATCTCTTCATCCATAAGTGCATAGAAATAAGTGCACCTAGCAAAAAGAGATTTATTTTAAGTGGGGTTATTGATTTTATTTTATTATACACTGAATCATTTGCTTACACTAATTTCCCTTTTGAGTTCAAAATCTGGATCCATGACTTCACGGGATATAACAAGTGTATGAGGACCTCTCCGTTGTTCAGTGAATTATAATGCACAGTATAATTATTGATTTCAGGGCGGGGAGAAGAAAAGGTCCAAACTATGATGCAAAGAAAATGTTTAATTATACATTCTGCAAATCTATTGTGACATATGTTCTTTGTTTGTCAAGAACTCAGGTACAGCTCAGGTCTTCAGTTTAGTTGCAGAACGTCGCAAGAAATTTCAAGAGATCATTAATCGCAACAGTAGTGAAGCAAACTCAGCAATACGACCAAAGCCTACAACAATGAAATGGTCAGCTCCTGGAGCAACGCCTCAACTTACTACAGTAATCCTGGAAGTCAAGGAAAGCATGCTGTCACTGCTTATTAAGCTCCACAGTAAACTCTCAGGGAAACCAGATTCCTATTCTCCTCCATGGTTTGATGATCCAGAGGTGCTAAACCAGCCAAACCTAACTAAATATTCTCATGGTGATGGGACTACTGCTGTTGAAAGAATTTTGCTGAAAACTGCAATGCAAAGCAGACTGAACAAACGCAGCATTGAAGACGTATGTAGGAAAACTGCTCCTCCAGTTCCCCCAAAGAAGACCAGTCCTGCAGAAAAGAAAACTTTGGATAAAGAAGAAAGGTAATATGTAATTGAATATGTGAACAGAATATATTGTAAGCAGTGATTCCTGGACAGACTTTCCACCCATGGAGTTCTCGTCCATGTAATGCTTTGTGAAGTTAAAAGCAGATATTCTAGTATTGTTAACCATTTGTGATATGCTGTGCTTTTCATAGTTTTGTAGTTCTCCTGTTAACTGTTTTGAATAGAAATCCAGCAGAACAGCTATTTTCAATGCCATTCAGCTGGGAACAGATTCTCTAATGTTGAAATTATGCCGGACAGATTGGCACACCAAGGACAGCAAATAAGCCCATGGGCTCTGATAGAGAAACACAGAATTGCCTTGCTATGTGAATGGTATAATTCAGGCTAAACTGTGTTTAACCCTGGCTAATGCTTGCAGTTCCTTTTTTCTTCATAGTTTAATTCGAAATGCCAGCAGAAGGAGCTCACAAGAAGACTGATGAGGCTATAATAAAAAAGCAATACTTAATTGTTTGTTCCAATTGTTATAAATATTGTAAAGTTTTTGGTCACATCCCCCATGTATGTTTAAGGGGGGCATTCTTATAACCTATCAGATGATGACGTGTCTTCTTCAGCTTATGTTGGCTGAAAATGGAGGTTGTCGTAGCCCAGTTATGAACCATGAGCACAAAGTGCTATTTTAGTCAAAGGCAATCCTTCCTCAGAGAGCCTTGTCTGGTCAAAACATTAGGGGGCTTAGTAAAGTTTGGCAGACAGGATTCACTGCCAATAACATGGCAGAGTAACCTGTCCACTAAAGTCGCTCTTCCCACCCTCTATTTAGAGCCATAATTCTGACGGTGGAGGCTACATTGGCTTCTCTGATGGAATCTCTTAAATCAATGCCTGGTTGACTTTGGGCCATTGGTCAAACTGTTCATCCTATTTAGGGCAGATGTTCCTTTGTAATTTTTTCCTGTTCTGCGCCAAAGGGAAGGGCTAGCAGTGCCGAACTGGAAAACAAAGAAATGTCCCCCACGCCCTTGGAGAAAACTTCCAGCATGCCAGGCCATTTGATTTTTTTAAAACTCCTATTTTGAACAATTCAGCAAAGTTTCTGTACCTTCATTGGAGCCTCTCTGTCGGCCGCTCTGCTGAATAAACAGATCTCTCCCACCGGCCTGGTGGAGATATCTAATGTGGAGCACTGACTTAATATCATGATAAACAATAATGTTGACAAAAATATCATTGACCGGAATATCATGCTCCATTACTTATATAGGTAAGTACCAAAATATCGGAAAACAATATTGTTGACACTAATATCATCCAAAATATACAAACATATAATTTTTTTAGATAAATACAATTTAAAATAGTAAATGTTAGATATTTTCCTATAGAAATTTAATATAATGTAAATTAAATGAATACCACTAGTATTTAATTATATATATATATATATATATATATATATATATATAAATATATTCTTATATAGACCCACAAACTCAAATATATGTGATTATATCAAAAATATATATCTATAGCGTAACATGATTCATAAAAGATTTTTTTTTTTTTACTGTTTAAGTTTTGTGCTATGAATAAATATATATAGATATATATATCATTCCCAAAAAGTTGCCTTTATGCGGAGTGCACTCTCAACAAGTCTTTAATCTGTAAAAGAACAGCTTTGATGAATATAAAATACAGATAACAGCATGCCTTGTCTGACGCGTTTCAAACTTAAATGTCCTTTTTCAAAGGCACATGCCTCCAGTAATGTTCATTCCATCGATACTCCAATTGAAATTACCCCAATTAAAAACATCCTGCCCATGTGGGCCTCTCAAACTGCATCACGGGAATTGGAGTCCAAATTACACCATAGTAGGTCGGAAAATAATGAACTTGCTCACTTTTTAACTTTTAAAATTGCATGTTTTCCTTTTCAGCTCTCCGGTATTCAGAAACTCTGAAGTTGTTCCAAAAATAACATCTACTTGTTGCTCCGAGTGTGGCTGCTTTTCCTCTGCAGCCACGGACTTGCTACAAACCTTACAATGGTGCCCCTCCCCGACCTGGCCGGCCGGATGAATCATTCCCAAAATGTTGCCTTTATGCGGAGTGCACTCCCAACAAGTCTTTAATATTCTGTAAAAGAACAGCTTCGATGAATATAAAATACAGATAACAGCATGCCTTGCCTGACGGTTTCAAACTTAAATGTCCTTTTTCAAAGGCAGCATGCCTCCAGCAATGTTCATTCCATCGATACTCCAATTGAAATTACCCCAATTAAATACACCTGCCCATGTGGGCCTCTCAAACTGCATCACGGGAATTGGAGTCCAAATTACACCACAGTGGGCCGGAAAATAATGAATATATATATATATCCCCATCCTCTACTGGCGGTCGCCTGTGATTAGTTATAGTTAGAGCTTAGTTTCCATAGGAAAAGCGTTTTGCCAGTAGGTTTGGCGCCATTTGACGAGTCTTTGCGAAATTTTCAAAATTGGTACAACACTCAGTTCAGCTGCTGTGTTGAAGGTTTTAGGGTGATTCGTGAAGCCAGGGCCGAGAAAAGGGGGGCAAAATGCTTTTTCCCCATGCAATTTCCCATAGGGATTTTGAACACGACTACAGCCCGAACCACTGGACATAATGACACCAAGTTTGGCAGAAAGGTAGCTCTTGATCCAGAAAGAGCCCTTTTTATTTGGTTTAAATCCATTCTGTAGTTTTTGAGATATTAAAGGAAAACCAAGTTTGTATATCTAGGGATGCGGACCCTCCGCGAATCCAGCCGATCTCTTGCAGCGATCTGATTGGCTGCCAACAATTCAACTAGAAAGTGTTGGCAGCCATTTTGGGATTCAGACTTAACCGAGTCCCAAAGAAAACCCTTAAAAATAAAGAAAAGAGGGCAGGGTAGGAATACCCTGTCCCCCATTGCCTGATGCTGGGGTCCCCTAAGTTCAATTTTGTCGCGAAATCGTGGGTGAATCTGCGGCAAAATTGAAAAAATAAAACGTGCGGTCTCCGCACTTGTTTACAGTTTAGCCCCTGTGTGGGCCAGGTCCCGGGAGCATGTGAAATGTAAAAAGTTTGGGAGGGGGGCACACGCAGCCCCCCTCCTGAGGCTATGAAGAGCCGAGGAGTCCACCACTTCCCTGGGGCTTTATTTAGAAAATGGAGGGGTGGCTGCGTGGACCCCTCTCCTCAGGCTCATTAGAGGCCCGGGAACCACCATCTCACTGGGCCTTAATTAAAAAATTGGAGGAGGGCTGCGCGGACCCCCTTCTTGTGACTCTTAATAGTCCCATGGACCACCACCCCCTTGGGGCAAAGCTGTGCATTTGAAAAGGAGGGGGGCCACGCCCCCCTCCCTCCTGGAGCCATCAAAGGCCCTAGGGACCGCCACCCCTCAGGGCCGGCTCCCTGTCTCTCGAGGTGCTCACCCTTGGGAGATAGTTTGCTTTTGCATGGCAAACAGTAACTCCCCTCCCAGCAGGCGGGAGCAGGAAAACTGCTACTGCTCGCTGGGAGCGGAGTTTTCATCTGTTTTCAAAACAGATGACGCCAGGCGTCCTTCTCCAGAGTTTTCCAATAAAAACACTGCTCTCACCATCAGTTCACCAGCAAGCCCCCGGCCCCACCCTCTGTCCCAGCCCCCTGGGTATAAGACCACTGGATATAGCAACAACAACAAAATTCTTCCATTTGTCAGGTGGAGGTGAAATAATGAATAAATAGGGACAGTGTCGGCATCACTCAATCTCCGCGCACCTAAAAACAAAACAATTAACCTGACCTTGTATAATGTAACTGTAGCTTTAAGCAAACACAAGGAGATGATGGACGGAGCGCTGAAACTTTTCAGACACTCACCCCCAGTCACAGATCTGTGGGTTTAATCCATCATTGTTCTTTAGCTCACTTCGCCACCCCAGTTCAGACACAGCTGTATGCAAATCAGTCTTGACCCTGTGCCTCATGGGAACAGTCCAGCCCGAACTGCCAAGCCATGTCTTCCCTGGACCGGAAACAAGCATCCTGGGACCGGTTTCGGGCTAACCGCCCTCATCAGCCAGGCTAGCTTGAATCCAGTGGCAAAGTGAGCAAGGGACCCACCTGGGCATACCCTGCCAACTTAGGGCGAACAAAGCAAACACAAGGAGATGATGGACGGAGCGCTGAAACTTTTCACACACTCCCCCCCCCCCAGTCACAGATCTGGGTTTAATCCATCATCGTTCTTTAGCTCACTTCGCCACCCCAGTTTTAAGCTTTAAGCGCTTTAACACCTTCGGGTTGCTCGAGTTCAGATTATATAAACAAGTGTCAGAAAATGAGACTGGAATTTCCCAAGCCTTTGCCTTAACTGTGCTGCAAGGTTGGGCTGCTGAAGGTCAGGTGACTGAGGCTCGGTAAAGCAACAAGCAGTGAAACGGGAGGGGTTTGAAGGAAATCCTCGCACTTTGAAGTCAGGGAAAATTAAAGAGGCACCCTCTAAAACAGAATCTGAAGTATCTGACATTTCATCTCAGTATTTGAATGGGACGGGGAGATTAAGTGACAGGCGCCGAAGCTGAACCACCGAAGACGGGGAAACAGTGACACGGGCAAGAATAAAAGAAGAAAAATAGTCCACCAAATGAACTCATAAACACAGACGCACAAAATTAATAGTAGTTGGGTGGTGCTCTGTGGGAGGAAACCAAACACAAAAAGGAGGGACACAAAGGAAGGATTAACTAGCAAGCAAGCACTTTTGAATGACAATCGAAGGGACGAATAAAAAGGCAATGTGCGGGCTGTAAGCCCACATGTTGAATACAGCATGTCTCTAAAAGACAGCGCATGCACTACCTAGACTCAACCTAAAAATTGCTCCCACACACAGGGAGCTGCTTCTTTTAGCTGCTCCCTGCATGCGGGAACAACGTGGGCTCCCGCCATGGGCCGGGAGCGGGCAGGGACTGCCGGGGCATTGAGGCTCTACCTTCGGTTCCTAACGCTGCACACTGGGTGCCCTGGGTGGGCTCTAGGGCATCCTCCATCAAGAGGCCGGGAGCCTGGAGGGTGGGGTCCCCAGTGCAAAAATCTGCCCGGGGAGGGGAATCGCACAGCCCCTCCCCTTAAAATCCTTAATAGAGATGAATGTATCGTTGATCTATTGGAGCGCAGTCTGGTTTATAGTGACTGTTTCTTTCTTGCCGTCTCCTGGTGAGAACAGAGTCAATGGGTCTCCCTTTTGATTACCCTGAATATGCAAATGCCTAAAATCATCTGCAAGCTCTGCTCGTTTGGCCCCGCCCCATTTTCCTTAGTAGCATGCAAAGGTCTTTCTGCCTTTTCCCACGTTGATGTACAGCTTGCCAAAAGGCCCCCGAGCTTGTTTCTAGCCGACTTTGATGACGCGTTCTTAACGCAGTGGAATACGAGGACATCGCCACCAAAAAAGAAGCACTTACTTCATAACATTAAGAGAAAGTGCCCTTGTATGGTGGAGATTCTCCTCTTTGTTGTCTCGTCATCTTCTTTAGCAAGAATTCATATCACTGATTTGTGGATCAAGACCTCAAGAAACACTCACATTTACAAAATGACATGCACACAATGTCACTGGAAACATTTTCTCATGGTCCATTACGCAGCTGTAGTGTAGATTATGTACCAGACATTTGCCCAACTAGGTAGCACTTACTAATTAGTCAATACAAAGTACTCCAGTTGGGTAGACATTTGGTGCATAGCTGTGGACTCTTGTTGGTTAAAGGGGCAAATGATGTTCTTTCTGGCCCAGTCACTCACACAACTACTCGCACACCTATTCTGCCGCTCTAAGTTCTGCTCACAGACCCACAAAGCCACTCACTCACACACTCATACAGGCACTCACATCCACACCCACATAACCACTCACACCCTCACTCACAGAACCATATACCCACTCATAGACCCATACAAACACTCACAAAACCACACACACCCACTCACACATCATCAGAACTACTCACACACTCATTCAGATACTTACACACCCATTCACAGACCCATACAGCCACTCTCAGACCCAGTCACCGACTCGTACAGCTACTCGCACCCCCACAAAACCACTCACGAACCCATCCATACAGCCACTCACACAGCCACTCACACAGCCACTCACACACCCACTCACAAACCCATACAGCCACTCTCAAAGTGTACAGGTTACAGTTAGGAAATACAATTAAAAAAACGTTTGACATTCACTAAAAAATAAAAAATTGGGAAATAACAAAAAATATTTTAGAAATTCTCTGAAAAAACCAAAGGTTACAGGGACGTAACAGTTAAGCTCAGATTTCATTCAGCAGTTATAGTTACCTGAGCTAACTATAACTTGTACTGTTTGACCTCACAAACTATGGTTAGTGACATCACTGATAGCATCTCAAATGACCTGTCATCCACAGAACCACTCACACACCCACTTACACCCCATACAACCTCTCATTCACCCACTCTCACAACCACTCGCACAGCCACTCACTCACAAATACAGCCGCTAACACACCCATTCACTTACCCACACAACCACTGACCGACGCATTCACACATCCATACAACCATTCACGCCCACTAACTCACCCATACAGCCACTCACACAGAAACTAACTGTGCAATACAGCCACTCACACACCCACTCACTTACCCATACACCAACTCAAACAGCCCCTCACACACCCATACAACTACTCACACACTCACCCATACAGCCACTCGCACACCCATACTGTCGCTCACACACCCACCCACTTACACACCCACACAGGCACTCACACATCCATTCACAGACCCATACAGCCACTCGCACACCCCACAGCCACTCACACACCCACTCACACACCCACTGTAAAACCACTCACACACCCACTCTCGGTCCTGTACATCCACTAACACACCCATACGGCCACTCAAAGTTTACAGGATACAATTAGGAAATAAAATAAAACCTTTGAAATTCACTAAAAACAACAAAGGTTACAGGGACATTAAAATTAAACTTAGATTTCATACATGCAAAACCATAGAAATTTAGCAGTTATAGTTACCAATAACTTCTGTACCTGCAATGCACTGCTTATGACTTCACATATTACATTACTCGGTGACATCACTGATGACATCATGCACAGAACCACTCACACACACACTTACACCCCCATACGTCTCATACACCCACCCACACAACCACTCATGCATGAAAGAGGCAGTCATGGTCGTAACGCATTGCATACGCTGGCGTTCTTTTGATGAATGAACAGCGTTTGATTGTACTTCCTGAGTGCGTGTGACCTTGTTCTTGTTTCGAAAGGTGTAATATACATATATGTATATATATATACACACACACACACAATGAAACCATAAAAAATATAACTGAATCAATAACAAAAAATACATTAAGTCAATAAAACCACAAAAAATGTTTTACTAAAAATAATATAAACACTAAAATAAATTTAAAAATAAAAACAAATAGTATAAAATGTGAAAAACCAAGTAATGCTATAAAATCTATCTAACCAATATTATGAAAACTAATGGAGTCAAAGAATATTAAATATACTTTACCCACTCTAGTTTATGCATCAGTAGTGAAAGTGTTGGACTTCGTAGGGGTAAAAGTTAGTATTCCCACTCCAGTCTGTATAATTGCGGGGAAGGGTTGGGCTTCAGAGGGGTAAATTTTACTATTCCTTCTCCAATCTGTATAACTGTAGAGAAAGGGTTGGACCTCAGAGGGGTATAATGTATTATTCCCACTATAGTCTGTGCAACAGTAGGGAAAGTGTTGGATTTCGGAGGTGTGTAATTTACTATTCCCACTCCAAACAGCGCAACAGGTAGGGAAAGTGTTGAACTGCGAAGAGGTTAATTTTAGAATTCCTACTGCAGTCTGAGCAAGAGTAGGGAAAGTACTTCATTTCAAATACACATTACATATATGAATAACCCCATGAATGTAGAAGAAATATTAAACTTTAAACATAAAAATTATTAATTAACATGAAAAATATATATGTAGTAAACTAAAAACAATTGATCAATTTACATAATTACTATTCAATAAAGTAATTTTCAATTAATAGTTATTGAATTATTAGTTAACTTCCCATCCTATACCCCTACAAACTGAGCAGCCCGCACCAAAAATGTAACTAACAAAAGTAAGTATTCCATAATTTACATATTGAAAATCAATTAAATAATTGCCATTTTTATAATTAATTGCTAATTAATACTTAACTTTTGACTCCAAACCCCTACAAACCTAGCAGCCCACAACTAAAATATAAGGAAAATGAATAAGTATTCAATAATTTACATATTTTAAATTAAATAATTCACGAATACTAATTAATAGCTAATTATTACTTAACTTCTCACCTAATGCCCCTACGAAGCTAGCAGCCCACAACTAATATATAAGTGCCAAAAAATCAGTATTCCATAATTTACATAATTAAAAATCATTTACATGAATAATTTTCAATTAATTGTTAATTCTTCATTACTTAATTTCCCACCTTATACCCCTACAAACCTAACATCCAGCAACTAAAATCTAAGTAACATAAATCAGTATTCCATATTTTACATAATTAAAAATCAGTTAAATATTTAACAATTAATTAATAGTTAATTATTACTTACCTTCCCACCCAAGACCCTTACACACCTAGCAGCATTCAACTGAAATTTAAGTATTCCACAAATTACATAATTAACAATCAATTAAGTAATTAACAATAATTAATTAATTATTACTTAATTACCTTTCCACCCTATGACTACAAACCTAGCAGCCCGCAAATAACATATAACTAAAATAAATCAGTATTGCATAATTTACAACATATCAATCATATCATTAAATAAAATGTATTAAATAATTCATAATTAATTATTGCCTAATTAACTTTCCACCCTATCCGCCTACAAACCTATCAACCCACTACAACACTATATAGTGCTATTAATAGTTTAAAAACTAAATCACTTAAAATTCCGAGCTGTATTAAAAAAAATATTGTAACATTTATATAAATAATAGTAACACATAAAAATATTATATCAACTAAAACACATTAAAAGAATTAAAAACAATATTTTTATAGACTATATTACTGAAAACATTATTAAAATCCATATTCTTTGAAAACGCTATTACTCAAAAGCGATATTCTTGTCAACAATATTTGTGCATCACGATATTTGTATTCACAAGATATAATTTCCAATATTTATGTCTCCTAATATTTTAAACTCAATATTTTCTTTAAACGCCTTCTAAAGTAGCGGGCTTTACATCGTAAAGGCAGTGGAGTACATTCATCCACTGACCTTGCTAAACAAAGTGCAGTCCACCAAACCCTCAAACTCGGGAATATCTATTAATTTTATGCCTCATGTCTTCGGACACCTATGTCTTCTGTTGGGCTGTTTGCCATCTAACAAAGCTGTTTCTATTTCATCAGATTAGTTGGTTGTACCTTGTACTAGAAAAGCATCCGGTGATGCTGATGGCAGCATTAGATGATTCAGAATTCTTAGTTTTTCACTTTATTTCAGAATTTTATGTTTCAGCCTACCAGTTCTAGAATTTGGAATAATGTCTGTTTCTATCGTACTAGACATTCATAAAACATGAACACTCTTACTATAGATATTTTTTTCCAGATCCCCATAATGTGCTGACAGTCACTGCGATTCTAAAAGAATAATTATCAAAAATGCAGGCCACTATCTTCTGGAGTAGGACATGCAGTCTTGAACATGATGGGCAGGTTTCCTTTGTTGCATTAAAGGATCAAGGTGGATTTGGAAACTGTTTTGAGGCGAATGGATTTTATGATCAGATTGCAGAAGCATGTAGTTACATATTTTAACGGAAATGTGTGAGGAAATGGGTTGTAATATATGGTGTGATTGTGCGACCTCACCTGCGCAACACATTTACCAACCCATTAGTACTAGCAGGTTTGGTTTGTTAAACCCTCTAGCTCAACCCTGTGTAGCTGTTGCTCTGAGCAGCAAGGCTTACACAAAGGAGCAAGTGTAAAGCATTTAAACAGCACCAAAACAATTGAAGAAGAAATAAACACGACACTCATGAAATCGGACACTAATTTACAAAAACAGACCGTATTTTTAGATACAATGAAAAAGATCCATTAAAGGGTTCTGAAGATGGTGTTTACATGGTATAGTAAATCAAAACATTTCACTCAACTACAAACAAGCATTGGCAAATTCAACGAATTTGACACTTGGAAACTTTTGGAGCAAAAACGAAAGACTATCTGTATTGCAGTCAGTTAGAGTTACTTTGGGCGACCAACTCTGACAGGGAGCAAGTCAAGGGGAACAAGTAAGGTCCTCAGAAACAGTTTCTTCAACAGGTGAAGTATTGTTCAGTCAGTCCTGGTACTTTTATCCTTTGGTGTAGGTTCCTATGGAAATGGTTGTGATGCAAGGGTTACAGAATGCTGAAGATGCTCAAGAAGGCTTTGGATGCGATGCTGTCTATGGAAGTCTTCCTGTGGTGGCTACTTGGTCCCCGAAGGGGGTGAGCTGGTCCTGGTCAGGGGGTTGCGTCCCTTAAAGTCCTCTCCGTCCAGGTAGAAGTCCAGTCGCCACTAGGCTACCAGTCTCCCAGTATCTCGGTCACAGCCAAATCCTTACCTAGATGATAACTCATCTTGTGGGCGACCAAGCTGCACTCCAATGGCTCTCCCAGGCTCAGCGAGCTCAGATGCTCCTTTAAGCATTGAGTCCTGGTTTCTGGTGCTACGTAGTTGCGGTTGGCTGCAATGTGAAGATTAAGGGCTACCAACTTGGCCCAGCAGGCTTATCAGCTGTTGAGGCCCTGTGCTCTGTAATCCCCACTAATTACTCTCTGCACTCAACTAAATACTTGTGATACGCCCAACCCCTGTCCTCCTCCCACCCTTCCGGATTTTTTTTATCCCTCTCTCATCTCCTCTTCTCTCTTCTTTTCACAAGAAGTATACCCCCATCTGACCACGAAAACTATTCTGACAGTCGCGGCAACCATCATATTTTGACTTCTGGTCACATCCAATGAATTATACTATCCTAATTTGCGTCACACCATCCTGTTTGAAGCATACAAAGGTTTTCTTTTTTTTATTGGACTCGCATTTGTTATACGAAAATCATTGTACTGCCTCTACTTCTCAGCCATGAAATTTTGTTTTTTCATTGTTTTTATTATTGTATTTCTGTAAAATGGAAATGCCTAATCGAATGTTAAAAAAAATAAAAGAATGACGCAAGTAAAAAAAAAAAAAAATCCACAGTCCCTGCTTTAGCTCTAGTAGCTTACTGTCTACTGCCTGGGAAATGTCTTCAATTTAAGATGAACCTTAATTACACTTAAAACACTGTCTTGTTATACGCATGATGGCTGTTCTCATTGACGAAGGTCATGGCCAACAAAGCTGTTTCCCACGGTGGTAACAAATCTATACTTCCTTTGATTACTCTTCTGTGAATACTTATGGGTAGCAGAAAATATTAGGTTATGCCTTGGAACCACAACTTGATATTTGTCCTAACATCAGTGAGATGTTCTACAGCAACGTAAGCTGCGGGCCGGATGGTTCACCAAAGCTGTTGTAACAAGCCTGGAACACAGGGAGTCAGACTACAGAGAAAGGCAAGAGCTGTCCTTGTCCTGGAGATCACAGCTAAAATGACATCCTGCTTGGAAGGCTGGCAAGAGCCAGCTTAAGAGCCACGAGGACTTGCAGCACTGACCAGTACTGAAGAACAAAACAAAAAGCCTCACTCGTCTTGGAATAGCAACCATGAGCACCACCGTAGAGGCTTAAGCTGTTGACTACCCATAATTGTCTTCGGGGTGGCTTTTATCGTAGGTGCAGATTTACAGATGGCTGCAGGCCGGAAGCTTGAAAGTTAATCTTCCCTGCAAGTTTTGCTTGTAGTGTTTCTTTTGATTACGACAATTTAAAAAAAACAAAAAAATAATGTGTTCCATTGTCCAGAATTTTCTGGGGGACTCGGGCCTCTCACATATGATGTCAGCGTTTGATTCCACCCTTCTTTGTCACCAACAAGAGTTATCTGTGGAGTATGAGAACTAAAAAATACTCTTTGCTCTTCATCGTCTTGTGTAGTATTCCGTCATGTACCTAAATTATCTCTAATGTGCACAAATATCACTCAGCAACACATTTAATTCAAGATAAACTCAAATAGTCTAGCTACCTTTCAGTGCATGTGATAATAGCCTACAGTCTAATTCATGTACATATTTTAGGTTAGTGACGTCAGCTAAGCGAAGTAAATATTGTCGAGCTCACCTACCGTTTAATTTAAGGACACCAGCTCACCAAAATGGCATCACAAAAACCTATGACACCTGATGACATCACAGGATGGACCTCATGCCACATCCGCGGCAGCTTAACAGCTTTCTATTTCTTCTAAGCAGCTAGAGCAGTGATACTCGGAGTACAGCGCTCCTGACCATTACATGCCCCCCCTCCAGCAGCAGAACTGGGCTTCTATTTTCTCAACTCAGCGCTAACATTGAGAAAGAAGTTAAATAAACAGGCAGGCCTTTCTTTAAATATTAATTGAAGTTAAAGGAAGGAAGTAACTAGGTTATCTTACCTTAAGAATCACCTTTATTTTTAAAGACATCTTGCAGTAAAAGTGTAAAAATATGATAAGTTCTCTTCAAAATTCAAAAAGTGTATTTCATTAACATGCAGAACACTTTCACCTTAGTTCATCACGTTATATTAGTCCATTGACAAGTATTTTTTTGTAGCTATAGTTGTTTTCGAACATGCATTTAAAAATATTCCCACAACAATGTCAATAGTGAACAGAGATGCAAGTCAGTTAAGTGCACTTTTTGGGCTGGGTTCCTGTTATACATGAACAACATTAGAGTTTATTAAATCAAACACAGTAGAAGGATTTGCTCAATGCACATCCTGAAGTCCTATATTTCAACGTCCTTTTATATGTGATAGTGAAGAAAAGGAGAAAAACTGAAATAAAACAATTGTCCTGGATCACACAATTTGGTAAAGCGAGGAAGCCAGAATTAATCCCTGGTTTTCTGGTTTCACACTGTGCAATTCAGCCACTGGATGTATAAGCTTTGCTTCCCCTACACTCGCCTTACCCGGACCCTCCCCCAACTCCCCCCTCCATGCAACCACTCTGGGGACATCAATGCGGCCATCGGTCACATCACAGATAAAACTTTTTGGCCACTAGGAAAATGTTTGCAAGTATTCATGGGCTAGAGGACCGACAAAGAGCGGAAACTACTAGTGGTAAACATGTCTCGTGTTATTTGCGTGCTGCTCGTGACTCGTGAGATCGGGGATAGTAAAACCAAGGCAGGAACCCTAAGGCAAACCAGCGACAGAGCTTCTAACTCTGGCTACTCCCAATTGACGTTCTTGTTTTTAAACCGATGTTCTACAGCTGCTGGGATTTTAAAATCAACTTCACTGTCTAATATTCGCCTGATACAATCATGTCTAATATTAGCCTAATGCATTGACACAAAAGGTGTGCAGTTAACAGTAATAATGCTTTCATACAGGCCTCCATCCTTAACACAGCAGATACTTAACCACTCACATTTTGACCTCTTATAAGACATGTTGGCTGATTTGTGAATAGCTTGTCTCGAGTGTTGATTGCTCGGTCTTTTCCTTAGAATCCACGTGTTGCAGTACCTGGGAAGGAATTTACTCAAAGGGGCGGTCAGTGCCGCTCTGGATTTAGGATTCTAATCTAGTGGCGCTGCTGTTCGTACCGTTTGGGGTTCAATTTATTTTTTTGATTTCAAGCCTTGCGCTTTGGTAATGAAGATTGAACAGGCTGTAAACACTCATGATGACCCATTTCTTGTTTTCTCAACTTGCATTCAGAGGCCTTGGTGGCATTACCAGTTTGATACGCAGTTTCCATAGAAACCCAAGTTTGTTGCTCGAGGAGAGCTGCTCAGTCGCTTGCAATATTTTTCAGCCACAGTGCCCTGCCCCCTTGGGCCATTACCGAAAATTACCCAGCTGTGGTGAATCTGTCAGTGTTTGTTTTATGTCCTCCTGTTGAGGATCTCTATTTACTGTCCAGCCTGTTTTTAGGCGTCGTATAACCTAGATTGAGAAAAATGTAGACAGTCGAGATCAAATCGGCACGGCAGATTATTGCAGTGAAAGTGCAGGCTGCAAATAAAACTACGTTCACTTCCAACTACCTGAAATAGGGCACAGTGGTTCTGAAAACAAAATAATAACCGTTGCTCCGTTTTTAAGCTTTCGTATTCTGCCCCGGTTTGTTAAGAATCTCATTCCGTTCTCCTGTAGTATGGCCGCTGTCCATTATTAATGTTATTTCAGATCAAAAGAAGAGCAGTTTAGGCTATTAAGCCTGAGAGTTGTAGCCCCCCGTCTTTGGCTTTGTCTGTACTTTTATGTTGGCCAGTGCTTAATCTGTGGCTCAGAAATGATACTGAAATCTTTCATTTTTTATTTTAATTTAGACATTTAAGGTTTTACTGATATTTTTAGAGCAATTCGGTCTTTTCTAGTCCACCTTCCCAACTTAACCTGGGACAAGTGAATGGTACTGGCCGAGTGGACCCAGCTTATGGTGTACTGTGGCTTGTTATGGTTCGGATCAATCCAGATCCGAAATTACCATCCAATTAAGGTCTCATGTAATACTTCACCCCTTAACCTTCAGGCTTGGTACCTCACCGATAGTTTAATTTTGATTGTGACAAAGCCATGTTGATTAAATTGCCTTTCTTCCTGCATCTTTGGGCCTACGGGGTTTATTGCCAGCTTGCTGTACCTTGCTCTAACCAGCATTCTGTTGCCACTAAAATACACAAAGTGTTTGCTAGTTTAAATGTATTTTATTGGAAAGAAGTTGTATGATGTCGCACGAGGTCTATAGATGTGTAAAAAGGTTTGTATTCATAGTCATAATATACATTATAGATGCAAACATTGGGGATACAAAATAAAATAGAATACGGAAAGTGAAAAGTAGTTTATCACACCCTCAGGGTTTCATTTTTAATCGGAATATTTGTCCCGCATAGCAGTAAATGGACATAAACATGTTCAAATGATAAAAATTTAGATAATGCAACATAAAATGTATTATAAATGCTTTTGTGGGATAACTGGTTTGACTTCTGCTAATTTTGTGTTTTCCAATGTTTTTTTTCTGATAAAGGCGACAAAAGGCCAGAGAGAGGCAACAGAAGCTTCTTGCTGAATTTGCTTCGAGGCAAAAGAGCTTCATGGAAACTGCTATGGATGTTGGTAGGTTTTGCCAATAATTTAATACTTATTTTAGTCGTTGAAGGTAAACAATCCAATGGAAAATTGCAACCACTGTAAATCACTTAGGTTGTAAATTGTTTGGAACTGATTGGCACTGTGTTTAATAATCTGTAACATTCGTTTTGGTACGTCTCCTGCCACTTCCCACCATGCCCACCCTGTTTGACCAGAGCCTTTGATGGAAATTCAGAACCTTTGGGCATTGAGAATAATTGCACAAATGCACTTTCCTGAGGTCAACACGGATTCTGTTACTTATGCTTTGTGGTAGGTGGTAGACAACAGAAACCGAATTTTTGAAACATTTTCTGCTCCATCTTTCCATCAGTCTTTCACCATATTCATTGTAGCCGTAATTTGATTAGTATTCTGAAAGGGAGATTAGGTGTCTAACTTTGACTGGAGGGAAGTTTGTTTCCATATCTGAGTTTCTAATGGATACATCTACCTGTGGATTCCTCACCTTCTGAATACCACAATGCGCCAGCATTCCACAGAAACTTTTCTTGACAGCTTTCCCACATCGGCGAGGACATCACAATGCCCATGGCTCCGCGTGATGCCAATGGAGCCATCAGAGGCCCTCGACGGCGTGGTGACGTCAGTTCCCTTTTTTCCGTACCTTCGACACTTAACGTTTTTTTCACAGGATCTCCATAGAGTTAGGAGTCTTTCAACATTTTTTCTGGAAATTGCAACATTGTTGCAGGAAAAATGTCTCCACCAAGGAAATCTGGTTTCAAGGTGGCTGAGAATGTGAGGGTCAAATGTCAATCATGGTCCCTCATGAAGACGGTCTTTGGTGTCGAAGTTTGGACCACAACGTCAACGCCTGTTCATCATGTTAACAGATTAACCCCAAATCGCTGAAGGCGAGAGAAGCAAAACTCATGTCCAAGGCAAGAAAGGACAAAAGAGGACGTTGAAAGTCTTGTCTTCTCTGAGTCGCTGTCACCCCATTCCTAAAGTCATCGTAGAGGAAGCATAAGAAGAAACGGCATCATGGTTCCCGATGTCAGTCTTTGAAGGATGAGTCTCTGAGGAGAGGCGACTCCGGCCCCGAACTCAGTAGCCTTTGTGGCACCGCCTTCAAGTTCAAGGCTGCCACTGACTTCGCCTGGACGTCCAGTTCCGGAGCGAGAGAGAGATCCAGTCTCTCCTCCTGCTCCACCTCCATCTCTACCTCCTCGAAAGGAGCAGGAGTATCCGATTTTTCCCAGCTCCATTTTCAGCAAGGCTATTACTCCATCTGGTGTGCCTGCGGGCCCCATGGGTCCGCTATCTTTTCGTTGGGAGGTTTCCCGGCACAATATCAGCACCGTTCCTGCGATTTATTCCGATGGCCCAGGTATTCTGGCCTCATCTGGCGCCGAGGAAGGCAACTCCTTTGCCAGTGAAAGTTCAGCAGGCGTCACCGGCACTGGTTACACTCCCTCTGACATTGGCTGGACCCCTACACAGGTGCCTTTGTTGACGTCGAGACATAGATCTCGAAGGGAAGGTCAGAGGTTTCTTGAAGAGGAACACTATTCTTTTGGAAAAAGAGAACTGGAAGTGGGAGTAATAGTGTCATGGATCCAGAATTCGAACGTTTAGCAGTGGCTAGGGGTTGGACACTTCCCCAGAATGGGAATTGTTGTCTCCAAAAGGTATTCCTCCACAGGAGGTTACATCATACCATTCAGTGATTAGGAAGGTGGCTGACATGTTGGAATCGCCTCTTCCATCAACTGAACTCAAGCCTAATTTGCTAACAGAAGTGCTGCATTCTACTTCTTCCACATCAGAGTCTTTATTACCTTTTAATGAGATATTGACTGAGCCAATTCTAGAAATTTGTCAGAAACCCACGTCATCCGCTGCAGTATCCAGATCAATTGTGAGGAGATAAAAAGATGCTCCAGGAGATCCTCTATTTTCTTTTATCCACTCATCCTTAAGCTGAGAGTTTGGTGGTACAAGCTTCCTGTTCATTCAAGTTAACCCCTGGGTCTTTTCTGACGTCCCCAGCAGATAAGGAGTCAAAAAAGATGGAACAGTCGATGAAAAGGTGTTTTCTTCTGGTAGCATGGCTTTGAAGTCAACCAATGCAACTTGTTTGTTGGGACGGTACATTCATGCTTTGTTGGACTCAACTAAAACAGTGATTCCAAAATGACCTGCGGATGTTCAAGGTCACTTTTCTGAGCTGCTGAATGATGGCCAGGCTGCTGCTCGACAGGTCATTCAATCGGGCCTGGATGCTGCCGATTCAGGACATCAGTTGCTACAAGGAGGCATGCATGGCTGAGAGGGTCTGGGTTCTCGCAGGACGTGCAAAAGCCTTGATGGATTTGCCTTTTGATGGGTCGAGACTGTTTGACGCCAAAGCCAGTTCTGCCTTTAAGAGGTTCAAGGATAGCAAGGCTGCGGCAATGTCTTTGGGCCTTCAATTGCAGCCCAGAGATTACAGACCGTTTCAAAGGTTCTGTGGATTTGGCAGGAACTTCTCCTTTCAAAGACGGCAACAACGGCAGCCGTCCGATCCCTTCTACAGGATTTATAGAGGGCAGGGCAGAGGTAGACAACGAGGAGCTGCCCATCAGCCAACCAACTACTCCTCCTCTTCCTCCCCAGCCAACGTCACAGGAAAGCAGCCCTAGTTTTGCCATCTTTGTGCATACTTTGTTAGTGGAAGGATGGGTGTCCCAATTTCTACCACAATGGAGATCCATAACATCGTATCAGTGGGTTTTAAATATTGTAGAAAATGGGTACTTCTACCCTTCTAAGAATTTCCCCCAACCTTTCCTCCCCAACAAGGTTTTTGTTCTGAAGACCATCTTCTGCTCCTTCAACATGAGGTCCAATCCCTACTTCTAAAGGGTGCAGTAGAGTTCGTTCCAGAGCAGGAGGGGGTCAGGGAAGCTATTTCCGGTACTTCCTGATTCCCTAAAAGGATGGTCATTCAAAATGCTGACCCTAGCACAGGTGCTTCTTGCGCTGGAGAAGGAAGACTGGATGGTCTCAATCGATTTGCCGGATGCATATTTCCACATCCCCATCCTGCAATCGCATAGCATGTATCTCCGTTTGACGGTGGCGTCTCAACATTACCACTTTGAGGTCCTTCCGGTTGGTATTACTTTTGCACCGCGAGTCTTCACAGAGGTGATTGCGGAGGTCGCCACATTACTCAGAGGGTGGGGAGTACCAGTATCCCCTTACTTGGCTACTCAGTTTTTGTTCAACCTGGGCTTTTCCATCAATAAACCCAAGTCCCACCTAGAGCCCTCACAGCGCACCCTGTCCATAGGGGCAGTATTGGACACTACTGTGAATCAAGCCTACCCTCTTCCTCAGATGATTCTGGACATTCATTCTATGATTCCGATGTTCCAGAGTGGAGCTATGGTTCCAGTCCTGAAGGTCTTACACCTGCTAGGTCTGATTGCTTCCTGAATTCTCTTGGTCTCCCTTGCATGTTGGCATATGAGGACCTTCCATTGGTGCCTCCGCAGGTAGTGGTTTCAACACAGAGGAGATCTCAAAGTATCGGTCAGGATCTCCAGAGACATTGCAGCAGATTTCGATAGTGAGGTGTGTCCGGCAATCTGTCGCAAGGGAAGCTGTTTCACCTTCCACCTCCAGTGGCCACAGTGATAACGGATGCCTTCACTCTAAGATGGGGAGCTCATCTGGAGGATCTGGAGATCAAAGGACTTTGGTCTCCAGAAGAATGATTGTTTCGTATCAATCTGTTGGAATTGTGGGCGATACGTCTGACTCTCAAGGCCTTCCTCCCATTTCCGGTCAGTCTGTGCAGGTCTTAACAGACAATACTTCCGCAATGTGGAACATAAACAAACAGGGAGGAGTAGGGTCGTATCTTCTCTGCAGAGAAGCTCTACAACTTTGGTCCTAGGCTCAGGACCATCGGAATTGTATCATGGCAAAACACTTGGCCAGAGTTCTAAACATGCGTGTGGGAAGTCTTGGTCGTCCTTTTTCAGCCGATCACGAGTGGTTCCTCCATCTGGAAGTGGTTCTTCTCATTTTCTGGCAACAGTGAACCCCTCATATAGATCTGTTTGCCACTCAGGAGAACACATACTGCCCGTCATTCTGCAGCCTCCAGTATCCGATGTAGGGAGCATTGGGGGACGGGTTTCAATTAGACTGGGGCTCCCATCTGTCTTGCGTGTTTCCCCCATACCCTTGATTCCTCGAGTTCTGAGGAAGATTCGCCAAGGCCGGGTCCTAGTCATATTAATAGCCCTGGATTGGCCATGAAGGGTGTGGTACACAGACCTTCTTCATCTCTCACTGTGCTATCCGCTCCGTCTCCCTCACAGGGCAGACTTCCTCTCACAATCGCAGGGGTAGGTTCTACACCCCCACCTCCAGAGCCTGCACTTATGTGCCTGGAGATTGAACAGGGCAACCTGATTTCTCTTTCACTTCCTCTTGATGTGGTGGACATTATTTTGTCGGCCAGAAAATACTCCACCAAATCGGTTTATGCTGGCAGATCGGCTAAGTTTGTAAATTGATTTGGGGAGAATTCTATAGACCCCTTAAATGCCCATTTGTCTGATATTTTACATTTTGCACTGTCCTTGGTGCAGCAAGGCTGTGCAGTTGCAACAGTTAAGGGCTATTTGTTTGCCCTTTCGGCATTCCTTTGTATAACTGATCAACCTTCTCTGTTTAAGTGCCTTATAGCGTTAAGGTGTATTAAGGGACTTACTAACAAATACCCTCCCATGCCGTTTATCATGCCTCAGTGGGATCTTAATTTTGTGCTAACTTACCTTATGTGTTCTCCGTTTGAACCTACATAATTGTCCTTAAAGGCTACTTACTTTTAAGACAATTTCTTCTTTAGTTGCTATAACGTGTGCTAGACGAGTTTGTGAGTTGCAGGCCCTTTAGTGTGGAGCCCCCTTTCACGACTTTCTATGCGGATAAGTTGGTTTTAGAAACCAGGGCTGCTTTCCTGCCAAAGGTGGTTGCTCCCTTATATTTGGGCCAGTCTATCAACCTTCCTACTTTCTATCCTCCTCCACATCCATCTAAAGGGGAGGAAAGGCATCATTGTTTGGACCCTAAAAGGGCAGTTAGCTTTTACGTAGATAGAACACTTGATCTCTGGCTGGATGATCAGCTGTTTGTTGGCTATGTGGGCAGGATGAAAGGAAAAGCTGTGCATAAAAGAACATTATCCAGATGAAGCATTCTTTGCATTAAGATCTGCTATGCCATGGCTTACAAAGAACCACCACAATGTATTAGAGCTCATTCACCTAGGGCGAAGTCTTCTACTTCTGCTTTAGCTAGAGGTGTTCCTGTAGTTAACATCTGTAAAACGGCAACTTGGGCCCCCTTCACATTTTTGTGAAACACTATTGCTTAGAATCCAAAGTGAGGAGAAGACGTCACTTTGCCCGTTCTGTTTTACAATATGTTTTGGTATAGGCAGGCAGGCACCCATCTCCAAGTATGGGACTGCTTGGGGATTCTATTCAAAAGGTGAGGAATCCACAGATAGATGTATCCTTCAGAAGAACAACTCACTTACCTTCGGTAACGCTTTTTCTGGTGGATACAGAATCTACTGGTGGATTCCTCATGGACCCACCCGCTTCCCCTAGCTTGTCTGCATATACCTAAAAGAAGTCTATTGTATATTGTGTACGTATTTCATTTTTTATATATATATATATATATATATATATATATATATATATATATATATATATATATATATATATATATATATCTTTAATCTAAAGTTTATAATGTGAGATTGCATTTGTGTTGGTTTAATCCGTTCAGCCTCGAAGGCATGAAAACAAATGGGTGTGATGTTAGCATGTTGACAAGGGCCTCTTATGGTTCCATTGACGTCACTTGGAGCCGTGGGCATTGTGATGTCCTTGTTGACGTAGGAAAGCTGTTGAGAAACGTTTCGGTGGAATGCTGACGCATTGGGATATTCAAAAGTTGAGGAATCCTCATGTAGATACTGTATCCACTAGAAAAAGTGTTTCTGAAGGCAAGTAACTTGTTCTTTCCAGCAGCACAGGAAGTTGTTGCACTTTGTGGCTGGGGAAGTAGACTTGCAATAAAAGGTGATTCCTTTTGTTCAGTGCTTGATTCCGAGGGTTTTTACCAAGTGATGGTGGAAGTGATAGCTTTCCTGTCTTTTCTGCAGTTAATACTGTCTTCTGCTTGAGCTTGGAATGTTGTTCAGCAGGTCAAAGTAATCTGTTAGGGGCATTTTTGTATCCTACTATTGGTAGATAGTGAGATCGGTTAGGCTTTCCTTTTGGGGAAAGAAGATTTCTCCCATCAGAAAATGCTTTCGAATTTTCTTTCACCTCCAAATACCGCAACATGATAATCCTAGACAGCTCTGGAGCTCAATGCCTCTTAAATGTAGGTGGTATCTTATGCGCACCTCACAGGTTCTACAGCTGGCATTCAGAGAACAGTTATTTAGATCTTAGTATGGAGGAAAAACAAGTAGCAGAGATCTCGTGTATGTGGGGGTATAGCCTAAGAGAGTGATTGTATAAGAATAGTAAATTTGGAATTGTAGCTACAGGTTCATGTGGACCACCCATATCTAGTGACTACAAGCAGCTTGACCAGTGCCTCTGGGTTTCCCATACTAAGAACCTCAATCTTATCTGAGTTTATTTTTTGTGATGTTTTATGCATCCAGTCTGCCAAGTGTTGATATATGGTTCTTGAATTTGGCTTTTGCAGACAGATGATTGCCGTCTCACCTCTGTACAATCTGTGTATTGTCTGTGCAGGTCATAAAGAAAGAGCCTGGACGTGTTGCAATTGTAGTGCGAACAGGCTAAAAATGGGAGTACACTGTTGCATTCTAAACCATCCCAAATATTGATCTGTGCTGTCAGGGATTGTGATGGGTCTTTTCTCTGTAAGTTGGTTTTTAGAGGCACGCGTTAATCTTTGGTTGTTGGGGCACTTCATAAAAGTAGCATGTAGATGTTCATATATCCAACTACGTGATTTTAGCAGACTCAGTGTTATTTCTATGTAACCCATTGGCTTCCTTTGTGATGTACTTCTATGTCAAGAAAATGCGTCTGTATGAAGCCCCTGTGACATATTTTGCTGTTCACGTTCACATGTGCACGCTCACCCTTAAAAGGCAAGGGGTGGAAGGTGCAAGAGAAGCTGGCGGTTCATGTAAAGCTTAAAAGGGCACTCTGCTAACTGCCTTTCTGACACCGAGAGAAGGTGAATGATGCAATATGTGCTTGGGGGTCAGAGAGGAGAGTGAGGCACAAACAGGCCAACTGTGCAGCAGAACCTGCTTTCTGAGAGGATCAAGTGTCTACTTTGCTCTCCTCTTTGCTCCTGACTTCTTCCATCTGATCTGTCACAACAGTGTATGTCAGGCAGGAAATTGAGTCATCTAGCAGTAAACCAGAATCTCATGCACCTGATATTCTTGGTCTTGAGGCACACCACTACCCACTCACTCATCCAAAACTGTTACCAGACAATCACTCAAAGACTGAAACTGCAAACATAGAAAATGCTAAACATTTTCACACCATTAAGAAGAAAAAAAAATCCATCACAATCTTGCACATATACACTTTCAGGCACACATGCACCCTTGATTACCTTGCCTCGAGCCACAACACTCTCACTGCCATCAGTTGTACCAGGAAAGCAAACACTGACTTAGCCACCTTTACCTAAACATAGCCAACGCATGGGGGCGTGGTTTAGCCGAGCAGCGAGATGGCCGCTCTTTGAGAGGGCTCTGCCGGCTGAGTCAGCATCGCTTATAATCTTTATGCATGGCAGAGACTGAACGCATAGATTTGCTAAATTTTGATTGCCCAACACATCGAGCACAGCTTGAGCCCATTTTCGGAGCCGCAGAACTGACAATTCGCAAGTTGCAGGCTGACCCTGGCGACCCCGGAGGTGCGAGACGTGGGCCGCTTGCGAGCAACGATCGGTGTGTTGGTCGACACGCGGAGATTGGGCCCGCCGGAAGATAAATTCCATCGGCTCACCTTCCGGCCCGGTGGGTGCGGTCGGAGATCCCTTCCGGGGAAAACGTGTGCGGCTGTGATCCTATCCATGAAGGTGAGCGCGCACCTGGGCCTTTGGTGATATGCGGCGTGAGGATGCTGGGCAGGCCCTGCCGCGGCTGGTGAGAGCGGAGATCGCAGGACCTTGTGCGGACCTGAGGCTTGCAGCAGCGGACGTTTTCTGCCTGGCAGCCCCCTCTGACCTGAACTGGGGCCGCGCCGGATTGTTCGATTGGGGCACGCCTGCTGCCTGGATTGAGGTGCGGCTGATGAGCGGGTGAGTGCAGGAGCCCGGCGGCGGCTAACTCCGTTGGGGAGATCGCCTGACTCACAGCGATCTACCAGACAGCAGGCCAGCATGTAAGTAATTGCCCTGAATTACGAGTAATGCCACGTCTACCTGGAGGCCCCCTAGAGATCCCTGCATGCCCCGGATGTGGGGGGGGACGTACTCTTGGCCTACTACCACTGAGACGGGGTAAAACAAGATTAGCCCACTGTTACACCTTGGGATCACTCAGAAGCTTACCTACAATCCAACAAATATTTTAATGCCCTGTGGCGGGAGCGACATTGAGACATCGGAGGTGCCCCCACACTGAACTCTGGTCTAGCACGAGATAGGGAGCCTGGCCTGGTTGAGCTGCTGTTAGGCCGTGGTGGGCCATCTAGAATTGGATTAGCTCTTGGGGCCCGGCTTTACAATATATAACTACCTATCACGACCGCAAGAGATCGGAGGTGCAGAGGCTGCGTTGGGCCCCGCAGAGCCTCCTCCCTTGGGAATCCTAGGAGGACTGCTGCAGAGGCGATAAGGCGGGAGGACGCCTTGGACTCAGCCTCAATCTTGGGCCCCTACGTGTAGTCGCATACCGAAACCAAGCTGGGTATGGGCCCGGTGGACTAATGTGTGTGAAGCAGTGGTGGCCCAGAGGTAGCAACTGCTGAACAGATATCGTTGAGCGCGCCGCTCCAGGTGCCCGCTTATTGAATCTGAAAGAGACACGTTAGTGATAGATTCCTTACCTTAGAATATTCCCAGGTGTCAGACTGGATCCGGAAAGTTTTTCATCTGCAGTTCCCCTGCGCATCGGTAGGCGTCGTTGTAGGGCTCCGCGTACATCGCTGGCGTCTTAGCCGCTGAGATGACGTCGTCGGAGCTACTTAGACTCGCCCACGCGCGCTGACGTCAGTTCTTTCTTTTTCCGCGCCAGCAGTGCAGAACCGAGAGAGAGCGGTACCCCTAGTTAAAAGTTTTAACTTGGTAATTGTTTGTCGAGTACTCGACTCTGGTGCAGTAGGGATGCCCGGGTTTAAGTCCTGCAGGGCCTGCCGTCGGAACATGTCGGTCGCGGACCCGCACGACATGTGTCTCTTCTGCTTGGGGCACGCCCATGACCCCGAGGCATGCCCCGATTGTCGGGCCATGGCGCCGAAAGCTTTGCGGGAGCGTTCCCGAAAGTTGTTGGAGGCCCGGCAATCGGTTCCGCACCGATCGAGGTCCCGCTCCCGTGGGAGGTCGAGGGACCGGTCGCGGAGCCGTCACCATCGCTTGTCGGACTCGGGGACAGGTAAGTCACGGCGCCATAAAAAGTCGAAGAAGCGACGTCGCTCTTCTTCTACCCCTCACCGGTCGCGGGACGCGGTGGACGGGGCAGGGGGTCACTCCCCCGCGGCTCCGCTGGAGCCTCCGTTGTTGCCTGCGGCCTACCCGCCCTTTCCGGGCCCGCATGCGACTTCGGACGAGATACAGGCCTTCCTGTCGGCCATGGGCCGTTTGTTTGGCCCATCGGGTCCCTCCGGAGCGCCTTCGGGCCCCGCGGACCCGTTGGGCGGGTCTGCCCCGTGCCGCCGCCTTTGGCCTCGGCTACGCCGGCAAAATATCCTGCGGCGGCGCCGGATCCGGCCTCGGAGCCGCCTCCGGCGCCGACCTCGGCGCCGCCCCCGCGCACGGCGCCGCTACTGACGCCGTACGCCGCCGAACCAGAATTGGTCTCTTACCCCCCGATTCCATTTCTTGGTGGGGAGTTTGTCCCATTTCCCCAGGCACCTCGTCCGTACCGGCATCTCCGTAAACCGGTGGATGAAAGGGAGTACTGGGAGGGGTCTCAGGACCCTCTTGCAGCTCAATGCGAGAACGAGCCTGAATGGGAAGACGACCTGGAGGATCCGGTGGATCTGGATTTCTCTCCACACCCTGGCACGCTGTCCCCTTCTTCCGTGGCTACGGAGGAGGTTGGGACTTTTTCAGTGGTGCTGCGTAGGGATGCTGAGGCTCTTAACCTCGAGCTCCCTTCCGTGCCTATCAGGACCAAGCTTTTGACCGAGGTGCTGCAGCCAGCGTCCTCCTCCGCGGAGCCGCTGCTGCCTTTTAACGATGCACTCACTGATATCCTGTTGAGCACCTGGAGTAAGCCTAACACAGGGGTTCCTGTGGATAAGGGTGTGGCACGCCGTCATCGCCCGGCGCTGGGCGACTCCAGCTTTCTCACACAACACCCGACACCTGAGAGTCTGGTTGTCCAGGCCTCTGCCTCTCTGAGCGCATTCCCTTCTGCTCCTCCAGACAAGGAATCTAAGAAACTGGAGCAGTTTGGGAAAAAGATTTTCACTTCTGCCAGTTCTGGGTTGCGGGCAGTGAATACTGCGTGCCTCTTAGGCCGCTATTCCCACTCTGTGTGGGACACCGTGGCACAGGTGCTGCCTCAGTGTCCAGTGGAAGCTCGGGCGGTACTCTCCCAGGCCATTACCGAAGGGAGGGATGCTGCTAAATTTACTATCCGTTGTGGGCTTGACACGGCCGATTCCCTCGGCAGGGCACTTGCCACAACTGTGGCGCTCCGCCGCTATGCTTGGCTCAGAACTACTGGCTTCTCCGGGGATGTCCAGAACACTTTGTTGGACATGCCCTTTGATGGCACACGCCTCTTTGGTGACAAGGCGGATAGCACCCTGGAACGTTTTAAGGACTCTCGGGCTACAGCCCAGTCCTTAGGTCTCGCCACCACACGTGCTTCCTTGGGGCCCGCTTTTCGCTCCTTTCGAGGTCAGGGTCGAGGCGCCCAAGCACGTTCCTTTCAGACCCGCAGGCCTGCGCAGCCGCAGTCTCAGCGCAGCCGCGGTCGTGGGGCCCGCCGTGGTGGGTCCCGAGGGCAGCGGGCAAGTCAATCCACCACTGCCCCTGCCGCCGCTGCCTCAAAACCTTCCTAGTCAGGTGTTTCAGGCCCACCAGACGCCAGTGGGTGGCAGGGTTCGCCATCACCTTCCCCACTGGCGCACCATTACCTCGGAAAGGTGGGTTTTACAGATAGTCCGAAGGGGCTACTCCCTCCCCTTCAACTCTACCCCTCCAGCCATGCCGCCCCAGTACCACCGCATGTCGGGGATCACTTGTCACTTCTCCAGCAGGAAGTTGCGGCCCTCTTGGCCAAGGGGGCCATCGAGCGCGTTCCAACGCCAGAAGTAGGTCGTGGTTGTTATTCCCACTACTTCTTGGTTCCAAAGAAGGACAAGGGCCTGCGTCCTATCTTAGACCTCCGGAACGTCAATCGCTTCCTCCGGAAGGAGAGGTTCAAGATGCTCACGCTTGCTCAGGTATTGTCTGCCCTAAACCCGCAAGACTGGCTGGTAGCGTTGGACTTGCAGGATGCTTATTTTCATATTCCCATCCTGCCGGCCCACCGGCGTTACCTACGGTTCACGGTAGGCCACGAGCACTTTCAATTCACCGTGCTCCCTTTCGGCCTTACCAGCGCCCCTCGGGTGTTCACAAAAGTGATGGCGGTGGTCGCAGCTCATCTGCGCAGATCAGGGGTTTCAGTCTTCCCCTATCTCGACGACTGGCTGTTGAAGGCGGGATCGCCTCAGGCAGTCGTCTCCCACCTCCAGACTACGGCCGACCTTCTGCATTTGCTGGGGTTTTCCATCAACGTGCCGAAGTCACACCTGATTCCCTCTCAGAAGCTCCTCTTCATCGGAGCGGTTCTGGATACGGCGCAGTTCCGGGTTTATCCTCCCGAAAAGCGAGTCCGGGACATTCGGGCTATGATTCCGATCTTTCAGCCCTGGGCCTGGGTTTCGGTCAGGAAGACCCTGAGGCTGCTGGGCCTCATGGCCTCCTGCATCCTGCTGATCAATCATGCCAGATGGCATATGCGGGCTCTGCAGTGGGACCTGAAGTTCCAGTGGACGCAGCATCAGGGAAATCTGTCCGATTACGGCCAGATCTCGGAGGGCACTGCACAGGACTTGCAGTGGTGGCTCACGGACCAGCGTTGGGTCAGCGGCAGATCCCTCTCCCTTCCCCAACCGGAGCACACAGTGGTGACGGACGCGTCCCTCCTGGGATGGGGCGGCCACATGGGAGAGGCGGAGATCAGAGGCCTCTGGTCTCCGGCGGAGTCCAGGCTCCATATCAACCTTTTGGAGCTCAGGGCGATCCTACTTGCACTGAAAGCATTCCTTCCCTCTCTCAAGGGGAGAGTAGTGCAGGTGTTCACAGACAACACCACCGCCATGTGGTACTGCAACAAGCAGGGCGGGGTGGGGTCGTGGACCCTATGTCAGGAGGCTCTACGTCTCTGGACGTGGCTGGAACGTCAAGGCATTTCCTTTGCGGTTCAACACCTGGCAGGTACCCTAAACGCCAGGGCGGACGAACCCAGCCGCAGGTGCTTGTTGGATCACGAATGGCGTCTGCACTCAGAGGTGACACAAGGTCTCTTTCAACAGTGGGGAGAGCCTTGGTTAGATCTATTCGCCACCGAAGAGAACGTGCAATGTCAGCAGTTCTGCGTGTGGAGTTTCCAAGGCGGCACTCGCTCGGCGACGCTTTTCGTCGCAAGTGGAGTTCCGGTCTGTTGTACGCCTTTCCGCCTATACCACTTCTACCCAGAGTGCTGAAGAAGATCAGACGCGACCGGGCCCAAGTCATTCTTGTTGCGCCGGACTGGGCTCGAAGAGTTTGGTATCCCGAGCTACTCCGTATGAGCGTGGATCCCCCGATCCAACTGCCTCTTCGGGAGGATCTCCTGTCGCAGCAACAGGGGACGGTCCTCCACCCGAACCTGTCCAGCCTCCACCTCCTTGCTTTGAGATTGAGCGGCGACAGCTGATTCCATTTGACTTGCCTCCTGAAGTCTGTAATGTGATTCTGGCAGCCAGGCGTCCCTCCACTAAAACGGTATACGCCGGTCGGTGGAATAAATTTGTGGCATGGTGCACAGCGAAAGCTGTAGATCCTCTTGCTGCCCCTCTTTCTGAGGTCCTATTGTTCCTTCTCTCTTTGGCCCAGCAGGGCTCTACTCTGGGCACTATCAAGGGCTACCTTTCTGCTCTTTTAGCCTTTCTTAGGCTGCCTGATCAGCCCTCTCTTTTCAAGTCCCCTGTTGTTTCCAGATTTCTCAGAGGCATTACTCACCTTTTCCCTCCTGTTCCTTTTGTCATGCCTCAGTGGGACTTGAACCTGGTTCTCACATACTTAATGTGCGCTCCCTTTGAGCCTCTTCATAACTGTCCTCTGCGGTTATTGATTTTGAAAACTGTCTTCCTGGTGGCCATCACTTCCGCTCGGTGGGTGAGTGAGCTCCAAGCTCTTTCCTGTAAACCTCCTTTCCTGGCGATTGATCCGGACAAGGTTGTGCTTCGACCGCGTCCCTCCTTTCTACCAAAAGTAGTCTCTGCCTTTCATCTCGGGCAAACTGTGACTCTGCCCACTTTCTTTCCGCCTCCGCACCCTTCAAGGGAAGAGGAGAGGCTCCACCGTCTGGACCCAAAACGTGCTCTTTCGTTCTATCTCAACCGCACACAGCAGTTCCGGGTAGATGACCAGCTCTTTGTTGGCTACGTGGGCGCCAAGAAAGGCCGGGCTGTGCACAAGAGAACTATCTCACGATGGGTTGTCTTGTGCATTAAAGCCTGTTACTCTCCGGCTAAAAAGGAACCTCCGGTTGGGCTGCGCGCCCATTCTACCAGGGCGACAGCAGCTACTACGGCTTTGGGACGCGGTGTCCCCCTGCAAGACATCTGTCAGGCAGCCACTTGGGCCTCGTTGCATACTTTCACTAAGCACTATTGACAGTCAGGTCCAGAGAGACTGCTTCTTTGGCCGTTCAGTTCTCCGTGACTTTCTGGTGTAATCTCACTTCGCAGACCCACCACCGGGGTTGGTATTGCTTGGGTATGTATTCTAAGGTAAGGAATCTATCACTAACGTGTCTCTTTCAGATGCACAAGTTACTTGCTTGTGTAACGATATATCTGTAAGAGACAGTAGTTAGTGATAGATTCCTTACCGCCCGCCCATCCTCCCCGTTCTGCGAACTGTTCTCTAGGGTTCAGGTCATCCCTTTCAGGGCCCTAGCTCTATTGCACCAGTAGTCGGTCTCTGGCATGGCTCTGCGCTCCTGCCGCGGAAAAGTTGTGTACAGAACTGACGTCAGCGTGCGTGGGCGCGTCTAAGTAGCTCCAACAACGTCATCTCGGCGGCTACGACGCCAGCGACGTACGCGGAGCCCTACGACGACGCCTACCGACACGCAGGGGTACTGCTGACGAAAAACTTTCCGGATCCAGTCTGACGCCTGGGGATATTCTAAGGTAAGGAATCTATCACTAACTAATGTCTCTTATAGATATATCGTTACACAAGTAAGTAACTTGTGATATAGTGACAACAGCAATCCGAGGTGCGACGGTTGAGGTGGGCGCTCTTCTTTGGCATACCTAGGAAGGGACAGCGGTGCGTGACGGTATCCCCAAGCCCACCACCCCACAGTCGGGAAGACTACGTTGGTAAATTGCATCAGAAACATGGGGAAAACAGACACTAAACAGACCAAGCTGCCGCTCGAAAATAAAAGGCTGACCAGACACACGGATTCTGAACAAGACCCCGAAACCGAACACAGGGATGGGACCGCTGAGGGAGGCGACGACCAGCGATCCATTCTTCTGGACGTTAAATACAGCCTCAAAACAATCGACAACAAGATAGACAAGTTAACTGAGAGGCTGGACCAGGTCAAAAACCAAGTGGACAATCATGAACTGCGCATTGACAAACTGGAAAATCAAGCCTCGGATGCCCACGAGTTCCAAGCCGAATCCAGAGAACAATTGCTCAACATGGAAAAGGTCCTGGAGGTTATTAAGGCCAAAAATGAAGACCTGGAAGCCGGGTCCCGCCGAAATAACATTCGCATAACTGGCATTCCAGAGACCACGGCCAATGGCAAGGTTGAGGACTTCAGCGCAACCCTACTGCGAGATATTTTTGGGTTGTCTCTCTCTACCATGTTCATCGTGGAGAGAGCTCATAGATCCCGAGGCCTCCTGTGGGCGATACCCCTCGACCTATCCTGGCCCACCTGCTCAATTACCGGAACAGAGATGGCATTCTCCGTGCGGTCAAAGAGATGGGACAGATAACACACCAGGGCAACCAGATCTCCTTTTTCCCTGATTTCACCCCGGCGGTTCAGTCCGTAAGAAGAGAGTTCATCCCAGCCAAACGCATACTTCGCCAGGCAGGATTCACATACGCCCTCTGTACCCTGCCAAGCTCAGAGTCACACATGAGGGCAGTCACCACCTGTTTACAGACGCCAAATCAGCGATGAAGTTCGCCAAACACGCTATTTGCAATAAACGCCCGCCGAAAACCTCAGGAAGGTCAGAAGCGACCCTCAGCGACTGACATTATCTGATAGAGACATCTAGCCGCAGATTCCTTAACTTAGAATATCCCCAGGCCTCAGACTGGATCTGGAGAATTTTTTGCAGCAGCACCTCTGCGCGCCGAGGGGCGGCGCCGCATGCCTCCGCCCTGACGTCGTCCACGGACATGATGTCAGCGGAGCCATATAAGTCCCTCCCGGCGCGCTGACGTCAGTTGCCTTCTTTTCCGCGTCCCTACGCGGATCCAGGAGTAAGCGGTTCCTCTGGCCTGTTTTTTCAGGCCTTGCCTTCGGGTTTCAAGGCGTGTGAGACCTGTACGCGGCAGGTGTCGGCGACGGATCCGCACGCGATCTGTATGTGGTGCCTAGGAGAGCACGACTCAGAGGAGTGGGACGCCTGCCGGCAGATGAAGCCGAAGTCCCTGCGGGAGAGCCGGATGAAGTTGTTGACCGCCCGGATGTCCCGCTCGGCGTCTTCACGCCGCCGATCTCCATCTCGAGCTGGGGCTGCTGTTCGGGTCCGGTCACGAAGTCGTTCCCGCGGACGTCGTTTGCCTGACGCAGGTAAGCACAAGTCACAGAGATCGTCGACCTCACATAAACGTAACGGCGGGGCCCACTGCTCCCGGTCCTTACCGGGCACGGGCGCCCAGGAGTCGGCCCCCTCCTACCCACCCTTTCCGGGTGTTGGGGCAACTCGGGCCCAGATGGAAGCATATTCCAAGGCTCTTCAATCCATCTTTGGGTCACCTCCTCTCTCTGGTGCGCCTTCGGGCCCCACAGAGGAGGTAGGGGTCGGGCCTTCGCCGGTGTGTTTGCCCTCTGCGCCGGCCGAGTGCCTCGACTCCGGTTCCGGAGTCGCTGCGACGTCGGGACACGGTCCGGAGGGGCATCCCAGTCAGACGTCGAGCCCTTCTGCCCCATCTCTGCATAGCCCTTTGGGCCTCCCTGCGCCGGATGTGGCTGCAGCACGGAGCTCGACTCCTTGTCGACATCCTTCTTCCCCACAGGTCTCGGTGGAGGTCGAGTCGACGCCGGTTTGATGCCAGGCCGAGTCACCTCTGGTGGTTGTCGACGTCGATACGACGACGCCGCCTCGGCGTCGGTCGACGCTGGTGCCGGCGCCAGTCCCTGTTGTTCCTCTGTAAGAAGAGGATGAGGACCCGGAGCACCCAGGGTTGTTTTGACGCTCTCCGGCTCAGCTGCCCCTTGGACAGTGGTCCTTTGCTCGGCCTCAGGCTGCAGCGTCTCTCCTTTCTGGTGGACACGTTAGCCTTCAACCGTCCCCTACAGATGGTTTGTTATCGCCACCTAGAATGGCTACGGAGGCTAGCGCGGCATTTGCGAGTGCTGTTCGCAGGGCTACAGCTATTTTACACTTGCACCCCCCCTCGGTCTCCTTGCCTTCTGATCCATTATTGGATCTCCTCCACCAGGATGCTGTGGAGGTGGAGCCCTTGCTGCCTTTTGGCGGGTCATATTTGACACCTTTCTTGGCACGTGGGCACGGCCCTCCTCTGGAGACCCTGTGGATCGAGCCATCGCACGTCGGCATCGCCCGGCTCCAGATGACCCTTTCTGTTTGTCCCTTCATCCTAGGGCTCAGGGCCGGGTAGTCCAGGGGGCTTTCGCCTCGCAGCCTTCCTCTCCTCTCCCGTTGCTACCTCCCACCAGGGAGTCTCGTTGGTTGGAGACATGTGGCCGCCATATTTTTGCGTCCACTAGTTCGGGCATCCGTGCTCTGAACACGTCTTGCGTGTTTGCACGGGCTACTTTTGCCCTTTGGGACTCGGTCGAGCGTCTTCTTCCCTTTCTTCCAGAGGGTCCCCGTGCTGACCTGGATCGTCTCCTTCATGATGGCTGGGAAATGGCACAATTTACCATTCGGTCGGCCATGGACACCACTGACTCTGTGGGTCGGGCGATGGCCAGGTCTGTTGCTCTGCGTCGCCATGCCTGGCTGCGCGATGGAGGTTTCCCTGACAATGTTCGGGAGAGTCTTCGGGATTTGCCATTTGATGGCGTGAACCTTTTTGACAGTCATGCGGACTCAGCAGTCAACCGCCTCATGTCTGGGCTCCCATGACTTTGTGCTTTCTAGTCCTTTTGCGGATTTTTATTTTCATGTGCAGTGTTGTCTCTGCTTGTTCTGGGCCCTGGGTTCATGACGTAATACCCAGACGGCCTGTGCGGCTCCCGCTGTTTTTGCTTCTATTTAGTGCAGCTGGTCAGCTGCTTCTGCTTTCTTTCGAGCTCAAGAGGTGCCCCTAGCTGGGGTTGAGGCTTACCCTATGTGGGGTATTCGTTGGCTATTGTATAGCTGCCTTCCTTACACGGAAGGCTTGGTAGGCTCCTCTGGAGTCTTCTTCAAAGGGGTTGTCCTGCGAATAAGACTGTGGTCTCTTTCGGCTGTTGTGGACCTTTCCTTTTCCTTCTTGCGGCCCACAGGTCGGCATCGCTGTATTGCATATCCGTTGGGGTCTGCGGTTGGTGCGTAGCACTCCCCTGCATCTGTAGATGCTCACTTCCTCGAGGTTTCTGCCTCGCCTGCCTCTGCCAGGAGTGTCATTTCAGCTTCGCCCTCCTTGTCTATGTTGGCTGTCCTTATCGTCAGCCACTGTCCCCTGGGCCACCTTTTTCTGTTCCGTTCCGGCACAGTTCTTCCGCTGCGGACGTCCTGCCCATGGACGACGTCAGGGCGGAACCTTGGGGCGCTGCCCCCAGGCACGCAGGGCTGGCGGGGCACGATTCTTTTGGGTTCTATGCGCGTCAGGTGTATGCTCCCTAGTATGTTCGCTGTCGGGGTGCTTACGCTTTCCTTACGCTTCTGCGATGGCTGGTTTCTACTCTCCTCTCTCCTCTCTCCGGGATGGGTAGTACTTTCTCGTAGTTCAGACCTGTCTGGACTTTGTCTATAGACGGTGACATCCTCGCCACGTACGCCAATGCTGTACATTGTCTTGTGCCCTACTCTCCTGGGCACTTCCCAAGCAGGAGTTTCCTATTCCCCTGCTGCTTCCGCGCAGGAGTTTGTCACACTTCTCCTTCGGCCTCCTGCTGCTGCTGCTCTCTGTGGAAGTGTTCTCTTCAGGTCACTCACTGTCTTAAGTGGTCTTGTATGTACATCTCTATACAATTCCCTGTTACTCTATGTACGTTTAGTACTGACTCTTTAGTGTACTGCTCAGTCTCCCAGTCTGTCTCGCGAGGGACCGTGGCTCCTCCCTGACGGGTGGCTGATGTCGCTTACGGATCTGGACATTGCTCTGTCCGGATCTGCTGCAACATAGCTGTTGGTACCTATGGTGCGCTCTTGTATTCTTTTATAAAACACATCCTTCATGGCTGTGTCCTTTCTTGATGTATATTCTAACCTGCGCTCTATACACAACCAGGGGTCACGCATACTAGGGTTTCCTTGCTGCGGTGTCCGTGGTCTTGGTCTCGTCCTTCTCATGGGAGCCAGCCTTCTGTGTGTGTCCAGCTTGCCTGGTCCCTTTCGCCGGTTGACTACCTGTTGATGCATCTCTCGCCTCTGGGCTGTTCTTGCTGCGTTCCATTGTGTATTTCCTTATACATGGTGTGGTTCTAGCGGTACACATGGTCTGCTCATGTGTACTTCTGTCTCCTGCATGCATGTCTCTTGTTGTAGTCATGGTTATGTCATTCTGCTTGTTGACGTCCGCCCTCTCACATGTCATTTTTGTGAAGGGGCGATTGCGCAATGGCAGGTTTTGTGTCTCTGGTAACACAGGCTCTTCCTGGACATGGGTCGGCATCCTACCACTGCTGTCCAAGTTTCCTAGCTGGTACGATTTCAACAGTGCTTCTTCCACTGTTGTGCATGCTCGTCCTGTATGCTCTGACTCGGTCATACCGTCTTGTCCTCTCTCTGGGTCTTTGTCCCTTGCAGATCCATCGGATCCTGCGGTTCCATCAGCTCCTATGATCAGTTCACCATTTTTTGCGGAAGTTATGGACTCTCTCATTCCGCACTGACATTCTGGTTCTGTGCTCCCTTTCAACCCTGTCTAAACGAGAGGGCTTTTCATGCCGGCCCTGGACGGCTTGTGATGCCTTTGCCTCCTATTGTTTTCCGCTCCTTACAAAGCTTACTGGTCTGGTGTTGGCCACGCTGGCATTGCTGTCCCCACTGTGTTTAGTTGCCTTGTTGATGACTGGGTTCTCTTTGGAACTTGGTGGGGTTCAGTCGCAGACCCGCCTCCTATGGGGTATGGCTTTGGTATCTATTCTAAGTTAAGGAATCTGCGGCTAGAGGTCTCTATCAGATGAACGAGTTACTTGCCTTCGGTAACGATGTATCTGGTAGAGAGACAGTCTAGCCGCAGATTCCTTAACGCCCGCCCATCCTCCCCGCTCTGCGAGGACCTTTTCAGGTTGGGTTTTATGCACTCGCCTCCTTCCGAGTGGCTTTTGTCTTCCTGCGGGGTGGCATCTTTCGCCTCCCTCCTCGGTAGGATGATTCATTCTGTTTTACTTGTTCTACTCCACCCATTCTCGTGGTTGGGCGGTGGTTTCATGTATCCTTCTACATCCCTACACCCTGGTTCTTCCAGTGTGGGGTCTACTATGTTCTTCTTCCCTCCCTTCCACCTTCTCCATTGCTTTGGGGTCTCTTGTCTCTTGACTCTACTACAGTCAATTGGTTTGGGGTCTATTTGACTGTGCCTCAGTCCATAGATCTCTTACAGGGGATACGGCATTCCTGGTGTTTCCGACCTGTGGTAGATCGTTATTACTTATGTGGTTCCGGTCTTTGTTGCCCTTCACGGTTAGATCTTGGGATTGCAGGCTTCCTGTCGTCTGCCATGACGTTCTTTCCATATGTTGTTGTGCCCTGGGGGAGGGCATAGCCTTCGCTTTTGCGGGGCTGCTTCTCAGAGCGGTGCTCTGCTCTTTCCCTTCAATTGCTTTCAGTATACAGTGCTTGTCACTGTCCTTTATGGTGCTGTTTCTCACCATTCGATTCTTTTTGTTTTTGTTTCACTGATTTTTCATCTTTTTCGTACACTGTTCCCATACACTCACAGTTTCTAGTGGTGGCTCCGCGTTGTGGCGCGGAAAAGTTTCTCCGAAGAAAACTGACATCTGAAAGTGACACGTTAGTGACAGATTCCTTACCTTAGAATATCCCCAGGCGTCAGGCTGGATCCGGAAAGTTTTGCGTAGCAGTACCCCTGCGCGTCGGTAGGCGGCGTCGTGCGGCTCTGCGTCTGTCGTCGGCGTCGTGATCGCCGGGATGACGTCCCGGCCAGTACTTAGACGCCGCCCATGCGCGCTGGCGTCAGTTCTTTCTTTTTCCGCGCCAGTAAGCGCAGATCCGGATTGAGCAGTGCCCCAGTCATTTTTTGACTGAGTATTTTTGTGACTTTTTGTCCAAGTTTTTCGAGTTGTTCGACTCCAAAGGTGTCAGTAGGGATGCCCGGCTTCAAGCCATGCGGAGTCTGTAATCGCATGATGTCGATTACGGATCCGCACCGTGAGTGTCTCTTCTGCCTGGGGCGTGGCCACGACACCCAGTCGTGCCCCGAGTGTCGGTCCCTCGCCCCGAAGGCTTTGCGAGAGCGGTCTCGAAAGCTCCTCGAGGCCCGGCACTCGGCTCCGCGCCGTTCGAGGTCCCGGTCCCGTGAGAGGTCGAGGGGCCGATCGCGGAGCCATCGTTATTTGTCGGGGTCGAAGTCTTCGTCCTCAGGTAAGGCGAAGCACAAGAGGTCTAAGAAGCGTCGCTCTAAGACCTCCCCTCGCCGGTCTCACGACCCGGCCGAGGGTCCAGACGGTGCCGCCCCCGCGGCTCCGGGGGTGCCCGCGCAGCCGACGCCGGCCTACCCGCCTACTCCGGGTCCGACGTCGACTCCGGCCGAGATACAGAAGTTCCTGTCGGCCATGGCCCGCCTCTTCGGGCCTAAGGGTTCCCCCGGTGCGCCTACGGGCCCCGCGGGCCCCAGTGGGAGTCCTCCCTCGGCACCACCGGCGGCTCCGGCCCCGGTGTCTCTGGCGGCTCCGGCGCCACAGGACCCCCTCGGATCCAGGCCTGGATCCCGGTCGACGCCAGTTGACCTAACAACACGTCCACTGGCGCCGACCTCACCGGTACCGTTCACGGCGCCGTCCGAGGCCCCGGACGGCGCCGTCCCCAGATTCTCCCCGGCACCGGACACTGAGCCGGATCGACGTCGCTCGACGCCGATGGGACCCTTTTTCCCTCATGTCCCTCCTCCTTACTTTTCACCTGTTTTGGAGGACGAGGAGGACTGGGAGGGGTCGGAAGACCCTCTCACAGCTCAGTGTGAGCCTTATCAGGACTGGGCTGAGGAACTAGGGGATGCCAGTGGTCTGGACACCTCTCCGGACCTTGGCATGCTGTCTCCTCCTTCCGTGGCTACGGAGGAGGGAGCAAATTATGCAACGGTGTTGCGTGAGGCGGCTGCGGCCTTGCGCCTCGAGCTCCCTACGGTGGCTGTCAGGACTAACCTCCTGACGGAAGTGCTTCAGCCGGCGGCTACCTCTTCGGAGCCACTGCTGCCGTTCAACGACGCACTTTCGGACGTTCTTTTGGGCACCTGGTCCAGGCCCACCACAGGGGCTCCTGTGGACAGGAACGTAGCCCGACGCCATCGCCCGGCCCCGGGCGACCCTCTGTTCCTCTCCCAACACCCCACCCCGAGAGCTTGGTTGTCCAAGCCTCTGCCTCTCAGAGCGCCTTCCCTACGGCTCCGCCGGATAGGAAATCCAAAAAACTGGACCAATTTGGGAAGAAGGTTTTTTCTTCCTCCAGTGCTGGCTTGCGGTCCGTGAACACCGCTTGCCTTTTGGGCCGTTACTCCCACTCTCTGTGGGATTCGGTGGCGCAAGTGCTGCTCCAGTGTCCTGAGGAGGTCCAGACACTTCTCTCCCACGCTATTGCAGAAGGGAGAGACGCAGCGAAGTTCACGATCAGATGTGGCCTAGACACCGCTGACTCGCTAGGCAGATCGCTTGCTACGACAGTGGCACTGCGCCGTCACGCCATGGCTGAGGACCACTGGTTTCTCGGGCGATGTCCAAAACACCCTTATGGACATGCCCTTTGATGGTACCCGCCTTTTTGGCAATAAGGCAGACTCGCGGGCTACGGCCAAGTCCTTGGGCCTCTCCGCCGCGCGCCCTCCGCAGCAGTCTGCTTTTCGCCCCTTTCGTGGCCACGGAAGAGGTGCCCAGTCACGTCAACTGCCCAGCCACCGGCTCGCGCAGCAGACGCCTTCGCGCGGCCGAGGACGTGGCTCCCGCCGAGGCGGGTCGGGTAACCAGCAAGCGGGTCAGGCCACCACCTCCGTCCCGTCCGCGGCCTCCAAACCCTCCTAGTCCGTCCTTTCCAGTCCACGGCACGCCAGTAGGGGGCAGGGTTCGCCATCACCTTCCCCACTGGCGCACCATCACATCGGACAGGTGGGTTTTGGACATTGTCCGAAGGGGCTACTCCCTCCCCTTCGAGACTACCCCTCCAGCCTTGCCACCTCCGCACCACCGCATGTCGGGGGACCATTTGGCACTTCTTCGTCAGGAAGTTGCGGCCCTCTTGGCCAAGGGGGCCATCGAGCGCGTTCCGACCCCAGAAGTAGGGCGTGGTTGTTATTCCCACTACTTTCTGGTGCCCAAAAGGACAAGGAGGACATGCGTCCTATCTTGGACCTCCGGAACGTCAATCGCTTCCTCCGGAAGGAGAAGTTCAAGATGCTCACCTCTAGCTCAGGTCTTGACTGCCCTCGACCCTGGAGACTGGATGGTAGCGTTGGACTTGCAGGACGCATATTTTCACATCCCCGTCCTGCCGGCCCACCGGCGTTACCTGCGGTTCACGGTAGGCCTCGAGCACTTTCAGTTCACCGTGCTTCCCTTTGGCCTTACCAGCACCCCTCGGGTGTTCATGAAAGTGATGGCGGTGGTCGCAGCTCATCTGCGCAGATCAGGGGTTCCAGTCTTCCCCTATCTCGACGACTGGCTGTTGAAGGTGGGCTCGCCCCAGGCTGTCGTCTCCCACCTCTAGACTACGGCCGACCTCCTGCATTCGCTGGGGTTCTCCATCAATGTGCCGAAGTCGCACCTGGTTCCTTCTCCACAGCTCCTTTTCATCGGAGCGGTTCTGGACACAACGCAGTTTCGGGCCTATCCTCCCGATCGGCGAGTCCAGGATATTCAGGCTATGATTCCGATCTTTCAGCCTCTATCCTGGGTTTCGGTACGGATGACCCTGAGGCTGCTGGGCCTCATGGCCTGCATCCTGCTGGTCGATCATGCCAGATGGCATATGCGGGCTCTGCAGTGGGACCTGAAGTTCCAGTGGGCGCAGCATCAGGGGAACCTGTCCGATTACGTCCAGATCTCGGAGGGAACTGCACAACAGTTGCAGTGGTGGCTCTCGAACCGGCAATGGGTCACGGGCAGATCCCTCTCCCTTCCCCAGCCAGAGCACACGGTTGTGACGGATGCGTCCCTTCTGGGATGGGGCGGTCACATGGGAGAGGCGGAGATCAGAGGCCTCTGGTCTCCCGGCGGAGTCCCGGCTCCATATCAACCTTCTGGAGCTCCGGGCGATCCGACTTGCACTAAAGGCATTCCTTCCCTCTGTCAAGGGGAAGGTAGTGCAGGTGTTCACAGACAACACCACCGCCATGTGGTACTGCAACAAACAAGGCGGGGTGGGGTCGTGGACCCTATGTCAGGAGGCTCTGCGTCTCTGGACATGGCTGGAACATCAGGGCATTTTCCTGATGGTTCAACACCTGGCAGGTTCCCTGAACGCCAGGGCGGACGAACTCAGCCGCAGGTGCATGACGGATCACGAATGGCGGCTTCACTCGGAGGTGGCGCAAGGACTCTTTCTACAGTGGGGAGAGCCTTGGTTAGATCAAATCGCCACCGAAGAGAACGCGCAATGTCAGCAATTCTGCGCGTTGGAATTTCCAAGGCGGCACTCGCTCGGCGACGCTTTCGTCGCGAGTGGAGTTGCGGTCTGTTGTACGCCTTTCCGCCTATACCACTTCTACCCAGAGTGTTGAAGAAGATTCGGCGCGACCGGGCCCAAGTCATTCTTGTGGCTCCGGACTGGGCTCGAAGAGTTTGGTATCCCGAGCTACTCAGTATGAGCATCGATCCCCCGATCCGTCTGCCTCTTCGGGAGGATCTTCTGTCGCAGCAGCAGGGGACGGTCCTCCACCCGAACCTGTCCAGTCTCCACCTCCTTGCATGGAGATTGAGCGGCGGCAGTTGATTCCTTTCGACTTGCCTCCCGAAGTTTGTGATGTGATTCTGGCAGCCAGGCGTCCCTCCACTAAGGTGGTATACGCCTGCAGGTGGAATAAGTTTGTGGCATGGTGCACAGCAAAGGCTGTGAATCCCCTCTCTGCCCCTCTTTCTGAGGTTCTTCTGTTCCTTCTTTCTCTGGCCCAACAGGGTTCTGCCCTGGGTACCATCAAGGGCTACCTTTGTGCAATCTCGGCCTTCCTCAGGCTTCCTGATCAGCCCTCCTTTTCAAGTCCCCTGTTGTTAACAGGTTTCTTAAAGGCATTACACACCTTTTCCCTCCTGTTCCGTTTGTGATGCCTCAGTGGGACTTGAACTTGGTTCTTACTTTTTTAATGTGCGCTCCCTTTGAGCCTCTCCATAACTGTCCTCTTCGTCTTCTCACTCTGAAGACAGCCTTTCTGGTGGCTATCACCTCCGCTCGGCGGGTGAGTGAGCTCCAGGCTCTATCATGCAAACCTCCCTTTCTGTCTGTACATCCAGACAAGGTTGTTCTTCGGACGCGTCCGTCCTTCTTGCCAAAGGTGGTTACTGCCTTCCACATTGGGCAGACCATCACTGTGCCCACCTTCTTTCCGCCTCCGCATCCTTCCAGAGAGGAAGAGAGGCTCCACCGTCTGGACCCAAAACGTGCGATTTCCTTCTATCTGAACCGCACACAACAGTTCCGGGTGGACGACCAGCTCTTTGTTTGCTACGTGGGCGCCAAAAAAGGTCGGGCGGTACACAAGCGGACCATCTCCCGCTGGGTTGTCTTGTGTATCAAAGCCTGCTATTCTTTGGCTAAGAAGGAGCCCCCTGTTGGGCTACGTGCCCATTCCACCAGGGCGACAGCCGCCACCACGGCTTTGGGACGTGGTGTCCCATTGCAGGACATTTGTCAGGCAGCTACGTGGGCCTCGCTGCACACGTTTACCAAGCATTACTGCCTTGACAGCCAAGTCCGGAGAGACGGCTTCTTTGGCTGTTCTGTTCTCCGAGACTTCCTCGTCTGATCTTTGTTTGCAGACCCCCCACCGGGGTTGGTATTGCTGGGGTATCTATTCTAAGGTAAGGAATCTGTCACTAACTTGTCTCTTTCAGATGCACAAGTTACTAACTTGTGTAACGATATATCTGTACGAGACAGTAGTTAGTGACAGATTCCTTACCGCCCCACCCATCCTCCCCGTTCTGCGAACTGATTTCTAGGGTTAAGGTCATCCCTTTCAGGGCCCTAGTTTTCAGACACCAGTGTCAGTTTCTTGCATGGCTCTGCGTTTCTGGCGCGGAAAGTCGTGTACAGAACTGACGCCAGCGCGCATGGGCGGTGTCTAAGTACTGGCCGCGACGTCATCCCGGCGATCACGATGCCGACGACGGACGCGGAGCCGCACGACGCTGCCTACCGACGCGCAGGGGTACTGCTACGCAAAACTTTCCGGATCCAGCCTGACGCCTGGGGATATTCTAAGGTAAGGAATCTGTCACTAACTACTGTCTCTTACAGATATATCGTTACACAAGTTAGTAACTTGTGCGTCAGCGCGCGGGAGGGACTTATATGGCTCCGCTGATGTCATGTCCGTGGACGACGTCAGGGCGGAGCCATGCGGCGCCGCCCTCCGGCGCGCAGAGGTGCTGCTGCAAAAAATTCTCCGGATCCAGTCTGACGCCTGGGGAGATTCTAAGTTAAGGAATCTTCGGCTAGACTGTGTCTCTACCAGATACATCGTTACCGAAGGTAAGTAACTCGTTCTTTACGTATTTACAATGATCAAACTAATGGGAGTGGTGGTAAGGAGTGTGGTGGGAGGCCTGTATATTCTGTGCTAAAGTATTGATGATTGTCTGCTCACTCCGTTGTTCGACCCACACGGGTACAAAGAAAAGGTAACGGGTAATCTTAATTGTTCTCTCATCAAAACACTCAGCCACCTGGTCTTCGACCACGGTGTACGCCGGGGACACCTCGCCCCTAGGGAGATTTCCTGTAACTGTTTTCTTTAGCCTATGTTGGGTGACTGGTTGCATTTGGGGGTGGGGTAGGATGGTATTGCTCAACCTAATTGGGAGGTTGGTGTGGGTGGGAGGCTTGGGGTTAGGGTTACGGTACAGCAGAATGTTATTCAAAGATCGAGCAGTATATGTCAGCTACTAGACCAGCTTAGTCAGTCTAGTCGGGACAACAGAGGTCAGCCTTTTCAAACTCATTCCCAGACTATGTTGGCTTTTTTAAAGATAGATTTCCGGGGTCTCGACAGGTACTTATACAATGACAATTGGGCACATTACATCAAACGAATATGTCCACCCTGAGGTTCTTAACGTGGAATATTAGAGGTCTGAATGACCACAGAAAGGCTAGGCTCTTCAGGCATACTTGATACGACACAAGATCGACTGCTGCTTTCTGCAGGAGACACATCTATCTGACGCATCCAGTACTAAACTGCATCATAGATATTGGGGGGGAGAAATACGCCGCCGGCTACTCTAATTATGCAAGGGGTGTGGCTATACTCGCGCGCAGAGGTTTGGCATGGAAATCCACGCATACTCACTTCGACACGGAAGGGAGATATGTCATCCTTAAAGGTATATTACGTGGAGTAGAGATGGTGTTTGCGGCTATTTATGGCCCCAACAGGGACGAACCAGAATTTTTTCATAATGTTTGGGCTCTAATCGCTAGTTTGGGTTGTGAAACGATCATCAGGGGAGGAGACTTCAACGCCATATTAAATGAAGCCCTAGATAGAAGGGGGGCGACACGGAAACTGCATCCCCGCGCAAGCGAAGCTTTTAATTCTGTCATTCAAACAAATGACCTGGTAGATATATGGAGGAACCGTCACCCAGATAGTGCAGTAGGATCCTGTATCACCTCACATCATAATGCCTGGTCCAGGCTGGACTACTGGGTGGTTTCGCGAGACATTGCTATGTGGACCTCAGAGGTATGTCTTCTGCCGCGAACCCTCTCTGATCACGCCCCCTGTCTTTTGCAGCTAGAACTCCCAGCTCCAACCAGAAGCCCTTTCGCATGGAGGCTTCCCCCCCCATGCCCCTGCTAGACCCTGCCTTCTGTGAGGAAATCAAGAAAGACATCAGCGACTATTTTACCGAAAACAAGGGCTCGGTTGAATCGGCGGGTACACTATGGGAGGCTTTTAAGGTGGTTATAAGGGGGTGCTGTATCGCCAAACAAGCGGGCGTATTGAAGTCCATCAGACAGACTCCAGGCTCTCGAGGTACAAATCAAGGATAGGGAAACTGCATCACTTAGAGCTCTCCTTTCCGAATATACTGAGGAGGCAAATCGAGAAGTGAGATTCATGGGGAAATATAACACTGCCAGAAGATACGGGGAGGGAGACCGTCCTGGCAGAACATTGGCGGCCATGCTTAGCCCTCCGAGAAATTCTGCTATCATCACAGAATTAAGGGATGAGAATGATGATCTAATAAGAGGATCGCAACAGGTACTTAATCACCTATCTGACTTCTATGCTAATTTATATTCCTCTACTATCCAAGACATAAAGGAGGAGCTGCATGCATATTTAGAATCACTAGAGCTACTCTGGCTAGGGAGAGCACATAGGGAATATCTAGATGAACCCTACACAGTAGAAGATATAGTTCAGGTCATCAATATTCTTCCGAATGACAAAGCTCCGGGCTTGGATGGCCTGACCACTTCCTTTTATAAAAGCTATAGGGAATTACTAGCCCCACAATTATTGAAGTCGATCGACTCGGGTCGAATTCCACCCACGATGTGCAAAGCAGTAATATTAACATTGCTAAAGCTGGATAAAGACCCTGCTAGCCGTGTCTCTTATCGCCCGTTATCTCTTATTATTGTGGATAAGAAAATATATGTCAAATTAATTGCTCAAAGACTACAGCCCCTACTCCCCTTGATAGCAAGGTCGGACCAATCTGGTTTCATTCCAGGTAGATCGACAGCCCACAACTTGAGAACCGTTTTTGCTCTACTTCACTATTTAAATCCTCAGACCACTGCAGCAGCTGTGCTGCTAGATGCAACTAAAGCTTTCGATTCACTCTAATGGCCCTACCTATTCACCATATTGGGTAGGGTAGGCTTCAGTCCGGCATTTATAGCTCAGATTAGGCTCCTATATGCAGGCCCCACTGCCAGGTTACGCGTTAACGGGCTCCTATCAGAGAGCTTTCCTATCACTAGAGGCACAAGGCAAGGTTGCCCTCTATCCCCACTCCTCTTTGCTATAGCTATGGAACCCTTGGCTGCTAGACTGCGACAACATCATGCTAATAGAGGGGTGGGGTTTTCCACCAGAGGCTTGCTAATTTAGCTCTATGCTGATATCACGCTCTCTATAAATAATCCTGTAGAAAATACACTCCCCATACTCCGCGAAATAACCAAATTTGGTGGATTATCTGGGATTCAAATAAACTGGTCCAAATCCACGATGGTCCCTCTGACAGACTGCACAACCCCAATTCCACTGGAATACCCACTCAAATGGGCTGACGGTCCGGTTAAATACCTGAGGATATGGCTAAGTCGCGACATGCAGGAACTCTGGGAGATGAATTTTGGGCGCACGGAAGGCTGGCTAGAGGGGAAAATCAAAACTTGGTCTTGGCTACCTCTCTCGTTGGCGGGAAGGATTGCCATAGCCAAGATGATTGTGCTGCCCAAATTTCTATATCTTTTTGTCAACCTCCCTATTCCCCTTACACAAGCGTTTTTAAAAACACTGAGATCCTTGATGATACAACTTGTGTGGGCCGGGAAGCAGGCGCGTATCTCTTGGGAGCTTCTCACTCTGCCTTTCAGTCAGGGGGGGCTGGGAGCACCAGATATTCCCCTGTATGCCTATTGCGCTCAGGCCCAGTTCCTGAATCATTGGGTATTTCCTACTCCATTTCAGCCACATATAGCTGTCGAACTGGACAGAGCGCCGCCCGTCCCATTAAATTTTGCAGTCTTCTCTAAATTTAAAAGACCCAGAAATGACCCAGAAATGAAATTGATACTAACGAAACGCTCCGGTGGGCCTGGGAAGGTCTGCGCTTGAGGGCTAAACAGGAGCTGTTATATGCCCCCTCCGCCTCACTCGCATTTAACCCCCAGATACCGGCAATGGCAGATCGTGGCGAGGTTCTACATGCAGGTAGACTCGACTGGAGGACCTTTGCAGAGCTGTACCCAGGGGATACATTTATCTCCCCTCCGGAGGCGGCAGAAGGTGGCACAGTGCATTTCTTAGACCTACTCTTATATTATTGGATCAGGGCTAGCTGTCGTAAGTTTCATAGCTCCTTCCCTGCCCCTCCGCCCACATTAACTGCCCTAGAACAGGCACTAACCAACACATCCCAGCGTAAGCTAATCACAAGACTATACACAAGACTATACAATTTGATGCAACTCAATTTCCCGATCATTCATCCCAAGTCTTCCGAGGGATGGAACGAAGAGCTTCCCACGCCCCTTACTGAAGAACAGTGGAAGTTCTGCTGTGGGCAACTGGAGATGCTGCCAAATTACAAACTCCGCTTAATTCACTTCAAATTTTTGCATAGATATTGCAGGACGCCTGCACAGCTTTTTCGGATGGGGCTACGCGAAGATGCTAGATGCTGGAAATGTGGTTCACCCCAGGCCCCCTTTCTCCACATGGCTTGGTACTGTCCTAAGATAGCACAATACTGGGTAGAAATTTTTGCTTCAATTAACGGGATACTAGAGTCGAGGTTGGAGCCATCACCACTCCTGGGTATTCTAGAGTACACGAAAGATACCACTGCTGAATCTAGGCGCCTACTTGCAATGTTACTGTTGCTGGCGAAGAGATGGGTGGCCATGACCTGGGGGAGGGCGAGGGTTCCGAAGACCCAATTTTGGGTTACAGATGTTACACACTGTCAGGAACAGCTTAATACATTCTGGGAGCTGATGCTGACGGCCTCTAGGCCCCGGGGCATCTGGGGTCCCTTTCAGGACTGGATTCGATCTCAAGATTCATTAGATGTTAACACAATCGAGCCTTGAGGTTGCACTAGGAACTAACGCAGGTTTGGCCCAGAAGACCAGGTCTTCCTGACGTAGCCTACAGTCAATATAGCGGACCCCTCTGGGTAACAACACACTTTATTGACAACTATGATGTTCCTTCTAATGTCTACATTGTTGATAAATGTCGTGGCTGATGTAATGCTTAGTTTGTAGATACACTTAAGTTAGCTGCTGTACTTGTTTCTCCCCGTTGTTGGGGTTGTTGTATTTTTTTTCTTTTCCCCTTCATTTTTCCCTTACCCTCCCTTCCTTTATGTTCCCTTTCCCTCACTCTCCCTTCCCTTTCGTTTTTTCCCCTCTTCCTTTTGAGAGATTGAGATCATACATTTTGAGTTAAAATCATAATATGTATGTACCAATATGCCCTATATGGTTTATGTTCTCATTTTAACAAAATGTTCAATAAATTCTTTTTTTTTTTTTTTTAAAACATAGCCAACACATTCAAATAAAAACAAAAAATCACTGGTCACGTCCATCACAAACAGGGGCTCAGAGAAGAATCAAGACGCCAATCACACCATCCCCCGGTCTGCCAGACAAAGATAGTATATGTATTGTTAACTTAGGACAGGGAATTTCATCTATGACAGCAACTTCAATTAAGACAGCCAATGCCCTGGCAATTCTAGGAGGATATGATCGCCAGATGTGGCATGACATCGCTCCTTTATTGGAACTCATCCCTGAAGATAAGAAGGAAACAGCAAGAGCTGTCTTTAAGGAAGGAGATTTGACTTCCTCCTACATTATTGAAGCAGCGATGAATGCCTCGAACACAGGTTTTTGCCAACCTGCAGGAGATGCTGTTTTAAGAAGGCAAGGCTGGTTAAAGTTCACAGTCTTCTGTCCTGAGGTTCAAACTAAGATTCTGTATATGCCCATTGATGGCCTTACTCTTTTTGTAAACATGTAGATGAGGCTCTACAAGGTCTTAAAATTGACAATGAGGCCTCAAAGGCATTAGGACTTCTACAATACTATAGATTTGTAACGTTGAATTTTCGTGGCAACACTTTAGAGAAGGATTCAAGCAATATGGAGGTCAGGGACTTGTATACTAACCCCAAAGACAATCCGGATACAATCAAGTATACTCCTACAATCGTAATTAAAGACAATCTTATGGGAGACTTTGAGGGAGGAAGAGGTGTTCCTCGCACAAACACACGTACCAATGACAATCTGAAGAGAGCTTGACACTCCGCCTATGCCCACTTATCTATCTGGTACTCAGCAGCTGGGAGGGAGAATATCCCTTTCTGTTCCCTCTTGAAAGGATGTAACATCGGACAAGTGGGTGAGGCACATTGTTTATTCAGGACATACCTTGGGGTTCATTCAGAGAACCTAAGTATGCCCACCCAAAAAAGAACATCATCTCCATCTGAAGGAGCTTCATCTGGAAATTCTCATGCATCTTCTCAAGGGGCCTGTAGAGATTGTCTCCTAGTCACAAAGAAATTACTAATCTTATTCTAGTGTTTTCCTAATAAAAAAGAAGACAGGTCAGTGGATGCCAATGCTGAATCTCAGGCAGCTAAACAATAATGATGCAGGAAGGAGATTTTATGACTTCCCTGGATCTTTGGGATGCATATTTCCACATGCCCATTCACCGAAAACACACAAAGTACCTTTGATTCTTGGTAGCAGGACAACACTACCAGTTCAAGGTACTACCTTTCGAGCTCAAATCAGCGCCTTTAATATTTGCCAAATGTCTCTTACCAGTAGATGCCTTTCTCATTCGAGAAGATCATCAAATGTTCCCATACCTGGACAGCTGCCTCATTAAAGCACGTTCAATGAAAGGAGCGAAGGCTTCTACAGAAGACTGCATCAGCCTCTTCTGGAGATTGCGTCTCACTTTAAACAGAGAGAAATCATCTTTAGAACCCCAGACAAAAATCCAGTTCCTGGGTGCAATACTTGTCACACAATTAGGAAAGGCTTTCCCGTCAATGGAAAGAGTGAGGAAGTTTCAATATAAGGCAAAACAATCAGTCTCAGTAAGGCAATACAAGTCCCTGTTGGGTCTGATGGCATCATGTTGAGGCCTCATTCTATTTTGCATGCTCCACATGAGACCTGTTCAGCTAGAATCGGACCTGCAATGGAAGCTGATATAAGGCACAAGGGAGGATACGGTACGTGTCACAAGATGTCCGAAGCAATCATTGTTGTGGTGGAGGATGAAAACAAATCTAAGTGCAGGACTTTCTTTTCTACCTATAACAGAAAGGATAATACTTGCATATGTATCCGTCGATGGACAAGGGAGTTCACATACAAGAGCTCGCAACCAGAGGCTTCTGGTCGCATGCGGAGAAGATACTCCACATCAATGTGTTAGAACTCTGAGCCATATGGCTGGGGTTACAAGCTTTCCTCCCCAGATTATCAGATTTGCAAGCCCAAGTCAGAACTGACAAACCAACGTCTATCTTCTACATTGAAAGGAGGAACATGGTCCAGATCCCCCTCAGAACAGGGTATGAAACTGGGCCATTTTTACAAGATCTACATCGCTGTAGAACACCTGCTGGGCTACCAGAATGATCAGGTGGATACACTCAGTCGACAGCTTTCTGATTGTCACGAGTGGGAACTGAACTAAGACCAAGTGAATTACATATTCAGTCGATGGGGTCGACTCATGATCGATCTGTTTGGCACTCCGGACAATAACAAATTCCGGTACTTCGGAAGCAGGTTTTGGCATCCTGGGACGATGGGCAATGCTCTTTCGATCAGTTGGTCCAAAAATCTTTCCTTACAATTTTCCTTCATTTCCCCAGGGAGCTGCAGAAGGCGAAGATAGATCATTGCACTATGATCCTCATTGCTCCTGTGTAGCCACACCAATACTGGTACAGTGATCTACCAGCCGTTTCGCTGAAAGCACATCCCGAGATCCTCTTGAGACATGGAGAGATTCTCCATCCCAACCCCAAGTCGCCATACTTGACAGCATGGTCCTGACCACTTACGAGTTTGGCCATTTGGATCTACTGCAAGACTTTAGAAATATTTTGGTGTAGGCTTGAGCCCCAGTGACCACAAAGACCTACAACGCCAAGTGGAAATGTTTCTATATCTGTTGTAAGGGTAAAGGTCATCATCCTCTTCGAATTACACCTCATCAAATTCTCCCATATTTTTGGGACATAGTTAAGAGTGGACTTAAATATTCTTCATTCAGAGTCCATCTGGCTGCAATTTCAAGATCCAAAAGAACTCCTGTCGTCTTCTACTCTGTTCTCCCAGTGGATCATAAAACAGTTTATGAAAGGGTTTTTCAGAGCATTCTCACCTATTCAACATCCTCCGCTTCCATGGGAACGTAACACTGTATTTATTCAGTTAATGCGATCTCCTTCCTAGCCGATACATAAGGCACATTTGAAAATTGTCTCATGGAAGACAGCACCTCTCCTGCCCTTAACATTTGCAAAGAGAGTGAGTGAAATTCAAGCGTTCACCTTTCCTCTGATTCACAAAAGATAAAGTAATTTTGAGAACCAACCCTAGATTCATACCCAGGTTCCTACTAACTTTCACTTAAATGTACATGCCATTCTCAAATCTTTCCTCCCAAATCCATCTAGGACAGCAGAAAGATCTTTGCATTCATTTGACTTGTATAGATGTCTCGGGTACTACATAGACAAGACAAAGAACTTAGAAACATCAGACCAGCTGTTTGTGTCTTTTGGACAACCACGAAGCGGTCATCCCCTGTTCATACAGGGGATGGCCCGTTGGCTCTCAGCCTGTATTACCTTCTGTCATGTCAAGGCTAAGCTCAAACTCAACGGAAGAGTGAGGGTGCATGTCATTAAGAGCATGGGATCAAATACGGCACTCTATGCTGGTGTGCCCTTGAAAGACATCTGTCGTGCAGCCTCCTGGAAGAGCAGGTACACGTTCACTAAGCATTACAGCCTAGACGTGAACCCAGAAGCTGGTGCAGCAGTGGGACAAACATTCCTTGAGAAGCCTGTTTCTATATAGGTGAACCTGCTTCCCACTTTTGTTATGTCTTATAATGTGTACTGGTTGCTATTCTGATTCAATCATGTGAATATATAAAAAGATCCAGTGTTGGAGAAGAAATTAGTTACTTATCTGTAACTCCATTCTATAACGTTGGTATCCTTTATATTCACACGCAAACCTCCCTCCTCGCCGATCAGAGGCTCATTAATTTTATACTCTTCTCACACATGTGGTTTGAAATCTGAGTTATGGTAGTCTCTAGGGGAGCAGGAGAATTTATGCTTCCAGCTCATTGGCTGAAGTTTGGGTTCTTTCAACTGAAGTGGATGTGCTACTAAATCAATGTTTTTTCAGACCAATGGTCATTTTAACTCATTATACTGCTATTTTAATCTACAGAGGATTCCCAGCCTGATGACGGTGAATGATTCAAGCATGTGAACATATAAAAGATACCAACATTGGAGAACTGGAGTTAGAAGTAAGTAACTAATTTCTTGTTGCCCACCTGTGAATAAAGCAGGTGGCCAGACATCGTAGACCGTTGCCTCGTGACCTATGTTTTCTCACCAAACACCCTACTCGAGAGCTTCTTATTGCACAGGCCTCGAACAGTAAGGTGCACCCTAACTCATTTCCAACCTATCCTCAGGATGGAGAATCCAAAAGGATTGATTCCATTGGCAATAGAGAATCCAAAAGAAGTGATTCATTTGGCAAATGCATGTTTTACTCTGCCAGCTTGGTACTGCAATCTGCTGTGTTGGTACACATATGCCCTTTGGGATATGGCTAGTGAGATCTTACTGGCAGTCCCAGTGGATCTTAGAGCCTCTCTGGCTCGCATGATACATGATGGGTAGGACCTAGCCAAGTATGTTGTCTGTGCTTAGCTGCATACAATAGATTGCCTTGGCATGGTGGGTCCCTACAAGTGTGGTTAATCATAGACATGCCTGGATGAGCTCCACTGGGTTTTCCGGCAATGTGCAGGCTTTGCTAATGGCTATGCCTTTTGATGGGTCTCGCTGCTTTGGAATGCTTTAAAGACAACAGAGCTACAGCATGTCCCTTAGTGCTATTGACCCCTTCTAAACAATTTAGGTGCGATTCCAGAGGGCTGGCAGATAGGCAGAGGCTGCCATCCCAGCCAGTAATGCAACATACGACCCAGTCCTTTCGGGCCCCGGGCACGGCACCAGCAGACAATAAGGAGGCCAGCAGGTGCATCAAACCTCTAACTCCTCTTTCCCACTCATCAACAGCCACCAAACTGCAATATTTTGCCCTTTCTGGTGCATGCTCACCCAGTGGGAGGCAGGATTCAATACCCCTTCCTAGGTTGGGGATCTATCACATCCGACAGATGAATCTTACAAATTGTACAAGCAGGTTGCGCCCTACGCTTTCGCTCTTCCTCACCTAATATTCCTTTCACACCCGAATTAATCTTGGCAGACCATCTGTTGATGCTGCTGCAGCAATCGGTCCTATTGCTGACCAAGGGTGCCACAGAGAGCATGGTGAACTCTGAGAAAGGGAGAGGTTGTGATTCTCGCTGTTTTATCATTCTCAAAGAAAGAGGGGGGCCTCAGGCCTATCTTGGATCACATTAACATGAATACTCACATTGGATCAGATCCTCTCTGATCTGGACCCACCAGACTGGATGGTGCCATTGGACTGGATGGACTTGTATCTACATATACTCGTGCTGCAGCATCGCAGTCTAACCTGTGGACCAGGAGCATCTTAAGGTTGCCGTGCTCTCCTTCGGCCTCACCAGTGTCCATCGGATGTTCACAAAAGTGATGGCGATGCTCGCTGACCATTTTTGGATGTCGGGGTGCCTGTATTCCCATGCTTTGACGACTGGCTGCTAAAGGTGGACTCACCGGAGTCACTTGTGGGCCACCTTTGGACAACAGTGAAAGTTTATTATTGTTGCATTACACCATAAACCAGCCAAAGTACCACCTGATTCCCTCACAGAGATGTCCATTCATTGGGAGCAACGCTGGACATGGTGATAATCGGGGCTTTTCCCCCTCAGCAACAAATTTGGCTATGATCCTGATGTCTCTGGCTCGATACTAGAGTGGGTGGGTCTGAGGCTTCTTGGTCTCTTGACTACATGCATTCTCCGTTTCAACCGTGGCAGGGGGAAACATTTAAGCCCTTGTCTTGTGGATTGTTACCTGCCTTGTTATGTTGGCCTAGGCCTGGCTGCCATGCTGCTTTTCTTTGCGCACGTTACACTGAGCCGGGCCTCCCTCGCCCTTTGCTCATGCCAAGTTCTTTTGCACTGTCTGCATTTTCTGTTGTTCACCTTTTTGGGCTCAGTCTGCACAAACATGTACAAGGTCGCATAACAATGTATTTTGGTTCTTCCTGATATGGCCAGTCTCGCGCACCCAGACATAACATTAGGTGCAATTGCCATGAAGAATTTGGTATGCTTTTAATACTGTGGTTTACTAGCGCTTAACACACACTTGGAGAAATCCCTTTCAGTGAGAAGAGCTATGATGTCCTGCTGATGTAATTCTGCATCTAGAGACTGAGGTATGGGGGTTCGCTAGTCAAAGCCCAGAGGTCTTCTATTATTATAATAAACTATCTTACTGCAAGGGGAGGGTGGTAATGTTATTTATACGTTTATCCACTGAGCTCTGAGATGCTTTCCCCGTTTGTATTCTATGGAATTGTAACCATGCTGCTTATATTAGTCATATGCATTATGCTATTAGTACTGACACGTGTACTGTACAATAGAGCACGTAAGTTGGAATAAACATTTTAACCTATCCAGTGTCTCTTCCTACGCACCTTGTGGACAAGTACGAGTGAGTGACGAAAGAGTGTTCTTGCTTCTGCGAGTCCTGAGATAAAGATACCGTGTTCTGGGTTGTCCAATCATTGGTACTTGGGTGCTAATGGGATGCTAAGCTAGTTGGGTTGGGGTTTTTGGGTGCTACGGTATATGGTGGCAAACCACTGTATTCCGGGGTCCCATTTTCCTGTGCATAGCTCTGTGTATGTGCAGAAACCTTATGACATGGCGCGACCACCGTGGGGCAGCTTAACTGCGAGACGCTTGAGTAGTACTTGTGCTTGTCCACAATCCCCTCGCGTACGCTTCCGGAGGCGTATGTGACGGTGATACCTCCTATATGGAATGTTTTATAGGTTCTTTCAAGCTTGATGTTATTAAAAAAGGTTAGTTAAAAGACCCATTTTAGTGCTCCCTGTTAGGTTGTCGAATACAATTGTTTAGTTATGGCTGGTGTGGCGATAGCTGCACATAGCCGAGGACCAATCCGAGAACACCTAGGTGTATACGGAGTGCCCGATGCTGGGGTCGAGTTGGTCTTTGTGGTTCAAGCCGATCCGGCTTATCACTTTGAAGTGTTTTACACTTGGATCACTTTTGAAGCGGTGGATGCAGGTGATAAGCTGTTTCATGAATATAAACCCACCGCTATTCCTGCTGCCTATCGACCCTATACTACTCTTGAAGTGCCTCTCACGGCTTGGCAGCACCGTGTTTGGTTTAATGGCGCCCTACCACAACCAACTACCGCAGTTCGTTTAGGCCCCTTATCAATTCAGGGGGCCACTTGGCCTGTATTGGCCGGGTATACCCCGCATCCAAATTATCTGGCATTACCGCTTGCGGAACTGCGCACTATGCATACCGAATTGGTACGAGTGCATCGAGCCCTAGTGACATACGTTACAGGTAGCCTACATGGAGCTGCTCCTGTAGTCGCAGGCCAACCAGCTATAGCCGCTGGAGTGACCATAAGTCCTGTCATGGTAAATTCTGTGATGGGCAAACGTCCACAAAATAAGGACGACTATCCTTACTGGCTTGCAGAAAAGTTCGATCAGATAGAAGCAGTGTTTCCCCATACATCCCCAGTAGATAAACATCGCATCCTCACGATAAGTTTGCCAAAAGACATAATCCCCGATTTGACATCATGTGAAAACTGGGGTAAGGTATTCGCAGCAGTTTATTCAAAATGTTTTGGAACTCCTTCCATGACGGTTCTACCCTCTGTAATTAAAAAGTACAGGATGAACATGGCCCTGAAGCGGCTGTGGAATTAGGGATGAGACTAGTGGGAGTGTTTGATGTAGTAGCTGAGCTGATCCTTGGAAATGTCAAGGGCGATGCTATGAACTTTCAAGTAGCGAATGCTTTGGCTTTGGTCCCAGAGTTGGACAGGCCCCGCGAATTACCGAAAATTATTGCCCGGGCTTATAAAACAATTGGAAGAAATAGCCTGGGCAACAAGCCTTTTGTAAAAATGCAAACTCAATCGCAAACACAAGTTACACAAACAAAAAGTGCATCTGAGAAAGATGATAAACCGGTCTTCACTAAAAAGAGTTGGAGACAGAAAAAACAGGGTAAGCAACAAAAGAAGCCGGGGTCGAGAGGCGCTTCCCCAGTTTCGGTTTCTTCTGAACGTACTTATGATTTACGTGATAGGTCAAGGATTAAATCACCAGAAAGGTTTCAGAGCTCTGATACGCGTTCTCCTCGTTCTTCACAGGCCCAGACGTCGTCACAGGCTGGTGGAGGAGGACGGCAAGATAGAGGAAGGGGCCGAGAGGCTCCCCAGGAGCGAGACCAACCTCGACAACAAGTCAGAGGGAAAGCAGAAGACTTTCATCTTCCTCGACCGCAATTTCAGAAGAAAAAAGTTGCCGCTGTCACAGCGAAATATGCCTCAGACCGTGAGAACGAGACTCCAGAATTGGACGTGGGCAGTGACCCTCCTAGACAGCGCCGCGGAAGTTACCATAGTGCGGGAGGCGCTACGTCCTCATATGGAGGCGACAGCAACTGAAACATTCGTTACTGTAGAGACAGCTGACACGAGAGTGGCACCCCCTGACAGACTTTACAACATAGTAATACAAATTGAAGGTGACATACCGCGTGAAATAAAAGGGATTTTTTGGGAAAATCTAACCTCTTCATATGACATTTTGTTAGCAGAGGTGGATTGGCCACCCCCATTCGTTTTAGCTGCACATAAAGGAGAGGAGGTAATCCTTCCAAGCTTCTCACGGCATGTCCCAAAAGACAAAGCTGAAGCACTTGCAGCTGAGTGGGCTGTGTACCTGGCACCAGCGTTATACCGCAACCATGTGGGATGGGATGAAGAATCACCTCCTCATGCAATACCTTTGCGGTCACTACCGCAGCCACAACCCCAATATCCCATCAAACGGCAGGCAAAAGGCCCCGTCTCCGAAATTCTGACACAGTTGGAATATCAGGGAGTAATTGAACCATGCGTATCACCTATGAACAATCCCCTTTTCGTGGTTTCTAAACCCGATGGATCGTACCGCTTAGTTTTGGATTACCGGCATTTAAATACTCATTGTCGGAACTTTGCGGTGCAAAATACACACAGTTCTGCGCTTGTAGACAGTCTTGTTCGTAAAAAATACAAAACGACACTTGACCTTTCAAACGGTTTCTACACGCACAACCTAGCCCCGGAGAGTGGTCAATGGACCGCATTCACTTCCGGTGGTAAATTATTCCAGTTCCGGCGTTTACCCATGGGCTACAAAAATAGTCCGGGTATATTCGCCGCCCGTGTTGTTTCTTTGTTAAATGACATTGATCAAGACGCATGTTCGTACGTAGATGACATCTATCTGACGGACGACGAATTATTTCAGCATTTGTCCCGTGTGGACCGCATTATTCTTGAATTTGCGGAGCAGGGTTACAAATTTAACTTTACTAAGTCACACATTGCTGAATTTACCGTTCTGTTCTTGGGCTATGAGCTCAATAACGAAGGTAAGGGCTTAGCCCCCCATTTCTTGGAAAAATGTGCACATTTGTGCCCCCCAAATACTCTGAAGAAACTTCAGTCTTTGCTGGGTTTCTTGAATTTCGGGCGTACTTACATTCCCGAATATGCCCAGCGTATCAAGCCTTTGTATGCTTTGATACAACCTACTTATTCAAGGTCTTGCTGGCTGCCTGAGCATACCTCGATTCTGCAGTCTTTGCAGACAGACCTATTGGAGTCTAAATATCTTTTGACTCGTGATAACCACACAAACCTGGTGATTAGAATAATTCCGGGGGCGGTGGGATTCACATACTTAACCTTTAATGAAGGTGATACAGTACCCATCGCATACAAGTCACATCTGTACACTTCCGCTGAATTGCGCTTTACATCTGTCGAAAAAGTTCTAACTGCAGTGCAAATGGCGATTCTAAAAGAACGCGCACTGGCACAGGGTAAGCGAATTCTGGTGGTAACACCCTGTCCTGCCCTAGAGGCAGTAACAAAGGCAAGTGTACCGAACTCAAAAGCAATGCATCCCCGTTGGATACAATGGGCTACATCCTTGACGTCTTCGGACGTCACTTTTGTTTTTGATTCTTCTCTTCAGACTCAGGAGTTTTTGCAGTATGAATTCGTTCATCCTCCTCCTTTGTTTTTACTACCGCTTGAGGATTACAAATGTGTGATCTACACCGATGGTTCGGCGCAACCGGCCACTGGGTCCAAGCACGCTTATTCAGCTGCATGTGCTATTGTTGCGGGTTCCTTTGTAGATGGAAAGTTCAAATCCTCTGCAGTGCATACTCGCACACTTGGAGATAGTACCGCACAATTGGCCGAGCTGCATGCATTGCTACTTGCACTTGAGTTCGCTTCTCAGGATGAGACCACTCTTATTGTATGTGATTCTTTTTACTGTGTACAATCTTACAATGACAATCTGTTTTTCTGGTCGAAAAACGACTACAAGGACGCAAAAGGGAGCACAATTAAGCATAAAATGCTTTGGGTTCGAGTGGCAGAATTGCAACAACGTCTGCCCCTCACACAGGTGGTTCACACCTTAGGCCATCAGCGGGTGGGCGCACACGCTATTGGTAACGATCTGGCAGATGAAGCTGCCCGTTCAGCAGTAGTCACGTGTTCAGTAGCAGCGGTTACCAGGTCCATGTCTAAAATAGACCCTGTAATATTAGCAGCTATTGCTGCAACCAAGGAAGGTAATAATTACCCTACAGGTTTCCCTTCCAAGTATTCTTACACATTAAGTCCCGATCAGGTTCCTTATGTAACTATACCTGACGTTGGAGATCGGCTGATCCCCAACGCGGACCGCAGGAGTGCCTTGATATCAGCTGCACACGAAGGCATGGCTTCTGCTCATGCAGGTGTGTCAGCTACGGTTTCCATCTTGCAGCAGCGTTATTGGTGGCGTGGGTTATATAAAGACACTCGTGCTTTTGTGCTTTCTTGCGACGTTTGTCAACAGATTAAGCCTTCCACAGTAACACGTCCACCACAAACACCGCTCTGCATTGCTAACAGACCCTTTGGGTGTGTTTACTTGGATCACTGCGGTCCATTCTCATCAGACACTGCCTATAAATACATCTTAGTGGCAGTGGACTCGTGCACACGGTTTCTCTGGGTCTGGCCACAACGGAGTGCTGACGCCCGAAATGTAATCAGGGATTTGCGTGTCTTTGTGGGAATTTTCGCATGCGGCACCTTCCATTCGGACCAAGGTCCAGCGTTTGCCTCTAGGGCTTACAAGGATGCAATGGCTTCGCTTGGGGTGCGGGTGAAATTTTCGTCTCCGTATAGGCCTGAGGGCAACTCTATCGTTGAACGAATGAACCGTGACTTAAAGCAATCCTTAACAGCTAGGGTTATAGGTACTGGCAGGAACTGGCTGGCCCATTTGTATACCGTTCAGCGTGCACTTAATAATCTCCCTAGAAGACCTCTGGGTGGGCGGACCCCATACGAAATGCTCTTTGGCATAAGAATGTTTGTGCCTGACCTTGAGGGTCCAGACATCGCGGCGCAATCCGCCAAGTTTGATGTAGATAACCATTCTGCTATGTTACAGGACTTACAAGAAGCCCGAGACAAACTTGCAACTACACATTTGCCTTCAGCCACAGATCCTGCGTTGCAGATTCCGGTAGCCGGCTGGCTTCCAAAGGTTGGAGAACTGGTTCGAGAAAAGGTTGAAAACAAAAAAGAATTCGGCCCCTCTTTTCGTGCACCGGTTCCAGTTCTGGGCTTGAAGGGAACACGTACAGTCATTTTACCACCGCTTCCTGGTCGCAAGGAGAACAGATACATCTCAGTGGAAAATGTCAAGCTACAGCGCCTGGCCGATCCTGAATAGTGTCACACCAGCGGTCTCTTGTCCTGCCATTTATCGGACATATGTTCATAGTCCATCTGCGCGAACGATCGCTGATGCTGTAATTGAGATGGTTGATTTGCCTGAAACTACGATTGATCCCCAACTCTCCACCAATATCGACGAGGACGAGTATACTTATCCTGCATCAGAATCGGTGGCACATCAACCAACAACGCCACTTGGCCCGACTCGTTATTCCTTTGATTCGGATTCCACATCTTCAAAAGTCCCATCCAAGTTCAGTCTTTTTGTATCCTGGTTTAGAGACAATTTTTTGATTCCACCCTGGACATACCTCTGGTTGGTACTTTTCTTGATTTTTTTGTTCATGTCCATTGGCTTTGTCACAGTGTTTTTTCTACTAATTAATGGTCACTATTTACCTGAACGCTCTGCTGTAGACTATGTTTCTGGAACTTTGGCTCCTCATTCCTCGTCTCACATCATGAAGCGTGACCACACATTTGTGAACATTTCAGCTTTCCCAGTTGCTGATGGCATCGTATGGGATGCAGTGAACTATCAAATCCATGGTCCGACGGAAATTATTAATGTACCTAATGTCCTTCGTGTTTCAATGGGTGATGTAGTACAAAATAATATTCATTCTGATGATTGGGATGTGCATGCCGTTGAAGCATTGTTTGCCGATTTAAAATATTATGCATCTTTTAATGCTGAAGATTTATATATGAATTCTGCGAATTATGCCGATTTGTATTGTTACCAACATTGGGGTAATCATTTTCTCCATAAGCCAAGTGCCCTGCGTAGTTCTGTTAACTACACCCAATGGGAACATTGTCCAAACCCCTTGCCAGGTAGCTCACAAACTCTTCGAAATAAGTTTACCTATTTCACTGATTTTAATCGGTCAAACCCCGCATCCTATTATTTTAGATTAAATACCACGTCAACTCAGAAAATTATGTTAACACACACCAAATTGCTTTATTCGGGTTCCTTTTTAAGTGCCCTAGCAGTGGGTGGTTATGAGTACTGGGATAATACAGTGGATTTAAAATCTATTTGGGGCTCCAAGCCATGGCAGGTACAGGGAACCGAGGCGTTGCATCGTGCTTGCATCATCCCTACCCAAATTATGTTCCTGAATGCTTCCATCTATCAAACTACGTGTTGGGGCTTAGCTACCACTAAACAATTAAACTCGCCCTCAATTCCATCCCTTTCGAGTTTTCCCAATGATAGCTCACGTTTTAACCTGTCCCTGACGACCCTACAGGCTCTATTACAGAATAATTCATTTAATGTTTCCAAACTGGATCAGTCACCCTGGTTGGTATGGCCTATATCATCTAATGCATGTCAAATGCGTTTTCACGACTCAGGAACTAGATACACACAGGATAGGCCTGATCCGAGATTTACTGCTTCCCGTACTGTCACTACATATTCTGTTGGTAAATTATGCAAACAATGGCTGCAACATTCGTCCCTTGATTCTGTTAAACAACATTTGTCCCTCCTTTCAGGCAATATTGATCTGTCCGATTTTGTTTTGGGACCTCATGGTCCCCGACCTAAAAGATTCATTTATGAGACATATAATGAACTCTGGAAGCTATCACAAATGGAAGCTGCTTCCCGTCTTCGGGAGATAGATCAAGCAAATTTGGAAAAGGTGCTTGCTGTTGTTGACAATAGTATTAATACCCTGTCTTCTCGCATTTATACTTTAGAGAATATTGTGTCCTCTGTTGTTGATATTGTACAAGATGATGTTTCTGTGTTATATCATGGTCAGAATCAATTGCGTTCGGTTATGCAGTTTGCATGGACTTTACAAACGCTCAAGTTAGGTAAAGTTCCTTGGCATTTTTTGAACACCTCTGCCTTGTTTCTACCTTTTAACTTAACTGACAAACAGCAATTTATGTCCATGAAAGATGCAACTTACACTCTATTACATATCGAAAAGATGGATCCTTTGCCGTTCTCTGTTGCAGAACTCGATTCTGCTGTATGGCTAGTCCATGGGGTTATCGCTTTACCTTTTTCCTTGTTTGAATTTGACTCGTGCATGAAACATTATCCTGTGGGCCGTTACCGGCCCTTGGGCAGTGCTTTCCTGCATGAACTCTGGTCCTTGCCTTTCATGTATAAATGCCTTCGGGACGGCAAGGAAGTCTTTCTCACGGGGGAGTACTGCGACTCGACTATGGGTCATTCGCTTATTTGTAAACACATTAAATTGCATGGCTCATGTAGCGTTTCCGCTCCTAATCTTGCTTGTGTGCTGAAAGGTATTCCTGCTCCTGTTATTTCACCTACTTTCACTCTCCTTTCCAATGGTAGTTATTTACTTTTAAATAACGAAAACTGTTGTGGCCTGCAGGCTGGCATTCCTTACATTGTAACAGTTTCGCACAGGGTTGTCTGCTGCAAAAATGTGCTTTTTCCTCCCCCTCATGGCAAGGTTAATATCTCTATTTGGCCTTCCATCCCTACCATGGAAGCAGATTTCAATAGACTGAGCAGAATAAAGGCACTATTATTAAACGAGGAAGTTATGCTCACGTCCGCCCGGGAGACATTCATTCTCCAGGTGGCGAGTACCCACAGTGAAATACAGGCCCTTTTAAACACTAATCTCCCCCAACATTTTGGGGAGTTAATACATCGTATTTTTAACGCATCTAACACTGAAGGCCTAGTACACTTTTTTAAGGTCGTGGGGTCGGGCTTGGTGTCCTCCTTCCAAACTATTTTTGGTGCCATCCCGGCTTTCATACATTCTATTTTTTCCAGTGTCTTTGGCGGTTTCCCATTGATCCTCGCTTTAGCGGCTGGTGTCTTGCTCTTAATTTGCTTTCTGCGCAATGGCTGCTCCCCGATGGGACCTGCTCGATCCAGAACGCCTCCAGCTGCTCCGTGAGCGCCTTTTGGCCGGTTTTGGTGTCTTGCCATTGGCGACACTGAGTGTGTCATATACTCTTTCATTTCGCTTTGCGTATTTCACTTGCGTGCAACCTGTGATGACTTGTGTCCGCTGTCCTTTCACCTGGACTCTGGATTATTGCCTCTCCAATTCGTCATGGTCTGTTCCGGATTTTGTTCAGTTGATGGGTCCCTTAGAGGCCCATGAGCAGGACTGTTCCGTTGCTGGCTGTATGGCGCGTGCGGCTGCACTGGGGATTTTGGCGCAATGGGATATCTGGGCGGCTGCCCAGGATCTCCTACAACGAAGCTGTTTCGATTATCACGCAAGCTGTCCCGCATTGCTTCTGGATGCTCCCTTTGTTGAGGAGCATTCCTGCTCTTTTGATCTCATGGATTGGATGGCATCTATGTTTTTTGACAATTCCAATGATGAACTCTTGGAGGGTATGGCTTTTCTCTGCACTTACACTTTCATGGATTGACCAGCCCTTCGCCGTTTGGGCGCTCCCTGTGCTCCAACGGCTGTGTTTTTCCTCTGATGGGCCTCTGTCCTGGCCGCTGGACTGACCAGGGGAGGGTGTCTTGTGGATTGTTACCTGCCTTGTTATGTTGGCCTAGGCCTGGCTGCCATGCTGCTTTTCTTTGCGCACGTTACACTGAGCCGGGCCTCCCTCGCCCTTTGCTCGTGCCAAGTTCTTTTGCACTGTCTGCATTTTCTGTTGTTCACCTTTTTGGGCTCAGTCTGCACAAACATGTACAAGGTCGCATAACAATGTATTTTGGTTCTTCCTGATATGGCCAGTCTCGCGCACCCAGACATAACATTAGGTGCAATTGCCATGAAGAATTTGGTATGCTTTTAATACTGTGGTTTACTAGCGCTTAACACACACTTGGAGAAATCCCTTTCAGTGAGAAGAGCTATGATGTCCTGCTGATGTAATTCTGCATCTAGAGACTGAGGTATGGGGGTTCGCTAGTCAAAGCCCAGAGGTCTTCTATTATTATAATAAACTATCTTACTGCAAGGGGAGGGTGGTAATGTTATTTATACGTTTATCCACTGAGCTCTGAGATGCTTTCCCCGTTTGTATTCTATGGAATTGTAACCATGCTGCTTATATTAGTCATATGCATTATGCTATTAGTACTGACACGTGTACTGTACAATAGAGCACGTAAGTTGGAATAAACATTTTAACCTATCCAGTGTCTCTTCCTACGCACCTTGTGGACAAGTACGAGTGAGTGACGAAAGAGTGTTCTTGCTTCTGCGAGTCCTGAGATAAAGATACCGTGTTCTGGGTTGTCCAATCATTGGTACTTGGGTGCTAATGGGATGCTAAGCTAGTTGGGTTGGGGTTTTTGGGTGCTACGGTATATGGTGGCAAACCACTGTATTCCGGGGTCCCATTTTCCTGTGCATAGCTCTGTGTATGTGCAGAAACCTTATGACACCCTGTAGTGGAACTTGAAACCCAGTGGGCCCAGCACCAAGTCTGACTTTCTGTCACCAGGGCTGGACTGGCCGTAACGGGCACCGGGCATTTTCCTAGTGGGCCAGAAGGGTGGGGCCGGTTTTTGGCCCGTGGGGACTGTTTTTGTTACTGAGGGCCAGGTTTGCACCAGTGCTGCAATATCGGTCCCCTGTAACAAAAGCGGCAGTGGTGCAAAGGAGCGCTGGAGGTTCTCAGTAGCACCCCTTCTCCCCTCCCCCCCTCCCGGGGGGCAGGTCGAGCGGATTTGCAAGGGCTGGTTTCTGTTCCCAGCCCGGCCTTGTCTATCACCATCCAGCTCTCAGATGACAGCTCAAGATTTGCAGTGGAGGCTACTGATCACACTTTGTCCTGCAGCAAACCACTTTCCTGTCACCACCCAGAGTTGACAGTGGTGACAGATGCATCACTCCTGGGTTGAAGAGGGTCCCCTGGCGGAGGTGGTGATCAGAGAACTCTGGCCTCCTGTGGAGGGTCGACTCTGTCAACCTCCTGGTTCTGCAGGGCATTCATCTGGCCCTGAAGGCCTACCTGCCGCCCATCAAGGTGAGGCTGGTACAAGTTATTACAAGCAACACCACAGTCATATAGCACTTCAACAAGCATGAGTGGGGCCTTAGACCCTACCTCAGGATGCTTTGCACCTCTGAAGTTGGCCAGAACATCTTTCTGGTTGCCAACTAACAGGCAGGGTCCCTGAATGCCAGTGTGGCTAAATGCAAAAGGAACAAATCCAGTATTTTGTAAAGCGCGAACAGCTACCCGAAGGCATCCCGGCGCTGGGGGCCGTCAGGAAGATTAAGCAAGCTATTGCCCGGAGTCACATGGTGCTGGGCTGACCTGCCGCCGGTGCCGGGGATCGAACCGTGAGCCCCAGATTCCAGGGTCAGTCGCCCTGGCCGCGGCGCCACACCTCTTCCCTATGATGGACAGAATGCTGAACAATGCAAACATTCATCCCCAGTCACAAAGATCTGTGTTTAATCCATCGTTCTTTTGCTCACCACGCCACCCCAGTTTGAACCCAGCCATATGCAAATCAGTCTTTGACCCTGTTCCTCATGGGAACAGTCCAGCCCGAACTGCCAAGCCAGGTCCTCCCTGGACCGGAAATAAGTATCCTGGGACCGGTTTCAGGGCATCACCCCTCATCAGCCAGGCTAGCTTGAATCTAGTGTGGATAAATTGAGCAAACGTACTTTGGCAGATTTGGAGTGGTGTCTGCATCCTGAGGTGGCACACAGTATTTTCCCCCAGTGGAGAGAGCCTTGACCGTCAAGAACATGCATTTTCAATGATTTTTAACCTTTGAGCTTCACCAGGAACACTCAATAAGGGTCGGATTTTGGATGGAACAGAGCAGAGCAAAGTTTTCCTGACGCTACCTCTCCTTCCCAAATTCTGAGGAAGATCAAGAGCAACGAGGCCCAGTCCAACCTGGTGCCTCCTGATTTGGGCAGGAGGGTGTAGTAAACCTAAATTTTGAGAATGAGTATCTGTCCTCCAATAAGGCTACCCTTTCTGGAGGACCTCCTGACCCACCAAGAGGGCAGAGTCCTCCACTCAAACCTGCACAACCTACACCTCCATGCTTGGAGACTGAGTGGCAGCAGTTAACTGCTTTCGATGTGCTGCCTGAGGTGATAGATGTCATCCTTACCACCAACACCCCTCCATGAAATTAATCTATGGTGGGCCCTGGGAAAAGTTTGTACGCTTGTGTAGTGGCCGGAACACTGAGCCTTTACAGACAAAACTATCGGACATCCTTTTGTTTGCTTTATCTTTAGCCAAGCAAGGACTTGCAATGGGAATAGTCAAAGATTATTTGTCAACCCTTCGGCCTTTCTACATTTGCTAAACTAACCATCCTTGTTTAAATCACCTGTTATGATTTTGTTTATTGAAGCTTTGACACACATATTTCTTCCCACATGTGATGTCATAGTGGGACCTTAATTTACTCCTCTGTACGCCTTTCTAGTGTATGTATAGCTTCTCCTCTTCACTTTACTGTTTACCTCATTATGATTGTCAGCTCGTTGCATGAGAGAACTGCAGGCACTGTCACCGCGTTTTTCCCAGACAATTTATTGCTGAGGACTCTGGTGGCCTTCCTACCAAAAGACGTGACCGCTTTCCATGTTGGTATGATCCATCACTCTACCAGTGTTCTTTGCTTCCCCTCGAAAGAGGACGTTAGACTCCCATCGGTTGGACCCCTAAAGGGCTTTCGGCTTGTAGTATATCATACTAAGGACCATAGAGTAAACAATCAGCTTTTTGTGGAGTTCTCTTGAGCAAATGAAGGGAAAGCTGGGCAGAAGAGGACCTTGTCAAGTTGCATAGTCCTCTGCATGAAGATCAGATGTACATTGGCCAAGAAGTAGCCCCTGTAAGGTCTGAGAGACCATTTCACCAGTGTCAAGGCTGCTACCACTGTGTTACTGCGGGTTGCTTCTCCATGACATCTGCCACGCTGCAATTTGGGTATTGGTGCATATTTTCATGAAGCACTGCTACCTTAACTGCCAGGTTCGGCAGGAAGTACACTTTGCCTGCTTGATTCTGCAATACATTTTTGTCTAAGTACAGTTCAAAGACCCTCCACATTGGGAAGATACTGATTTGATATATATTCTTAGGTGAGGAATCTGCAATTAGAAGTATTCATCAGAAGAACACGTATATCTAACCACAGATTCCTCACTGCCGTTCCGGTTCTGTGAAGTGGCCTCTTTTTAACTGCTAAAATGGCCCCTAGTTGTTGCTCAGCACACTGTTAACAACAATTGTTCACATTCCGCGTCTGAGGATGCTGAAAGGGAACAGACAAGTAACTGAACGTCCGAGCACAGGGGTGGTGCTTATATGCAGATCCTCTCTGTTACTTCAGGGGTGGTTTGGAGTCAGTGTGCGGCCGTATAGTGCCACCTTGCGGCTTATAGGAGCACTGCTATCAAAAATTTCCTGATCAGTCTGGCATCTGGGGGATATTCTAAGTCGAAGAATTTGCGGTTAGATAGAGTATTCATTAGTCAGAGCATGGAAGGTAGAACCTAGTTCTTCTTGTAGGTTCGAAATGCAGTATTTTCCATCTATAGTCTTCTATGAAGTGTATATATAACACAACATAACGTGTATTTGTAAAGCCCTCGTTCACCCGTAGGCATCTTGGCGCTGAATAACAAGTGTTTGTCTCCCAACTCAATGGTACTCATTTTATCAACCTCGGATGGATGAAAGGCTGAGTGGACCCGCTGGTATTTGAACCTGTGACCATGAGGTAGAACACAGGCCCCTGCAGTGGGCGCATTAGTCCACTGAGCCACCAGACTCGGCTATATTAGTGACTTTCTTCTTAAAAACATGGTGCTAGAGACGAAACAGGTGTGCAACACATTTGTTTTCACCTGCTTCTCAATTTGCTGTTGAATGCAAATTCATAGTTTCCCACTGATATCCCTAAATAAAGAAAAAAAATGGAGTCATACTGGTCAAGGCACTGAGTTTGCACATTTCCCTGTTTCCTACTTTAATGAAGAAAAATCAATACCAGTTTCTCCTGTAATTTCAGCATTTAAGTTGCAACAGCCTGGCCCTCCCAAAAGAATTTTCACAGCATGATCGGCTACACAAACTCGGGTTTCTTATTGACCACTTCTGTGCTTTTTTGTAATTTGTACACCCATACCAAGATTGTCAGTGAGCTAGTCTGTCATATTTTGTAACAGCAGACTTGTATTCAAGCAGTATTTTTTTTCAAAGCAATCTTCATATGGCGTGAAATTATACAAGCTATGTGATAATTCAACTGGATACACACTATTTCAGAGTATACAATTGCAAGGCCAGTCGTTTGACCCCCTCAAGCTCCCTGAAAAAAATGTTTGGGACTTAGTGTACCCTATGTTACATTGTGGCTACCGTTTGTACATAAACTATTTTTATATTGGCCTGCCATTATTCAAAGTCATATATGATAGTACAACAGTGGTATGTGGCACAATATGCCAAAACAGAATGAGTTTCCAGTTCATTTAGTAGCAAGAAAATAGAAAGTGGGTGAAACCTAGTCAATGAAATGTGCAGAATTCCTATATGTGAAGTTAGTCAGAACGGATCAAATGATCCATTCATATAAAACAGCGAGAAAATGTTTAGCCTTTAGTATACTATAAAAATCTGCCATGTACTTTGTAGAGATGAGTCTGCACAATTAATTTTTCCCTCACAAGATTGCATCAAGGAATGAAAAGCTGACATTTCTGAAGTTCCAAGTTGCTGCAGTCTTATGACTAGCATGTTCTCCAAAAAGTGAAAAAATGCAAGAATGGCATTCAACTCATAAAACATGATACCAAAAGTGTGTCCAACACTTCAAAGAAAGCAAATGCACAGAAACACTTCAAAGTGTGCCAGAAAAGTGCAGTAAGGGGTGATCAATGCCTTTCAAAGCTTGACTTCTGCATTGATGGATGTTTTGACGTGTAGCAAACTAAAATGGAGTGCTGAGTGTAGCAGTAATTTCCTCTACAAAAGTGCATTTTATACTTTCCCTTCAGGGTATGTCACAAAAATATTGTTATATCTGAAAGAAACACATAGTGATAGATTCCTTACCTTAGAATATCCCCAGGCGTCAGACTGGATCCGGAAAGTTTTCGTCAGCAGTACCCCTGCGCGTCGGTAGGTGGCGTCGTGCGGCTCCGCGTCCGTCGTTGGCGTCGTGGTCGCCGAGATGACGTCGCGGGCGCTACTTAGACGCCGCCCACGCGCGCTGACAGTTATTTATTTTTCCGCGCCAGCAAGCGCAGATCCGGGAAGAGCAGGAACCCCCAGTCAATTTTTGACTGACTTTTTGAGACTTTTGTCTCCATTTTTTCATCGAGTCTTCGACTCCTACGGTGCAGTTAGGATGCCCGGTTTCAAGTCCTGCGGGGATTGTCACCGCATGATGTCGGTGACGGACCCGCACCGTGCGTGTCTTTTCTGCCTGGGGCGCGACCACGACCCCAAGTCGTGCTCCGACTGCCGGGCCATGGCGCCGAAGACTTTGCGGGAGCGGTCCCGAAAGTTGCTGGAAGCCCGGCAGTCGGCTCCGCGCCGTTCCAAGTCCCGGTCCAGAGGGAGGTCGAGGGACCGTGCGCAGAGTCATCACCATCGATCTTCAGGATCCAAGTCTTCGCACTCGGGGTCAGGTAAGGCGAAGCACAAGAAGTTGAAGAAACGCCATCGTTCTCTGACTTCCGGTCGCGCGACGCGGCTGAGGGTATGGGTGGTGCCACCCCCGCGGCTCCGCCGCAGTCCATGGAGTTGCCGCCCGACTACCCGCCCTTCCCGGGGTCGTCGGCGTCTCCGGCCCAGATACAGGTGTTCCTGTCGGCCATGGCTCGCCTCTCTGGGCCGTCGGGTCCTGCTGGTGCACCTTCGGGCCCCGCGGTCCCGCATGGGTGTCCTCGCGTTTCCTCGCCGGCGGCTCCGGCGTCGCTGTCTGCTCCGGCCACGGCGCCGCAGGACACCCTTGGATCCAGGCCTGGATCCCGGTCGACGCCGGTTGACCTCGTTACGCCTCCACCGACGTCGACCCCACCGGCACCGATCCTGACGCCGCACGCTCCTCGGGACGACGTCGATCTCAGTTTCAGCCCCGAGGTGGACACGGCGACGAGCCGGCGTCGATCGATGCCGTTCTCGACCCTTATTGGGGATTTCTATCCCCATGTCCCTGCTCCTTATTTACGGCCTGTTGAACAGCCTGAGGAGCAAGGGGAGGACTGGGAGGGGTCTGAGGACCCTCTCGCTGCCGCCTGCGAGTCTGAACAGGACTGGGCTGAGGAATTGGGTGACGCCAGTGGTCTGGATACCTCACCAGACCTTGGCATGCTATCTCCTCCTACCGTGGCTGCGGAGGAGGGCGCCAGCTATGCAGTGGTGTTGCGTAGGGCGGCCGAGGCCCTACACCTCAAGCTCCCTACTGTGGCCGTCAGGACTAACCTCCTGACAGAGGTGCTTCAGCCAGCAGCTACTTCTGCGGAGCCGCTGCTTCCTTTCAATGAAGCCCTCTCTGACGTTCTTTTGGGCACTTGGTCCAGGCCCACCACAAGGGCTCCTGTGGATAGGAACGTGGCCCGACGCCATCGCCCAGCTCCGGGTGACCCCATTTTCCTCTCCCAACACCCCACTCCCGAGAGCTTGGTTGTCCAAGCCTCTGCTTCCCCAACCGCCTTCCCTTCCGCACCACCGGATAGGGAATCCAAGAAGCTGGATCAGTTTGGGAAGAAAATTTTCTCTTCCACCAGCTCAGCGCTGCGGTCCGTGAACACCGCATGCCTCTTGGGCCGTTATTCCCACTCTCTGTGGGATACGGTGGCGAACGTGCTGCCCCAGTGTCCAGAGGAGGCCCAGCCTGCTCTCGCCCAGCTGTAGCAGAGGGGAGAGACGCAGCAAAGTTCATGATCCGTTGTGGCCTACACACCGCCAACTCACTGGGCAGATCCATTGCAACGACAGTGGCGGTTCGCCGTCACGCCTGGTTGAGGACCACTGGATTTTTGGGGGATGTCCAAAACACCCTTATGGACATGCCCTTTGATGGCCGTCGCCTCTTCGGTGACAAAGCGGACAGCGCGTTGGAGAGGTTTAAGGACTCACGGGCTACAGCCAATTCCTTGGGACTCTCGGCAGTCCGTCCTCCTCCGCCTTCCGCTTTTCGCTCCTTTCGTGGCACAGGAAGGGGCGCCCTGCAGCGTTCGCAACAAAACCACAGGCCGGCGCAGCAATCATCCCAGCGCGGATGCGGGTTCCGCCGTGGCGGACAAAGGGGCCAGCGGGCGGGTCAGTCCACCACCACCCCGGCCACCACTCCCATCAAACGCCAGTGGGCGGCAGGCTCCGCCATCACCTCCCCCACTGGCGCACCATCACTTCGGACAGGTGGGTTTTAGAGATAGTCCGGAGGGGCTACTCCCTCCCCTTCGAGACTACCCCCCCAGCCATGCCACCTCAATACCACCGCTTGTCGGGGGATCACTTGGTGGTTCTTCAGCAGGAAGTTGCGGCCCTCTTGGCCAAGGGGGCCATCGAGCGCGTTCCGACGCACGAAGTAGGTCGTGGTTGTTATTCCCACTACTTTGTGGTGCCCAAGAAGGACAAAGGCCTGCGTCCTATCTTAGACATCCGGAACGTCAATCGCTTCCTCCGCAAAGAGAAGTTCAAGATGCTCACTCTAGCTCAGGTCTTGTCTGCTCTCGACCCACAAGACTGGATGGTGGTGCTGGACTTGCAGGACGCCTATTTCCACAGCCCCGTCCTGCCAGCCCACAGGCGTTACCTACGGTTCACGGTAGGCCACGAGCACTTTCAGTTTACCGTGCTCCCCTTTGGCCTTACCAGTGCCCCTCGGGTGTTCACCGAGGTAATGGCGGTGGTCGCAGCTCTTCTGCGCAGATCAGGGGTTTGTCTTCCCCTATCTCGACGACTGGTTGTTGAAGGCGGGCTCGCCCCAGACAGTCGTCTCCCACCTCCAGACTACGGCCGACCTCTTGCACTTGCTGGGGTTCTCCATCAATGTGCCGAAGTCGCACCTGATTCCCTCCCAGAAGCTCCTCTTTATCGGAGCGGTTCTGGACACAGCGCAGTTTTGGGTCTATCCTCCCGAACAGCGAGTCCGGGATATTCGGGCTCTGATTCCCATCTTTCAGCCCTTGTCCCGGGTTTCGGTCAGAGTGACTCTGAGGCTGCTGGGCCTCATGGCCTACTGCATCCTGCTGGTCAATCATGCCAGGTGGCATATGCGGGCTCTGCAGTGGGACCTGAAGTTCCAGTGGGCGCAGTATCAGGAAAACCTGTCCGATCACGTCCATATCTCGGAGGGCACTGCACGACAGTTGCAGTGGTAGCTCACGGACCGGCATTGGGTCGACTGCAGATTCCTCTCCCTTCCCCAACCGGAGTTCACAGTGGTGACGGATGCGTCCCTCCTGGGATGGGGCGGCCACATGGGAGAGGCGGAGATCAGAGGCCTCTGGTCTCCGGCGGAGTCCCGGCTCCATATCAACCTTTTGGAGCTGCGGGCGATCCTACTTGCCCTCAAAGCATTCCTTCCCTCTGTCAAGGGAAGAGTAGTGCAGGTGTTCACAGACAACACCACCGCCATGTGGTACTGCAACAAACAAGGCGGGGTGGGGTCGTGGACCCTCTGTCAGGAGGCTCTGCGTCTCTGGACATGGCTGGAACATCAGGGCATGTCCCTGGTGGTTCAACACCTGGCAGGTTCTCTGAACGCCAGGGCGGACGAACTCAGCCGCAGGTGCATGCTCGATCACGAATGGCGTCTTCACTCGGAGGTGGCGCAAGGTCTCTTTCAGCAGTGGGGAGAGCCTTGGTTAGATCTATTCGCCACCGAAAAGAACGCGCAATGTCCTCAGTTCTGCGCGTTGGAATTTCCAAGGCGGCACTCGCTCGGCGACGCTTTTCGTCGCGAGTAGAGTTGCGGTCTGTTGTACGCCTTTCCGCCTATACCACTTCTGCCCAGAGTGCTGAAGATCAGGTGTGACCGGGCCCAAGTCATTCTTGTGGCTCCGGACTGGGCTCGAAGAGTATGGTATCCCGAGCTTCTCAGTATGAGCATCGATCCCCCGATCCGACTGCCTCTTCGGGAGGATCTTCTGTCGCAGCAGCAGGGGACGGTCCTCCACCCGAACCTGTCCAGCCTCCACCTCTTTGCGTGGAGATTGAGCGGCGGCAGTTGATTCCCTTCGACTTGCCTCCTGAAGTTTGTGACGTTATTCTGGCAACCAGGCGTCCCTCTACGAAAGTGGTATACGCCTGCAGGTGGAACAAATTTGTGGCATGGTGCACAGCAAAGGCTGTGGATCCCCTTTCTGCCCCTCTTTCTGAAGTACTACTGTTCCTTCTTTCTTTGGCCCAGCAGGGCTCTGCTCTGGGCACTATCAAGGGCTACCTTTCTGCTATTTCGGCCTTTCTCAGGCTCCCTGATCAGCCCTCTCTTTTCAAGTCCCCTGTTGTAAATGGATTTCTCAAAGGCATTACACACCTTTTCCTCCTATTCCTTTCGTGATGCCTCAGTGGGACTTGAATCTGGTTCTGACATATTTGATGTGCGCTCCCTTTGAGCCCCTTCACAACTGTCCTCTTCGTCTTTTAACGTTAAAGACTGCCTTCCTGGTGGCCATCACTTCCGCCAGGCGGGTGAGTGAGCTCCAGGCTCTTTCTTGTAAGCCTCCTTTCCTTTCAGTCCATCCGGAGAAGGTTGTGCTCAGGCCCCGTCCTTCGTTTTTGCCAAAAGTGGTTACGGCCTTTCACATTGGGCAGACTATTACCTTGCCCACCTTCTTTCCGCCTCCGCATCCTTCCAGAGAGGAAGAGCGGCTCCACCGTCTGGATCCAAAACGTGCGCTCTCTTTTTATCTCAAACGCACACAGCAGTTCCGGGTGGACGACCAGCTTTTTGTTGGCTACGTTGGCACCAAGAAAGGTCGGGCGGTCCATAAGAGAACCATCTCCCACTGGGTTGTCTTATGTATCAAAGCCTGTTACTCTTTGGCTAAAAAAGAACCTCTGGTGGGGCTGCGTGCTCATTCCACCAGAGCTACGGCAGCCACTACTGCATTGGGACGTGGTGTCCCCCTGCAAGACATCTGTCAGGCAGCCACGTGGGCCTCGCTGCACACGTTTACCAAACATTATTGCCTAGACAGCCAAGTCCGGAGAGACGGCTTCTTTGGCCGTTCTGTTCTCCGTGACTTTCTGGTGTGATCTTAGTTCGCAGACCCACCACCGGGGTTGGTATTGCTGGGGTATCTATTCTAAGGTAAGGAATCTATCACTATGTGTTTCTTTCAGATGGACAAGTTACTTACCTTCGGTAACGATATATCTGTAAGAAACATTAGTAGTGATAGATTCCTTACCGCCCCATTTCTAGGGTTAAGGTCATCCCTTTCAGGGCCCTAGTTTCAATGCACCAGTGGTCAGTATCTTGCATGGCTCTGTGTTCCTGGCGCGGAAAGTCGTGTACAGAACTGACGTCAGCGCGCGTGGGCGGCGTCTAAGTAGTGCCCGCGACGTCATCTCGGCGACCACGACGCCAACGACGGACGCGGAGCCGCACGACGCCACCTACCGACGCGCAGGGGTACTGCTGAAGAAAACTTTCCAGATCCAGTCTGACGCCTGGGGATATTCTAAGGTAAGGAATCTATCACCACTAATGTTTCTTACAGTTATCGTTACCGAAGGTAAGTAACTTGTCCATCAATTTGCTTTTGAAACCCTGGTAAATAATGTTTTGTTTATTTGATCAGTCACTGCTTACAATCAGGCAAAGATAATGCAGGTCATCTTCCATATTGTTCATTTTTATTTATATCTGATAAAGACATCTATCAGCAGATTCCTTAACTTTTGGATTCTCTCCAGGCGCCAGACTGGATCCGGACATTTTTCAGCAGCAGCACCTCTGCGCATTGGTAGATGGCATCACGTGACTCCATATTGACGTCGTTCACGCCAGTGACATCACTGGTGTCCATATTTGGCGCCCTCCGAGGCGCTTACATAATATTCTTCTTTTCCGTGCTTCTATGCGGATCCGGAGCAGCAGTACCTATGGCAGTTTTGCCAACTTTGGTGGTTTTTCATCGAGGGAAACAGTGTACCTTTTTCCTTCCACTCCAACTGTATGTGGTGCCTGGGTGAGCACCATGATTCGGCGTCGTGTGACTCCTGTCAACTGCTTCAGCCTAACAGGGAATAATCCCGCAACTTCTTCAGGGCTAAGGAAACATACAATATTACACGTTTGTTTGCATATAATCGTGCAGTCACATCCATATATGCACACCAGAGTGTTTATTAAAGTGACATGATCAGATCATAGTCTCATATGGTGTGACTTAAGTGGAAACCCATGCTAATTGCCTCTCTCTTTGAGTGAAGCCCGCTTTTTCTACCATCTGCTGTTTAGGCAAGAAAATCATTCTACATATTTATACGTTTACTTTAATTAAAAAAAATATTCCACATTGTATAGCGTCTCATGATGTGATAAAGTGCATTGTGGGTGAGAAAGTCCTCCGACTATATCCTTTTACCGACCCTCATGTTGTCAAGACCAAATAGTTTGAGTGCATAGAGTCGCGAAGTGCTCCCATAGTGCATATCTCCTTTGTCAGGTAAATCAAGATATACGATACCTAATTGCTTGTCTTTCGAGTTTCTATGTACAAGGAAGGTGATAAGTGTCAGCAGTTGAGACTGCAAACCTTTGTACGCTAAAATAGCGGAAAAGTTAGCCCTAATTATAATCCTACCTTTAATTCGGTGATACTTCCGACCCGAATTGGGTTCTGTGGAATTTTCATATAGGTCGTAACTTCTCTTCGGTCCCTCTATTAATATCTGAGAGGTGATATTTTAAATCTGATGCCCCGTCCTAAAGTTTAGAGAAAGATAAGGCATTCCCTATTATACTCGCTGAGCACGTATCCTTGCTAGGCTTAGACCTCCATGGTGTAGTCCCTGTATTTCCTTACCGGCATCGATTTCAGTTCTCAATGTGTTTCCTCGTCCTGCGGGTACGCACTGAACGGCTTTGTTGTTACCGGAAGTTATTTTTCTAATGATATGACTAGTGTTTGACATAAACGAAGGACTGGGCGAGAACCACCTTATTGTAGTTCGGTTGTTCGGCCATCTTGGCAAGGTATGCCTATACTTTCTACAGTCTATCCTTATTATTAATGAGAAAATGTTTCAGGCATAATTGGTTGTGTATTGCGGGAGAGATGTTATTCACGCTTGTTGAGTGTCACTGTATCAGAATGGCCCCCATGTTGAGAGACAGTTTGACAACATGAGGGTAGTCAAAAGGACATACACGATAGTGTCTGTATAACATAATTTTAAATGGAGACGGCAGACATATTTAATCATCACAATGTTTAACAAATTTTAGCTATCATTCCTTTCCCGAGTGCATGGTGACAAACTTGATCGAACGTTCAGTATCTTTACAGCTTTTATCAATCCTCAATATCGCGTTCCTAAATTAACTGTTATGGAATATATACATAAGCCAGATCATATATTAAACACATAGCAGTTGTTAACATTCATATATATCTAGTTCATAAATCGTGTGTCATAGAATAAATACACAAGACGGTATAAAAGTATACCCCTGAATATATCCATGACTGATGTCACGTATGCAGAGACATTGTGAGGCAATTTTCATGATTGGCATTTAACAGAAATAATTATTTTTCCTCATTTCCTAGTGTCAAGACCGTGGTGTGTTATCTTTATTTAGTCATCTCATACTAATCACCCAGGAAGTATTGCAACTTGTGATTGGTATTTAGACCCTGTTCCACACTCCTTAGCCTCATGATCCATAGAGCTTCCCTTCTTCTTAGGGACAACTCCCTATTCCCCCTCTCGGATCCTTGGGTATAAAGTCAAAACCGTAGAAGGCAAAGACCCTTTGGGTATCCTGCGCTGAACATTCCGCTATGTGGATTGCTATGGGGTATCTGGTGTCACCTTGTTTGACAGCCCTCATGTGTTCCCCAATGCGGTCCTTCAGGCTCCTGATGGTACTGCCAACGTATCTTCGTTTGCATTTACACTCAGTGGCATAGACCACATATTTAGTGTGGCATGTGATGTTACGGTTAATAGTGTATGTTTTGTTGCTTGGTCCAGTAAGGTGCTTTTTCTTATCCATTGCCCATCTGCACATGGTGCAGTGGCCACATCTGAAAAATCCTAGAGTGTTTTGTGTGAGCCAGAATGTTCTTGGCTCCCTTTTTGGGTAACTGGGGCTAAGAATATTTCTCAAGCTTAAGCCCTTACGGAAGGTGACCTCCGGTCTTGTTTTTACTGTTCCCTGTAATGTCTTGTCAGCAAGAAGTAGATGCCAGTGTTTTTGCATGCTACGTCTGAGTACGTGTGCATGTTTGTTATAATCTGTGATTAAGCGGACAGATTTGGTGTCCCTGTTTGCAGGTTTGTCCTTAAGGGTATTTTCATGTGTGATTTTAGAGATTCTGCGAAGAGCTTTGTTCACTGTTTTATGGCTATATCCTCTGCGTGAGAACCTAGAAGCCATGCTCTGTACACATTCTTTAAACTCCGATTCTATACTGCAGTTGCGTCTTGCACGCATGAGTTTGCCATATGGGATAGCATTTATCTGATGAGAAGGGTGTGCGCTAGAGGCATGGAGAGTTGCATTACATGCTGTAGGTTGTCTGAATAATCTGCTATGTATCTTCTCATCTACAATGAAAAGTTCTACATCTAAAAAAGTGATATTTGTCTGACTGTATTGAAAAGTGAATTTGATGTTGGAGTCATTGCTGTTTAGATAAGTAAAGAAATCCAACAGTTTCTCAGTGGATCCTGTCCAAATCATTACACAGTCATCTATAAATCTGCCCCAAAATAGGATAGAGTTGTTCCAGTTGCTACCCCTTGTGTTCCAAATCCAGTCCTCCTTCAATCTACCCATAAACAAATTAGCATATGAGGGTGAAAATTTTGAGCCCATTGCCACTCCTTTGGTTTGTCTGTACCAGTTGTCTTTGAACAGAAAAATGTTGTTGTCCAAAATAAGTTTGGCCATTTCAAGTGACCTTATAGTGTACTCCCCCTGCTGTGCTTGGTGTACCTGTGCAAGTCGGAAGATGGTGCACAGGGGTTCTTCTTGCCCCCCCGCCCCGTTTATTGAGTGTTTCTCTGCACTGGCCAGGGGGTTCTTTCCTTCCACTCTGTTTGGTCCCCTTCTTTCCTAGCAGATGCAGGGGAAGGGGCATGGTTCCTGACCTACGGTTCTTTGTCTGGTTCTGTCCTGAGTGCTGTTCCTTCTTTCTCTCTTCAGCCGTTAGCACTTCTTGTGCTAGTTCTCTCTATACATGGGTAAGAAGGGCCCCTGCCTACTATCTCTTCCTCTCGGGTTTATTGTGGCCATCCCTTGTCCGTATTTTGGCATGGGTGGCCAACTCTGCCACCCTACCTCTTCTATGCCTCTGCATGGCCTGTTTATCCTCTGCTTCTGCCTTGCGTTCAGCTGTGGTTGCATTCACGTTTTGATTAAATGTTTCCATGACACCTCCGATACCAACGCCAACGTTTCGTTACTGGCCTGGCTGTTCTTCATATGTGACTTATACCCTTTTTGGGGGTTTATGGCTAATTTTCCTCTTCCATTCTTCTCGGACATAGGTTACTTACCCGTCCACTCTGGGTTGGATCGAACGAAGGTATGTGATTCCTTGGGATTCTTTTACAGGGAATTTCCTCCACTTCTTGCGAGCATGGTTGCAGTTCTAACCCCTTTGGGGGTTCGTCTCCCTTGTACTAATAAGCATACCGAGTACGATTATGGGTGATGTCAGGATCCTCACTCATGTTGTTCCCTGGCTTGCTGGCCGGACACGGGTTGTGCCGTACACACAAGAACTTTCCTTTGCTTCTGGCCTTCATGCTTTTTAGGCTGTGGGCACTGCCTCTCTATCTGTTACTTCAGTTCTTTACAGCTGGCCCATTAGTTGGACCTTCATTTCTGGCGTTGGTCTTCCAATACTAATTTGTTTTACGATGTGGACTGGTTGTCTGAATAGGCCTCACATGTGTGGCCCTGTTCCACTCAATCCTTTTTTCATCCTCCATTGTGGTCTTTATTTCTCTATTCTAGTGGGGTTGTTTCTCCCCTGCGGTTTTCTTTTAAATTATCTTTCAACTGCCTAATCGTACCCGTTCAGTCAGTAATGCTGTTTCCGTCTGCCCCCTTGGCTTTCTGAGGTGTGTGACTACCACCCCACCCTCTCCCTTTAGACGAGGCCATGTGCTGGTTTCCAGCTCACCGTTGTCTCACCTTCGGCCCATGACCGCTGTTGTGGTCGTTTGTATGTACCCTTCTTGGGCACATTATTGTATAGTGTGATTTCTGTATATGTTTGTTTAAATTTAATATCTATCTATATATATATATATATATATATTGTATATAGAAATATATATAAATAGATATATGTATATTCATGCCTCTCTATTTATATATGTTTTATACGTTCTTTTCTTGGGATTCTGCATTTAATAGTCCCAGAGGACTTCTCTCCGTAAGTGTTTTCTCTACTTCACATGATTGTTGCTGTTGCTCAAGATGCTTTTCTTCAGCTATTGGTTGGGGCTCTCTGCCTTTCCTTCTTCTATGGATAGGAGCTTTGGCCCATTAGTTTTAGCTGTTGTCTTTAGCCTTCCGCCACAGTCTCCTGGGCCGGTTGACCTTCCGGGGTGTTTTGTAGTGCTATGTTTATGTCGAGTGTTCTTCCCACTCATCCTGTTCTTCTGCCAAGGCGTTTTCTCCCATGGTTTTGCACAGCTGAAAATTCGGTTCCATACGGGTTTCTCCCAAAGGTTTCTGGTGGGATGTTTTCTTCCTCACCCTCCCTTCCTGGCAAGTGGTCTCTCTCTTTTTCGTATGCAGACCGGATAGCCTAGTCAGGGATCTTTCTTGGAATCAGTTTGCAGACCCTCCTTGGGGATAGTATTGCCTGCATATCTATTCTAAGGTAAAGAATCTGCGGCCAGATGTCTCTATCAGATGAATAAGTTACTTACCTTCAGTAATGCCTTATCTGGTAGCGACTAGATCTAGCCGCAGATTCCTTACCGACCCACCCTTCCTCCCCTCTCTGCGAACTGATTCTCCTGTTCTTTCAGATCCCTTCTATGCAACCAAACAACCATTAATAATTAATGTAATTGTCTTTCAAAAGGAAGATTCTTTTTGGGCACACTGTTTACATGCAGCTTCTATTCATGGCTCCACGTTTTAGGGTGGAAAGCAGTCAGCGCATCAGGGGAGGACTTATATGTACTCTGACGACATCACTTGCGGTGGACGATGTTGTTATGGAGTCGCTCAACGCCCTCTAATGACGTGCAGAGGTACTGCTGTAGAAAAATGTCCTGATCCTGTCTGGTGCCTGGGGATAATTCTAAGGTAAGGAATCTGCGGCTAGATCTAGTCTCTACGAGATAAGGCGTTACTGAAGGTAAGTAACTTATTCTTTCAGACCATGTGGAACCTGTGGGAAGAAGAGGCTGTATTCTGAAGACCAACTCAACGACTGCATATTCTGTCTCTACCTATCTCACAATGTAAAGGATTGCAAGATCTACTATACTTTTTCTTCAAAAATGTCAAAGGATTGAGAAGGAGATTATTACAATGGCTTCAAAACCTAAAAGCCAAGGATGATCCAGTTTCTGTGGAGGGTAGTGAGGACTCTCCATCATCTGCCAAGGGGGTATTAAAAAAAGGAAGAGGTCAGAAGTTCAGTCACTTCATGAGCCTCCGAACAAGTCTTTAAAAAAAGTCTTACCATAGTTCTTCTAAGGACCAAGGCCCCTCTGATAAACACTCTTAGAAGCATAGGAGGCATGATATGTCCTCAGAGAAACCAGAAAAATGTGAATCAGAACCTTCCACATCCCCTCAGGTTTCTCACAAATTCATAAAAGTCGTTGGCACAGTCAAAATAGTCGGCGAACGCGCCATCGTCGAAGAAATAGTGTACTACGATGACATTGGCGATTGCACGACAATAGTGACGACGATGATAGTAGTCAGTTCACCAATGAAGACAACCACGTCAGCAACTACACAGTTGATGGCAACGATCCTGTCAATGATCAAGGTAGTCTCTGCCTTGTCGCCGGCGACAATGGAACCAATACCATCTAGAGTGGCGATAGGACCATAGTTTTTTAAATTTTATTGCATATTGTACATACAAATCCAAAGATGTCAGCATTGCATGATAAAAATAAAGAATTAAGAAATGAAAGAAAAAGAAAACCACAGCAGTAACTGTTGCTTCGTACATTAGTAATATCCACAGATTACATATAAAATGGTGACTATACATGGCTGTAAGCATGGGCAGAGTCCAGTGGGAGCGCCTAGCGCGTAGACCCGCACCACTGACTTCAATCTTTATGGCGACAGAGTCTCTAACTTTACACCACATCTAAATATCAGCAAAGAATAAGATTAATCTTTTTTTTTTTTAAGGGTCCATGTCTCAAAAAGTTGTTAGGAATCCAATGATTTGCGCCACCTCAGAACCCACCATCAGGAGCGTGCCATCCAAAACTGCCACTCAACGATCGTCGCCAGCGTTCGTTTCTCAACTTTGTAGTGATACTCTACTCTGGTACATCTGATACCTTCCCTGCTAAATAGTTTTGATATAGTCCCCAAACGTTTTTGGGGCGGTTCTGGGGAGGGAGTAATTCACTATATAACTTCGTTTGTGTGTTGCAATAGAGCATATCATTCGACCATTCTGCAAGGGTAGGGGCCGGCCTGCGCGCCCAGTGCATTGCTATTCTACGCTTTGCAATCAACAACTCCATATCTATCAATCGACGAATATCTTTCTTTATCCGTTTTGAGTAACCAAGAAGGGCCAATAAGGGGTCCGGGGGTATTGATGTCTCTAAGATTTCGCTCAGTTTTTGGAATAATAGACCCAATACTTCGCTATATCCGGGCATAGCCAGGCTGCGTGTAGGAAATCCGCTGGGTTAGTTGTACATCTTTCACACTCCGCTGTTTCCCGCAATCCATATCTATGCAGGCGGGCAGGTGTATAGTAGACTCTGTGTAAAAATTTAAAGTGTATTAATCGATGGCGCCCATTTAATGAGATATGCTGCGTTGCTTCGCAGCAGTAGCTCCAAGTGTCATCGTCAATAGCCACCTCTAAATCACATTGCCACTCCAATTGTGACTTAGTATTGAAATTCTTGCGTTAGCTCCGGACAGTGCCATAAATACTAGACACCAGTCTGCAGGGATATTCGGACCGCAACATCAGTGAGAAGGGGGTGACCTCCGGTGGCTCCGCCATGTCATCACCAAGTATCTCCCGGAGGGCATGTCTCACTCTGTGGAAATGAAATCTCGCTAGTGGAGAGGTATCCTGTTTCTCGGCCCCAATCTCATCCCATTCACGTACACTACCAGCAAGGAAGAGGTCCCCTACTTTAGTTATGTTAAAAGCCTTTAATGCCTTAATCACCTCTCTGTCTTTACTAATGGGCATCCAAGGACACCACTCAATCGGGGTTAATGGGGAATATAATATGGTGCTCGCCTGTCTCTTCACCAAGTCTTGCCACGTATGAACCGTGGCGTTGACCGAGTCCAAGATGCCAGTGCGGCGGTCGGGGCCTTGAAATAGCTGAGAAGGCAGCGGAGAGGGGGGGGCAACTATCTTTTCTATCTGCAAGTGAGGGGTGTCCAAATCTGATGAATCCAATGGTAAGCGTGCAAGCATTGTGCTACTCTATAGTAGAGTTCCAAGTCTGGGGCACCTAGACCACCCAGGGCGTAGGGGAGGGTGAGGATTTTCCATTGGACACGTGGTTGATTTCCTGCCAATGCTAACTTCATCAGTGTTGATCGTATGGCTTTGAAAAAATGTGCTGGAAGCACTATTGGTATATTCAAAAACAGAAATAAAAACCTGGGAAGCACCACCATTTTCATCAATGATATGCGTCCAAGAAGGGACAGTGGAAGGCGGACCCATCGTTGCACATCTTCCTCCAGCTTAGTGACTGCTCTGCCATAATTCTCCCTGCTCACTGTCTCTGGGTCTGAGTGAATTTGAATTCCTAGGTAGCGCACCGGATCATTCGACCAAGCAAGAGGGAATTCCAGTTTGATGGGAGGCGTAGGTCCAGTCAGTGGGAATATTATAGATTTTGTCCAGTTAATTTTTAAACCGGAGAATTCCCCAAAGCGGACAACCTCCCTCAGTACAGGAGATAAATTTGTCTCGGGGTTTCTAATATACAAGAGAGTGTCATCAGTGTAGGATGATATTATTAAGTTGTAATTAGGGAATCTAATTCCCCTCTGTCCATGGTACTCTCTAAGAGCACAGGCCAGGGGCTCCGCTACTATTGCATATATATATTGAATGTACGTGTATCTCAGCGCCAGGATGCCCGTAGGGTTACAGAGTGCTTTACAAGTGTCAATACAGTACAATACAATATAGGAGGGGAGATAGCGGGCAGCCCTGCCTAGTGCCTCTGGATATTTTTATGGGGGCAGTGACTATATTCCCAATTCTTCTTCTTGCGGAGGGGAAGGTATACAAAACAGCCACCAGCTTAAGGAATATCTCACCAATGCCCATTTGCTTCATCACCGAGGTCATGAATGTCCACTCCACAGAGTCAAAGGCTCTTTCCGCAACCAAAAAGACCGCAGCAGCCCTAGTTTCTGGGTTAGCATGTTGTATTACCCCAAAGAACGTGCGTAAGTTATATGTTAGATTACGCACCGGGACAAAGCTCGCCTGTTCCGTGCAGACCAGCTTTGGTACTAGCGGGGCCAGACGGTTGGCAAGAACCTTAGCATAAATTTTAGTGTCTACATTTAGCAATGATAATGGCCGGAATGAGGAGCACTCGTTAGATGGTTTGCCAGGTTTCAGTATAGTGACTATCAGAGCTTCCCTTATAGAAGGTGGTATCTCACCAGATTCGCTGATTCCTTCAAAGAGTGTCACCAGGTGCGGGTCTAGGAGATCTCTAAATTCCTTCAAGAAAGCAACTGTAAGGCCGTCCTTCCCGGGGGCACTACCAGAGCGCATGCTTTTTAAGGCTTTGTGTATCTCCTAAGGTGCCAGGGTTCTCATAAGATATTTTCAGTGCTCGTTTGCCAACCAAAGGAGCTTAATGTGCTCTAGATAGTCTGAGATATTAGCCTCGTCCGCTGTCGTTCGAGAGCGGTACAATTCTGAATAGTACTGGCTAAATCGGTTTACAATGCTCTCTGAGTCAGTTAGCAACTCCCCCGAGTCCGCTCGTAGTTCAATAACTGCGGAAGACTCTTCTGTTGGCAAACAACGCAGCCAAGGTAGCCTCCGGGCACTCTCCCTCTCTGTACGTTCTGGTCACTGCATATTTACCCATATGTTTGACCTCGCAATCAGCAGCTTCATGATATTCCTCCAATGTCTTTTTTAATTCTCTTGTGCTATTGGCCTCATCTCCTCGTAAAATAGCTTGCTCTAGCTTGGACAGTCGCTTTTCTAGGCTGTCTAGGCGACCTCTGAGAGAACGGAGCACCCCCCGAGTGCTTTGAAATAGCAATGCCTCGAATATAAACCTTGAAGTTTTCCCATTCTGTGGTAAACCGTGATACTGGACCAATGTTAATTTTAATAAAGTCCCCTATTTCTTCGGTTATGTCGGTTTTAAAGGCGCTGTCTAACAATGAATAGGGGGGAAGCGCCATGTGAACGGAGCTGGTTTCTTCTGCGGGCTTAGCAACTCAAGAAGTGTCGGTGAATGATCTTGTAGGGAGCGTGTAAGGATTGTGCATTCCCTAACTATGGGGTATATAGTTCTCGCTATGAACCAATAATCTATTCTTGTGTGCAGGTCATGCGGGGCTGAGTAATGGGTGAAGCCTCCCTTTCCAGGGAAGCGGGTGCGCCAAACGTCTGTTATGTCTAGGTGCACAATAGCATCTGTAATAGTTTTAGCAGAGGCTGAAGGTCGCCGGGCCGGGCCCCCTGAGCGGTCCAGTGCTGGGTCTAGTACACATTTGAAATCGCCCCCCAAAGGAGCGGGAGAGTGGTATTTATGTGCGGACATGCTAATAGGGTGCGGTAGAACTGCGGGTTATCGAAATTTGGTCCATATACATTGACCACCAGCAGGTCTAGTCCCTTTCCCCTACATCTAGAAATGGTATAACGTACCTCAGAATCCGCCTCAACAGGTTCTAGTGTAATACCTGATCTCGCGTTGACCCATGTAAGCACCCCCCTCGCATGTGTCGAAAAACCAGCTGCATGAAAGGGTCCTTATAATCTTCTCTGTGTGAGCATATCTGAAAGAGACACGTTAGTGACAGATTCCTTACCTTAGAATATCCCCAGGCGTCAGGCTGGATCCGGAAAGTTTTTACGTAGCAGTACCCTTGCGCGTCGGTAGGCGGCGTCGTGCGGCTCCGCGTCCGTCATCGGCATCGGGACCGCCGGGATGACGTCGCGGGCAGTACTTAGACGCCGCCCCTGCGCGCTGACGTCAGTTCTTCTTTTTTCCGCGCCAGTAAGCGCAGATCCGGGAAGAGCAGTGCCATAGTCATTTTTTGACTAACATTTTGGTGATTTTTCACTGTTTTCTTCGAGTCATCTCGGCCCCACAGTGTCGGTAGGGATGCCCGGCTTCAAGCCATGCGACGCCTGTGGTCGAATGATGTCGATCACAGACCCGCACTTAGAGTGTCTCTACTGTCTCGGCCGCGACCACGACACGAAGTCGTGCTCCGACTGCCGGGCCTTGCACCCGAAGGCTTTGCGAGAGCGGTCTCGAAAGCTCCTCGAGGTCCGGCAGTCGGCTCCGCGCCGCACCAAGCCCCGGTCACGCGAGAGGTCGAGGGGCCGGTCGCGGAGTCCTCGCCGGTCATCGGAGTCCAAGTCTTCGCACTCCTCGGGTAAGTCGAAGCACAAGAAGTCTAAGAAGCACCATCGCTCTAAGACTTCGCCTCGCCGGTCTCGCGACTCGGCTGAGGCCCCTGTCGGCACCGTCCCCGCGGCTCCGGATGTGCCTGTGGCGCCGCCCCCGCATTACCCGTCCTTCCCGGGTTCGGGGGCGACTCCGGCCGAGATACAGGAATTCCTGTCGGCCATGGCCCGCCTCTTCGGGCCTCAAGGCCCCTCCGGTGCGCTTTCGGGCCCCGCGGGCCCTAATGGGATTGCCCCGGCGCCGCCGACGACTCCGGTCTTGGCGCCGCCTGTCCCACCAGCCTCGCTCCCGGCCCTGGCCTCGATCCCGGCTCCGGTGGTACCACAACCCCCATCGACGCCGGTTGACCTAACCACGCCTCTGCCGATGTCCCCGGTGCCGTTCCTGATGCCGCCCGGGGCTCCGGGCGGCGTCGTTCCCCGGTTCTCTCCGGATCCGGACGCGGCGTCGGACCGACGTCGCCAGACGCCGGCGCCCATGAGACCTTCGGTCCCGGACGTCCCTCCTCCTCCTTATTTTCAACCGGAGGAGGACCAGGAGAGCTGGGGGGGGTCGGATGACCCTCTCACACAGCAGTGTGACTATGATCAGGACTGGGCAGAGGAACTTGGGGATGCCAGTGGTCTGGACACTTCCCCTGACACTGGCATGCTGTCTCCTCCTTCCGTGGCTACGGAGGAGGGAGCAAATTTCGCAACGGTGTTGCGTAGAGCAGCTGGAGCCTTACACCTCCAATTGCCTACAGTGGCTGTCAGGACTAACCTCCTGACGGAAGAGCTTCAGCCGGCAGCTACCTCCTCGGAGCCATTGCTGCCGTTTAATGATGCACTTTCTGACGTTCTTTTGGGCACCTGGTCCAAGCCCGCCACAGGGGCTCCTGTGGATAGGAACGTGGCCCAATGCCATCGCCCTGCTCCGGGTGACCCCTTGTTTCTCTCTCAACATCCCACCCCCGAGAGCTTGGTTGTCCAAGCCTCTGCCTCCCAAACCGCCTTCCCTACCGCCCCTCCGGATAGGGAATCCAAACGCCTGGATCAATTTGGGAAGAAGGCCTTTTCTTCCTCCAGTGCTGGCTTGCGGTCCGTCAACACCGCTTGCCTTTTGGGCCGATACTCCCATTCTCTGTGGGATTCGGTGGCGCTCGTTTTGCCCCAGTGTCCTGAGGAGGTCCAGACACTGCTTTCCCGCGCCATTGCGGAAGGAAGGGATGCGGTAAAGTACACCATCCGTTGTGGCCTTGATACCGCCGACTCGCTGGGCAGATCGCTTGCAACGACAGTGGCGCTGCGTCGCCACGCCTGGCTGAGGACAACTGGTTTCTCGGGTGATGTCCAAAACACACTCATGGACATGCCCTTTGATGGAGTCTGTCTTTTTGGTACCAAAGCAGACCATGCGCTGGAGCGTTTTAAGGACTCACGGGCTACTGCCAAGCCCCTGGGCCTTTCTGCTGTGCGCCCTCCGCTAACCTCTGCTTTTCCCCCCTTTCGTGGCCACGGAAGGGGCGCCCAGTCACGTCCACTGCCCAGCCACCGGCCCGCGCAGCAAGCGTCTTCGCGTGGCCGAGGACGTGGCTCCCGCCGTGGCGGGTCAGGCAACCAGCGTGCGGGTCAGGCCACCAACCCCGCCCCGTCCGCGGCCTCCAAGCCCTCCTAGTCCTTCCTTTCAGGTGCACAGCACGCCAGTAGGGGGCAGGGTCCGCCATCACCTTCACCACTGGCGTGCCATCACCTCGGACAGGTGGGTTTTGGACATTGTCCAAAGGGGATACTCCCTCCCCTTCGAGACCACCCCCCAGCAATCCCACCTCAATTCCACCGCATGTCAGGGGATCACTTGGTGCTTCTGCAGAAGGAAGTCACGGCACTCTTGGCCAAGAGGGCCATCGAGCATGTTCCGACCCCAGAAGTAGGACGTGGTTGCTACTCCCACTACTTTCTGGTGCCCAAGGAGGACATGCGTCCTATCTTGGACCTCCGGAACGTCAATCGCTTCCTCCGGAAGGAGAAGTTCAAGATGCTCACTCTAGCTCAGGTCTTGACTGCCCTCGACCCTGGAGACTAGTTGGTAGTGTTGGACTTACAGGACGCGTATTTCCACATCCCCGTCCTGCCGGCCCACCGGCGTTATCTGCGGTTCACGGTAGGCCTCGAGCATTTTCAGTTCACCGTGCTCCCCTTTGGCCTTACAAGTGCCCCTCGGGTGTTCACGAAAGTGATGGCGGTGGTCGCAGCTCATCTGCGCCGGGCAGGGGTTCCAGTCTTCCCCTACCTCGACGACTGGCTGCTGAAGGCGGGCTCGTCCCAGGCAGTCGTCTCCCACCTCCAGACTACGGCCGAACTCCTGCACTCGCTGGGGTTCTCCATCAATGTGCCGAAGTCGCATCTGATTCCTTCTCCACAGCTGCTTTTCATCGGGGCAGTTCTGGACACGACGCAGTTTCGGGCCTATCCTCCCGAACGGCGAGTCCGGGATATTCAGGCTATGATTCCGATCTTTCAGCCTCTATCCTGGGTTTCGGTACGGATGACCATGAGGCTGCTGGGCCTCATAGCCTCCTGCATCCTGCTGGTCGATCATGCCAGATGGCATATGCGGGCTCTGCAGTGGGACCTGAAGTTCCAGTGGGCGCAGCACCAGGGCAACCTGTCCGATCACGTCCAGATCTCGGAGGGGACTGCAAAACAGTTGCAGTGGTGGCTCTCGAACCGGCAATGGGTCATGGGCAGATCCCTCTCCCTTCCCCAGCCAGAGCACACAGTTGTGACGGACGCGTCCCTTCTGGGATGGGGCGGTCACATGGGAGAGGCGGAGATCAGAGGCCTCTGGTCTCCAGCGGAGTCCCGGCTCCATATCAACCTTCTGGAGCTCCGGGCGATCCGACTTGCACTCAAGGCATTCCTTCCCTCTGTCAAAGGGACGGTAGTGCAGGTGTTCACAGACAACACCACCGCCATGTGGTATTTCAACAAACAGGGCGGGGTGGGGTCGTGGACCCTATGTCAGGAGGCTCTGCGCCTCTGGACATGGCTGGAACATCAGGGCATATTCCTGATGGTTCAACACCTGGCAGGTTCCCTGAAAGCCTGGGCGGACGAACTCAGCCGCAGGTGCATGATGGATCACGAATGGCGTCTTCACTCGGAGGTGGCGCAAGGTCTCTTTCAGCAGTGGGGAGAGCCTTGGTTAGATCTGTTCGCCACCGAAGAGAACGCGCAATGTCAGCAGTTCTGCGCATTGGAATTTCCAAGGCGGCACTCGCTCGGCGACGCTTTTCGTCGCGAGTGGAGTTGCGGTCTGTTGTACGCCTTTCCGCCTATACCACTTCTATCCAGAGTGTTGAAGAAGATTCGGCGCGACCGGGCCCAAGTCATCCTTGTGGCTCCGGACTGGGCTCGAAGAGTTTGGTATCCCGAGCTACTCAGTATGAGCGTCGATCCCCCGATCCGTCTGCCTCTTCGGGAGGATCTTCTGTCGCAGCAGCAGGGGACGGTCCTCCACCCGAACCTGTCCAGTCTCCACCTGCTTGCGTGGAGATTGAGCAGCGGCAGTTGATTCCTTTCGACTTGCCTCCCGAAGTTTGTGATGTGATTCTGGCAGCCAGGCGTCCCTCCACTAAGGTGGTATACGCCTGCAGGTGGAACAAGTTTGTGGCATGGTGCACAGCAAAGGCTGTGAATCCCCTCTCTGCCCCTCTTTCTGAGGTTCTTCTGTTCCTTCTTTCTCTGGCCCAACAGGGTTCTGCCCTGGGTACCATCAAGGGCTATCTTTGTGCTATCTCGGCCTTCCTCAGGCTTCCTGATCAGCCCTCCCTTTTCAAGTCCCCTGTTGTTAACAGGTTCCTAAAAGGCATTACACACCTCTTCCCTCCTGTTCCATTTGTGATGCCTCAGTGGGACTTGAACTTGGTTCTTACCTTTCTCATGTGCGCTCCCTTTGAGCCTCTACATAACTGTCCTCTTCGTCTTCTGACTCTGAAGACAGCCTTTCTGGTGGCCATCACCTCCGCTCGGCGGGTGAGTGAACTCCAGGCTCTATCATGCAAACCTCCCTTTCTGTCTGTCCATCCAGACAAGGTTGTTCTTCGGACGCGTCCGTCCTTCTTGCCAAAGGTGTTTACTGCCTTCCACATTGGGCAGACCATCACTTTGCCCACCTTCTTTCCGCCTCCGCATCCTTCCAGAGAGGAAGAGGCTCCACCGTCTGTACCCAAAACGTGCGCTTTCCTTTTATATCAACCGCACACAACACTTCCGGGTGGTTGACCAGCTCTTTGTTGGCTACGTGGGCGCCAAAAAAGGTCGGGCGGTGCACAAGAGAACCATTTCCCGCTGGGTAACCTTGTGTATCAAAGCCTGCTATTCTTTGGCTAAGAAGGAGCCTCCTGTTGGGCTGCGTGCCCATTCCACCAGGGCAACGGCTGCTACCACGGCCTTAGGCCGCGGTGTTCCGCTGCAGGATATCTGTCAGGCAGCTACGTGGGCCTCGCTGCACACGTTTACCAAGCATTACTGCCTTGACAGTCCGGTCCGGAGGGACGGCTTCTTTGGCCGTTCTGTCCTCCGGGACTTCCTTGTCTGATCTTTGTTCGCAGATCCACCACCGGGGTTGGTATTGCTGGGGTATCTATTCTAAGGTAAGGAATCTGTCACTAACGTGTCTCTTTCAGATGCACAAGTTACTAACTTGTGTAACGATATATCTGTAAGAGACAGTAGTTAGTGACAGATTCCTACCGCCCCACCCATCCTCCCCGTTCTGCGAACTGATTTCTAGGGTTAAGGACATCCCTTTCAGGGCCCTAGTATTTTTCAGACACCTATGTCAGCTTCTTGCATGGCTCTGCGTTCCTGGCGCGGAAAGTCATGTACAGACCAGACGTCAGCGCGCAGGGGCGGCGTCTAAGTACTGCCCGCGACGTCATCCCGGCGGTCCCGACGACGGACGCGGAGCCGCACGACGCCGCCTACCGACGCGCAAGGGTACTGCTACGCAAAAACTTTCCGGATCCAGCCTGACGCCTGGGGATATTCTAAGGTAAGGAATCTGTCACTAACTACTGTCTCTTACAGATATATCGTTACACAAGTTAGTAACTTGTGCTTTACTATCTGCAGGTAAGTGGTTTCCTGTAACAGAGCAATGTCAATAACATGTCACTTAAGGTATGAAAATACTTTACGTACTTTGCGGTAGTCATTAAGACCTCTGACGTTCCACGTAAGAAATCTCACTGTGCTACTTCCTCCCTGCGCCTGTCTCAATCACATCTGAACTAGGCAACAGCCTGTTGTCTCTAGTGCAGAATCTGTACAAATAATGATCACTGTGGTGCAAAGAATAGACAATTATAAACAACCTCCCCCTCCCACGCCACGCTTTCCCTAACTTGCCATGGTCGAAGTATCCCCTCCCCCACCCAAAGAAAAATGGCATAGCGCCATGTAGTGGAGCACAAACAGGGGCGGATGTTGCCTCTCCACCAAACCTCACTCCACAACAGCAGAATGGATTTAAAGCCATCTAAATCAAAATGTAGCATCCAGCGGCTACTTGCATATAGGTGCGCCTTCTACTTTAGGGCAGGAATCAATCTTCCCCACCCCCCCACAAAATTTCACATAGCAGTGTCTAGATTTACCAAAATCCACGTTTCCCAAAGTAATCAAGACCCCTATAATCTCCCTTAAACATTTGAGGAGCCGAATCTAGAGATCGAGGCACTGAGGTCTCTCAAGGGCCACCACAGCGAGCAGTCAATACGCTGTAAACAATCCTTGCATCCCAGTTTCATACTGCAATATAAACAACTCCCCTATATCTGTAGAACTAGGTAGTCAGTTTGCTCGTCTGGGGCGGATTGTCCAACCAACCCTCATACAGCTATAGACCAAGGTCCTCTAACCCCCACAAACATTTATAGTAATCAACGGATCACACTCCATCGTAGCATATCATGACTCAGTTGTCTGTTTGTGATATGAACACGCGGGGGGGCCCTTTGACACATAGAAATCTGTAGCCAGTTTGGCCTTCTAATCCTGATCGTCCAGGCCACCCCCAGACGCCTCCAGCAGTTGCTCAGAGTCTCCGTTTCGTGCCTGGGCTTTGGAATATTCCTTGAGAGCTTTCTGCAGGGATTTAGGGTCCGAAAATATCTTCGAAGCGCCATTCATGGTAACCCTGAGCCTGGCTGGGTAGAGCATAGCATACTCAAGATTTTGATCTCACAATTTGCGTTTCAATGGAGCAAACTGCCTCCTAGCCTCCTGGACCTTAATTGTAAAGTCGGGGAAAAGTGAAATGGTGGAGCCCTCAAAATGCAAGGCCCCTTTTTCTCTAGCTGTTTTCAGGGCATCGTCCCTGTCCCTATAGTTCAGGAGTTTTGCAATGATCGGGTGCGGCTGTGCACCCGGGGGAGGCCTGGGGCCCAGAGAGCGGTGGGCTCGCTCGATCACAAACATGGAGGAGAAAGTGTCCCGACCCAGCAGGGATACTAAGGTTTTCCGTAAATATCTCCATGTTCCCCGTGGCTGTGGACTCTGGAAGCCCAATAATACGAATATTACTTCTTCTGGACCTGGCTTCCAGGTCTTCTGTTTTGTCCTGCAGCTGAGCAAAGGCCTTGCCGAGTTGTTTTTGCGTGACATCGGTTTCAGTGTGGGCCTCCTCAACCTCTGTCACGCGCTGCTCCACCATATCAAGCCTTTCAGCATGCTTGTCTAGGTGCTCCGACATACGATCCATGCGGAAAGCCAAGGAGTCTATTTTGCCATCAATAGTGCTCAGGCTTAGCTGCATGGCGGCTAGGATTTGGCACAGGTCTGCAGGCGCGTCCTCGGGCGTGTCGCTCTGCTCTGTCGAGGACTGGGAGTCTCCCGGTTCGCGGGTCCTTGTTTTTCGCTGTTCGAACTGCAACTTGGATTGCATCTTGTCCTCCTTTCTCATTGTTAGAGGGTCCACAACGTCCCCAGCACACCAACAGTCGCTGTGCAGGGCACTCCCAGATAGTCAAGCAGGCGCTAATCAAGGCTGGTGCAAGTCGATTGGACTCGGGCCACGTCCACCCTATGCACTGTTAGAATGAGTAATAATCTGTAGGAAGGGGGAAACAGGACAGCACCCCTCTATTATGTAAGCAGCGCACAGGCCAGCTCTGCACCAGGCGTCACCAGCAAACCCAGCTGCTCCCCGTCCAACTGTCCAGCACTATTCAATATGGGAATCCGCAGTGGTGGGCAGACTTAATAGAGAGTAGGGAGATATAGTTGCTGGGAGATCAGGCTCACTCTATTGATCTTCCTTAATTCACTTTAATTGGAGAGTGAGGGAGGGGCCCCAAGGGCATCAGCAAGGCAAATTTCAATGTGCTTATTATAAGTATTCAGTTTGAAATTGTACGATGTCCTGATGTCGCCTGCTGTGCACCAGTAACTCTCAGGTCTCCCGGCCGCGCCAGGGCTCTGCCCCCCAGGCGCATGGGTCGCTTCCCCGCTTACCAGATCATTGATGAGCCACAGCAGGAGGGATCGCAGGCAGAGACCAGAGCCCCGCACTCCCAGCTCAGCGTCTCCACTTAAGGCGAGGACAGGGCCCGAGCCGCACCCGGGCCGCTTCGCGGTGCCCACTAGGCCGCGTCCAGTCTCCCTACAGGCCGCGCCCACTCAGCAGGCCCAGCAGGGAACAGGCCGGCGCGGACCGCACATCAGTCGTGGGGCCCTGGGCAGCACAGGCCCCCCGGTCGCCGCTCGTCTCTCTCCCGGCAGTGCGAGAGGATCAAGGGCACAGCCGCCGGGGCTCCAAGATCGCGGCTTCGCTCACGGCTCAGCAGCAGGCCTCAGGAGCGGGCGAGGCGGCCTCCTCTCTCCGTGGCGTCTTCAGCGAAGACACGTATCAGGACAGCAGCACTTCCCCATGCAGCTGCGGCTTAATGAAGGTAAAAACTCTCGCTGGATGCTCGGATAATTATCGGATTGGTACGATGGCTAACGGAGCTCCGTTAGTGCGCGGCTATCTTGCGAGCCGGCAAGCTCCGCCCTCCCGGCGATAAGACCATAGTTGACGACCTCGTCAATGAGGGAAAAAAGAAAACTGTAGAAAACTGTTTCTTTAATGCTAGAACGCACATCTCCTAGTAGATAATCCCCCTTACCACCTAGTCAATCACAGATGAGGACGAGTCCCACGACGATGGTCCATTTGGTGTGGCACTTAGTCCTTCAGAGCTGCATGTCAAATACCAGTAGGATGAGGAGGAAGAAGACGATTACTATAGCCAGGAGTATTATCCTTCCCAACAAGATGGGCTACATTACATAGAGCAATTCCAGTCATATCTGCAACAACAGTTCCAGGAGTACATGGTATGCGTACCAAAAGCGATAGTGTCAGACTTATGACTGATGCTCACAGACTACTACAAACGATTCTCAACTAAATCGGCCTCACCTAAGCAGGTTACAGTGCCTCCTCAAACCGCACAAATACAGCCCTCCACCCCACAAATCCCACATAATAAACCAACAGCCACTGCTCAAAGGCATAAACCACAATCAAAAAATATCCCAGTGGATGATAGCATGTCTTCAGATGAAGAAGGGAAAGTGAGAGATGTACATACTGAGTGAAGTGATTATCTAATTCCGGCTCCTTCATCTCCAGTACCACAATCTGCATATTCTCCACCTGCGGGTATAGGCAAATTTAACTATCTCCTAGCAAGGGCAGCAAAGAGTTTTGACCTTCTGATGATTACAAAACAATCAGACTGTTTCTTGTAGGACTTCAAAAAAGCATCTCACAAAACCACAAGAGCTATCCCTATTGCAGATTATATATGGGAGGAAGGTATTAAAACTATGAAAATTCTGGCAACAGTTGCGGCAGTGTTGCCACGTCTAGATAAAAGAATCTTTGGACACCCGAACCCTGACTCAGTTGTAACGCAAGCGGCCCACCGCCGTTCAAATAACCCATCAGAACCAATATCTGCACCACCTGATAGGGAAGGTTCCTGGACAACATCGGAAAATGTTTTTCCTCTGTCAGCATTGATGGTGCGACCGGCTAATTCTTTGGCAGTACTCGGACTCTATGACTGACAGATGTGGTCGGACATGGCACCATACATAGCTCATCTGCCAGATGACGTCAAGTCAGAGGTCAAAAATATCCTCAGAAACAATTGACTGCACGATGAACATTGTATCCACAGGTTTCAAACAGCTAGCAGGAGCAGCAGTCCTGCGGAGGCAGTGGTGGTTGAAGGCAACTTTTTTCAGGCTGGATGTGCAATGCAACATTTTTTTTTAGACTTGCCATATGATGTTGCAGCTTTTTTTGGGAAACACATTGACGAGGCTTTATAATCTATAAAAACGGATACAGCAAAGTCTTTGGGTACTCTTCAATATAGAAAAATTCATTTTCGTGGAGCACGAGGATGAGGATATTTCTCTTCTAGAGGTTACCAACCATACAGGTATCAAACCTACCAACCTTCATTGCAGCAGTCTCCACCACAATATCAACAGACAATCTCCTTCAGCAGCCTACGCAAGACGAAAGGGTCCACAGGGCAAGGACACAGGAAGGTGACGGTGACGGAACACAGGCACCGGCTACAGCTCCATCTATTCTTGCATTTCTCAGAGGCAAAATTTCCAGTCACCTCTCCGAATGGAGGGAAATAACAGACCAGTGGGTGTTAGACTTAATTACAATCGGTCACACTATGGAATTCATTTAAAAAAAACACCTCCAACTCCACCCCTGAAGTCCCCACAAAAACATCTGCATCTTCTGAGGTTAGACGTCCAGACCATTGTTCAGTAAACAGGCCATATAACGAGTCCCTGGAAACCAGAAGGGAAGGGGTTTTTACTCCTGTTTCTTCTTGATCAGAAAGCAGTCAGGAGAATGGAGACCCATCCTGGGTTTGATAAAATTAAACAAATATCTAAGAAAACAGACATTCTGCATGGTTACGATTCAAGACATCCTTCAACTTCTGAACCATGGAGATTATATGACATCAGATCTCCAAGATGCTTATTTCCATATTCCAAATCATCCACACCATCAAAAATGTTCAAGTTTCATAGTAGCCGGCAGCCATTCCTGCTAGGGATACAAGGATCGGCAGTGCTCATCCTCACAGACAACACCACGACTATGCATTATCTCAACAAGCAAGGGGGCCCAAGATCCCAAGCACTGTTCCAAGAGGTATAGAAGATATGAGAGTGGCCAATCAGTCATCACGTAAAGGTGAAAGCAGAAAATGTGCCTGGGAAACAGAATGCCATAACAGACACACTAAGCAGGATGAAAAACAACTGCCATGAATTGGAAATCAGTCAAGAAATCCTAACAGAAATTTTTCATCAAGCTGGCATCCACAACCAGGGTCGTGGGGGAATGTGTTTTCAATAGCATGGTCAGAACTCTTTGCCTTTGCTTTTCCTCCGACTCCTCTCCTAACAAGGATTCTCAGAAAGATGAAGATGCAACCTTACAGGAGCTTATAGCTCTGAAATGGCCAAGGCAACATTGGTTCACAGAGCTACTACTCCTATCAGACAGCACAACCAACAACAACCACTTCTGTCTCTACTGACAATGAACTGAGGCCAAGTACTTCATCCGGACCCAAAATCCTTACACTTGTCAGCTTGGCTCCTGAATTCAATGAGTTAATGCACACTTGAACATCAGAAGAGAATACAAAGATATTTTAGCTAGAGCAGATAGAACAAACAAGACTTATAGTCTTAAACGAAAGCAGTTTTGTATCTGGTGTCAACAGTAAAATATACACACTGTCATCTACCCCCTGAGGAAATTCTTCCTTACTTATTACATCTGGCACAGTCGGGTCTCACTTATGCCTCAATTAAGGTACACTTAGCAGCCATATCTCACTTCAGAAGGTTGTCAAATGTCACCATCCTTTATGGTCTAACAGGCTCATTAAAGAATTTCTAAGAGGGCTTTTTAGAGTTTATCCGCCAGTAAAACATCTGCCTCCACTCTGGCAATTGAATACAGTACTCTCACAATTTAATGTAGAGCCCATTTGAGCCTATACACAAAGCAGAAATTAAGTTTCTTTCCTGGTAAATGGCACTAACATACTCAAGAAGAGTTGGTGAAATGCAAGCATTCACCATTCAGGAACCTATTTTACAGTTCAGGAGTGATAGTGATCCTACAAACAAATCCAAAATTCATTCCAAAGGTGCCAGCAAACTTCCATTTAAATGAACCGATAGTGTTAAAGACTTTCTTTCCAGATCCAAAAGATGTAGCAGAAAGAACATTACATTCTTTGGATGTTAAAAGATGTTAAAATGTTTAACTTGACAGGACAAAGCAATTTCGTAAATCAGATCAATTGCTAGTAGCATACAGTGCTCCTAAGAAAGGTTATCCGCTCTCAAAACAAAGCATAGCAAGAAAGATAGCGTCAGCCATACATTTGTCATCAAAAAGTTGGCACACTTTTACAGACTAAAGTGTGAGATCATTCTACTAGAAGCGTGTCAACTTCAGCTTTGTTTGCCAGTGTATCGTGTATCTATATAGAATATCTGCAGAGCTGCGACATGGAAAAATAGACACACGTTTACGTAGCACTACTGCTTGGATTCCACAGTGTTCAGAGATGCTGCAGTGGTCCAGGGGGTATTAAGTCGTCTTTTTCAGTAGAGGTGAGCTCTCATAGGGAGTTATACCCCGCCATACTGCACAGTTTAACTGCTGTTCTGATTCAAGCTTGTGAAACTATGAAAGATCCAATACTGGAGAAGAAAATAAGTTACCTGTAACTGTGGTTCTCCAGTAGTGCTATCTTTGATAGATTCACATGCCTCCCACCCTCCTCCCTTGAGACACTCACCTTCTCTTTGGTACTAGTTGATATTCACACTTTTGCTTTAAAAATCTTAAATACAGAAACCTCTGAGGGGGAGTGTTCAAGAGGGTGCTGCAACCTGATCGGTTGGAGTTTGGTTTCTTTTAAATGATAGATATGTTACTAAAGTGAAGGTTTTATAGCCTTTCCAAGCTGTTTATCATTATACTGCTTTTCTAGTTGTACTGTGGGACTCCTACTTCGACAGGGAATGATTCAAGCATGTGAATTTATGAAAGAAACCAATACTGGAGAACCCTAGTCACAGGTAAGTATCTTATTTTCTTGCAGTCATTCACTCAGCAGTCAGTCTGCGCTCTGGTCTACACAAATGAACCGAAGAGTGTCATCAGCACGGGGCAAGGTGTTAGGCTATGTTGAAACATTTGGGAAAGTAAGAGGATCCCTGCAGTACAGTAGGAATAACCAGGAATTTGTGTGATCATAATGGAGGGAGAGATGGAGATTGTACACGTTCCTTCAAGAACACTTCATTCACAGCAGTCAGTCCCAATATTGCTACCATCTACAAGTCTCTCTGCAGAATTGCATGCTTCACACCCAATACTAATTAATCTCTTGAATTAAAAATGTAGCACTTTAGACAACAGAGAAAACTTCAACGCCCACGGATGACGGATTCCACATATTGGTAAATGTCTAGGCATTGTTTGATAGATAATGTTCTGCATTGTAGGATCTTATTTGATAGTCATAAACATTTGATTGATCCCCTGTTTTGTGCCCACTCCAGAAACCATTACAAAACCTTTTCTCATGTAAGCAGCATCAAAGAATGTTCAATAGCCATGAATGTTTGAATTAGAACTGTCTAATGGAAGACTAAACAGGTGTCATTGTTCATGAATGTTTGGTTAAAACACTCCCATTTCAGGAATACATTTCACTGTAGCATCTTTCAATAGAAAACATAACGCTATAAGTTGAACAACATGAATGTAAAAATAGAGCATTTAGGCTTACATTTAACAGAGAAGCAAAATCAAAAGCTGCAATATCATAGGTGATATCAGAGAAAAAAATCACTACCATCAAAAACCTCTCAATCAAGAGGAAGATGTTCCTCTGGAAATAAACAATGATGCTTCACCAACACCTTTTTTTCTTTTTAGTTACCCACTAATGTAGTAGGAGCAGTGCTAAATCACCTAGAAGAGTGGAAAACGATAACAGCAAACAATTGGTTACTAAGCGTCATCCAAAGGGGCGTATTATATTTGCTTCAGAACATTTCGACCTTGTGTCCCTCCAAAGTTAAGATCGAAATCCCAACTTCCCATCCTACAAAAAAAGAAACTCGACTCTTAATAGCCAAAAAAGCAGTACAAAGAGTTCCCTTGCATCAAAAAAAAGGAGTATACTCGAGATATCTTATAGATACTGAAGAAAACTCATCTTATTCAGTACCAACCAATATTAGATCTGCGTCTGTTAAACATTCATCCTAAAAGAAAAGTTCAAAATGTTGTCACTTCATCATATTTTCCCTTACTTCAGGAAAAATTATTAGCTATGCTTAATAGATCTTCTAAACGCTTATTTTCACATTCACATTGGGATTCAGGCAGAAAAAATCTCAGATTTCTGGTGCGGAAATCCCACTATCAATACACTATTCTACCAATCTGCCTCAAATCGGCTCCATGAGCATTCTCAAAATGCACAGCAGTAATGGCTGCACATCGGCATGAAAAGAAAATAATTGAATACCCATATCTTGATGATTAGTTGATAAAAGCAAGTGCTTCCATGAAAGCAAAACAAGGTTTCCAGCTCACAATGAGTCTTCTGAAACTTCTAGGACTCAATATCAACATGTCAAAAATCAATCATAGACCCAGTTCAGGCTCTCACTTACTTAGGGGCACTAATAGGTACGAAGACAGAAAATGTCTTTCCTTCGTAGGAGAGGATATAGTCTTTCCATCAAAAGTGTGTTTCTTTAAAGACCTGCTATCCCACCACTTGTCATAATGCCTCCCTGCTGGGATCCATGGCAATCTGCATTTACATAATTCCAAATGTGAGACTACATATGTAACCTATTCCACAGTGTTTAGAAGACCAATGGTCACAGAAAATGGTCAATTGGGAGGACCGTCTTCCTCTGACTCAAGCACAAAAGTCTCTAACTTTGTATTAGTAACAGATGCTTCTCTAACAGGTTGGGGAGCAAATCTAAAACACTGACGATTCAAGGCCCTTGATCTCCAAAGGAACAAACTTATCATATCAACCTGTTTGTACTGAAAGCAGTCCATCTTGCCCGGATAGCTTTTTTGCCTTCCCTAATATCAATCGACATAATAATTTAAATAGACCATGCCACCACCATGCATTATATAAACAAGCAGGGAGGTACCAGGTCAAGGCACTTGTCCCTCTAAGCACAAAGCATGTGGTGCTAAGCTCTAGCCAGAGGAATAAACTTATCAGCAATCCATATTCTGGGGGAAATGAACCAGGAACAAGATTTGCTCAGTAGACATCACAAAGAAAACTACAAATGGGTCTTAAACAATGAAGTAGCATCATCTATCTTCCATGAATGGGGTTTTCCAACACTAGATTTATTTGCCATAAAACAAAACTAAAAATGCCAAGACTTGGCGTCCATTGCAGCAGGACACAATTCACTGGGCAATGCCCTTTTGATAGACAGGTCAACAAACATTTTCTGTTTCTTTCCTCCAATCCCACTCAGTCCAACACTAATTGCCAAACCACGCAGATCCAACATCAAGATATTAATAGCTTCAGACTGGCCGGGATAATGATGGTATCCGGATCTCCTGGACCTTTCAGTAGTAAAGCTCAGGAGATTGCTGTGCAGCTCGGATCTTCTGTCCAGAGTTCAAGATCCGATTCACCACCCGAAATTTCAATCTTAGAATTTGGCTGCCTGGCTCCTGAAGTCAGACAATATGGACACCTAAATCTTCCACATGAATGCATGAACATTTTAAAAGAAGCAAAACTTCTTTCAGCGAGACCTTGTTAACTGCAATTCAAATGTGTCTGTATATGGTGTCAATCTAAAGGCTATAATCCGATTAAGTTTCAAGAGGAAGTTATTCTTTCATATTTATAACATTTCTCAAACTCCAATTTTCTTCAATAAAGATTCCCCTAGCTGCCATAACAGCGTACAGGAAATAACTTCAATAAAATTCCTGTTGTCTAAGACTTTCTGGAGCGGCCCAAAAAAGTATTTCCCCCTGTGAGAAACGCATCTCCTTCGTGAGAGCTGAATCTGGTTCTTACTACACTTATGAACCCTTCTTTTGACTCATTCATCTACTTGCAAACAGATCTGCGCCTTGTAAAACAAAGGCTCATTCTACAAGGGGAAAAGCAGCTACCACGGCATGGATTAGGAAGGTCCCCATTGCAGATATCAGTAAAGCTGCAACTTGCAAATCAACTCACACTTTCACCAGGCATTATTGTCTAGACACTGATACCCTAGCTGGAGTTAGAGTTGGACAAGAGACTCTTTGGAATCTCCTTAAGAAGCTTATACTGGTTTGTTTATGTAGGCAGTTTTTAAAAAATATATATTTTTATTGGTTTTCAATACAACATATGAAAAGAAACATAACAGTGACGATATCCACCCACCACCCGTTCTTTGAATTGAATATTGTAGTTATAGAGAATGCTGCAGCTCCCAAGGGAGAATCTTGGCGCTAAGTGGCAGTGAGTATAACTGTGAGCATACTACCCCAGTTTCGCTCCAATGCACCCACCAGCACATGGTTCTATATACTTGACTGTATTTCACTCCTTCCTGGGTTCGTCCAACGACCCGAGTCTGTGTAACTATTCCCTGATGGATCTACTGTACCCCCTCCCAGCTCTTGTAGAAGGTGTGTACACTCTATCCCCCCTCCTAACCTGCTCCCTTTCCCAACCCTCCCATATCTTATCATATTTTCTCCTGCACCCTCTCCCCTTGTAGACCTCCCTTTCCATTATTCTACAGAATTCTATTCCCAATACCCAGTCTGGATGTGCAGGAGCAATCCCGGAACCCCGCCTCTGTGCAATGTCCCTTTTAGCCTAAGTAGACAGTTTTTATCTTCATGAACATAGGCCTTTTTTCCTCAGTAAGCTATACTGGTTCTTTTTACCTTCCAGCAGCCGCGTTTTTTTCGATATGATAAGCTTGCTACTCTGTTCAAGCATTTATGCTTATCAGTGAAGATCGATAGATAGTGCAGAAGAAAAGGTTACATACCTGTGGTCCTGGTTCTGCATTGTAGGAATCTTTAGTGAAGTCATAAATGACCCACCCACCTCCCCGTCTGCTGGTATATACTGCTGTATAGCAATACATATGTTTGCATACATATTCTCCTCACTTTTATCCTGAAAAAAGAAGCGAGTGAGTGAGGCAGCTACCAGTGCAAGGCATTCTAGGTGCGGCACCTCCCAGGCTCTTAAAGAGATAGGCTTATTTTTCAGTCTGTTAAATGTAAGTCTGGAGGCTGCATTTTTATATTCATGCTATTCACCTTATAGTGCCATTGTGCTATGCTTTCTATTGAAAGATGCTACAATGCAGTTTTATACCTAAAATGGGAGTGTTTTAACTGAATATTTATGAAAAATTACACCTGCTAAAAGTCTAACATTCAACAGTTGTACTTCAAAGATTCATGGTTAAAGCCATTCTTTGTTACTGTTTCCAAGAGAGTAAAACTTTTAATGGTGTTTCCGGGTCCGAACAAATGGCAGGGAATTATTCAAGCGTTTGTGACTTCAATGAAGATTCCTACAATACAGAACCAGTACTACAGATATTTAACCTTTTCATCAGAGGAATGAGCTGTTTTAGTGCAGTGCATCAATCATGATATGGTAAACACTTAACAGCAATATAAACATTTTGCCAGATTCTAGATTTTAAAACTTTATAAGCTGATATTTAAATACAGCAATTCATTTATAACCTTGTTGTGCCATTCGCTGGCATTAGGATGTATTCTCCTTAGAGTCCTCATTGCCAAGGTATCCCGCATGTTCTGATATACTGCACACTTTGAGATATTCCAGCTCTAATTGTTTATATTATGTATAATCTCTTAGCATATCATGAGCTCTAATGATTGTTCTGTAATGTTATACTAATATGATTTTCTTAAGCACTTAATAAAAAGATTTGTAAAAAAATGAATGGCCACCCACTGATCCTGGGTTGGTTACTTGTAATGCAACCCATTCTCTGTATTGAAACCCAGCAATGGATAACTCAACTATGGTACTGGGATCAGAGTGTATATAGATTGTTTGTCCACCTTATCTAAGAGGGTGGCTATCCCACACCAGCCCAATTTCCTGCTCGAAGGTAAATCAACAGGCCCCCCAGTTCCGGACCCTTATTTACAAAGTCTTCGTCAGGTACAATCATTGTGACCTTTCACAAGGGAGACACAAAAAATGAGGAAGAGTAGCACATGAAAATGGCTATTTACCCTCCCCGAACTGATCCCATTGTTGATTGATCTCCATTTAAAGGATGTTTTTCAAATATTTTAACATCAGTTGCCAGCAACTTAAAAGCATTTCTGTCATTCGGCAACTGCGCCAATAGCTATGAAACTGTAAAATGCTGGCAAAACTTCACACAGATTGCACTCTATGCTTGGCATAAAATAACATATTTCATATTCCCCAATTAAAGATGACTAATGAGAAAATACAGAGCATGGAGCTCGGGTGATAAAATAAACTGTAGCATTCATTTTAAAACGTGGATTACTAGCATTGATATAGTGCTCAATAACGATGCTTGCTACTCAGATCACTTGGGTATATTTTAAAAATATTGCAGTTAAGGTTTTATGGACCATACTTATGAATAACAAAAGTTGTTCCTTTTGACCGGACTATGCTGCCTATAATCCTTTGCTGCCAGGAGGGCCAAGGACGGGCAGAGACAGCTAGTTGGCTCACTGAACTGTGCAGCACAGGATCAGTGGCAGCTGCTCCGTTATGACGGAGGAGCGTCGCCCCGCCTGCTGCGAGTGCTGCAGGCACACACATTAATAAAATGTTAATAAATACAATTTTGTTTTGGTCGCTGGCTCGGGCTGTTGGAATCACGTTGCACAAAGTAGGTAGTCCTTTCCTGCTGCCTGCTGGAGTCACCGCCTAGAAGAGACACACTGGGCGTGGCTCCATGCAACATATATGGGGAGTTTTTTGGGCATCGCGCCCCACCATATTTTAATGTTGCCGGCTGCCACTGCGCAGGACACTCAAACTTTTTTTTGCTGCTGACCACATCACATTGCCTACAATCCCTTGTTGCCAGGAAGCACAGAGATAGCGAGTTGGCACTATACAGTGCTTCACTGTGCGTCTGCACCAGGAGTAGGCTGGACTGGAGCACATCCCTTTCATTTACCCAGTGGAATAACAGACATTATTGCTAAGCACAAAAGCCCATCCTCCTTTTGGCCTCAACACCCTAAAGGGAACCTGAAAAGGGTCATCCATAATCTCTTTCCTAACCAATGCAGTGGGGACATTAAATGAAGAAATGTTTTTTTTTTTTTTCTGACAAATTTTTATTGTATTTATTGATCTCCAGAATCACAGTAAAAGTATGGCAATAGTTATACATCACAGGAGCCATGATAGTAGTGCTTGCACATTCCGTTCGAAATGAAACTTATTTTTCAACAACATGTATGAAAGTGTACATTACTGGATCCGGACATAAGCAACAATATCATTAAAAAAAATACAGATCATAACTTTAAAACTACCCCTCCCCACCCCCCCACCCTTCCCCACCCTGGTCGCAAAAGAAATACGCCTTCCATGCCAGATCCCATAAGTCGGACTACCTCTCACAGGAGTTACCTCTCCCCTACATTCCCGGATTCCGAGTGGCTCTCATGTATTATTACTTCCCCTGAACCAGCTCGATCTACCTGTACCCCCTCGTTCCCCTGCGAGGGGCTCTCCTACCTGCGGGGATTCCTGTTATCATAACATTCCAGGCCATTGCATCATCCTCCAGTTTTTCATCCCTTCTGACTCTCTTCATCCGGATTAACTCCGCTACTGCCCACTCCCGTAGGTCTTAGGCCCAACTCTCCATCGTGGGGGGGCTCAGACTCATCCACCCAATTGCAATTCTTCGCTTGGCTAGTACTAATCTCAGCTGCAAACATTTTCTTGTGAGTTTTTTCCCTTTAGGTCTAGGGAGGAGTCCAAGTAATATCTCCCTAACGGAGTGGGGTATCTGCCACCCAGTAATTGTTTGTAAGCTATCTACCACTGACCTCCAGTAAGGTACCAAATCAGCGCAATCCCAAAGCATATGTAAGAAATGGGCATCTGCGCAACCACATCTAGGACAATGGGCTGAGCGTTCCGGGTGTATTCTGTGTATTACTCGTGGAGTCAAATAGATTTGGTGTATGCTATTGTACTGTGTAAGCTTGAATCTGGCATTACAGCTGATTTGCCTGACCTCTTTGTGTACTCTCCCCCACTCAGGTAACGTTAAGGGCACGTCCAGAATCGCGTCCCATTTGGCCTGAACTGGGAGGGGATTAGCAGGGATGTCCCCCCTGAGTGCCCCGTAAATGTGAGAGACTAATCTACGTCCTTCCGCCAAAGTTACAATAGCCTGCAGTGCATTCGAAGTAGGTGGTTCCTGCGGAAACATCGGCCACAGTTCACGGGCCACCGCTGATATTTTTGCGTATTGAAGGTATTGTCCCCTACTCAACTCAAATGTGGATTCCGCCTCCTCCCTAGTAAGGAACTGTTGAGCAGAATATAGTTCCCCCATCACATGGCAGCCCTCTTCCGTCCATTTAGTAATGGACATGCTACAACTTCTCCTTTTAAATGGTACCACATTCCACAGCGGGGCATCCGGAGCATAAGGTGCCCTTTTCACCATGGTTTTTATTGCCACTTCCCAAATTGTGGAGACATGTCGGACAATGTATGGAAGCCGGTCCGGCACCTTCTACCCCAACATAAGAAGTTCAGGGAGGGGAATCCCCTGATGTGTACCCGCCAGTAAACGTTTCTCCCAGTTATCGTGTTCGTCTAACCAATGCACAGCGTGTTGAAGCTGTGCCGCCATATAGTAAAGGCCCAATCGAGGCACCTCGAGTCCCCCCTGCTCCCATGTCCTCTGTAATGTGTCCAACTTCACCCTTTTCCTTTTTATTTCCCCACAACAATTCCACCAGCAGGCGGTCTAGGCGTCGGAAATACGGCTGTGGTATTTGATAAAGTGAATTTTGCATAACATAAAGACAGCGTGGAAAAATCACCATTTTGATCAACGCGACCTCACCATCAAGGAAAGCGGCAGTTCATGCCAAAACGCAATAGAGTTTTGGATACCCTTCACACACCTCTCCACATTTCGCTCCAGATAGTCGTCCTCCGTATGCGCCAATCTGATTCCCAGATAGCGTACTTCATCCCCGACCCAGGTCATATTCACCGGGGGCAATTCACATTCCTCCAGCTCGGCCAGGCATCCCATAGGGAAAAGCTTGGACTTCCCTGGGTTGAGGTGCAGCCCCGAGATCTCCCCAAAGCCGGTCAGCGCCCCCAGAAGCACAGGAACCGACTCTCCAGGACGTCTAATGTAGACCAACGTATCGTCGGCGTACATGGACACCACGTGGGTAGTAGCCCCCAACTGAATTCCCCATTTCTGCATCTTAGTTCTAAGGGTGATCGCCAGGGGCTCCATCGTGAGAGCGAATAAAAGTGGCGACAAGGGGCAGCCCTGTCGGGTACCTCTCCGGAGCTCAAAGCTGCTAGACACTTGGTTTCGCAGGCGCACCCTAGCCGTAGGTCTAGTATATATTATCTTCATCCATCTTATGTATTTCTCCCCTAGGCCCATCTTATTGAGGACCTCCCACATATAATTCCATTCAACAGAGTCGAAGGCCTGCTGAATATCCAGGAGACACAGGGCCCAATCCTCCTCCTGTAGGTGAGGTGCGTGCCATATGTGTGCAAGTCTCCGCAGATTGTGTGTGGTGTTTCGTCCGGGAACAAAACCGGCTTGGTCCGGGTGGACCAATCGGGCCACATACGGCATAAGACGCGCTGCCAGCACGCCGCTCAGTATCTTTTCGTCAATGTTCAGAAGAGAGATGGGCCTGTAAGAGGCGGGGCAGTGGGGGTCCCTATCCGGCTTGGGGATCATAGACACCAGTGCCTTCATCATAGTATTAGGGAGTTCCCCTTGGGCCAGACCTTCGTTAAACACCTCTAAGAGGTGATCAACCAGCTGCGGAGCAAATTTTTTATAAAACTCCGCTGGGAGCCCGTCGCTCCCGGGGCACTTCTCTGACTTCAGCTTCTTAATTGTTGCTTGCACTTCCTCTTTGGATATTGGGGCCCCTAAGGCCTCAGCTTCCTCTTCCCCCAGTGTCGGGAGCATTAACCCCTCAAAAAAGTCTTGTAATGCGTGCAGCCCTACTTGGCTAACAGTTGTACACGTACGCCGCAGGTGTGCCGTGAATTCGCGAAGAATCGCGTCCTGCTTGTAAACCACGTTCCCATCTTAATTTCTAAGCTGCAGAATGAGTGTATGTTCCATCTCCGTCCTGAGCAGTCGTGCCAGGAGCGCTCCTGTCCTGTCTCCCATGTGTAATCTCGGTCTATAGGTAGTATATTGATGTTTCTCTAGTCTGGTCCAGGCCTCAAGTAATTTGCCACAGACCCGCGTCCGTTCGTCCGCATCCGTAGGCATCCCACAAAAAGCATCATCTAGGGTTTTTAGTTGTGCTTCTAAGGTTGTGATATCCCTACTGAGCTGGTTTTGGACCCCGTATGTGGTCTGCATACAAATCCCTCTTATGACTACTTTCATGGCCTCCCATTCTGTGGACCTATTGGCTGTCGAACCCCAGTTCTCCCTAAAATAATGTTCCAGGGCCTCCTTCACTGTCTGTACATATTGGGGGTCCGTAAGTGCCTCAGCTCTAAGCCGCCATAATGGAATGGCCGATCGACCCGGCCCGCTTCTCAAAGTTAACAACAGTGGAGCATGGTCGGAGATATACTTAGTTAAGTAGGAAACATCCTCCGCAGCTGCGGACAGACCTGAGGAGAGGCAACAGTGGTCAATTCGAGTGAATGTGTTAACAGCAGGGGTGTAACAGGAGAACTCTCGTTTAGTTGGGTTACGGGCCCGCCACTCATCTCTTAACTGCATACCTTGCAGTATAGTGGCTAGTGATCTCGACATACGAGGCTTGGTATTCTCCCGTGGGGGTTCTCTATCCAATTCCGCATCAAAGATGCAGTTAAAATCTCCTAGAAGAATAAGTTTTGCACCCATGTACAATGTCACTGATTTCAAGACGGACGGGAAAAAATCTGGACAATCCGAGTTAGGTGCATACACATTAATATTGCAAATTTCCCTGCCTTCCCATCTCCAAATAGGATAACATAGCGCCCCTCAGGATCCAATACATGGTGAAGGTGTTGGACTGGGACCCCAGGTGCCACCCACACCATTGCCCCTCGAGCAAAACCGGAGTACGAGGTAGCGTATAGCTGACCTCGCCACCTTTTCCGTATGTTCACTTTTGTGTTCCCCCATATGTGCGTTTCTTGTAGTCCTGCAATTGCCATTTTGTACCTCTTTAAAAATGCGTGCACCCTACGACGCCTGTCGAGACCATCCATACCCCTAACATTCCATGTTAGTATCTTCAACCTTTGTACTGACATACTGGTTTGTTGATATGCACCCAGTATTTACCATCCAGCCCACTGTGTTTCCGACTCCCTGACCTAGCAGACATTCTAGCATATTGTAATCTAACGCGACCAAGGAAATTCCCCAACAACCCACTCCGAAAAACTTTGAAAAGTGAACAACGCCGACCCCTTCCCCACCCCATGGGCAGTTGTGTATACTCCAATACATACCTTACGATCCACAGTAGAATTAGCACATACCGCCCCATACCACCCCCCCTCCCTTCCAAAAACCTTCCAACTTTGGTTTATTTAACCCAGGGCCGAAACCCAGTCCCACCAAAACTGCCAAACAAAATAATATTCTTTAGATGCTGTGCAAGAGTACCCGCCACGCCGGGGTGCGAGATTGCTCTCAAGCATCCCAGGCGTGCCCTGACTCTAGTGGGGGCGCGGTGGCTCTGACAGCTGCCCATGCTCAAAATATAGTTAATGATCATCATGGCGTTCATCTCTCCGCTTAGAAGTCCACCCATGCGATCCTTAAGTACAGGTCTCCCAAGGATCCCTCCAGGATATCTGTACAACAGTCTCTCGAGAACCCACCCATGGTAGAAGTACTTAGCGAACTTATCTGTACGGTTCCGCTTTCCACTTTCCAGCTCTCATTGTTCATTCGTGGTCGCTGCTTGGGTCCTCAGTGCCAACCACCATGTCCAGTGTCTTCTCTATTGAGTCCGGTACCACTTCCGAATCCGAAGCCTGCAATGTGCCATCTTGGAGAACCTTGATACGGCCTGAGCTCGTCGCCCGTTTGTGTTGTGCCTGCATTGCAGAGGAACTGCGGTCCCTCTGGGATGCACGAGCCGAGGTCGCACCAGTGGAGGCCGTGGAGGGCACCAGGCGTTGCCCCTCCGGAGCCCTAGTATCAAGCAAGTCTCTCGCCTCCTCCGCCGAGAAGAACAACAACACACGACCTTCATTCTCCACCCGTAGTTTAGCTGGAACATAAGACTGTATTTTAAGTTTAAGTCCCTTAGTCTCCGCTTAATCGCAACAAAGGTCTTTCTTTGGTCCTGAACTCTCTGGGTGTAATCAGGGTACACCGATATGGAATGGCCCTCAAAGAAAAAGCGTTGCCCACTGCGTGAAAGCTGGAGGAGGAGATCCCTGTCCCTGAAATTGAATAGCTTCGCAATAATAGCTCGTGGGGGCGCCCCAAGTCTAGGAGGGGCCGCCAGCGCCCTGTGCGCTCTTTCAACTCTGAAGAACGTGGACAGCTTTTTGGGAGCCATTTCGTGCATGGTCCACTCCTCAAGAAACAGTTCCACTGAGGGTCCCTCTGCCTTTTCAGGAAACCCAACAAATCTTAGGTTCCCCCTCCGCGACCTTCCTTCTGAATCTTCTGCCCTATCATCCAGCTTTATGACCTGACGTTTCAGTTCCGCCACCGTGGCACCAAGATTCTTCACTTCCATTTTTAAAACGCTGGTGTCTTTCTCTGTGGTAGTCACTCTGTCCGTGACTCTCCGAAGGTCGCATCTCAGCAGGTTAACATCTATGGCCACGGTATCTATTTTCCTAATCATATCGTCCCTGGTCGACTGGATAGCATGTATGACATCTTTCAGTGTGGGGGTATCCTCAACATCTCCTTCTGCAATTCCTTTCCCCATCAGCGGGTCCTCTCCCCTATCCTCAGGGCCTTGGAGTATGGGCTGGGCATAGTTCGAGATCTTGTTAGTTTGCGCCTTTGGCGCTCTATCTTTCCCCATATTAACCAGCGTGAGGTGCCCGCTGATATCCCATGGTGCGCTCCCAGGCAGAGTGGCCTCCCTTTTTTTTTTTCCCCTTTTGTTTTTCCCTGTGCCCGGTTACCTTGATCCTTCCAACATACAGCACCAAAGTTCTTAGATCTCGTCAACTCTCAAGTGGAGATACCGGTCCAGGGTCCCAACAGGGGTTCCAGCTCCTCTGGGCTTCTTTTCAGGTCGTAGAGGAGCGCAGCTATTTTGCTTCGCTCAGCGCCACGTTCCGCTTCCGCAGTCTCTTAGGAGGACTCGTCAAAAATCTCTGCGCGCTATTCTAGCCCCACCGGGGAGTCTCCGTATCAGAGCTAATCAGCCCTGCTCTTTGTTCTTAGGCTGCAAATTCCTCAGGTGGAGCCCCTATCTCCCTCGGGCCTGCACCACGATCCGCTGCCCCCTCCTGGACCTGTTCCCCGGGGCTCGTCGCACTTACACCTCGATTGTAGCGGTGCTGGGCAGCGTCTCCCGGTTTCACCTCCTCCCGCAGTCCATTTCCATTGCCATCATTTCGCCAGGCGGGGGCCACTCAAGTCTCAGCAGGCGCCGTCTCCACAAAGTCGATGCCACTCACCGGCGTTTTTGCTCCCAGCGACCTCCCAGTACAAGTCCTTTGTTGTCTGACCACGTCGCTTCCCTCGGGCCGCTCACATGCCCGCTCCCTGTCGCCTGTCAGTCGATCCACAAGCGAAGACCATCCTCCGCTGGGGGTGTCAGCGTGAATGATCCGCCGCAGCAGACCAAAGCTCCTCCGTATTCCGATCTGTGCGGCCTAGCCGTGTCTCTGGCAGTCAAAATGGCTCCGACTCCCCTCCGGGACCCGATTGCCGCAGCAGCGTCAGTGGGGCTCCCAGACGATCGCGACCTCTCATATGGTGGCACGGAGTCTTGCGAATCCCTGGAGACCTTTTTTCAATTGAATCATGAGTCAGGATATTGAAGGATTTGTTTAAATTCGGGCCGCCGCACGAAGCTCTCCCCAAGCACGTCTACGTGGCCATGTTGCCAAGCCACGCACCCTAAATGAAGAAATGTTATCTTTGGAAGAAAAACTTGAACTTGCGGCAGAACCCTCAGTAAAAATTACAGATCTGTGACAATGAGGGGTAGTGGACAACTTGACTACTATAGAGATCGATTCCCTCAACATAGACAATGTATAGATCCTGCCAGGGGAGAGCTCCCCTCTGACAGCGGTAGTAGAGCTGCATCAAATTCCCGGTGTTTCAGCTCCCCCCCCCAGAAACTGAACCACCTGCCAGCAAAAGAAAAAAATAAGGCTTTGGGGGACAAAAGGAAAATTGAGGCTCCGAGAGACAGCCATGCAAGGCAGGTCTAGGGCTTGCGATTAAAGTGAAATCCTAATTAGTGTTGAAGGAAAGGATGATAAGAGTGTCAACTTGAGCCATGAAATTGTTGATTGAACCATTGTTGAGTGATTTATATTGTAAAATGTAATGTTTTTTTTGTTAAATGTTTTTTTATTTTCATTTGCATGTTGTAAATAACATAAACATACAATCTTCAGAACTATAACTTCCGTCCCTTAGAGTGCTATCATCAAGGACACAGTACAATCTATTCCAGTGGAGCCACTTAAAGGCAGTAAACATCGTATCAAGTCTGAGAATCCCGGGTTTATACCTCGGTCAAGGAACAGTGATAACATAGTGGGTTCTAATCTAATGAGTACTTCAGTATATGGTGGTATCTTCATGTACTGTTGCTGATGACAAGGGTTCGTGTGTATCGTCCAGCAGGTCTAGCCTGTGGTGTAAAATTGAATGTTTAATCAAGAGAACCATTGATGCTTTTAACAATAGGCTGACCACAATAGAGACCGCAATATGTAACTTGAGTCGTTCACTCGCCCAAAATTCTATTTTAGTGGACAAGGTACCACGTATCCCAAGTCATTCTGGTGAGAGAGATGTTGGAGAGGTGTTGGGCCCTGTCTCAGGGGACTTGTCTGCAGCGGCCTCTAGGAGCTAAGACTGTGAAGTTAAAGAGCATGTGAGGATTCCCTCAAAGTCAGGTAAGCCCCTGCATGTTATAGGACCTCCTGAGTTAGTTAGGAGTCACCATGCAAATTAGTTTAGAAGTTTGCCCCAGCATGAACCCCTACCTCAACAGAAGCGATTGTCTGAGGAGTTATTGGTAGGAGGAGGAAATCAACTCCCTCTGCATTCTACTAGAATTCCGCCTATAATGAATAGTTTGAATCTACCACCTGAATCAACCCCGCTATTTTCCATCTTAGTCAATGTTTCACCATTAAAACAAGGCATTAGTGAAACTACTCTCCAGCTTAAAAACAAAGTAGTGATTTGATTCAATACACAAGCGTGGTGGGAGGATTACTTATTTTCCCATGTCAACGTGGCTAGAAGGGCTGAGTGGATGGGGCCTGGTGCAAAAACCTTGGATGATGACTGTGTGGTCATTAACTTCGATCAGCCAGATCTAGCAAGTCGCCTTATGACACAGCTAAGCAGGGCCCAGTGTTCTTCAGCAATGATCCAGGCCCACCCTTTAGGGTTTTTCTATCCCCAGGCCCCAATTTTCACTTCAGGAAACCATCAGAACAAGTGCAAGGGCGGCCCAGTTTGTGAGTAGTAAACCCCCTTAGTCAACTAACAGATTTGAAGTCCTTAGTACACTTGATTGTAGCGACTGACTGAATTCAGTTACTGGTGAGCCAATTGTGGTATCCACGGTAGTAAATTAAAGGGCCAATCGTCCTCAAACACAAGTGTTAAACAACTGGAACTCCTAAGTTGAAATATAGCTGACTTGTGGAACAAGAAACATGATTGTACCTGACTCAGTTTTATTAAGGATTTAAATATTATCAGGTTGTCGGAAACAACTAGCATCTGCTTTGTGGATGGTGTTACCTCCTTTTTTTTTTTTTTTGTCGTTCCTGCAACTTTTGGGAGAACCGGGCAGGAGGGCCTAACACCCTCATATCTTTGGATTTAAATTGTAAATCTACTTGTGTAGACACTGGCTCACCATACTTAACTTTCCGTAATGCACCAAATATCTTGTTGCTTAGGTTTTTCATAACTACAACTCCTCACGAAGAAAGGCACAGCATCTGATTTGCTTGAAGTTGTTTTTAGAATGCTGCATGGAAGAGCAGCAATCAACATTGTCCCTCGTGCTTCTACGGGACTTTAACATACATTACATTATGCACTAATCCCTGCCACATTGGAGAATCAGACTATGAACTAGGTATTGATTATTCTGAACACATGGAGCACACGACATGAGGGGGAATGTTTAATTTTATTATATCTTATCTTAATTTCCGTTTTACTGCTTCTTTGGGTAAGGATGGCACCCGTTTAAGATGCGTTCCAACCTTTACTGGAAGAGGGTATACAAGTACTATTGATTATATTTTTGTTTCAGCGTATTCAACGAAATCTATAATGTATTTTGAGGCTATATTGAGTGAGCAGAGTGATTATAGCCCTTAACATTTAACCCTGAATTGGGGTTATAGCTAAGGGGACCCCTGTAATGGTGAACTTGCAAATAACTTAGTGAAAGCAACCTGATCAAGGCTGCACACTAAAATAGAACATGGTGATCCCAGAGACCTTTTCACTCAATTTCTTAGATGCCTGCGGTCAGAATGTAACTATTTTTCTGAATGTTTCTTCTCATCTATAGGCAATATTGGCCTCATTTAATAGGGTTTGTAACTAGATTGCTCTTGGCTAATACTCTCTGAATTAAACGAGCGTGAAACCCAGTGTAGATGGGTTGATAGTACATGTTCGGGACCACACCAAAATCTTTTTAAGGCCCTGAAAAAAAATACCCTGATGCAGACCTGAGATCACAGCATGCCGTCAGAGGTATAACTAGCAATTAAAGAACAGAAAAATGAACTCACGTGGAAGGCTTGGGTTCAACTCTCACAGGCTAGTACACTAACAAATAGCTCTCTATTTTGGGAGGTAGTGAATCGATTGGTCTCTGCTCTTAATATCTGAAAGAAACACATAGTGATAGATTCCTTACCTTAGAATATCCCCAGGCGTCAGACTGGATCCGGAAAGTTTTCGATGGCAGTACCCCTGCGAGTCGGTAGGGGCGTCGTGCGGCTCCGCGTCCGTCGTTGGCGTCGTGGTCGCCGAGATAACGTCGCGGGCGCTACTTGGACGCCGCCCACGCGCGCTGACGTCAGTTCTTTCTTTTTCCGCGCCAGCAAGCGCAGATCCGGAGAGAGCGGTACCCCTATTCTTTTTGACTAAGTTTTTGAGATCTTTTTCTCACCTTTTTCGAGTCGATATCGACTCCTGGTGCAGTTAGGGATGCCCGGTTTTAAATCCTGCGAGGACTGTCATCGGATGATGTCGGTGACGGACCCGCACCGCGTGTGTCTCTTCTGCCTGGAGCGCGACCACGACCCCAAGTCGTGCCCCGACTGCCGGTCCATGGCTCCGAAGTCTTTGCGGGAGCGGTCCCGAAAGCTGCTTGAAGCCCGGCAGTCGGCTCCGCGCCGTGACAGGTCCCGGTCCAGAGGGAGGTCGAGGGACCGTGCGCGGAATCACCATCGGCGATCGTCGGGATCGAAGTCTTCGCACTCTGGGTCAGGTAAGGCGAAGCACAAGAAGTCGAAGAAACGTCATCGTTCTCCGACTTCCAGTCGTGCGACGCGGCTGAGGGTATGGGTGGTGCCACCTCCGCGGCTCCGGCGGAGTCCATGGAGTCGCCGCCCGACTATCCCCCCTTCCCGGGGTCGGCGGCGACTCCGGCCCAGATACAGGACTTCCTGTCGGCCATGGCTCGCCTCTTTAGGCCGTCGGGTCCCACCGGTGCGCCTTCGGGCCCCGCGGTCCCGCATGGGTGTCCTCGCGTTTCATCGCCGGCGGCTCCGGCCCCGGCGTCGCTGTCGGCTCCGGCCCCGGCGCCGCAGGACACCCTTGGATCCAGGCCTGGATCCCGGTCGACGCCGGTTGACCTCGTTACGCCTCCACCGACGTCGACCCCACCGGCACCGATCCTGACGCCGCCCGCTCCTCGGGACGTCGTCGACCTCAGGTTCAGCCCCGAAGTGGACGCGGCGTCGGTCCGGCGTCGGTCGATGCCGTTCTCGACGCCGTTGGGGATTTCTATCCCCATGTCCCTGCTCCTTATTTTCGGCCTGTTGAACAGCCTGAGGAGCAAGGGGAGGACTGGGAGGGGTCGGACGACCCTCTTGCTGCAGCCTGCGAGTCTGAACAGGACTGGGCTGAGGAACTGGGGGAAGCCAGTGGTCTGGATACCTCACCAGACCTTGGCATGCTGTCTCCTCCTACCGTGGCTACGGAGGAGGGAGCCAGTTATGCAGTGGTGTTGCGTAGGGCGGCGGAGGCCCTACACCTCCAGCTCCCTACTGTGGCCGTCAGGACTAACCTCCTGACAGAGGTGCTTCAGCCAGCAGCTACTTCTGCGGAGCCGCTGCTGCCCTTTAATGAAGCCCTTTCGGACGTTCTTTTGGGCACTTGGTCCAGGCCCACCACAGGGGCTCCTGTGGATAGGAACGTGGCCCGACGCCATCGCCCGGCTCCGGGTGACCCTCTTTCCTCTCCCAACATCCCACCCCGAGAGCTTGGTTGTCCAAGCCTCTGCTTCCCCAACCGCCTTCCCTTCCGCCCCACCGGATAGGGAATCCAAGAAGCTGGATCAGTTTGGGAAGAAGATTTTCTCTTCCACCAGCTCTGCGCTGCGATCCGTGAACACCACATGCCTCTTGGGCCGTTATTCCCACTGCCTGTGGGATACGGTGGCGAACGTGCTGTCTCAGTGTCCGGAGGAGGCCCGGCCTGCTCTCGCCCAGGCTGTTGCAGAGGGGAGAGACGCAGCCAAGTTCATGATCCGTTGTGGTCTAGACACCGCCGACTCACTGGGCAGATCCATTGCAACGACGGTGGCGGTTCGTCGCCACGCCTGGTTGAGAACCACTGGATTTTCCGGGGATGTCCAAAGCACCCTTATGGACATGCCCAAAGCGGACAGCGCGTTGGAGCGGTTTAAGGACTCACGGGCTACGGCCAAGTCCTTGGGACTCTCGGCAGTCCGCCCTCCTCCGCCTTCCGCTTTTTGCTGCTTTCGTGGCACAGGAAGGGGCGCCCCGCAGCGTTCGCAACAGAGCCACGGGCCGGCGCAACAGTCATCCCAGCGCGGACACGGTTTCCGCCGTGGCGGACAAAGAGGCCAGCGGGCGGGTCAGACCACTACCACCACCCCCGCCACCTCTGCCTCCAAACCTTCCTAGTCCGAACTTTCAGGTCCATCACACGCCAGTGGGCGGCAGGCTCCTCCATCACCTTCCTGACTGGCACTCCATCACTTCGGACAGGTGGGTTTTAGAGATAGTCCGAAGGGGCTACTCCCTCCCCTTCGAGACTACCCCCCCAGCCATGCCACCTCAATAGCACTGCATGTCAGGGGATCACTTGGTGCTTCTTCAGCAGGAAGTTGCGGCCCTCTTGGCCAAGGGGGCCATCGAGCGCGTTCCGACGCCCGAAGTAGGTCGTGGTTGTTATTCCCACTACTTTGTGGTGCCCAAGAAGGGCAAAGGCCTGCGTCCTATCTTGGATCTCCGGAACGTCAATCGCTTCCTCCGCAAAGAGAAGTTCAAGATGCTCACTCTAGCTCAGGTCTTGTCTGCTCTCGACCCACAAGACTGGCTGGTGGCGTTGGACTTGCAGGACGCCTATTTCCACATCCCCGTCCTGCCAGCCCACAGGCGTTACCTACGGTTCATGGTAGGCCACGAGCACTTTCAGTTTACCGTGCTCCCCTTTGGCCTTATCAGCGCCCCTCGGGTGTTCACCAAGGTGATGGCGGTGGTCGCAGCTCATCTGAGCAGATCAGGGGTGTCAGTCTTCCCCTATCTCGAAGACTGGTTGTTGAAGGCGGGCTCGCCCCAGACAGTCGTCTCCCACCTCCAGACTACGGCCGACCTCCTGCACTTGCTGGGGTTCTCCATCAATGTGCCGAAGTCGCACCTGATTCCCTCCCAGAAGCTCCTCTTTATCGGAGCGGTTCTGGACACGGCGCAGTTTCGGGTCTATCCTCCCGAACAGCGAGTCCGGGACATTCGGGCTCTGATTCCCATCTTTCAGCCCTTGTCCTGGGTTTCGGTCAGAGTGACTCTGAGGCTGCTGGGCCTCATGGCCTCCTGCATCCTGCTGGTCAATCATGCCATGTGGCATATGCGGGCTCTGCAGTGGGACCTGAAGTTCCAGTGGGCGCAGCATCAGGGAAACCTGTCAGATCACGTCCAGATCTCGGAGGGCACTGCACACCTATTGCAGTGGTGGCTCACGGACCAGCATTGGGTCGACGGCAGATCCCTCTCCCTTCCCCAACCGGAGTTCGTAGTAGTGACGGATGCGTCCCTCCTGGGATGGGGAGGCCACATGGGAGAGGCGGAGATCAGAGGCCTCTGGTCTCCGGCGGAGTCCCGGCTCCATATCAACCTTTTGGAGCTGCGGGCGATCAGGCTTGCACTGAAAGCATTCCTTCCCTCTGTCAAGGGGAGAGTAGTGCAGGTGTTCACAGACAACACCACCGCCATGTGGTACTGCAACAAACAAGGCGGGGTGGGGTCGTGGACCCTCTGTCAAGAGGCTCTGCGTCTCTGGACATGGCTGGAACATCAGGGCATGTCTCTGGTGGTTGAACACCTGGCAGGTTCTCTGAACGCCAGGGCGGACGAACTCAGCCGCAGGTGCATGCTCGATCACGAATGGCGTCTTCACTCTGAGGTGGAGCAAGGTCTCTTTCAGCAGTGGGGAGAGCCTTGGTTAGATCTATTCGCCACCGAAGAGAACGCGCAATGTCATCAGTTCTGCGCGTTGAAATTTCCAAGGCGGCACTCGCTCGGCGACGCTTTTCGTCGCGAGTGGAGTTGCGGTCTGTTGTACGCCTTTACGCCTAGACCACTTCTGCCCAGAGTGCTGAAGAAGATCAGGCGCGACCGGGCCCAAGTCATTCTTGTGGCTCTGGACTGGGCTCGAAGAGTATGGTATCCCGAGCTACTCAGTATGAACATCGATCCCCCGATCCGACTGCCTCTTCGGGAGGATCTTCTGTCGCAGCAGCAGGGGACGGTCCTCCACCCGAACCTGTCCAGCCTCCACCTCTTTGCGTGGAGATTGAGCGGCGGCAGTTGATTCCCTTCGACTTGCCTCCTGAAGTTTGTGACGTTATTCTGGCAGCCAGGCGTCCCTCTACTAAAGTGGTATACGCCTGCAGGTGGAACAAATTTGTGGCATGGTGCACAGCAAAGGCTGTGGATCCCCTTTCTGCCCCTCTTTCTGAGGTTCTACTGTTCCTTCTTTCTTTGGCCCGGCAGGGCTCTGCTCTGGGCACTATCAAGGGCTACCTTTCTGCTATTTCGGCCTTTCTCAGGCTCCCTGATCAGCCCTCTCTTTTCAAGTCCCCTGTTGTAAATAGGTTTCTTAAAGGCATTACTCACCTTTTTCCTCCTATTCCTTTCGTGATGCCTCAGTGGGACTTGAATCTGGTTCTGACGAACTTGATGTGCGCTCCCTTTGAGCCACTTCACAACTGTCCTCTTCGTCTTCTGACGTTAAAGACTGCTTTCCTGGTGGCCATCACTTCCGCCAGGCGGGTGAGTGAGCTCCAGGCTCTTTCCTGTACGCCTCCTTTCCTTTCAGTCCATCCGGACAAGGTTGTGCTCAGGCCCCGTCCTTCCTTTTTGCCAAAAGTGGTTACGGCCTTTCACATTGGGCAGACTATTACCTTGTCCAGAGAGGAAGAGCGGCTCCACCGTCTGGACCCAAAACGTGCGCTTTCTTTTTATCTTAACCGCACACAGCAGTTCCGGGTGGATGACCAGCTTTTTGTTGGCTACGTTGGCACCAAGAAAGGTCGGGCGGTCCATAAGAGAACCATCTCCCGCTGGGTTGTCTTGTGTATCAAAGCCTGTTACTCTTTGGCTAAAAAGAACCTCCCGGTGGGGCTGCGTGCTCATTCCACCCGAGCTACTGCAGCGACTACTGCATTGGGACGTGGTGTCCCCCTGCAAGACATATGTCAGGCAGCCACGTGGGCCTCGCTGCACACGTTTACCAAACATTACTGCCTGGACAGCCAAGTCCGGAGAGACGGCTTCTTTGGCCGTTCTGTTTTCCGTGACTTTCTGGTGTGATCTTGGTTCGCAGACCCACCACCGGGGTTGGTATTGCTAGGGTATCTATTCTAAGGTAAGGAATCTATCACTATGTGTTTCTTTCTGATGCACAAGTTACTTACCTTCGGTAACGATATATCTGTAAGAAACATTAGTAGTGATAGATTCCTTACCGCCCCACCCATCCTCCCCGTTCTGCGAACTGATTTCTAAGGTTAAGGTCATCCCTTTCAGGGCCCTAGTGTCAATGCACCAGTGGTCAGTATCGTGCATGGCTCTGCGTTCCTGGCGCGGAAAGTCGTGTACAGAACTGACGTCAGCGCGCGTGGGCGGCGTCCAAGTAGCGCCCGCAACGTCATCTCGGCGACCACGACGCCAACGACGGACGCAGAGCCGCACGACGCCCCTACCGACGCGCAGGGGCACTGCTGACAAAAACCTTCCGGATCCAGTCTGACGCCTGGGGATATTCTAAGGTAAGGAATCTATCACTACTAATGTTTCTTACAGATATATCGTTACCGAAGGTAAGTAACTTGTGCGACAAGGTTTCTGTTTAATGTTATATATCCCCAGAAAGCTGGGTGAAACACTTAGGGGCGTCGCCCCACTGCCGAAAGGCAGCAGATTAAAAATAAAATGAGAATAACACTATTTCATTATCATTTTGTTTCTCCCTAGTCCGCCGAGTCGAGTGCGGGGCAGTGCCATCCTCTCTATCCCAGCGTCGTCAGCTAGGGAGGAGGAGTGGTAGGTGGACTCTAAGTGCGCATATCTGTTTGGACGGCTGTTATAGGCCGGCTAAGCAGACATGCACACTTAGCATTTCTCTACCTGGCTGTGTTGCACAGCCGGGTGGAGAACCAGCGCAGGCTCCCAGGTCCTAACTAAGCGGCATTTCAGCCCGCTTAGAGCAATCATGACGCTGTTCTCATGTGAGAGCAGCGCCGTGATTGGGTGGGGACGGGAGCGGAGAAGCATTGAAGTGGCGGAAGCAGAGGAGCACCGAGGTGGCGGAAGCAGAGGAGCACTGTGGCAGCGTGCGGCAGCAGCAGCAGGTACTTTGTTTTATTATTACCCCCCGCCCCACCTTGTGTTATTGGCAGATGCTGCTACTGGAAACACTTTGAAGGGATTTACGGGGTCTGGGAACATTGATTGCCCAGATAATGGAAAGGTGATTGACCTGGGCAGGTTGAAAATTGTGTTTTAATTGGAGGAAGTTAGTGAGGCAATTTTGTACACATTTAACAATAACGCCCCAGGCCCAGATGGGGTGTCTGATGACTTGTATAAATCAGACCCTCCGACTTGGGCTATATTTCTTGCACATATTTTAAATGCTGCATGTAAAATAAGCATCCCCTTCCTCTTGGACTGCATCCAAAATCGTCCCAGTTTTCAAAAAGGGTCAGGAGGATTACCAACAGTGTTACAGGCCCATATACCTCATTGGCTCTGTGGTTATGGTCATGGGGTGGGTCGTTGTTTCAAGCCTTGCGTCCTGGACCGAAGACAGTAACGTTCTTTCTGATCTCCAGTTCGGCTTTAGACCTGAGGCCACCTGTACTGTATGCTTGTGGGCAAATCAGCCCTCTCTTTTCAAGTCCCCTGTTGTAAATAGGTTTCTTAAAGGCATTACTCACCTTTTTCCTCCTATTCCTTTCGTGATGCCTCAGTGGGACTTGAATCTGGTTCTGACGAACTTGATGTGCGCTCCCTTTGAGCCACTTCACAACTGTCCTCTTCGTCTTCTGACGTTAAAGACTGCTTTCCTGGTGGCCATCACTTCCGCCAGGCGGGTGAGTGAGCTCCAGGCTCTTTCCTGTACGCCTCCTTTCCTTTCAGTCCATCCGGACAAGGTTGTGCTCAGGCCCCGTCCTTCCTTTTTGCCAAAAGTGGTTACGGCCTTTCACATTGGGCAGACTATTACCTTGTCCAGAGAGGAAGAGCGGCTCCACCGTCTGGACCCGTCTACAGTGGCCAAGGGCGGCTCCCGTCTACAGTGGCCAAGGGCGGCTCTCTCCATGTGGCATTTATGGATTTAACATCTGCCTTTGACAGAGTTAATAGGAGCAAGGGATGGAACATTGTGCTTGATTTGGGGATTGATAAGGACATAATCTCTTTTCTACATGACCTTCATAAGGATCTGACAGCAGTTGTTAGATGTAGCCCTTACTACAGTTGTAGTATTGCTTTTTAAAGTTAAGCAGGTGGTGAAGCAAAGATATATCCTTACCCTCTTGCTGTTTATGTTGTATATTAATTACTTGGATCTTACTCCATGCTAGCAAGTAAAGCTGTACCACGTGTGGCCTTGCAGTTAATTCCTGCCCTATTATATGCCGATGACGCGGTTCTCATCGCAAGAACTGCTCTGTCTTCAACAACTCTTCAGTTCCTTTGTGAATTTCATGAATTATTTAGATCTTAGTATTAATTACAAAAATTTCCACACTTTGTTTATAGGCCCAAGATCAACAAAAACGAGGATAATGATGTCTTAGAGAGTTGTGACATCACCAGGGTCAAGGCTTATACATATTTAGGTGTGATGTTTGATTATAAGGTGTCGTGGACTCCACTCTTGACCACTTAAGAATGTTTCATGGCCAGTACCACATCCCCCCTATTTGATTTTGCCATGAGATTGGGGAACAAGCTTATTAAGGCGCTTATTAAAATCTGTCAATCAAAATGCATCTCAGCTGTCAGCTATGGTAGTGACATTTGGGGATATAGGGGCATGTCAGACTTAAATGTTGTAGAGAATAAGTTTTTGAGGAGACTGTTATCCCTATCTCAATCTATTTCTTCTTACGTCTTACACAAAGAGTTAGGCTTTGGAAACATTTCAGACTTGCTAGCACTACGCCCCGTAGTGAGATGGATTTCGATTTGGGTAAATAGGGAAATGGGGCTTAACCAGGCAATTTAAAAAATTTGGAGGGGGGAGGCAGAATCCCTTGGTGAAGATTTTTCAAATCGGTATTTACTGAATTAGGATGTCCAGAACTATATGATTTCTCGGATCTTATTGTTAGGACTGATCTCAGCTGGATAAAAAGGCAATTCATGTCCCTTGCACAGGAGAATAGAGAGATAAGGGAACTGAGTTTGTGTATGCACATGCCATATTGAGAACTACACAGTTTATCAAGTCATTCTTGATTTCAGTGACAAAACTGACCCATCAATACTTATTAACTAGATTCAGGTTGATTCTGATACACTGCCACCTGGCTAGTCCAAAGGGGTGAAATCGAGTTGAAAATTTGGGGGCATGCAACTGCGACTCCTTTTCTGACCCAGACACTATATTCATTATGATCTGTGTGTGGGCACTGTACTGGATCGCTTAACAAGCACATTTTACCTCTATTGTCCCTATCGAGGGCAGTCGTTCCTAAGGTTTGGAAACAAGCCAGGGTGGTCCCTCTACTAAAAAAACCTACTCTGGATACCACCAAACCGGAGAACTTCCGCCCCATCTCTCTCCTGCCGTGGGTAGCCAAGATCACTGAGGCCTATATTAATTTCATTCTGATAAAATTTTTGGAAAACAACAGTGTGCTTGATGCCTCTCAGAATGGTTTCCGCCCAGGTCACAGCACAGAGTCTGCTCTCCTTGCTGTGACCGAACGTCTGAGGGCAGCCTTGGATGCCGGACGCACTTCGGCGCTGATTTTATTAGATCTCAGCGCCGCGTTCGACACGGTATCACATCAGATCCTGCTACAACGGTTGGAGGAGGCTGGTATTGAGGGTTCAGCCTTGCGTTGGTTCGCCTCCTTTCTGGTGGAGCGAACCTTCCAGGTGGCGGCCCCGGCTTTTTCCTCTTTGATACACACTGTGAGACAAGGGGTTCCTCAGGGCTCAGCTCTGAGCCCTACGCTATTCAATCTGTATGTCCAACCGTTGGCGGCTGTAGCCAGGAGTCGTGGACTAACGGCAGTATCATATGCTGACAATACTCAGCTGGTAGTTGCTCTCTCCAACGACTCCATGCAGGATGCTCTTAAGTTTCGGAGCGATCTTGCAGCTGTTGCGGAGTGGATGTCTGCTAACTGATTACAGCTTAACGCCAGCAAATCGGAGGTTCTGCTGGTAGGTAGAGATTCTGAGCTGTGGAGCGAGCGCTGGTGGCCGGCGTCCCTGGGAGTTGCACCCGTCCCCAAGCCAGTGGTCATAAATCTGGGCGTATGGGTTGACTCGGCCCTCAGTCTCCAGGTCCAAACTAAAAAAGTTGCGGGCACCTGTTTTGGTCTCCTGCGGTGTCTCAAGCCGTTGCTGGGTTTCTTTGATCCTGCCACTCGTCAGATCATCATCCAGGCCACCGTCATGTCTAGGTTAGACTATGCCAGCTCTTTGTACCTGGGGGTCAGCAAGGCGGAAATCCGACGTCTGCAGAGGGTCCAGAATGCGGCTGCCAGAACTCTTCTGGGCCTCCCTAGAACCTGCTCCACGACCAATCCTGTCCGCCGACTCCACTGGCTACCGGTGGCTAGGTGTGTCGAGTTCAAGTCCCTTTGCATTGCCTTTAAAATCATGAATCAGTCTTCACCTAGCATTCTGGCAAACCTGCTCTTACCTTACAAACCTACTCGCCACCTTCGATCTTCTGGCCAGCATTTGGCGGCTGTCCCTCGGGTGAGGAAGGTGGTCGCAGGAGGACGATCTTTCCGGATCTTGGCGGCCAAACTCTGGAACTCGCTCCCGTTGCACATTCGCAGTATGGACAACTACCTGGCCTTTCGTAAGGCCATTAAAACTCATCTTTTCCCTCTGACTTAGGATCTGCCTTCTTCAGCAGCCTCCCATCCTTTCTTGTGCCGGTCAGCGCTGGGACGCCCCTTTGCTGGGGCAGCTATGTGGTATATAAAACCACGTAACATAACATAACATATTGAGAGGGATAAAATGTACTCTGGTCAGGCCGCACTTTTTTTTTTTCGCTACACATGCTACTGAATGAACTTGTATGTTTTAATATTGCCTGTTTTTTATCTAGCGCTGTCAGGCTAAAATCCAGGTTGGTTAACTAGATAATTGATGATATTTTTGAATATTCTTAGGGCTATACTCAAACTAAAATGGGGATTGATGTGTTTTTTTTGTATATTTATGGATGACATTTCACCTAATCTTCCGATGTGACCCCTTATTTAGTATATGCACTTTTTGATTATTACCTGCTGCTATTCGTTGTTTTAACTAAGCTGTGTTTACTTTAGTATGGTTAGTTGCGGCATTCATCATGTAGCATTTTTTCTGGTTTTATATCTTTTATGGTTAATATTAACCGATTAAAGAATTATTTGATTTGAATAGCAAAGACACCAGGAATAAACATTTAATAAATGTATCTGAGAATGGTTAAAGTGGGGATTAGAGGACAGATATTGCAGTCAACCGCGGTTTTGCACATCTAAAAGTAAGCAGAGCAACAGAAATACCAGATGAGTTCGCAAGAAGATGGGTTTCTCAAAGAAATGTGGTCATCCCTAACTTGGCTGATTAACAAATGATTAATGTATGTCACTTACTGTAAGCTAGCTATACAACCACTGGCAAGCCAGGATGCTAATTAAGAAATTAGGAAAACGTAGTTGATGCTCTGCCAGTGATAAATATGTTTTTCACAAGTGTGGATACCTGCTAAAGGTAACAAGCATTTACTTTTAATAATTAAACTACTGGAGAAAGAACATTATTCTTTGGAAAACACCATTGGCAAAAACAAATTTAGGAACAGAGGCCTAAGTCCTTGTCATAATAACCTTGACTATAGTTTCTCCCAAAGGACCACAAGGTGCAGATGATTGCCACAGGATGCATCATCTGAGAAAGTGTAGAACACAATTTTTGGCAGTGTGACTGCACCGGCAAAGTATTTCAGACATCACCCAAACCATTCTACCCAAGTCTTCCAATCCAGGCAAGAGCCCTATTGGCTGGCCTGTAATGTGTGTTGGTAGGGGACAACCGTGATGTGCTACATTCTAATTAATTCAAAGAGCTTTGTCTAGTATTTTTGTTTTTGCAACTGAAAAGCACTGACCTAAGCATTTGAGAGTTGTTTAAATAAATAATGCATGATTATCTTCTTATCCTTATCTTAACCCAAACATTCAGTGTTTTTCACAGTTACAATTTTTTGCGAGGCATGGGCACAAAAAATCGAGTGGAAACTGCGCCTGATTTATATCGATGTATGTGTACATAATATGCCCATTTTTATTACTATGTTTTCTCCTCAACTAAATATGTTTCTTTGCGGGATATTATTAAAATATTGAAGTAAATGTGCCTTAGGGAAGAAAATGTGCACATTTTACAGCAAGGTGACACACTCGTTTCTTGGTTTGTTCATCTGCTGAATCCAGCGAGAAAATGAGAACATAGATTAGTTTTTGCTGGTCATCTGAGAATGCAATAGCTAGGTCGGGGCAGCATATATTAGTATTCTAATGGTTGGTTTAATTCCAGTGGGACTCCTTGACACAATGTGTTTAGCGAAGAAAATATTTCCTTCACGTAGGAATTGTAATTGGTCCTTGGCAAGTGTTGATGCTTTAACCAGGTCTGTGACATCTGCAACTCATGCACTTCTTGAAATGCACACAACACAAAATTAAAAGACAAGAATGGCAGCATCTACAAATCCTTTACAAGCAAACCCTCTGAAACAAAAACATTGGTTAAGCCTGTATTAAGAGAAATGCCCACGTTAGATTTACGTGGTGAAAATTATTACTCCAGTAAAATTTAAATAAATAGTAGTTTTTATAAATAAATGACGTGGCATGCTTAAAATCGATCTAAGAATGTCTGATTAAAAAGTATGCTTTTTTATTTCAGATATAATTTATTACATTTTAATCAATGCACACTATAAAGTACTTGAGCAAAATGTAAATAATATTTGGAATATCTGCTTCTTTTTGTGTTTATATCATTTGCAAATGAATGTGTCGATTCTCATGGGCCTGACCTTTTCAGACTTCGAATTACCACCCCCCGCCCACCACCTTTGGGAAAGAAACACATGACTATAGTTAGAGTTTTTTTTTTAAAATAAGGTAATAAGTGTCTCCTTGCCTCCTTAGATGAAGTTGTAGAGAGACAACGGGGGCAATGATTTCCTGATCACAAAAAAACTTTTTTTAATAACCAAATTGTATTGTTTACTGAAATACCCTACCAACATATCTTTACAATTGTTTTATGTAACATCTACCAGCTCTAGCTATATTGATCTTTCTGGCAACCCACCTCCCTCCATCCAGCTGAACAGCTGTTTAATATCCCCAAACCGGTCCACCATCGTCCTCATATCTTGTCATCTTTCCATGGGCATCCTCTGGCTCTATATATGGGTTCTTCACGCTTGGTGCACCAATCTATGGCTGCCTTCCATTTCTAGATGTTAGGGGCCGTGTTGGTGTTCCAGTGGCGGGCTAGGTCCCTTTTGGCTAGGATTGTGGCCATGCCCACCAGTGTGCACTCATTCCAGGTTCCCCCCAGATCCTCCAAAATGCCCAGTAACGCCACTCTGGGGAAAAGCTCCACTTGTCTCCTAAAACCTCTTTTTTTGCTGTTTCTATGGTTTTCCAGTATTTCTGTATCACCTGGCATGACCATATAACATGGAAGAAGTTCACCTCAGGAGATGAACACCAAGGGCACTCGGATGTGTTTCTTTTACCCGCTCTCCACAGCCATTTGGGCATGAGGTAGGTGGCATGCAAGTAGTTCAGTTGGATAGGTTTTAGGCGTGCTGAAATAGCAAGGGCGTGGGGGGCCATGCAGGCCTTTCTCTAGTCTTCCTCCTCCAGGGTGCCCACCCAGGATTCCCATTTCTGTTTAACGGAGTCAAAAGTGTTAGGGGAATTGAGTATGAGTGTTCTGTATATCTGTGAGAACCCTCCTTTCCCAAGTAAGTCTTGCAGGAGTCTGGCCTTGAAGGGATTGTATTCTGGGAGATCCATAGTGTCTCTTAGTAGCAGGATACTGTGTGTCTTAGCTGCAAGCATTTGTGAAATTGGGTGGAAGAGGAGGAGAATTGTGAGTGTAGATCTTAGAAGGATTTCATAGCTGATTCTCTCCAGACATCTCCTGAAGTGTGTTCCCTATTTTGTCCCATTTGGCAAATCCTTCCAGTTGTGAGACTTAAATAAACCGGCGCTCTGTCCTGAGTGGAATGTGTTGTGTAAGTTGCTTATTCCAACCCATCAATCGCAGTGCAGCCCGCCACTCCTGGACTACTTCTCTTGTGGGCTCAGAGGGTTGCTGGGGAAGTGGACCCTCAATTAGCACATGAAGGACATTTTCTAGTCCGAGCTGAGCCAGTTCCAGCCTGTATGTTGGGTCTCTACTGCCTCCATTGAGGCAGTCATTAATTACCAGGAGGTGTGAGACCCAATAACAAAGACAAATGTCCGCCATGCTGCTGTCATATGTCTGTGGGCAACACTTATTGAGCGCTATGCGAGGGGGACGTTCAGCCCATAGGAATGTCCAGATCTGGGCGGTGAGGGTTTGGAACTAGGTGGCAGGGATTTCCATCTGGAAATTCTGGAGGGTATAGAGAAAGCGAGGAAGGACCCTCATTTTGAAAATTGCCACCCGGCCTAGGATATGCAGCAGGAGTGGTCCCCAAGTGTGAAAGACCCATTTCACATGGGCCACTAGAGGGTTAATATTGAGGAACCATGTCAGCTCCGGGAAAACTAAGATATGAATGCCTCTGAGCCCCCTTAAAGTGGAACCAGAAGGGATTTGGCCCCACTGTTACAGAGACCTGATGCTTTTTTGTATAACAACAAAATCCATAATACCTGGAGGCCTGTTTCCGGAAGGTTGCAGAATTACAGAAGTATGTTGTTAGAGTATATGGAGATTCGGTCTTCCCCTTCCCAGTGCCAGCCCTGCAGCTGTGCATTTCAACAGATAAGTCGGGCCAGCGGGTTGATTGGTAGGGTAAAGAGGAGAGGTGATAGCAGGCAGCCTTGTCTTGTGCCCTTGTGAATTGGGAAGTGGTCCGAGAGCCTAGCGTTGATGCATGCTTGGTCCTGCGATGCAGCATAAAGAAGATAGACATATCAACAAAATTTGGAGCCTAGGCCCATGCACTGCAGTACGGCCTCTAGGAAGGGCCAGTCAATGGAGTCAAACACTTTCTCAAAATCTGCGAAGAGTTAAGCACATGGGTTTGGGATCTCTTACCTACAAGCCAGTGCAAGATGCAAGCATCAAATGCAGTATCAGATGCTGTGTCCCTGAATAAAGCCACTTTGATCTGGACGAACCAGGTCAGGGAGCACCTAGATGAGCTGTCAGGCCAGTATCTTGGTGAGGATTTTTAATTTGCCATTGATCAGGGAAATAGGCCTGTTTGAGGTGCATCGATCTCGGGGGTGTCCAGTTTTGTTAATGACTACTATGGTGGCCAAGTCTAAGCCCTTGGGGAATGTACTGTTAGACTTAGTCTCTAGGTAGAGGTCTAGCAGTCGAGCTGAGAGTATTTCACAGACTTTCGATAGTGTTCGAAGGGGAAACCATCAAGGCCAGGCATCTTACCTGTCGTCAGTTCGGCCAAACCGATCCGTTCTGCCAATCGGTCTCCGATTTGATCCAGCGTACGATGAAGCCAAACTCTTTCTGTTGAGAAAGAGACCGGGTTGGCAGAGGAATCAGGCAGTACGGAGATGGTTGTATCTGCTGGGGGGGCGGGCCGGGGGCTATACAAAGTACCATAGTAATTGGCAAAAGCTTATGCTATGCCGGAGGTTGTGCGTCACCAGTCGCCTATATGGTCCACAACTTCTGTGACTGTTCTTGAGAATATATCACCTGGTGGCCAGCCAGTGAAGCAGTTTACTGGATTTGTCTCCGTATTCATAGACACATTGGAGGGCGGCCCGCCAGTACTGTCGAGCCTCTTCCAGGGCTCAATGCCGTAGTGAGGCCTTGTCGAATTCCAGTTGCCTCAGGAGGGTAGGGAGGGGGGCATTCATACATTGTGTCTCCAGTCGAAGGATGGGGGTATTCTAGTTCAGCCATTTGGTACTGTTTCCCTTTTTCCGCGCGGTGGATGATGGATTTTGCTACTACTCTAATCACAACTTTGCTAGCATCCCAAAGGTTACCAACTGAGGTGACTGAGCTTTGGTTAGTATCAAAGTAAGCCTAAATCTCGATCTCTAGGTCCAGGTGTACTTGGAGTCAGATGAGTGCCAAGCATTAAGGCGCCAGAATGGCCGGTGTGTATGTTCAAGATTTCCTAGGTGCAGGAGTATTGGGGAGTAGTCTGATAGGCTCCACCACAGTAGTCTATAGTGCGTCCTTCGCTGGGAGTAGGATGAGGTAAATCCGGGACAGAGTCTTGTGTGCTGCTGAGGTGTGTGTGAATTTCTTTCCCTGTGAATGCCACGTTCTCCTAATGTTGCAGAGTCCCAGAGAGGACATCCAGGTTGTTAGGGATTTTGAGGTGTTTGGTCGGTGGGTTGTTTGGGTCGGACTGTGTTGAAATTGCAACCTATAATAGTGATACCAGTGGGGACGTCCAGGAGAGTCTTCCAGCCAGCGTCCAGAGTACTGTTAAGTGTGTGGGGTGGAAAGTAAAGACCAAGGAAATATATTGGTTACCCTCTAATGTGCCTCTGACCACAAAATCCCTTTATCCCAATCATCTGTTTGCAAAATTAACTGATCTCTCTAATCTTTAGGAATGCATTTACCAAGGTTATTGCTCCTGTTAACTTCCCTCTGAGAGTACTAAAGTTGTTGAACAATATATGTCTATTGAAAGCAAGTTCTTCAGTATGCTCCTGACATTTCCTACTTTACGAACAGAAAGAATTCTTAGCTGTTCCTTCTTGTCCTGGAGGGGTTAAGAAAGAAATCCTGTAACTTGTAAGTGCTGTCTCCTATGCCACAAGGTGATCATGTAGCACCTTTGAAATCTACTTCCACTGCTTATAAAACAAGAATTGGCAAAGCCATTAGGTTTTCTTAGGTGAAGTGTTCGGTAATGGTTGGGTGACTTTGTGTGCGCTGATCCCAGCTGTCCTAGAAAGAAAATCCCACAATGAAGCAGCATTTCGGGGTACAACAAAATAGAAGCAAGGAGTAGGGCCCCTTGGTTTACAGGCTGCATTCGCAGAGTTAAGTTGTACCCTCAAACAAAAGCGTTATGAACAGAAGGTAGAAGATGACATTTGTGTTGGAAGTGGTAAACTTAAAAAGTCACGCACAGCAACATTTGTACATATTGTTGTCAACGGGACAGCATTTTTGTTGTTTCCTTAAGAAAGCGCTATGTGGCCACCTGTCATTACAAAGGTGATGAGTGGTTAGCACTATGGTATGGCTCTTTGACAGGCTTAGGCATCCAAACAGCAATCATTTCCTAAACAAAAAAACAATCTGTAATTAAATTGTTGTATCAGCAATTTAAATTCATCCGGAGCTTACACTGCCTCTCAAGTGCAAGCTACACATCATGTTGCATCTACAGTCTGATAAGGATACTACTGATGCCCCAGAACCCAATAGAAACACAAATGAGACCACGCAATCATTAATGAAATGCCTTGGCTGTAAGGTACAGCTCATCCAAGCAATGGTAAACTATGGGGAACACACAAAAGCCAATCGCTGAAGGAGGCTGATCCAGAGACCGCTTTCTGTTCTACTTCTTAGATCTTGCATGCAGACAGCATTGAAGGTCTATAGTGAACAATATGATACATAGAAAGGGCTTTGGGACAGCTCCCAGCTCATGATTGGGTGACTTTCTTGTAGAAGTCAATTTCCTGCTCGATTCCTCTCTAATCTTTTTTTTTTTTTTTGTCTCACCACTGCACAGTAGCTTTACCATCCTTTTCATTGGATGAGTTGGATCCTTCCCAGTGTTTAATTTGTAAAATAAGTGAGAAGTGCCAGGGTCCAAGGAGGCTACTGCTACTTGCACTACTAAATGGAGCCACCATCGCTGCCAGTAAAAACCTTCCCCACTAAGCATCACAGTCCTACAAACGTGAACGTTGGACAATTCCTGGCCACTAAAAGGTGTAAGAATGGCCTGGAATGGTTTTAATGCATATTTAATTGTTAAACTGTTGTGCTCGGCTAGAGTAGTTAGAGCTAGCATGTGGTGGACAGTCCTAATTAAGAGACGGTGAAAAGTGCTGCTATACACCAGCACAATTTAAGCACTGAACCTTCCACTGCTGACATGATGGAACTAATTTTACTTCTAGCACTCCATTGGAGCACAAAGCTTTCCTTGAGTTCTACCCAAATGATCGCTGCCTCTTGCCACCCACATTCTCTCTTAGAATTTTGGATACTCTCCAGAAGTATAAGCTGCTGTTATAGTAACATGACTGGAAGTTTCTCAAAGCTTCAGATAGAGGAGCGAAATTCAGGTTGTGTGGTCTGGTGGGTGGTCTGAAAAGGACACGTTGCTGCACATAGCTGGCCATTGTGGAATGGAAAAATCTAGTGCCTGATTTCCTAAGCTCTTCTTACACAAAATACTCTTAACAGTAGTTGGATGGATATGAATGACTTAAAGAATGTTTTATCCCTATAGAAACACACATAAACCCCTTCTCACATAACAGCCTTCACCTCTCAAAGACAGCCCTCATCCTCCCCACACACCATATGTTTAGTCCTTTACACCATAGTGATTATTGAGAAGCCTTAAACTTGCAGTCCCCAATCTCCCTAACTTAAATAGGCCCAATTTCAGTTTGTGGTTCCTCCCCTTTCATAATCTTTGCCATCTGCAGAAGAGCCAACTGTCATGAGCCTGGAAGTTGTGGAGAGGTAAAAGGATCTGGAGTGGCAAGTATCTCCCTGCTTAAAGCATAGCTAGGTTGTCCTGTTTTCAGTGATTCTTATTTTGTGAATGTTAGTGGTGTTTTCTCACCGTTTCCCAAACCTTTTAAAATTAGTGCTTGTCAGTGTTTAATCAAGTGCCTAACCCCCAAAATAGACAACAACTGTGTTTTTCCAGTGTTTCGAAAACATGCTGTTTTTTGCATTGATTGCTATAAAGCACATTTTTAACTTAAAGGAGAAGTAATACAGCCAAGATTAGGTGGAGGCATCACACATAACATTGGGACATTTTGCAGCTTTCAATTCTGTTGGTTTATGGAAAGACTTGTCATGTTTGCACTACTATCCCATGTGCATGGTGATAGCACTCTTCTTACAGGTACCTGTCACTACACATTGCATTGAGTGTTTAAAGTGTGTGGTATGGGGCAGGTGACCTGCTATCACTACTGACTTGTTAGAAAAGGGTGCTGATGTATCAAAGGCTTTGGTCTCCAGATTCTTATAAGCCAGTCTTTCCAACAATCAGTGAAAGAATTAAACACTGCTGAAAGATCAAATCTGATTTTTATAGTCCCAGTTTCTCCACAGTGTATAACATAATTAGATCAGACCTAATACATGCTTCTAAACCCTGCACCTTTAATCCAGTTATACAGAACTGGCGGAAACAAAAACCAAAAAACCAATATTTTAGCGAGATCCCTAACAGAACTCAGGAAGAATAACCTTAGACCAGTCTTTTTTGCTTCTTCCCTGTATAAATAACAAAATTATATTGTGTTGGCCCCTTCAGAAGGCAATGCAAATTACTGATTGTTTCGCACTTTTCTTTCAATGAATGACATTTTAGTTTGTGGTTGTACAGATGTTTATCTGTGTTTACATGTTTATACTGATAAGGGCTGTTTCCCTTTTTTTGGTGGTGTTTTTATCAGTTAATATAGGTTTAAACCTGAAACAGGATAGCCTAAGCATAGAAAAGGGCGATTCCCCAAATTAATTCCAAGCTGGTCCATATGTAAAAGGGAGAATTTGTGGGCTATTTAAGGTTAGCCAGTTCAGTGGTAAAATGTTCCTGTTTTATGTCTCACATACACCTTAAGCTGGGAAAATTACAATGCACAGAATGAGGTTTGTGGGTCAGCTTGTTACTAACGATTTGATGTTTTTCTTGCTTCTCTCAGTTCCATGCTCTTGATTCAATGGCTTTTCCTCCCTGTTCTTGTTTTTATCCACCCTGGAGTATAGCCGCTGTCATCCTTTTCATTGGAAAAGTTGGATACTTCCACTTGTTAAAAGAGGGAGCTACTTTTTCATTTTGCTTCTAGTCCTCTCTGAAAGGCACAGCTTTCCTTGCTGTATCCCTCATCCACTCATTCCCCCAAACATTCTTGGCTCCCAGGCATTCTTGAGGCATCTGAGACCGTTGCTTGTTTGTGACCCCCTTTATCTCCTCTTTACATCCCATGCTTTTCTTTTTTAAATGTTTGTAAATTGAGAAGGCTTTGACTCTATCAGGCCCCTTACTTTTTTCATCACACACATACTTCAGTTTTCAATTTATTATTCTTAAATGGCTATTGGTCATTTCGAAATTTGCATGGACATTAAAAAAAGAAAGCCAAAATGGCTCCTACTGCATCCATGACTTATGTGCTCACTTCTGTGCATTTTTGCACGGCCACAGGGGAGTAGTTGATGCCATTGCCTGGGTGCAGTTCTCTCCATGCGGTGCCAGCCTCACTATGTCTCTGAAGTAAACAAGTCCCCGATGTTACTGCAGCAGGGCTTCAATCCTCCCCCACTGTACCCGTGTCCAGTGCAGGGATCTGAAAGAGACACGTTAGTGATAGATTCCTTACCTTAGAATATCCCCAGGCGTCAGGCTGGATCCGGAAAGTTTTGCGTAGCAGTACCCTTGCGCGTCGGTAGGCGGCGTCGTGCGGCTCCGCGTCCGTCGTCGGCGTCGTGATCGCCGGGATGACGTCGCGGGCAGTACTTAGACGCCGCCCCTGCGCGCTGACGTCAGTTCTTCTTTTTCCGCGCCAGCAAGCGCAGATCCGGGAAGAGCAGTGCCCTGGTCAATTTTTGACCATACTTTTTGGTGATTTTTTCACTGTTTTTTCCATCTTTAAGGTGTCGTAGGGATGCCCGGCTTCAAGCGATGCGGCGCCTGTGCGCGGATGATGTCCGTCACCGACCCGCATTGGGAGTGTCTCTTCTGCCTCGGCCGAGGCCACGACACCGAGTCTTGTCCCGAATGCCAGGCCCTCAACCCGAAAGCTTTGCGAGAGCGGTCTCGAAAGCTCCTCGAGGCCCGGCATTCGGCTCCACGGAGGCCCCGGTCGCGTGAGAGGTCCAGGGGTCGCTCGCGGAGTGCACACCGGTCGTCGGCGTCGAAGTCTTCTTCGTCCGGTAAGTCTAAGCACAAAAAGTCCAAGAAGCATCGTCGCTCTCGGACTTCGCCTCGCCGGTCTCGCGACTCGGCTGAGGCCCCTCCCGGCACCGTCCCCGCCCCCGCGGCCCCGGACTTGCCTGTGGAGTCGCCCCCGTCATACCCGCCCTTCCCGGGTTCGGGGCGGATCCGGCCAAGGTACAGGAGTTCCTGTCGGCCATGGCCCGCCTCTTCGGGCCTTCAGGCCCCTCCGGTGCGCCTTCGGGCCCCGCGGGCCCTGATGGGGTTGCTCCGGCGTCGCCGGCGGCTCCGGCCCCGGCGTCGCCCGGGCCTCCAGCCTCGATCCCGGCTCCGGCTTCGGCCCCGGCCTCGATCCCGGCTCCACAACCCCCATCGACGCCGGTCGACCTCACGACACCTCCGCCGGCGCCGATGTCTCCGGTGCCGTTCTCGACGCCGCCCTGGGCTCCGGGCGGCGTCGTCCCCAGTTCCTTCCGGCTCCGGACATGGACCCGGAGCGACGTCGCTCGACGCCAGCTCCGGCGCCGATGGGACCTTGGGTCCCAAATGTCCCTCCTCCTCCTTATTTTGAACCAGAGGAGGACCAGGAGGACTGGGAGGGGTCTGATGACCCTCTGACACGCAACTGTCAGTATGATGAGGACTGGACAGAGAGTCTAGGGAGGCCAGTGGTCTGGATACTTCTCCTGACACTGGCATGCTGTCTCCTCCCGTGGCTACGGAGGAGGGGGCCAATTTTGGTACGGTGTTGCGTAGGGCTGCTGGGGCCTTACGTCTCCAGCTCCCTACTTTGACGGTCAAGCCTAACATCTTGACAGAGGTGCTTCAGCCGGCAGCCTCCTCTGCGGAGACTGTGCTGCCGTTTAACGACGCCCTCACGGACGTTCTTTTGGGCGCCTGGTCCAAGCCCAACACAGGGGCTCCTGTGGATCGGAACGTGTCACGACGCCATCGCCCCGCTCCGGGCGACCCCCTGTTTCTTTCTGTCCACCCCACTCCTGAGAGCTTGGTTGTCCAAGCCTCCGCTTCCCAAACCGCCTTCCCTACCGCTCCTCCGGATAGGGAATCCAAACGCCTGGATCAGTTTGGGAAGAAAGGTTTTTCTTCCTCCAGTGCTGGCTTGCGGTCCGTTAACACCGCTTGTCTTTTGGGCCGATATACCCACTCTCTGTGGGATTCGGTGGCGGATGTTTTGCCCCAGTGCCCTGAGGAGGTCCAGGCACTGCTTTCCCGCGCCATTGCGGAAGGAAGGGATGCGGCCAAATACACTATCCGTTGTGGCCTTGACACCGCCGACTCGCTGGGCAGGTCGATTGCAACGACGGTGGCGCTCCGACGCCACGCCTGGCTGAGAACCACTGGTTTTTCAGGGGATGTCCAGAATACTCTCATGGACATGCCCTTTGATGGAAGTCGGTCTTTTTTGGGTCCAAAGCAGACCATGCGTTGGAGCGCTTTAAGGACTCACGGGCTACTGCCAAGTCCCTGGGCCTTTCTGCTACACGCCCTCCGCTGCCTTCTGCTTTTCGCCCCTATCGTGGCCACGGTAGGGCGCCCCTTCACGTCAGCAGCCCAGCCACCGGCCCGCGCAGCAGGCGTCTTCGCGTGGCCGAGGACGTGGATTCCGCCGTGGCGGATCGGGCAACCAGCGTGCGGGTCAGGCCACCACCTCCAACCCGTCCGCGGCCTCCAAGCCCTCCTAGTCCCTCCTTTCAGGTGCACGGCACGCCAGTAGGGGCAGGGTCCGCCATCACCTTCCCCACTGGCGCACCATCACCTCGGACAGGTGGGTCTTGGACATTGTCCGAAGGGGCTACTCCCTCCCCTTCGAGACCACCCCCAGCCATGCCACCTCAATTCCACCGCATGTCAGGGGATCACTTGGTGCTTCTACAGAAGGAAGTCACGGCCCTCTTGACCAAGAGGGCCATCGAGCATGTTCCGACCCCAGAAGTAGGGCGTGGTTGCTACTCCCACTACTTTCTGGTGCCCAAAAGGACAAGGAGGACATGCGTCCTATCTTGGACCTCCGGAACGTCAATCGCTTCCTCCGGAAGGAGAAGTTCAAGATGCTCACCCTAGCTCAGGTCTTGACTGCCCTCGACCCTGGAGACTGGTTGGTAGCGTTGGACTTGCAGGACGCGTATTTCCACATCCCCGTCCTGCCGGCCCACCGGCGTTACCTTCGGTTCACGGTAGGCCCCGAGCATTTTCAGTTCACCGTGCTCCCCTTTGGCCTTACAAGTGCCCCTCGGGTGTTCACGAAAGTGATGGCGGTGGTCGCAGCTCATCTGCGCCGGGCAGGGGTTTCAGTCTTCCCCTACCTCGACGACTGGCTGCTGAAGGCGGGCTCGTCCCAGGCAGTCGTCTCCCACCTCCAGACTACGGCCGAACTCCTGCACTCGCTGGGGTTCTCCATCAATGTGCCGAAGTCGCATCTGATTCCTTCTCCACAGCTCCTTTTCATCGGAGCAGTTCTGGACACGACGCAGTTTCGGGCCTATCCTCCCGAACGGCGAGTCCGGGATATTCAGGCTATGATTCCGATCTTTCGGCCTTTATCCTGGGTTTCGGTAAGGATGACCCTGAGGCTGCTGGGCCTCATGGCCTCCTGCATCCTGCTGGTCAATCATGCCAGATGGCATATGCGGGCTCTGCAGTGGGACCTGAAGTTCCAGTGGGCGCAGCACCAGGGCAACCTGTCCGATCACGTCCAGATCTCGGAGGGGACTGCAAAACAGTTGCAGTGGTGGCTCTCGAACCGGCAATGGGTCATGGGCAGATCCCTCTCCCTTCCCCAGCCAGAGCATACAGTTGTGACGGACGCGTCCCTTCTGGGATGGGGCGGTCACATGGGAGAGGCGGAGATCAGAGGCCTCTGGTCTCCGGCGGAGTCCCGGCTCCATATCAACCTTCTGGAGCTCCGGGCGATCCGGCTTGCACTCAAGGCATTCCTTCCCTCTGTCAAAGGGAAGGTAGTGCAGGTGTTCACAGACAACACCACCGCCATGTGGTACTGCAACAAACAGGGCGGGGTGGGGTCTTGGACCCTTTGTCAGGAGGCTCTGCGCCTCTGGACATGGCTGGAACATCAGGGCATGTTCCTGATGGTTCAACACCTGGCAGGTTCTCTGAACGCCAGGGCGGACGAACTCAGCCGCAGGTGCATGATGGATCACGAATGGCGTCTTCACTCGGCAGTGGCGCAAGGACTCTTTCTACAGTGGGGAGAGCCTTGGTTAGATCTATTCGCCACCGACGAGAACGCGCAATGTCATCAGTTCTGCGCGTTGGAATTTCCAAGGCGGCACTCGCTCGGCGACGCTTTTCGTCGCGAGTGGAGTTGCGGTCTGTTGTACGCCTTTCCGCCTATACCACTTCTACCCAGAGTGTTGAAGAAGATTCGGCACGACCGGGCCCAAGTCATTCTTGTGGCTCCGGACTGGGCTCGAAGAGTTTGGTATCCCGAGCTACTCAATATGAGCATAGATCCCCCGATCCGTCTGCCTCTTCGGGAGGATCTTCTGTCGCAGCAGCAGGGGACGGTCCTCCACCCGAACCTGTCCAGTCTACACCTGCTTGCGTGGAGATTGAGCGGCGGCAGTTGATTCCTTTCGACTTGCCTCCCGAAGTTTGTGATGTGATTCTGGCAGCCAGGCGTCCCTCCACTAAGGTGGTATACGCCTGCAGGTGGAACAAATTTGTGGCATGGTGCACAGCAAAGGCTGTGGATCCCCTTTCTGCCCCTCTTTCTGAGGTCCTTCTGTTCCTTCTCTCTCTGGCCCAACAGGGTTCTGCCCTGGGTACCGTCAAGGGTTATCTTTGTGCTATCTCGGCCTTCCTCAGGCTCCCTGATCAGCCCTCCCTTTTCAAGTCCCCTGTTGTTAACAGGTTCTTAAAAGGCATTACTCACCTCTTCCCTCCTGTTCCGTTTGTAATGCCTCAGTGGGACTTGAACTTGGTTCTTACCTTTTTAATGTGCGCTCCCTTTGAGCCTCTGCATAACTGTCCTCTTCGTCTTCTGACTCTAAAGGCAGCCTTTCTGGTGGCCATCACCTCCGCTCGGCGGGTGAGTGAGCTCCAGGCTCTTTCTTGCAAACCTCCCTTTCTGTCTGTTCATCCAGACAAGGTTGTTCTTCGGACGCGTCCGTCCTTCTTGCCAAAGGTGGTTACTGCTTTCCACATTGGGCAGACCATCACTTTGCCCACCTTCTTTCCGCCTCCGCATCCTTCCAGAGAGGAAGAGCGGCTCCACCGTCTGGACCCAAAACGTGCGCTCTCCTTCTATATCGACCGCACGAAACACTTCCGGGTGGATGACCAGCTCTTTGTTGGCTACGTGGGCGCCAAAAAGGTCGGGCGGTGCACAAGAGGACCATCTCCCGCTGGGTTACCTTGTGCATCAAGACCTGCTATTCTTTGGCTAAGAAGGAGCCTCCTGTTGGGCTGCGTGCCCATTCCACCAGGGCAACGGCTGCTACCACGGCCTTGGGCCGCGGTGTTCCGCTGCCGGTTATCTGTCAGGCAGCTACGTGGGCCTCGCTGCACACGTTTACTAAGCATTACTGCCTTGACAGTCAGGTCCGGAGGGACGGCTTCTTTGGCCGTTCTGTCCTCCAGGACTTCCTTGTCTGATCTTTGTTCGCAGACCCACCACCGGGGTTGGTATTGCTGGGGTATCTATTCTAAGGTAAGGAATCTATCACTAACGTGTCTCTTTCAGATGCACAAGTTACTAACTTGTGTAACGATATATCTGTAAGAGACAGTAGTTAGTGATAGATTCACTACCGCCCCACCCATCCTCCCCGTTCTGCGAACTGATTTCTAGGGTTAAGGACATCCCTTTCAGGGCCCTAGTATTTTTCAGACACCTGTGTCAGCTTCTTGCATGGCTCTGCGTTCCTGGCGCGGAAAGTCGTGTACAGAACTGACGTCAGCGCGCAGGGGCGGCGTCTAAGTACTGCCCGCGACGTCATCCCGGCGATCACGACGCCGACGACGGACGCGGAGCCGCACGACGCCGCCTACCGACGCGCAAGGGTACTGCTACGCAAAACTTTCCGGATCCAGCCTGACGCCTGGGGATATTCTAAGGTAAGGAATCTATCACTAACTACTGTCTCTTACAGATATATCGTTACACAAGTTAGTAACTTGTGCGTTAGGTTACTTGGGGGCCTCTTGGCTTTCTGAATGGACTGATGTCGGCGAAGTGACAACGGAGCTCAGGGAAGAGAGGCCACCATGTTCAGCGTCCTTACCTATTGAGCTTTTCTAAATGTTTCTTCTTAGAAGGTGCCTTAAGCCCCTTACCATCTACTATTTTACTATTCTTCATAGAAGGGGACTCTATCTGACTTCAAAATTCCACCCCATTAATTGCATTGGGAGCATTTTCCTTGAACTCACCTTTCTTTTCTTTAGCTTTTTCGTCAAAAATATTTTTGGGTGGATTGCCCACCATATCAAGACATTCCCACCTGTCTGGAGTGCATCTCTGTATTGTGATAGGACCGCCTGCCTAAGCGACTCCCTTTGCACCAATGAAGTTTACAGAGCGGCATCATGTTTAAAGTTCAAAGTGAGAGTTTATTTTTACTGAACAAAAAGTGAATGATCCCAGTTCGCAGGTACCTTTATCCCTCCGCGTTTGGGCTAATACACTTCCTCCCCGAGTATAAGCCAGTAAAATGAGTAACAGCTGCCCTGCCCTCAGGCAGAATGACCATCACTCTGACCCTGTGATTCTGTGGTGGATGAACTGCTGGGTCAGAAGATACTACAAGCAGACGATCTGCTGACGGTAACCTGTAGGTTTAGCATACTTTAAAGAAAATAGGGGCACTGTAGAGTGACAGGAACGCCAGTTTACAGCATTAACACTCAGTTCGCCCTGATCCACCACACCCTAAATAGGGCCCTTAATCTGTTGGAAAATGAAATCCTTAATTTCCTCTTCCTGTGAAGCAATAAGTACCTCCTGTGATCTACCCGCAACCTCTTTGACAGAATGGCATGGCATCTAAATACATGCCGTAAAAGACCAATATACCTATCCAAACTAGATAGACTAAATCTGAAAGAGACACGTTAGTGACAGATTCCTTACCTTAGAATATCCCCAGGTGTCAGGCTGGATCCGGAAAGTTTTTGCGTAGCAGTACCCTTGCGCGTTGGTAGGCGGCGTCGTGCGGCTCCGCGTCCGTCGTCGGCGTCGTGATCGCCGGGATGACGTCGCGGGCAGTACTTAGACGCCGCCCCTGCGCGCTGACGTCAGTTCTTCTTTTTCCGCGCCAGCAAGCGCAGATCCGGGAAGAGCAGTGCCCTAGTCATTTTTTGACTAACTTTTTTGGTGAATTTTTCACTGTTTTCTTCAATCGACTCCAAGGTGTCGTAGGGATGCCCGGCTTTAAACGTTGCGACGCCTGTGCTTGGATGATGTCCATCACAGACCCGCATCTGGATTGTCGATTCTGCCTCGGGCGAGACCACGACACGAAGTCGTGTTCCGACTGCCGGTCCCTAAACCCGAAAGCTTTGCGAGAGCGGTCTCGAAAGCTCCTCGAGGCCCGGCAGTCGGCTCCGCGCCACACCAAGCCCCGGTCGCTTGAGAGGTCGAGGGGTCGGTCGCGGAGTCCTCGCCGGTCGTCGGGATCCAAGTTTTCGTCGTCCGGTAAGTCTAAACACAAGAAGTCCAAAAAGCATCATCGCTCTAGGACTTCGCCTCGCCGATCTCGCGACTCGGCTGAGGCCCCTCCCGGCACCGTCCCCGCCCCCGCGGCCCCGGACATGCCTGTGGAGTCGCCCCCGCAATACCCGTCCTTCCCGGGTTCGGGGCGGATCCGGCCCAAGTACAGGAATTCCTGTCGGCCATGGCCCGCCTCTTCGGGCCTCAAGGTCCCTCCGGTGAGCCTTCGGGCCCCGCGGGCCCTGAGTGGAGTTGCCCCGGCGTCGCCGACGACTCCGGTCCCGGCGTCGCTCGTGCCTCCAGCCTCGGTCCCGGCTCCGGCCCCGGCCTCGATCCCGGCTCCGGTGGTACCGCAACCCCCATCGACGCCGGTCGACCTGACCACGCCTCCGCCGGCGCCGATGTCTCCGGTGCCGTTCCTGACGCCGCCCGGGGCTCCGGGCGGCGTCGTCCCCATGTACTCTCCGGCTCCGGACATGGAGCCGGACTGACGTCGCTCGACGCCGGTTCCGGCGCCGATGAGACCTTGGATCCCAAATGTCCCTCCTCCTCCTTATTTTGAACCGGAGGAGGACCAGGAGGACTGGGAGGGGTCTGAGGACCCTCTGGCACAACAGTGTCAGTATGATGAGGACTGGGCAGAGGAACTAGGGGATGCCAGTGGTCTAGATACTTCCCCTGACACTGGCATGCTGTCTCCTCCCGTGGCTACGGAGGAGGGAGCCAATTTTGCAACGGTGTTGCGTAGGGCAGCTGGAGCCTTAAATCTCCGACTCCCTACGGTGACGGTCAAGACTAATCTCTTGACAGAAGTGCTTCAGCCGGCAGCCTCCTCCTTGGAGACTGTGCTGCCGTTCAACGATGCACTAACTGACGTTCTTTTGGGCGCCTGGTCCAAGCCCAACACAGGGGCTCTTGTGGATAGGAACGTGTCCCGACGCCATCGCCCAGCTCCGGGCGACCCCTTGTTTCTCTCTGTCCACCCCACTCCTGAGAGCTTGGTTGTCCAAGCCTCGGCTTCCCAAACCGCCTTCCCTACCGCCCCTCCGGATAGGGAATCCAAACGCCTGGATCAATTTGGGAAGAAGGGTTTTCTTCCTCCAGTGCTGGCTTGCGGTCCATCAACACCGCTTGTCTTTTGGGCCGATATACCCACTCCTTGTGGGATTCGGTGGCGGCTGTTTTGCCCCAGTGTTCTGAGGAGGTCCAGACACTGCTTACCCGCGCCATTGCGGAAGGAAGGGATGCGGCCAAATACACCATACGTTGTGGCCTTGATACCGCCGACTCGCTGGGCAGATCTATTGCAACGACGGTGGCGCTGCGTCGCCACGCCTGGCTGAGAACCACTGGTTTTCGGGTGATGTCCAGAATACACTCATGGACATGCCCTTTGATGGAGTCGGTCTTTTTGGTTCCAAAGCAGACCATGCGTTGGAGCGTTTTAAGGACTCACGGGCTACTGCCAAGTCCCTGGGCCTTTCTGCTACACGCCCTCCGCTACCTTCTGCTTTTCGCCCCTATCGTGGCCACGGAAGGGGCGCCCAGTCACGTCAGCAGCCCAGCCACCGGCCCGCGCAGCAGGCGTCTTCGCGTGGCCGAGGACGTGGATACCGCCGTGGCGGTTCGGGCAACCAGCGTGCGGGTCAGGCCACCACCTCCAACCCGTCCGCGGCCTCCAAGCCCTCCTAGTCCCTCCTAGTCCCTCCTTTCAGGTGCACAGCACGCCAGTAGGGGGCAGGGTCCGCCATCACCTTCACCACTGGCGTCCCATCACCTCGGACAGGTGGGTCTTGGACATTGTCCGAAGGGGCTACTCCCTCCCCTTCGAGACCACCCCCCCAGCCATGCCACCTCAATTCCACCGCATGTCAGGGGATCACTTGGTACTTCTGCAGAAGGAAGTCACGGCCATCTTGGCCAAGAGGGCCGTCGAGCATGTTCCGACCCCAGAAGTAGGACGTGGTTGCTACTCCCACTACTTCCTGGTGCCCAAAAAGGACAAGGAGGACATGCGTCCTATCTTGGACCTCCGGAACGTCAATCGCTTCCTCCGGAAGGAGAAGTTCAAGATGCTCACCCTAGCTCAGGTCTTGACTGCCCTCGACCCTGGAGACTGGTTGGTAGCGTTGGACTTGCAGCACGCCTATTTCCACATCCCCGTCCTGCCGGCCCACCGGCGTTACCTTCGGTTCACGGTAGGCCTCGAGCATTTTCAGTTCACCGTGCTCCCCTTTGGCCTTACCAGTGCCCCTCGGGTGTTCACGAAAGTGATGGCGGTGGTCGCAGCTCATCTGCGCCGGGCAGGGGTTTCAGTCTTCCCCTACCTCGACGACTGGCTGCTGAAGGCGGGCTCGTCCCAGGCAGTCGTCTCCCACCTCCAGACTACGGCCGAACTCCTGCACTCGCTGGGGTTCTCCATCAATGTGCCGAAGTCGCATCTGATTCCTTCTCCACAGCTCCTTTTCATCGAAGCAGTTCTGGACACGACGCAGTTTCGGGCCTATCCTCCCGAACGGCGAGTCCGGGATATTCAGGCTATGATTCCGATCTTTCAGCCTTTATCCTGGGTTTCGGTACGGATGACCCTGAGGCTGCTGGGCCTCATGGCCTCCTGCATCCTGCTGGTCAATCATGCCAGATGGCATATGCGGGCTCTGCAGTGGGACCTGAAGTTCCAGTGGGCGCAGCACCAGGGCAACCTGTCCGATCACGTCCAGATCTCGGAGGGGACTGCAAGACAGTTGCAGTGGTGGCTCTCGAACCGGCAATGGGTCATGGGCAGATCCCTCTCCCTTCCCCAGCCAGAGCACACAGTTGTGACGGACGCGTCCCTTCTGGGATGGGGCGGTCACATGGGAGAGGCGGAGATCAGAGGCCTCTGGTCTCCGGCGGAGTCCCGACTCCATATCAACCTTCTGGAGCTCCGGGCGATCCGACTTGCACTCAAGGCATTCCTTCCCTCTGTCAAAGGGAAGGTAGTGCAGGTGTTCACAGACAACACCACCGCCATGTGGTACTGCAACAAACAGGGCGGGGTGGGGTCGTGGACCCTCTGTCAGGAGGCTCTGCGCCTCTGGACATGGCTGGAACATCAGGGCATGTTCCTGATGGTTCAACACGTGGCAGGTTCCCTGAACGCCAGGGCGGACGAACTCAGCCACAGGTGCATGATGGATCACGAATGGCGTCTTCACTCGGAAGTGGCGCAAGGACTCTTTCTACAATGGGGAGAGCCTTGGTTAGATCTATTCGCCACCGAAGAGAACGCGCAATGTCATCAGTTCTGCGCGTTGGAATTTCCAAGGCGGCACTCGCTCGGCGACGCTTTTCGTCGCGAGTGGAGTTGTGGTCTGTTGTACGCCTTTCCGCCTATACCACTTCTACCCAGAGTGTTGGAGAAGATTCGGCACCACCGGGCCCAAGTCATCCTTGTGGCTCCGGACTGGGTTCGAAGAGTTTGGTATCCCGAGCTACTCAGTATGAGCGTAGATCCCCCGATCCGTCTGCCTCTTCGGGAGGATCTTCTGTCGCAGCAGCAGGGGATGGTCCTCCACCCGAACCTGTCCAGTCTACACCTGCTTGCGTGGAGATTGAGCGGCGGCAGTTGATTCCTTTCGACTTGCCTCCCGAAGTTTGTGATGTGATTCTGGCAGCCAGGCGTACCTCCACTAAGGTGGTATACGCCTGCAGGTGGAACAAATTTGTGGCATGGTGCACAGCAAAGGCTGTGAATCCCCTTTCTGCCCCTCTTTCTGAGGTCCTTCTGTTCCTTCTTTCTCTGGCCCAACAGGGTTCTGCCCTGGGTACCATCAAGGGTTATCTTTGTGCTATCTCGGCCTTCCTCAGGCTCCCTGATCAGCCCTCCTTTTCAAGTCCCCTGTTGTTAACAGGTTCTTAAAAGGCATTACACACCTCTTCCCTCCTGTTCCGTTTGTAATGCCTCAGTGGGACTTGAACTTGGTTCTTACTTTTTAATGTGCGCTCCCTTTGAGCCTCTACATAACTGTCCTCTTCGTCTTCTCACTCTGAAGACAGCCTTTCTGGTGGCCATCACCTCCGCTCGGCGGGTGAGTGAGCTCCAGGCTCTATCTTGCAAACCTCCCTTTCTGTCTGTTCATCCAGACAAGGTTGTTCTTCGGACGCGTCCGTCCTTCTTGCCAAAGGTGGTTACTGCCTTGCACATTGGGCAGACCATCACTTTGCCTACCTTCTTTCCGCATCCTTCCAGAGAGGAAGAGAGGCTCCACCGTCTGGACCCAAAACGTGCGCTCTCCTTCTATATCGACCGCACAAAACACTTCCGGGTGGATGACCAGCTCTTTGTTGGCTACGTGGGCGCCAAAAAGGTCGGGCGGTGCACAAACGAACCATCTCCCGCTGGGTTACCTTGTGCATCAAGACCTGCTATTCTTTGGCTAAGAAGGAGCCTCCTGTTGGGCTGCGTGCCCATTCCACCAGGGCAACGGCTGCTACCACGGCCTTGGGCCGCGGTGTTCCGCTGCCGGTTATCTGTCAGGCAGCTACGTGGGCCTCGCTGCACACATTTACAAAACATTACTGCCTTGACAGTCAGGTCCGGAGGGACGGCTTCTTTGGCCGTTCTGTCCTCCAGGACTTCCTTGTCTGATCTTTGTTCGCAGACCCACCACCGGGGTTGGTATTGCTGGGGTATCTATTCTAAGGTAAGGAATCTGTCACTAACGTGTCTCTTTCAGATGCACAAGTTACTAACTTGTGTAACGATATATCTGTAAGAGACAGTAGTTAGTGACAGATTCCTACCGCCCACCCATCCTCCCCGTTCTGCGAACTGATTTCTAGGGTTAAGGACATCCCTTTCAGGGCCCTAGTATTTTTCAGACACCTATGTCAGCTTCTTGCATGGCTCTGCGTTCCTGGCACGGAAAGTCGTGTACAGAACTGACGTCAGCGCGCAGGGGCGGCGTCTAAGTACTGCCCGCGACGTCATCCCGGCGATCACGACGCCGACGACGGACGCGGAGCCGCACGACGCCGCCTACCGACGCGCAAGGGTACTGCTACGCAAAAACTTTCCGGATCCAGCCTGACGCCTGGGGATATTCTAAGGTAAGGAATCTGTCACTAACTACTGTCTCTTACAGATATATCGTTACACAGTAACTTGTGCCTTAATCTTAAAGCCCACTTCCGAGGGTTCTACTGGTTGTAAAAGTCCCAGAGCCCTAATTACAGCGAGGTACAGGGCCCTTAACAACCAGTGTAGCCCTCAGCAGCGGGGAATGAGACTATTAGAACATTCCACCCACTGAGGGCAGAGTTTTCGAAATGAAAGAGAGAGAGAAACAGAAAGGCAAACATTTGAATGTTGAAGCAAAAGGCTTATACCGGCCATTATTAACCTGAGTCACTTCATTGTCTTCAGGGACGCTCTCAAGATCCCAGTGTTGCAGTTACCAATATAAGCACTTAAAAACTGGCCACCCCATCTTTAACCCTTATGTATTCACATTTAAACGTTTTTTTTCCAGTTCATCATGGCTAACAACAATCTACAATTTTTTGTTCTGAAATATTTCCCCGGCGTTTGGGGACAAGAAAGGAGAAGGGAAACAGAGCATATGAGCGCCTCGATGCCGCCCTTGATGATCCGTCCAAAAGTTGATGCCAAGCACGCACTGCTCCAGAAACCGAGTAAACTACAAGTCTCTCTTGACGCCAGGATGCTTGTGAGTCAAAGAAAGTCTTTTAGTTTTCACAAAATCAAAGATGCCCAAACAATTAAACCTCAGAAAGGGCTGTTGAACGAGAATCAAACTACTTTACACTGAAAAGTACATATTCACGTAACCAACCCAAACTGGTTAAGCTCACATCATAAAAAGTACAAAATGAAAAATGTAAATTATGAAGCAGCTTTTCAGAATATACACAACTTAACCAAATCTTAAAAATTAGAGTTAGCAATTCCAAACCTGTTAACAAGAAAAATATTCAGCTCATACAATACAGTCTGAAAAGAACAATCTTTTTCTAATTATGATAATCTTTTTTGCGTGATTCCTTATAAAACCATTGCAATAATATACACAATAAAACATTAGTAAAATTCATAAAACATGCATAATAAATCGTAAACATTAAAACAATTCCATTAATAAAAATTCATACAATGTGCATAATAAATCGTAAACATTAAACAATTCCATCCTCACAGCAAGAAGCCCATTTAAATGAGATGTTTATAGAGGATTGCAAGAAGGCGAAAGGGTCGCCCTTCCTGCTATAGCTTGAAATGGTCTAAAATTAGCCCCTAGATCTGCTCTGTGGCCTAAAAATAGTCTAAAATTAGCACCTGGTACAGGAAGCCAGATTGATCGGCTGCGAAATGATGTTGGTGGCTTATGCCCAAAGAACGGGGTCTATTGTCAAATATTAATACGGCTCCCAGTGGCTACAGATTTACATTGAAGGGAAACCCCTGCTGCGGCCCATGTATCGGAAAGTGCCACTGCCGAGGATAAAGCGCAATTACGTTGCAGCAGTAACGTGCATGTACTGCAGCAAAGGCGCCGTGGGAGTTTTACTTGTTGAGTGTTCCATCCACCTGACTAACATAAATAACCCACAACCGAATATAAATAATGAACCACATATCGGGGCAGGAGCAGAATGTTATGATAAAAATTATCGACATTTAAAGTGTGGGTGCAGCTGGTTCACTGAATAAGGTGTTTGAAAGGCCGCGTGTGCCTTGCCGCCTATACCAACTAAGGGCTAGTGATGAAGGAAGTGCAGTGAGTATATTTGGTATATAGTACTGTTTTTTAATCTGTTTTTTAATTTGTCATCTCCCTCCACTGCAACAGCTGGACCCTTGCCTCAATCTTTTTCCTGACTCTCTGAAAGAATGGTACCAATGCGCAATTCAACCTGACGTCCATTGGCATAAAGCAAGCCAACACTGCCTCCCTGCATGACCCTATGCCTTGCTCATTCCATAGTTTTAGCAGGAGCTCACGCTGTTCCCCCATTAATGAGGTACACAGAGGATGTGAATAATATCTTCCTGGTCGCATAGCCAGCACTTATCGTGTGCTTCACTTCAAATCCATACAGGATAGTGCCTTGAGATCAGTAGTGCCCCCAGCCTGTATTTCAGGAACGGTACCTTGGCCCACTCATTATAGGGTTCGCTTTGGTAACCCTGGAGTTTCAGCCTGGTAAAGTTTTGCAACTTCATCCAGCCGTGTTTGCGTTGAGACAAGGCGTCCTTGTCCTCAAGCAGTGACTGCAACTGTGTGCTTGATTTAACCAGCTTTTTGAACTCCAGATGACTAACGGATAAGTCCCAAGCGCTGGTTAAGTCAATGAATGTGTAACGTAACTGGTGCTCATGTAAAGCGCTCTGATACCTGATACTTTCGGGTCAAGTTCGCGCTCTATAAAACTCCGGGGGAAAAAAAAAGAGTACTCAGTGCCTGTAGGAGATAAACCCTAGCTGGGGAACAAGGCCTTGCTTCTAGATGGGATCAGAAATAGTGTCCCAGGGAACCCTTTTTTGACAATTTAAGTTTGTGGGAGCACACCATCAAGGCCACCTTCGGTGCTAATGTTTGTTTGACAATCCCGAACTCCAATCTAATCTGGGCAGTTGAGGAGTTGGAGGTTAGCTGAAAAGTTGATCTGTGTACCTTAAGAAGCATCTTATCGAGTATTGCGCTATCTTGCCCCCTAATAGCCTCGCTTCCATAGGTCAGGGTTGGAAGTACCTTTGCCTGGGCCAGCTGCAAGATCGGCGTTAGCGATCAGCGATGAACCTTTCAGCTTTCTGGTGAGTGACCTTATGCTGAAGGCCAGAGCGTTGCCCTTCCTCCTAATTTCTTCAAGCTGTTCGCTGTAGTTTCTGTTCTTGTTGAAGTGAACTCCCAGATAGTTGAAGCTTTTTGCCAGGCCTAATTTGTCCTTTTGTCCAGGAACCACAATGGCTTTTGAGTTCTAGGACCATGTATTGATAAGATTTTCGTTTTTTTCGTATTGATTTTGAGTCTGTTCCTGGAGGAGTAGGATAGGGTAGCATCCAAAAGGCATTGCAAACCAATCTTGGTTCTGCTGATCACGACAAGATAATCTGCGTATAGCAGATTCGAGAGATGGAAACCTCCTAATTTAGGCAAATGAGCATTGACTGCATTAAGAGTCTGAGTAAGATCTGATAGGAACAGGTTGAATAATGTGGGGGCAAGGACGCAGCCATGCTTAAGGCCTTGCATGGTTTTAATTGGCCTAGATAGTCAAGTGCCATCACCAGTTCTTATTCAGATCCATGGTTTGGTGTGCAGGAGTTCGAGGGCCCCTTAATAGGCCGGCCGAGATGTTTAAGTTGACCAGTTTCGGCCACAGCTTCCCCCGGTCTGCCCATAAATGCGGACTTGTAATCAATAAAAGCCAGGTAGACTGGGAGGGAATGGATCTTTGCCCAATCGGTCAATTGGGAAATTGTGATGATGTTTACTGAGGTTCCAGTATTCTTGGTGCAGCCAGTTTGATTTGGCAGAATGATTGTATTTGCCTCAGCCCACAGCTGCAGCTCCTCCAGTACCACCCCTGCAAAGTATTTTACGTCATCGATTAGGGCTACTAAATCGTTGTTCCCGGGGAACCCGTATCACCCCCCTTTGAAGACCAGTGCCAAGATTGAACCTTGCCATGAGAGGGGGGCGTATACGGTTGAACTTTAAAAGATGGTGGAGAAGAGAGGAGTAAGCTGTTCTGCCCAAAATGTAGGATCCTCCTTGTAGATGGCAGGAGGAATTCCATTCCGGCCTGGAGCCCCCTCCCTGTGACCCTTTGCAATGTGTTTCGAGACACTGCTTGTGGAGACATTACACCATGTTGATTTTTGCTCATATCCCGTAGGTTCCTTTGGCACAGGTTTTATATGGGCCAGGCCATCTAACTGAACGCTAGCTTGACCTGACTTTGGCGGCAGATTAAAGTGATAGAACAAGCATTGGTGCCAAGTTGACTTGGAGATGCTCAAAGAAGCCACATTTGGCAGATGTCTGCCAACTCCATTTACGGTCCTCCAAAAGTTTGTGGAGTTGGTTTTAATGTCATGCAGCAGTGTTGCCCAGAAGGTTCCATTGCTCCCTTTATTTGTTTTTTTTTCTTCTCAGTTTGTAATATTTTTCTCACCTCTCATATGCATTGTAGTATAGTAAGGTCCATTGGTGCCCTTTTGAGTGCTCTCCACAGATGAATTGCCCTACTTTTGGCCCTTTTTAATGCGTTGTTTACTCGCCCTGGAGGGAGGGCCTCATGATGTGCTTGATGTATTTTCTTGGCCCGAACTGGCTTGGCGTGCAGATTGGATAAGTCTGATGTGAACCTTTCCCATCCAGTCAAGGGGACTTCTAACCTGAGTGTGTTTGCAGCTCTTTGTTTAGCTTCTAGTGCCAATGCAGGGAACTACTCAATAGTACATCTGATACATTTGAGGTTGTTTGTCTGCACATCAAATCCTTGATCGGCCACAAATGCATAGTCCTACAGGCTTATGTCGAGGGTTATCTCATGTGGTCGGTGATTGCTTTCCTGTTTCTCCCTAAGACGATAAGAGGAAATGGTGTTCAACAAAGGGAGACTCGCAAAAGAATGATCAATTAGAAATGCCCCAAGAGATGTTAAACATGAGAGGCCTGCTGATTTGTCTTTGGAAATCCGTCCATTTAGAGCTTTGAGGCCTAGATGCTTGAGGTTGCCTTGTAAGGACTTTCCTTTCTTGTCCTCTTTGTGCCACCCGGGAATATCCTGAGATGGAATCATCCACATGCTGTGTTGCGCCTCAGTAACCTCGGAGGCAAGTAGTGCACTCATTTCCACATATTAAAATCCCCAGACATGATGAGGTCATTGTTGGGACTCTCAGACTGTAGGCCTGTTGTAATGTCGACTAGCTTGTCGGAGAGCTGAGTCCTTGATCTGGCATTTGGATGAATATACACATTTATCAAAGTAATAGTCTTGGGATGGTTATTTGGTGTATTGAGCATAATTTCTACTACCTGTAGTCCTGGATCGTTACTGACCTGTTCACTGCATTCAATTGCCCTGGAGGCTAAGATATAATTTGCAAGACAGCCCTTACTGTGGCCATTCCTTCTATCTCTGGCTGCTGGAATTAAATGGTTGGTATAACCCTCCAGGTTAAGTGCCATCTGTGCCCATGTCTCTTGTAGGAGGACTACATCAAACAAACATAAATAATGGAGTAATGGAGAATTTCAGGGTCTTCAAACTTATTGGCCAGGCCTTTGTTGTTCCAGGAACATACCTTTAGCACCCAATCCATAGGGTCAGCAGCAAGTGTGCTTTGTCATCATAAGAGTCTGGTTGTGTTCAGCGCACTCGACAGCCAGCCCCATTTAGCTGTCGCTTCAAGACCAGGAGCGGGCCTATCCAGCTGTCTGCCATTTTTAGAGTTAAAGAGTTTGGGGATCTGCTGAGGGCATTTCTTAGGACCGAGTAAACTGGTCTAAGTTGAGTCGAGAAAGTACATTCTTCATTGAGCACTCCAGAAAATGTGGATATCCCAAGGTCCTTGGAGCAGTGAATATAATCCTCCAGTCTGTAAAAGTCTCTGCGTTTTTCAAGACCTTCTGTGCTTGTTTGGAGGAGCGCCAGGTTACCTTTGTCGTTTCGTTGCTCTGTCCTGGGCCCGGGTTAATGAACTCTATTGAGAGTATGCCCTGTGTGGAGACATTTCTAAGCGAGTCCATTGACCATACCAGCTTGAGAATGTTGCCCCTGTTCAGAATATCAGACAAGCCCCTAGAGGTGTCTTCTGGATAGAAAAATGTACAGACTGCTGCAGTTGGAATTTGTAGGACCTCCTGGGCACTAGTATTTGGTTCTGGTGATTTGTGGTCTTTGGATTCCTGGTGGGGGGCCTCTCCTAGTCCTCTTGTGACGGGAGGTGGTGGGACATGCGAGGTGGCTGACCCCCTTCCTCCTCCTCAGTTCCAGGCATATGTTGGGCACCTCATAATTGTTGCTATGTTCGATGCTGGGGTCTAGGTGGGGCCTGCCTCTGCAGATGTTTAAGCTTAAGGGCGGTCTATCCTGGGCTATTAGTCGAGGAGAGGTTGCATGAAGGCCCGATTTGCCTATAGAGGCCAGCTCCACTGCGTCTTGAGCAGCAGTTACATGGCCAATTCTGACCCCATTTTGTGCTTGGGTCCCATGGGTAGTTGCCGGGGGCAGACCCCTTTCTGCAGTAACCTCCTCCAAGGCTCTATGGAATCTTGACCTTTGTCCCGAGCGAGGGGAGCTGGAGTCTTCCTTGAATGAAAAATTGGGTATGCTGCCAGTTTGTGGGCCAGCAGTAGATTTTTATTGCGTCCCTTCCTCTTTTTTCTCTCTCTTGCCTTTAGGCTCCCCTTCCATTGATAGATGTTCCCTGCTGGGTTCATGAGTACTTGCGAATAAAACTTGTGTCTCCCCATGACTGGTTTTGTTAGTGCGCTCTGGCGGCTGCCGTCAGTATTTACCTCCTGTATGCCATCTCCAGGCCCGGTCTGGGTATCTCGAGCAGCTACATTTTATTTTCCGGTCACCTTGGGCCCATTTGAGGTCTCCCATTGGCCCAGTCCTTCACGTCGTCCAATAGCTTAGTCATTTCCGGGAGCGTGGATAGCTTATCAAGGACCGGTGAGCAGTTGCACCTCCAAATCGGGCCTGTGCATCCACTTGTGCTCTTTTGATCAAGTTGTTTAAGTTGGCAATCTTTTCCTCAGTTCCTGCTACGTACATTGTTAATATGTTTAGGAGACTGATCTGTAAGTCCACTTTGTTAGCCTGGAAGTTCATTGCCTCCACTGAACACTGCAGGATTCCAAGCATTGTTGTCCAGAGCGGCTCTTTGCGCCCTTGGGCTCCCTTGTTGCCGGTGGTGATGGGGCTCAAAATGGGCGGGGCTTCATTACCGGTGATGATGATGAGGCTCGAATTAGGTGGTGCTTCATTGCCATACGTGGCCAGCATATTCTCCCACTCTTTCGAATGGATATAGGAGAGATCTTTCAAAAGGGCTGTTGAGACTTCTTCTGATGGGGCAGTTAGATTAACTCCGTTTTCCTGAGACGTCTTGCACTTTTAATGTCCGTTTACCAAAGGTGGTGATGTTGCGGCCCCCCCTCCTCCCCCCCCCCCCGGGGGAGCCTAAGTGTGGCTGGGGTAGTCTTGCTGTCCCATACTCTGTGAGATAATGCGGCCTCAGATCCAAGCGATTTGCGGTTTGTTTCCTCTTCCTCAAGTTGGTTTATGAGGACGGACAGATCCTCCCCTCCCAGCTGTCATGTAGTTCCTATAAATCTATATAGGACCTGTGCGTTAAGACAACATAAACTGGGAGTGGTGTCCAGACTGATTCCAGACACCACCACCGGATATGTTCGCCTGTATACCAGCTAGCTCACAGTGCCACTATGAACCCCTCTTACCAAGGAGAGAATAGTTTCTGGCAACTATCGAACATGACAACCCTATCCCCTCACGGATCGTGGAAACAGTACAGTACTTTTCGCTCAGTCACTCTTGCTCACTTTGTCTCAGTGAGATACTCAGAATAAACGATGGGGATGTTTTCAATAAGTGTTTTTTGAACCAGGTTCATTCTAGTGTAAAATATGTGTGTTGCAACAACCATAAGACAGAAACAGATATAGACAGTTAACAGCACCAGAAGAGTAAATGGATGGTAGATTTCTACCATAATGCCTAAACAATTGAGTATATGTAAGCATATATACACATAACAGTAATAATGCGTACGTCTACGATGCTAACCCTAACTAGATGTACCTAAATGTACCTAGCATGTATGTATGTGTAGAGCCAAGAATCCCCCCTAGGATGAAGCCAACCCCATTACCTGAAGTGAGAAACTGTAGGACCCCGTCTTGGTTTCGAGATGGACACCCTGCAAGGGATGTCAGACCACTGCGTGCCAGAGTGTCTGTGTGCAGGAGCTTCAGCGTCTCGCGTCAGTGTGTCAGCATGGAAGTCTTTTCTCCTCTGCCCGCCCCAGCAAAGATATGTTGTTTATATACCCAAAAGGTACCCTCAGGGGTTCTACCTTGCTGTGTCATGTCGGCCGAGGATGACGATAGTGATGAACCTTATACATAGTTATTATGCAGGAAATGGTAATCCTGCTGTGATTCTGAGAATCCTCATGCATAATGAATGAGGCTAGTTTTCGGAGACAACCACACGACTTTTATTCAGCACCTAATTAGGTAAAAGTTCAGTACCAAAACCGTTGTGTAGTACAATGGCAGGGAAAATGTAGGTGACGGGTTAGGTGACTACCCGGGCCTATATTGGGGTACATTTACGAATCCTAACACAGTGATGAGCTGAGCTGAGGCTGCGTCGGGTCTCCCCCCTCCATTTGTTTAGGGTTGGTCATCGTGGATACGGCCTCTGGCGTCTCCAGATCCCCTTGTTGTAAGGGCCTGAGTGAATTAATAGGGCAGATTTTGGCCTCCGACTTCTCCTCCCTGTCCTGACCCACGTGGTCACGCTCATTGAGGATGGGGCATTGGTTGTAAACTTGACTCTGGTTCGGACCAATGTCCTGGGCTCCCTACATGCCAAAGAGGGGTGGGGGCATGGCCCTTGAGCGAACGAACACTGTGGGGCTTAGAGGCACAGGAAGCCCCTTGATGCTTCAATTTGGTCGTAATTGTTGGTTGGAAGCAGTTTGCTTTCAGTTTATCCTCTCTAGGGGAGCAGGTTGTGACCTCCTGCGAAGTTTCCGTTGGCTGCGAATCTGCCATGACAGTTGGCGTTAGTGGTATAATCTGCTCCAACGGGGCAGAGTCAATTAGTAGGTCTGTCTGCTTTCTTCTTCTTCTCTTTTGAGCCACCAGTGGTCCTCAAGATTTCCCAGACCTGTACCGTTCCTTCGGGCAGTCTAGGTTCAAATCTGATGTTGGAGGGCAATTTGAGATAGGAGCCTGCGGGGTAGGAGCAAGCTGCGCCGGAAGAATTCCAGCTGTTTCCCCGTCTTACCTCACAGCCACCAACCGCCTAGATCTCACACAGTCCAGTTCACCCAGAGTCACGATTCCCAGGTCATATGCGTTGGGGTGTCAAAAGCTGCTGAGTTGCCGAGGTGCTGAGGAGACAGTCTGTGCAGCCAGGAGGGAAATTGCCCCTTCAGTCTCTTCCTCCCTTATGCTGTAATGCGCTGCAGCAGATACTGCGCAGCGTTGGGGATTACAGGGGATGCTTGTACGCTTAAAGTGCTTCCCCCGGCCCAACCTGAATCGAGCAACCTTTCAGTAAGTGGGCGCCTCCTGATGGTTGCCACTTTGGCTTGTGGTAAATTGGAGCTGGCGGGGCTACTGCATGGAGGGCAAGATGGCCGCAGGTTCACAGGCTCTAGCACAGTCACAGGCCTGTCAGTTTCTCTGCCACCCCCACTGAGGTGCGCAGCCCTGCAGCCTCACCTTCACAGTCCACTCCTTGGATGCGGGGGTGGTGATGCAGCAGTCACAGTTACTGTAAGGCAGCGAGATGATGGGGTCGCTGTTCCTAGAGCTCCTGTTCCGGTCCTGCTGGTGTCTGGTGCCCAGAGCCGGCAGGCGACAATGACTGCACCTCTGTTAACTGGGCGCTGCTCTGCCCTTTGGTGGGCTAACATGAGCAGGGCAAAGTCCGCCCGTCCTGTCTCACGGCACATCGCAGGACCACAATGGGGCTGCAAATGTGGCTGGTGCTGGCACCACTCCTATACGTCCCCCGAACCTTCCAGACGCGGGGGGTCGCGTTGCAGGGGCACAAGCACACCAGTGCTGGGCCCAACACAAGTGCTGCAGCATTAGATCCAAGCTGGGGCGGAAGGCAGCGGGCACTGCAGTGAGCAGTAATCAGCGTCCGGAAATGAAAGGGCGCATCCACTCGGCTGTCGGCAGAGTCATTGTATAAAAACCTCATAAAATGTAGGTATGGCAGCTCAGCTACTCAGGTGCTGTAATTTTCCAAAGCCACGCCAGTTCCATTGCAGATAGCATAAAATTAGTAGGGATGTCAGACCCCCTCAGTTGAGAGTTCATTGCCTATTCATGACATGACAATCAAAAAGGTATCTGTTCAACAAGCATCCTTAAAAAAGAGTTCTAAAACAGGGTTGATGTGATAGATCTCTGTTTGATTCTTGTGTTTATCTTTTTATTGTTGCTGTTTGAGGAATTGGTAATGAAAGGTATGTACATAATGCACACCTCCATTTTTAAAAATTAATACTTATGTAAAAATATGCTAACGCGCTGTAAGTAAACTTTTTTCACCTGGTGGCCCACTCACAAATTCACAAAAGTAGTGGAATTTTTCTGAATGATGCAACTCACTTAGTCAGCTTGTTTGCATACTGACTAACTTAGAACATACAAATGTTGCACTCATACCAGAGTTGGGGGGTAAATCTAGAAATATATGTCGGCTTTGTTTGGATGCAGTACTGGGTTTATTTGATCAATAAACAAGCAAGACACCTTTGAATCTGCTACAAACCAGTATCATTGCAAACTTGCACCTGTCTGGTTTTCCTGTGCCCATCAACTTTTCTGTGAGGGGACAGAAAAAAAGGTACTAGGTCCGCAAAGGACTCTCAAGGCAAGACAGAGCATGCAGAGCCTGTCCTACACAGCGTGGCCGGAGGTCTTTCCCTCGGAATTAATGAACTCGGTAAGAGGGCGAATGAATAGCACTCCCCTCACCTTGAGGGCTCTGATTAAGTGGCAAATGAAAGATAGGTATGTATTTATTCCTACCAGAAGTAGCTACCTACATCCTTCATAAGATTCCAAGTTCCTAAGGCGGATTGAGATGAGATGACTGCCCACAGAGGAGCTCCAGGTTAGTGGATTCACCTTAATGATGTGAAAGTCGCAGTGTCAAGGGATCTAGAACTGTGAAACAAGTGCCTGTCATAGCTGATACAAATAATTGAGAGATTATCTCGGGCAGAGGGAGCATCACATCGATCTATGACTGGTTTCCTTGGACTAATGTTTTAGTGTCTTGAAGGAGGCGATGTCTGTAACGTCTGCAAGGCCCACAACACCTTCACATGGAAATCTAATGAAGAGCCCAACCACCAGTTCCTGGAAGTTTGTGGTCCCCCAGGCTTCCGATGAAGTGTGGCATGAACAGATGCAGTGGGAGTGAATCAAGAAATTCCTGTCTCGGAACACATTCTTGTTGAGAGCCCGATCCTAGTGAGCCATCCCCTGTGCCCTTACATCATGGTGACCTCAAAACAAAGAGCTCTCTAGAAGCATCTCTGAGGGGCGTAGTGTTAAGCCAAAAGAAAGATAAAGGGAAAGATGCTGGGACACCGTTGAGGCATGAAGGCCTGACCAGTGCTAGACCTGTCAGAAGCTCAGGCTCCAGTTACTAAAGGAGACATTTAGCTTCTTATCAAAGAGTTAAAATTTAAAATCTCCATTTTGTGCTATGACTTAGCAAAGTCCTAACCAATACAATCCAGATTGGAGCTTGCAATGTGGTGAAACTAGACTTGGCGAGATTGAAACCTTTGCACACAAACAGGATGTTCTAGCTGAGAGTCAGAGCGCTAGAGGCCCAACAGGCTTGAATTTTGGAGAAACTGGAAGACAGTAAAAATAGGTCCAAGAGTATTAACATTAATCAGAAAATTCATACAGCAGACCTTGAACAGTATGTTATAGACCTTTTGTGCTTAAGTTCTATCATAAGATGACTTAGTGAACATCAATCTTGAGACAACACATATAAGCAACTCTCCGTATCAAGTTCTGCAAAAGCTACCCCTAATGTGCTAGCCAGAGTCCCTCAAAGAGCACATCATGACGACTTCTCGAAAAATTGACTCATCGATTAAATTTGTGTCTACCAAGATCTATCCGTTGCCACTGCAGAAATGCAAAGCCTTTAGTGACGTCACTTATGCCCTCTGCCAGAAAGTGATCCCCTACAGGTGAGGATATCGTTTACCTGTCTTTCACTAGTGGGGACAAGGACCATGTGGTCCCCATCCCTGAAGAGGATCATCTGATATTAGGCATTCCGGATCCCATGGCAGACATTAACGATCTAGAAGGCAGGCCTAATAATTCTCTTGACCAACGACCCTGGACGAAACCTTTGACTCCCAAGGCTCGAAAAGTAGTCAGCCGGCAACATTGTAACAAAGATAGGGAAGCTCACCAACCATTTTCGAATAATGATAGATTCTCATTAGCCTAACCTCTGCTCCACTCTTTTTTGACTCAAGGTCGAGTGTTGGCAAACTGCTTCAGGGTATCATATTCTATCAAGCGATCCTTTATGTTACACCCCCTCCACTCTTTATTATTGAAGTTTGATACGTGAGCTCCTCCTTGTTGGGGTGATATCTGGGGCCTCTGGCTGGGCCCCCCCCCCTTTGGTTGGCAAAACCTGGATGCTGCCACTCAATTTCATGTGTGTAACTGTTTGTCTCATCAGTCCAGATGACCATGGTCTGGACCATTTGTTATCTTGTTGCACTTTATGTTCATCGTTTTTATTGTATTCATGTTCACACCGACTTAGTGCTTGATGGGGTGTGTGTGGCGGGAGGTGGGGATGGATGGGGTGATGGGAGAGGGCCAGGCGACGGGGACAGGGAAACACTGAACATAAGGTTCGCAATGACCATGATAATTCGAAACAATCACGGTTTCCTAATGAAACCCCCAGTTTCTTAATGACTGTCCTTCAGATTCTAACTCTATTGTTCAGGGATGGAATTCACCAATGAAGAGAGGACCTCTTTTCTATTTTAAAAATGGTGCTGATCCCTCTAACGGACAGCGCATTGGAAAGGCGGCGTTCCGGGATTTGACCCGCTACTGAATGGCATCATGAATAGAAAGGAATATTTTAATTGTGGATTAAGACACTGTGGAAATATATATTCTGTAGGAAAAAACCTTGAGAAATCCCAGGCCATTGAGCCACCAGGGGGCTAAACACTTGTCGGCTGCTTATAGAGTAGCACTAAAAATGTATGGCTACTTATAGAGTATCACTAAAAAGTGAAAACAATTGCTGAAACAATCTACGTTGGAAAGAATTTTGCATTTCTAACTACAAATAAAATGGATATTTCAACAAGATCTATAAAGGCTTCCTAGCATCTTTTCAAATTTTGGGTAGACTAAAAACCCCTTATGTAAGTCAAATACTCATGAGACCAAGTAGGTCCTAACCTCATGTAGTGGACCACCCATCCAGGATTAATGGGCATTACCCAACAGGCAGGACGAGTTGGAGCTTGAATAAACTACTGCAAATTGGAACATTATTAAAATGGCTACATGATAAGGCATACACTATGGTCTTATTACAAGAGACATCTCGTTGGGCGAGATGCTGCATGCCTCAAGTCATTTTGTTTTCCTCATGAATACCACTCCCTCGTAATAAATAAAACTAAGGGTGTGTCTACACTACTAAGAAGACATCTCTTGTTTCATTTTGATTCCCTTTTACGAGACTGGCAAGGCAGGATTATTGGTATTTGGGGTACCATGTTAAACAAAGACTTTTCAGACTTTTCCATATATGGCCCAAATGAGGCTAATGATCACTATTTCCCCCAGTGGAGCTTTTCCCCCCAGATCTATTGATCATAGGAGGCAATTTTAATGCTGTTCTTGACGAGACCTTGGACAGGACCATCCAAAGACATGCTCCGTACTCAACAACCAGGTGTTATCAATATGTATTGAATCGCTTGGCCTGGCGCTCTCTTCTGAAACTGAAACAAACAGAATACACCTTTTATTTGTGAGTCCATAAAACACATTCTAGAATTTACTTCTTTTTTTCACTAAAAGACCTGATCATGGGAAGGTGCTATCCATAGAGATCAAAATCTGTACTCTTAGATCACATACATTATCTCTGGGCCTGGATGTGAAAGGTCCTTCAGCTGCTCTGTATGAATGATATGGCATTCAGGGACATTTCCCCTAGAACCAATTGCAGATGCCATTAGCCACTATTTTCCAGAGAATGACACTGGAAAACTCACTCCGTCCCTTGATCGGGGACGCCACTAAAGTGGTCCTTCGAGGAGAGCCTACCTCCCATATGGCCAACTTTTAACGACTAGCATAAATTAGGAAAGAAGAGCATGAAGCATGAATAGGTGCACTCAAACAACAACATAAGATCAAATGTTTTCCTCATACTTTTCGAATCCTTTGTAAATCCAGGGGTGAATTAGAACAGATTCTAATTAAACAGCCAAGAAAATGCTATTTACAGGACACAAATACTATGCGAAAGGTGGGAAGGCTGACTGCTTACTAGCTTTCAAATTAAAGGTGCTCCAGACTCGTAAATATATACAAAAGCTGATAGACCCCGATGGAGTTGTAGTATCGCATACCTCTGAAATTGCCATTGGAGCCCTTAGTCCAGAAAAGTCACAGCCTTTACCACACATCTATTACCACACATCTATTACCACGCATGCCTTACTATGAAGGCAAGTACCACTCGGGTAAGTATTTCTACCTTTATTCAGTATTGAATCTTTCATAGGATCACATGCTTGAATCTTCCCCGACGTCATGGTGGGAATCCCACGGTAATAATTACAAGCAGAGCATAGAGAAGCATTGAAAGCAATAGAAAAACCAAGTGACATTGTTAACCAATTCACATTGTTTTATAAGAACCAAAACTCAGCCAAGAAGAGCACAGCCCCTGAAGCACTCTTCTGCAAGGCCGAACATATCTCAGATTTCTAACTACACATCGTGTGTGAGGGAGTCTCCCTGAGCTCTGCTCAGACTGCAGTCATTCAGTCATCCTTTGACCTTTCTTTCAGAGAATTGTTTTTATGAACTCTTAGGGCAAATTTGAGGTGACACCTGTTGTGTTTTTTCCTGACTAAATCAGCATGTCGGAGGGGTCTAAAAAGCAACTATTTAGACCTTGTAAATCTTGTGGAAAACCAGGATTAGTTTCTGAGGCTCCTCATAAAGAATGCCTTTATTGCTTACATCCTCATCACAAACCTAAAGAATGTAAGCATTGCAGAACTTTTTCTGCTAAAACCCTGAAGGACAGAGAGGCAAGGCAACTTCTGTGGCTACTGAAGGAAAAGGACTTAGGAAATCCCACTTCTGATGATGAAGGCCAGAAAACATAAAAATGAAGACACAGCCTTATATGAGAAATCATCAAAGTAAGTAAAATCTCATAGAAAATCTGCAGAGACTTACAAGACATCATGTAAGGGGGTTTCTAGCTTAACCCTCCCCATAAAAGACCTTCTAAAACGTCATCCAAGCTTGTAATTCCCTTAAGTGGTGTTCCTCTGGCAAAATACGATGGCCGACGACAAATCAACCATCGACGAGCAAAGCTCTGACGAGTGACATGTCAACGAGGAAATTGTTGACGAGACCGTCCACGAGTACAGTGCTTCGTCCGGGGTAGAAAGTGCTATATAAATCCAATTACAACAGCAATGACTACGGCATCGATGACACCTACGGCACAGATGCTGATGACAACTTTCTTCCGGCAATATCGTCAGCTGGCTCCTTACTGTCTACGGTGAAAACATTATTTCAGGTGCAAGCTGTTATTATGAAAACAAAACTTCATCATCTGCACCATCAACGGGCCTGTCAGCGGTGTATAAGGACACTTTTGATTACTGAGGAGGGAATTCCGGTGACTGTACACCCGGATCATACATCCCAGAGTAAGGTGTCACAACTGCCCCCTGCATGTCACCTGAAAATGGGAAAGTCTAACGTTGAGGGGCCATTTGGGCCAGTTCGTAGTCTCATGAAGTTTCACATCAAGTGCCAAGAAATTTATGATGAAGAACAAAATAAGGAGGCATCATCCTTCTTAGAACATTTCTCCTTTGAGGATAGGCCACACTATACATATCATCGTTATGAGTCATTTCAGGATCTATATCCATATGATGAGCCTTGTAAAGAACAACCTCTTTTGTAGGAAGATGCAATTAGTGTACCAATAGCTTTGGTAACGGATCTTTGTCACATGTTGAATGATTACTAGCCGAAGATTCCCTGATGCTAACGTACCATTGAGTCAGAAGCCTACTCCGATGCGTACTGATAATCAACGTATCTCTTCACTTCCTCGACAAAAGAAAAGCCAGTTGGACTGGGAGGCTGAAACGGAGCTACGAGTTTTACCTCCAATCACAATACATGTGACTGTGTAGGCAGTGTTGCAGATGAGCCAAAAGAGGGTGAGATTCCTCATGATTAAGGCTCCCGGTTTTCCATTTAAACGAATTTTTACATATAAATACAGACAGAAAACTTTTTTGTTTTTGTCTGTATTGATATATATAGAAATGGGAAAATACTTACAAAACAGATGCTCCTGCCGCCTCTCTGCTCCTCTATAAAATCTGAGTCCGAGGTGCACAGGGACTGCCGAAAGAAATCGTAAACTGCTGCCCTCAAACTGCCGCTCTGAAGAGGGGTGAACAAGTGCAGCTGGGAGCGCCGTGTCTACAGAGACCCTCCAGGACCCCTCACAGCGGTGGTCAGGCAAGGTGTAAATTGTTGGAGCAGTGCACGCAGCCGATGTCCATTAAGAGGTGTGAAAACACCCCAGGACATCGGCTGAAGCCCCAGCAACCTTTTGTTTTTGTTGTTGTATGGGAGGGGGAAGGAAGTTGATGTGGCAGGGCACGGAGGGGGCAGACATGCCTCTAACAACTATTAGCTCGCATGGAACGGAGGGGGTCAAAGGGGAGCGCATTAAGAACACCATTTATTTTAAAATATAGTGGATTGTTGAAGGTGGAGCGACGGTCCCATGAAACGGAGGGATGGGTCCTACGAGGGAGTGAGGCACCCCTGGCAGGGACCAAAGGAACCAGAGATTGCTGCTCCCAAGACGGATTGAGTGAGCTCATATGCCTTGCAACGCCGCCGATTTTCAAGCGAGGTGAGCCTAACACTCATACCTCATATCCATACCACACAGGGCGAGCAAGAGTGGGGCATGTGATGGCGACGAAATCCAGCGGGTATAATAGCAAGGTGGTTCCATTCCGGGATTTCCGGGCCATAATTATTGCATATTGCTCTTGTCTCCATAGGCCCCAGGCGCTGGAGAGGTTTCACTTCTCTGGGTAGTGATAGGGAGGGCCTCCCCTCGCCGATCAGCCACCAGACAGGAGAGCATGCTTTCCCTCAGTAGGGCCATAGGGGTGGAACGATCTGGGGTGGGAGGGCGGCATGCCTCATCAGGGTAGGAAGAAACTTGCCTGCACTCTCAAAGGAAGGCAGGGACGCTCCCAATGTGAATAATGCATTTAGCATAGGATCCAATTTAAAAAAAACAGCCTCTTTTTTTCTTGCGACAAAAATAAATGTGGATAAATACAGATAAAATGACCAAAAAATAAATGTGGATAAATACAGACGGAAATGTTAGAAAAATAAATACCATAAAACCGGGAGCCCTACTCATGATCAATCTGTCTCAGGAGTGGGATGATTGTCACCCCACAATCTCCCACACCACCACCCACTAGTTCTCCCGAAGACAATGGAAGCTTTCACGAGTTCCTAGAATGAGCTACAAAACCTTTTGACCTGCCATTACCAGTTAAGCGATCAGATAGTTCTCCGTTCAACTTCAAGAATTCGACAAAATTGGTTATATCTGAAAGAGACTGTAGTTATAGATTCCTTACCTTAGAATTACTCCCAGATGTCAGACTGGATCCGGAGAAATTTTTTCGTATTAGTACCCCTGCGCGCAATGGTAGGTGGCGTCGGTCGACTCCGCATCCGCCGCCGGCGTCATGGTCGTTGGGATGACGTTGCTGTGTCTACTTAGACGCCGCCCCTGTACGCTGACGTCAGTTCTTTATTTTTCCACGCCAGCCAGCACAGATCCGGAGAGACCGTGCCCTTAGTCGTTTTTTGACTAACCTTTTTCGACTTTTTGTCGACATCTTTTTCGAGTCTTCGACTCCTGGTGCACAAGGGATGTCGGACCGGTTTCAAGCCCTGTGACTCCTGTCACAAGCTGATGTCGGTCACCGATCCGCACCTCGTGTCTCTTTGGTGCCTGGAGCACGACCACGATCCGAAGCCGTGCTCCGACTGCCGGGCCATGAACCCGAAGTCTTTGCGGAAGTGGTCCCGAAAGCTTTCTGAGGCCCGGCAGTTCGCGCCGGTCGAAGAGAAGGTCCCGGGACCGGTCGCGGAGCCATCACCACTCGTCATCGAAGTCTTCGCACTCCTCCGGTAAGTCGAAGCAAAAGAAGGCGAAGAAGCATAGTCGTTCTTCGCCTTCTCCCCGTCCGTTGGCTGACACGACGCGGGACCCGGAACGTCGTCGCTCTCCGCCTTAGGAGCCCGCAGGGACGGCTCCGAGCTTCCCTCCCTTTCCCGCAGCCGGAGCGTCCCCTGCCCAACTTCGTTCATTTTACGAAGCGCTCCATAGCATTTTTAGGCAGCCCGACTCCGCAGGCGCCCCTTCGGGTCCCACGGACTCGGCTGGGGGCCCTAGGCTCTGAGTGGCAGTCAGAGGAGAGTGAGGAGGACTGGGAGGGGTCTGTTGACCCTCTAGCTGACCAGCTTGAAGAGCCGGACTGGCGAGAGGAGTTGGGTGACGCCAGTGGTCTGGATACCTCCCCAGACCTTGGCATGCTCTCCCCCCCTACCGTGGCTACGGAGGAGGGAGCTTCCTACGCTGTGGTGTTGCGTAGGGCGGCTGAGGCCTTGGGCCTCGAGCTTCCTACGGTGGCAGTCAGAACTAACCTCCTGACAGAGGTGCTTCAGCCGGCAGCGGCCTCTTCGGAGCCCCTGCTGCCTTTTAATGAAGCACTCACCGACATCCTTCTGGGCACTTGGTCCAAGCCCAGCTCAGGGGCTCCTGTGAACAGGATGATTGCCCGACGCCACCGCCCGGCCCCGGGCGACCCACTTTTCCTCTCCCAACACCCCACCCCTGAGAGCTTGGTGGTACAAGCCTCATCTTCAAAAGGCGCATTCCCTACTGCTCCCCCCAGATAGGGAATCCAAGAAGCTGCACCACCTTGGGAAGAAGATGTTTTCTAACGCCAACTTAGGGCTGCGGTCGGTGAACACTGCATGCCTCTTGGCCCATTATGCCCATGCAGTGTGGGATATGGCTGCGCAAGTGCTGCCACAGTGGCCGGAGGAGGCCCGGGCCGTGCTCGCCCGCGCAGTGGCTGAGGGTCGATAGGCAGCGAAGTTCACCATCCGGTTTGGGCTGGATACCGCCGACTCTCTGGGCAGAACGGTTTCCATGTCAGTAGCCCTGAGGCGCTACGGGTGGTTGAGGACGTCTGGTTTTTCAGGGGATGTCCAATCCACCCTTCTGGACATGCCCTTTGATGGCCGTCGCCTGTTTGATTGACAAGGCGGATACATCGCTCGAACGCTTCAAGGATTCTAGAGCTACGGCCAGATCCTTGGGCCTTGCGGCAGCCTCTCGCTGCACACAGTCTGCCTTTCGCCCCTTTCGTGGTTACGGAAGGGGTGCCCCACCACATTCCACCCAAGCGAGCCACAGGGACACGCAAGCTAACCAGTCTATGCGTTGCCGCGGATGTGGGGCCCAGCGATGTGTGTCTAGGGGCCAGTGGGCGGGCCAGTCCACCCATACCCCACCCCCCGCAGCAGCCTCTAAGCCTTCCTAGTCTGACATTTCAGGGCCACCAGAGGCCAGTGGGCGGCAGGATTCGCCATCACCTCCCCCACTGGCAAAACATCGCGTCTGACAGGTGAGTTTTGCAGATAGTCCAAAGAGGCTACTCCCTCCCCTTCGAGACTACCCCTCCCTCTATGCCACCAGCAGTCCATCGCATGTCGGAGGATCACTTGGCCCTTCTCCGCCAGGAAGTTACGGCTCTCTTGGCCAAGGGAGCTATCGAACAGGTCCCTGTGCCAGAAGTAGGTCGTGGATGCTATTCCCACTACTTTATTATTATTAACAGCATTTGTTAAGCGCGTAACTACCCAAAGGCATCCCAGCGCTAGCAGCAGGACAAAGAAGAGCTAGATAATTTAACAAGAGACATTTTGGAACAGCCACGTTTTGAGGAGCTTTCGGAAGGGAAAGTAACTAGACTCGGATCGAAGATGAATGGGATGAGTGTTGCAAAGTCTGGCAACGTTGTACGAGAAGGTACAGATCTCACCCTTTTGACTTTGTTGATAACGGCCAAATTTAGATTAGCTGAACGGAGACATTTCGTGGGGTGATAAAAGGTGATAAGACAATTGTTGATTGATGGGCCCTTCCCCCATAATGTTCAATGGGCTATGCAAAGAGACTTGAACTTTATTCTTTCTGAGACTTGAAGCCAGTGTAAGGTCTTTAAGGCTGGCTTAGCCGACTGAGTTTTCAGGGTACCCAGCAGTAGCTGAGCTGCACAGTTCTGAACGACCTGGAGTTTCCTTATCGTTGAATTGGGAGATCCTAAATAAAGGGAGTTCCCATAGTCCAGACGAGAGAGAACCAAGGCCTGAAACATGATTCTTCTTGCTCCCATGGGAAGGAGGGGTAAGACTTTCCGCAGGAGTCTGAGAGTGCCATAACAAGCCCCAGCCAGCATGACTGCTTGGTGATCGAATTTAAAGGATTTGTCCAGCCAAACACCTAGGCTTTTGATTTTAGTACTGGGAGTAGGGGCAGGGCCAAGACAAGTTGGCCAAGCTAATTCAGGATTCATACTCACAGAATTGCCCAGGAGCATTAGCTCTGTTTTTCCTCCGTTAAGTTTGAGACCGGAGCGGTCCATCCAGGAAGCCACTTTCTCTAAGCAAGCTTCCAGGTCGGATGGGGTACTCTGGTGATGGTTAAGCGCAACCACCATCTGTGTATCATCAGCATATGTGACGATTTTAATCCCGTATGGCAAAATGTCTGCGAGCGGTTTCATATAAACATTGAATAAAGTGGGGCTCAGGGATTAGCCCTGAGGTACTCCACAACTGAGCGATAAGCTCTTAGAAACAGAATCTCCTGCAAATACCTGATCTGCCATCTAACTTGGACCTGAGCCAGGTAATAGCGCAGCCAGAGACTCCGACCATGCTAAGTCTATCCAAGAGAATATCAAAATTGACTGTGTCAAATGCAGAGCTTAGATCGAGGAGGATGATGGCTACTGCTCCTCCCCGATCAAGAATTCTCTTGGATTCTTCAACCACGGCCAGTAGAGCAGTTTCAGTTCCATGTTGAGGGCAAAACCCCATCTGTGAATAGTGCAGAAATGTGTGGGTTTCTAGGAAATTGGAAAGGATCGTGCTGACATACTTCTCTATGATCTTACAGATCCCAGGGAGTAAGGAGATGGGGCGATAGTTACCGAGGATATCAGGGTTTAGGCTAGATTTTTTAGCAGAGCCTTCACCCTGGCGTGCTTCCAGGGGGCTGGGACTAGGCCAGAGAAATAGATAGATTTAGCACCTCCAGTATAACTGGAAGCACTACTTCTTTGACATTGCGTAAGAAGTGTGGGGGTGCTGGGACACACGGAGAGCCAAATTTTATTTGGGAAAAAAATTCTGATAAAATATCCAAGTTCATGGCGGGGAATTTTTCTGGTCCCAAGAAGGACAAAGGCCTGCATCCTATCTTAGACCTCAGGGCCCTCAACCGCTTCCTCCGAAAGGAGAAGTTAAAAATGTTCACGTTGGCTCATGTCCTCTCTGCCCTCGACCCCGGCGACTGGATGGTAGCGTTGGACTTCCAAGCCGCCTATTTTCACATCCCCGTCTTGACCGCCCACTGGCGTTACCGACGGTTCACGGTAGGCCACGAGCATTTTCAGTTTACCGTGCTCCCCTTTGGCCTTACCAGCGCCCCTCGTGTGTTCACGGAAGTGATGGCGGTGGTCGCAGCTCATCTGCGCAGCTCAGGGGTTCCAGTCTTCCCCTATCTCGACGATTGGCTGTTGAAGGCGGGCTCGCCCCAGGCTGTCGTCTAGCACCTCCAGGCTACGGCGGACCTCCTGCATTCGCTGGTGTTCACTATCAACGTGCCAAAGTCACACCTGATTCCCTCTCAGAAGCTCCTGTTCATCGGAGCGCTTCTGGACACAGCGTGGTTTCGGGCCTATCCTCCCGAACAACGAGTCCGGGATATTCAGGCTATGATACCGATATTTCAGCCCCTTTCCCGGATTTCGGTGAGAATGACCTTGAGGCTGCTGGGCCTCATGGCCTCCTGCATCCTGCTGGTGGATCAGGCCAGATGGCATATGCGGGCTCTGCAGTGGGACCTGAAGTTCCAGTGGGCGCAGCATCAGGGGAATCTTTCCGATGTCGTCCAGATCTCGGAGGGGACTGCAAGTCCGTTGCAGTGGTGGCTCCCAAACCGGGATTGGGTCAACGGCAGATCCCTCTTCCTTCCCCAACCAGAGTTCACAGTGGTGACACTCCTGGGATGGGGCAGCCAAATGGGAGAGGCGGAGATCAGAGGCCTCTGGTCTCCTGCGTAGTCCGGGCTCCACATCAACCTTCTGCACTGAAGGCATTCCTTCCTTCTGTCAAAGGAAGAGTAGTGCAGGTGTTCACGGACAACACCACCGCCATGTGGTACTGCAACAAACAGGGCGGGGTGGGATCGTGGACCCTATGTCAAGAGGCTCTTCGCCTTTGGACATGGCTGGAACATCAGGGCATATCCCTGGTGCTTCAACACCTGGCAGGTTCTCTGAACGCCAGGGCAGATGAACTCAGCCGCCGGTGCATGATGGATCACGAATGGCGTCTTCACTCAGAGATGGTGCAAGGTCTCTTTCGGCAGTGGGGAGAGCCTTGGTTAGATCTATTCGCCACCGAAGAGAACGCGCAATGTCAGCAGTTCTACGTGTTGGAGTTTTCAAGGCTGCACTCGCTCTGCGACACCTTTCGGCGTGAGTGGAATTGCGGCCTCCTGTACGCCTTTCCGCCTGTACCACTTCTGCCCAGAGTGCTGAAGAAGATCAATCGCAACCGGGCCCAAGTCATTCTTGTGGCTCCGGACTGGGCATGAAGAGTCTGGTACCCTGAGCTCTTGAGCATGGCATTGATCCTCCGATCAGACTGCCTCTTCGGCCCTCCACCCGAACCTGTCCAGCGTCCACCTCCTTGCGTGGAGATTGAGCGGCGACAGTTGACAGCTTTCGACCTTCCTCCCGAATTCTGTAACGTCATCTTGGCAGCCAAGCGTCCCTCCACTAAAACGGTATACGCCTGTAGATGGAACAAATTTGTGGCATGGTGCATAGCAAAGGCTGTGGATCCCCTTTCTGCCCCTCTTTCAGAGGTTCTCCTCTTCATTCTCTCTTTGGCCCAGCAGGGCTGTGCCCTGGGCACTCTTAAAGGCTATCTTTTTGCCATTTCCGCCCTTCTTCGCCTTTCTGATCAGCCTTCTCTTTTCAAGTCCTCTATTGTAAGCAGATTCCTGAAGGGCATTACTCATCTATTTCCTCTTTCTCCTTTCGTAGTGCCCCAGTGGGGCTTTAATCTTGTCCTTACTTATCTTATGTGTGCTCCCTTTGAGCCACTACATAATTGTCCTCTTCGTCTCCTTTCTTTAAAGGCTGCTTTCCTGCTTTCCATCACCTCTGCTCGCAGGGTGAGTAAGCTTCAGGCTCTTTCTTCCAAGCCTGCCTTTCTTGCTGTCCATCCGGACAAAGTGGTCCTTCGTACTAGGCCCTCTTTTCTGCCCAAAGTGGTTACCTCTTTCCACATAGGTCAGACCATCACATTGCCCACCTTCTTCCCGCCCCCACACCCCTCCAAGGAGGAGGAGAGGCTCCACCGTCTGGACCCAAAGCGTGCGCTGTCTTTCTACCTTGACCGCACTAAAGACTTCCAGGTGGACAATCAACTCTTCGTGGGTTATGTGGGCACCAAGAAAGGTCAGGCAGTGCGCAAACGTACCATCTCTGGATGGGTTGTCTTATGCATCAAGATCTGCTATTTTTTGGCAAAAAAGGCGCCTCCAGTAGGACTGCGTGCCCACTCTACCATGGCGACGGCAGCCACTACTGCTTTGAGACGTGGGGTTCCGCTGGTTGACATCTGCCATGCAGCCACGTGGGCATCCCTGCACATGTTTACAAAGCATTACTGCTTGGACAGCCAAGTCCGGAAAGACTGCTTTTTCGGCTGTTCTGTTCTCCAGGACTTCCTGCTGTGAACTTAGTTTGCAGACCCACCTTTGGTGTTGGTATTGCTGGGATATCTATTCTAAGGTAAGGAATCTATAACTACAGTCTCTTTCAGATGAACAAGTTACTTACCTTCGGTAACGATGTATCTGTAAGAGACATATGTAGTTTTAGATTCCTTACTGCCTCACCCATCCTCCCCGTTCTGCGAACTGACTTCTAGGGATAGGGACTCCCTTACAGGGCCCTAGTTATGTGCACCAGTGGTCATTGTCTTGCATGGCTCTGCGCTTCTGGCGTGGAAAGTCGTGTCAGAACTGACGTCAGCGCGCAGGCGCAACGTCATCCCGGCGACCACGACGCCGAAGGCGGACGCGAAGTCGACCGACGCCACCTACTGACACGCAGGTACTGCTACGAAAACATTTCTCCGGATACAGTCTGACGCCTGGGGATAATTCTAAGGTAAGAAATCTATAACTACATATGTCTCTTACAGGCACATCGTTAACGAAGGTAAGTAACTTGTTCATCAATTCCATTTGAGAGGAAGGGTTAAAACTTATGAAGAACCCTACATCAATGCCTGCAGTCATTCCCCGGCTTGATAAAAAAAAAGAATAAAGCACCAGAGAACTCGCCTACATGCTTGATCTGAAAGAGACACGTTAGTGACAGATTCCTTACCTTAGAATATCCCCAGGCGTCAGGCTGGATCCGGAAAGTTTTGCGTAGCAGTACCCTTGCGCGTCGGTAGGCGGCGTCGTGCGGCTCCGCGTCCGTCGTCGGCGTCGTGATCGCCGGGATGACGTCGCGGGCAGTACTTAGGCGCCGCCCCTGCGCGCTGACGTCAGTTCTTCTTTTTCCGCGCCAGCAAGCGCAGATCCGGGAAGAGCAGTGCCCTGGTCAATTTTGGCCATACTTTTTGGTGATTTTTTCACAGTTTTTTCCAACTTAAAGGTGTCGTAGGGATGCCCGGCTTCAAGCGATGCGGCGCCTGTGCGCGGATGATGTCCGTCACCGACCCGCATTGGGAGTGTCTCTTCTGCCTCGGCCGAGGCCACGACACCGAGTCTTGTCCCGAATGCCAGGCCCTCAACCCGAAAGCTTTGCGAGAGCGGTCTCGAAAGCTCCTCGAGGCCCGGCATTCGGCTCCACGGAGGCCCCGGTCGCGTGAGAGTTCCAGGGGTCGCTCGCGGAGTGCACACCGGTCGTCGGCGTCGAAGTCTTCTTCGTCCGGTAAGTCTAAGCACAAGAAGTCCAAGAAGCATCGTCGCTCTCGGACTTCGCCTCGCCGGTCTCGCGACTCGGCTGAGGCCCCTCCCGGCACCGTCCCCGCCCCGCGGCCCCGGACTTGCCTGTGGAGTCGCCCCCGCCATACCCGCCCTTCCCGGGTTCGGGGGCGGATCCGGCCAAGGTACAGGAGTTCCTGTCGGCCATGGCCCGCCTCTTCGGGCCTTCAGGCCCCTCCGGTGCGCCTTCGGGCCCCGCGGGCCCTGATGGGGTTGCTCCGGCGTCGCCGGCGGCTCCGGCCCCGGCGTCGCCCGTGCCTCCAGCCTCGATCCCGGCTCCGGCTTCGGCCCCGGCCTCGATCCCGGCTCCACAACCCCCATCGACGCCGGTCGACCTCACGACACCTCCGCCGGCGCCGATGTCTCTGGTGCCGTTCTCGACGCCGCCCTGGGCTCCGGGCGGCGTCGTCCCCCAGTTCCTTCCGGCTCCGGACATGGACCCGGAGCGACGTCGCTCGACGCCGGCTCCGGCGCCGATGGGACCTTGGGTCCCAAATGTCCCTCCTCCTCCTTATTTTGAACCAGAGGAGGACCAGGAGGACTGGGAGGGGTCTGATGACCCTCTGACGCGCAACTGTCAGTATGATGAGGACTGGACAGAGAGTCTAGGGGAGGCCAGTGGTCTGGATACTTCCCCTGACACTGGCATGCTGTCTCCTCCCGTGGCTACGGAGGAGGGGGCCAATTTTGGTACGGTGTTGCGTAGGGCTGCTGGGGCCTTACGTCTCCAGCTCCCTACTTTAACGGTCAAGCCTAACATCTTGACAGAGGTGCTTCAGCCGGCAGCCTCCTCTGCGGAGACTGTGCTGCCGTTTAACGACGCCCTCACTGACGTTCTTTTGGGCGCCTGGTCCAAGCCCAACACAGGGGCTCCTGTGGATCGGAACGTGTCACGACGCCATCGCCCTGCTCCGGGCGACCCCCTGTTTCTTTCTGTCCACCCCACTCCTGAGAGCTTGGTTGTCCAAGCCTCCGCTTCCCAAACCGCCTTCCCTACCGCTCCTCCGGATAGGGAATCCAAACGCCTGGATCAGTTTGGGAAGAAAGGTTTTCTTCCTCCAGTGCTGGCTTGCGGTCCGTTAACACCGCTTGTCTTTTGGGCCGATATACCCACTCCCTGTGGGATTCGGTGGCGGATGTTTTGCCCCAGTGCCCTGAGGAGGTCCAGGCACTGCTTTCCCGCGCCATTGCGGAAGGAAGGGATGCGGCCAAATACACTATCCGTTGTGGCCTTGACACCGCCGACTCGCTGGGCAGGTCGATTGCAACGACGGTGGCGCTCCGACGCCACGCCTGGCTGAGAACCACTGGTTTTCAGGGGATGTCCAGAATACTCTCATGGACATGCCCTTTGATGGAGTCGGTCTTTTTGGGTCCAAAGCAGACCATGCGTTGGAGCGCTTTAAGGACTCACGGGCTACTGCCAAGTCCCTGGGCCTTTCTGCTACACGCCCTCCGCTGCCTTCTGCTTTTCGCCCCTATCGTGGCCACGGTAGGGGCGCCCTTCACGTCAGCAGCCCAGCCACCGGCCCGCGCAGCAGGCGTCTTCGCGTGGCCGAGGACGTGGATTCCGCCGTGGCGGATCGGGCAACCAGCGTGCGGGTCAGGCCACCACCTCCAACCCGTCCGCGGCCTCCAAGCCCTCCTAGTCCCTCCTTTCAGGTGCACGGCACGCCAGTAGGGGCAGGGTCCGCCATCACCTTCCCCACTGGCGCACCATCACCTCGGACAGGTGGGTCTTGGACATTGTCCGAAGGGCTACTCCCTCCCCTTCGAGACCACCCCCCAGCCATGCCACCTCAATTCCACCGCATGTCAGGGGATCACTTGGTGCTTCTACAGAAGGAAGTCACGGCCCTCTTGACCAAGAGGGCCATCGAGCATGTTCCGACCCCAGAAGTAGGGCGTGGTTGCTACTCCCACTACTTTCTGGTGCCCAAAAGGACAAGGAGGACATGCGTCCTATCTTGGACCTCCGGAACGTCAATCGCTTCCTCCGGAAGGAGAAGTTCAAGATGCTCACCCTAGCTCAGGTCTTGACTGCCCTCGACCCTGGAGACTGGTTGGTAGCGTTGGACTTGCAGGACGCGTATTTCCACATCCTCGTCCTGCCGGCCCACCGGCGTTACCTTCGGTTCACGGTAGGCCCGAGCATTTTCAGTTCACCGTGCTCCCCTTTGGCCTTACCAGTGCCCCTCGGGTGTTCACGAAAGTGATGGCGGTGGTCGCAGCTCATCTGCGCCGGGCAGGGGTTTCAGTCTTCCCCTACCTCGACGACTGGCTGCTGAAGGCGGGCTCGTCCCAGGCAGTCGTCTCCCACCTCCAGACTACGGCCGAACTCCTGCACTCGCTGGGGTTCTCCATCAATGTGCCGAAGTCGCATCTAATTCCTTCTCCACAGCTCCTTTTCATCGGAGCAGTTCTGGACACGACGCAGTTTCGGGCCTATCCTCCCGAACGGCGAGTCCGGGATATTCAGGCTATGATTCCGATCTTTCGGCCTTTATCCTGGGTTTCGGTACGGATGACCCTGAGGCTGCTGGGCCTCATGGCCTCCTGCATCCTGCTGGTCAATCATGCCAGATGGCATATGCGGGCTCTGCAGTGGGACCTGAATTTCCAGTGGGCGCAGCACCAGGGCAACCTGTCCGATCACGTCCAGATCTCGGAGGGGGCTGCAAAACAGTTGCAGTGGTGGCTCTCGAACCGGCAATGGGTCATGGGCAGATCCTCTCCCTTCCCCAGCCAGAGCATACAGTTGTGACGGACGCGTCCCTTCTGGGATGGGGCGGTCACATGGGAGAGGCGGAGATCAGAGGCCTCTGGTCTCCGGCGGAGTCCCGGCTCCATATCAACCTTCTGGAGCTCCGGGCGATCCGGCTTGCACTCAAGGCATTCCTTCCCTCTGTCAAAGGGAAGGTGGTGCAGGTGTTCACAGACAACACCACCGCCATGTGGTACTGCAACAAACAGGGCGGGGTGGGGTCTTGGACCCTTTGTCAGGAGGCTCTGCGCCTCTGGACATGGCTGGAACATCAGGGCATGTTCCTGATGGTTCAACACCTGGCAGGTTCTCTGAACGCCAGGGCGGACGAACTCAGCCGCAGGTGCATGATGGATCACGAATGGCGTCTTCACTCGGAAGTGGCGCAAGGACTCTTTCTACAGTGGGGAGAGCCTTGGTTAGATCTATTCGCCACCGAAGAGAACGCGCAATGTCATCAGTTCTGCGCGTTGGAATTTCCAAGGCGGCACTCGCTCGGCGGCGCTTTTCGTCGCGAGTGGAGTTGCGGTCTGTTGTACGCCTTTCCGCCTATACCACTTCTACCCAGAGTGTTGAAGAAGATTCGGCACGACCGGGCCCAAGTCATTCTTGTGGCTCCGGACTGGGCTCGAAGAGTTTGGTATCCCGAGCTACTCAATATGAGCATAGATCCCCGATCCGTCTGCCTCTTCGGGAGGATCTTCTGTCGCAGCAGCAGGGGACGGTCCTCCACCCGAACCTGTCCAGTCTACACCTGCTTGCGTGGAGATTGAGCGGCGGCAGTTGATTCCTTTCGACTTGCCTCCCGAAGTTTGTGATGTGATTCTGGCAGCCAGGCGTCCCTCCACTAAGGTGGTATACGCCTGCAGGTGGAACAAATTTGTGGCATGGTGCACAGAAAAGGCTGTGGATCCCCTTTCTGCCCCTCTTTCTGAGGTCCTTCTGTTCCTTCTCTCTCTGGCCCAACAGGGTTCTGCCCTGGGTACCATCAAGGGTTATCTTTGTGCTATCTCGGCCTTCCTCAGGCTCCCTGATCAGCCCTCCCTTTTCAAGTCCCCTGTTGTTAACAGGTTCTTAAAAGGCATTACTCACCTCTTCCCTCCTGTTCCGTTTGTAATGCCTCAGTGGGACTTGAACTTGGTTCTTACCTTTTTAATGTGCGCTCCCTTTGAGCCTCTGCATAACTGTCCTCTTCGTCTTCTGACTCTGAAGACAGCCTTTCTGGTGGCCATCACCTCCGCTCGGCGGGTGAGTGAGCTCCAGGCTCTATCTTGCAAACCTCCCTTTCTGTCTGTTCATCCAGACAAGGTTGTTCTTCGGACGCGTCCGTCCTTCTTGCCAAAGGTGGTTACTGCTTTCCACATTGGGCAGACCATCACTTTGCCCACCTTCTTTCCGCCTCCGCATCCTTCCAGAGAGGAAGAGAGGCTCCACCGTCTGGACCCAAAACGTGCGCTCTCCTTCTATATCGACCGCACAAAACACTTCCGGGTGGATGACCAGCTCTTTGTTGGCTACGTGGGCGCCAAAAAAGGTCGGACGGTGCACAAGAGGACCATCTCCCGCTGGGTTACCTTGTGCATCAAGACCTGCTATTCTTTGGCCAAGAAGGAGCCTCCTGTTGGGCTGCGTGCCCATTCCACCAGGGCAACGGCTGCTACCACGGCCTTGGGCCGCGGTGTTCCGCTGCCGGTTATCTGTCAGGCAGCTACGTGGGCCTCGCTGCACACGTTTACAAAGCATTACTGCCTTGACAGTCAGGTCCGGAGGGACGGCTTCTTTGGCCGTTCTGTCCTCCAGGACTTCCTTGTCTGATCTTTGTTCGCAGACCCACCACCGGGGTTGGTATTGCTGGGGTATCTATTCTAAGGTAAGGAATCTGTCACTAACGTGTCTCTTTCAGATGCACAAGTTACTAACTTGTGTAACGATATATCTGTAAGAGACAGTAGTTAGTGACAGATTCCTTACCGCCCACCCATCCTCCCCGTTCTGCGAACTGATTTCTAGGGTTAAGGACATCCCTTTCAGGGCCCTAGTATTTTTCAGACACCTGTGTCAGCTTCTTGCATGGCTCTGCGTTCCTGGCGCGGAAAGTCGTGTACAGAACTGACGTCAGCGCGCAGGGGCGGCGCCTAAGTACTGCCCGCGACGTCATCCCGGCGATCACGACGCCGACGACGGACGCGGAGCCGCACGACGCCGCCTACCGACGCGCAAGGGTACTGCTACGCAAAACTTTCCGGATCCAGTCTGACGCCTGGGGATATTCTAAGGTAAGGAATCTGTCACTAACTACTGTCTCTTACAGATATATCGTTACACAAGTTAGTAACTTGTGCATTAGGTATCCACGTCCAGATTAAGTAGGTATGCAGACGACCCAAAGGAGGTTCAGAAATCCTTCTGCCCCATGTTCGACACCACCATAGAAAGAAGGCTGAAGTCTGGTCAATGTGGGAAAAAGGTTCTCAGCGATGGCAGCGACAACCATAAGAGCATCTAATACATTGGCTATGTTAGGAAGATGTGATGGGCAGATGTGGTCTGACATGGCAACCTTCCTATAATTTGTGCCGGAGGATAAAAGAAAGGAAGCTAAAGAAATTTTACAGAAAGATGAAAGGGCTTCATCAGAAATAATCAATATGGCTATGGATATAGCCTCATCGACTTTCAGGCAGGTGCTGCAGTTTTACGCCGACAAGAATGGTTGAAGGCCACGTCCTTTCATCCTGAGGTTCAAGCTAAGGTGTTTGACATGCCTTTTGATGGAGAAAACCTCTTCGGTAAACACGTGGATGATGCTCTCTAGTCTGTCATGGCTGACACCGACACAGCATGAACTTTGGGAACTCTGCAACATCGCTGTTTTCAGTCTTTTGAAGGTGGCATAGGAAGAGGACAATTTCTGCCTAGAGGCTCTTACCAACCATAAAGATTTCAACCCTATCCTCAGTTTCATCTGGGTTTTTGCCAACAGTACACCCCGCAGCAGCAATACAGAACAACACAGGCTGCAGCGTATGCAAGATAACCTGCTCGTGGATGACCTACGGCTGTTGGAAAAAGTCATGAGGCATCCAGACGTCGGTGACAATTTTCAGACACTAGTCACCTCAAACTCTCCGTACCAGCATTAGGACATAAACTTATCCAGTTATTATAATCGTTGGAAGGCTATCTCTTCAGACAAATGGGTGCTAGATATAGTCTAACATGTTCACACCCTGGAATTTATTCACAAGCCTCCCAGAAATTCTCCTTGCAAGTGGCCACCTCAACATCTAGATCTGTTAAAAAAGAAATCCTGTTGCTTATTTGCAAAGGAGCAATAGAGGATGTTCAATTGTACATCAAAACAAAGGATTCTATTCAAATTTCTTTCTAATCAACAATAAATCTGGAAAATGGAGGCAAGTTATGGATTAAGACTGTTGAAGAAATTCATAAAGAAACAGGCATTTAGAATGCTGTTTCTACAAGAGATTTGCAACTACTGAACTCTAGAGATTATATAACTTCACTAGAACTCCTAGATGCGTATTTCCACGTTCCCATACATGTAAAACATCGGACGTACTTAAGGTTCGAGGTGGCAGGGTGCTATTGCCACTTCAGAGTCTTTCCTTTTGAACTCCAGTTTGCTTTCACAATTTTCACCAAATGCATGGCACCGGTGGCAGCTTTCTTTAGAAGGAATGGCCATCACTTATTCCCGTACTTAGATGACTAGCTTATCAAAGGTCCATCATTTTGCTCTGTAAGAAAATCCGCAGTGGCCTTGTCTTCAACTTTTCATGAATCTAGGTCTCACATTAAACAAGAAAGACTTCCCCAAAGCCGTCCAGATGGTCAACATTCCTGGGAGCAGTTCTGGATAAGGAAACTGGCAAAGCTTATCCCACAAAGTAGAGGTTTAATCGCATAATAAAATTAGTGTCGTCCCTATCAAAAAGAAGTTTAATTTCTGTTTGGATATTCAAATCAATGCTGGGAATAATGATTGCATTGTGTTAATTCCAAATTGCTGCTTTCAGATGAGCCTGCTGCAGGAGCAGTTAGACGCACAGTTGGTTCAAATTGACGGAACCTTCAAGGACATAATTCACATTACCTTGAGCAGGAGATAATGTGGGAGATAACATTGGGAGAAAGAGAGTGGACAACATTTCTCCTGGCCTATCGTTCATTCCCACCCATCCTCACTTTATAATGACAACAGATGCTTCCTTAGAAGGATGGAGCGCACATCTTCAAGATCTAGAGGTTCACGGCAGGTGGACATTTCAAGAGGCAAAAATTCACATCAACCTTCTAAAGTTAAAAGCAGTATTTTTAAGTCTTTAATCCTTTCTTCCCAGAATAAAAAAATTCAACAGTGTGATACGAGCAAACAATACCACTACCCTGTTTTATCTAAACTAGCAAGGAGGAACAAAATCAAAAATATTATCTGCACAAGTCCAAAAAATTTGGAAATGGATTTTTCTTCACAATGTTACATTATGAGTGGATCATGTTCCAGGAGTGGAAAACATATGGGCGGATTCCCTCAGCAGAACGTCGAAGAGCCACAAATGGGAACTAAACCAACAACAATTATTACAAATCTACAGACATTGGGGAACTCCAAACTTGGATCTGTTTGCAACACTTCAGACCAAGAAATGCCAAATGTTCACAAGCAGATTTCATCAGAGCCATTCACGGGGATGCATTTCCCATAGCCTTGACAGTAATGTTTAGTTACGACCTCCCTCCTTTTCCTCTAACTCCCAGAGTCCTTCGAGTCCTTTGAAAAAGGCAAGAGCAACTGTGCCGTTTAATACTAATGGCTCTGGTGTGGCCAAGGCAGTGTTGGTTCACAGAGCTTCTCCTATCAAAATGTCCACATATTTCTCTCAAACTAATACCAGGTCTGCTCTGAATAAACAAGGGACAGGTTGTTTATCCGAAGATGCAATTGCTCAATTTATCAGCCTGGCTCCTCATGACAATGAATTTGTCTCTTTGAATATACCTCAGGAATGCAAAGCAAATCTGGAGCAAACCAGAGCAGATTCAACAGGAAAATCTTATTAGGTGAAATGGATGAGAATCTGTTGTTGGTGTGCAAATAAAGCTCTGCACCCTTTTAGATCTTGTCTGGAACAAATTCTGCCTTACTTGCTCCACTTGACCTGATCAGGTCTAGCTCACAATTCAATTAAAGTCCACTTGGTAGCAATCTCAAGGTTTCGTAGAGAGAGAAGGTAATGTCCCTCTCTGATCTAACAGACTGGTCAAGAAGTTTATGAATGGCCTCTTCAGAGTCTTTCCTCTGTTAAAGAGACCACCTGTGACTTGGCAGTTGAACACGGTTCTTTCACAACTGATAAAGTATGTTTGAACGTATTCATAAAATGGAATTGAAATGTGTGTCATGGAAAATGGCCCTTCTCGTGGCTCTCACTTCAGCTAGAAGAATAAGTGAAATTCAAGCTTTTATAGTAAAAGAACCTTACTTAAAATTCAAAGATGATAGAGTAATACCCAGAACCAACCCTCAATTCATTCCAAAAGTTCCACCATTGTTTCATTTGAATGACCCTATTGTCTTGACAGCATTCTTCAAGAACCCATCTACCACAGCTGAAAAAGCCTTCCATTCCCTGGCTGTCAGGAGATGTCTGAAATTGCATATATATGGAACAAAGACTTTTAGAAAATCCGAACAACTACGGCTAGCTTTTGCTTTGCCTATGAAGGGATGTGCTCTCTCAAGAAGCAGTATAGCTGGATGGGTCTCTGCAGTCATTACCTATTGTCATAATAAAGCAAGAAGGCCTTTGGCTGCAAAACTAAAAGTACATTCTACAAGAAGGAGTTGCCACCTCTGGAGCCCTCTTTGCCGGACATTTGGGGAGCAGCAACCTGGTCTAATTTTCATACCTTCACCAAACATTATTGTTTGGATTCATTTTGGAAAGCAGATATCGCAGTTGGACTAGCGGTTCTACGTCAGCTTTTTCAATAAGGTACATTTTCTTTACTGCTATAACACATTATACTTTATGCATATAAGAAATTTCATGTTTATAGTCTTTTGCTTATTCTGAGGTGTGCCTTATCACATCCTCTTCTTTTTGTTAATGTTGCTCACTAATCCGATTCAAGCATGTGAATCTATGAAGGATTCAATACTGGAGAAAAAAACAAGTTATTTACCTGTACAATGTGGTTCTAGAGTATTGATATCTTTCATAGATTCACATGCAACCTTCCCTCCTCCCCACTGGGGCTCACCACACCAAAAACGTCTTTCATACATTTTAGTACAGGTGTGCTTAAAATCTGTGGTATGGTGGCCCTGCAGGGGAAGAGTTTGCAATGATTGGCTGCGTTCTGGTTGTTCTAAAAAAAAAAAAAAAATTGTTTAACCATTTTACTTGATTTTTTCTATTGCTTTCAATGTTTCTCTATGCACTCCTTGTAAATATTACCATGGAACTTCCACCATGACTACCGGGAAGATTCAAGTATGTGAATCTATGAAAGATAACTATATTGGAGAAACAGTGTACAGGTAAGTAACTTGTTTTTTACCACACAGTACTTTACCATGCATGCAAGTATTTCTTTTTGTTTTAAATAGCATACTTTTAATGATTTTTAAAAAAAGTGGTTTAAGTGCAGGTAGAGGTAAAGTGAGGCAAGGGAGAGTTTAGGGTTTAGGGTTGGGTAGAGATAAAGGGATGTAAGTGTAATTTTAGGGTACAGGGAAGAAGTAAAGAGGGGTAGTAAGGAGTAAAAAAAAATTACTGAAAAGGTGTATAAATATATATATATATAAGTTGGGGGGGGGGGTTCCCCCCCAAAATATATTTTTTAAATGGATACATATATATTTGTGTGTATATACACAAGCATACATATATATGTACATATATATAAGTATGTGTGCATACACAGATTCGTATTTATAATATACCACAAAAATGCGTGGTAAGGGTTCATGATGTAATGCATCACGTAGTATTACATGTTTGATAACGGCATGTGTCGTAACATCATACAACAGTCCAGAAAATCACAACCAATCCTACAACAACATTTTATGCTTCTTGGCAAACCCGGCTGAATTTGTTGCAGCTAATGAGGCGAAATTGGAAGTATATTCAAAAGCATCTGGCTTTTAATTCACAAACTTGAATCTGCAGGCGTGAAAGCAGCAGATCCGACTTATCTTCTGGCAACACTTCCATTTAGGCAGTTTTATGAGCATAGACGGTCCCCTTTCTTACCTATGCCTCTGTGTCTGTACAATGTAGTGAATGGCATGCCTGTAACCTCCATCATTTGGGAGCACCGGTGCTACAGAGTAACGAGAACCACCGTATATCAACCACAAGCCAATGGCGGTTTAGGTGTTCAGGAAGTTTCCTGCTATCTAAAAACTGTTCAGATTTGCCCATAATGGAAGAAACCTTGGGTAGTCACAGAGGAGGCTCTCTCTCCTATCCTGTTACACCATATACTTAGGCCCCTCTCATGTCACAAACCACGTAGAACTACGTTCCCATTTACCTTTCACACACTGCTAGAAAAATGTGATAGTCTGATTCACACTTGATGTGCCACAACTTTCCCTGGCCCCTGATCCCAGTGACATTCAATAATCATATATAAAGGTAACCCCCTACACAATTACTTCAAGGTCTGGGAAGAGGAGGAGAAAAACTACTAAAGAAAAAATATATTTCCCACTTGACCTGTATTTCTTCTCATGTATCTTACATATGCTATTGGTTCTGATCCCCAAATAAATTTGTGCTATATATACAATATCTTTAACAGACCATATTTTACAGACCATATTTACATTTATTGCAAATATGATCTGTAAAAAGATATTGTATATTTAGCACAGATTTATTTGAGGATCAGAACCAATAGCATTTGTAAGATACATAAGAAGAAATACTGGTCAAGTGGGGAAATATATTTTCTTTAGTAGTTTTTCCCCAGTGACATATAATCCTGACTTTCTACCAGGCATCGAAGAGGCGCCAAGATCCCTTTTTAGGTCTCGCCTATGCAGCGCGCATGCGCTGCATAGGAGGGGACCTCTTGTAATCGACTCGCTTTTTTGGCCAAAAACTTGCACGCGTTGCATTGCTTTGAATGGCAACGCGTGCACGTTTGGCGATTCCCTTGCGGGGAGCGAGCGGCGCCATGTGCTAGCAATTATCGCGCTTGCTCCTGCAAGGTAAACGCTGCGTGTCCCTACTCTCGGCCGCACTCCCCCCACCCCTCCCAAAGCCCCGCCCCCCGTTCTCCACCGTGGCGTTGCCGGCCCTGCTCCACTCAAACCCCCTTGGCTGCCTTTGCATTTCTACATTTCTGCGTGTCGTCATTTACAGCGTTCACACTTATTCTATGACCCTCTCCCGGAGCCCCCCTACCATCTCCTACACTCATCTGTCCTCTTGTCCACACCAGCTCCTCCCAGGACGGCAATAACAGGCTCCCCCACGGCAGGCAAGTCGGGCGGCCAAAGTTGCTGAGGGGCTTCAGGTCCTCCCATGGAAGCCCCCAGGAGGTAAGCTCCGTTCAGCCGGGGGCAGCGCTCACGCTTCGGCCACTCTCCCCAGGGCTCCTGGCACCTCTCACACTGTCTTCTCCCCCCAGGGGCCCGCCGTACGACTCCCGCTCACCTCAGGCCGCAGCAAATTCCCAGGCCATGTTCCGCGACACACGGGCACGCGAAAATGGCCGCGGACCTGGGGGAGCTGCTGGTGCCCTACATGCCCACCATCCGCGTGCCCAAGACCGCGTCTACCACTCCGAGTGCGCCTACTCCTACGACTCTCCGGTGAGCGTGCGAGCAGCCCGAGACGCTGGGGGTCACCACACACTGCATGCCTCCGGACAGCTTACCTTCCGTTGCTACACATTTTAAATCAAATGTGTGAACAGTTCTACAGTAGAACAGCTAGCACATGTTCCTCGCCCATTCATAATTCATTGAACTACGATATATGCACGTGCCTGCATTTAACTCCGTGAACAGCGTATACCATTTTATCCCACCAAGCCCGACAGTCTTTGAAGCATCGTTCACGCTGATTTACAGCGTTTCAGGGTTTGTCAAATATTTAGGTGAGTATTAACGAACTTACAGAATCCGTGCCGCTCGCTGTTGTTGTCAATGCGTGCTGCAAATCCCTTTTCCACACATGGCCCGGGTTTAACACGTTGCGTCACTCCCAGGTTTTCCAGGAAATGCCTTTGCTGACCCTTGCTGACATGTCCGTCGTCCCCTTCTCTCGCTCTCTTGTGCGAACTTTCACACTCGCACTAGATTTGTTGCTCTCTCTCTTCCCCCACACACGCACACAAAACACCCCTCTCTTTCTTTCCCAGTCTTTTTACTCTGTTAATTAGCACCTGCGATTCTGTACTAATTAATGGGGTTACAAGGGCAGGCGGCGCCATTCTATGTTGATAGTCTTCGTGAGCAGGCCAGTATAATCTCTTTGTTTAATTATGTGTTATATGGGTGCGTGACGTGTAATTCCATTGGCACCAGGTGTGGTTAAGCAGACCCACTGAGCGCCCGCTAGTGCAGAACAGACCCTGGGGCATTGTGAGCCCTGGGTTAGGAGGGCCGAGGACTTGCCTTCTCCTTCGCTCCGTGATGCTGGTGTCTGTCATTCTTTTAAGGCCTGTGCTGTCATTGTTGTGTAACCTTGCGGTGTTGCCAGGTTGACGTGAAGAGGTCGTCTCTCATTCTAATCCTTATCAGTACCACACACTCTCCCCCCACGGCTTCCGTTCTCCAATCTTGTCCTCCTTTTGGTGTTTGACTGCACAACCTGTAGTTTATTTTTTTTTATTTTACAGTTCTAGTTGTTTTATTTGTGCCTTCCCTCGTTTTGCTGCTGTAATGCGAGCGGAGCCGCCGGTGGTTTCCTTTGCCCCCACATATAGAAAGATGTGGTCTTGGAATGCTTCTGCCCTGGTGTACCAGCGTCGCTGAGCCAGGAAGGCTGTGTCACACACTGCCCTATCGAGAGCACGCAGAACCTGACTGCAGATATGACTCAGTCCTCCCAGGGTTCCTCACACGCACTGAAGCCCCCCCCCCCCCTGGCTCTCTGGCTCCTCTTCAGATTCCTCATTTCTGCACTTTACAGCTTCTGTGAACTCCAGCTTCCAGGATTTTCTGCAAGTTGGGGGCAGCATGGTGAGGTAAGGGCCTCTCTGCACCTCATGCAGGGTCTCAGTTGTGGGCAGCATGGTGAGGTAAGGGGCTCTCTGCACCTCATGCAGGGTCTCAGTTGGGGGCAGCGTGGTGAGGTAAGGGCCTCTCTGCGCACCTCATGCAGGGTCTCAGTTGTGGGCAGCATGGTGAGGTAAGGGCCTCTCTGCACCTCATGCAGGGTCTCATTTGGGGGCAGCGTGGTGAGGTAAGGGGCTCTCTGTGCACCTCATGCAGGGTCTCAGTTGGGGGCAGCATGCTGAGGTAAGGGCCTCTCTGCGCACCTCATGCAGGTTCTCAGTTGTGGGCAGCATGGTGAGGTAAGGGGCTCTCTGCACCTCATGCAGGGTCTCAGTTGGGGGCAGCGTGGTGAGGTAAGGGCCTCTCTGCGCACCTCATGCAGGGTCTCAGTTGGGGGCAGCATGCTGAGGTAAGGGCCTCTCTGCCCACCTCATGCAGGGTCTCAGTTGGGGGCAGCATGCTGAGGTAAGGGCCTCTCTGCTCACCTCATGATCCAGAACTTACATAATGCTCAGTTTCTATAATCTGTGGTTATCTTGAGAATGGGCACGGAGCCTGACCGAAGTTGTGTTTGCAAAGTGCTGTGCACCAGGACGAGCAGGCCCATCTTTATTGCTGGTGGCGCCCGGAGTTACAATCTTTTTGCTGCCCCATCCACCCCCCATGACCTCCTTCTCAACTGATTCCCTCACTACCACCCTCCAACAGTGCCCCTCATCTCTTCCTAGCCCTTCTCTCACATTCATGTATTTTTTAGCACTACTCATAATAGTATTGGGTGTCAGAGCACATTAAATCACACACATTATATAGAGACAATGAATCGTACTAGTTTAAATCAGTCTATGGGAAATGTTACAAAAAGCAATTTATTACCTTCGACAAGAACAAAAGAACTAGAAGACATTTGTTCTGTGAATTCTTTTTTTAATAGGGTCGTTCAGTTCTACATAATATCTTCTTGGTTTTATGTAAAATAAAAAAAAAATACAACGCTTTTTTATTATAACTTTACAACATGCTGCACAGCAGCCACACTGCTCTACACCATATCTTAAAAACATTGGCAAAGCCAATAGCTGTGGCTAAACACTTATAAGGTCCCAAAAGCGAGACCTATTGGCTATGCCAATGCTTGTTTCTACTACAGAGCGAGAGTGACCCACTTAGGCTTTGAGTTTCTGGAGGGGTTGCCAAGGAAGATGTACTTTGATTCACATGTGGTGGTCTTGTCTGCAGACCAAGGAGTTTTGGTGGCCCTATTGGCTGTTGATAAAGACATCACTGGAAATGCTCGTCCGATGGACCCGCTACTGCTGGGCCACTTGGGAAGATAGGATATATCCTGTGCATTCACCCACGGTGGGTCTCCTCACTTGGTTCCTCTTAGAATGCGGATTAACATTAGCTCAATGTTCTAAACAGACGTCTCCACTGCCGCTGGGTCTATGGTGTAGAAAGTTCATATTTATTCAATGGAAAGAATAGCTTTGCTTTCGGCCGATGGAATGCCCAGATTTGAAAATGTATGGAAGTCATTCACAGCTTATGTAAAAACACAGGTTGGGGAATGTCGGCAAGCTTATTGTGATGTGCATTCCTCCCCCCACCTCCTTAGAGCTCCCTTTTTGGAATTAGCCTTACTCCCACACCTGATGCCTACAGCTGCCTAGTTTGAATATCTAGTAGGAATAACTAATAGGTCGGTGCCTGTTATGTTTCATTATTCTGTTGTTTTGATAGTACACTTTTAAAAACTAGAAGTGTGGAAAAAAGATTGAACAAAGACACAATTTCGCACAAGGCCTCCTTGAGGACCCAGTGATTGTTTAAAAAATTTAGTAAAAGAAGCACACAAAAAAACCAGAGGAACAGCTACATGTAATTCATTCTTGGAATAATTCATTGTTAAACTTCAACAATCATCCACCTGCTAAAGTTATTATTAACCTTAAACACATATTTTGCCCTGTTTTTTTTTTTTTTTTATGATTTCTTTGTCTAAAACCCTGGAATTTTCTGGAGCTTTGTCATCGTTTGTGTTTCAGATAGTACTTATATAATGCATTTGTAATTTGTTAACATTATATACTTTTCTTAAGCATTTGTATAATAAATTGTAATCTCATTTCATGTAACAAGTTGACACTCAAATCAGTAAAAACTTTCTTGGTAAATATTTAGCATATGATGAATTTTCCTTGGCTATATTTTATTTTCTTGGAGGATTTATATAGCACACCGTATGTGCAAATTGATTGAGCGTGATCAGGAAGAGAGTAATCAAAGTCAGAAGCTTATAGCCAAGAATTAATTTTTTTTCTAAGATTTGGAGTGCGTTTGAGTAACTGTCAGTGGTAAAGGCCTCTGAGTGAATCTTTGGATTTAGTGGTGCGAAATCTGAAATCCAACATTGTTCAAACCCATGAACAATGTGCCTATCAGTCCAGTGGGGAGTGATGAGATCTTAAGGGTATTTTATTCTTCCGCCGGTATGAATTAGGCAGAATTTGGAGCAGTTCTTTACTGGTAGTCAGTGGAGGTCTTTCAAAGAGTTGATACAATCCAATTTGGTGAGTTTAAAGCCAGAGTTCTTGTCCTGATGGTAGGCTTTGAAAGGTAGGAATGAATTTACTGAATATATATGAGGGTAGTATTTTCTGAGGCAATTGTATTTGTGTCTGTCAAATGATAGCGTAGGGTTTGTTGGTAACAAGATGGCTTTTGACTGTTTGAAACTGAGAGAGTTATGCTCCAAGATGCAAGGGTTGAGACTGTTGTAGTTGAGACGAGCCAGAGATCTTGGGTATTCCAGAGTCAAGAATACAATATTAAGAATATTTAAGCAGAGCCTGCTTTTAGAAAAAAGATTTTTATTTTTATTTTTAACAAAACATAGACAGAGGAACAATCCTGTGCCATAAGCGCCAATGTCAGCAAATTTCTAATACAGCTGCACAGAGATCATCCCCTTCAGGTTCAGACCAATGTATTGTCAATTGTCATTCCTGATTCAGCCCCCATGGAATCCAGCCCATAAAAGGCCCTCCACCAGCCCTAGACCTTATAAGACTTACAGGGACACCCCCTACTCCGGTACATCACTTTTTCAGGTGCCCTATAGGTGTCCATCTCATTTCTCCATTCACTTATGGTGGGAACCTCATGTGCGCCCCAGTGCCTCACTATGTATCTGTTGTCCACTACTAGGCCTAATGTACTAAACAGGAGTTTGAATCAGGGGAGAGCAACATCGTTTGGAATACCCACCAGGACAAATTTGGGGTCGGGACCTCCAGTATATGGGAGAGCTCTTCAGTAATTCTGATCCAGTAGGTCTGTATGTGGGGGCATGCCCATTATGTGTGTAGGAAGGAACCTATTGCCTCATTACAATGAAGCCAGGTCAGGTCGGTGCTTTGCCCATTTGGAATAACCTATTACGATCGAAGTGCACCCTATGGAGAATTTTGATTATATAAGACGGAGACAGGCCTTAATAGCAACCTCCCGGGGGTGTATCAGGTCGGCCTACTTGTCGATATTCTCAAACTCACCCAGGTCTTGTTTGCATCTCTCGGTTTAGATAGGGAGTCTGGCATGTTATTCTTGATAGTGCGATATGCCTGGGATACTGCCTTACTATTCAACTCTTCCATTAGTAAGCGACCCTCTAGTGGGGCATATTCTGGGGTTCTGCTTGCCAGGCATGATGGAGCTGTGCATATTTAAGAAATTGGGGTGAGTGTAGATGGTAGGTGTTCTGGGCAGAGGAGAAGGACATGATAGCACCTGCTACAAGAAAATCTCCAATTTTAGAAATGCCTATAGTGACTCAAGCCCCTCAATTTCGCGATTTTCTTCAGCCGCGTCCCAGTCCATAGGGGTGTCTCCCTCGTGATCTTGTGGGCCCAGCCCATTATTTTCGTCACCCAACCCCATGCCACCATAGCCACCTGTGCCGGACTGGGGAGCCCTACCCTCCGTACCAATAGTGAAGATATGAGTGCTTTTGCAGCCCTGCGCATTCCAGTTGAAATGTAGGGTGGTCTTGCGGGGCGTATATCCAATCGTTGATATTGATTAGATGCGCTGCCCAGTAATAGCCTTCAATGTCAGGAAGCGCTAACCCACCGTTATATTGAGAACTCTGTAGCAACTGGAGCCATATTCTCAGGTGACCGACATCCCAAAGTAAAGTCCGTAGAGCCTCATTGATCTTGGATAACGACTGAGAGATAGGATAATATATATTTTGAAGGGCATAGAGCAGCTTGGGGTGCACGGGGCCCGTCAGTGTGAGTGGGAGCCCCCTCCATCTGTCAACATCAACCTGAAAAATTTCCAGCACTCACCCGAGGTTCTGGATGGCGCAAAACTCCTTCAGGGTGGCCATAAAGATGCCTTGGTACCTGAAACAACCTACCATCACCTGGAGACCACGGGCAGCTCCAGACTGTTCAACGAGCCCTGTGGGGTGTACAGCACTGATTTACCCTAATTGATTTTATTCCCTGAGTGAGCCCCGTAGTTCCCCAGTACCTGAAACAGGGCCGGAATAGTAGTTTCTGGCTCCGTAATGTATAGAAGCATATAAGAGCCTGCTTTTTGTTTATCTGTGTTAGGGTATTTATTTAGAATGGCTTAAGTTTGACAGCGCTACTTTGTTGTTGAAACTAGCGGACTGTTGTCATTGTAGAATGCCTTTAGAGGGGGCATAAGCAGAATAAATAGTGCAGAGGGCTGATGGGGTCTGAGATAAGGTAAAAGACAAGCAGAAAAACAAATCTAAATGGACTAAAGATTTGTCAGTTTTGAAGAAAAATGTTAGAACTAACAAAGTTTGATGCTTTAGCTGCTGGAAGTACAGATGTTCAGTGAAATTTGTGTTCAGGATATTAATGGTTGTTGACAAGTCCAAGAGAATTAGCAGAACACCCCCATTTAAGTTAATTAGTAATTACAGGGCTTCATCTACAGCATAAGTCCCAGTGAGCACCTCTGGAGCTGCTGGGAGCTCACCTCAACCGTAGAGGTAAAGCCAAGCCACTACTTAATTAGGGTTTGCATATATCAAAGACAGCAGAACTTCTCATCTCAATACCCTTAGAGTTGCAGCCAGCCAAACCAGTGCCTGTGACCCATGATAAAACTCAAACACGCACTGTGTCAGACTACTGGGCCTGCAACATGAGCATCTGTCTCCACTTTCAATCTAGCAAAGTCACAAGGAGATAGGCCATGTTGTAGGCCCTGCTCTATCAGTCACGTTCTGTGTGTGAACAGTGGCCAAGGAAAGAAACGTAGTTGCAGTTGCCTGAGTACTAGTTATTGTGGGCCTCTAAAGTGTTGGACTGTAGGAGTCAAAGTGAAAATGTGTGAATTTGGTGCATGATCAGGCCAGGAGCTGATGAGATCAGAGTCTAGTTCCAGAACCGACGAGCGCCTCTCGTTCATGTGTATGTGTGTATGCATGTGTGCACATTTATGTGCGTCTGGTAATATGTCCTATGCTAATAAAGTGTAGCTGCCTGGAACCTATAGCTATCATCAAGGACCACCAAAATATATGCTGCCCCCTCAATATGGTGTTCATCTCTGGCACAGTTGTGTCCTTTCATGGCTTTATGGTTGCAGGGGTATAATAATGGTCACCCTTGACATATTTGAGGCTTTCTTGATCTGGTTATGGCATACATGTAGCCATAATTGACATAATCTTAAAAACAGGACTAGCCTACCTTTTGCCATCCCTCACATAATGTTGCTCTCTTTCTTGCATAATAATAGCCATGACTGATATATTGTGTGCGACCTCCCCATTATGGTGTCCAGCCTTGGCATAAAAGGTAGCCTGGTATAATGGCTGCCATTATTGGCATATTACTGGTATCCTTGATATTATGGTGAGCATCCATTACCTATGAATGTAATACCTGGGCATTTGAAGCATCAGCTGTCTGTGAGGCATTTGTATATATGAGTACTTGATGAATATGACATACTGATGTTTGGGCTTGTTTGTGTTTCTTGTTCTGAACTGCACCCTTAGAGCAGCAGTGGGCATGGCAGACACTGGAAGGCCAAAATGACCATTCTAACTCCAGTCCAAGAATATTTGGGGAAAGAGCAAGTTTCCCCCAAATATTTCAGAAGGATTACTTAGTATTTCAACTCCAGCCCTGGAATAATTTGGGGAAAGTGATATTTTCCCAAGTATTCTTAGGAATGGTTGAAAAGTAGTAAGTTTGAATGGCAGAAAGTGCTGCCCTGAGCGGGCAGCTCTGGGCTGAAAACTTGGAATACCGATGTTTAGGCACTCTGTGTTGTAAAAATTAATATATTTAAGGCGAAAATTATGTTTTGTTTTTCAGAAAAGGGATATTGTTTGGAAAATCAAGTTTGTATGCCAAAAATAAAAAAGTGATATTTGATTAAAAATGTGTATTTTAAAAAACTTAAACGCTGATGATGATAAAAGGTTGCATTTCAAAAGTACGTTTAAAGCTTATTGTTGAGTGGCAATTCATGCTGAGCTGGGGAGACATATTGCTGAGTTAATGACCTTTGTGCCATAGGGCACCGACTGTTTTGGCTGACATTTTCATTAGTCATATGGAGACGTTTCCTGTTGATAAGGGTTTCCTGGCATTTCTGCTTCTTAACCTTGTCTGAAATACTTGGGTGGTCTCTGCTGATAATCCTCTTTAGGGTAGTCATAGCATGTTAACAGATGATGTAATTATTAACAGTGATAAAATGTGCTGTTAGCTCAGGAGGATTGTTCTTGAGCAGAAGTTGCTCTCACTGTAGAAAATATGTAGACCCCTGATCTAAAAATAAAGTAATCCCTCAAAACCAAAGGACAGGATCTTTTAGACATAGTAAAATATGACTCCCCTAGATATACCAAAACAAATAAATCACTAAGTAAACTGTGCAAAAATACAACATATACAAAAAATATATCATTTATTGAGACTTAGTGGAATTCTTATATTAAAATTGATACATTGATAAAGACAATGCTTAAACTAATTAAAGATTACAAACCAAAACCATTTTGGATTATGACTTTTTCTTATTCTTCACCTAATGACAATGGACAAATATTGATGCTTTATTCCAAGAGCTTTAATGTTCAGCAAGAATTGGGTCCTCAATTCTTGTTGACTTGTTCCATATGTCAAGCACATTTGAGCAGTAATGGCATAGAAATAACGCACAAGTCATTATTGAACTCATGGCTTATTTTACCACCTTCTAAGCCTGGAGCTTTAAAGCCCATGGAGAAAATGGGATGAATGTCAAATATGTATCATTTGTTGAGGTATCAAGTTCCGGCGGATGATGTGGCAGTATAAAGCCTGAGGGTTATGTAGATGTGTTATGAGGATGTGGCGTAACAGCCAGAGCTGACGACTTTGGAACTGGGGAACCAGGTTCGAGTCTCGGCTTTTGCTCAACATCCTGTGATTTTTGGCAAATCAATTAATATCCCTGTGCTTACCAACACTGAATGTGTCCATCTGTAATGCAACTGGTGCTCATATAAAGTGCTCCGATACCTTCAAGTCGAGTTCGCGCTGTATAGAACTGCAAAAAAATTAATGTTTTGGACCTCAGAAGTGCTGAGAGAGCTGTGTGTTCCTGCCTAAGCCTTGGGAGTATGAGAGGATATGCATGACCTCTTACCCCGCATCAAGCAGGACAGCCTAAGAGCGACCTCGCTTTCCCCACTCTCACCCGCTGCCAGCTCCTTGGTCTCTGAGCACGCTCACCTCGATGCAGGGTGAAGCGAGCCAAGTGACCCAAGAGGGGTTGAGAGGAAACTGTCCCAAGGAGAAGAATGAGACATAGAAGCCACACATTCCCGGCATGCCCCGCGAGCAGCAGGCACCAAAAGGAGATGGGCAAGGAGAAGATTAACGAAACAAGAGGGCCTCTATCCAATGGTTTCTAAGCCCGGCAGCCATCTTTGAATTGTCAAGTTTCTTGAAAATTGCAAAGCATTTGTCTGAAGAAAAAAAATATCTGGGAATAATAATATTTCAGCATAGTGGTTATTTTAGCACAATTATCTGAGAGACGAACAATGTAGAAGTTAAATAGAGTGTTTATTGGATTAACAAAAAAAACTGAAAGTATAACATTGGAAATGACCATGAATGATATTGTTATAACTTCTATCAACTAGTTCACAGTTCACCAACCACGAACAGCTTCTAGGAATCTGGAGATACCTTCTAAAAAATGGTCGCCTCTTTGGAATAACATAACTCAGCCATACCCCTCTTCCATTTTTTTCAAGGTAGGCAGTCTCGTCAGTCGAACAGGTTACTAGCTTGAAAACAAACAAGAAACACTCTGGCGGGCATCAGAGGAGGGAAGGAGCAAACAACACCCATGACGATGGGAGACTTATCGGCAAGCGACAGCTGTAGGAGAGTAATTGGTGCTAAGTACAAGAACGGGAATGGGTGGGGGTAGAAGAATTAGTACCTGCATCGTAGCGGACGTGCACTAATCAAGTGGAATTAATCTGTACTTGGTCGGTGCTTCTCAGATAGGAACGGAAGTGACGTATCGGCTGTGATAACCAATTAGGAAGCAAAAGGAACAACTGATGGACGAAATGCTGAACAATGCAACATTCACCCCCAGTCACAAGGATCTAGGTTTAATCCACAGTTCTTTTGCTCACCACGCCACCCCAGTTTGCACCCAGCCATATGCCAATCAGGCTTGACCCTGCTCCTCATGGGAACAGTCCATCCCGAACTGCCAAGCCAGGTCCTCCCTGACTGGAGACAAGCATCCTGGGAATGGTTTCGGGGCATCACCCCTCATCAGCCAGGCTAGCTTGAATCCAGTGGCGCAGTGAGCACGAGATCCACGTCTGGGCATACCCTTCCCACTTAGGGCAACAAAAGCCAAAGGAACAACTGATGGACGGAATGCTGAACAATGCAAACATTCACCCCCCAGTCACAAGGATCTGAGTTTAATCCATCATTCTTTTGCTCACCACGCCATCCCAGTTTGCACCCAGCCATATGTCCATCAATTGTTCTTTTTGCATTTGTCACCCCGAGTGGGAAGGGGTATGCCCAGATGTGGGTCTGTGCTCTCCATGCCACGGGTCGGCAAATCCGCAGCCGAAGTCTCGGCTTGTGCGTCGTTCTGGCGAAAAGATTGAAGAACATAAGAATAATGGAATGACTCATAATTGTGTTTATATATAACATTGCGTGTGCTTGGAGACTTGTGTTTGTTCTTACTTCTGTGTTAGGGATGCAGGGATGACATCCTTTCTCTTTTAGCACCGCACCAATATAACATGTTACAGCGATTTTGTGTACTGTCTCGAAGCGCCGAATTCCCTTAATCTCCCCCAGTAGTCAACTTTCCTGCTGTTCTATGTCTGCCAGAGAGGATTCTTGATGTACGGGTCTTGAAGGAGTTTGAATTTGACCCTGCATTGTAACCCAGAGAAGGGTCACCAGAACTATACTACTGGTTTTGAACTGTGCATGGTGGTGGTGAGTGTCGACTTCATGTTTTCCCTGCCCATTACCATCGGGAACCACATTGAGGCCATCATGAGGGGCCGTTCCCGCCATGACTTCAAGTGGACTGCAAATCCACTGCTACCCTCTCTTAAGCTTTGTATGATATTGGCGGCTATGTTGGGAGTAAGAATTGAGCCTTCATTGTCTTTTCTTTTTAGTACGTGTTTTTTGGCCTTTCTGTCATCACGTATATACATGACATACTCTATAGTATTCTGTAGGATTATTTTCATATGTGTGAAGCTTGTCTTTAACTGATTTAAGTATCTAAATTGTTGTTTTAATTTGTAACCCAGGTGTTTATTAAGCTGCTTATATGCAATAGTAGCTCGTTCTATGTGAATTTCTGAGATACCTTTTTGGATCTTGTTCGCACTGTATAAATTAATGAGCATAAAATTAATGAAGAGAAGGGAGGGTTAAACTCTATCCAAGAAGAAAGAACATATTCCAGTGTTACCTTTTTGTTTACTGTATATAGAATTAAAAACATACTATCGGCCACAATGCCAACTATACCAAATATTTTTTCTGTTAGTGAGAGATATATGATTTCATGCTTTCAAGATGCAGATATGCAATTGTGTTGCGTCTTTATTAAATATTTATGCTGGGATTGCTTCAGTTCATGTGCTAATGTTTCTAATTTTCACTAAAGGTGATTAAGCTGTTTGTGTGTTAATATGAAGAAACAGCTGGTCATGTAGTTTGGCTACATGAAGCAATTTGTTTTGGATTTCTTGGTTTACATTTCTGACAATGAGTGAAACCTTTGCTCAATCACTGCTGTGCATTCTGGGGAATTTTATTCCAAATACAGTGTTGAAAAATGTGTCCTTGAAATTGTCTGTGAACATTCTCATCTTTTTTTAATTTTGCTAAATGAAGCAAATACAGTTCTTTGTCTTTCCAATTTAGAATCACCTGACAGTGATGTGGCAATGGACATTGTGACATCAGAGCAACATGTTTCTGAGGCCGTCTATGATTGTGTTATTTGTGGACAGAGTGGTCACTCAACTGAAGATCGACCAACAGGGCTGGTTGTTTTATTACAAGCTTCTTCAGGTAAAGTTATAGAATGTGAATTAATAATTCTGTATTTATTTGAACCAAATAATTGATTAAAGAAGTTAATGATTAATTTGATTACCCTTGCCACACTATATGTACAACATTCTTACAATGCATCCCTATGTATTTTCTACGCTGCAGTGTTGATTTTGCTAGCTAACCAGTACTGAATGCCCATATTTGTTCCTCCCCAGCACTAAATCTAGTACTTCACTTTGAAGTCACATAGCTAGTGCTGTCTTAGCTAGATGGTTTCTGTGATTGTCAATGCAGAGGTCAAAGTTCACAGTCAACCCTAACTACTTACAGGGTAACGTTCGAACTGGTCAGATTTCACAAATGGGATTAAGTAACGCAACTGTATATGTTTGTGTTTTGTGACCATGTTAAAACATTTGGTCATGACACTCTAAGGTGATTTGCTATACAGTTTGTTTGTACAGACCAAATCTGGTTTGCATACGATCTGTTCATGTATGTAATGGTACACAGTGAGTCAAAAAAGATGGAGAAGAATAAGGCCAGCATAATTAATAGTGCTTAAGACTCATGCAAGAATTCCATCAGTCACTGAGTATTTTGAATCTGGTTATTTGCCAAGTACGAGACGTTATATTAATATATTTTTCGGCAAACACATTCTTCAATTATTATTTGCGTTTGTGAATTTTTACGGAGGGTCTCCACATTACAGTAAGTTGATTACACCCTTGGCTAACTTGTGAACAGTGCACTCAGCGACGTTGTGTTGTTATCTAGACTTAATTACGTATCTGAAATATGTGTTACTGGCCAGTAAACTTCATCTCTGTTATCTTCTGTTATGAAAATCGGAAGCACTTTAAAGGGACATTATAGATAATAAGCGTGGACGTGCTGAGTTTTGAAAGAAATTAATATTTTTACATATTTGTCTTCATGGTTTTTCAGGGAGATGCTATTTGGCCATTTTACACCTTGTAGGAGAAGATACTTTCCCAGTTAATTTCACAGTTTGGGGGTCTAGAAAAACTGGTTTGTAATCCAGAATTTTCTACTCAACAGCTTTGTCTGCTTCTAAGAGATTATTTTATCTGCATTTCAGCTCCCAAATCAGTTCCTTTGTCAAGGTTTAGAGCATTTAGAAACATTTACATCTGTAAAAGATTTGACTTCTGAAGTTTATTTAAGCAGAGCGTTAGAGTAGTTGAAGGTAGATTGGAGCTGCTTTTGCAGTACTAGGCTTCCAGGTGATACGGGAATGACTCCTTTAGGGTTGCTGAATTGAAAATACGTTCATTTCGATTTTGTCCTGCATGTTATAAAAAATGGACAAAATCCAATAGGCATTGAGTTTCTCATCTGTGCCTTCCTTGAAATCATGATAAAGAAACTTGTTTAGCTTGTCAGCATTTCAAGTTTAAAAGGACTATCCTTAACCTTTGAGATCGTTGGTGGGCTAGTTATGTTATGCTATACAGATTAGTTGAGCACATTATCACCTGGGAGGGTATCCTGGCGCTGAGCAGGTGTGAGTCTAGCCAAACCTAGGGCCTAGTGGGACAATTCAAAAAGCCAGGTCTTCAGCTTCTTGCAGAATTCAAGACATCAGGAGGAAGTTCTGATGTGTAGCTGCAGGCCATTCCACGCTGTAGGAGCGATGTAAGGGAAGGCTCAGCAGCCTGATCTGGTTTTCTGTATGTGTGGGATGTGTGCAAGTAGGAGTTAAACGAGCAGAGGTGTCTGGAAGGTTTCTTTTTTTTAACTTCTGTCTATTGAAAATATGAATCGGTAGAAAGTAACAATAATAAGCCAGGAGCAAGTCAATATGATCCATACAGCATATAACCATCAACTTTTACCGCATATTGGAACCAGTTAACAAGACCCCAGACCCATCACAGCATATTCATAATGAACAGTTCCACATATCAACATGTTTCAGAACTGAGAGTGAAGAAGAAATTGGTGAGGGGAGGTGGGGGGACAGGCTAGGGAGGGAAAGGGGGACGGGGATCGCCCCAGAATATAGAGTTTCATCCGAGGCAAATCAATAAACACATCATCCGAGAGCTGTCAACATCATGAATGCTGCCTCTTTGCATCAGTCACTGAACAGTTTTCACCTACATGGGGTGGGGTGGAGGGGGGCACTCGACCATCTCACGAAATTGAAGGGGCATGATTCTCAGCCTGCCCACGCTGTCGCAAGTAAGCCTGGAGAGGACCCCAAATATCCTTGGGACACGAACGAGCCGGCATCAGCTCCCAGTATGTCACTAGCTGGCTTTGACATCACACCGCATCTTTAAGCCAGTCCTCCAGCCGGGGCATTGGGTGACGACCTCAACACATCGCTACCCGTCGCTTACCTAGCAATAGTAGCAGTGAAATTAACTTCCGTGACTCAGTGGGGACATCCTTGACATACCCCAAGAGTGTAGTAAGGGGGGTGCGCGCTGAACGTAGGCCCGACATCTCATTAGTTGCATCGAAGAAGGATTTCTAGTATCGATTTATTCCAGGACAACCCCAGGACAAATGCAAAAACTTTGCACAGGGGACCGAGCATTGGATGCAGCGCGCCTCCTCTATTACGCCCAATTTAAACAGCCATTCCAGCGTCCGATACAGCCTATGCAGAAATTTAAAATGTATCAAGCACAGCCTATAGTTGGGTGGCAGTGCTCTCGCCGTGGCGCAACAGAAGGTCCACCGCTCCTCTGATGTGGATATACCCAATTGGTCCTCCCAATCCCGACGTGCAGCAGGGACGCGCACAGGAACCGTGTGCTGCATTTCAGAGTATAAACGTGCTATCAATTTGCGAGGAGAAGGGTTCCCAATAAAACTCTTCAGCGCCTGTAGTGTCCCACGCCACAACCACATCACAGGCCACCTGAGAGATCTTCACTGGCTATCGGTCAACAAAAGAATCACCTTTGAGCTTCTCATGCACGCCTACAAAGCTCTCCACTATGCCGGAACAGCATATCTCAACCACCGCCTCTCCTTCTACACCCCCACCAGACATCTCGGCTCTGCCCAACTGGCCCTGGCCACCATCCCACGGATCAGCAAGACCATGGCTGGAGGAAGATCCTTCTCCCACCTTGCTGCGAAGACCTGGAACTCCCTGCTTCTGCACCTCAGGCAATCACCATTGCTGCTGCAATTCAGGAAGGACTTTAAGACCTGGCTCTTTGACTGATTTGCAAACACCCTCACCCCCCACTCAGTGCCTTGAGACTCTCACCGGTGAGTAAGAGTACTGATTGATTGTTTGATTTGAGGCGCTGCAGGAAATGAAGCATAATTAGCTTGCAGAGCTGCTCATAGTAAGTGAATCTTTCCAGGATAGTGGTTTCATCTTCTCCCAGGGCCTGCTGCGGAGTGATAAACGAGCCCTCTGGAAATGCAGCTCCCATTGTGGTAATCCGGAGTCGCCTTAACCTATCGCAAGCGCCAGCATCTTGAGAAAAGAGCAGGGCAGGGTGCTTGACCAATAGGATAGAGGAGGCAAACAGTACTTCTAGTCGCGCCTGCCGGCGCAGCTCATGCCATACCCAAACAGTACAGCTAATCGTGTCTAGTGTGGCCCATGGTCCGGTTTGTGATATATACAAGACCGTATGTAGTTATTAAGGCGCTGCATGGTCATGCTCAGGCGCGGTGTGGGCCATGAACTGTGTAGGGTATAGCCAGTAAAACACACATTGTGCCTGCGGAAGGCTGTAATAGAGGTCCAAGTCTGGTGCACCCAGTCCGCACTGCTCAAAGGGGAGAGTAAGAATCCCCCAAGCAATTCTGGCCTGTCTTCCAGCTCATGCCAGAAATACCAGACTCGACCGAAGTCTGCGCCTAAAGCAGCTTGTGAGTGGAAGAGGAAGATTAATAAATAAATAAAGGAATTTGGGCAGTTTAACCATTTTAGCAATGGCCAGCTGTCCCGCCATCGAAAGTGGGAGTCGCTTTCAGCGGGCCAACCGACTCTCCAGCCACTCCATCAGACAGCCGTAGTTCGTTCTCCAGAGGACATCCACCTCAGCCATATGCCCAAGTATTTAATGGGCTCAGTCGCCCATCGGAGAGAAAACTCCAAGCTGAATTGCGCAGTGGCTCCCGTAAGCGGGAAAATCACTGACTTGGCCCAGTTGATGGAAATTTTGGATAATCCTCCGAACCTAGTGAATTCCCTAATCAGAGGATCTAAGTTCTCAGCTGGATGTTTGACATATAGAGTGACATCGTCCGCGTACATTGAGACCAGCACCACATAAGGGGTGAAAGCGATGCCTCGATGCGCATGATGGTGTCGAGGCGTGCTGCTAGGGGCTCCATAGCCACAACAAAAAGTATGGGCGAAAGCTGGCATCCCTGCCTCGTCCCCCTGGAAGTCCAAAATAGGGGGAGATCTCGCCATTAATTCTGAGACGCACCGTGGGCCAAGCATAGAGAAGACTAATTAATTGAATGAATTTAGGGCTAAATCCCAGGCAAGCCAGCAACGCAAAGAGGTATTCGCATTCTAGAGAATCGAATGCCTTGGTAGCATCAAGAGAGATTGCATCTGCCGCAAGCGTAGGCTCTATCACCTGGAGAATGGCAAAAAACGTACTCCGGTTATGTGTGGTGGCTTTGCCTTGTACAAATCCTTATTGATCTGGATGCGTTATTAGAGGCAGCAAAGGGAGGAGCCGTGAGGCAATCAGTTTGGCCAAGATTTTCTTGTCCACATTAATCATGGAACAGCGGCATATATGATTTGCAACGCTGCGGGTCCTTATCCGTCTTCAGGATGGTAATAATGAGCACCTCCCTAAGTGACGGGGGTAGTTCGCCTTTCTCCAAAGATTTGCTAAACATATTAATAAGATGGGGGTGGGGGGGCCTAAGAGGGCTGCAAATTCCTTAAAAAACGCGGCCAACAAGCCGTTCAGGCCAGTAGCCTCATCAACCGGAAGAGCCTTGATAACTTGTATAACCTCTTCCTCCGTGAAAGGCTCGTCCAAAAAGCGACGATGGCCATCTTCAAGCCAGAGTAGCTGGATTGAGTCAATAAAGGAGTGGAGGTCAGGTGGAGCCGCACAGTTGCGTTGCTTTATAAAGGGAGGAGTAAAAAGAAAGCATCTTCTCTTGCACGGTGCTTGACCGACAACTGGCACATTCTCATCAGTGCAGAGTTTGGCTGTATAATCATTGGCCCAGGGTTTACGAAGTAGGCCAGCCAGGGTTTTACCAGCCTGATCTCCCACACCACATCACCTAGCACATTCCTCTTTTCCAAGGTAATGTGTTTCGCGCAGCCTCCTCAAATTCGCCAATCTTGCAACGTATGCAACTCAGCACCTCTGTACTGCTAGTTAAAAAATATTCACATTCAAGGCCTTGGATCTCCTCCTCCAACTGTTTTAATTCCCCTCTGATCGGGCTCAGAACTCCTGCCTGTTTAGCTATACATTCCCCTCGAATCACCGATTTAAATGCTTCCCGAAGTGCAGAGAAGGAGTCCACTGTGTCTGCATTATGTTTGAAATATTCCACTATTGCCGCTCGGATGGTCTCACGAAACACCTGGTCTCTTAAGGCTCCAGAGGGCAGCCGCCATGTGAATGCCGGGCCAGGGCATTCCGGCATAGTAAGCTCGAAGAGTACAGGGGAATGGTTCAATAAGGTTCTCGGCAACTGGGAAGCATCGATGACCCAAGCATCCGCATCATGTGACGCTAGCCAGTAATCTACCCGCGACCAAGAAGAATACGCGGATGTCACACAAGTACCTTCTTCTCTGTCCCCATGCATGCTCCTCTAAATGTCTATTAGACCATTATCTACTATGATGGATTTAAGTTGCGCAGCCGGCCGAGGGTGAGGGCGTCGGTACTTACCTGATCTGTTTCGCTTAGGATCTAGGACCACATTAAAATCACCTCCCCATAAAACTGCACCGGGCCCCAAGGTGTCCACCAGTCTTCAGCTCTCAGCAAAGAAATCAGGGTCATCTACATTGGAGCCGTAGCTGGATACAAACCTGAGTGGGTGCCCCCCCCAAAGTACCAGCCAGCATCACAAATCTTCCTTGCTGATCACATAAGGCCACGCGCATGCGCCAGGGCTGACCTTTTGTTAATAAGGATGGCAACCCCCAAACGGCATAGTTTGAGTAACAAGCCATGTGCTGCTCACCTATCCACCCCGCCTGTATGCACGACCAACAGCAGTGAAAGGAACACCTCTTCTAGATAGACAAGTGCCCAAGGGAAGGAAGTCCCAGCAAGTACCTTGTCTCTGCACCCCCAGCTTGGTAGGGTCAAGTAACTATCTATGACATTCGTAGCTCTGACGTCAATGCGATCAGTCATTATCTCTTATGCGGCTGGATTCATCAGTCTCATGGGCTGGTCGCCAGTCAGTCTTAGCCGGCTGGAGGCATTTGACATACTTAGCTGCTGCTTTTGGATCCGTAAAATAAGAAGTCTTTCCAGCATGAAAAATATGCAGCTTTGCAGGATAAATTAATTAATTTTTCGTGTCTGTTTTTTTAGAGATATTTTTACTGGCAAGAAATCGTGCCTCACAGCCTGCACCGCCATTGTAAAGTTAGGATAAAAGGACACAGTATTCCCTTGATAAGACAGTGTTTGCTGTGCCCTCGCTAACCTGAGCACGGTCTCTCTGTCCCTCTAATTTAGGAGTCGAGCAATAATAGGCCGAGCACTTTTTCTATGTGGAGCAATTTCTCTTTGGTTGCATTATCGTCGTCTTCCATCATCGATGTGTCCTGTTTGAGCTGACCCAGTCTTTCATCATGGCTGGACACCTTTTCTTTTAGGTGATCAAATCTATCTGCCATGGAGTCGATTTTACTATCAATTGCCATAAGGGACTGCTTGAGATCCCTGAACATCTCCGGTATGTCAGGCTCCTGGAAGTATACTCTACTAGCCGCAAGTTCTGACGAGTCCTCTTCTGGAGGGGTCACCGAGCCACGGGGCACCTTACTCTGTTCAAAAGGCAACTTGGATTGCCTAGTGTCTGTTTTCCCCATCGTTTTTGAAGCTGGGGAGCGTCTTCCGGCAGCAATCTCACCCCCCCACCCCCCCTCTGAAGCGGGGCCAAGTCAGAGGCAACAGGCGGATCACTCCTGCAAGGGACCGTCACACCCTAGTCCCCAGGAGGTGAACGCAGAACCTCCTCTCTACGTGATGCAATAGGCCACCTCACCTTTGCCAGGGAGCAATGTCGCTGAGTTGTGTGCTGCCACCTGAATCGGCAGGGGCTCTCAGGACTGCCGCAGTCAATCCTGCTCCCTGCTTTGCTTGTCAGCGTTTCCTATGCGCCACATGATACACCAGGGACCACAGCTCCAGGCATGCATAGCATCGGGCCAGGCAAGTCTGCGAAACCAGATCGGCTCAACCTCCCCAGGGCCTCTCACTCTCTCCACAGTATATGGTCTGCGATAGTCCCGGGTCTCAGATACAGCCCTCCCACGCCGTGCAACGCTTCCGCTGACCCAGCCCACAGTAGGCGCGCCCGCCGCCCTCTGTTCACTGCTCCTCACTGCCTGCATAAAATGGCGCACGCCGTGTCTTGAATGTCTGAGCGCCCCTAACTTGCGCCCGTGGGGCCATCTGCTCAGCTCGATTCCCCTCAATGCTCCAAAATGAATGGGAGCGCCTCCGCTCCACCGCCAGCCACCAGGTAGCTCTGCTGCGTACAGCCGGCCTGTCAGCCCAGAACTCGGGACTCGCTCCAGCCACCGGTCCTCTTCAACTAGGCCGCAGGGAGCTCTTCTGCCCCCTCACTGTGCCACCCAAGTGTCAGTGACAGCGAAGTCGGCACCTCTCCCCATGAACTGCCACTGCTTTCGGCCACCGGTGGTCCGCTCCCGGCTCACTGCAGTGTGATGTGCTCCGCCCGGTCCAGGGTACTAGGCCGCAGTTCTTTCACAGCCAGCAGCGCCGCTCCCACAGCCACTTCACATACCTAGAGTGGCTACCCATGCTCTTCAGTTACAGTGGGGCCCCCTCCGCCAGCCGGCAGCCCTAATGGCACCTGTGGAAGCGGATAAATGATGGATATTCGTTCCAGCCCACAGAGTGGTGAGCATCTTGCGGCAGGGCTCTCTAGTGCCCTGGTGTCTGGAAGGTTTCTGAAAGCAGATGAAATTTTTTTTTTCTCTCAACAGCGCATGCAGTTTTTCCTTGAAAGTGTGAGTGAGGAGTTTGCATTGTGCTCCTTTCTGTATGGTGAGCAAGTGGAGTGCCTTCTGCTGTGGTGTGATGCGAGTTCAGCGTGGGAGGTTGAGAGTGGTACTGGCTGCCGAGTTTAGAATGGTCTGCAGCCTTTAGGTCATTTTTTTGTTTTGTTTTGTTGATCCCAGCATAGAGGATGTTCCTATATTCTAGCTTGCTTGTGACAAGGGTGTGCATGATGGGTTTTCCTGGTGCTGATTTGGAGCCATTTGAACATCTTAATCGGCATCTCAGGAAGCATGGGACAGTGATGGTGTTGACTTGGGCGGTCATGTGGAGTTTGCTTTTGGTGATGATCCCGAGGTTCTTGGCGTGGGTGGTGGGGGTGGGTGTTGATCCTCGCTCTGATGGCAGCCAAGTGGAGTCCCACAGTGCAGTGCTGTTCTGGAAGATGACAATTTTGGTCTTGTCAGTGTTCAGTTTGACAGTTGGTCTTCATCCAGTGGGCGAATTTAGTCATGCAGGCATTGACTTTGATCCGGTTACTGGGCGTTTTGTCCATGGACGAGAGAACGAGCTGTGTCATCAGCGTAAGAGAAGATGTTGAAGTTGTGAGAGCGGATGATGCTGACTAGAGGGATTATGTATGCTTTGAAGAAGGTCAGGCTCACGGAGGATCTTTGCAGAATTCCAGATCAGGAAGGAGCAGGTCCATCGGAGTGCATGTCCTTGGATTCTGATGTCATGTAGGCACTGGATAAGGATGGGGTGGGAGACCATGTTGAATGCTGCTGAGAGGTCCAGGAGGATGGGGCTGCCGTGTCCCCTCCATCCAGAGTCATGTGGATGTCATCCGTGCCTGCGATGAGGGCAGTTTCCATGCTGTGGTTGGATCTAAAACCAGACTGAGCATGTCAAGGAGTTGTTGTGGTCGTTGAGGTATTCTGTGAAGTGTTTGTTGAAACTTTTCTCTTAAACTTTGGCTGGGAATGGTAGCAGAGAGATCGGTCTGTAGTTGGCGAGCTAGGAAGGGTCTGTTAAGGGTTTCTTCAGCAATGGGAGCACAGTTGCGTGTTTCCAAGCATCTGGGAATGTCATGGAAGAGGTGGAGTCATTCAGATTGAGTGTGGGCATGGTGCTGATGGAGTAGGTGTGGGGGGACAGGTGGGTCTGATGGGGCCTCTGAGTGAATGGTGTTCATGGTGGCAGTGGTTTCTTCTGGGATGAAGATGGGCCGTGTGGGTAGCATTGGTTTTTTGGATAAGATCGGGAGGCATTTGGTAAGGTCTGTTTGGTCTAGTTGCGTTTTGTAGTCGTAAATGTCAGAAGTTTTGTTGTTGAAGGTGATTGAGTTGGAGGCGGCCGCTGGTGAGGTGAATCCTTAACAAAGGCGCAGATTTCTTTGCTTCTGTTGGTGCTGACATTAATGTGGTCCGCTAGAGCGGCGAGTTTGGTGGGCTCGATCATCTGGTAGTAGCGTATCAAGGCGAATTTGAAAGGGCTCCTGTCTGCATTGACCTGGCTCATTCTCTATTTGTGCTCCAGTTGTTTGCAGTGACTTCATCAGTCTGAGTTCCTCAATGTACCAACTGGCATGGGGTCTAGATCTTGTTGTATTGCTTTGTTTGAGAGGGGCCAGAGAGGTAGCACAGGAGGTGAACCAGTTGCGTGTGCACTGGACCAGGAAGGGGAAGCTGAATTTGATGAGGGTGTGGTCTGTCCAGGACACAGGTGTGGGCTCTTCGAGTTGTATGTTGCAGAAGGTGGTGAAAACAGGATCCAGGTGGTGTCCGGCAACATGGTTAGGTCCCTTTTCTTGTTTGGTGAGGGCCAGGCTTCCAGGGTCTTTGAAAAGTGCTTTTGAGTTAGGGTTAACATGGTCTTCCAGGTGGAAGTTAAGGTCTCCAAGTAAGATTTAATTGCTAGAATCAAGGGTAAGTGGTTAGACGAAGTCTGTAATGGTGTTGGGGAAGTTGGTGCTCCGTCCAGGTGATTTGTAGATGAGAGTGCCACTTAGGTTGAAGTTGCCTATGATGTGGCAAAGTCAGGTACTGATGTGGAGTTCAGCAAGGTTTCCAGGAGAAAAAGTATGTCCCGGGCATTGTTATGCAGCCGATCTTTTATCTCTATGGGGTGTTTGGTGAGTGACCAGGTTTTGAGGAGCATGCATATGAGTGCAGAGTGTTGTATGGGTGGTTGCAGGACTGTGCGAGTGTGAAAGAGTTGGGTGTTTGGTGTGGTGAGTGTTAGGTGTGGGTATATGCATGAAAACTTGCAGTGCAGGAGAACACTCCCTCGGTGTTGTGTGGTGCAGAGAGGCAGCAGCATAGGGAGTGGTGGCCAGGGTTAGGATGTGGAGGGCCACAGCGGAGTAGCGGCAGGAGGGGGGGAGGAAGGACCAGGGTTCCTGGCCATCATGAAGTTGAAAGATATAGAAGCTTTGCAGTTGTATAAGGATAGTGATGCTGACAGGGCTACATTAGTCCTTCATGGGTAATTAACTTGGAGGCATGGCCCCTACTAGAATTTGTTATGGCACAGAAACAGTACTACAGAAGTACCGAGACTGCACCTGAGGTTATAAAATGCATGCCACTTGTATTGATGGTCACTGAGAACATGCACAAGTATCCAAAGGTTCTGTGCAGACTTACTCAGAGTACTGACTCCTTTCACCTTCTAGGGCACAAAGGTCTTAAAAAACTCAGCAGAATTCTTTTAAAATCCAGGTAAAAACACCAAGCATAGACTGCAAATCTAATGCAGTTCATCAGGATCCCTATAATATTCAAGGTCACGCCACCCAGACTCTGACTGTTCAGACAGCCAGAAAGCGAGAGATCCATTAGCAAGCGTTCTACTAAAGGGCCAGCTGCAGGCAAAGAAAGCAAGTGCTTTGGTGCAATGGGATGAAAGGACATTGGGCATGGCAACCGTGTCGTGCATTGTGAACTCACAGGCACTCCTCAGTCAGTATGACAGTGTCCAGTGGGATGAAATAGAAGTTCTTCTCCAGCACCTTCCATAAAAGTATCAGAAAGAGGATGTAGAAATTGTTGCTGAGGGAAAAATCAATCTGAAAGAAAAAGTTAGTTATAGATTCCTTACCTTAGAATTACCCCCAGGCGTCAGACTGGATCCGGAGAATTTTTCGTCAGCAGTACCCCTGCGCGTCGAAAGGTGGCGGAGGTCGGCTCCTTGTTCGTCGTGGTCGCCGGGATGATGTCGCGGTAGCTACTTAGACGCCGCCCTCGCGCGCTGAAGTCCGTTCTTTCTTTTTCCGCGCCAGCCAGCACAGATCCGGAGAGAGCGGTACCTCTAGTCACTTTTTGACTGACTTTTTGTCGACACCGTTCTTGAGTCTTCGACTCCTGGTGCACGAGGGATGCCCGGTTTCAAGGTCTGCGGCTCCTGCAGCCGACTGATGTCAGTGACGGATCCGCACCGTGTGTGCCTGTTTTGCCTGGAGTGCGACCACGACCCCAAGCCGTGCTCTGACTGCCGGACCATGAATCCGAAGTCTTTGCGGGAGCGGTCCCGAAAGCTTTTCGAGACCCAGCAGTCGGCTCCGCGCCGTGCGAGGTCCCGGTTGCGTGGGAGGTCGAGGGACCTGTCGCGGAGCCATCACCACCAGTCTTCTTCCAAGTCTTCGCACTCCTCAGGTAAGTCGAAGCACAAGAAGAAGTCGAAGAAGCATCGTCGCTCTTCGACTTCTCCCCGTCGGTCAGCCGACGCGACGAGGGATGCGGGTGGTGCCCCTCCCGCGGCTCCGCGTGCGGAGCCCGAAGGGTCGACTCCGATTTTCCCCCCCTTCCTGGGACCCGGAGCGACCCCTACCCAGCTTAGCCAATTTTACAAAGCGATGCATGCCATCTTTGGGCAGCCCGACTCCGCCGGCGCTCCTTCGGGCCCCGCGGACTTGTCTGGGGGCCCTGGGGTTTTGACTCCGGCGCCGCAGGGTCCCCTTGGATCCAGGCCTGGATCCGGATCGGCGCCGGTTGACCTAATTACACCTCCTTCGGCGCCGAATCCACTGGCACCACGTCCGCAGCCGACGCCGGTTGTGTCCCCAGCCGGCGTCGACCCCGGCCTCCACCTCGATGTAGACACGGAGCCTGGCCGGTGTCGACCGACGCCGGATCCGGCGCCGACGGGTACTTTTGTGCCCTTGTTCTACCCTGGCTCTTTTAGACCAGATTGGGAGCCAGAAGAAGGTGAGGAGGACTGGAAGGGGTCTGGTGACCCTTTAACTGACCAGTTGGGTTACGAGCCGGACTGGAGAGTGGAACTGGGGGAAGCCAGTGGTCTGGATACCTCACCAGACCTTGGCATGTTGTCTCCTCCTACCGTGGCTACGGAGGAGGGAGCGTCTTTCACAGTTGTGTTGCGTAGGGAGGCCGAGGCTCTCAACCTCGAGCAACCTACGGTGACGGTCAGGACTAACCTCCTGACAGATGTGCTTCAACCGGCAGCGAGCTCTTTGGAGCCCCTGCTGCTGTTTAATGAAGCCTTAACCGACATCCTTTTTGGCACCTGGTCCAGGCCCAACACAGGGGCTCCTGTGGACAGGATGATCGCCCGACGCCACCTCCCGACCTGGCCGACCCCTCTTTCCTCTCCCAACACCCCACCCCTGAGAGCTTGGTGGTCCAAGCCTCCACCTCCAAAGACGCACCACCTGATAAGGAATCCAAAAAGCTGGACCATCTTGGGAAGATGATGTTTTCTTCCTCCATCTTGGGACTGCGGTCGGTAAACACCGCATGTCTGTTGGGCCGTTACACCCACTCCGTGTGGGATACGGTGGCGCAAGTGCTGGCTCAGTGCTCGGAGGAGGCCCGGGCCGTACTCTCCCGTGCAGTTGCCGAAGGGAGAGATGCAGCGAAGTTTAGCATCCGCTGTGGGCTGGATATCGCCGTCTCACTAGGCAGGACGATTTCCACGTCGGTAGCCCTTCGACGCTATGCCTGGTTGAGGTCGACTGGCATTTCAGGGGATGTCCAATCCACCCTTATGGACATGCCCTTTGATGGCCGTCACCTATTCGGCGACAAGGCAGACAACGCGCTGGAGCGCTTTAAGGACTCTCGGGCTACGGCCAGGTCCTTGGGCCTCTACACCTCCCGCCCTGCGCAGTCTGCTTTTCGCCCCTTTCGTGGCTACGGAAGGGGTGCCCCGCCATGTCCCGCCCAGAGCCACAGGCCAGCGCAAGCTGTTCAGCCCCATCGCGGCCGGGGACGTGGGAACCACCGCCGTGGTTCTAGGGGCCAGCGGGTGGGCCAGTCCACCACAGCCCCCCCCTGCAGCAGCCTCCAAACCCTCCTAGTCCGACCTTTCAGGGCCATCAATCGCCAGTGGGCGGCAGGATTCGCCATCACCTCCCCTGCTGGCGCACCATCACGTCGGACAGGTGGGTTTTGCAAATAGTCCGAAGGGGCTACTCCCTCCCCTTCGAGACTGCCCCTCCATCCATGCCGCCTCAGTACCATCGCATGTCGGAGAATCATCTGGCCCTTCTCCAACAGGAAGTTTCGGCACTCGTGACCAAGGGAGCCTTCGGGCGAGTTCCTGTCCCAGAAGTAGGTGGTGGTTGCTATTCCCACTCTTTTCTGGTGCCCAAGAAGGACAAAGGCCTGCGTCCTATCTTGGATCTCAGGAACGTCAACCTCTTCCTCCGGAAGGAGAAGCTCAAAATGTTGACGCTAGCTCAGGTCCTGTCTGCCCTCGACCCTGGAGACTGGATGGTAGCGTTGGACTTGCAGGACGCTTATTTTCACATCCCCGTCCTGCCGGCCCACCGGCGTTACCTGCGGTTCACGGTAGGCCACGAGCACTTTCAGTTTACTGTGCTCCCCTTTGGCCTTACCAGCGCCCCTCGGGTGTTCACAGCTCATCTGCGCAGATCAGGGGTTCCAGTCTTCCCCTATCTCGACGACTGGCTGAAGGCGGGCTCGCCCCAGGCTGTCGTCTCCCACCTCCAGACTACAGCCGACCTCCTGCATTCGCTGGGGTTCTCTATCAACGTGCCGAAGTCACACCTGATTCCCTCTCAGATGCTCCTCTTCATCGGAGCGGTTCTGGACACGACGCAGTTTCGGGTCTATCCCCCCGAACAGCGAGTCCGGGATATTCGGGCTATGATTCCGATCTTTAAGCCTCTGTCCCGGGTTTCGGTCAGGATGACGCTCCGGCTACTGGGCCCGATGGCCTCCTGCATCCTGCTGGTGGACTATGCCAGATGGCATATGCGGGCTCTGCAGCGGGACCTGAAGTTCCAGTGGGCTCAACATCAGGGAAACCTGTCCGATCGAGTTCAGATCTCGGAGGGCACTGCACACCAATTGCAGTGGTGACTAACGAACCAGGATTGGGTCGACGGCTGGTCCCTCTCCCTTCCCCAACCAGAGTTCACAGTGGTGACTGATGCATCACTTCTGGGATGGGGCGGTCACATGGGGGAGGCGGAGATCAGAGGACTCTGGTCTCCGGCGGAGTCCCAGCTCCACATCAACCTTCTGGAGCTTCGGGCGATCGGTCTTGCACTGAAGGCATTCCTTCCCTCTGTTCGGGGAAGAGTAGTGCAAGTGTTCACAGACAACACCACCGCCATGTGGTACTTCCACAAACAGGGCGGGGTGGGGTCGTGGACCCTATGTCAAGAGGCTCTCCGTCTCTGGACATGGCTGGAACATCAGGGCATATCCCTGGTGGTTCAGCACCTGGCAGGTTCACTGAACGCCAGAGCGGACGAACTCAGCCGCACATGCATGATGAATCACGAATGGCGTCTTTATTCAGAGGTGGCGCAAGGTCTCTTTCAGCAGTGGGGAGAGCCTTTGTTAGATCTATTCGCCACCGAAGAGAACGCGCAATGTCAGCAATTCTGCGCGTTGGAATTTCCAAGGCGGCACTCGCTAGGCGACGCTTTTCGTCGCGAGTGGAGTTGCGGTCTTCTATACGCCTTTCCGCCTGTACCACTTCTGCCCAGAGTGCTGAAGAAGATCAAGCGCGACCGGGCCCAAGTCATTCTTGTGACTCCGGATTGGGCAAGAAGAGTATGGTATCCCGAGCTGTTACACATGGCCATCGATCCTCGGATCAGACTGCCTCTTCGGGAGGGTCTTCTGTCTCAGCAGCAGAGGACGGTCCTCCACCCAAACCTGTCCAGCCTCCACCTCCTTGCGTGGAGATTGAGCGGCGGCAGTTGACGTCGTTTGACCTGCCTCCCTAAGTCTGTGATGTTATCTTGGCAGCCAGGCGTCCCTCCACTAAGACGGTATACGCCTGTAGATGGAACAAATTTGTGGCATGGTGCGCAGCAAAGGCTGTGGATCCCCTTTCTGCCCCTCTTTCTGAGGTTCTCTTTTTCTTTCTTTGGCCCAGCAGGGCTCTGCTCTGGGCACTGTTAAGGGCTACCTCTCGGCCATTTCAGCCTTTCTTAGGCTTCCTGATCAGCCTTCTCTGTTCAAGTCCCCTGTTGTAAATCGCTTCCTAAAGGGCATTACTCATCTTTTCCCTCCTATTCCCTTCGTAATGCCTCAGTGGGACTTGAACTTGGTTCTGACTTACCTTATGTGCGCTCCCTTTGAGCCACTTCATAACTGTCCTCTTCGTCTTCTTACCTTAAATACTGCTTTTCTGGTTGCCATCACCTCTGCTCGCAGGGTGAGTGAGCTCCAAGCTCTTTCTTCAAAACCTCCTTTCCTGGCTGTTCATCCGGACAAGGTTGTACTAAGAACCAGACCTTCCTTTCTTCCCAAGTTGGTTACTTCTTTCCACATTGGCCAAACCATCACTTTGCCCGCCTCCGCATCCTTCAAAAGAAGAAGAGAGGCTCCACCGTCTGGATCCAAAACAGGTGCTTTCCTTTTATTTGGATCGCACCAAACAATTCCGGGTGGATGACCAGCTCTTTGTGGGCTACGTGGGCGCTAAGAAAGGTCGGGCCGTGCACACACGGACCATCTCTAGGTGGGTCATTTTGTGCATTAAGGCTTGTTATTCTTTTGCAAAGAAAGAGCCTCCAGTGGGGCTGCGTGCCCATTCCACCAGGGCGACGGCAGCTACTACTGCTTTGGGATGAGGAGTCCCCCTTAATGACATCTGTCAGGCAGCTACGTGGGCATCTCTGCACACGTTCACTAGACACTACTGCCTGGACAGCCAAGTCCAGAGAGACGGCTTCTTTGGCCGTTCTGTTCTCCAGGACTTTCTGGTGTGAACTTGGTGCGCAGACCCACCTGCGGGGTTGGTATTGCTGGGGTATGTTTTCTCAGGTAAGGAATCTACAACTAACTGTTTCTTTCAGATGAACAAGTTACTTACCTTCGGTAACAATATATCTGTAAGAAACATAGGTTAGTTATAGATTCCTTACCGCCCCACCCATCCTCCCCGTTCTGCGAACTGATTTCTAGGGTCAGGGAATCCCTTTCAGTGCCCTAGTTTTGTGCACCAGTGGTCAGTGTCTTGCATGGCTCTGCGCTTCTGGCGTGGAATGTCGTGTAAAAGAACTGATGTCAGCGCGCGAGGGTGGCATCTAAGTAGCTACCGCAACGTCATCCCGGCGACCACGACGCCAACGACGAACGCGGAGCCGACCAACGCCACCTTTCGACTCGCAGGGGTACTGCTGACGAAAAATTCTCCGGATCCAGTCTGACGCCTGGGGGTAATTCTAAGGTAAGGAATCTAAAACTAACCTCTGTTTCTTACAGATATATCGTTACCGAAGGTAAGTAACTTGTTCTTTTGGCATACACTGATATCTGGATTCTGCAGATACGACATGCTGGCAAATCAAGAATAGTCGCACAAAAGATGATGGGAGGAATGGTTGCAAATAGTCTGACCACCGGCAGTCACTTTGGGTAGTATTCCATCCAATCATTTTCCACCCACTGTGCCACTCTACACAATTGCCGGCCTTATGCTAGGTAGAACTGACTCTGCTCCTCATGGAACAGTCCATTTTGAACTGCCAGGCGAGGCCTCCTCCAGAAGGGAACATGAGCAACCCCAGACTGGTTTCGGCCTTGTTAAGCCTGTTGAGGTGTAGCTTGGATCCTATGGTACAGCGAGCAAGGGACCCATGTCTGGGTATGCCCCCGGCCACTTAGTGCATTACATCCGTCACAAAAAATGTTATGTGAGGAATGCTTACAAATAGTCTTAACTACTGGCAGTCTGTTGGAGAGTAATCCAACCTATCCTTTCTGATGGATACTTCTAACCGCAGATTCCTCACCTTGTGAATTTTTCACCAGGCATCAGACTGGATCCGGAAACTCAAAAGCAGTACTCCTGCGCACCTGTAGGTGGTGCCAAGCAGCTCCACACCAACATTGTTCTGCTCCTGAAGTGACAAGTGGACCAGGATATAGGTGCCCCACAGACGTGCTAATATCAGTTCCTTTCTTTTCACTCCTTCAGACACAGATTCGAAGGTTACTCCTCTCATCCATGGCGAGTACTTTTCTCCAAAAATGTTATTTTCTGGTGTGCAAGGGACAGTATGTAACCTCAAAAAATGGCAAGGTTTAAACCTTGTAAGGACTGTCGCAAACAAATGTCCGAGACAGATCCCCATTTGAGATGTCTGGGATTAATTAGAGAGTGACTCCAGGGCCTGTGACAACTGTACTCAGAGGCCACAAGGCGAATCTCTCCATCGCCAGGCATTGGAAGACTCCATGCTCTGACGGGTGAAGTCGAAAGGTAGGTCCCGCTCCCGAAATCGTTCCTGCTGCATTTCCTCATCATGGTTTTGGGTAAGACTAAGTGGAAGCATAGGAAATCAAAGCAGTAATTGGCCCCCTCCTGCCACTTTTGAACTTGAGAGGGTGTGTGGATATCACCGTTGCTTCCCGTCTAGCTCCCAAACTCCTGAGGAGCTGATTCCTAGTTTGGTCCCAATGCAACCAATGTTTCCTAGTTTGTGTGTGACGTTGCGGCACATAGAGGCCTTTAGGGATGCCATGCTGCATATATTTGGCATGCATCCGAATCCCTCTGGCGCGCCTTTGGGGCGCCAAAGATCCGTAGAGGCCTACAATTGGGATTCCCCCTGCAGGTTCTCCCTTGGTGCTGTCTGAACCACTTGAACCCTCATTGGCTTCAGTGCCGACTTTGGTTTTCGCTCTACTCTGTGCTCCGGTGCCTTTCTCTTTGATGCTGGTGACAACATCGCTGGTGCTGGAAGAGGAGCCAATATCTATAGTGGTCTCAGACTTCATCCTGGCTTCAAATTGACTGTGACCGAGGCCACTCCCCGGACCTATGGGAGCGCAACCTTAAACCAATCCTTCAGACCTAAATACTTTACCCTTACCATGCGGTGGAGCTCATACCTTACATGAGCTGTTTGGATCAGATTCCAATAATAATGACTATGAGCAACCAGACAAATTTACCCCTCAATATGATAAGATATTCTGAACTACAGGATATCAGTGGTCTGGACATTTCACCAGACACTTGGCTTGTCTTTCCCCCCGTTCCTGCCACTGAGGTGTGTATCTCGTTTGTGATGGTCATGATGTGGGCTGTGGAGTTCCTTGACCTGCAGCTACATACAATGGAGATCAAAATCAAGGTCTTGAAGTAGGTTCTTAAGCTTGGCCAGGCACCTACTCAACCTCTACTATCATTTAATGAAAACTTAACTATACCCTCTTAGGCACTTGGGGAAAGCCATGGTCTTATTAGCCCCCCCTTCTAATTAATAGATAGGTAGCGCGTCTCTGCAGACCAACAACAGGCGATTCTGATTTTATTCACACAACACCCAAAACATGAAAGCTTGATGGTCCATCAACAGAGATAACCCCAACACCTTTCAGAAGACTCCTGACTGTGAGTCTAAGCACATGAAACTCTTGGCAAGCGCATGTTTTCTTCTCCAAGTCTTGATTTGCACTCAGTGAATGCCAGCAACTTTCTAGGCCACTACACCATGCCTTTATGAGGTGCAGTCAGTTAAATCCTGCCAGCAGTTCCAGAACAGAGGACCTACGGGTGTCTTTAGCTAAACCATACAGGGCAGCTGGGATGCGGAAAATTTTGTTGTGCAGTCTGGCCTCGACACAGCTGACTGCTTGGTTGACGCAGTGGGCACTAGTGTGGTGCTTCGGCATCATACCTGGATGACGTGAGTAGACTTCTCTTGGGATTTCCAGGCAGCTTTGACTGCCATTCCATTTGATGGTGTTCACCTTTTTAATAAAAAAGCAGACTCTGTCTTGGAACACTCGAAAGAGAGCCATGGCACTTTCACTCGGGCTCTCTAACCCAATAGACAATTTTGTAAGCAATTCTGCCCATATCGTGGCTACAATAGGGGGTTTCAGTGCCACCAGCGCCCGACTCCTCTGCCGGCACAACAGTCTGCTCAGCCATTTCATGGCCGAGGTACCCAGAGAACAATGTTTAGAGATTCAGTCCCTTGCCCCTCTGGCAACCACTATCTCAAAACCACTTTAGTGTGTCTTTTTTGACACACTCCCAACCTGTAGGAGGGAGGATCAAACATTTCATTCAAATGTGTCATGACCTAATTTAGGATGCGTGAGTTGTCTAACTTGTTAAGCAGGGCTACGCCCACCCATTCCTTTCTACTCCGCCACACTTGTCTCCCTCGTCAACGTGGCTGATGGAGTAACACTTCTATGTTTGCAGCAGGAATTGCAGGCTCTTTTGGCCAAAGGAGCTATAGTGAGGGTTCCGGCCTTGGCGGTAGGAACCGGGTGTTACTCCTGCTGCTTTCTTGTGCACAAAAAGGATGGAGGTCTTCGTCTTATTTTAGACCTCCGCTCAATGCGTTCCTGCGGAACAACAAATTCATGATGCTCATGCTGGCCCAGGTCCTGTCTTTCCTGGATCCCAAAGACTGAATGGTAGAATTGGACCTGCAGGATGCTCATTTCCATATTCACAATCCACAGGCTGACAGTTGTTACCTGCAGTCCACAGTGGACTAGGAGTATTTCCAGTTTTGGTGCTCCTCTTTGGCCTTCCAGGTGCCTCGGGTGTTCACCTAAGTGATGGCGATGGTGATAGCGAATCTTCGGAGTTCAGCTTTGCCAGTCTTCCCATACCACGACAACTGGCTATTGAAGGCAGGCTCAGCCCAAGCAGTCGTAGACCACATCCAGATTTATTTATTAAAGGTTTGACACATGATTCCTCTCAAACCATTTGTGATGCCACAGGCATCTTAATTGGGTTCTGACTTTCCTTGTGCACTAGCTTCAAGCCAATGCACAGCTGTCCATTGCGTCTGCGGACTCTCAAAACCATCTTCCTCATCTTCATCACTCGCATAGGTCAGTGCATAGCATATCTTAATGCAGAGGACTACCTACCTAACTAGTGAACTTCTGTGGGTTTTTTTTTAGTTTAAAACTTTACTTTTGATTGATACATCTGCCTGTGGATTCCTCACCTTTTGAATATCCCAATGCGCCAGCATTCCACTGAAACTTTTCATATCCGCTCTCTCACATCACGAGGACGTCACAATGCCCATGACTCCGCACACGCCTCCATGTGACGTTATTGGAGCCATAAGAGGCCCTCGTCGGTGTGCTAACGTCGCATACAATTTTTTCCTAGGCTCTCCATAGTGTTGAGTCTTGCAAAAAAAAATTCAGGCAATCGCAACATTGTTGCAGGAAAAAATGTCTCCACCATGGAAGTCTGCGTTGAAGCCCTGCAGGAAGTGTGAGGGTCAGATGCCAAACACTGATCCTCATGAAGATTGTCTTTGTTGGGACCACGTTATCAACACTTGTTCATCATTCCTAAAGATGAACCCCAAGGCACTGAAGGAGAGAGAAGCGAAAACTCTTCTTCGCCAAGGCAAGGAAGGAGAAGAGAGGACGTCGTAAGTCTTGTCTTAGTTCAGAGTCAATGTCTCCCCATTCCTCTTAGTCATCAAAGAGGAATTACAAGAAGAAGCTGCATTATAGTTCCTGGCATCGATCTTCGAGGGAGGAGTCCCCGAGGTCGGTGTCTCCATATCCGAAGTCAAATGAAAATAGAGGTGAAGTGACTCCAGTAGCCCTTCCGGCATTGCCGTTGAGTCCAAGACAGCCTCTGACTTGGCCTGGACATCCTGATCCGGAGCTGGAGGTATATTCAGTCTCTCCTCCTGCTCCACCTCAGCCTCCTCAACAGGAGCAGGAGAGCCCAACTTTCCTGGCTCCAGTGTCCAACCTTTTGAATTTCCTAAGTGCTATGTACAACATTTTCAGCAAGGCGATAGCTCCATCTGGCGTGCCTGCAGGCCCCATGGGTCTGCTTTCCTATTCGTTGGGTGGCTTTCTGGAGAAATATCAGCAGACACAGTTCCTGCCATTTATGCCGATGGCCCAGGTATACTGGCCTCCTCTGGCGCAGAGAAAGGCAACTCCTTCGCCAGAAGTTGTTCTTCAGGAGTCTTCGGCACGAGTTTCGCCCTCTCCGATGTCGTCTGGATCCGCTTCGGTGTCACATCACTTGACTCCAGTACTATTAGCCTTTTCTATACAGGTGCTAAAGTCATCCGCACTGTTACTGACGTCACCGACGCCAGTACTGGCTCACCAAGTCGAGACATAGATCTGGAAGGGAGGTGCAGAGGCTTATTGAATAGGAGCAGTACTTTTTTGGGAAAATAAACCTTGAACTGAAAGAGGAAGAAATAGTGTCACTTTATCCGGAATTCGACTGTTGGGAAGTGGCAAGTGGTTTAGACACTTCTCCAGAATGGGAACTGTTGTCGCCAAAAGGCATTCCTCCACCTGAGGTCACGTCGTACCATTCAGTGATCAGGAAGGTGGCTGATATGTTGGAACTGCCTCTTCCTTCAACAGAACCCAAATCTAATTTACTTACACAAGTACTGCATTCCAGTTCTCTGACATCAGAGCCTTTATTGCCTTTAAATGAGGCACTGACTGAGCCAATTCTGGAGATCTGGCAGAATCCTATGTCATCCTTTGCAGTATCTAGACCCATTGCGAGGGTTACAAGCTTTCCCCGGGGATCCTCTGTTTTTATCCACTTATCCTTCAACTGAGAGTTTGATGGTACAGGCTTCTTGTTTTTCTAAGTTAATTCCTGGTTCTTTTCTGACATCCCCTGCGGACAGGGAATCAAAGAAAATGGAACAGTCTGCGAAAAAGGTGGTTTCCTCTAGTACCTTGGCTTTAAAGTCAACCACCACAACCTGTTTGCTGGGACAGTACATTCATGCTATGATGGAATCAGCCTAAACAGTTGTCCCGAAATTACCTGAGGCGGTTCAGTGACACTTTACAAAACTGTTGAGTAAGAGTCAGGCCACTGCTCACCAGGTTATTCAGTTGGGCCTGGATATGGATGATTTGGTGGCAAGAGCGAGCGGGACTTCAGTCGCAACAAGGAAGCACACAGAGCTGAGAGGGTCTGGTTTCTCGCCTGACGTGCAGACTACCCTGATGGATTTGCCATTTGGTAGATCGAGACTGTTTGGCGCCAAAGCGAATACTGCCTTGGAGAGATTCAAGGTTAGCAAGGTGACGGCAAGATCTTTGAGTCTTCAATCACAGCCCAGAGGTTAAAGGCAGTTTCGGAGGTTCCGGGGTTTTGGCCAGAACATCTCCTTTCGTGGAAGGCAGCATTACTAGAAGCAACAGCAGCTGTCCAATCCCCTCTATAGGAGTTATAGAGGGCGGAGCAGAGGTAGGCAACAAGAAGCCGCCCATCAGCCATCTTCCTTCTCTCCTCCCCTGCCAACGTCACAGGAAAGCAGCCCTGGTTTTGGTATCTTGGAGCATGTTTTGCCGGTGGGTGGACGGTTGTCCCATTTTCTACTACAATGGAGATCCATAACATCGGATCAGTGGGTTTTAAAAATAGGATTCAAAATGGGTATTGTCTACCCTTCTAAGAATTGTCCTCCACTATTTCCTCCCCAACAAAGTTTTTGTTCCGAAGACCATCTTCTACTTCTTCAACAGGAGATCCAATCCCTACTTCAAATGGGGTGCCTTAGAGTTGGTTCCAGAGCAAAAACAGGTTCAGGGTGCTATTTCCAATACTTCCTGATTCCCAAAAAGGACAGTCGTTTACGTCTGATTCTAGACATCTGGATTTTAAACTGATTCCTCAAGCATGACACAATGCTGACCCTAGCACGGGTGCTTTCTGTGCTGGAGAAGGAAGACTTAATGGTCTCAATTGATTTGCACAATGCATATTTTCACATCCCCAGTCTGTAATCACACAGGAAGTATCTCCGATGGTGCAGTCTCAACATTACCAGTTTGCGGTCCTTCCGAATGGTATTACTTCCGCTCCTCAAGTCTTCACGAAGGTGATGGCAGTGGTTGCAGCACATCTCAGAAGGTGGGGGGAATACCAGTATTCCCTTAACTGGCTGATTGGCTGATCAGAGCCAAGTCTTCAGAGTTGGTGTTGCATCACTTGCAGTTGACAACTCAGTTGTTTTACAACTTGGACTTTTCCATCAACAAGCCCAAGTCCCACCTAGAGCCCTCTCAGCGCACCCTGTTCATAGGGGCAGTACTGGAAACTATGGTGAATTGAGCCTACCCTCCTCCTCAGAGGATTCTGGACATTCAGGCTATGAATCCGATGTTTCAGAATGGAGCTATGGCTGCAGTCCTAAAGGTCTTGCGCCTGCTGGGTCTGACAGCCTTCTGCATTTTGTTGGTCACCCATGCATGCTGGCACATGAGGGCTCTCCAGTGGTGCCTATGCAAGCAGTGGATTCAAAAACAACGGTGATCTCAAAGAGTCAGTCAGGATCTCCAGAGACATTGCAGCAGATCTTCGATGGTGGAGTGTGTCCGGCAATCTGTCTCAATGGAAGCCGTTTCACCCTCCACCTCCAGTGGCCACAGTGATAACGAATGCCTTCACTCTAGAGTGGGGAGCTCATCATGGGGATCTGGAGTTCAAAGGACTTAGGTCTCCAGCAGATCACTTGTTTCATATCAATCTGTTGGAATTAAGGGCGATACGTCTTGGTCTCGAAAGGCCTTCCTCCCTTACATTTGCAGTCAGTCAGTGCAGGTCTTAACAGACAATACTACAGCAATCTGGTACATAAACAAACAGGGAGGAGTACTGTTGTGTCCTCTCTGCAGAGAAGCTCTACGACTTGGCAAATCACTTAGGCAGAGTTCAGAACGGGCGTGCGCCAGTCTTAGTCCACATTTTTCAGCTGATCACGAGTGGCGTCTACATCCAAAAGTGGTACTTCACATTTTCTGGATATGGAGGACCCCCTCAGATAGATCTTTTTGCCACTCACGAGAACACGCACTGCCCGTCAGTCTACAGCCTCCAGTACCCGATACAGGGAGCACTAGGGGACATGTTTCAATTGGACTGGGACTCCCAGCTGTTTTACGTGTTTCCCCCTAGACCCTTGATTCCTCTGCTTCAGAAGAAAATTTGCTAAGACTGGGGCCAAGCCATATTAATAGCCCTGGATAGGCCACAAAGGGTGTGGTACACAGACCTTCTTCGCCTCTCACTGTGCCCTCTGTTCCATCTCCCTTACATGGCAGACCTCCTCTCACAGTCACAGGGGCAGGTTCTACACCACCTCCAGAGCGTGCACCTCCATACCTGGAGACTGAACGGGGCAACCTGAGTTCTTAACCGCTTCCCTCCCCACCAAACCCCCCCTTATATGGTGGATGTTATTTTGTCGGCTAGAAGACACTCCACCAAGTTGGTTTATCCTGGCAGGTGGGCTAAGTTTGTAAAGTGGTGTGAAGAAAATTCTATTAACCCCTTAAGGGCCTATTTGTCTGATATTTTAATTTTTGCACTTTCCTTAGCACAGCAAGATTGTGCAGTTGCAACAGTTAAGGGATATTTGTCTTCCCTTTCAGCATTCTTTCGTTTACCTGATAAGTCGTCTCTGTTTAAGTCCCCTATAGTGTTAAGGTTTACTAAGGGACATAGGGCCAGATGTACTAAGGTTCCCGTTTGCATTTCTTAAATAGCGACTCTGTAGGAATCGCTATTTAAGAAATGCAAAAGGATATGTACAAAATTTGTGATTCCCTAATAGAGATTCCTACAGATTAGGAAACGCTATTAGGAAATCGCAAATAGGAAATTACATTGCATTCCCGCCTATGGGCGAAATAGGAAATGGTTTGCATTCCTAAATTGTGATTTCCTAATAGGAAATCGCAATTTAAGAAATGCAAAGCCAAGGGTGACTCTGTGCTTAAGGCCCCCCTGGAGGCACCCTAAATTTCCTAGTGCACATGTAAGTGCACATATGCCCTAGAGGCATATGTGCGCTTCATGTCACAATAAAAAATGCATTTTCAATGCATTTTTTTATTTTGCACATGGTCACCATCGACTTGAAGTCAATGGTAATTGCATATTCTAAATGCCCAATTAGCATTTAGGAAATGCTTTGTACATGTGCTTTAGGACTCGCAAATTGGTAATCCCAATTTGCGATTTTTACATTGTAGAAACCGCAAATTGCAACCGGTTTTGGCCCTTTGTACATCTGAAAAGGCCATTTAGCATTTCTTAACCGGCCTAAATAGCGATTCGGCCGTTAAGAAATGCTAATTGGCTTCGTACATCTGGGCCTTACAAATTCCCTTCCACTCCGTTTATCATGCCTCAGTGGAAACTAAATTTGGTACTAACTTACCTTATGTGTTCTCCATTTGAACCTTTACATAGTCATCCTTTAAGACGACAGACTTTTAAGACCCTTTTTCTTGTTGTCATAACATCAACTAGACAAGTTAGTGAGTTAAAGTCCCTTAGTGTTAAGCCTCCCTCCACGACTTTCCATGCATTTAAGTTGGTTTTGAGAAACAGGGCTGCTTTCCTGCCAGAGGTGGTTACCCCCTTCCCTTTGGGCCAGCCTATCACCCTTCCTACTTTCTATCCTCCTCCACATCCATCTAAAGAAGAGGAAAGACTTCATTGATTGGAACCTAAAAGGACTATTAGCTTTTACATAGACAAGACACGTGATCTCTGGCTGGGCGATCAGCTGTTTGTTGGCTATGTGGGCAACATGAAAGGAAAAGCTGTGCATAAAAGAACATTATCCAGATGGATCATCCTGTGCATAAAAATCTGCTGCGCCATGGCTAACAAAGAACCACCAGACAGTACACCGCGTGTGGGCGGGACAATTCCGTGCTTATCACTAAGATGAGGATTCCCTTGAAGCGAACTAGGATTACGGGTAAGTAACCTTTTCTTACTGCAGATCCAACCACTGCTACACTGAAGAATGAAAATTTTCCAAGCATTCGTAAAGGAAAATTTCAATTCTATTAAGGACACGGAGGCGAGGATTATGCTCTACTTTCTTTATTTCCATGCTACAGCACTTCAAAGTATATAAATAAACTAACTTTCTCATAACATCCAGGGAAAGAGAAACAGAAACTTTCAGCCAATGAACAGTCTCACCTGCCCTCATAATGGGCAACTTCCCTTTACAACTTCCTCTTTATTTCATGTGATGGAAGAAAACTCCCACTCATCGTCTACTCCCACTCATCATCTATTCTCCATTAGTGGACTCTGAACCTGGAATACGTGAAAAACCTATTGAAACCAGTACTCAGATGGAAAAAAACATCATGGCAATATAACATACATATAATCCATATGAACTTCTAAGAATCTCTACAAGTCAATACATACAGCCATTGACATCTTGATGTATTCCAAAACATTTTACACTTATTCCTTATGGTGATGATAATTAGCAAAGCTTTTCTATACAACAATGCCATATCCAAAGGAAAAAAAGGGGGTGGGTAGTAACCCCAGAAACCATGGGTGGGAATAATCCTCACCGCCGCGTCTTTAATAGAATTTAAACTTTCCTTTATGAATGCTTGGAAAATGTTCATTCTATGTCAGGACCGAAGGCGAGGATTATGCTCGTTCAAGGCTTCTTCACTACCCAGGTTGCCATGTTGGGTTTAAAGTAAAAAAATTTAAACATGGAGTCAGACGACCAATCGACCGTGTTAAGATATCCTCCAGTCTGGCACCCAAGGTAAATGCCTTTGAAGCCATGGCTCCTCTCATTGAGTGAGCAGCAAAATTGGACACATCAATGCCCGCTTACTGCATGTCCCAACAAACCCATTTGGCAGATGTGGGAGAGGACACAGCCGTGAAAAGTTTCTTTAGGGATAGCAACAATTGTCTCTCACCAGGGGGACAAAACTCTTCCGTCATATGCTCAAATGCTTTCAAACATGGTACTACACACAATTTCGGCACTTGATCAAAAGATGGATAAGAAATGGTTCTGGAATTGGACTTCGTGCTCTGTGCAATATTGAAGGTAACCCCATCCGGGGAATAAATCCTGCCTGTGATGTCAAGCGCTCCTATGTCCGAGTTCCTGCTACAAGATATCAAGCATAACAGCATTGTCAGTTTCCAGGAGAGCTCCTTGTGGGATAGAAACTCATTCCTTTTCCAGGATTTGAAGAGATTAAGGACCTGATTCATGTCCCACGGAGTTGGATATCTAGTTTCTGAAGGCAGAGACAAGCTTGCATATCGACGGGTGTTCCCCGACCTGATAACTCTGAATCAGGGAATGCCCCGCTGAAATGGCTGATCGGAATGTATTCACTGTCCTGTGAGACAGGCCCTGTGACACCAGAGAGGCCACAAAATTCATTACTTGGATAACATATGCCCCAAGGGATCACAACCTGTTTATCCACACCAACGGACCCATCTTGCTCATGCTGACTGGTAACGCTTGGTGGTACCATCTGCCCATGCAGCGGCGAGGAGCTTCTCAGCCTCCACCGTAAGTCCTGAGACTCTCCAAAGTTCCCTGTAATCCGCCATGCCATAAGAGGTAGATGGCCTTGGAGAACTAGCGGGTGAGGATTCCCCAGGGGATCCTTGAAGAGATTGGGAACGTGGGGTAGAAGGATTGGAGAATCCCAAGAAAGTTCCAGAAGAACTGGAAACAACACTTGCGACCTCCAGAAAGGTGTTATGAGAGCCACTCTTGCCTGCTGCCTCCGCACTTGGGTGGACAGGCTCATCATTGCGAAGTGGGAAAGGCGTAGCCCTGCTCCCCCGACCAGTCCTGGAGGAAGGTGTCCATTGCTGACGCCAAGGGATCCGGCTTCCAACTGAAGTACCAATCCACCTGGTGATCTAGGCGGGACGCAAAAAGGTCCACCGTGCAGGGACCCCAACGAGAGTTGAAAAGACTGAAAATCCCTGGATCCAACTGTGAAAGGCTAAAATCCGCCCAATGTCTCGAGCATTGGTCCGCTACCTCCTTGGTCATTCCCGGGAGATACTCCGCTGTGACCGATATGTTGTTAGGCAAAACTCCCAAAACTCCTTGGCCAAAACTGCCAGGATTTTGGATCTCGGGCCCCCAAGGTGATTTATATATCAGACTGCTGAGACGTTGTCCATTTTTAGTAGGACGCAACAGTTCACTCTCTCTTTTGTCCAACATTGGACAGCAAAGGATCCTGCCATTAGTTCCAGGCAGTTGATATGTAGTTGTTGCTCTTCTGCGGACCATTTTCCTCTGGTGAAGGAGTCCCCACAATGTGCTCCCCAATCGGACTTGCTGGCTTCGGATTCTATTACGATATTCGGATCGGATCCGAAAATGGCTCTGCCGTTCCACTGGTCCATATGGGCTAGCCACCAACGCATTTCCTCCCAGACCTCCTCCTTCAGCTGGACCTGTTCGCAATACTGGAGCCCTCTGCGGAGGTTGAAGGTCCGGAGCCTCTGAAGTGCCCGGTAATGCAACGGGCCCTGAAATATTGCCTGCATTGGAGGACGATAAAAGACCTACCACCCGGGCTCTCTGGCGTAACAAGGTCTTTGGTTTGCCCAAGGTCTGTCTCAATTCCATTAGAATCTTTGCCATCTTCCGGGATGGCCGGCTGAGGGGTTTTTCCGTGGAATTGATATCAAAGCCCAGGAAGGTAGTCTATCTGGACGGGTTGAGAAGGGACTCCATTACATTTATGACAAAACCCAAGCCTTCCAGCAAATGGATTGTTGTCTACAACTTCTACCCGGACACTGATTGAGTAGGAGGAGGTCATCTAAATAAATAATGAGATGAAAACCTTGAGCGTGAAGAAATTCCATCGCCGGTTTGAGCACCTTGGTGAAACACCAAGGGGTGGAAGAAAGCCCGAAAGGAAGGGTTTCGAATTCGTAAACCTGGTTTCGCCAAAGGAACTCCAGGAATCTCTGGTGAGGTGGAAAGATGGGAATCATGAGGTACTCGTCTTTGAGATCGAGACGCGCCATTCAGTCCTGAGGCTGCAGCAGATCCCACAACAGATGAATACCTTCCATCTTGAAGTGGCGATAAATCAACCCCCCCATTGAACTTGCGTAGATTGATTACCGGTCGTTGCGCTCCTTCCTATTTTTCCACAAGGAAACTTTATCGCTGAGGAAGCCCTTTGGGTGTAGGATGGATCTAACTATAGGGTGTTTGTGCACCAGGTCCAACACCTTGTGGTCTATCAGGAGGCACTAGGCCTGGGAGAATATTAAGGTATGAGGCCGGAGCTGAGGCACCGGGGAACCATAGAACTCTATGTGAAACCCCTGCAGTGTTTGAAGAACCCATGCATCTGAGGTTATTTTTCTTCAATTGTGAAGGAAATATGCTAACCGACCCCCCAGTTCTAGTTGGGAAAACAGGTGAATCTCACATGTTTGGGTTCTGTAGAACTGGCCTCTGTTGGCTCCTTATGCACCACGACCTCTGTGCACCTCTTGAAGGGGAAGAACTCTCCCATCCGTGACTGGTCCTGCCAATTGTTCTTGCGGTAGCCTTGGCCTCTGAGAAGGCCTTGCATGTAGAACCGGCTGGTCGATCGACCCCTTCCTCGACCATACCCGGCAAAAGATTTTGGGCGATAAATCTTGTAGATGGACATCTGTGCCTTATCGAGGGACGTAAAGGTTGAGATTAATTTCGCCAACTCTTTATAAATAGTTCACCAAAGAGGCCCCCTTGGGCAGTGGGCACTGCCTGAGAGGAAGCCAAACCCCCAATTTGGGGTCCACCTTAGGAGGGATCTTCTCCGTTCAGTAGATAACATGCAATTCACGTTCCCAAGAAACACTGCAGCACGTTGTGCCCATCCGGAGACGACTTCAGGTGATATTGGTTTACCAGATGCCTTTGCCTCCTGTGCGATGTCCAGCGGGCTGATGACGTTGAAAAGTTTGTCCTGGCTGGACCTCCAGGATCCTTCAAGGCCCTTTTTAGGATCATGAATATACTTCCCCAAACAGGTAGCTATCTGTCTGTCTATATCCCTGGTTAGAGCCACTTTCCCTGCCAATGAAGGGCACTGACATTCTGCCCGTAGTTGGGCCCTTGCCTCCCTCTCACGGGACTTACTGAAGCGATCCGCCATGTACTTAGCTACCTTCGGCAACTGGGACCATTCTGCCGACCTAGGATGAACAAGATCATCCGGGTCCAACATAACAGACTGATTCCCAGAGGGTTCTTGGGGAGGTAAAAAGTCGGTGGCTGGGGAAGGGCACCACGGTCTGGAGGGACCTACCTCATTGTTAGTCTGCTTGAGAGTCGTCATCTCCCCCATCAGGAAAAACAGGGTCAAAAGGTAAATCAGGTGTGGGGTCCAAAAGCGCCCCATGATCACCTTCAAGATGAGTAGGTCTACCGAGAAACGCCCTTTTAAAGCACTCGAAAGCACCCAAATCGACTCCTGCATCAGCTTTGCGCTTGGGTGAACGATTCTCCACCTGATGCGGCGAGTTGACGGGGTTTGTGGTGGAGAAGAACTCCATACTAGGAGGCACTGGTCCTGAAAAGGAGTAAGCAATTCTAATAAGGTGCCTTTCTAAAGGTGCAATCACTGATGCCATGGATGCATCCACTGCATCACAAAATTAATCGTCCAATGGGAGTACCGATAGGGACTCCTCTTCCATATATTTTCCCTCTTTGGTAAGGGCAGGGTCTCTGCATACAAGTTTAAGGGCACCTCAAAGGGGCTACAGTTGTGGTTCTGGACAGTACCAGTGTATTTGGGCATGATAACAGGTGCAATTTGGGTTCTCCCTGGGGTCAAACACCCTGTTTGATAGGAATGGGTTAAACTTTGGAATGCACCTGGGCTGGGCCCCTAGCGGCAGTCAAGAGCACTGTGCACGCTCAAGGGAAATGAATTAACCGTGGGAATTGTTTAATACAGACTCGTCAGTATTACAGGTGTGCAGCCGCTAAGTAATGAATAATTACAGACCCCTCAGGGCGTCTTGACTTCCAAGCGTCCCGGGACTGGGCAGGCACAAGCTCCACGTGGCAGGCATCTCACCCGTGATCACCGCTGCTAAGAACACGCCCGCGGCGCAGCGAGAAGCACCTAGCGCGCCGCCAGTGAAAGGTCGCTCTGAGGCCCACCGCACTCAGGTGGTTCCAGGTCAAATGTCTAGCCATGGATGGGGCACTGAATCACGTTCCCACGGAAGAGTGCTGTGAGGAAAAAGGCTCACGTTATCGATGCACAAGGCACAATTTTCAGTACACCCAAACGAGATGTAAACAACACAATTAAAGAAGCGTAGGAAGAAAAGGCACTCATCTTTTCACCGGAGCAGGAAAGAAAGAGGAAGTTATAAAAGGGAGTTGCTCATTATGAGAACAGGAGAGACTGTTCATTGGATGAAAATGTCTGTCTCCCTTTCCCTGGATGTTATGGGAAAGGTAGTTTGTTTATATACTCTGAAGTGCTGGAGCATGGAAATAAAGAAAGTGGAGCATAATTCTTGCCACCGGTCCTGACATAGAATTAATAAGGCTTAATAAATAATAAATTAAATTACGTTATATTGATCATATTGGATCAATTGTGTTAGTTCAGTGTGTTAGTTTAGTGACATATAAAATCACTCAATCAATCAGAGCCTTGTATAGCGCAGCTACTCACCCGTGAGTGTCTCAAGGCGCTGGGGGACTGGGGCTGCTTTGCCTACTTGGCGGAGGATCATTCAAAGAGCCAGGCCTTGAGGTCCTTCTTGAATTGGGTCAGTGACGCTGATTGCCTGAGGTGCAGCGGCAGGGTGTTCCAGGTCTTGGCGGCGAGGTAGGAGAACGATCATCCTCCGGTTCTGGTCTTGTGGATCCTGGGGATGGAGGCGAGGACGAGTTGAGAGAATCGGAGTTGTCTGGTCGGAACGTGGAATGTGAGGCAGTGGTTCAGGTACTCAGTTCCTTCGTTGTGTAGGGCTTTGTAGGCGTGAGTGAGGAGCTTGAAGGTGACTCTCTTGTTGACTGGGAGCGAGATGGAGTTGTCAGAGGTGTTGCATGTTGTGGCTGAGGCGGGGAATGTCGAGGACCAGTCTGGCAGTGGCGTTTTGGAGGTTCCGTAGTTTCTTGATCGGTTTCTGGTTGATGCCAGGGTAGAGTGGATTGCCATAGTCGAGTCTGCTGGTGATGAGTGCGTGGGTGACCGTCCTTCTAGATTTTGTGGGAATCCATCTGAAAGTTTTTCGGAGCAGGCGGAGCATGTGGAAGCAGGCTGAGGAGACTGCATTGATTTGGTGGTTCATTGTGAGTAAAGATCCAGTATAATGCCAAGGTTTGCGTGCATGGTCTGTCGGGGTGGGTGGAGCACCCAGAGCAGCTGGCCACCAGGAGACGTCCCAGGCTGACGGGGTCGGTCCCAGGATAAGAACTTCGGTCTTGTCCGAGTTGAGCTTGAGGCAGCTTTCTTTCATCCGTGTAGCAACGGCCTCCATTCCACTGTGGAAGTTGGTTCTGGCAGTTGAGGGTTCGTTGGTGAGGGAGAGGATCAGCTGGGTGTCATCGGCGTAGGAGACGATGTTGAGTCCGTGGCCTCTGACGATGGCTGCGAGGGGGGCCATGTACACGTTGAAGAGGGTGGGGCTCGGAGGAACCCTGGGGCACTTTACAGCTGATCTCCATGGGTTGTGAGAGGAACAGTGGTAGTCTGACTCGCTGGGTTTGGCCGGTGAGGAAGGAGTGGATCCAGTCCAGGTCCTTGTCTCGGATGCCGGCGTCATGGAGTCTGGTGAATAGGGTGCAGTGCGAGATGGTGTCAAAGGCGGGCCAGAGGTCTAGTAGGATGAGGGCTGCGGTTTCACCACGGTCGAGGAGAGAGCGGATGTAGTTTGTGGCGGCGAGGAGTGTAGTCTCTGTGCTGTGGTTGCTTCGGAAGCTGGATTGGGAGGTGTCCAGGACGTGGTTCGCTTCGATGAACTCGGAGAGCTGGGCTGGGAAGGAGGGAGATTGGCTGAAGTTCTTGAGGTCTGTCGGGTCTGAGTATGGCTTCTTCAGCAGGGGTTGATCTCAGCGTGTTTCCAGTCATTGGGGAAGGTGGCGGTTTCGATGGAGCAGTTGATGGTGTGGTGGAGCTGGGGGGCGATGGCGGCTGCTCTGTGGAAGATGTGGTGCGGGCATGGGTCTGTCGGGGCTCCTGAGTGGATGCTTTTACGGTCTTGAGCGTGTACTCTGTAGTGAGTGGGGTCCAGCAGCACACGTTCTGTTGAGGGGCAGCTTGTTTGTGTGCGATGGTGGCGAGTATGGCGGCCGGGTCTAGGGTGTCGCAGCTGTTGTAGATCTTCCTGTTAATGTGGTGGAAGAAGGGGCCAAGTTTGTTGCAGAGGTCTTGGGAGGGGGGAACTTCTGTGGTCTCGCTGTTGGGCCTGGCAAACTCCTTGACGATGGCAAAGAGTTCTTTGCTGTTGTGTGTGTTGGCATTGATTCTGTCTTGGAGGGCCGTTTTCTCGTTGGTTGTCAGGAGTAGGTGGTGTGCATTGACGGCGGATTTGAAGGTTGCATGAGTTTCCGGGGTTTCGTTGCTCCTCCATATCTTCTCGAAACGTCTGCAGGTGTGTCTGGACTGTTGGAGGGTGGGGGTGAACCAGCTGGCCGCCTTGAAGCCTTGTTTGCCTGGTCTTCTCCTGAGGGGTGCCATGGTGTCGGCTCAGTAGGAGATCCATTGATGGAGGTCGCAGGCTGCGTAGTTAGCGTCCGTGGGTATTGGCGGAGTGGTTGTGCTGAGGGAGTTGACGAGTTCTTCGGTGGCCTTGATCCAGCTGTGGCTGGGGGGCGATGATGGCGGTGGTGTACGATGGGCGTGTCGAGGTGTACGCAGTGATGGTCGGAGAGTTAAGTGGTGTGGCTGTAGCTGATGTTCCCGCTGACGGAGAAGACTGGGTTGAGCGTGTGTCCCGCTGTGTGGGTTGGTGCGGTGACTAGCTGCTTGAGTCCGATGTTGGTGAGATTCTCCAGAAGAGAGGCAGTGTTCTGGTCGCTGGGGTTGTCCAGGTGGAAGTTGAGGTCTCCGAGTAGGATGTAGTCGGTGGATGCGAGAGCCTGGGGTGCTATGAGGTCTACGATGGAGTTGGTGAAGGGGGGTCAGGGGCCTGTAGACGAGGGTGCCGCAGAGGGGTGATGTTGAGGTTGGTCCAGATCTGGAAGTGGAGTTGTTCCTTGGTCGTCGTTGGGTCGTTAGAGTGCGTGGTTAGTCGGATCGTGCTTTTGTGGACGATAGCGATGCCTCCTCCCTGAGCGGTTGGGGCAGTCCGTGCAGGTGATCTTGTAGCCGCCGGGGATGGTGATGGCGATGTCGGGTCCGGAGCAGGCCGCCATTTAGTAGTGATGCGGGGGGCTGGACAGCTGGGAGGCAGGAAACGCAGGAGCGGGAAAAAGACACTGGAGGGGGCAGGGCCACGGGGGATCGCAGCGGCGACGAGGGAGAAGGCAGCGAAAATGGGACAAAGCAGGAGGAAAAGCAAAAAGCCAGAGGAAGCAAGAAAATAAACAAGGCAGAAAAAGAAAATTATAACAGAGAAGGGACAGAAACAGCGAGAGGAGGGACAGGAGGGCAGTCAAGCATCAGAGCAGTGTCGCTGTACCACTGGACCATCAGGGATGAGGCGCAGGCAGGAGCCTGCGGGTGGAGGAGGGCCTCGAACTTCTGACCTCTGGGTTAGTGGCGCCAGCAGCAGCAGGAGGGGACCGCAGCAGCAGCTACCTGACGGCACTGCGCTGTGGAAGGAGCAAGTCCACTAAGGATAGTGGACTGCTCTGTACCTTAGTGGACACTAGAAATACCTTTATAGCAAAATATATTAGTCACTGTAATACCTTTTAGCATGATATATGATGAAATATGTTCTATGGTAAACCAGTAGTTCATTCAACTGAAGCATTGGAAACTTGTTTGAAAATCGTAATCCTCTACAGTATTTTTATGGAATGGCAAGTTTCAAATGTAAATATTTGGGGGGGCATGACCTGGCGGTCCAACATGGCGGATGCGCCTTAGCGAGGCTCCCGTAGCCCCGTAGAAATCCAACAATAATCCTGCCGCATCGGATCATCAATTCACCTCTCTGACCCCGCATAGCTCCTTGCCTTGCTCTGCTGCCACCCGAGACCCCCTCGAAGTCAACTGCCGTGGTGTGTAAAGCAGCCTGTGGCGACGCTGAGGTCTAGAGATCCCTGGCCTCGGGGAGTAGGACACTCCGGAGTGGGCGGCGCGCTGCCGAGAAGGGCCGCGGTGTGACCAAGAGAGGTCGCGGCGGTGCTGTGCATCTCCAGCAGAGAGGGGTGACCCTCATGTGACGACGTGAAGGTGGCTGGACCGGGTATGCGGACTGCTACTGCCCTGATCGAAGCCCTGCATCCGGGCCTCAGCGGCCGTATCGGGCCGCGGTGCACTCGCCCTGGGGCCTGCGCCCTGGTGCCTTGAGACCCTCGCGGGTATGTAGTGCGCTTTATAAGTGACATGATTGATTGATTGATTGATTGCGTCGCTGTGAGTGGCTGAGGCAGTGCCCCGACCGCGACTCTCCAGCTGGGGGCTTGCCTGCTAAACGGTCCCTGACAGGCGGGATCCGTGCCCTGGCCTGGACTGAAGGTGACTGGATCGGGGACGCGGGCTGCCACTGCCCTGATCTATGCCGTGCGCCGTGGAGAAGTGTGGCTCAATGGTTAGAGCGGCAGACCCTGATGCAGAGATCTGGCCCGGGACCAGGGTTCAATTCCCGCCTCGGCGGGTCTTGGGCTCAATTTCCTCGGACCAGATAATTCTCGCCTCGGTGCCTATTCTAATCATGGGTCCCACTCTGCAACTCTGGGCAATAGCTTGCTTAATCTCCACAACGGCCCCAACAGTGCTGGGATGCCTGGCTTCACCTTGGGGGTGCCCAGGAGTGGACATTTCACAGGGAAAAGCCAGGAAGGGTTCCACAGCGGTATGCGTACAGCGCCGGGACACCCCTTTGGGGGTATAAGTGCGCTTTACAAGTACAAATTTCACCCGGGCCTCAGTGGCCATATCGGGCCGCGGTGCAGTCATCTCTGGGCCCGGGTCGCTGTGAGCGGCCGAGGCGGGCCCTGACTGCAACTCTCCTGCTGGGGGCTTGCCCGATGCGAGGTCCCTGGCGGGTGGGATCCGTGGGCTGATCGACGTGACCGGATCGGGGTGACGAGGACGCTGGTGAGAGTCTTTTCTCCCCCCTCCCATTTCCCCCTCGCTCCCCTCTCGTTGGGCCCGGGTGGAGCTCCGGGTGCTTTCAGCGGAGAGAGGCAGCCCTGCAGCCTCGGACTTGGGGATACTTGACCCCCTCCGGAATACATTGGCTCAATTCTACGGCTTTGGGAACAGAGATCGGAAATACTTAGAGATTGGCACTGACTGCTCGGGCCGTGGCGGCTGGGTTGTGGTGCGCGCCGCACGGCCCTGTCCAGCTTTAATAAACGTGGTCTCTTCTGCACAACACAGTCTCCTCTCGGTGGGACAGGGTGGCGGATCAACACCGGACGGCGGCAGAGATTGCTCACCCCTGAGATTGCAGCCCGAACGAAGAGACGCCCTAGGCGCCGCATTGCCCATCCACATTGAAGCCGGAGGTCGGGTGTCCCCGGACCAACAGAGACTGGGGCTCGTAATCCTCCACATCCCGGATCCACCCTTCGTGGAGCGGGGTGAATGGCGATACCTGCTGGGTGGGCGGGGGTGCCCGCTTGCAGAGGCGGCCGAGCTAGGCCTCGGTGTGGCTTGTGAGTGTAGTGCCCCCAAATGCCATCTCCCGCCGCCCCATCGATCTGGTCCAGCTAGATTCATCGACCCCATCGCAGCCTCGACGCACCAGTATATAGCTGGGCACGCGCCTAGGGGTGGCCCCCCTACAAATCCGCATAAGATGACTAAGGACAAACAGCCCAGTGCCAACACAAAGCAAAGCCCAATGACAAATACACCGGCGCTGTGGCCCAAGCACCCGACCCTGGGGACCCGACTTTGCCCATGCCAGATAATGCTGCTTTGTTAGCAGCTATCACGCAGTCTAGGGATATGCTGGAGGCCAAGATTGGAGCTGTTGGCTCAGATGTCATGCTACTCAGACAGGACCTCCGTAATGCGGTGCAACGTATTACCGAATCGGAGACCCGAATCTCGACGGTGGAAGACACAGTAAATACTCTTCAAAAGAAAGAATCCACTTTAGAGACGCTTACGAAGGGCCTGGCAACATGAGTGGAGGATGCGGAGGGACAGTCCCGCAGGAATAATCTACGCTTCGTCGGATTTCTCGAGGGCTGCGAGGGTGGCAGCATGGAGGACTTCCTTACCAAATGGCTGACAGACTGGCTTCCTCCCAACTCAACGTCTCCCTGCTTCATAATCGAACGTGCACATCTGGCTCTTCCTCAGAAACCACCACCCGGAGTCCGTCCTAGGCCAATCATTGCTAGATTTCTAAAATATAAAGACAGACGTTATCCTACAACAAGCCAGGCTGAAGGAAGCTCTTACCTACACCTCCCACCACATAATGATCTTCCCGGACTACACTAGACTGGTTCAGCGACGCCGACAGTCCTTTGTGGAAGCTACAGCCCACCTGCGAAATCTGAAAATCCAGTATTCCCTGCTTTTCCCGGCCCGCCTGAGGGTGTCCTATCAATCGCGGACACACTTCTTCGAAACACCAGAGGAGGTGTTCAACTGGACAGATGAAGTTGTGAAACTCAAACCCCATACTCCACCAATGATAGACTCTGACTCTTTGTTTGGGGACCCAGTCATAATCTCCCCAAGGTCGCCGACAAGCAACGCCGTAGGTCCCGCTCCAAAAGACAATCCAAGATTCGCAGCAAGTCCCACATGCCGTCGACGGGAGATCAGACGGAGCTGACAACATCCTAATCCACTCCTGCAGAGCTATACACTGTTTTATAACATGCTCGACGGAAAGAATATACTGGCTACTTTTGTACTCCCATTCCCTTGACTCTTAGGATGCTTTGATGTACAAGGGATGTTCATCGGGGATACATTGGCAGTGAGTAGATTCTGCCCCCTGTTGGGGGCGGGACTCTCACTGCGTCGCGACAGATGCTTCAATGTTTATGAGGTATTGGGGTGGGAGGGAGAGGAGAGGGGTTGATGGAAAGTTATTGTTTGTTTTCAGTGCCATAATTCTTAACTACACACGCAGTTCCCGGTCAGACCACGCTATCCATGTCATCTCACATTCATATACCCCACCGCCAGACATGCCACCAGACATGACCGATGCCCCAGGGATGGGGCTCCATATTATCAGCTGGAATGTCCGTGGCCTTCTAGATAAGATCAAACGAGGAGCCATACTTCGCCAGGCTAAACGCTACAAAGCAGATGTCCTGCTTTTACAAGAAACCCACCTGTTGGGTAATAAGACACTGTGCCTTGCACGGTTTGGTTACGTTCAGACTTTTCACTCCGGGTTTACCAGGGGTTCCCGCGGCGTAGCGATCCTAATTCACAACTGAGTTCCTTACGTACATGACAAGACATGGGCGGATCTCCAGTGCAGGTATATTATAGTATCAGGTACACTATACAGTGAGCAACTCATTCTAGGCAGTGTATATGCCCCCTGCCTCTAGCCTGGAACCTTGTAGAGCGCTTGTTGACCCTGTGGACGGAGATCCCCTCGGGCCTGACGACCGTTGTGGGAGACTGGAATGATGTACTATACCCACAAAGCGATAGATGGCGCAGCACAGGGCAGCTGGCGGGAATACGGGAGTCAAGGTTACAGTCACTGATTCAGGGGATGGGATGGGTTAGACACCTGGAGGAGACTTCACCCAACAGATCAAAAATACACATATTTCTCCGGTGTCCATGAGTCATTTTCTCGCCTTGACTACATTTTCATACCTGCAACCCACCTCCACAGAATTGAGACAGCAGAAATTCTGCCTAGGGGCCTCTCCGACCACTCCCCCGTGTTGCTGGGGCTGCGACTAGACCCCCGGCATTCCCCATTCCGATGGCGGCTCTCGCCATGGCACCTGCAAGACGAGCAATACAGACTACACATGCATACAGCCTTCTCAGATTACTTCTCTTACAATACAGGGATGGTAGAGTTCCCCGAAACCCTGTGGGAGGCTATGAAACCAACTCTCAGGGGATATTGCAGTCTGCACAGCACAGCGTAAACAGCGCTGTGAGAAGCTGATACAGACCGAGGCCCAACTCATAGACTTGGAGCGCAGGAGTAGGGGGGAAGACTGGAGCGTGACACACCAACAGTTACTTAATGCCCAACAATTATATGCCAGCGAACTGTTAGATGAGGCTAAAATGGCATGGTTAGCTACCCGCAGTAGGATATATCAGTGGGAAGACAAATCCAGTGCCCTACTCCACCGCCTCTGTCAGCAGACACTCTGTCCCTTAGCCATCCCGGGTATTCGCGGTCCCACCAGGGAGATGCTCACAGATCCAGTACAAATTGCGGAGAGCTTCGCCGATTATTTCACAGACTTAAACGCTCCCAGGGAGACCCTTCCGGCGGCTACTATCCACCAGTTCTTGGATGATTTGCCTCCGCGGACCCTAACTGACTCGGTGAGAAAAAAACTGGACGCCCCACTGACAATCGAGGCGCTCCAGATTGCCTTATCTGACATGCGTTCGGGCAAAGCACCAGGCCCGAATGGCTTCCTGTGCGAATTTCACAAAAAGTACCAATCTCAACTGACAGCTCCCTACTTAGCTGGACTTAATGCCGCTGTAGATAAAGGGTGCCTCCCACTGGATTGGCGACACGCGGACATAGTAGTCTTCTTAAAACCGGGTTGACACCCTGAACTCCATACCTCATATCGCCCAATATCTCTTCTTAATGTAGAGGCTAAACTCCTGGCCAAAGTCATCGCCAACCGCATAGTACCACATATCACGGACCTGATTCACCCCGACCAAGCTGGCTTTATGCCAGGTTGTGCTACACCACACAATGTTCGCCGCGCCCATAACGCCATCGCGACAGTAGATCGTCTAGATGGACCAGCGGCGCTCCTCCTTGCAGACATTGACAAGGCCTTTGAGTTGCTTAGCTGAACATTCCTCTTCGCAATCTTGAGTCGACTGAACATCGGTCCCCGCCTCCTCACCTATATTCACCCTCTCTACCCCGACATTACCGCTTCTCTTTGCATGGCAGATTCGACCTCGCAGACCTTCTCCATTGGGCAAGGTACCCGTCAGGGATGCCCCCTACCTTTTCGCACTGGCTATGGAACCGCTCGCAGCTTGATTAAGGATGGACGCCCAGGCCCGTGGCTTTGAGTGGTCACGAGAGGTCTCGGACCGCATAGCGCTATATGTGGATGATGTACTGTTCTTTCTTACACACCCTAATAGATCGGGCCCGAGGCTACAGAAGATTATGCAGGTCTTTGGCGAGACCTCTGGTCTTTATATAAATGCTCGTAAGTCCTTCTTATGGCCACTCCGAGGTGGATTCCAACTGGGCGGATGAGAGGGGACAGTGGTCCCTTACGGGTTTAAATATCTTAGGGTGTATTTGTCGCCTCCCAGCCCACTTCCTGGAATAAAAATCTAGCCCCACTGTGGGTACAGGTCAAAGAGCAGGTGCGCTCTTGGTCACACTTACCACTTTCCCTATTTGGCAGATCTGCTATATTCAAGATGGTTTCCCTGCCTCGCCTCCTCTATCAACTTCAAAACCACCCTTATCCAATACCACCCACCTGGTTTTGACAAATGAATGCAATCCTTGGCCACTTCCTCTGGGGTGGGAGCTCAGCATGGGTGGCCCTAAGAACCTGTTTTCAGTCTACATACTGCAGCGGTATGGCGACTCCAGACGTTCAGGCATACCATGCTGCTTCACACCTTCTTATCCTTAACGACTGGGGGTATGGGGACAGGCCAGATCCAGCTTATGCGGTTGACCATTGGTTAATGGACACTATGTCATTACATTCAATCTTATATTCGGGTCCGACGCTCAAAATGTTGCCGCCAGCAACTAGGGCGGTATTTGTGACTTGGAGGCAAACGCTGCGCCGAATGGGATGGTGGGGTAGACTGACGAAGGAGACCCCCCTTTGGCAAATGGCCTTCTACCACAGCTATCAATGTTGTCCGGTTTTGGGAGCTGGGAGGCCATTGGCATATCTACGGTGGGGGTAGTTATACACAGTCAGACTTTAAAGTCCTTCCAGGAGCTTCAAAAAGAATATGACATGCCCCGCTCACAGTTTTATAAATACCTCCAATTCCACCATGCATTGCACCCCCTACATTGCACACCAAGAAGACATACCCAAATTTAATCCTATCAAGGCTAAAGTTTTTATGGGGGAATCAGGTGACCACAAAATTACCAAGATATACCGCACACTTGTGACTAACAGCCCCACCACACTGGACAGATCACGTGACGCCTGGCAAAAAGACCTAGGGCCCCTAGATGACGATGACTGGGCCGAGGCAATGGAGTCCCCGCGTGGCGCTGCTATTGCGGCACGCCTACGACTCATACAATTCAAATACCTCCATCGGGTCTATTTCACTAGACACAGGCTCTGGAGGGCCGGACTAGTCGACTCTCCTCTTTGTCTGGGCTGCAAAATCGCAGACGGAACTCTCATACATACCGTGTGGCAATGCATGGCGAGCTCGAAGTTCTGGCGGGGGGTGGTCACTGGCCTTTTGGAAGTGTTGGGATGGGATATTCCATATTCACCACGACTGGCCATGCTACATATCACTGAAGAAATAGGGGGCAACAGGTACAAGCGCCATTTACTACTCCTTGGCCTTACATTGGCGAAACGTGATATCACCAGGGCATGGAAAGATACGTCCCCGCCATTAGTTAAGGTGTGGAAGAGGGGGCTTGATTTCTGCATGGGGCTAGAGATAACAATATTCAAGGCGAGGGGGTGCCCCCAGAAATACCCCAAGATTTGGAAGAGGTGGGCGGACTATCGGGGACTATATTTGGAGCCCATTCCCCCTGCATCAATAAGTAGAGAATTGGTGTGACGACAGGATGATGAGAGACACATTGAGATATAACCATACAGTCCTTCGATTGGGTGGCTGGGAACTACATGTTTTAGACTTGGTATCAGATACATGGCACTGCTGTTTATTGTTTGGGTACTTGTTCAGATACTCTCAGATCCTAAACTATTTTATTTTGATATTGCAAATGTTGACATCCATACTGCTACTATGGATATTGTATTACCAAAAACCCTGGATACACCAGGGCTGTTACGGCTGTTGGAAATAAAATGTTGTTGGGAAAAAAACAAAAACATTAAAAATATTTGTACAAATTTTGTAAAACAAAAAATGTAACAACTTAAAATATTATACAAGATAATGCTCTAACAGAGGTCAAGAAATATATTTTCAAATTGCATAAATGTTGATGAATGTATTTCTAGTCCAAATCATGAATTTACTTTTTTACAACGTTATCATATTTTCTGCATCTTTGTGTAGTTTTGGGGCACCGTCGGAAAAGCAGTGAACCAAAGAAACTGCCAACCACTGAGGAGGAGCATATCTATCATGGTGGCACATGTGCAGCTGCCCACGATGTGAAGCTTTCAGTGTTGCAGCGTCATTTTAAGGATGTGAGTACCATTGGTGACTAGTGCCTCTGATGAATGTGATATTTTGAGTGGATGTGCTAATTTGAGTATAATGGTGTCATAATGGTCATCTTCTTTCCATTGATTTTAAATCAATATATGTTGGACTGTTTTAAAAAAAAAAAAAAAAAATTGTTGTAATGCCTTTTTGAGGGGGAATACTTTTACCGCAGACTCCTCATTTTGAACATCTTTCCAGGGGCCAGAATGTATTCAGAAAAAAAAGTTTCTCAGCAATAGCTTCCCAGTGGCACTAGGTGGCCCCAGTGTTGTTTCTATTAGAGATCCTCCCGACCTTGTGGTATATGGCAACAAGGATCCTTAAAACCTGCCTCCATCTTTTTCATTCTCTTCTGAGGCGGGATCTGGGGCACCCTCCATTATTTATAGTTTTTTCTCGAGTTATTTACCACACTTTCCTTCTTGAAATTCTTACCTTTGACTTGGCTCATCTCCCCACCAAAGATTTTGTGATTTAAACCCTGGGATTCCTTCAGTGGCAGATGTACATGTGGGATGATCAGCCTCCTCAGAAAAATATGCACAAATGCACATAAAAGCCATTAAAGAGTGAAAATGAAGCTGATTCTGGGACAAGCCCATGTACATCACTTACCCAAATGCTAGGGTAGCAGAAGAGACATTACATGTTCTTCAACCTATTCATGACATCATGGGAAGTGAGAGCACATATCCTCTAATTTGCTGTTAGTGTGTGGTGTCACGCTGTTATTTACTGGAGTAATTTAATACAATTCTGGCTGATAATGACGGTACCATGTCTAATTCAAATGACACCCTTGCTTTCAGGTTTCCCACATTTGGGTGTCTAACCCCCTCCTTTTGCCAGCACTTTCCTGTAATTCTGTCATAATAGGTGACCCTTTAGGGACGCACATGCCCTAGGAGCAGCTGGGGACTCCTCACCCTTGGATCCTCTTTGATGCCTGTTTTGGGGGTGGAGTAGGTGGAGCCATCAACTGCCTAGCAGCACTATAAAGCACTTCTGACTTTCTCTCTGTGCGAAGCCCAGGCCAAGGGCAGACCCGTCAAATTTAGGGCAGGGCCACCACCTTTGTCATTGATTTTCCTCAGTGATATAATTTAATTTAATCTGTCGGCGCAACCCACTGTATAACAAAGGTACAGTCTTAAACTTTCTTTCCCCATATAGGTTGGCCGTGGACTTTTTGATTTTCCCATACATCCCCTCTCAAAGTTCATTAGTTTCTGGTTGATGGCTTGTGTCCCCATTTTGGAATAGGAAATGCATTGTACTTAGCAGTTATATTATCACTTTTTCAGTAAGTAACTAGTTTTATCCTTTTGTTTATCAATATATGTATATATTTTTGTTTTAATTGTGCTTTAGCCACGCGTGTTCTTAATCATGTAGATTTTATATGTATTAGATCAATGTCCTTTTTGTCCACTGTAATTTGGAAGAAGGTGTTTAATTGTAGTTGGCAATGTGCAAACGGAAAGCCACAGGTAGTCCAGAAGGCCTTCATAGCCAAACAAAGTTGAACAAGCATGAGGCTGATAACTGCACGATCAATGGCATCGATTCATTTATTCAAGAAGTCGAATCAGTGCTGAAAGATACGGCTTCGGCAAAGGGTATGAAATAAGTTAGCACATATTTTTTATGTGAAAAAGACATGGTACAAAAAAGTTGTTCTACTGTGAAAGATGACCAATCGGGGAATGTTACCTCTGATTTGACCACTACTTCATCGCAAATTCGCCCTATTTCCCATAGTGGTAGTGCCCTACTAGAACGCTGGTTGTTTACTCCAGTCGTTCTAAGATTGCGCAACAACATCAAACAAACAATTTTGTTGTTTTATACCTAGATCTAACAAAGTTCCTAGTCCAACAAACCATCCCCAAGTGTGAATGCCCTTTTCATTTGCCTGTTAACAAATGCAAAGTAATTAAGAATCTTAGGTGGGAGGTGATTAATCTAAAACGGGTAGTAAATGATCTTGTTAGCCTCATGCTATTTCACCCAGTAGTATCACAAATTAGTCTGCTAGATAAATCTCTAGTGGGTGATGATTCTACCTGTAGCCCTAAACTATTTAGAAAGAATACAGCTGATGATGCCACAGATGGGTGGGGGAGTGGTGGGAGCATATCTCAGTCCACAAGCCAGTCCAGGAAGACCATAGAATTAAGATCTCATACAGGTACCAGCAGCACTCTCATGTGGCAATCATTCGACTTCCCTGGCATGGCCCCAGCAAAGACGAGCACTCAAAGTTCAAATTATACCGGCCCTGGAAATGGTTAGACCATAGGCAATTCACATAGGGGAGTGGTTTACATGGCACCAACAATGATAATTTACACTTTTAGTTATTCCATGAATTCCAAAAACCAGAACATAATTTGAATGTCTCACATCCTGAAACCACTACAATGTATATGAAAACCAGGACTCCTTTAAAAATAAGGTTATAAACTGGACTCAAGGTGTTTGTGGTTGCTGCTCCATCGTTAGGTCGGACATAACTCAAGTAAATAGCATTTCTACACTGAGAGAATGGTGGGACCACATTGCGATAACATTAACAGATACTAGCTTTGTACAGGGTCTGATCGCTCTAGTGCTCAGGTTTTCTGCAGTGGGGGATCCAGCTACCAAGTTCAAATTGAGGCCACCTTATATTACCAAGATCCTTAGTAGGCCAAGGAGCCCACATGACACCTGTACATATCACAACAGAGCCCCAAACAATCTAGAAAGCTCTTTATTAAAATCTGTTAATTGACTGTGTTTATCCCCGCCATCTATGACAACAACTGCAGAACAGACATTTAAACTTAATTAACATAGGCTCCTGGTGAAGTCGATTACCACCACCCCCCCATGTTTGGGAGCATTAGTGTTGAAATCCATAAATGTTTGGGAATGTTTACTTCTGAACCAGCTGACCAAAGACCTTTAGATAGATTGACCTAATTTTCACCATGTACTGCGCTCGTCAAAGAATCCATTCTGATTCTTGATGATCAGACTGATATTTGCGTATAGCATATGGAATATAGCAGGGATAAGACCCAAATTAGCAGATCATGGTTGGGGCACATTTATTGAGAGTCCTGATTTGTACCTATTCCAAGAAACCTGGGCAACTACTCCAGTACACAAAATGGGATTTAGGAGGTATAATTTAGAAGCCCTGGCTTAAAAAATGGGCATGCCTTCGGGTGGCCTAATAATATGGATTAAAGTATCACTCCATAGAAAAGTGAGACCTATTAATACTTGCTCAGAAGCCATCCTCTGCTTGATTATTTGCTTAGATAAAATCTATCGCCCTACTAAACATTTATAATAGATCCACTTCCCATGCCAAGGAATCTAAGATTCTGTTGAAACTGGTTTCTATCCTAGAATCTCTAAATAAAAGCTGTTACATAGATATTGCTGGAGATCTGAATACCTTGTGTGAACTATATGGGGTAGTAGTTGATGTCGTAATAGAGGAAGATGAGTTCCAGAATGTTCCTGTCTTAGTATCTCCTGCTAGGTTTAGCAGCTTTAGAGGGACGTTCAAGTTTGTATGTCTAAAGCTGTCTTATGGCCACCGTGCCTGCAATGGCCAGTCCAATTCAGATAGCCTGGCACAGTTCACTCATGAGGGGAACCCAAAAGAGCCACATTCATTATATAATGTAGCTGGAACAAAATGGCTGTCCTCCCAAGACTTGATAGTGATCACAAACCCCTGATAACTCTAAAAAGAATTATTTGATAGTGCACCCTGTGGGAGTAAAAGGTCCATCCTTCGACACCGACTCCATCACAGTTACACATAATAGGAGAAGTGTAAAATGGTCTGACATAAGTCCCTCTCAGGCAGTCACACAAATAATCTGTGAAGCACTTGTCCTGGTACTATCACTTTCTGCTCAAAATGACATTGATAATTAATCTATAATGGAATCCCACAGGTTTGAACACTTAAGGCAACTCTTTACCAAGGATAGAGGCCTACACCATCCACCAATTGGTAATATTTGATGGTTTGATAAGAGCTGCAGAGCCACCTAGGAAACTTTGCTATCCACAGTAAACGAGGAAGAAAAAATGAGGCTAATAGATGTGAGGGCCAATTATAAAAAAGATGAAAACTTCAAACAAACATAGTTAGGAGGTTAAGTGCTGGGATAATCTCCAGGAAGCATGCTAGATAAGAGACACTAAGGCCTTCTGGCATAGTATCACCCTTGGGAAAAAGGGAAGTTCATGAAACCAGAAATACTCATGTTACCGCATAAATGGGTTTACCATTTTTCTAATTCATACTACACTAATTATCCAGAGCAATGTGATTTCCCCCAGCAATCTTTTGCCTACAGCTGCCCTAGCTATATCTAAGCATATTTACACCATGGGATAAGTTCATTTTGAATAGTACCCTGACTGCTAAAAAAAAAAACCAAGAGACAGGCAAAGCCCCTGGCCTGGATAAGAGTCCTTCTGACTTGTTCCAATCTTAGTCCTTTGTTTGGGGCGTATACAAAAGCAAACTTCTCAATGCAGTAACTTCAGGAGTTTCAATTCCTGCCACGTGGTTAGGGACTGAAATCATACATATTTATAAAAAAAGATTCCTACACTTGCTAATGGAACTATCACCCAATAAGCCTCATTGATAACTTCTAGAAGATTTTCTGCAAGCAGGAGTTGGTTAAACTAAATCAATGGATAATTAAAATCAAGTACTGTCTCACTTGCAGGTGGGGTTCATGCCAAGAATTAGCACTCTCAATCAGGCTTTTTGTTTCCTCATGGTTAAATGGAAGACTGAGGAACTTTCTAATGGGCATTTTTAGGTTGCCTTTGTTGATCTGAATGCCGTCTTTAACATTGTCCCGTAGGAAGAACTTTGGAGGGTACTGGAAAATAGAGGAATCCCTTCTGGGTTGCTTTCAATCTTAAATCGGTTACACGCAGAACATTATGCACAGGTCCGCTGGAGTATTCAGCGGGAACAGAGACATCCCGTATTGGATGAGGGGTCAGGCAAGGGTGTGTACTTGCTCCCACATTATTTATTTTATATCTATAAACAATTGCATCCCATTCATACTTAATTGTCCCAACAATGATCCAACTGCTGGCTATAAAGTGCCTGTCCGTTTTTGCTGATGACACTTGGTTGTTGTCAAAAACACCAAGAGCAATACTAGATAGATTCAGTCTGTGAATATGGGCTTGAGATAAACTCCAGCAAAACCACGTTTATGGCCTTTATTTACTACAATCTCTTCAAAGTAAGCATCCTCTTAAATTATACAATTTTAGAAAGAGAGCATAAATTTGATTACTTGGCCGTTTGTTTGTCAGAATCAAATACCTGGCTACCCTAAATTTTAAAAAAAATAGCCAATTTACTAATAAACATAAATCAACTGGCTTACTCAGATCCATGAAGAGTTTCTCTCATTAGCCCAAATCCCTGTTGTTGGAAAGGTATATGGCTAAGGTAATGAGTGCAGCCCTGTATGGACCACAGCTGTGAGATCATTGCAAAGTTGAGAAAGTAGATGTGATGGAGAAGACATTTTGAAAATCACTCCTTAAAGTCCCTCAAAGTGCACCAATGACCCTAATATAGTTAGATCTTCCACACCCATCTCTCACATCACAAACCTAAGGCCTTTAATTTACTATACCAGCATCTGAGGCACAGAGAAACTCCATTCCTGTAGTGAGACCTTGTAGATAAAATCCATAGACCTGGAGCCCTGAAGTTCTTTGTTTTTTTATGTACAAACATTTTTGGACTCTGGGCTTACTGAGACAATCCGACAGCGATCCCTAAAATGCATTACAAGCAGTTAAAATCTGATATTGCCAGGTTATGTCGGCCCAACAGACTTTAGTTGCACCTGGTAGTCTCAGAAATCACGTTATGGAATTCAAATGTGTAAACCATTTTGAGTACTTGGTGGACTATATAAGGCCTGCTAGCACAGGAGCACTTTGTCAGATTTAGCTTGGGCACTTTATTATGTGGTGCTTTTATTGCAAAGTGGGCAAATCATACTACAAGGCAAACCGATTGCCCAGTTTACTACGAATCCAAAGAGAGCGAGGGGCATTTTTTAAAAATTTTCTACAGAGAAAACACAAAACCAAGAGATCAAATCATGTAAAATAGGATATGTAAATCTGATAAGTCTCCTCTGGTAGTCTTTATGCTTTCCGAGTTTCTAGTGTCAGCTTGGCTTATTAGAGGAAGGATACTTGATCAGTGGTCTAATTGATGTGTGATGTTATTACTAACATTATGTATATGTTTTACGACAATCGTTTTATGGGTATCTAATATTTTGTTGTAATAATGCTGTTTTTAATGTTGATGCATTCATCACGCAGTCAAGTGCTTTTCAGTAGTAAGTTCAAGTTGTACCAATAATTCACTGTCAGAGGTATCCTCAATACCGCTACCCGATTGAGAGCCATGCACAGTGCCCAGCTACCGGAATGTAAAATACTACAACCCAAAGTAATCGACTAGTTTCTCAGATTTAAAAATGCAAAATAAAATATTCTAAGTGCATCGCATAAAAAATATATTTTCTGCTCCGGACATTGAATTGAGTCAAATTCTTTATACTGGGAAGCATAGTAGGCTTTCTAACAGCCCTTTATGCCACAGTGTAATGCGCCTGCATTTCGGCATGTTGTTATTCAAAAAGTGCTCAACGCTACTCTCTAAGTACATCATGTTCAATCTCATTTAGAGCCTGATTTAGATCTTGGCGGATGGGTTACTCCGTCACAGCGGAGACGGATATCCCGTCTCCTGAAATATAAATCCCATTTAATTCTATGGGATTTATATTTCGATCTAATTCGGCCCCTCAATTTGTTGTATTTGAGACCCACCAAAATAGTGTTGATCCATTCCTGTGTGTTTGATTTATAAATCAGTGGTGTATCTGAAAGAGACACGTTAGTGACAGATTCCTTACCTTAGAATATCCCCAGGCGTCAGGCTGGATCCGGAAAGTTTTTGCGTAGCAGTACCCTTGCGCGTCGGTAGGCGGCGTCGTGCGGCTCCGCGTCCGTCGTCGGCGTCGTGATCGCCGGGATGACGTCGCGGGCAGTACTTAGACGCCGCCCCTGCGCGCTGACGTCAGTTCTTCTTTTTCCGCGCCAGCAAGCGCAGTGCCCTAGTCATTTTTTGACTAACTTTTTTGGTGAATTTTTTCACTGTTTTCTTCAATCGACTCCAAGGTGTCGTAGGGATGCCCGGCTTTAAACGTTGCGACGCCTGTGCTCGGATGATGTCCATCACAGACCCGCATCTGGAGTGTCTCTTCTGCCTTGGGCGAGACCACGACACGAAGTCGTGTTCCGACTGCCGGTCCCTAAACCCGAAAGCTTTGCGAGAGCGGTCTCGAAAGCTCCTCGAGGCCCGGCAGTCGGCTCCGCGCCACACCAAGCCCCGGTCGCGTGAGAGGTCGAGGGTCGGTCGCGGAGTCCTCGCCGGTCGTCGGGATCCAAGTCTTCGTCGTCCGGTAAGTCTAAACACAAGAAGTCCAAAAAGCATCATCGCTCTAGGACTTCGCCTCGCCGGTCTCGCGACTCGGCTGAGGCCCCTCCCGGCACCGTCCCCGCGGCCCCAGACATGCCTGTGGAGTCGCCCCCGCAATACCCGTCCTTCCCGGGTTCGGGGGCGGATCCGGCCCAAATACAGGAATTCCTGTCGGCCATGGCCCGCGTCTTCGGGCCTCAAGGTCCCTCCGGTGCGCCTTCGGGCCCCGCGGGCCCTGATGGGGTTGCCCCGGCGTCGCCGACGACTCCGGTCCCGGCGTCGCTCGTGCCTCCAGCCTCGGTCCCGGCTCCGGCCCCGGCCTCGATCCCGGCTCCGGTGGTACCGCAACCCCCATCGACGCCGGTCGACCTGACCATGCCTCCGCCGGCGCCGATGTCTCCGGTGCCAGTTCCTGACGCCGCCCGGGGCTCCGGGCGGCGTCGTCCCCATGTACTCTCCGGCTCCGGACATGGAGCCGGACCGACGCCGCTCGACGCCGGTTCCGGCGCCGATGAGACCTTGGGTCCCAAATGTCCCTCCTCCTCCTTATTTTGAACCGGAGGAGGACCAGGAGGACTGGGAGGGGTCTGAGGACCCTCTGGCACAACAGTGTCAGTATGATGAGGACTGGGCAGAGGAACTAGGGGATGCCAGTGGTCTAGATACTTCCCTGACACTGGCATGCTGTCTCCTCCCGTGGCTACGGAGGAGGGAGCCAACTTTGCAACGGTGTTGCGTAGGGCAGCTGGAGCCTTACATCTCCGACTCCCTACGGTGACGGTCAAGACTAATCTCTTGACAGAAGTGCTTCAGCCGGCAGCCTCCTCCTTGGAGACTGTGCTGCCGTTCAACGATGCACTAACTGACTTTCTTTTGGGCGCCTGGTCCAAGCCCAACACAGGGGCTCCTGTGGATAGGAACGTGTCCCGACGCCATCGCCCAGCTCCGGGCGACCCCTTGTTTCTCTCTGTCCACCCCACTCCTGAGAGCTTGGTTGTCCAAGCCTCGGCTTCCCAAACCGCCTTCCCTAACGCCCTCCGGATAGGGAATCCAAACGCCTGGATCAATTTGGGAAGAAGGGTTTTTCTTCCTCCAGTGCTGGCTTGCGGTCCATCAACACCGCTTGTCTTTTGGGCCGATATACCCACTCCTTGTGGGATTCGGTGGCGACTGTTTTGCCCCAGTGTTCTGAGGAGGTCCAGACACTGCTTACCCGCGCCATTGCGGAAGGAAGGGATGCGGCCAAATACACCATACGTTGTGGCCTTGATACCGCCGACTCGCTGGGCAGATCTATTGCAACGACGGTGGCGCTGCGTCGCCACGCCTGGCTGAGAACCACTGGTTTTTCGGGTGATGTCCAGAATACTCCCCTTCGAGACCACCCCCCCAGCCATGCCACCTCAATTCCACCGCATGTCAGGGGATCACTTGGTACTTCTGCAGAAGGAAGTCACGGCCCTCTTGGCCAAGAGGGCCATCGAGCATGTTCCGACCCCAGAAGCAGGACGTGGTTGCTACTCCCACTACTTCCTGGTGCCCAAAAGGACAAGGAGGACATGCGTCCTATCTTGGACCTCCGGAACGTCAATCGCTTCCTCCGGAAGGAGAAGTTCAAGATGCTCAACCTAGCTCAGGTCTTGACTGCCCTCGACCCTGGAGACTGGTTGGTAGCGTTGGACTTGCAGGACGCCTATTTCCACATCCTCGTCCTGCCGGCCCACCGGCGTTACCTTCGGTTCACGGTAGGCCTCGAGCATTTTCAGTTCACCGTGCTCCCCTTGGCCTTACCAGTGCCCCTCGGGTGTTCACGAAAGTGATGGCGGTGGTCGCAGCTCATCTGCGCCGGGCAGGGGTTTCAGTCTTCCCCCTACCTCGACGACTGGCTGCTGAAGGCGGGCTCGTCCCAGGCAGTCGTCTCCCCACCTCCAGACTACGGCCGAACTCCTGCACTCGCTGGGGTTCTCCATCAATGTGCCGAAGTCGCATCTGATTCCTTCTCCACAGCTCCTTTTCATCGGAGCAGTTCTGGACACGACGCAGTTTCGGGCCTATCCTCCCGAACGGCGAGTCCGGGATATTCAGGCTATGATTCCGATCTTTCAGCCTTTATCCTGGGTTTCGGTACGGATGACCCTGAGGCTGCTGGGCCTCATGGCCTCCTGCATCCTGCTGGTCAATCATGCCAGATGGCATATGCGGGCTCTGCAGTGGGACCTGAAGTTCCAGTGGGCGCAGCACCAGGGCAACCTGTCCGATCACGTCCAGATCTCGGAGGGGACTGCAAAACAGTTGCAGTGGTGGCTCTCGAACCGGCAATGGGTCATGGGCAGATCCTCTCCCTTCCCCAGCCAGAGCACACAGTGGTGACGGACGCGTCCCTTCTGGGATGGGGCGGTCACATGGGAGAGGCGGAGATCAGAGGCCTCTGGTCTCCGGCGGAGTCCCGGCTCCATATCAACCTTCTGGAGCTCCGGGCGATCCGACTTGCACTCAAGGCATTCCTTCCTCTGTCAAAGGGAAGGTAGTGCAGGTGTTCACAGACAACACCACCGCCATGTGGTACTGCAACAAACAGGGCGGGGTGGGGTCGTGGATCCTCTGTCAGGAGGCTCTGCACCTCTGGACATGGCTGGAACATCAGGGCATGTTCCTGATGGTTCAACACCTGGCAGGTTCCCTGAACGCCAGGGCGGACGAACTCAGCCGCAGGTGCATGATGGATCACGAATGGCGTCTTCACTCGGAAGTCGCGCAAGGACTCTTTCTACAATGGGGAGAGCCTTGGTTAGATCTATTCGCCACCGAAGAGAACGCGCAATGTCATCAGTTCTGCGCGTTGGAATTTCCAAGGCGGCACTCGCCGGCGACGCTTTTCGTCACGAGTGGAGTTGCGGTCTGTTGTACGCCTTTCCGCCTATACCACTTCTACCCAGAGTGTTGAAGAAGATTCGGCACGACCGGGCCCAAGTCATCCTTGTGGCTCCGGACTGGGCTCGAAGAGTTTGGTATCCCGAGCTACTCAGTATGAGCGTAGATCCCCCGATCCGTCTGCCTCTTCGGGAGGATCTTCTGTCGCAGCAGCAGGGGACGGTCCTCCACCCGAACCTGTCCAGTCTACACCTGCTTGCGTGGAGATTGAGCGGCGGCAGTTGATTCCTTTCGACTTGCCTCCCGAAGTTTGTGATGTGATTCTGGCAGCCAGGCGTCCCTCCACTAAGGTGGTATACGCCTGCAGGTGGAACAAATTTGTGGCATGGTGCACAGCAAAGGCTGTGAATCCCCTTTCTGCCCCTCTTTCTGAGGTCCTTCTGTTCCTTCTTTCTCTGGCCCAACAGGGTTCTGCCCTGGGTACCATCAAGGGTTATCTTTGTGCTATCTCGGCCTTCCTCAGGCTCCTGATCAGCCCTCCCTTTTCAAGTCCCCTGTTGTTAACAGGTTCTTAAAAGGCATTACACACCTCTTCCCTCCTGTTCCGTTTGTAATGCCTCAGTGGGACTTGAACTTGGTTCTTACCTTTTAATGTGCGCTCCCTTTGAGCCTCTACATAACTGTCCTCTTCGTCTTCTGACTCTGAAGACAGCCTTTCTGGTGGCCATCACCTCCGCTCGGCGGGTGAGTGAGCTCCAGGCTCTATCTTGCAAACCTCCCTTTCTGTCTGTTCATCCAGACAAGGTTGTTCGGACGCGTCCGTCCTTCTTGCCAAAGGTGGTTACTGCCTTCCACATTGGGCAGACCATCACTTTGCCTACCTTCTTTCCGCCTCCGCATCCTTCCAGAGAGGAAGAGAGGCTCCACCGTCTGGACCCAAAACGTGCGCTCTCCTTCTATATCGACCGCACAAAACACTTCCGGGTGGATGACCAGCTCTTTGTTGGCTACGTGGGCGCCAAAAAGGTCGGGCGGTGCACAAACGAACCATCTCCCGCTGGGTTACCTTGTGCATCAAGACCTGCTATTCTTTGGCTAAGAAGGAGCCTCCTGTTGGGCTGCGTGCCCATTCCACCAGGGCAACGGCTGCTACAACGGCCTTGGTCCGCGGTGTTCCGCTGCCGGTTATCTGTCAGGCAGCTACGGGGGCCTCGCTGCACACGTTTACAAAGCATTACTGCCTTGACAGTCAGGTCCGGAGGGACGGCTTCTTTGGCCGTTCTGTCCTCCAGGACTTCCTTGTCTGATCTTTGTTCGCAGACCCACCACCGGGGTTGGGATTGCTGGGGTATCTATTCTAAGGTAAGGAATCTGTCACTAACGTGTCTCTTTCAGATGCACAAGTTACTAACTTGTGTAACGATATATCTGTAAGAGACAGTAGTTAGTGACAGATTCCTTACCGCCCCACCCATCCTCCCCGTTCTGCGAACTGATTTCTAGGGTTAAGGACATCCTTTTCAGGGCCCTAGTATTTTTCAGACACCTATGTCAGCTTCTTGCATGGCTCTGCGTTCCTGGCGCGGAAAGTCTTGTACAGAACTGACGTCAGCGCGCAGGGGCGGCGTCTAAGTACTGCCCGCGACGTCATCCCGGCGATCACGACGCCGACGACGGACGCGGAGCCGCACGACGCCGCCTACCGTCGCGCAAGGGTACTGCTACGCAAAAACTTTCCGGATCCAGCCTGACGCCTGGGGATATTCTAAGGTAAGGAATCTGTCACTAACTACTGTCTCTTACAGATATATCGTTACACAAGTTAGTAACTTGTGCATTAGTGTTTGTAAGAGGTTCACCCGTAGAAAAGACTTGTTGAGAGCCATGCCTAATGCTCAATGAATGCAATGATTTGGCCCATGATGAGGACCTAACACCAGCAACATGGAGAGAATGCCGTAGAATGCTCAGTTTTAATGAGCCTTTTTAAAGGGTTTTGAATGCTTAAAAAGTTTTGAAAGGTATGAAGTTCACTTGGGTCACGCCGCAGGTGCAAATAGCACCTTTTGTTTTTTATTATCATTTGTGTTACATGAAAGAGGTGGATTTTTAAACAAACGTAAGCAGCAGCATATACAATTGCTAAGCATTAAAAGCATTGAAAGTTAATCCTAAAGTTTTACTAAACTATGGTTTATAATTGTAAAAAAAAATTGCCATTGCATCATGTTTAGAGTAGAATTATGAGCTTCTCATACCTCTCCATGTGCATCATCCGTCTCCTAATTTCCACAGTTTGACTTCTATAGTCATTGTTTGTTATCATGCTTGGAAGAATGTAACCATTTTACTGGGAGATATACTAGCTAATTGAAATACATGCCGTTTGACAGCCCGTGCGATTCCAGTGAAAAAGCTGACTTATCTGTAGAACATTTCAAGCAAAAAAGGGCTATTGCACTGTTTGTGCACTGTTTGTGTAGTTATCTTCCCTAGACTGTCAATTTCACCAAGAATATCAAAGGTCTTGGTGTTTTTCCAGGCTCAGTACACCCGACCATGACAGGAGTCCTAGATTATCCCTCTAACCTGCCAATACATTAGGGACTGCTAGGGCAGATGTTGTTTCATATGTAACAATGCCAAATTTCCTGTTCTTGATCATCATTGCTGTTCTTAAGTTGACCTGCAAAATTGACATCCTACTTCTGGGTGGGCGGATCACAACTGTCTTGCTCTGATTAAACTGACCATGTACCAATGGGTCCTGCAAATAGTTGAAAAGTATTATGCTGTTCCATTTGCTGGAATGCAAGTGCACTCCACTTTTTCCTTCTGCACATGAGCATCGTGAAGAAGGTTCAGTCCTGGTTTATGAAATGAACCGTAGAAAGCATTCATTCTGGGGATGGAAGGCAAGCGTGTTATTCCTGTTATTTCCTGTTATTACCTTACGCCAAAAAAGATGAAGGTTTGAGGTAGATATCTGATAGACACTACTAATTGCAGATTCCTTACCATAGAATTATCCCCAGGCGTCAGACTGGATCTGGAAAACATTTCGTGAGCAGTACCCCTGCGTGCCAGTAGGTGGCATTGATCGACTTCGCTGACGACGTCCATGACTGATGTGATGTGCGCGGTGCCTACTTAGGCGCCCCCCCTGCAAGCTGACATTGGTTCTTTTCTTTCCTCGCCCGTCAGCACAGATCCAGAGAGAGCAACCCCTTCAGTCAATTTTTTACCTCCCCAACCCACTCCCCCAACAACACAGGCACCCTGTTGGAGGCAGGATCAGGCATCACTAAACGCCAGGGCAAACAAACTCAGTCATCCATGCCTGGCAAACCATGAATTATGTCTGCACCCCGAGGTGCCTCAAGATGTCTTTGAGGACTGAAGAGAGAACCTTGGCTAGATGTAGTTATCTCTGCTGACTATAACCCTGACATTACTTCTGCACCCTGGAGTTTACAATGCGGCCCTCGCTTGGAGACACATTCCGACTGTGCTAGGATACAGGACTCCTATACGCCTTCCCACCGATACCTCTCCTTCCCCGAGTTCTGAAAAAGATCAGAACTGACTGGATCCAAGTCATCCTGGTGGCTCCTGGTTAGGAGAGGAGAGTATGGTATCTAGAAGTCTGGGGCATGAGCATCTGTCCTCCAATCAAGTTGCACTTCTGGGACGATCTCCTGTTATAGCAACAGTGGAGAGTTCTACACCTGAACCTGCGCACTCTCCACCTTCGTGCTTGGATTTGTAGAGGCGAGAGTTGAGGGTCTTCGATCTTGTTCCTGAAGTCTGTGAGTTTATCCTGGTAGCCAGGTCTCTATCAACAAAACCTGTATACACCTGCCATTAGGACTGGTTTGTGGCTTGATGCACTGAGAAACACATTGACCCACTTTCTGCACCCTCTTCCTAAGTGTTGTTGTTTCTTCTGTCCTAAGCCAAGCAAGGCCTTCCTCTGCGCACAGTTAGGGGATATCTTTTGGCCATCTCTGCTTTTTGTGATTACTGCACAACCCTCCCTGTTTAAGTCATCCTTTGTGACATGTTTTCTGAAAGGTCTTCTTCATTTTTTCCTCCCAAACCTGTTGTTACGCCCCAATGGGATGTTAATTTAGTTTTAGCCTGTTTGATGTGTTCTCCCTTTGAACCCATGCATAGCTGCCGCCTACAACCTCTGATGATCAAGACAGTCTTCTTGGTGGTCATCACATCAGCCAGGAGGCTCAGCGAGCTACAGGCTCTTTCTGTTACCCTTAATTCACCAGCTTCTTTCTAAACAAACCTGTGCCTATTTTCTGGCTGAAGGTGGTGATGCCTTTCCATGTCGGCCAAAACATCACACTGCTGACTTTCTTTGCTCCTTCTCACCCCTCATAGGAGGAAGAGAGGCTCCATCGTCTGGATCCTAAAAGGGTACAACCATTCTATATCAGCACTTAGTAGGGCCCACTGGAACAAAGAAGGGAAAAGCAGTGCAGAAACAGACCATCAAGATCTACTGCATATTAGCCAAGAAGCAGCCCCCTGAAGGCGTGCAGGCTCTTTTCAACAGAGCGAAAGCTGCATTTACTGCATTAGCTTGTGTAGTTCCTGTCCTGGACATCGGTTTGGCTGCTACATGGACATCCTTGCATACGTTTATCAACCACTACTGCCTTTTTTCTACCAAATTGTGTGGTTCAGGACCTCCCTCTCTCATGCTTGCTCAATTCCTAACGCAGGACTTGACCCTAATAACTTTGCATCTATTATGCATTTGTTCCCCCACAATGTGCTACATTCCTTCTACTGTTTTTCAGCTGCTAAACCGGTTAGGACTGTGCTGTAAGTGAAGCCATTGGCATAAGGTCTCTCTGGAACTGCCAGGTTTCATGAAGAGTAAGGGTGAATCAATTCCTGAGGAGACATTGAATTTTGCCACTAGATTAAGAATCAATAGCTGAGCGAGTTTTTCAGCCACTGGACATGATATTGCAAGCCCTTGCTCCCAATGAGCAAGGAATGTTTTTCCAGGATCGTGCGAGAAAGTCACCCTCACTGGCCCTACAAAGTTGTGTGTAACATTTGAAAAAGGTGAAATTATCCTGTTGCAAGACCTCACCCCCCATTACAGACCATTTGTACAACCTACTTCTGCTTCTGATCACGATATAGGCATGAGGTGGCTTGGAGTTAAGGTTCTTTAAGAACCATAACCTCTTGTGCCCTGTACACTGTTGCACCATTGAGTCATGCCTACCTCCTCACCTGGGTACAAGCTGCTTCTTAGACTGTATGAGCCAAACTCTTTGGTCATGATGTTACAGGCCTGTTGCACCAAGACTTTGTGCTCAATTCCCTTCCTGGATGTGGAGTCAGGGGAGCTTTAATGACTCAGACAATTTGCCCCTAGAAAGTCAAATTTAGCTCCTTTCCCGGGATGTTTCTGTTGCAGTTCTACACCATTCAACTCATCCTATCTCCTGACCCGTCCATTTACTATTTAGCCCAGTGGTTGATCCCAGCACCCTTTTTTGTTCAGGTGGCAATTGAGGAGGGAGCACGACCAATCAATGATTGTAGAACTTCTGTATACGAAGCATAGCAGTTAAGCCTCTCCCAGTGTTTATACACAGCTATAGGCTCCCACTCTGGCATGACTTACTATGGTTGCAACAAAACAAAACACTGTGGAGCAACCATATGAATATCAAAAGATATATATTTAATATTATTATTAATATAAAAACCCTATGAATTATTTTACATATGTCATACACCATAACAGACAACATGAAAACATATGTCACAATAACAAGGAATAATTTAACCCCTTCGATGCTCATGACGAGCTCAGCTCGTCATGCTGCGCGGTGGGCGTGTGCGCATGATGAGCTGAGCTCGTCACGACCACGCCCGCGATCGGAATGTCCAGCACACGAGCGGAATTCCGATCGCGGCTAAAATCATTAGCCATCAAACTAGTACATATCGACCTTTTACCGTCACTGTGCAATCATGAATTAATTTTTCATGTACAATTATTCAGTGCTGCTGATTATGTACTTTACTTTTCGGCCACGCGTTTCGTTAGGGATCTCTGCTTTTAATCTGTTCAACCTTCGGCTCACCGAGGGCACAAAAAAAAAGCATAAATACAGTGTATGTATGTGGAAGTGAGCGTAATTGTTGAGTATAAACTTCCACCCAGGAGAGCATTCTTTTAGTTTTGGTTCATAAACCCTGCCCCCCTTGGTTAGAGGGGTAGCTCTCATTTATCTTTCAATGAGTTACTTGGGTATATCTTACTTTCAAATGTTCTTCAGGAAGACTACACGTTCAAGCTCAACATGGGCAATGAGGCTGCAGATATCCCAATACCTCATTAATACTGTAGCTCTTTACCCAAGAAAAAGTCAATGAACCCTTCTCTGATGGATAAAACCTATTTGACGATTGAGGGCCATCTGCAGTATGAGAAGAACCTGGACACAGCAAAGTTAATGAAGTGCCAACCTGTAGATTGCAAGTTACTCCTCTCTGACCTTACCCTTTTTTCAGTTAAGGAATGTCATGGACGACCCTCTCTGTCTAGCACACTACCAACACTGAGTGTTGAATAAGGAATGGGCAGATGCTATGAAGGAAACCAAAAATATATTTGCTATGGTGATCAAAGACAGTCAAGAAAAACATATCCTAGAGAGAGTAAAAACCAACAAGATATAAAAATTTGTCACAAAAAGATGACTACAGTAATAGCAAATACAACAAAGAAAAACAGCAAGAATGTTATAAGTTACTAAACCCCAATCAACTTGAGTAGAAGGAACCACGGAAATGATGTACAGGGGTAATAAAACGCAAAGAAGATGGATTCTTGAATGTGACGCTATGATACTCAACAGTAGGCCTCATAAATACGGTCTTGTGCTAATCTTCACTCACAAGACTTGGAAACATATCCCCTTCATCTGCCAGGTCCTCTCAGGTCTGCTGCGACTGCCAGGTCCTTTGGCCTCTCCATGGCCTCCCTCCAACCCCATTCTGCCTTTCACCCCTTCTCTGGCTATGGTAGGGGCTACCAACTTTGTCCTTTCCTTCCCATCCACCAAGGCCAGCAGGCTTCTTGGCCTTTTTGTGGCCACGGACGTGGTTCCCACAGACAGTTTGGGGCCACCAGCCAGAGGTCCACCCAGTCCGCCACTCCCCCAGTAGCCGCAGCCTCCAAACCCCTTTAGTTTGCCCTCATACCACCATTGACACCCAGTGGGTTGCAGGATCCACCATCACCTGACTCACTGGCAGTCTGTAACATCAAACAGGTGGGTACTCCAGATCATCCAACGAGGTTACTCTATTCCCTTTTTTGATACCCCTCCATCCATACCACCTTCTTATGACTGGCTGATGGAGGACCATCTCTCCCTGCTCTGTCAGGAAGTACAGGCTGTTTTGGCCAAAGGAGCAATCGAGATGGCTTCTGTATCAGAAGTCTAATGTGGTTGATATTCCCCCTATTTTCTGGTGCCCAAAAATGACGGATGCATTCACCCTTTTTAAGACTCGTACCTTCTCAAGTCCCTCCTGAAGAAGGGGACGCTCAGGATGCTCATGTTGGCTTAGGTCTTGTCTGCCCTCAAACTGTGAGACTGGATGGTAGCACTGGGCTTGCAGGACACCTACTTCCATATGCTTGTCCTGCCTGCCCATAGGCGTTACCTGCAGTTCATGATGGGCCACCAGCACTTTCATTTCTCTGTGCTCCACTATGGCCTTACAAGTGTCCCTCTGGTGTTCACCGGGTGGATGGTGGTGGTTGCAGCACATCTGCAGAGGTTGGGAGTTCCAGTCTTCCACTACATTGACTACTGGCTGTTGAAGGCACACTCACCCCAGGCAGAACTCCTGCAGTCACTGAGATTCACTATCAACATGCGGAAGTACCGGACTCCCTGTTAGATGCTGCCTTTCATCGGAGCTGTACTGGACACAGTGCAGTTTCAGGCCTATCCTCCCAAATTGCGAGTCCAGGATATTCAGGCTATGATTCTGATTTTTCAGCCTCTATCCTTGATTTCGATGAGATCTACTATGAGGCTGGTGGACCTCATGGCCTCCTGCAGGCTGTACAGTGGCCCCAGTGGTCGCAGCATCGGGGAATCTCTCTGGCCTGGTTAAAATCTCGGAGGGAACTGCAAGAGACCTCCAGTGGTAGCATATAAACCGTGATCAGGTCAGGGGCGGATCCCTCTTCCTTCACCATCTAGAACTGACTCCAGGGAGAGGCAGAGATCGGAGGACTCTGGTGTCTGGCAAAGCCACAACTCCACATCAACTTGTTGGAGCTGAGGGCGATCCGACTGGCATTAAAAGCCTTTCTTCCTTTGATCAAGGGAAGGGCAGGTGCTCATGGACAACACTACCGCCATATGGTATTACAACAAACAAGGTGGGGTAGTGGAACCTGTGTCAAGAGGCCCTGCACCTCTGGACATGGCTGGAACGGCAGGGTATTACCCTGGTGATTCAACTCCTGGCCATCTGTCTGAATGCCAGAGCAGACAAACTCAGCCGTCGATGCCGAGCAGATCACGAATGGTTGCTCTATCCAGAGGTGGTGCAAGGACTCTTCTGAGACTGGGGAGAATCTTGGTCAGATATGTTTGCCACCACAGAACGTGCAATGTCAATTGTGCGTGCTGGAGTTTCCAAGGTGGCTCTCGCTCAGAGACACTTTTCGTCTTGAGCTAAATGAGCATGGCTATCGATCCTCCGATCAGGCCGCCCTTTCGGGAGGATCTTCTGTCGCAGCAGCAGTGGAGGGTTCTTCACCCGAACCTGTCCACTCTCCGCCTTCTAGCATGGAGATTGAGTGGCGACAGTTGAAAGCTTTTGACCTTACTCCCGAAGTCGGTAACTATATCTTGGCAGCTAGGTGTCCCTCCACCAAGACAATATACACCTGCTGTTGGGAAATATTTGTGGCATGGTGTGCAGAAAAAAGATTTGATCCCTTTCTGCCCCTCTTTCTGAAGTCTTACTCTTCATTCTTTCCCTTGCCCAGCAGGGCCCTTCTTGCAGCTGCCTGACCAATCCTCATTGTTTAAGACCCCTATTGTGCATAGGTTCCTCAAAGGTCTTACCCATCTCTTCCCTCCTTCCCTATTTATTATGCCTGAGTGGGACCTTAATTTGGTCTTAACTTTTTTGATGTGCATTCCTATTGAGCCTGTACATAATTGTCCCCTCAGGCTTCTCATCCTGAAACAGCCTTCCGTGTGACAGTTACATCTGCCTGTAGAATGAGCGCGCTGCAGGCCTTATCATCTAAGCCGCCTTACCTCTCAGTGTATCCGGACAAACTGGTGCTTTGCACAAGGGCCTCTTTTCAACCAAAAGTGGTCACAACCTTTCAAGTAGACCAATTGATCACCTTGCTTACCTTTTATGCTCCTCCACATCCCTCTAAAGAAGAGTAGTGACTCCACTGTTTTGATCCATAAAGAACGTTGACGTTCTACTTTGCCGGCACACACGAGTTCTGGGTGGACAACCAACTCTTCGTGGGACATGTTGGTGCGAAATAAGGTTGGGCGGTGCAGATGCGGACCATTTCCATGTGGATCATGCTCTGCATCAAAATCTGCTACACACTGGCCAAGAAGCAACCTCCTGAAGGCTTGCAAGCTCATTCCACCAGAGCTAAAGCTGGGACCACTGCGTTAGCATGCAGAGTTTTGGTCCTGGATATCTGCCAGGCAGCAACGTAGGCTTCCCTGCACAATTTCACCAAACATTACTGTCTTGACAGTCAGGGCCGTAGGGATGGGCATTTTGCCTGTTTGGTCCTGCAGGACTTTCATGTGTGAAATTGGCTTGCAGACTCACCTCTGGGGATGGTATTGCTTGGGTATGCATTCAAAGATAAGGAATCTGTGGCTATAAGTCTCTAAAGATGAACAAGTTAATTACCTTCGATAACGCCTTATTTGGTAGAGATTATATCTAGTTGCAGATTTCTTACAGACCCACCCATCCTCCCCGCTCTGCGAACAAATGTCTTGGGACTGGGATGACCCCTTTCAGAGCCCTAGTTTTTGCAATCCAGTGGTCAGTGTTCTTCATTGCTCCGCGCTTCTGGTGTGGAAACTCGTGAAAAGAAACTGACGTCAGTAGGGCTAGGTGACTTCTATATAGGAACTAGCCGATCAATGCCACCTACCATCACGCAAGGGTACTTCTCACGCAAAATCTTACGGATCCAGTCTGACACCTGGGGAAATTCAAAGTTAAGGAATCTGTGGCTAAATATAGTCTCTACCAGATAAAGCTTTACCAAAGGTTTGTAACTTGTTTGTTACTTGCGCTGGAGGCTTGAGATTGGATGGTGCCTATCAATCTGGAGGACGCATACATTCTTATACCAAATCTGTGGTTGTACCGGAAGTATCTACGCTTCATGGTGTGATCAGCACATTAGCAGTCCGCAGTCTTTCCATTTGGTCTGCCCTTCGCTCCATGTGACTTCACAAAGATGACGGTAGTAGTTGCCTCCCATCCCTATTGCACAGGGAGCCCAGTGTTCCACATCAGAGCTGGATCTTTTCCATTTCTTGCCAGACAACACAACAGCGATGTGGTACATCAACGACCATAGAGTTGAAGGGTCATATTTTCTCTATCCAGAAGCTCTACAGCTTTGATCTTGGGCACACCAGCATCAAATATGGCTATTTGCTTCTCATCCAGTTTGGGTTCTAATGAATGTCTGAGCAGACTTCACTCAGAGGTAGTCCAGTCTTTCTTCAACCTCTTGGGCACACCTAAGGTGGACCTTTTCGCCACCTACTTAAATGCTCAGTGCCCAGTGTTCTTTGCCTTTCCAGGGAGCCTTGAAGGGATGCGTTTTACTTGGAGTGGAACTTTCTGCTTCACTACATGTTTACTCCCATGCCCTTGATTCCTCGGGCGCTGAGGAAGATATGCCTTTACTGGGCCCAAATCATCTTAATAGCCCTGGACTGGCCGAGAAGGGTGTGGTATGCGGATCTTAAACACCTCTCCTTGTGCCTCACTGCTCTGTCTCCTCACAGGGTAGACCTCCTCTCGTAATCACAGGATCAGTTATTGTACCAAAACTTCCAGAGCCCTCTGCCTTCATGCCTGGAGTTGAGCAGGGCAACCTAAATGCTTTTTCTCCTTCTCCTAAAGTGGTGGATGTTATCCTGAGTGTCCACAGATACTCCAGCAAAATGTTATATTCTGGAGGATAGAGTAGGTTTGCTAAATGGTGTATGGACAGTTCTGTAAACCCTTTTAAGGCCCACTTATCAGACATCTTAAGCTTTGCACTCTTGTTAGCCCAGTAGGGGTACGCAGTGGGCACAGTCAAAGGGTACTTTTCCATCCTATTGGCCATTCTGTCTCCTGGACCAACCATTCCTTTTGAAGTCACCTGTAGTTATGAAGTTTATGAAGGGCCTCACCAGCATGTTTCTGCCTACCCCTTTCATAATAGCATTATGGGATCTTAAATAGGTTCTCAATTTTCTTTATGTATTCTCTGTTAGAACCATTGCACAGTTGCCCGTTGCAGCTGCTTACTTTTCAGACTATTTTTCTTGTAAATATAACATTATAAAGGTGTTTTGGTGAGTTCCAGGCGCTGAGCATCAAGCCACCCTTTACCACCTTTCTCCCCGACAAGCTACCTCTTAGAACCATGGCTGCTTTTCTGGCTAAAGTGGTTACTTCCTTTCATATGGAGCAGTCTATCACCTTACTCACATTCTTTCCACCTCCACATCCACTATATAGGAAGAGAGGCTTCTTAACCTGGATCAAAAGTGAGGAGTGAGTTTTTATACTCACTGTACTAAAGATTTCTGGAATGACAATCGCCTTTTCATAGGATACACTTTCAAGCTGAAAGGCAAAGCCATCCAGAAGAGGGCATTATCAAGATGGATCATCTTATGTATTAAGATTTTTTTAAGCCTTGGCTCATAAGGAGCCTCCAGAGAGCATCAGAACTCACTCCACCAGAACAAAATCTTCTACTTAAACCCTGGCAAAGGGAGTTCTCACTGCAGAGATCTACAAAGGAGCAACATGGGCTTCTCTCAACACCTTTGCAAAGCATTATTGTTTGGACTCAGAGGTGTGAATGGAAGGTCACTTTGCACTCTCCGCCCTACAGGATTTCTTAGTTATCCAGCCATTCAACCCACCTCCTGGGTGGGTAATGCTTGAGAAATCTATTCAAAATGTGAGGTATTTGGAGGTAGACGTATTCATCAAAAGAAAAAGTTCCTTACCTTTGGTAACAATCTTTCTGGTTGATACTCTATCTACTTGCATGTTCCTCATTGACCCCACCGTTCTGCCCTTTTTCATGATCTGGATACTAGGACCACTGCACTAAGAAGATACCATTTCTGGAAATCATACTGCACCTTTTCCAACTGATATCGTTCTCATCTCTTTCTCCTCAAAGGTGCATACAAATGGATGGGAAACTGATGTCAGGGTGCCAGTGGGGGCTTTTTATAGTTCCAGTGATGTCACAATGGGAGCCAAAATGGAGGTAGTGCCCCCCTACTGGCATCTAGAGCTTTTGAAAGGTTTCTGGATTCAGTCTGATGCCTGTAATATTCAAAATGTGAGGAATCTGCTGATAGAGTATCCAATAGTAAGATTGTTGTGGAAGGTAAGCAGCTTTCTCATCTTAATAGATGCGGCAATTGTATGAAAGTGGAGAAGAACCAGTGCCATTGGCACTATTCTGATGTCCTAATTTCTTTTCTCTGGGAAACCCTGGAACCATACTGATACCCTGAATAGAAACCCAGGACTTGGCACAGTCTTATACACTTGTGCGTTCCAAAAGTGAATTTTAAGTTATATTTTAATAGGAGCTGCTTCATAACAGTACAATAAACAATAGAATAATACTACTCTGACTATCAAAGTTCTAAATATCATCTTTCCACTTATATTACGTACTCGTGTACACTATAGACACACAAGCATGGATTATTTCTCAAGTTCCCATGTATCATCATTAGATGCCTCTGTTCCATATCATATGCCTAGTAACTCCTCCATTACACAAGGTATGGCCTTTCTTATGTCACAAATAACCACATTATGCCAATTAAGGATGTATACAATAAGGCCAGGGGTATACTTTAAAATGTCAAGGATGCTCTAAAATGCCAAGAATGAGAACTGTTATGCTGGGCCCCCCATTAGGCCAGAGAAGTGCTTGTATGTGCTGAAGATTGCTAACTTTGCACATTGTCATGTGAAAGCTTCCCACAATATGTTTGGAATGGCAATTGGTATGCCATGGGTGGACACTCTCTTGTCATTGGTATCCCCAATATGCAGAGAACAGTCACCATTGTGCTCGGTTCAGATGCCCACTTTAGGTAAAAAAAAAAAAAGAAATAGCTGCATTTATGACGAGGCAATTTTAATTCCAGGAATCAGCTCCTTACTGTCAACGATGTAACACCACTGGCGCCCACAAATATTGCCCGTAGATTCCAGCCAGTAGATTGCTTTTCATGATGCAGATTTAAAATGTGCAGCTTCGCTTTGCTGGTTTAACCTGTGTGTCCCAGGGAAGCAAGGACACACTGGAGGTGTGATTTATAGCAATAATGGTACTTTCCAGCGAGAACAGTCTTGAGACTAAGGTGGCAGAGTAAATTATATATTTTTGAATAGAATAGGCAAGTTTCTCACAATGAGCTGGACAGTGATGACTTTTTTGTTTACACCCGTACTTTGTCATACATACATTTTGTTTCATTTCATTTTTCTGTAGAGCTCCTGTCTCCAAGCAGTATCCATAGGCTGGGAAGGCGGTGTTTATGTACAAACATGTGGTCACACGTTACATATAGACTGCCATAAGTCTTATATGGAATCATTACGGGTAAGTGCAGCAACCAGTTTTACAATATCTTATTACAAATATGCTTTTTGTAATCCCTAACCGTCATAAAAATTTGCAGTAACAGCAGTTATGATACTTTTAACCACAGATTCATCACCTTGTGAAACAGAGCCAGATTGGACCAAGAGATTTTTCTCAGCATTGCTCCCATTTGCCAGCAAATGGCATCCAGTGGCTCCGCTTGACTTCATCCCACCACAGAAATGAAGCCGAAGCCACATAAACGCGCCACCCCTGCACTCTGATGTCAGTTCCTTTCTTTACATGCCTTCCTGTGTGGATCCAGAGCACACTTCCTCAACTTCTGATTCTTTTGATGAGTTTTTGTCAGTTCTTGTTTTTACCAGTATGCAAGGGATTATATCCCATTTTAAGACTACAGGGTTTTAATATTGTAGAGACTGTCACAAGCAGATGTCTGTGACAGATCCCAATCAGGTATGTCCCTGGTGCATTTGGCCTTTGCACAGCTTCAAGTCCTGGTAGGACAGCACCCGGATGATCACCAAAACTACCTGGGACCACAAAGCACAGACGCATACAGGTCTGTCCCTGTTTTAGATGCGGACATGGTCCCTTTCTCAAGGCCGTTCCTGCGAAAGGTTGTCTTCATGCTCCTGGGCATCAGGTAAGTCCAATTCAAAAAAGAAGTTGAAGCATGTGTTTTCCAAGTCCTGCCACTCTTGTCAAGAGAAGGCGTGAGGACATAATGGTGCCTCCTGGTCCCCTTCCGAAGAGCTCATTCTTCATCTCATACAGATGAAACCCGAATTCTTGGGCCCATCGGCAATCTCACAAGAAGTATAAGCATTGATGTAAGCCATGTTGCTCATCGTATACGCCCTTCTGGCTCCATCTGATGTGCCTTCGGGCTTCAAGGATCAGAGAAGGCTTCCAAACAAGCTACTGTTGGACGATCCTTTTTTTTTTTTTTTTTTTATAACACATTTGATTAATTTTCCGTTTTATACAGTTGCTGTCATACAGGTATATATACATACAGATCCAAGTTTGATTATTTAACATTAGCTATTAGTTTTCAGTACCTATTACAATAATTTTTATACAATAGTGCAGGGTTATACCTTTCCACATTACATTTGTGACCTGTTTGCTTTTGTCCATGTTCATTTCTGGAATACAGCTATCTTGGTGCAACTTCACTGTATGGTACATTGATCCATTCTGTTTTAATATCAAACATTACAATAAACATAACTCCCCCCTCCCTCCACCCTGCGCACTCAGACAAACTATGAGTCAATTATTATAACACCTTATTTGTGTGTCCTCCCTTCATCTGGTTATTTTACAACCATCACTTTGTCTACAGGTAGAGTAGACTGCTTTACATGTCTTCCACAACCTCTGGTGTTGTGCAACCTGCCCAATACATCTCCATGCCTCGCACTGGATTCTTCAAATACTTTAATCTATGAGTATCTCATTTGCTACAAGCTCTTCTAACATCACATTCCACTCCATTGACATAGGTTTTTTTCGCAGACCTCGATTTTCCTCTCTTTGTAACTCTATGCTTTCCGCTCTGCCCCATATAACCATCTCATTAAACCAGTCTGACGCTGCTGGTGCTGTCCTCGCCTTCCATCTCATGGTTATTGTCCGCTTTGCTAGTATCAGTGCCAAATTAACAAATCTATATGTGGGATTTCCACTTTTGGGCTGAGGACTAAGTCCTAGTATGTATCGCTCTAGCGAAATCTCCTTTCGTTCTGGGGCCACTGTATTTAGCATGGTAGTTATTGTTGACCAATAGGGTCTCAGTCTGGGACAGGTCCATATCATATGTAATAATCCTGCTGCGGTTTCCTGACATCTTGGACATGCATCAGTTGTGTCTGGGAACATCTTACTTAATCTGTGCGGGGTCAAGTATGCACGGTGTAATATCAGCTGGATAAATTTAAATTTCGGATTGCGTGATACTTTACTCGGGTGTTCAAGTATGATACCCCATTCCTTATCAGTTAATTCCCTTCCTATATCTGTATTCCATTTATCTCTGAGTGCTTGCAGTGGGATTGCCGTGTGTGCTCTGATTCCATGTCACAACCATTTAGTCAAATGGGATCCGTTCCCCATTAAATATTGCATACGTACTAATTCGTGTGTGTGGGGTTCTGCTCCTTCTGGTGTCCACATAGATCGTATGTATCTCGCTATGTTGACATATAAAAGAAACTGGGTGTCCGGTACCCCTTGCTCCCTTACAAAGGTGTCATGATTCATTAGCACACCATCTGCAAACAGCATCGCTATTGAGTCCACTCCCGCCTCCAACCATGTATGTATATGTCTTTGTGTTACTGTTTCTAGAGGCAAAGGCAGACCCAGAAGCGGTATATTAGGGGAATAGGGAGTCTGGCCCTTGGTGTATTGCAGCGCCCGTCTCCAGTATTGTAACGCCACCTTTAATAATGGAGGCACAGTTTTGGGTATTTTGCTATGTGGTAGCAAAAGGGTATGTAGCGCACCTCTTTCCCAAGTACGTCGTGACATATCTATCTCATATAAATTACGCCCCGCAATCCAGTACGCCAACCACTGTAGCTGTCCTGCATAGCAATATGTTCTAAAATCTGGGGCGCTCAGCCCCCCATGTCTAGTATCTAATCGAAGCTTTGCCAATCCAATTCTCCGTCTCCCGTTTCCCCAGATCAATTCTACCAGAAGCGTATCAAGCGTTTGAAAAACCTGCATAGGTAGCACTATCGGCAAATTCGTGAAATAATATAGCAGCCTGGGGAGCATCACCATCTTGGCGATAGCGACCCTGCCCACCGCTGATAGTGGTAGGGATGTCCAGAATTTTATCTGTGTTCTAAGTGTGTTAATTGTCCGCGTTATGTTGTCCTCCTTCTCCCTGTATATGTGGATCCCTAGATATTTAAACGTAACTGGCGCCATCTGGAATGTCCACTGCCCAAATTGTAGGGGGGCGAGTTGTGTGCGGTCTGTGAATGAGCATGCATAGGACTTGGAGTCATTAATAGCGAGGCCCGACAAGTGTTGGAACCTATCAAACATGTCTGATATTGATGAGTGATCATTTCCCAAGTTTCCGAAATAGAGGATAATATCATCCGCATAAGCTGATATAATATGCGATTCCGCCCCCACATGTATGCCATGCTGCCCCGCTTGAGTGCGTATTTTAGCGAGAAGTGGTTCCAATGCGAGAATAAATATTAAGGGTGATAGTGGGCACCCCTGTCTTGTACCCCTGTTCACTACATATTGCTCAGATATATGCGTGCCTGTACGTGTTCGTGCCGTGGGGTTAGTATATAATAAAGTCACCCATTTGGTGTAATTATCTGGAATACCAAATTTCGGTAGAGTGTAAAGCATGTAGCTCCACTGTAGTGAATCAAAAGCTTGTCTCAGATCCAGCGATATACAGCCCTGCGTGTGCTTGTTCGGATGTGGTCGTGTCATCAGTTGTTGTAGTTTACGGATGTTGAGGGCCGTGCTCCTGCCTGGTACAAACCCACATTGATCAGCATGTATCAATTTTGATATAAGCTGTTGAATCCGGTTAGCCAATAATTTACTTAATATCTTGTAGTCCGTATTCAGTAATCAGAGGGGTCTGTAACCCGACAATTCTGTACTGTCCCGACCTGGTTTAAGGAGGGAAACCACCAACGCCTGTAGCGTAGAATCGGGCAGTGAACCAGATTCCAACGGCGCACAGTACAGCTGTTTGAGGTGTGGGACTAGTAATGGCTTATATTTTGCATAAAATTCTACTGGCAAACCATCCATCCCTGGTGTTTTATTTCTGGGTAGTGCCTTAATTGCTGCGTTAATTTCTGCGTCCGTTATTGGTTTATCTAGCTCTTCTTTTTGATCTGCCAATAATTGTGGCAGTTGTAGCCCCTCAAAAAATACCTCATTCTCATTGTCATTCAGTTCAGGTGGAGCCGCGTATAGTGTCTCATAATAGGACTTGAAGGCCTTATTAATTTCTAGTTGTGTGTTGACCGTGTTTCCTTCCTGTGTATTAACTTCTAATATGGGGGTCATCATAGGTGCATTTCTAATAATCCTGGCAAGGAGTGGGCCTGCCCTATCCGCCTCAGCCTGTTGTTTTTGTGTGTATAGGCGGTAATCCACTACTCTGAGCTCTTCAAGCAATTCCGCGTGCCGCATATGTGCTTCATGTAGCTCCTCTGCGTGTGTCTCCCCATCTACTGCTGCCTGTTCCAGCCCACCCAGCTTACTTTGAACTTCTGTGAGGCTGGCTACGAGGGCTGCACGAGCCCCTACTCTTGTACTAATTGCCACTCCTCTCACCACTGTCTTAAAGGCATCCCATTCTATCTGCCGAGAACTAGCAGTATTTGCATTTTCTGCAAAGTAATTGGTAATGGTTTTAGAAAGGGCATCGTGAAACACTGGGTCTTCCAATAAAGCAAGTTGGAGTTTCCAAGTCGGGATTGGAGCGGGTGATTTGCCCCAACACAATGTAACTTCTAGTGGATTATGATCGGATAGTGTTTTCCCTATATATGTAGTATCCACTACGTCATGTATCAGTCCTAACGAGCTAAATATCCTGTCAATTCGTGTATGTAAACCATGTGGTGGCGAGAAAAAGGAGTATTCTCTGCTTGCAGGATGTAATGTACGCCAAACGTCAACTATATTCCAGCCCGCTGCCCAACCCTTCAGCGCTACTGCCTGTTTGTTAGCACTTGTACCTTGGAGTGGCGGGTGTGATCTATCTAGCCCCACATCCAATACTGCGTTAAAATCTCCCCCAATCACCCACGGGTATTCTTCCCAACCCACCAGGATTGTGGAGATGACATTGGACGATCCTTTCTTGACGTCATTTGTGCCTCTTGACTCTGCTATAGATGTTGCCCAGATTCTAGGGCCGGCGCCCAACCTAACTATAACTCCAGCACCAAGATTCTCACCCATCCCTTGCGCGTTGATGTGGGAGGAAGAGCCCATTGTGTCATCAGGCTCGATGCGAACCCAACACAACCTCGACCGAAGTTACGCCCGCTACAAACTTTGGGGCAACCGCTCCAACCTCTTTCTGGCTCAAAGAGAGAACGCTGCCTTTACCTAGAAAGCTTTACATTCCTTTTACTTCACGCTCACAACACAGCATTGTAATGAAGATGACCGGTATAATGCACCTCTTTATTATGATAAGGTCAATCTTTTCATGAACCTTCAAGGCGCCAGTGAGCTAGTCACTTTCTCACATACTTGGTTAAACTCTCCCCTGGCCCATCCACGCAGGAAGCAGCTTCTTTTGCTGTGGCTACCAGAAAGGCTCCAAAAGTTCCACACCTACATCTCCCGTTCTTTGAAGTAAAGACTAATATCCTGATAGAACTTCTGCTACCTGCCCGGACTTCCTTAGAACCACTTCTCCCTTTTAATGAAGCCCTGATGGGCATTTGGGCCAAACCATGCTCTTGCCCACCAGTCAACAGACAGGCTGCCGGAAGACACAGGACCTGGCCCTCTTTATCGTCCTTTCCCCGTTCAACACCCTACACCTGAAAGCTTTGTATTACAGACATCCATGAAGAGGCTCAACCCTAGCTCATTCCCTACCACACCTCCCTAAAGGGAATCAAAATGCATGGAGGCATTAAGGAAAAGAAAGTTTTCCTCAGCCAGCGTCGCTCAACAATCAGTAAATGCCAGTTGCCTCCTGGGCCAATACTCGCATGCGTTATGGGATATTTTTTGCCAGATTTTGCCAACAGTCCCTGATGAATGCCGCACCAACCTGTACATTCATATATTTGGTTCTGTCAGAATTTCTTCAAATACTGAGTTAATTAAAATAAGCAACTAATCAATCACCTTAAAGCTACATATTGGGTATTTCTAGGATACACAAGTTTAAAAAATATTTTTGGAGTACATGTGTTATAAGATTACATAAAACATTTAATTGAGCAGGAATAATTCATATGGTGCATGTATTTCAGATATACAAAAGTGCTTGGGCACTGCATAAACGTAAAACCAGAGATAAAGATAAAAACAGATGGTCAACTCCTAAAATTTCTTGTGGAGGCCTGACTACATGCATAGAATATAGTCTCTTAAGTTGGGCTGTTTCTTGATTTTCCTATATTTAGCCAACTGGATATTATGGTGCAGGGCATGTATAGGATCCATTGACATTTCAGCCCTTTCAATATTAGTGTGTTGTGTAAATATCAATATCTGAAAGAGACTGTAGTTATAGATTCCTTACCTTAGAATTACCCCCAGGCGTCAGACTGGATGCGGAGAAATTTTTTCCGTAGCAGTACCCTTGCACGTCTGTAGGTGGCATCGGTCGACTCCGCGTCCGTCGTTGTGGTCACCGGAATGCCGTTGTGGTTTCTACTTAAACGCCGCCCCTGCGCGCTGACTTTAGTTCTTCCTTTTCCGCGCCAGCCAGCGCAGATCCGGAGAGAGTGTGCCCTTAGTCACTTATTGACTAACTCTTTTTCGACTTTTTGTCGACATCTTTTTGAGTCTCTCGACTCCTGGTGCACGAGGGATGTCTCACCGTCGACCCGGCTTCAAACCTTGTGACTCCTGTCACAAGTTTATGTCGGTGACCGATCCGCACCTCGTGTGCCTTTGGTGCCTGTAGCGCGACCACGACCCGAAGTCGTGCTCTTACTGCCGGGCCCTGAACCCGAAGTCTTTGCGGGAGCGGTCCCGAAGCTTTTGGAGGCCCGGCAGTCCGCTCCGCACCGCTCGAGGGGAAGGTCGCGGGACCGGTCGCGGAGCCATCACCATTCGTCATCGAAGTCTTCGCACTCCTCGGGTAAGTCGAAGCACAAGAAGAAGGCGAAGAAGCACCGTCGCTCTTCGCCTTCTCCCCATCCGTCGGCCGATGCAACGCGGGACCCGGCGCATCGTCGTTCTCCGGCTCCTTCCTCGGAGCCCACTGGGATGGCTCCGCGCTTCCCTCCCTTTCCCGGAGCCGGAGCGTCCCCTGCTCAGCTTCGTCAGTTCTACGAAGTGCTGCACAGCATTTTTGGGCAGCCCGACTCTGCAGGCGCGCCTTCGGGCCCCACGGACTCAGCTGGGGGCCCGAGGCCTTCGGCTCCGGCCCCGGCGCCGCAGGCCCCCCATGGATCCAGGCCTGGATCCGGATCGGTGCCGGTCGACCTCACGGTACCTTCCCCGGCGCCGATTCTAGTAACTACGCCCCCGGCGCCAGTTGTGCCCCCAACCGGCATCGACCCCAGCCTCACCCCCGATATGGACACGGCGCCGGACCAGCGTCGACTGGCGTTGGCACCGGCGTCGGAGGGTACTTTTGTCCCATTGTTCATTCCTGGCGTTCCCTATCGCCCTGGCTGGCAGCCAGAGGAGGGTGAGGAGGACTGGGAGGGGTCTGGTGACCCTCTAGCTGACCAACTTGAGGAGCCGGACTGGCGAGAGGAGTTGGGTGATGCCAGTGGTTTGGATACCTCCCCAGAGCTTGGCATGCTGTCTCCCACTACCGTGGCCACGGAGGAGGGAGCATCCTATGCTGTGGTGTTGCGTAGGGCATCTGAGGCCTTGGGCCTTGAGCTTCCTACGGTGGCAGTCAGGGCTAACCTCCTGACTGAGGTGCTTCAGCCGGTAGCGGCCTCTTTGGAGCCCCTGCTGCCGTTTAATGAGGCCCTCACAGACATCCTTCTGGGCACTTGGTCCAGGCCCAGCACAGGGGCTCCTGTGGATAGGATGATTGCCCGATGCCACCGCCCGGCCCCATGCGACCCACTTTTCCTCTCCCAACACCCTACCCCCGAGAGCTTGATAGTACAAGCCTCTACCTCCAAAGGCACGTTCCCTACTGCTCCCCCAGATAGGGAATCCAAGAAGCCTGATCATCTTGGGAAGAAGATGTTTTCTTCCGCCAGCTTAGGACTGTGATCGGTGAACACTGCATGTCTCTTGGGCCGTTACACCCACTCTGTGTGGGACACGGTCGTGCAAGTGCTGCCACAGTGCCCGGAGGAGGCCCGGGCCATACTCTCCCGTGCGGTTGCAGAGGGTAGAGACGCAGCAAAGTTCGCCATCCGATGTGGGCAGGATACCGCCGACTCGCTGGGTAGAACAATTTCTTTGTCAGTAGTCCTGAGGCGCTATGCCTGGCTGAGATGCACTGGCTTTTCCGGGGATGTCCAATCAACCTTTTTGGACATGCCCTTTGATGGCCATTGCCTGTTCGGCAACAAGGCGGACAATGCGCTCCAGATCTTCAAGGACTCTAGGGCTACGGCCAGATCCTTGGACCTCGTTGCCACCTCTCGTCCCGTGCTGTCTGCCTTCCGCTCCTTTCGTGGCTGCGGAAGGGGTGCCCCACCACGTTCCACCCAGGTCCACAGGCCTGCGCAAGTTACCCAACCTCTGCATGGCCGAGGACGTGGGATCCAGCGCCGTGGGTCTGGGGGCCAGCATGCAGGCCAGTCCAACAATGCCCCCTCTGCAGCAGCCTCCAAACCTTCCTAGTCCGTCCTTTCAGGGCCACCAACTGCCAGTGGACGGCAGGATCCGCCATCACCTCCCCAACTGGCGCACCATCACGTCGGACAGGTCGGTTTTGCAAATAGTCCGAAGGGGCTACTCCCTCCCCTTCGAGACTACACTTCCCTCCATGCCCCCAACACTCCATTGCATGTCGGAGGATCACCTGGCCCTTCTCCGTCAGGAAGTTGTGGCTCTCTTGGCCAAGGGTGTCATCGAACGCGTCCCTGTGCCAGAAGTAGGTCGTGGTTGCTACTCCCACTACTTCCTGGTACCCAAGAAGGACAAAGGCCTGCGTCCTATCTTAGACCTCAGGGACATCAACCGCTTCCTCTGCAAGGTGAAGTTCAAAATGCTCACCTTGGCTCAGGTCTTGTCTGCCCTCGACCCAGGAGATTGGATGGTAGCGTTGGACTTGCAGGACGCTTATTTTCACATTCCCGTCCTGCCTGTCCACCGGCGTTACCTACGGTTCGTGGTAGGCCACAAGCATTTTTCAGTTTTCCGTGCTCCCCTTTGGCCTTACCAGCGCCCCTCGGGTGTTCATGAAAGTGATGGCAGTGGTCGCAGCTCATCTGCGCAGATCAGGGGTTCCAGTCTTCCCCTATCTCGACGACTGGCTGTTGAAGGCGGGCTCGTCCCAGGCTGTCGTCTCCCACCTCTAGACTACGGCGGACCTCCTGCATTCGCTGGGGTTCACTATCAACGTGCCAAAGTCGCACCCGATTCCCTCTCAGAAGCTCCTTTTCATCGGAGCGCTTCTGGACACAGCGCGGTTTCGGGTCTATCCTCCCGAACAACGAGTCCGGGATATTCAGGCTATGATACCTATGTTTCAACCTCTATCCCAGATTTCGGTGAGAATGACCCTGAGGCTGCTGGGCCTCATGGCCTCCTGCATCCTGCTGGTGGATCAGGCCAGATGGCATATGCGGGCTCTGCAGTTGGACCTGAAGTTCCAGTGGGCGCAGCATCAGGGGAATCTTTCCGATGTCGTCCAGATCTCGGAGGGGACTGGAAGTCAGTTGCAATGGTGGCTCACGAACCAGGATTGGGTTCACGGCAAATCCCTCTCCCTTCCCCAACCGGAGTTCACAGTACTGACGGATGCGTCACTCCTGGGATGGGGGGGGCCACATGGGAGAGGCGGAGATCAGAAGCATCTGGTCTCCGGCAGAGTCTGACCTCCACATCAACCTTCTGGAGCTCCGGGCGATTCGTCTTGCAATGAAAGCATTCCTTCCTTCTGTCAAAGGAAGAGTAGTGCAGGTGTTCACGGACAACACCACCGCCATGTGGTACTGCAGCAAACAGGGCGGGGTGGGGTCGTGGACCCTATGTTAAGAGGCTCTTCGCCTTTGGACATGGCTGGAACATCAGGGCATGACCCTGGTAGTTCAACACCTGGAAGGTTCCCTGAACGCCAGGGCGGACAAACTCAGCCGCCGGTGCATGATGGATCACGAATGGCGTCTTCACTCGGAAGTGGTGCAAGGTCTCTTTCAGCAGTGGGGAGAGCCTTGGTTAGATCTATTCGCCACCGAAGAGCACACGCAATGTCAGCAGTTCTGCGCGTTGGAGTTTTAAGGCGACACTCGCTCGGTGACGCTTTTCATCGCGAGTGGAATTGCGGCCTCCTGTACGCCTTTCCGCCTGTACCACTTCTGCCCAGAGTGCTGAAGAAGATCAAGCGCGACCTGGCCCAAGTCATTCTTGTGGCTCCGGACTGGGCACGAAGAGTCTGGTACCCCAAGCTCTTGAGCGTGGCCATCGATCCTCCGATCAGACTGCCTCTTCGGGATGATCTTCTGTCGCAGCAGCAGGGGACGGTCCTCCACCTGAACCTGTCCAGCCTCCACCTCCTTGCTTGGAGTTTGAGCGGCAACAGTTGACCGCTTTCGACCTTCCTCCCGAAGTCTGTAATGTCATCTTGACAGCCAGGCGTCCCTCCACTAAAACATTATACGCCTGTAGATGGAACAAATTTGTGGCATGGTGCGCAGCAAAGGCTGTGGATCCCCTTTCTGCCCCTCTTTCAGAGGTTCTCCTCTTCCTTCTTTCTTTGGCCCAGCAGGGCTCTGCTCTGGGCACTCTTAAAGGCTATCTTTTGGCCTTTCTTCGCCTTCCTGATCAGCTTTCTCTTTTCAAGCCCCCCATTGTAAATAGATTTCTGAAGGGCATTACTCATCTCTTTCCTCCTTCTCCTTTCGTAATGCCTACGAGAAGAAGGAACCTCCAGTGGGGCTGCGCGGCCACTCTACGAGGGCGACGGCAGCCACTACAGCTTTTGGACGTGGAGTTCCCTTACTTGACATCTGTCAGGTAGCCACGTGGGTATCCTTGCACACATTCACGAAGCATTACTGCCTGGACAGCCAAGTCCGGAGAGACGGCTTTTTCGCCGTTTTGTTCTCCAGGACTGTGAACTTAGTTCGCAGACCCACCTCCGGGGTTGGCATTGCTGGGGTATCTATTCTAAGGTGAGGAATCTATAACTACAGTCTCTTTCAGATGAACAAGTTACTTACCTTCGGTAATGATGTATCTGTAAGAGACATATGTAGTTATAGATTCCTGACCGCCCCAAACATCCTCCCCGTTCTGCAAACTGACTTCTAGGGATAGGGACTCCCTTCCAGGGCCCTAGTTTTGTGCACCAGTGGTCAGTGTCGTGCATGGCACTGCGCTTCTGGCGTGGAAAGACGTGTCAGAACTGACGTCAGCGCGCAGTGACGGCGTCTAAGTAGACACCACAACGTCATTCCGGCGACCACGACGCCGACGACAGACGCGGAGTCGACCGATGCCACCTACAGACGCGTAAGGGTACTGCTACGAAAAAAGTTCTCTGGATCCAGTCTGATGTAATTCTAAGGTAAGGAATCTATAACTACATATGTCTCTTACAGATGCATCGTTACCGAAGGTAAGTAACTTGTTCGATAAGGGTCTTCGTCAGGATAATGGAAAAGGAACTCCTGTAGATTTCTGTAGAGTCGGCTCTCGTGTGCTTTAGATGCATCCTTAACTCTGTGGCTCAAGCAGGCACAGGCGTGTGACTCACCTAATTATTTGTGGGTAATATTTCACAGTAGTTTCATGAAAATCCTCCAATAGGTCGCTACTTCTTAAAGGGACATCAAGAATGTGTGTCTCTATTATTAAACATAAAATTATTTTTGGAGTATATTGAAAATGTAGTCGGCTGCCTGTGAAGGCGAGTTGTGTGTCTGGCCTAGCTTCAAGTTATTCAAACTGATAAAGTAGAGAAATGTCCTATTCGCTATGTGTTGTAACTGGAAAAAGACTCTGCTTTTTGCTCCAAACATTCATTTCATTAGTCCTTAAAAGTCATAAAGAGAGATTTGCTGTTCATTGCTTAATCTGAGTAATTTTTCCCAAACTCCTGTTTTCTGTGGCTTAATTTTTAGCAGATATGATAAAGTACTTTGTCCTTAAGAGTCATGGTTTTCACCTTACTGTGTTTGATCTTTGTGAGAAAGTCAGTACTTTTCTGTATTAAATGTATTTTCTAAGTCTTCTCTTACATTCATTTGTTGCAGAATGGTGATATCTTTTTAAGTAGAATGCATCTTGTTTTGTTCAAATTATCTAATCCTTTTCTATTTCTAGTTTTTTTAATCTAAAGTCTCTAAACTCTGATGCAGAATTTATTTTCTCAGTGTCTTAATGCGATTTATCAACAGATTTCTTCATGTTCTGGTTATTGGATGATCTCTGCTGATTCAGCTGTTTCAGATATTAATGGTTATCCAATCATGGGTATATTTATTGGGACTAAACGTACGTGGAAGATCAGTAAGATCATGTGGGCTCTATTCCATTATTCTGGGGCTAGACTCTGCATCAGCCAGCATTTGGTGCACAATTATTACATACATAGGTGGACTAGGGAAGGCAGCCCACCTGTTCCCATTAATATTTACAACATACTATTGGGCCATTTTTACCGCGGCTAAGGCAGCCAATGAATTTCTTTCTCTATCTAATGAATCACTAAGAAAGTGATACGTTTTTTAGATTTTTCTAGAGTCCTAGAGGTCAGATTTGTAGACCTTTTGGCACTAAGGACATAATCAGTGTGCCAACCTGAATCAGAAAATCAGTTGTACTGCAGCTATTCTGTTACAGCAAGCAGCAACAAAAGGATAGTAGAGAAAACAGAATTGAAATAAACCAAAAGAGTGCGATCTTCGTAACACATTTGGAATTTCAAGGATATTAGGCACATATGAGGGGGGGGACAGACAGAAGAAGGGGGTATGGGTAAAGGCTGTTCACAGGTCAGCACATGGTTTTGACATAGCATATTCATATGCTCATCTGTTGAATCACATTCTTAATAATACATATATAACTTCTCATGGGGGCTATACGAGCATCACTTGAGTGTTGTAATAATGTCGTATGGTCTATAGGTTAGTTTCAACTATGAACTTGTGTGCACAGCAAAATAAATGGTCATCACTTGGGTGAATAAACCAACAATCACAATGAACAGGTGAATACACCTGCCTTTACTTGACATGCCTTGGTACGATTAAGAGAAGTACGGCTGGGAAGTACCTTGGATTAACGAATTTTAGCGACGTTGCATTCTACATATAGTAGGTGCATTTGGATTTACGGTGGTTCAAAGTGTAAAGAGGGGGCATCTAGTGAATCCCACTTATATCTGTGTGGTGGACATCACGGGGAAAGTTGCAATGAGACGTTATCTTCTACTCTAAGAAATGTGAGCCATTATCGCCACATATGAAATGAAACTATATTGAAATTTTTCCAAATATTGAGAATCAGTTTGCATGCAGGGGGCAGCATTAGGTCTAATATTAAACCGTCAACTGAAGACTAGTTGTGGGTCTAATTGACCGAGTAATATATATGAGAATTCCTGGGTGGGAGCAATATCCAGGCTGTCTTTGATGAATTTAAAGATATTGTCCGAGTAGTTTTGAAGGATGGGGCAGTAAAAGAGCATGTGGGCAAAGTCTCTGTTGTATAGCCCACAATTTCAACATTTGGGGTCTTGCACGAGGTTCAGTTTGTGAAGTTTAGCCGGGGTCCAGTATGATCTATTAATAAACATGTATTTGTTTTGGGATATAGCCGGGCAGATTTTGTTTGTGAAGGTGAATCTGTATTTACGTTTCTAGTCAAATTTGATATACCTGTGATTTGGTTCTTTTTCCCATTTTTGTTCTTTACGGATATGGGCCCTGTGTGGATTAGGGAGAAGTATCATATATACTCTGGACACGATGTGTTCCGTTTCGTAAAGGTCACTAATTAGTGTAGTGGGTGTAGGTAGGGTTGTTCTTCATTAGTGGGTGTTTAGAAATCTGGACTCTGTCTCAAGTATTTATAGAAGTCTATGTTATCTAGTCTGAATCATGACTGTAAAGTAGAGATGGGTAGATGTAGGTTACTTTCAAAGACATGTTTGACCAGATTAATCCCTTTTTCTGGCCATTCAGGCCAAAATATTGCTTTGTCATAATTTTTTATTTTTCAGTTGAGCCATATGGATGCCTTGTTAGAATTGCGAAGTTTATTTTCCGAAAAATATTCTAGCCTCAAGATGGCTTTTTTAGTGTTATGCATTATGTATCTCGAGTGGGGTAAGTGAAAGCTGTGCATTGTCAGGTAGGTACTAATAGGTTTTACATTTAAGAGAGATTTCTCCAGCCTTACCCAGATTAGTTGGTAGTCTGACCCTTCAAGGAACCAGTTAGTCCCCTGCTTAAAGATATAGGCTGTCTGATAATTCCTAAAGTTAGGGAGACCTATCCCTCCTTTGTCTATTAGAGTGTCCAAGTTTTCTCAGCTTCTTGTTTTGCCACAAAAATGATTTGAAATGACATTGATCTTTGTAAAGAAATCTTCAGTTTGGGACATGGGGAGCATATTAATTAGATAATTAACTAATGGGCTGATCATCATTTTGAGTGACTGTGCCCTCCCTACAAAGAGAGGAATTTAGGTGACCACCCATCGAGGTCATTAATCTTCTTGAGTAGTGTTGCTTCATTTCAATGTAAGGTAGTGATGGGGTCGGTCATTGGTGAATTCTATTCCTAAGTATTTAATGCAGCCAGTTTGCTGCGCCAACCTGTATCTGAAAGAGACACGTTAGTGACAGATTCCTTACCTTAGAATATCCCCAGGCGTCAGGCTGGATCCGGAAAGTTTTTTGCGTAGCAGTACCCTTGCGCGTCAGTAGGCGGCGTCGTGCGGCTCCGCGTCCGTCGTCGGCGTCGTGATCGCCGGGATGACGTCGCGGGCAGTACTTAGGCACCGCCCCTGCGCGCTGACGTCAGTTCTTCTTTTTCCGCGCCAGCAAGCGCAGATCCGGGAAGAGCAGTGCCCTGGTCATTTTTTGACCAAACTTTTTGGTGAATTTTTCACTGTTTTTCTCAATCGACTTCAAGGTGTCGTAGGGATGCCCGGGTTTAAACGTTGCGGCGCCTGTGCTCGGATGATGTCCGTCACAGACCCGCATTGGGAGTGTCTCTTCTGCCTCGGCCGAGGCCACGACACGGAGTCTTGTACCGACTGCCAGGCCCTCAACCCGAAAGCTTTGCGAGAGCGGTCTCGAAAGCTCCTCGAGGCCCGGCATTCGGCTCCGCGGAAGCCCCGGTCGCGTGAGAGGTCCAGGGGTCGATCGCGGAGTCCACACCGGTCGTCGGCATCGAAGTCTTCTTCGTCCGGTAAGTCAAAACACAAAAAGTCCAAAAAGCATCGTCGCTCTAGGACTTCGCCTCGCCGGTCTCGCGACTCGGCTGAGGCCCCTCCCGGCACCGTCCCCGCGGCCATGCCTGTGGAGTCGCCCCCGCAATACCCGTCCTTCCCGGGTTCGGGGGCGGATCCGGCCCAAGTGCAGGAATTCCTGTCGGCCATGGCCCGCCTCTTCGGGCCCTCAAGGTCCCTCCGGTGCGCCTTCGGGCCCGCGCGGGCCCTGATGGGGTTGCTCCGGCGTCGCCGACGGCTCCGGCCCCGGCGTCGCCCGTGCCTCCAGCCTCGATTCCCGGCCCCGGCCTCGATCCCGGCTCCACAACCCCCATCGACGCCGGTCGACCTAACGACACCTCTGCCGGCGCCGATGTCTCCGGTGCCGTTCTCGACGCCGCCTGGGGCTCCGGGCGGCGTCGTCCCCAGTTCCTTCCGGCTCCGGACATGGACCCGGACCGACGTCGCTCGACGCCGGTTCCGGCGCCGCTGAGACCTTGGGTCCCAAATGTCCCTCCTCCCCCTTATTTTGAACCTGAGGAGGACCAGGAGGACTGGGAGGGGTCTGAGGACCCTCTGGCACAACAGTGTCAGTACGATGAGGACTGGACAGAGGGTCTAGGGGATGCCAGTGGTCTAGATACTTCCCCTGACACTGGCATGCTGTCTCCTCCCGTGGCTACGGAGGAGGGAGCCAATTTTGCAACGGTGTTGCGTAGGGCGGCTGGAGCCTTACATCTCCAACTCCCTACTGTGGCAGTCAAGACTAATCTCTTGACAGAGGTGATTCAGCCGGCAGCCTCCTCTACGGAGACTGTGCTGCCGTTTAACGACGCCCTCACTGACGTTCTTTTGGGCGCCTGGTCCAAGCCCAACACAGGGGCTCCTGTGGATAGGAACGTGTCCCGACGCCATCGCCCAGCTCCGGGCGACCCCTGTTTCTCTCTGTCCACCCCACCCCTGAGAGCTTGGTTGTCCAAGCCTCCGCTTCCCAAACCGCCTTCCCTACCGCCCCTCCGGATAGGGAATCCAAACGCCTGGATCAATTTGGGAAGAAGGGTTTTTCTTCCTCCAGTGCTGGCTTGCGGTCCATCAACACCGCCTGCCTTTTGGGCCGATATACCCACTCCTTGTGGGATTCGGTGGCGAATGTTTTGCCCCAGTGTTCTGAGGAGGTCCAGACACTGCTTTCCCGCGCCATTGCGGAAGGAAGGGATGCGGCCAAATACACGATACCGCCGACTCGCTGGGCAGGTCTATTGCAACGACGGTGGCGCTACGACGCCACGCCTGGCTGAGAACCACTGGTTTTTCAGGGGATGTCCAGAATACTCTCATGGACATGCCCTTTGATGGAGTCGGTCTTTTTGGGTCCAAAGCAGACCATGCGTTGGAGCGCTTTAAGGACTCACGGGCTACTGCAAAGTCCCTGGGCCTTTCTGCTACACGCCCTCCGCTGACTTCTGCTTTTCGCCCCTATCGTGGCCACGGTAGGGGCGCCCCTTCACGTCAGCAGCCCAGCCACCGGCCCGCGCAGCAGGCGTCTTCGCGTGGCCGAGGACGTGGATTCCGCCGTGGCGGATCGGGCAACCAGCGTGCGGGTCAGGCCACCACCTCCAACCCGTCCGCGGCCTCCAAACCCTCCTAGTCCCTCCTTTCAGGTGCACAGCACGCCGGTAGGGGGCAGGGTCTGCCATCACCTTCCCCACTGGCGTACCATCACCTCGGACAGGTGGGTCTTGGACATTGTCCGAAGGGGCTACTCCCTCCCCTTCGAGTCCACCCCCAGCCATGCCACCTCAATTCCACCGCATGTCAGGGGATCACTTGGTACTTCTGCAGAAGGAAGTCACGGCCCTCTTGGCCAAGAGGGCCATCGAGCATGTTCCAACCCCAGAAGTAGGGCGTGGTTGCTACTCCCACTACTTCCTGGTGCCCAAAAAGGACAAGGAGGACATGCGTCCTATCTTGGACCTCCGGAACGTCAATCGCTTCCTCCGGAAGGAGAAGTTCAAGATGCTCACCCTAGCTCAGGTCTTGACTGCCCTCGACCCTGGAGACTGGTTGGTAGCGTTGGACTTGCAGGACGCATATTTCCACATCCCCGTCCTGCCGGCCCACCGGCGTTACCTTCGGTTCACGGTAGGCCCCGAGCATTTTCAGTTCACCGTGCTCCCCTTTGGCCTTACCAGTGCCCCTCGGGTGTTCACGAAAGTGTTGGCGGTGGTCGCAGCTCATCTGCGCCGGGCAGGGGTTTCAGTCTTCCCCTACCTCGACGACTGGCTGCTGAAGGCGGGCTCGTCCCAGGCAGTCGTCTCCCACCTCCAGACTACGGCCGAACTCCTGCACTCGCTGGGGTTCTCCATCAACGTGCCGAAGTCGCATCTGATTCCTTCTCCACAGCTCCTTTTCATCGGAGCAGTTCTGGACACGACGCAGTTTCGGGCCTATCCTCCCGAACGGCGAGTCCGGGATATTCAGGCTCTGATTCCGATCTTTCAGCCTTTATCCTGGGTTTCGGTACGGATGACCCTGAGGCTGCTGGGCCTCATGGCCTCCTGCATCCTGCTGGTCAATCATGCCAGATGGCATATGCGGGCTCTGCAGTGGGACCTGAAGTTCCAGTGGGCGCAGCACCAGGGCAACCTGTCCGATCACGTCCAGATCTCGGAGGGACTGCAAAACAGTTGCAGTGGTGGCTCTCGAACCGGCAATGGGTCATGGGCAGATCCTCTCCCTTCCCCAGCCAGAGCACACAGTTGTGACGGACGCGTCCCTTCTGGGATGGGGCGGTCACATGGGAGAGGCGGAGATCAGAGGCCTCTGGTCTCCGGCGGAGTCCGGCTCCATATCAACCTTCTGGAGCTACGGGCGATCCGACTTGCACTCAAGGCATTCCTTCCCTCTGTCAAAGGGAAGGTAGTGCAGGTGTTCACAGACAACACCACCGCCATGTGGTACTGCAACAAACAGGGCGGGGTGGGGTCGTGGACCCTTTGTCAGGAGGCTCTGCGCCTCTGGACATGGCTGGAACATCAGGGCATGTTCCTGATGGTTCAACACCTGGCAGGTTCCCTGAACGCCAGGGCGGACGAACTCAGCCGCAGGTGCATGATGGATCACGAATGGCGTCTTCACTCGGAAGTGGCGCAAGGACTCTTGCTACAGTGGGGAGAGCCTTGGTTAGATCTATTCGCCACCGAAGAGAACGCGCAATGTCATCAGTTCTGCGCGTTGGAATTTCCAAGGCGGCACTCGCTCGGCGACGCTTTTCGTCACGAGTGGAGTTGCGGTCTATTGTACGCCTTTCCGCCTATACCACTTCTACCCAGAGTGTTGAAGAAGATTCGGCACGACCGGGCCCAAGTCATTCTTGTGGCTCCGGACTGGGCTCGAAGAGTTTGGTATCCCGAGCTACTCAGTATGAGCGTAGATCCCCCGATCCGTCTGCCTCTTCGGGAGGATCTTCTGTCGCAGCAGCAGGGGACGGTCCTCCACCCGAACCTGTCCAGTCTACACCTGCTTGCGTGGAGATTGAGCGGCGGCAGTTGATTCCTTTCGACTTGCCTCCCGAAGTTTGTGATGTGATTCTGGCAGCCAGGCGTCCCTCCACTAAGGTGGTATACGCCTGCAGGTGGAACAAATTTGTGGCATGGTGCACAGCAAAGGCTGTGAATCCCCTTTCTGCCCCTTTTTCTGAGGTCCTTCTGTTCCTTCTCTCTCTGGCCCAACAGGGTTCTGCCCTGGGTACCATCAAGGGTTATCTTTGTGCTATCTCGGCCTTCCTCAGGCTCCCTGATCAGCCCTCCCTTTTCAAGTCCCCTGTTGTTAACAGGTTCTTAAAAGGCATTACACACCTCTTCCCTCCTGTTCCGTTTGTAATGCCTCAGTGGGACTTGAACTTGGTTCTTACCTTTTTAATGTGCGCTCCCTTTGAGCCTCTGCATAACTGTCCTCTTCGTCTTCTGACTCTGAAGACAGCCTTTCTGGTGGCCATCACCTCCGCTCGGCGGGTGAGTGAGCTCCAGGCTCTATCTTGCAAACCTCCCTTTCTGTCTGTTCATCCAGACAAGGTTGTTCTTCGGACGCGTCCGTCCTTCTTGCCAAAGGTGGTTACTGCTTTCCACATTGGGCAGACCATCACTTTGCCCACCTTCTTTCCGCCTCCGCATCCTTCCAGAGAGGAAGAGAGAGCTCCACCGTCTGGACCCAAAACGTGCGCTCTCCTTCTATATCGACCGCACAAAACACTTCCGGGTGGATGACCAGCTCTTTGTTGGCTACGTGGGCGCCAAAAAAGGTCGGGCGGTGCACAAACGAACCATCTCCCGCTGGGTTACCTTGTGCATCAAGACCTGCTATTCTTTGGCTAAGAAGGAGCCTCCTGTTGGGCTGCGTGCCCATTCCACCAGGGCAACGGCTGCTACCACGGCCTTGGGCCGCGGTGTTCCGCTGCCGGTTATCTGTCAGGCAGCTACGTGGGCCTCGCTGCACACGTTTACAAAGCATTACTGCCTTGACAGTCAGGTCCGGAGGGACGGCTTCTTTGGCCATTCTGTCCTCCAGGACTTCCTTGTCTGATCTTTGTTCGAAGACCCACCACCGGGGTTGGTATTGCTGGGGTATGTATTCTAAGGTAAGGAATCTGTCACTAACGTGTCTCTTTCAGATGCACAAGTTACTAACTTGTGTAACGATATATCTGTAAGAGACAGTAGTTAGTGACAGATTCCTACCGCCCCACCCATCCTCCCGTTCTGCGAACTGATTTCTAGGGTTAAGGACATCCCTTTCAGGGCCCTAGTATTTTTCAGACACCTATGTCAGCTTCTTGCATGGCTCTGCGTTCCTGGCGCGGAAAGTCGTGTACAGAACTGACGTCAGCGCGCAAGGACGGCGCCTAAGTACTGCCCGCGACGTCATCCCGGCGATCACAACGCCGACGACGGACGCGGAGCCGCACGACGCCGCCTACCGACGCGCAAGGGTACTGCTACGCAAAAAACTTTCCGGATCAGCCTGACGCCTGGGGATATTCTAAGGTAAGGAATCTGTCACTAACTACTGTCTCTTACAGATATATCGTTACACAAGTTAGTAACTTGTGCTTTTGCCCAAGATGTCTTTATTTTCATAGTTATTGAGCAACTTAACTTCTGATTTGTTTTTATTGAGTGTGTATCCCGATATTTCGGAACATTTCTGAAGAGATGTCATTAGTGCGGCTATGGAGGTTGGGGGCATTATCAATGGCAGCCAGGACGTAATCTGCTTATGGCGCTATTTTCACTGTGGTTTTGCCGAATGAGACACTGCCAATATCTTTGTTCTCTCTTCAGTGATATAGGAATGGTTCTAATGCCAATATGAATGGGGGGTGAAAGGGAGCAGCCTCGCCTGGTCCCTTGTTTCAGGTCAAGCATGGTGGAGATAGTACCTCCTGCTCTGACCTTAGCGACTGGTTTATGGTAGAGTGTCATAATCATACAAATCAGGTGTTCTCCAATGTTAAATATCTCAAGGGCCGATTTTAAAGATTTTCAATCCACTTTATTGAGCGCTTTTTCCGCGTCGAGTGTGATTGCTACAGTTGGTGTTTTCGTTATTTTTGCATTTTTGTAGAACATGGCAGAATATTCGTGTATTGTCGCTCGAAAGTCTGTTGTTCAGAAAGCCTGATTGGGAGGGGTGAATGAGTTTAGAAATGTATTTTTGTAATCTGGCAGAGTGTATCATGGCATTTTTTTTTACAATCCAAATCGATTAGTAAGTTTAGCCTGTAGTTTTCTGGGAGCAGAGGGTCCTTGCCCTCTTTTGGTATCACTGCAATTATCGCTTCCTCTGGTGTAACTGAGACTAGACCAGAGCTGGGAAAGTGTGTGTAAAGTCTTAATAAGGGTGAGTGGTGTTTTAGAGAAGGATTTGAAGAATTGTGCATTATACCCATCAGGACTGGGGGCTTTGCCGGTTTTATATTTTTTATTGGCATCTGATATTTTCTCCCTAGTTATCGGGCCATTAGTTGACTCCTTTTCCTCATCTGTCAATTTGGCTGTATCTAGATATATTTTACATTTCTCTCGTTTCAATGTAGTGTTATCCTCGTAGAGTGATTGGTAAAAGTCTTTAAAAACCCCAACAATTTTCTTTGGGTTAGTTTGTATATAGTCTTTCTCATCTTTGATGACATTAATGGTCATTTTTTGTAATCTGTGTTTTAGGTATGATGCTATGGTTTTGCCTGCTTTGTTTAAGTCACTGTCGCGATTCTTCAGCGTAGGTCAGGAAAGATGGGTTTCCCTGCACCTACAGTTAAGGCTCTTTTCCCCTGTATGCATGTTACCAGGTCTATTGGCAGATGGCGCATGGCTGACTACATGTCCCAGAATCCCTTGGGACGTAATGCTGGTAGATGGATAAGGAGATGCCTGGATTTCCGGTCCTATAAAGCCCCTCCCCTTCCTGGGGTCGGGGCTTGACAATCTTGCCTGTTTTTGAATTCAAGTAAGCTGATGGTATTCCCGGCTGGATTTCTGAGTTGGATTCGTTGTTTCCTGCTGAAGCTCTTTCATCAAGCAAGGCAATTGCTTTCCGAGGCCCGGGCTTTCTCTGAGGAGTGTTCCAGCTGGTTCACATTAATCACAGTTGCTGACATTTCTTCATTCCGAAGTGTTTGAAGGGTTGCTCTAAAGGTCAGAGGATTCTGTTTCTTCCCGGCGTTGGAAATGCAAGGTATTTAACCTCACTCGGAAAGGAAGTGCTGGAGTGCTCCTTCTGCTTTTTGAGACAGTTTATTTTTTGTAATTTTTTCCACGCTTGTCTTCTCTTTTGGAGCCTGTGCCTACAATCTACGCTGTGCTTGCAAACAGCGGTGGGGCGTGCAATTGCTCAGTGGTATTGAACTTGAGCTTGTGACTACTGCGTGCACAACTTTATTCCTTCGCTACTATGCTGTGATATTAACAGCGTTCTTATGCTCTTTTATGGTGCTATTCATAGTCCTCTTAAAGCACCATTTACCGTGACTTTGTTTTTTGAATGAAATCATCCTTGGGTTCAGTGAGCCCATAAACTCCCTGGCATTCCAGTTCTTTGTCTCTCAGTGTATGGTCTCTCTGGGATTGGATAGTCTCTGAACCTTCTCTAAAGAGTATTGCTGCTTGTTATATTAAGTGAGTATCTGACTATACGAGCATCCTGCTGTTTCATATGAATGAATCCCTGAGTTATTTCTCATATCCCTCTCTGTTCTTTTATATGCAGCTTGTGTTTGTGGGGTGACTTCTGAAGTTATACCGAGCCATAGACCAGACTTAAGGTGTAAGAAGACTCCAGCACAGCAGCAGAGTTTATTATTTATCCCTTTTCCCTATTCCCCGGGGTGCTTCCTTACATAGTAGTGTATATCTCCTCTGTGTGTGGTTGTGCTAAGGGGAGTAGGGGGGCTTCTCTACACTCCATCGTCCCCGCTGGTGGTACTAAAGGTTAGTGGCATTACTTGTTTTGGCGCTGCTGACACATCCTGACAGTCACATAGTCTAATACTTTTTTGTTTATTGATCCAAATGCATGCTCTTGTGCTTCTGTTCTTGTTGTATTCATATTTCTTTTTACTGATTTCATTTAGAGTCTTGCTGTCTCTAGTGGTAATATGCTGTTTTTCTAATTCTGCTATTTCTGTCTTTAGTTTTAATAACTTACCATTGGGTTCTCTAGTAATAGTAGACCTAATTTTGAGAATCACCCCTCTCACTATTGTTTTAGGGCCTCCCATCTGGTGAGGTCTGCGGTATCATTTTCTTTATTGTCTTTCGGAAAGGTTTCTATCACGTCTTTGATCCTTTGTTTGTTATGTTGGTATCTCCATTGTGTTTCTTTTGGCTCTGGTGAGGGATCAGTAATGGACATCGTTATGCAGGAACGGTCTGATATCACTCTTGGCTCAATTGTCATTTGATCTACTTTACTTATGAATGGCCTGGGATTAGCATACTGTCAATGCGTGTATATGAGTTATGGGGAAAAGAGTTAAAGGTATAGTCCCTTTCATCTGGATTCTGTGTTCTCCATGCATCTACAAGGTTATATTTATTACAGAGGTTTTTGAGAGCCTTAGTTCACCTGCCAGGATGAGTGTAGCTGTTCCGGTACAGTTCTTAGTTGAGCTGAGAATTCACACCAGAAGGAGGGGTCATTGTTTGTAGGCGCATAGAAATTGACCATAAAGAATTCATTATTGTTTTTAGAGCATTTGGTTATAATCCATCTTCCTTGGCTGTCTTAGAGACTTGATATCATGTCTATTTTTGATTTCGCGTTCATCAATGTTAAAACACCATTCTTTTTCCCAACTGTAGCTGACCATGTTACATCTGAAAATTGTTTATTTCTGCGAGATGTCACCTGTGTGGAGTCAACCTTGGTTTCTTGAAGGAGGATAATATCTCCCTTACGTTTGTTTACATAGTCAGTGTTTTCCTTTTTTTGATCGGATGATTCCTATCACATTTAGTGATACTACTTTAATATTATGTGAGGCGCTTGTCATTGGAAGGTCCGTAAAAGCGTGTTGTTCCTATCTGCGAGTTATCTAAGTTGTGTAATGAGTTAGAGATAGAGTGGTTAAGGTTGACTCGGATAGGTCGGTACGATGTAGCAAAGGTTGTGTTAAAGTTATAGAGTAGTGTCTGATGCCAAAGTTATAGTAGTGCCTTGTAAAGCTCCACTGTATGATTCTCAGGGGTGTATTCGTTCCCAGGGTATGGTAAGTTATTTGTTTGCTACTGATTCTTCGAGGACTTGCACTCGGTTTCGTATTAGTGATGACAAATAAAATGGATGAAAGAAAACCAAAAGCAGAGCATAAAGCATCATAATCAGATAAAGTAACATAAACCAACAATCTGAAAGAGACCATTAGTTATAGATTCCTTACCTTAAAATTACCCCCAGGCGTCAGACAGGATCCAGAGAATTTTTCTGTAGCAGTACCCGTACGTGTTGGTAGGTGGCGTCGGTCGACTCCGCGTCGATCGACAGCGTCGTGGTCGCCGGGATGACTTCGCAATGTCTACTTAGACGCTGCCCATGCGGGCTGACTTCAGTTTTTTTTTTTTTCGCGCCAGCCAGCGCAGATCCGGAGAGTGCTTGCCTCTTAGTCATTTTTTGACTAAACTTTTTGTCTACGTATTTTTGAGTCTTCTACTCCTGGTAGCACAAGGGATGTTCCATCGTCAGACCGGCTTCATGCCTTGTGACTCCTATCACAAATTGATGTCCGTAACGGTTACGCACCTCGTGTGCCTCTGGTGCCTGGAGTGCGACCCAAAGTCGTGCTCCGACTGCCGGACCATGAATCCGAAGTCTTTGCGGGAGCGGTCCTGAAAGCTCTTGGAGGCCTGGCAGTCTGTGCCGCGCCGTTCGAGGTCCCGGCCGAGAGGAAGGTCTCGGAACCGGTCGCGGAGCCACCACACTCGTCATCGACGTCTTCGCACTCCTCGGGTAAGTCGAAGCACAAGAAGAAGGCGAAGAAGCATCGTCGCTCTTTGCCTTCTCCCCTTTTCGTCGGCTGACGCGGCGCGGGACCCGGAGCGTTGGCGCTCTCCAGCTCTGTTTTTGGAGCCTGCTTCTGGGACGGCTCCGCGCTTCATTCTCTTTCCCGGAGCTGGAGCGTCCCCTGCCCAGCTTCGAGCTTTTTACGAAGCGCTTCACAGCACCTTCGGGCCCCGCCGACTCGGCTGGGGGCTCAGGGCCTTCGATGCCGGCAGCTCTGGCGCCGTAGGGCCCCCGAGGATCCAGTTCGACGCCGGTCGACATCACAGTACCTTCCTCGGCACCGATTCCAGCGACGACGCCCCTGGCGCCGGTTGTGCCCCCAACCAGCACCGACCCCAGCCTCACCCCCGAGTTTGACCCGGCGCCTGACCAACGTCGGTATCGGCTCCAGAAGGTACGTTTGTACCGCTGTTCATTCCTGGTGTTCCCTACCGCCCTGAGTGGCAACCAGAGGAGGGTGAGGAGGACTGGGAGGGGTCTGTAGACCCTTTGGCTGACCAACTTGAAGAGCCGGACTAGCGAAAGGAACGGGGTGATGCCAGTGGTTTGGATACCTCCCCAGACATTGGCATGCTCTCCCCCCCTACCGTGGCTATGGAGGAGGGAGCTTCATACGCAGTGGTGTTGCGTAGGGCGGCTGAGGCCTTGGGCCTGGAGCTTCCTACGGTGGCAGTCAGGACTTATCTCCTGACAGAGGTACTTCAACCGGCAGCTGCCTCTTTGGAGCCCATGCTGCCTTTTAATGAAGCCGTCACCGACGTCCTTCTGGGCACTTGGCCCAAGCCCAGCACAGGGGCTCCTGTGGACCGGATTATTGCCCGACGCCACCGCCCAGCCCTTGGTGACCCACTTTTCCTGTCCTAACACCCGACCCCCGAGAGCTTGGTGGTCCAAGCCTCGTCTTCTAAGGGTGCATTCCCTACTGCTCCCCCAGATAGGGAATCCAAGAAGCTTGGGAAGAAAATGTTTTCTTCCGCCAGCTTAGCGCTGCGGTCAGTTAACACCCCATGCCTCTTGGGCTCTTATACCCATACGGTGTGGGATACGGTTGCACAAGTGCAGCCACAGTGCCCGGAGGAGACCCGGGCCGTTCTCACCCGCGCAGTGGTAGAGGGTCGAGACGCAGCTAAGTTCACCATTCGATGTGGGCTGGATACCGCCAACTCTCTGAGCAGAACGGTTTCCACGTCAGTAGCCTTAAGGCGCTACACCTGGTTGAGGACGTCTGGTTTCTTTGGAGATGTCCAATCCACCCTTCTGGACATGCGCTTTGATGGTCGTCGCCTGTTCGATGACCAGGCGGACTCAGCGCTCGAGCGTTCCAAGGATTCTAGGATTACGGCCAGATCCTTGGGCCTCGCGGCAACCTCTCACCCCCTGCAGTCTACCTTTTGCCCTTTTCGTGGCTACGGAAGGGGTGCCCCTCCACGTTCCACCCAATCTAGCCACAGGACCATGCAAGCTACCCATCCTATGCATGGCTGTGGACGTGGGACCCAGCGACGCGGGTCTGGGGGCCAGCGGGCGGGCCAGTCCACCCATAACCCTCCTTCAGCAGCCTCCAAACCCTCCTAGTCCAGCCTTTCAGGGCCACCAGAGGCCAGTGGGCGGCAAGATTCGCCATCACCTCCCCCACTGGCAAAACATCACGTCGGACAGGTGGGTTTTGCAGATAGTCCCTCCCCTTCGAGACTACCCCTCCCTCCATTCCACCATCCTTCCATCGCATGTCGGAGGATCACTTGGCCTTCTCCGCCAGGAAGTTGCAGGGCTCTTGGCCAAGGGAGCGGTCGAACGGGTCCCTGTGCCAGAAGTAGGTCGTGGTCGCTATTCCCACTACTTTCTGGTACCCAAGAAGGACAAAGGCCTGCGTCCTATCTTAGACCTCAGGTCCCTCAACTGCTTCCTCCAGAAGGAGAAGTTCAAAATGCTCATGTTGGCTCGGGTCCTGTCTGCCCTCGATCCCGGAGACTGGATGGTAGCGTTGGACTTGCAGGATGCCTATTTGCAGATCCCCGTCCTGCCAGCCCACAGGCGTTATCTACGGTTCACGGTAGGCCACTATCATTTTCAGTTTACCGTGCTCCCCTTTGGCCTTACCAGCGCCCCTCGGGTGTTCACGAAAGTGATAACGGTGGTCGCAGCTCATCTGCACACATCAGGGATTCCAGTCTTCACCTATCTCGACGACTGGCTGTTGAAGGCGGTCTCGCCCCAGGCTGTCGTCTCCTTCCTCCAGACTACGGCAGACCTCCTGCACTCGCTGGGGTTCACGATCAACGTGCCGAAGTCGCACCTGATTTCCTCTCAGAAGCTCCTTTTCATCGGAGCAGTTCTGGATACAGCGCAGTTTCGGGCTTATCCTCCCGAGCAGCGAGTCCGGGATATTCGGGCTATGATGCCAATGTTTCAGCCTCTCTCCCGGATTTCGGTGAGAATAACCCTGACGCTTTTCGTCGCGAGTGGAATTGCGGCCTCCTGTACGCCTTTCAGCCTGTACCACTTCTGGCCAGAGTGCTCAAGCGCACGAAGAGTCTGGTACCCCGAGCTTTTGAGCATGGCCATTGATCCTCCGATCAGACTGCCTCTTCAGGAGGATCTTCTGTCGCAGCAGCATGGGACGGTCTTCTACCTGAACCTGTCCAGCCTCTGCCTCCTTGCGTGGAGATTGCGCGGCGACAGTTGTCAGTTTTCGACCTTCTTCCCGAAGTCTTTAACGTTATCTTGGCAGCGAAGCGTCCCTCCATTAAAACTGTAGACGCCTGTAGATGGAATAATTTTGTGGCATGGTGCTCAGCAAAGGCTGTGGATCCCCTTTCTGCCCCTCTTTCGGAAGTTCTCCTATTCATTCTATCTTTGGCCCAGCAGGGTTCTGCTCTCGGCACTCTTAAAGGCTACCTTTCGGCCATCTCTACCTTTCCTCACCTTCCTGGTCAGCCTTCTCTTTTCAAGTCCCCGATTGTAAATAGATTTCTAAAGGGCATTACTCATCTCTTTCCTCCTTCTCCTTTCGTAATGCCCCAGTGGGACTTGAATCTTGTCCTTACTTACCTTATGTGTGCTCCCTTCGAGCCACTACATAATTGTCCTCTCCGTCTTCTTACTTTGAAGACCGCTTTCCTGCTTGCCATCACCTCTGCTCGCAGGGTGAGTGTGCTTCAGGCTCTTTCCTCCAAGCCTCTTTTTTCTTGCAGTTCATTTGGACAAAGTGGTCCTTCGCACTAGCCCCTCTTTTCTGCCTAAAGTGGTTACCTCTTTCCACATAGGTCAGACCATCACATTGCCCACCTTCTTCCCGCCTCCGCACCCTTTCAAAGAGGAGAGACTCCACCATCTGGACCCAAAACGTGCGCTGTCCCTCTACCTTGACCGCACTAAAGATTTCCGGGTGGATGATCAACTCTTCGTGGGCGCCAAGAAAGCTCGGGCCGTGAAAAAAGTGCCATCTGTCGATGGGTTGTCCTATGCATTAAAATCTGCTATTCTTTGACGAAAAAGGAACCTCCAGTAGGACTGCGCGCCCATTGTACCAGGGCGATGGCAGCCTCTACTGCTTTGGGACATGGAGTTCCGCTGATTGACATCCGGCAGGCAGCCACGTGGGCATCCCTGCACACGTTCACAAACATTACTGCCTGGATAGTCAAGTCCGGAGAGAAGGCTTTTTTGGCCTTACTGTTCTCCACGTCAGTTTTTTTCTTTCCGCACCAGTTAAGCGCTGATCTGGAGAAGAGCTACCCCTCTGCTTCTTTTTTGACAGGCTTTATTGGACGTTTTGTTGAGTGATTTTTCTTGTGTGTCGAGGATGTCATCTAGACGTACAGGGTTTAAACCGTGTGGTGCCTGTCACTGAGCTATGTCGGTAACTGACCCCCACCTCTTCTGTTTGTGGTGCTTCGAGCGCGACCACATCACAAAGTCGTACTCAGATTGCCGGGCCTTTGCTCCGAAGGCCTTGCGGGAGCGAGCTATGAAGCTCATTGCGGTCCAGAAGTCGACACCGTCAAACGTGAATCCTTGGAGAGCTCGGTCCCGTTCGAGGAAGAGGAGATCGCAGGACCACTTCAGGAGCCCCAAGTCCTCTTCTTCTCACTCGAGGTCCTCGGGGCACTCGGGGAAGAGGCTCAAAAAGAAGTCCAAACGGACTTTAAATTCACCTCTTCTGTCGTCCATCAACGAGACGGATAAGGAGCACTGACGCTTTAGGCACAGTTCTGCGGCGCCAGAGCCAGGTTCGACTTCGCGCCCACGAATCCCTCCCCCCCCCTTCCCCATTTCCGTGAGTCGGAGCAACCCCGCTCAAATAAAGGAGTTGTACGAGGCCATGCGCCGCGTATTTGAGTGGGCCGACGCATCTGGGCTGCCTTCGGGCCCGTGAGGTCGGAGGAGGCCCCGTCGGGTTCTACGCTGTCGGTTCCGGCAATGGCGGGGTCTCAAGGATCCGTTTCCAGATCCAGGTTGACGCTGGTCGTGCCAATTTGACCTTTCCCGGCATTGGCCCCATCCTTTTTCCCGACAAATCCTGAGTCTGATCAATGTCACTCGATGTCGACTCTGGCGCTGGCGGAGCCCAGAGGTTCTATGTCATTGCATGTGCATTTTGAGGAAGTTTCAAGCATGGGTGAGGATTGGGAGGGGTCTATGCACCCTTTTGAACAAGAACTAGACGTTCCTGTGGAACAGTTGGACTGGTATGAGGATCCTGGGGAAGCCAGCAGACTGGACACATCTCCAGATACTGGTATGCTCTCTCCACCGTCAGTGGCTATGGAAGAAGGGGCATCTTATGCCATAGTGGTAAGGAGGGCAGCAGAGGTCCTTGCCATCCATGCAGCTCAGGACTAATCTCTTGACCAAGATGCTTTAGCCTGGGGCTTTCATGTCCAAACCCCTATTGCCCTTTAATGAAGCACTAACAGATGTCCTTCTAGGCACGTGGTCCAAGCCTAGCACAGGGGCTCCTGTGAACAGGACAATTGCACACCTCCATCGCCCTGTGCTAGGCAACCCAAGGTTCCTCAGCCAGCACCCCATGCCTGAGAGCTTGGTGGTTCAGGCTTCAAAGTCCCATGGCACATTACCTTCGGCTCCTCCGTATAGGGAATCCAAGAGGCTGGACACACTTGGGAAGAAAATGTTTTCTTCTAGCAGCCTGAAATTGCGGTCGGTGAATACCGCATGCTTATTGGGCTGTTTCTCCCACACTCTTTGGGAGACGGTTGCGCAAATGCTGCCACAGGTCTTGGAGGAGGCCTGGGCTGTGCTCTCCCAGGCAGTGAAGGATGGGAGAGATGCAGCAAAATTCACCATTAGGTGTGGCTTAGATAGGACTGACTCGCTGGGCAGAGCAGTTTCGTTGACGGTGACCTTATGGTGCCATGCCTGGCTCAGAACATCTGACTTCTCGGGTTTTGTCCAGGCTAACCTCATGGACATGCCCTTTAACGGGACTCGTCTTTTTGGTGAGAAAGCGGACTCTGCTTTGGAGCGCTTCAAGGAATCTCGTGCTACGGCCAGATCCTTGGGCCTCTCGGTTACACCTCATGGCCATTCTAGCTTTCGCGGCAATGGAAGGGATTTTCAAACGCGTCAGCCATATCCCAGCCACCGTCCTGAACACACTGCCCAAGTTGTGCGAGGAGGTGGACGTGGTTCATTCCGACCTCGGAAAGGTAGCCAGAAGTCATCTGCCACCCAGCCCTCGACAGCTGCAGCCTCCAAGCATTCCTAGTTTGGATCTGCAAGGCCATATTCCTCCAGCCAGAGGGAGAATTCAACACCATCTCCTCCGCTGGAGGTCCATAACATCGGACAAATGAGTCTTGCAGATCTTTCAGGAAGGCTATTCTCTTCCTTTTCTTTCTTTTCCTCCACCTTTACTGCAAATTTAAGAACGGCTGGCAGAGGATCATCTAGCATTACTCCAAGAGGAAGTTACAGCTCTCTTGGCCATGGAAGCTATAGAAAGGGTTCCGATTTCAAAAGTAGGCAGTGGTTGCTGTTCCTGCTACTTTCTGATTCCAAAAAAGAACAAAGGGTTGCGGCCCATTTTAGACCTTCAGACAGTCAATCTCTTCCTCAAAAAGGAGACATTCAAGATGTTTACATTGGCTTAGGTCTTGTCTGCCCTAGACCAAGGAGACTGGCTGGTAGCATTGGACTTGCAGGATGCGTATTTTCACATCCCCATCCTGTTGGCCTACAGGCATTACCTGCGATTCAGGGTAGGCCACAAGCCCTTTCAGTTCACTGTGCTCCCCTTTGGCCTTGCCAGCGCCCTTCGGGTGTTGACCAAGATGATGGTGGTCAAAGCTCATCTGTGCAGGTTAGGGGTATCAGTCTTTCCCCTGCCTCGACGACAGGCTGTCGTCTCCCACCTCCCGACTATGGCGAACCTCCTGCATTCTTTGGGGTTCTCAAAAAAAAATGCCAAAGTCACACCTGGCTCCTTCTCAGACGCTCCCTTTCATCGGAACACTGTGCAGTTTCGGGCATATCCTCCCGAGCAGCGAGTCCAGAATATTCAGGCTATGATACTGATGTTTCAGCCTCTATACTGGATTTCGGTGAGAATGACTCTGAGGCTGCTGGGACTCATGGCCTCCTGCATCCTGTTAGTAAATCATGCCAGATGGTGTATGCGAGCTGTGCAGTGGGACCTGAAGTTCCAGTGGGCACAGCATCAGGGGAATCTCTCTGATGTGGTCCAGATCTCTGAAGGAACTGCAAAAGACCTGCAGTGGTGGTTGTCGAACCGAGATTGGGTCGGAGGCAGGCCCCTCTCCCTTCAACATCCAAATCTCACAGTAGTGACAGATGCGTCGCTTCTGGGATAGAGCGGCCATCTGGGAGAGGTGGAGATCAGGAGACACTGGTCTCCGGTGGAGTCGGGGCTCCACATCCATATGTGGGAGCTTCGGGCGATCCGGTTGGCATTGAAAGCATTTCTTCCCTCTGTCAAGGGGAAGTTAGTGCAGGTGTTCACTGACAGCACCACCGCCATGTGGTACTGCAACAAGCAGGGCGGGGTGGGGTCATGGACCCTTTGTCAAGAGGCATGGCGTCTCTGGACATGGCTGGAACAGCAGGGCATAACCCTGGTGGTTCAACACCTGGCAGGTTCTCTGAATGCCAGGGCAGTCAAACTCAGCCTTCGATACCTAGTGGATCACAAATGGCATCTCCAGTCGGAGGTGGCGCAAGGTCTCTTTCAGCAGTGGGGAGAGCCTTGGTTAGATCTGTTCGCCTCCGAAGAGAATGTGCAATGTCAGCAGTTTTGCACACTGGAGTCTGTAGAGTGGCTATCTCCCTGTGTTGCTTTTTGTCGCAAGTGGAGTTTAGGCCTCCTGTACTCCTTTTCGCCCATACCACTTCTGGCCAGAGTTCTGCAGAAGATCAAGAACGACCGGGTCCTAGTCTTTCTTGTGGCTCCGGACTAGGCACCGAGAGTCTGGTATCCAGAGCTTCTTCAAATGGGCATCGATCCTCCGATCAAGGTACCCCTTCTGGAGGATCTTCTGTTGCAGCAGCAGGGGAGGGTCCTCCACCCGAACTTGTCTACTCTCCGCCTCCATACGCGGAGATTGAAAGGCAACTGGTGATAGCTTTTGACCTTCCATCCAAAGTATCTAATGTTATTTTGGCGGCCATGCGGCCCTCCACTAAGACAGTATATGTCTGCCGTTGGCAAAGGTTTGTAAACTATTGTACAGAAAGGTCTGTTGACCTTCTTTCTGCTTCTCTGTCTGATATTCTTCTGTTTATTTTTACCCTTTCCTAGGAGGGCTCTGCTTTGGGTACTCTTAACGGTTTTCTTTCTGCTCTGTTCGCTTTCTTGTGGCTGCTGGCCCAACCCTCCTTGTTCAAATTCCCTATTGTAAATAGGTTCTTAAAAGGGCTTGTACATATGTGTTCAAGGCATGTGAGCTGTAGATCACATGTTTTGCATACTCCTCCATCTAGTGTTGGGTTCGGATGTTTGCAAGTTGTTTTTCTTCGAAGAAGTCTTTCCAGTCACGAGTTAGGTGACTCCTCCTTTCGGTGATAGTGCTCATGGGCATGGACTCCATTGTTAGATTGTTTTTTCCGCCATCGGGTTCGGATGTGTATTGCTGCGCTCCGCTTGGAAACCGTTGCTTTGGGTTCCCCTCGGTGCGCAATCCACTCTACCCGTGTCGGTATTGTTTTCGAATGCGTATCCCACTTCTCCGCGTATCGTATCCGTCGAGGAAAACATCTACTTCAATGGGAGATCTTAGAAAGGCCGTCCGGCCTAACCGCGTCGGTCCACTCCGCAGTCGATGGAACGGACTCAATTTAAATTCTGCCCGTGGTGTCGCGCTAAGTTATTCGCGCACCGACTTGCACGAAGTCTGCAACTTGTGCTTGTCTCCGGAGCACAACGAAGAGAACTGCGACATGTGTAAATCGTTCCGATCAAAGAAGACGCTCCGTGATCGTCGGGCTCGATGTCACGAGATGCAAAGCCAAAATGTCGAATACACCTTCGGCGAAGAATCCGAGCAGGAATTCGTCACACAAGGGCTGAGGAAGAACAAGAGGAACTTGTCTCCATCCCGGAATCAGACTCTGAGTCGGAAGAAGACTTGCCGCAAGGTCAATGTACCGTGAGTACTGAATGCCCCTTAACCCAAAATCCACCTCCGTCAAAACAAAAGGCTTCGGTCCCACCCCCGCCTACAGGCCACGGTCGGCACCGACAACATGTTTCCGACGCCTCGCCCTCCGGCTCAGCACCGAAACGCGTCTCTAAGCCTTTCGGCTCGGGATCAAGTCGGCCAAAGACTGGCACCGAGCCGAAGCATTCGGGCTTTAAGCCGAAATCGGCTTCGAAGCCGAAATCCTTGATGCCAAAGACTAAGCCTCCTTCGGCATCGAAACCTTCGGCGTCAAAAGCTGATTCCACCCCGACACCGAAATCCTCGGCACTGAAACCTACAAAGCAAAGGGAACTCTACATAAATCCTGATACAGGACGTGTTCTTACTAAGTCACCTCAGAAATGTAAACCTGAGTCACAAGAAGAACCTTTCTTTATTCCTTTCAAGACGAAGAATGTGGATACTAACCCTCCCCCTCCTCCTACTTTACCACGTTCCCCTACACCAACCTCTCCACCTTTACGTCATTTATTGATCACACCAACTAACTCCACCACCACCTGATGATCAGATTGATGATGGGGATGGGGGGGACAATTTTGTACCGATAGATCCCTGGAAAGACTATCACACAGATTCACCTACAGATTCACCACATCTTTACCCTGCAAAGCCTTCTCCTCCTGACGACAAAGTAGGACATCTAGAGTTGCTCACTAGAGCTGCAGAATATCATGGGGTGCAGTTACATTAGGAATCTTTAGAGGAAGATTTCCTATTTGAAACGCTCAGTATCACACATAGGGCTAGTCACACTCTGCCTATGCTTAAAGACATGATGAGACATGCTGACGACAGCTTCAAAGATCCAGTGCGGGCTCGCATTCTCACCCCCAGAATTGACAAAAAATATAAAGCTACTCCTTCAGATCCAGTCTTAATTAAAGGTCAGCTACCACTAGACTCTTTGGTAGTCTCTAATGCCTGTAAAAGGGCCAATTCACAGACTACAGGTAATGCTCCCCCTCCAGACAAAACTATTAGACGCCTCTGGTAAACGAGTAGCTGCCCAAGCAGCAAACCATTGGTGCATTGCCAACACCCAGGCCCTACTAGCCAGATATGATAGGGCACACTGAGATGAAATGGAGCAGTTGCTGCAACACCTCCCAGATGAATACAAAGCAAAATCCAAGATCTAGTCCAGGAAGGAAAGCTCATATCCAATTCTTCAATAAGATGCGCTTTAGATGCTGCAGTCACCGCAGCTAGGGAGGTCAACACTAGTGTGTTACTAAGAAGACATGCATGGTTAAGGATTTCTGGGTTCAAACCAGAAGTGCAACAGCCTATTTTAAATACTCATTTTGATAAAGAGCATATCTTCGGCCCCGAAGTAGATAAATCATTAGAAAAGATTAAAAAAGACACAGAGGTAGCCAAGTCTATGGGAGCTCTACAGTCTCCTTCTAATCGTGGCTCCTTTCGTCGCTTCTTCTACCGGGGGGGAGGTCCAAAACCATGTCCTCAGACAATACTGCCACCTCTTACAAAGGCAACAGCCAATCTTCCTCTACAAGAGGTTTCTTTAGAGGCGGATATAGAGGTAACAACAACAACAAAGGTCGAGGCAAGGGTTCCGCACCGCGTAATTCCCCCTCTCCCAACAAGCAGTGACTTGCCCACACTTCCCCCGATCATTTAACACCCGACAGGGGACGTCTTCTACAACTCCTCCCCATTTGGCAATCTATCACCACAGACAAATGGGTGTTAGGAATTATCCAATATGGTTATTGCCTGGAGCTTACCAACATTCCTCCAAATATACCACCACGTTCTCACAAAATGTCGCCAGAACATTTACATCTACTTCAGCAAGAAGTACAGTCTCTCCTCTCCAAAGGAGCCATAGAACCTGTGCCGTTACATCATCAAGGGACAGGTGTGTACTCCCTGTATTTTCTTATTCCCAAAAAGGACTGCTCCTTGAGAGCCATTCTAGACCTCAGAGAACTAAACTTCTACATACTTTCAGAGCATTTCCACATGGTGACACTGCAACAAGTGCTCCTGCTTCTAAAGCAGGGCGATTTTATATCTATTCTGGATTTAAAAGACGCATATTTCCACATTCCAATTCATCCCGCTCATCGCAAATATCTCAGATTCATGATAGCAGGTCATCATTACCAATTCAAGGTACTACAGTTTGGAGTCACCACTGCTCCCAGGGTATTTACTAAATGCCTCACAGTAGTCTCATCACATCTCAGGAGACAACACATCCATGTCTTCCCATACCTGGACGACTGGCTCATCGAAGCCAGCACTTACCAAATGTGTCTTCAACACACTCAAACCACTATTCATTTACTTCACCAACTAGGATTTACAGTAAATGCGTTGAAGTCTCACCTGCAGCCTTCCAACATACATACTTATCTGGGAGCCACAATAGACGCTCACAAAGCTCTAGCCTCTCCCAATACAGCCAGGATTCACAATATTCAGTCCCTTGTCACTCATTTTCAGCCCAACCAAGCATTACCAGCAAAAGTATTCATGCAACTGCTAGGGATGATGGCATCTTGCATTATAATTGCTCCCCATGCAAGACTTCATCTGTGTCCCGTTCAAGAATGCGTAGCAAGTCAGTGGAACCAGTCGCAGGGTCAGTTGACCGATCTAGTGTTGGTAGATGGCCGCACCCATCGCTCTCTGCAGTGGTGGAACCCACAAAATGTATCCATAGGGCGGCCTTTTCTCGACCCTGCTCCACAGACAGTGCTAACAGCAGACGCATCACTCACTGGTTGGGGCGCTCACCTGCAGACACACAATCCAAGGATTGTGGACTCTAAAATACAAGAGCCTCTGAGCGACTAGCAGTGTTTCTAGCGCTCAAAGCCTTTCAACCTCATCTAACAGGCAAGACTGTCTTAGTCCACACAGACAACATGACAGCTATCTATTATATACAAAAACAGGGGGGGGGGGGAGACACTCTCTCCAACTGTCACGCCTAGCACAAGCCTTTTGGAAATGGGTCATACATTTTTTGATGTATCTCCTAGCAGAACATCTTCCAGGAGTAAACTATCAGATTGCAGACCTTCTCAGCAGGCAGAGACTGCAAATCCACGAATGGGAACTTCATCCACAGGTTCTTCTTCCCTACTTTCAGGAATGGGGATTTCCACACATAGACCTGTTTGCCACATCGCAAAATGCCAAAGCTTTGCCTCCAGGTTCCCACACCGGCTCTCCAAAGGCAAAGCCCTATGGATGAACTGATCAGGGATATTTGCTTACGCTTTTCCGCCTCTCCCACTCATTCCGCTGGTAGTTCGGAAGCTCAGACAAACGTCCCTCAAACTGATTCTCATAGCTCCCAAATGGGCACGCCAACCTTGGTTCACCACCCTGTTAGAGCTCTCAGTAGTTCCACACCAAAAGCTGCATCTCAACTCCAGTCTCCTCACTCAGAGCCATGGAGAAATCAGGCATCCAAATCCCAAGGAACTCAACCTGGCGATTTGGCTCCTGAGGTCATAGAGTTTTGTTATTTACAATTACCACCCAACTGTATGAACCTCCTAAAACAGGCTAGAAGACCTACTACTAGGTCATGTTATGCAGCAAAATGGAAACGATTTATCTATTGTACCAATAACAATATCAGTCCCCTTGATGCCTCATTGCAGAACATCATTCGTTACCTCTTACACTTACAGCAATCTGGACTAGCCTATACATCCATTCGCTTGCATTTAGCAGCAGTAGCTGCATATTTACAAAACAGACAACACTTATCTCTATTCAGAGTACCAGTGATTAAGGCCTTTATGGAAGGACTAAAAAGAGTGATACGCCAAGAGTTCCACCTGCAACAGTATGGAACTTAAACATAGTCCTTACAAGGCTAATGGGTCCGCCTTTTGAACCAATGCACAGGTGTCCTTTACAATTCCTCTCTTGGAAGGTTGCTTTTCTTATCCCAATCACTTCCTTATGGAGAGTCGGTGGACTCCAGGCACTAACTATACAAGAACCTTTCTTTCAACTTCATAAAGACAAAGTGGTTCTTCGAACCAATCCCAAATTTCTACCTAAAGTGGTTTCTGCTTTTCACATCAATCAATCAGTTGAGTTACCCGTGTTCTTTCCTCAACCTGATTCTGTAGCAGAATGAGTTCTACACACATTAGATGTTAGAAGAGCTCTACTATATTTTGTGGAGAGAACAAAAGATTTTTGCAACACAAAACAGCTCTTTGTTGTTTTTTCTCCACCACACAAAGGCAATCCCATATCTAAATCAGGCATTGTAAGATGGATTGTCAAATGTATTCAAACATGTTATGTAAAAGCGAAAAGAACCTTGACAATACCCCCTAGGGCGCATTCCACCTGCAAAATAGGGGCTAATATGGCCTTCTTATGGAATATTCCCTTAGCTGACATCTGTAAGGCAGCAACATGGTCTACACCGCACACATTCACCAAACATTATTGTGTAGATGTGTTAGTGAGGCAGCAAGCTAATGTAGGCCAGGCAGTACTTAAAACACTTTTTCAAACAACTGCAACAGCTACAGGTTAGCCACCGCTTTGGGAGTTTATTGCTGTATAGTGTATGTAAAGCAAGTGATCTACAGCTCACATGCCTCGAACGGATAATGTTACTTACCCAGTAAGCATCTGTTCTTGGCACGTAGAGCTGTAGATTCACATGCGCCCAACTGCCTCCCCGGGGTTCCTAAACCTGTTGCAGTTCGTCTTATTTACATACATACGCATGGACATCTCTATTCTACCTTTACTAACTCCATTCTCACCCTCTGCGGGAAAACAATCTAACAATGGAGTCGATGCCCATGCGCACTATCACCGAAAGGAGGAGTCACCTACCTCGTGACTGGAAAGACTTCTTCAAAGAAAAACAACTTGCAAACATCCGGGCCCAACACTAGATGGCAGGAGTATGCAAAGCATGGGAATCTACAGCTCTACATGCCAAGAACAGATGCTTACTGGGTAAGTAACATCATCCTTCCATCTACACCCTTTATCATGCCACAGTGGGACCTTAATTTGGTTCTCACATACCTTATGTGTGCTCCCTTTGAGCCTTTACATAATTGTCCACTCCGGCTGCTTATCAAGACAGCCTTTCTGGTGGTGATAACATCTGCCCGGAGGGTGAGTTAATTGCAGGCATTGTCATGCAGGCCTCCCTACATTATGACTTTTGTAGATAAGGTGGTGCTTCAAATCCGAGCTTTATTCTTACCAAAAGTGGTGACCCCATTTCATCTGGATCAATCAGTAACGCTGCCCACCTTTGTTGCTCCCCCACATCCCTCTAAGGAAAGAGGAGTGTCTCCACCGTCTGGATCCGGAAAGAGCGTTGTCGTTCTACCTTGACCGCACCGAAGAGTTCCGGGTGGACGACCAACTCTTTGAGGGTTACTTGGGAGCCAAAAAAGGTCAGGCAGTGCAGAAACAGACCATTTCGCGCTGGGTCGTTCTCTTCATTAAAATCTGCTACGCCATGGCCAGGAAGCAGCCTCCTAAGAGCTTACTGGCCCATTCTGCCAGAGGAAAAGCTGTGACCAATGCATTGGCTTGGGGTGTCCCAGTCCTGGACATCTGCCAGACAGCAACGTGGGCATCTCTGCACACATTTGCCAAGCACTACAGCCTTGACAGTCTGGTCCGCAGGGGCGGGCATTTTGCCCGTTCAGTCCTGCAGGACTTTTTAGTTTAGAAAATCTGTCCGCAGCCCACCGCCAGGATGGTATGGTTTGAGTATCTATTCAAAGGTAAGGAATCTGCCGCTAGAAGTCTCTATCAGATGAACAAGTTACTTACCTTTGGTAATGCATTATCTGGTAGAGACACTATCTAGCTGCAGATTCTTTACAGACCCACCCATACCTCCCCGCTTTGTGGACTCATTTGATAGGGCTAGGTTTGTTCCATTTTTCAGGGCCCTAATTGACACACACACACGTCAGTGCGCTTCTGGTGTGGAAAAGTGAAAAGTAACAGACGTCCGCATGCCTGGGTGGTGCGTATTTAGGTGACAGTGACGTCATAACTTATGCTAACCACACCAACGACAACACGCGGAGCCGAACAGAGCCACCTGATGGCGCGCAGGGGTACTGCTCACGCAAAAGTTTCCGGATCCAGCCTGATGCCTGGGAAATTTAAAGGTAAGAAATCTGCAGCTAGATATTTTCTCTACAAGATAATGCGTTACCGAAGGTAAGTAACTTCTTCAGGGCTATCAACAAATATACATGAAGATCTGAAGTGAACTGAAGTTATATGATTATAGTTCCTTCCTGAAACTCAATATACATTTAGTTAAAGAATGAGGATGTAAAAACAGACGGGTAAAAGAAAGAGTCGGAAAAAATATATCTCTTTTGTGGTGACTCTTATTATTTTATGTTACTTAGTAGGCATAATTAGTAACCAACATCCTCCTTTCTGCCCCACTCAGAATGCATATAACGGTGTGGTCACTGGTCATCAGTTACTATCAAAAAGAGAGGAACATCTCCTAGTCTCTATATGGCAGGGAGAAACTCCTGTTTTTTAACAGACTCTCACCCACTTACTGATAATGTGGCATGCTTCATCATTGAGTCCTCATCCAGTATAAAAGTTCATACCGGCTGGGCTCAACCCCACTTTTGGGGGGAGCACCTTGGTGTTGTGGGTAAATCTACTATTGGGACAGCAATAATTATAATTAAAAATGCCTGTAGGTTTCCATAGCGGCCCTGCACTCTTTATTTCTCTGAAACCCTATGGCTGGTTGAAAACAGAAATTGGACATGTCTGGAGTATCAATGGTTCCTGCGTCCACTTGTCAACATGTTTCAGCTCATTAAAGTTATTGCCTATATGGTCATCCAGCTTTCATCAGGACTTAACATGTCTCAAATATTTTATCCACCTATTTATCCATGCCATGCATTCATTCATACAAAACACAATACCAGATTTTTGGCAAGCCAGGCTCATCCCTGTATGTTAGATTTTTTAGAGGGCTTCAATCTTGCCCCCTGGGAAATTACAGGCAGATGACTCTTGTGTCACAATTGCATCAATAAAATTGCCCGGCATTATCACCTACTCTGGACTCGTAACTCTTTTCCTTGCTCCTCTTATTGGTTTGATATTACTCTGGTCACCAGAAACATCCTAGAGATGGTTAGTAGGCAGACAGTGTTGATGTCGGTGGTGAGGACAATAGTGTAGACAGAAAGAACTGGTATTAACCATCTTCCTTTTTGTTTTTTGATTTGATATTGTTACTGGGTATACTTCATGATCCTCCCCAGTATTGTGAGTCTTCACACATTGATAATCGGCAGGAACTGAGGGCCAAGCAACTACACTCGTTAAAGTAACTTTTCCTTTTTTTCTGTTTAGAATGACCAAGTCTTCCAGGGGTTTTCAGTTGACAAAGGAGAATTCACATGCCCGCTCTGCAGGCAGTTTGCCAACAGTGTCCTCCCTTGCTATCCTGGAAACAACATGGAAAAATGCATATGGCAATGTCAGAGCAGCAAAAGTATGCAAGATCTTATCGAAGAGGTGGAGGAACTTCAAGAACAGTTGGGAACTTTCCCCGTAAGCATCAGTGTAAGGCAGTTGGATCCTTGTTAATTTTCATCGATTTGTTATTGTTTTCCATCATCATCTTTTATTTGTTGTGAATAACATTAATTGATTATGTAACAATATTTGCATAGTGCACTATACTGTGAAGCAGCCTCTGTATGCAACATACTTAAAACAAACTTTTGAATCTGCTTACTTTATAAACTGTCATTTATTTTTGTGTGATAAAGATTGTGTTAAAGATAAGCTATAATATACATACAAGAGCAATTATCTGTCTCTTCATCTTTGACATTGACAGTGAATGATTGCTGTAGAAGCTGGTGGAGAATGTAGTTGGTCATTTGCCTTATGTGCATACAAAGATGTGGTAGCCAATGGCTTTACAATTCATTCAAGCACATACAATACACACTGGAATTTATTTGGTTGAATCTGTGCGAGGCAGATGTTTACTTGCTCACTTATATGCCATTCCTAGTTTAGGTTGTCTGGTATTTTACTGTATTGCCAATGTAAGACTCTGGGCATCTCATTTGATGGAAAGACCGTACGTATACAAAATTAACAGTACAGTGGGGAAAAAAAGCAAACACTCTAGAATCATTTCTAGATCTTTGGTTTATGTGCTATGATTAAGTCCATCTGCAACTAACAATAAGAAAGCTCTATGTCACTGCCTGCACAGAAGCCCACTAAACCTTTTGTAGGGCAGCCCCTGTGTTGGAGGCTTTCAGAAGTAACGGACAAACAAAACAGAGGATGGAACTCCAGGCATTGCTGCAATGTATCTGCACCATTGGGCGAACCACATTGAAAGCCCCCTTATGTCCTGTTACAATGGTGGGGCAATATTCCGTTATATTGCCATCCATTGCTAAACCCTGTACTAAAGCCAAAGTAAAAAAGTTGTAGAGTTGGTTTCTCAAATGCTGTGTCACAGGTAAAAAGGAATGTGGGCTATTGTCCCAGGCTTAAACATTTTATTTTTTGAAAAGAGAAACTGAAGTTTCTTTTAGATCTTGGGTCTCTGAACAGGTACATCTTAACTGTATGGTATCCCTGAATATTCAGGATACATGTCCATGCTCCATATCTGGCCCTACACAAACATTAAATGTGTTATCTGATAGAGACTTCTAGCTGCAGATTCCTTACCTTTGAATTTTCTAGGCGTCAGGCTGGATCCGGAAACTTTTGCTGAGCAATACCCCTTGCGCGCGACGTCGGGTGGCTCCATTCGGCTCCGCGTGACGTCGTCAGTGTCGGTAGCGTCGGTTATGACGTCGCGGTGCCTACATAGGCGCCACCCAGGCGCGCGGACGTCAGTTCTTTTTTTTCTGCGCCGGTTAAGCGCCGATCCGGGAAGAGCTACCCCTCTGCCACTTTATGGCAGGCTTTTTTCTCGACTTTTGTTGACATTTTTTGAGTAGCGACTTCGTGTGCGAGGGATGTCTGGTAGGAAGACAGGTTTTAAACCATGCAGGACTTGTTCCCGCATGATGTCGGTTACCGATCCCCACCGTGTATGTCTGTGGTATCTGAAAGAGACACGTTAGTGACAGATTCCTTACCTTAGAATATCCCCAGGCGTCAGGCTGGATCCGGAAAGTTTTTGCGTAGCAGTACCCTTGCGCGTCGGTAGGCGGCGTCGTGCGGCTCCGCGTCGGTCGTCGGCGTCGTGTCGCCGGGATGACGTCGCGGGCAGTACTTAGACGCCGCCCCTGCGCGCTGACGTCAGTTCTTCTTTTTTCCACGCCAGTAAGCGCAGATCCGGGAAGAGCAGTGCCCTAGTCAATTTTTGACTAAATTTTTGGTGATTTTTTCACTGTTTCTTTTCGAGTCATCTCGACTCCTAGGTGTCGGTAGGGATGCCCGGCTTCAAGCCATGCGACGTCTGTGGTCGATTGATGTCGATCACAGACCCGCACTTAGAGTGTCTCTACTGTCTCGGCCGAGACCACGACACGAAGTCGTGCCCTGACTGCCGGGCCTTACACCCGAAGGCTTTGCGAGAGCGGTCTCGAAAGCTCCTCGAGGTCTGGCAGTCGGCTCCGCGCCGCACCAAGCCCCGGTCCCGTGAGAGGTCGAGGGGCCGGTCGCGGAGCCCCCGCCGGTCGTCGGAGTCCAAGTCTTCGCACACCTCGGGTAAGTCGAAGCACAAAAAGTCTAAGAAGCATCATCGCTCTAAGACTTCGCCTCGCCGGTCTCGCGACTCGGCTGAGGCCCCTGTCGGCACCGTCCCCGCGACCCCGGACGTGCCTGTGGAGCCGCCCCCGCATTACCCGTCCTTTCCGGGTTCGGGGGCGACTCCGGCCCAAATACAGGAATTCCTGTCGGCCATGGCCCGCCTCTTCGGGCCTCAAGTTCCCTCCGGTGCGCCTTCGGGCCCCCGGGGCCCTGATGGGGTTGCTCCGGCGTCGCCGACGACTCCGGTCCCGGCGTCGCCCGTCCCGCCAGCCTTGATCCCGGCCTCGGCTCTGGCCCCAATCCCGGCTCCGGTGGTACCACAACCCCGATCGACGCCGGTTGACCTAACCACGCCTCCGCCGGCGCCGATGTCCCCGGTGCCATTCCTGATGCCGCCCGGGGCACCGGGCGGCGTCGTTCCCCGGTTCTCTCCGGTTCAGGACATGGAGCCGGACCGACGTCGCTCGACGCCGGCCCCGGCGCCGATGAGACCTTGGGTCCCAGATGTCCCTCCTCCTCCATATTTTGAGCCAGAGGAGGACCAGAAGAGCTGGGGGGGGTCAGAAGACTCTCTCACACAGCAGTGTGAGTATGATCAGGACTGGGCAGAGGAACTTGGGGATGCCAGTGGTCTGGACACTTCTCCTGACTCTGGCATGCTGTCTCCTCCTTCCGTGTCTACGGAGGAGGGAGCAAATTTCGCAACGGTGTTGTGTAGAGCAGCTGGAGCCTTGCACCTCCAATTGCCTACTGTGGCTGTCAGGACTAACCTCCTGACGGAAGTGCTTCAGCCGGCAGCTACCTCCTCGGAGCCATTGCTGCCGTTTAATGATGCAATGTCTGACGTTCTTTTGGGCACCTGGTCCAAGCCCGCCACAGGGGCTCCTGTGGATAGGAACGTGGCCCGAAGCCATCGCCCTGCTCCGGGCGACCCCTTGTTTCTCTCTCAACATCCCACCCCCGAGAGCTTGGTTGTCCAAGCCTCTGCCTCCCAAACCGCCTTCCCTACCGCCCCTCCGGATAGGGAATCCAAACGCCTGAACCAATTTGGGAAGAAGGCCTTTTCTTCCTCCAGTGCTGGCTTGCGGTCCGTCAACACCGCTTGCCTTTTGGGCCGATATACCCACTCTCTGTGGGATTTGGTGGCGGCCGTTTTGCCCCAGTGTTCTGAGGAGGTCCAGACACTGCTTACCCGCACCATTGCGGAAGGTAGGGATGCGGCAAAGTACACCATACGTTGTGGCCTTGATACCGCCGACTCGCTGGGCAGATCGCTTGCAACGATGGTGGCGCTGCGTCGCCACGCCTGGCTGAGAACAACTGGTTTCTCGGGTGATGTCCAGAATACACTCATGGACATGCCCTTTGATGGAGTCGGTCTTTTTGGTTCCAAAGCAGACCATGCGCTGGAGCGTTTTAAGGACTTACGGGCTACTGCCAAGTCCCTGGGCCTTTCTGTTGTGTGCCCTCCGCTAACCTCTGCTTTTCGCCCCTTTCGTGGCCACGGAAGGGGCGCCCAGTCACGTCCGCTGCCCAGCCACCGGCCCGCGCAGCAAGCGTCTTCGCGTGGCCGAGGACGTGGCTACCGCCGTGGCTGTTCGGACAACCAGCGTGCGGGTCAGGCCACCAACTCCGCCCCGTCCGCGGCCTCCAAGCCCTCCTAGTCCTTCCTTTCAGGTGCACATCTCGCCAGTAGGAGGCAGGGTCCGCCATCACCTTCACCACTGGCGTGCCATCACCTCGGACAGGTGGGTCTTGGACATTGTCCGAAGGGGCTACTCCCTCCCCTTCGAGACCACCCCCAGCCATGCCACCTCAATTCCACCGCATGTCAGGGGATCACTTGGTGCTTCTGCAGAAGGAAGTCACGGCCCTCTTGGCCAAGAGGGCCATCGAGCATGTTCCGACCCCAGAAGTAGGACGTGGTTGCTACTCCCACTACTTTCTGGTGCCCAAAAGGACAAGGGGGACATGCGTCCTATCTTGGACCTCCGGAACGTCAATCGCTTCCTCCGGAAGGAGAAGTTCAAGATGCTCACGCTAGCTCAGGTCTTGACTGCCCTCGACCCTGGAGACTGGTTGGTAGCGTTGGACTTGCAGGACGCTTATTTTCACATCCCCGTCCTGCCGGCCCACCGGCGTTACCTGCGGTTCACGGTAGGCCTCGAGCATTTCAGTTCACCGTGCTCCCCTTTGGCCTTACAAGTGCCCCTCGGGTGTTCACGAAAGTGATGGCGGTGGTCGCAGCTCATCTGCGACGGGCAGGGGTTCCAGTCTTCCCCTACCTCGACGACTGGCTGCTGAAGGCGGAGCTCGTCCCAGGCAGTCGTCTCCCACCTCCAGACTACGGCCGAACTCCTGCACTCGCTGGGGTTCTCCATCAATGTGCCGAAGTCGCATCTGATTCCTTCTCCACAGCTCCTTTTCATCGGAGCAGTTCTGGAGACGACGCAGTTTCGGGCCTATCCTCCCGAACGGCGAGTCCGGGATATTCAGGCTATGATTCCGATCTTTCAGCCTTTATCCTGGGTTTCGGTACGGATGACCCTGAGGCTGCTGGGCCTCATGGCCTCCTGCATCCTGCTGGTCGATCATGCCAGATGGCATATGCGGGCTCTGCAGTGGGACCTGAAGTTCCAGTGGGCGCAGCACCAGGGCAACCTGTCCGATCACGTCCAGATCTCGGAGGGGACTGCAAAACAGTTGCAGTGGTGGCTCTCGAACCGGCAATGGGTCATGGGCAGATCCCTCTCCCTTCCCCAGCCAGAGCACACAGTTGTGACGGACGCGTCCCTTCTGGGATGGGGCGGTCACATGGGAGAGGCGGAGATCAGAGGCCTCTGGTCTCCGGCGGAGTCCCGGCTCCATATCAACCTTCTGGAGCTCCGGGCGATCCGACTTGCACTCAAGGCATTCCTTCCCTCTGTCAAAGGGAAGGTAGTGCAGGTGTTCACAGACAACACCACCGCCATGTGGTACTGCAACAAACAAGGCGGGGTGGGGTCGTGGACCCTCTGTCAGGAGGCTCTGCGCCTCTGGACATGGCTGGAACATCAGGGCATGTTCCTGATGGTTCAACACCTGGCAGGTTCCCTGAACGCCAGGGCGGACGAACTCAGCCGCAGGTGCATGATGGATCACGAATGGCGTCTTCACTCGGAAGTGGCGCAAGGACTCTTTCTGCAGTGGGGAGAGCCTTGGTTAGATCTATTCGCCACCGAAGAGAACGCGCAATGTCATCAGCTCTGCGCATTGGAATTTCCAAGGCGGCACTCGCTCGGCGACGCTTTTCGTCGCGAGTGGAGTTGCGGTCTGTTGTACGCCTTTCCGCCTATACCACTTCTACCCAGAGTGTTGAAGAAGATTCGGCGCGACCGGGCCCAAGTCATCCTTGTGGCTCCGGACTGTGCTCGAAGAGTTTGGTATCCCGAGCTATTCAGTATGAGCGTCGATCCCCCGATCCGTCTGCCTCTTCGGGAGGATCTTCTGTCGCAGCAGCAGGGGACGGTCCTCCACCCGAACCTGTCCAGCCTCCACCTGCTTGCGTGGAGATTGAGCGGCGGCAGTTGATTCCTTTCGACTTGCCTCCCGAAGTTTGTGATGTGATTCTGGCAGCCAGGCGTCCCTCCACTAAGGTGGTATACGCCTGCAGGTGGAACAGGTTTGTGGCATGGTGCACAGCAAAGGCTGTGAATCCCCTCTCTGCCCCTCTTTCTGAGGTTCTTCTGTTCCTTCTTTCCCTGGCCCAACAAGGTTCTGCCCTGGGTACCATCAAGGGCTATCTTTGTGCCATCTCGGCCTTCCTCAGGCTTCCTGATCAGCCCTCCCTTTTCAAGTCCCCTGTTGTTAACAGGTTCCTAAAAGGCATTACACACCTCTTCCCTCCTGTTCCGTTTGTGATGCCTCAGTGGGACTTGAACTTGGTTCTTACCTTTCTCATGTGCGCTCCCTTTGAGCCTCTACATAACTGTCCTCTTCGTCTTCTGACTCTGAAGACAGCCTTTCTGGTGGCCATCACCTCCGCTCGGCGGGTGAGTGAGCTCCAGGCTCTATCATGCAAACCTCCCTTTCTGTCTGTCCATCCAAACAAGGTTGTTCTTAGGACGCGTCCGTCCTTCTTGCCAAAGGTGGTTACTGCCTTCCACATTGGGCAGACCATCACTTTGCCCACCTTCTTTCCGCCTCCGCATCCTTCCAGAGAGGAAGAGAGGCTCCACCGTCTGGACCCAAAACGTGCGCTTTCCTTTTATATCAACCGCACACAACACTTCCGGGTGGATGACCAGCTCTTTGTTGGCTACGTGGGCGCCAAAAAGGTCGGGCGGTGCACAAGAGAACCATCTCCCGCTGGGTAACCTTGTGTATCAAAGCCTGCTATTCTTTGGCTAAGAAGGAGCCTCCTGTTGGGCTGCGTGCCCATTCCACCAGGGCAACGGCTGCTACCACGGCTTTAGGCCGCGGTGTTCCGCTGCAGGATATCTGTCAGGCAGCTACGTGGGCCTCGCTGCACACATTTACAAAGCATTACTGCCTTGACAGTCAGGTCCGGAGGGACGGCTTCTTTGGCCGTCTCTCCTCCGGGACTTCCTTGTCTGATCTTTGTTCGCAGACCCACCACCGGGGTTGGTATTGCTGGGGTATCTATTCTAAGGTAAGGAATCTGTCACTAACGTGTCTCTTTCAGATGCACAAGTTACTAACTTGTGTAACGATATATCTGTAAGAGACAGTAGTTAGTGACAGATTCCTTACCGCCCCACCCATCCTCCCCGTTCTGCGAACTGATTTCTAGGGTTAAGGACATCCCTTTCAGGGCCCTAGTATTTTTCAGACACCTATGTCAGCTTCTTGCATGGCTCTGCGTTCCTGGCGCGGAAAGTCGTGTACAGAACTGACGTCAGCGCGCAGGGGCGGCGTCTAAGTACTGCCCGCGACGTCATCCCGGCGATCACGATGCCGACGACGGACGCGGAGCCGCACGACGCCGCCTACCGACGCTCAAGGGTACTGCTACGCAAAAACTTTCCAGATCCAGCCTGACACCTGGGGATATTCTAAGGTAAGGAATCTGTCACTAACTACTGTCTCTTACAGATATATCGTTACACAAGTTAGTAACTTGTGCGTCTTGAACGCAACCACGATTCGAAGTCGTGTTCAGACTGTCGGGCGATGGCTCCGAAGACCTTGAGGGAGCAGGCGATGAAGTTGCTCGCGGCCCGGCAGTCGACACCGTTAAGCGAGACTCCGAGGAGGTCACGGTCCCGCTCGAAGAAGAGGAGGTCGCGGGACCGCTCAAGGAGCTCTAAGTCCTCTTCCTCCCATTCGAGGTCGTCTGGACACTCTGGGAAGAGGCACAAGAAGACGAAGAAGTCCAAGCGGACTTTGACTTCACCTCAACTGGCGTCCGTCGTCGAGAGAGGTAAGGAGCACCGACGCTCTAGGCACAGTTCTGCGGAGCCGGAGCCTAAGTCGACTTCGCGCCTTCCTCCCTTTCCGGGAGTCCGAGCAACTTCCGCTCAAAATAAAGATTTTTACGAGGCCATGCGCCGCGTATTTGAGTGGAACGACCCCGTTGGTGAGCCCTCGGGCCCCGCGGGGTCAGATGGGGCCCCATGGGGTTCGACACCGTCGGCTTCGGCCACGGCGCCGGTGGGGCCTCAGGGTGCCGATCCCGGATCCGGGTCGACGCCAGTCGTGCAAGCGCGACCTCCCCGGCGTCGAACCCAAAGTCGGTGCCTGCGACGTCTCCGATGCCCGTCGGTGGCGCAAGCCCCATCCTCATTCCAGACGACACGGAGCCGGAACGGCGTCGAGCGACGCCGATTCCGACGTCGACAGAACCCAGGGGTTCTATGTTGTTGTCTGAGCACTTTGTGGACGTGCTGGGCTCAGGAGAGGAATGGGAGGAGTCTGGAGACCCATTAGAGAACCAGGATGTCTCTGAGGACACTTTGGACTGGTATGGGGAACTTGGGGAAGCCAGTGGTTTGAATACTTCCCCGGACACTGGCATGCTCTCTCCTCCTACAGTGGCTACGGAGGAGGGGGCGTCCTATGCCATGGTGGTTAAGAGGGCAGCTGAGGTCCTTGGACTGGAGTTGCCCTCAGTGCAGGTCAGGACTAATCTCCTGACCAAAGTGCTTCAACCTGGGGCTTCCACCTCTGAACCCCTATTGCCCTTTAATGAGGCACTTACGGACGTCCTTCTAGGAACATGGTCCAAGCCTTGCACAGGGGCTCCTGTGAATAGGACGATTGCACGCCGCCATCGCCCAGCTCCGGGTGACCCAAAGTTTCTCAGCCAACACCCCACCCCAGAAAGTTTGGTGGTGCAGGCCTCTACTTCCCAGGGCACATTCCCTTCCGCCCCTCCGGGTAGGGAATCCAAGAGACTAGACTCATTTGGGAAGAAGATGTTTTCTTACTCCAGTCTGGCATTGCGGTCGGTTAATACCGCATGCTTACTGGGCCGTTTCTCCCACTCTCTTTGGGAGATGGTTGCGCAGGAGGAGGCCCGGGCTGTGCTCTCCCAAGCTGTCAAGGACGGGAGAGATGCAGCAAAATTCGCCATACGGTGTGGTTTGAATACGACCGATTCACTGGGCAGATCAATTTTAACGACGGTGGCCTTGAGGTGCCACACCTGGCTTCGTACAACTGGCTTCTCGGGGGATGTCCAGGCCAATTTGATGGACATGCCCTTTGATGGAACCCGCCTTTTTGGGGAAAAGGCAGATTCGGCCCTTGTCAGGTTCAAGGACTCTCGAGCTACGGCCAGATCCTTGGGCCTCTCCTCCACTCCTCGTGGCCAATCTTCCTTTCACCCCTTTCGTGGCAACGGAAGGGGTTTCCAGCCGCGTCAGCCCTATCCCAGCCACCGTCCCGCACAGACTGCCAAAGCCGTGCGTGGATGTGGACGCAGTACATTCCATCCTCGGAATGGAGGCCAGAAGTCGTCTACCACACTGCCCCCGGCAGGCGCAGCCTCCAAGCACTCATCAGCTGATTCTGCAGGACCACACTACTCCAGTGGGTGGGAGAATTCGTCATCATCTCCCCCGCTGGAGATCTATAACAACGGACAAGTGGGTCTTGCAGATCGTCCAGGAGGGCTATTCTCTTCCTTCCCTTTCTTTTCCTCCTACTATTCCGCCAACTCAGGAACGGCTGGCGGAGGATCATTTGAAACTGTTCCAAGAGGAAGTTACAGCTCTTTTGGCCAAAGGAGCTATAGAAAGGGTCCCAGCTTCAGAAGTAGACAGTGGTTGTTATTCCTTCTACTTTCTAATTCCGAAGAAGAACAAGGGGCTTCGGCCCATTTTAGATCTTCGGACTGTCAATCTCATCCTCAAAAAGGACAAATTCAAAATGCTCACATTGGCTCAGGTCTTGTCTGCCCTAGACCAAGGAGACTGGATGGTGGCGTTGGACCTGCAGGATGCATATTTTCACATTCCCATCCTGCCGGGCCACAGGCATTACCTGCGGTTCAAGGTAGGCCACGAGCACTTTCAGTTTACCGTGCTCCCCTTCGGTCTTATCAGTGCCCCTCAGGTGTTCACCAAGGTGATGGCGGTGGTTGCAGCTCATCTGCGCAGGTTAGGGGTTTCAGTCTTCCCCTACCTAGACGACTGGTTGTGGAAGGCGTCCTCGCCCCAGACAGTCATCTTCCACCTTCAGACTACGGCGGACCTCCTGCATTCGCTGGGGTTCTCTATAAACGTGCCGAAGTCACACCTGACTCCTTCTCAGACGCACCCTTTCATCGGAGCTGTTCTGGACAGAGTGCAGTTTCGGGCTTATCCTCCCGAGCTGCGAGTCCAGGATATTCAGGTTATGATTCCGATGTTTCAGCCTCTATCCTGGATTTCGGTGAGACTGACTCTGAGGCTGTTGGGTTTAATGGCCTCCTGCATCCTGTTGGTAAGACATGCCTGGTGGCGTATGCGGGCTCTGCAGTGGGACTTGAAGTTCCAATGGGCACAGCATCCGGGAAATCTCACCGACTTGGTTCAGATCTCGGAAGGAACTGCAAAGGATCTGCAGTGGTGGTTCACGAACCGCGATTGGGTCAACAGCAGACCTCTCTTCCTTCCCCAACCAGATTTCACATTTGTGCCGGATGCGTCTCTTCTGGGATGGGGCGGCCACATGGGAGAGGCGGAGATCAGGGGTCACTGGTCTCCGGCGGAGACAGGGCTCCATATAAAGTTGCTGTAGCTCCGAGCGATTCGGTTGGCATTGAAAGCATTTCTTCCCTCTGTCAAGGAGAAGTTGGTGCAGGTGTTCACGGATAACACCACCGCCATGTGCTGCTGCAACAAGCAAAGCGGGGTGGGGTCGTGGACCCTTTGTCGAGAGGCTCTGCGTCTCTGGGCATGGCTGGAACAGCAGGGCATAACCCTGGTGATTCAACACCTGGCAGGTTCTCTGAACGCCAAGGCGGACGATCTCAGCCGTCGATGCCTTCAGGATCACGAATGGCGTCTCCAGTCAGAGGTGGCGCAAGGTCTCTTAAACAGTGGGGAGACCCTTGGTTAGATTTGTTCGCCTCCGAAGAGAACGCACAATGTCAGCAGTACTGCGCGCTGGAGTTTCCAAGGCGGCTATTGCTCGGCGACGCGTTTCGTCGCTAGTGTAGCTCAGACCTGTTGTACGCCTTTCCCCCCCATACCACTCCTGCCCAGGGTTCTGAAGAAGATCAGGAGCGACCGGGCCTAAGTCATCCTTGTGGTGGCGAACTGGGCAAGGAGAGTCTGGTATCCAGAGCTTCTGAGCATCAGTGTCGATCCTGTGATCAGGGTGCCCCTTCAGGAGGATCTTCTGTCGCAGGGGAGGGTTCTCAACCCGAACCTGTCAACTCTGCGCCTCCATGCGTGGAGTTTGAGCGGCGGCAGTTGATGGCTTTTGACCTTCCTCCTGAAGTCTGTAATGTTATTCTGGCGGCCAGGCAGCCCTCCACTAAGTCGGTGTACGCCTGCCCTTGGCAGAAATTTGTATTATACTGTACAGAAAGGTCTATTGACCCTCTTTCTGCTCCTCGTTCTACTGTCCTTTTGTTCATTCTTACCCTTGCCCAGCAGGGCTCTGCTTTGGGAACTCTCAAGGGTTACCTTTCTGCTCTGTCTGCTTTTTTGCGGCTGCCAGTCCAGCCTTCTCTCTTTAATTCTCCTATTGTAAATAGATTTCTGAAAGGGTTGGTCCATTTATTTCCACCTACACCCTTTGTTATGCCACAATGGGACATTAATTTGGTCCTCACTTATCTGATGTGCGCTCCTTTCGAGCCTTTGCACAATTGCCCCCTCCGACTGTTGACCATCAAAACAGCCTTCTTAGTGGCGATTACATCAGCCCGGAGGGTGAGTGAATTGCAGGCGTTATCCAGCTCGTCTCCTTATCTTATGTCCTTTCTGGACAAGGTGGTGCTTCGCACCAGGGCATCATTCTTACCAAAGGTTGTGACCCCATTCCATCTGGGTCAGTCCATTACTTTGTCCACCTTCTTTGCTCCCCCACATCCCTCTAAGGAAGAGGAGCGTCTCCATCGACTGGACCCAAAAAGAGCGTTGTCGTTCTACCTTGACAGCACAAAAGAGTTCCGGGTGGATGACCAACTCTTTGTGGGGTGTGTGGGAGCAAATAAGGGAAAGGCAGTGCAGAAAAGAACCATCTCTCGCTTGGTTGTTCTCTGCATTAGCATTAAAATCTGTTATGCCTTGGCGAAGAAGCAGCCCCCTGAGGGATTAAGGGGCCATTCCACCAGGGGAAAGGCTGCGACTACGGCCTTGGCACGGGGTGTCCCAGTCCAAGACATCTGTCAGGCAGCGACGTGGGCATCATTGCACACGTTCGCAAAACATTATTGCCTTGATGGTAAATTGCGAAGGGAGGGGCACTTTGCCCGCTCAGTCCTGCAAGACTTTTTAGTCTAGCTCATGAGTCCGCAAACCTCCGCCGGGATGGTATGGCTCGGGTATCTGATTCAAAGGTAGGGAATATGCAGCTAGAAGTCTCTATCAGATGAACACGTTACTTACCTTCGGTAACGCATTATCTGGTAGAGACTCTATCTAGCTGCAGATTCCTTACAGCCCCACCCATGCCTACCCGCTTTGCGGACTGATGTTGTAGGTCTAGGGTTACTCCCCTTTCAGGGCCCTAGTTTTGCACACGTTTACGTCAGTCACTTCGTGGCTCTGCGCTTCTGGAGTGGAAAAACGAAAAGTACTGACGTCCGCGCGCCTGGGTGGCGCCTATGTAGGCACCGCAACGTCATAACTGACATCACGCGGAGCCGAATGGAGCCACCCAACGTCTCACGCAAGGGGTATTGCTCAGCAAAAGTTTCCGGATCCAGCCTGACACCTGGGAAATTCAAAGGTAAGGAATCTGCAGCTAGCTAGAGTCTCTACCAGATAATGCGTTACCGAAGGTAAGTAACTTGTTCTTCTTGCATAAAGCAGACATTTTCATTTCTTTGTCCTTTTGACTTGACCTCATTTATCTTCTGAGGTCTACTCAATGGTGGTTAGGGCTAATCTGCTTTTTTCAGTTGGGCAAACATTTTCTTACCTAGACAACTGATCCCCAAAGAAAAGTCTCCTAGAACTAGTCTCCTAAGCCCCTCTGACAATAATGCAAAAAGAACAATTGATGGAAAAAATGCTGAACAATGTCAAATATTCACCCCCTGGACAAAGATCTAGGCCTAAATCCATTGTTTTTTTGCTCACCATGTCATTCCAGTTTGAACCCAGCCATAAGCAAATCAATCTTGACCCTGCTCCCCATAGGATCAGTCCAGCTCGAACTGCCAGGCTGGGTCCTCCCTGGACCAGAAACTTGGTGGTGAGCAAAAAACAAAAAATATGGATTAAACCCAGATCTGTGACTGGGGGTGAATGTTTGATTTGTTAGGCTTTCCGTCCATCATTTGTGTTTTTTTTGCCTATGACAATAATGGCACTGCTGCATGAACTGCTGCAAGTTGTTCTTACCTGGACAGCAGATTTCTAAATAACTTCTCCTAGGAATTGCTCCTCTGAAGACAGTGGCACTGCCGCATGAATTGGTATTTCCCTTGAACCTTCCACCATCAATAACTATCCTCGGCCGAAAAAAAAACTTTATTGGAGCATTAATGAGCATTGTTCTGATACTGGCCTTTAAAACTGTGGTGGGGTCAGCAGCATAAACGACATGATTCCTATATATGTGTTAATCAGATTTGTCTCAGTAATACAGTTTCTCAGATTGATAGATCTTATAGCTTCCCACTTTCTTTTGGTACATTAAGCACAACCGCTAATTTGATTGTTGTAGCGGCTGCTTAGGATTCAGTGGTCATAATTCCTAGTGCATCTCCTGAGGGTGTGGCTGAATGTCATAATTTTGCTTGGTGTAGGCAGGGCGCCTACATGTTGAAGAACAGAGTATTTCTCTCCCAGATTGTCAGAATAAGAAATGGCAGATGTCTCTTTGACGGGTTGAGTCTGCAATTGAAGGACTGGAGTTGTGCAGCCTTTGGTCAGGAAAGAAAGGCAGTGTCCATTTGTATGTGCTATTGCCCAAGGCGAATGCGTTGGCCCCAAAGGCTTTTCTTTCCCAAATGCAAGGCAGTTTTTGGTGTTGACAGTCAATGCCAATGACAAAAACACAATATGAAAGTCTTGAAAATGTCTCAGCCTCTTGTAGTGGCTTCAACACCATGCCAATCCTTTGTATTTCACCCACTATACCGCTTGCAACAGGGACCATGTCATGCTTACCATACTGGGTCCTGCGTGAGTAGGAACAGTCCTATATGAACAGCTATTCCAGGTCCCCTTTAGATGAAAACCAAAGCAACCCCATATCTGTTTTGGCTAATATGAGCCTCCTCAGCAAAGTAAAGCTTGCCGTCACGCTTACTGTGTTGCACAAAGTGAAAAAAGGTGGGTTGAATGGTTGCAAAAGTCTTACCACTAGCAGTCTCTCAGGACGTATTAAAGTCCTTTGTTTTTCACCCACAATGCAACTTCAGCCAGGGTCCGCTTTTGCAAATCAGACCTAGCTCATCTGCAAAAGAAACGGTCCAACCCAAACTGCCATGACAGGTCCCTTCTGAATGGGAACCCCAGACTGGTTTCAGTCTAGTTTGGCTTGATCAGTGAAGTGTAGCATGATTGCCATGGGACAGTAGGCTTTGTTAAAAATGTGAAGATATCTACACATTTACACATGTATCTCCCCAGAAATCTGAGGATGAGTGCTCTGAGAGATGCCTTGTTGATCTTCTGTACATGCATTCTGGTCTATGACTTCCTCCACTTTCCTCCATTTTCCAGTCACACATTATAGAGACTATCTTGAATAGGTTTAGGATCATTTGCCCAACAAAGATTCTAGTGGCTCTAAAGTAGTATACAAATCTCATATCTTCAGTGGGGAGTGGTTATTTAGACTGCCTGTATTTCTTAAGAAACTGGTCCCACTTTCTAGTCGCCATGCTGTTCTTTGACAACAAACTCTTCCCCGTTGATGGAGAACATCATGATGTTGAAAAAATGAGACTGGAGTTTCTGGATCCATCGACCAAGCCCGTGAAGGTTGAGGCCTTTCACCTAGCAATGCTGGGTCTGTTCAGGATGGCTCCTGCTTCCTTTGGGCTGCCCCCATTAGGAGATGTACTTTCCTGGGGGTTTGGCGTTTGTCAGCGCTGACCCAGACTGCGCCTCTAAGAGCTCTGGCCCTGATACCTTAGAAGAAGTCGAGGCTTGGTTACGCACCGTCTCATATTTGGTTAGAACCTCCTTCAGTGCCCCCACAAATGCAGACCATGGAGCCAATTACGGTTCCTCATTCAAAGTTGCTGACATCTGAGGAAAGCATTTGTGTGCCACAAGAATAAGTTAGGCGAACTTCAGCGCTGTTCTATAAACAGAGAACCTTCCTAAGGCTCAGAGTTTTTCCTATTTTAAGGAGTTGTTCGGCTCTGATTTAAAAACATTTGTTCATCCTCAACTGAGGCATGGGAGCTTAAATGTTGAGCAGTTTTTCCGCCATCGGGTTCGGACGTGAATTGCTGCGCTCCGGTTCGACACCGTTTCTCGGGTTCCCCTCGGTGCACAATCCACTACCCTCAACGGTATTGTTTCTCGGTCGCGTTCCCATTCTCCGCGTATCGTATCGGTTCAAAGTCTTCGATCGGAAAATTCGTGGAGGGCCGTTGGGCCTAACCGCTTCGGGTCAGCTCGCAGTAGATGGCACGGACTCCATTCAAATTCTGTCCCTAAGTTTCCGCGCACCGACTTGCACGAAGTGTGCAACTTGTGTTTATCCTCCGAACACAACGAACAGGACTGCGAAGCGTGCTGATCTTTTCGATCCAAGAAGACGCTCCGTGATCGTCTGGCTCGACGTCCCGAAATGCATCAACAAAGCGGCTCTGCACCGGATATCTTCAGAGAAGATTCCGACCATGAAGTCTTTGACGCACAAGGAGCCGAGGAAGAGTAGGAACACATTTCCGTGTCCGAAGACGACTCCGACATGGAAGAAGACGTTCCGCAGGATCAATGTACCGTGAGTACTGATACTCCCCTTACCCAAACTATGCCGAAGAAAAAGGCTCCTGGCCCTCCTCTGCCTTCGGGCCAAGGTCAGCACAGAGATCAGGTTTCGAACGGCCCGCCTTTGGACTTGGCACCGAAACACACATCGAAGCCTTCTGGCTCGGGATCGAGTCGGCCTCATTCGGGCATCGAACCGAAACCTTTGGCACAGAAATCCAAACACGTCATCGTGACCATCCCTTCGGCGCCGAAACCTAAATCTTCGGATCCGAAAGCCTCGGAGCCGAAACCTTTGGCACAGAAAATTCTGGCGCCCAAAGACAAAACAGCTCCTCCCCCATCCAAGGAGCCTCGTTTCGACGTCCCGAAACAGAAAGAACTAGTGATTAATCCAAAAACTGGACATATTCACGTAAAAATGCCAGTTAAACGGAAGCCAGAGATGGAGGAAGCTTACCACATTCCACTTAAAAAGAAAAATGTTGGTACTAATCCTTCTCCTCCTCCTCCTACACCTCCTTCCCCACTTGACCCAAATTTGTTAATTACTCCTATTAATTCACCACAACCACAGTCACCTGACCACCAAGATAACGAAGATGGGGATTGGGAGGTACCAAGGGACATTAGTCCTGATCCATGGACTGACTACAATACAGATCCTAATACAGGCAATGATCCTGATCTATACCCTTCAAAACCCTCTCCACCAGACGACAATGTAGGGTACATAGAGTTACTCAATAGGGCTGCCGAATACCATGGGGTCTAACTTCACAAAGAGGCCCTTGAGGAGAATTTTCTCTTTGAGACCTTAAGTTCATCTCAGAGAGCAACACACACACTGCCCATGCTCAACAGTATGCTCAAACACGCAGACGAAATTTTTAAAGACCCTGTACGTGCAAAGATTGTCACACCCAGAGTAGACAAGAAATATAAGCTGGTACCTACAGACCCAATCTACATCAAGGGTCAAGTTCCCTTAGACTCCCTAGTGGTCTCTAACACGCGCAAAAGAGCAAATTCTCAAACCACAGGAGATGCCCCTCCTCCTGATAAAGAATCCAAACTTATAGATGCCTCTGGCAAGAGAGTAGCTGCACAGGCAGCCAATCACTGGCGTATTGCCAACACCCAGCTCTTTTATCACATTATGACATAGCTCATTACGACGAGCTGGAAAAATTGCTCCAATTCTTGCCGGACGAACATAAAAAATAAAGCGAATGATTTAATTCAGGCGGGAAAGCTCATTTCTAATACATCCATTAGGTGTGCTTTAGATGCGGCTGATACTGCAGCTCGTACAGTTAACACTAACGTTCTTTTAAGAAGACACGCCTGGCTCAGAATTTCGGGGTTTAAACCCGAAGTCCAAGCTTCCATTTTAAACCTACCCTTCGATAAGGAACACCTTTTCAGACCTGTAGTAGATACTTCTTTAGAAAAAATGAAGAAGGATACAGAGGTTGCAAAATCCATGGGGGCTCTGCAATTACCTTCCAATCGGGGCTCCTTTCGCCGCTCCTTTTACAGGGGGCCTCAAAAAACATATCCTCGGACAATACCTCTACCTCCTACACGGGTAACAATCAGTCACCCTCTCTAGAGCCTACTTTAGAGGAGGATTTCGAGGCAATAACGGCAAGGGAAGAGGTAAAAGTAACTCAACACGTACTTCCCCTGCAGCCAACAAACAGTGACTTGCCTCCTCCACCCCCGATCATTCCACATCTGTCGGGGGACAGCTTTCTCAATTTCTACCCGTCTGGAATACAATAATTTCAGACAAATGGGTTCTACAAATTATCCGATCTGGTTATTGCCTGGAGCTTACCAACAATCCCCCAAACATTCCTCCAAGATCACACAAATTGTCACAAGAGCATGTGAACCTTCTCAAACAAGACGTTCTCTCTCTATTGCATAAAGGAGCTATAGAGCCAGTCCCATTACAATATCAAGGGGCCGGCGTATACTCCCTATACTTTCTCATACCCAAAAAGGACGGCTCTCTCAGGCCTATTCTAGATCTCAGAGACCTAAATCTATATATACAATCGGACCATTTTCACATGGTGACACTCCAACAAGTACTCCCACTCTTTCAGCAAGGCGACTTTCTGTCTACATTAGACTTAAAGGACGCGTACTTCCATATTCCAATACATCCCAATCATCGCAAATATCTCAGGTTTCTGGTAGCGGGATAACATTACCAGTTCAAAGTGCTTCCATTCGGAGTCACCACTGCTCCCAGAGTATTCACCAAATGCCTGGCAGTAGTCGCAGCTCATCTGCGAAGACAACATATTCACGTCTTCCCATACTTAAACGACTGGCTCATCAAAGCCAGTTCACAAGCAGTGTCTACAACACACTCACAAAACAGTACAGCTGCTCCACGATCTCAGATTCACAGTAAATCTGTCCAAGTCCCATCTTCATCCCTCCAACACGCAAACGTACTTGGGAGCCACTCTTGATACACAAAAAGCTTTAGCCTGTCCCAATCCAGCCAGAATCCGCAACATTCAGGCTCTAATTTCCCAGTTCCAACCCCACCACTCATTACCCGCTCGGGTATTCATGCAGTTACTAGGAATGATGGCGTCTTGCATCTTGATAGTTCCCTATGCAAGACTTCAAATGCGTCCTCTTCAGGAATGCTTAGCACGTCAGTGGAATCAGTCTCAGGGTCAATTATCAGATCTAGTGTTGGTGGACGGCCGCACTCATCGCTCTCTGTAGTGGTGGAATCCACAAAACCTTTCCAAAGGGCGGCCCTTCATGGACCCAGTTCCACAGACCGTGCTAACAGCAGACGCATCGCTCACCGGTTGGGGAGCTCATCTCCAAACTCACACAATTCAGGGTATGTGGAGTCAGCAGCAAAAGCAACTGCACATAAATCATCTAGAGCTCCTAGCAGTATTTCTAGCGCTCAAAGCCATTCAAACTCACCTTGTAGGATAAGCTGTCCTGATACGCACAGACAACATGACAGCCATGTATTATATACAGAAATAGGGAGGGACACACTCTCTCCAACTGTCACACCTTGCACAGGCCATTTGGAGGTGGGCCATACATCACAAAATATATCTCCTAGCACAACACCTTCCAGGAGTAGACAATCAGATCGCAGATCTGCTCAGCAGGCAGAGACAACAGATTCACGAGTGGGAACTCCACCCTCAAGTTCTCCTCTCGTTCTTTCAGACGTGGGGCTTTCCAGACATAGATCTGTTCACCACACACCAAAACGCAAAATGCCTAAGCTTCGCCTCCAGGTATCCACACCCATTGTCCAGAGGCAATGCACTATGGATGAACTGGTCAGGGATATTTGCCTACGCTTTTCCGCCTCTCCCACTCATTCCACTAGTGGTTCGGAAGCTCAGGCAAACGTCCCTCACACTAATCCTAGTAGCTCCCACATGGGCCCGTCAACCTTGGTACACCACCCTCTTGGAGCTCTCAGTAGTTCCTCATCAAAAAATACATCTCACATCCAATCAGCCGTGGAGAGATGAGACAAACAGATCCCAGACATCTCAACCTAGCGATCTGGCACCTGAAGTCATAGAGTTTGGCTATCTCAATCTTCCGCCAGACTGTATGAACATTATTACGAAAGCTAGACGACCTACTACAAGAGCTTGCTATGCAGCAAAGTGGAAGCGGTTTGTTATTTATTGCATTAACAACCATATCAATGGCATCAGTTCAAAATATCATTTGCTATTTACTGCATTTACAACAGTCAAATTTGGCGTACACATCTATTCGCTTACATCTCGCTGCAATAGCACCATACCTTCAAAATAGACAACATCTGTCTCTTTTCAGGGTGCCTGTTATTAAGGCCTGACTCAAAAGAGTTATTCCCCCAAGACTTCCACCTGCCCCAGTGTGGAATCTTAATATTGTTCTTACCAAACTAATGGGTCCACCCTTTGAGCCATTGCATAAATGTGAACTGCAATTTCTCACTTGGAAAGTTGCTTTCCTCATTGCTATCACATCACTGAGGAGAGTGGGTGAGCTTCAGGCACTAATCATAGACGAACCATTTTTACAAGTACACCAAAACAAAGTGGTTCTTCGTACTAACCCTAAATTCCTACCCAAAGTAGTTTCTGCCCTCCTCATCAACCAATCTGTTGAGTTACCTGTGTTCTTCCCTCAACCAGTTTCTGTGGCAGAACGTGCTCTACACACCTTAGATGTTAAACGAGCATTACTCTATTACATAGAAAGGACAAAGCCTTTTCGTAAAACTAAACAGCTCTTTGTTGCTTTTGCTCCACCTAACAAAGGCAATCCCATTTCTAAATCAGGTATTGCACGGTGGATAGCCAAATGTATTCAGACATGCTATGCAAAAGCAAAAAGAACTTTGACAATTCCTCCTAGAGCGCATTCCACTCGCAAACTGGGGGCTTCTATGGCTTTCTTAGGAAACATTCCCATAGCTGATATCTGTAAAGCTGCAACATGGTCTACACCTCACACATTCACAAAACACTATTGTGTAGATGTGTTAGCAAGACAACAAGCTAATGTAGGCCAGGCAGTTCTTCGTACGCTCTTTCAAACCACTGCAATAGCTACAGGTTAGCCACCGCTTTGGGAGATTACTGCTGTATAGTCTAGGCAAAGCATGTGATCTACAGCTCACATGCCTCGAACGGAAAATGCTACTTACCCAGTATGCATCTGTTCTTGGCATGTAGAGCTGTAGATTCACATGCGCCCACCCGCCTCCCCGGGTACCTATACCTGTTGCCTTAATATCTTACTTAGATACATACACATGGACATCTCTATTCTACTCTTACTAACTCCATTCTCACCCTCTGCGGGAAAACAATCTAACAATGGAGTCGATGCCCATGCACACTATCACCGAAAGGAGGAGTCACCTACCTCGTGACTGGAAAAGACTTCTTCGAAGAAAAAGAAAGTGCAAACATCCGGACCCAACACTAGATGGCAGACTTATGCAAAGCGTGTGAATCTACAGCTCTACATGCCAAGAACAGAGGCATATTGGGTAAGTAGCATTTTCCTTTCCATCTACAGTCCCTCTTGGTGTTCCACCTTGGTGTACCACTGGGTGTCCCACCATGCTATGACTTTGATGATGATGTTCATCCGCAACACATGCTTATCGGTAGGTGAGAGGCAACAGATAGAGTGGAGTGAAGGTTTCTCATGCTTTCTTTTCCTCAGGTAAAGAAAATAGGAGTTCTCAGTTTCTGGATTTCTCTGACCAGTGGTTGTGGATCAAGAATGAAGATTCATCCTCTGTGTCCAGTGGCAACATCCCCTTGAACTTGACCTCTGTGCTCTGCCTTCCCTTAATATGTGCCTGATCCATACATGGTCAACGCAGAGTTTTAGTCAAACAGTTGTTCATTCCTCAGGATGAATGGCACGATTTCAGTGATTCTGTGCAGGGTGTAGTGGGGGAACTCTTTCAGCTTGTGGCCATCCTGACTCTTGGCACTCTGGAGCCTCCCCTTTAGTATCCGGTTTATCACGATAGTAACTTGTTTTTATATATATTACTCTGTAGCACATTTCTGTGCTCTCTAACCGCTGTAAATAGCAGGAGTATTACCTAATATAATGGATTTTTCATGCAGATGTATTTATGCATATCTTGAAGGGCAACAGTTGTCTTCTTTATGAATTCAGTTGCAGTGAGGTGTGGAGCATTTGTGATTTGGGGCTTCAACATAGTCCTGTCTCTGTAGGCTCTTGAGTCCTTTGAACCAAAGTATTTTAGTGTCAAAAATAAACATTGCTGCCTCAGGGTATTGTTCTCCGTGTTGCCGTTGCATTGCTTTGCTGCTTGAACCATCTTCGGGCTCTCTGAGCAGAAGATGCCACAAAGATTTAATGAGGAATATATTGCTGAGGGCACATTCATCTTTTCTTCCCAAGGTCTAATTTTATCATCAATGAAGATGTTTTCCAGTCTTATTTTGAATTCTGTTATATACTTGGCTGCCTTCTGTTTTACCAAAGGCAAATGAGGATCTGTGTGTTCATCGAGAAAGTTATTTGTAACTTATGGAAACTTTAAGCCCCGGATGCAGCTTCCTAAAACCTCAGGTTTCTAGTGGGTTGTTTTATGTAACTTGGACTATTACTTGCTATTAATGCCACTGCATCATTGGCTTTTCAGAATCCCTCTGCTGTTTGTAAAATGAGAAAATCTACTGTATGAGCCCTATTTTCAAGAGGTGCCACAGGAATCATAACTGCAGATTTGGTGCCATGTCTGCTTTTTTAATCAAGGGGTTCAGTTCTGTCTTTCAGATCTCCCCACATGTTGTGCTAGGTTGCGGCACAGACTAATTTCTGTTTTAAAATTGACAGTTGCAATAGCTGCCTTTGTCAATAAATGATTCTGCAACAGCCTACACATATGCGTTTGCTGTTTTGTGACAACAGACGTTACTGTGAAAAAAGGTGTTCGAATCATGTGTGCTGTAGATACACATGCTTTGCATAATTCTGCCATCTAGTGTTGGGTCCAGATGTTTGCAAGTTGTTTTTCTTCGAAGAAGTCTTTCCTAGTCACGAGGTAAGGTGACTCCTCCTTTCGGTGATAGTGCGCATGGTCATCGACTCCATTGTTAGATTGTTTTTTCCGCCATCGGGTTCGGACGTGTATCGAAGCGCTCAGGTTCAAAACCGGTCTTCGGGTTCCCCTCGATGCGCAATCCTCTCTACCCTCGACGGTATTATTTCCGTACGCGTTTCCCACTTCTCCACGTATTGTTTCCACAACAGAATCGACTTTCGATCTGAAAGCTTCGTGGAAGGCCTTCGAGGCCTAACCGCGCCGAGTCAGCTCTCCGTCAATGGATCGGACTCTGTTTAAATTCTGTCCTCGGTGCCACGCGAAGTATTCGCGCACCGACTCACACGAAGTGTGCAACTTGTGCTTGTCTCCCGAGCACAAAGAAGAAACCTGCAATGCTTGCAGATCGTTCCGATCAAAACTCTTCGCGATCGTCGTGCTCGACGTCGAGAGTTGCAGCGTCAAATCATCGAAGACACGGTTTAATTTGGGAGGCAAGATGGCAGCTGAGTGTGATCCTCCGATACTCACCCCCGCGTCTCTTCCGGAGATTCCCTGTGACGAAGAGGCTCTTTTCTCAGGCGGCGCTGGCTATGTGCGGAGAAAATGATGGTTGGCCTCTGCTGAATGGATGGTGCAGAGGCTGCCGTAGATCGGCTGCTCGACGACCCTTGGTGAGGAGCGTGCAAGATGAGGGCCGGTGCAGACGCTGGGAGTCTCTCGCGCGGCTCCTACTGACGGCGGCCGCCGCTGGCTGTGGGAATATTGACGCAGGAGCGGCGCTGCTTAGCAACACAGACGCCGGAGAACACAGAGCACAGCTAGGAGGACAGATGGCGGCTCGCGGTGCTCGGAGTAAGACGCGCTCAACGGCGCAGGCGGTTGCCGCGTCTGCACAACCCGAGCAGAACAAGAAAACAGATAATGACAGGAAAAAACAAGAACCGCATACTGGTAAGGGCGGGAAGCAAGACACTAACAAAAATTCTTTGTCAAAAGGTGTTGTAACTGGGGACCAGCACAAAAGACAGATAGCCATAACGAGCTTGTTTCCAGCTAAAGGAACAATTGAGTTTGAAAAGGGACGAGAGCATTTAAAGGACATAAGCGGCATAATCGATATCCCAATTGGAACCCTTACTGGTGTTGAACCATCTGTTACAGACTTCTTAGGTTCCAACGCTGCCCCTGACATAATGACGGATATCAGTAACGGGCGGCTATCATGGGGGTCCAGTGGTGAGACAACTATATTGGGTACGCCAGAATTATGTTTAAGGGAACACCTAGGAGGGGTGTGGAAGCTTTAACCAAAGGCAATACCCCGGATATGGTCCTCCCAGCTGCAACATCAAGCATAGCCAAAGAAGTCCCAAATGGGTTAAATATGACTAATAATAAGGACCTAACCCTCCCCATTCTTCCTACTGAAAAGGAAAAGGAAATACAGAGGGAAAATAACCATGAGACGGGTTCTTTGTCTCCAGATCCTTTGGAAATTTTTTATTCGTTGAATGAGGAGTCTGGAGAATCAGAAAATTTGGCTTCAAGCTCGAGCAGTTTTGAGGATCGGGATGAGGATACATCCACAAGTTATTGTAGTCAGCAAGGAGAAAAAAGACTACCCAGGAAAACTAAGAGGCTATCGGATGGAAAAAAGGTTGGTCAGAGACGGAAAGCGGCAGAGGAAGAGGGAGAACTAGGCTGGGATTACTCGGACACGCAGACACTACTAGGTAATGGTGTACCTGGGATTATGAAATCGCCTAGTAAACAATTAACGAGTTTGTCTGGACAGAAAGACTCGGGCTCACCTGGAGAACCATCCTTATCCCTGATTCTACAGTCTCTTAAGTCATATCAAGACGAAGCCAAGATGGAGAACCGGCAAGCCCGACTGGCCTAAAAAAAGATACAGGGCTCAATCAGAAAAGTTAGGAAAACATGCACAGAGATTGTGGAGAGATTAAGTCTATTAGAAAATCGAACTGAGCTGCTGGAAACCATGGTCGATACCCTGAAAAAACCAACAATGGCTCAAGAAAGTATCCTGAAAGACGTAATGTGGAAGATGGAAGAGGCAGAAAATTGGCAACGGCGTAACAATCTAAGGCTATTAGGGATACCGGAGAACAGCGAGGGTGAGGACATCAGGAAGTTCATAATTAATCTGCTAAAAAAATCTCTTCCTGAATTGGTACAATGGGACTGGGATAAAGAAATCCAGCGGGTGCATAGATTTCCTCTAAATATATCAAGACGACGCCCGAATGACCAACAATATCCAAGAGCAATTTTAATTTTCTTCGGTAATTTTCTTCTTCGACAATCTGTGTTCGAATTGGCGAGACCCGACAAGAAAAGGAACTGTGAGAACTTTTCGTACTTTGTCCGACCAGATTTCGCTCATGCTACAGTGGAGAGGAGATGGCGACTAAGACAGATGATAGCGCCATTTCAGAAAACGGGTGCTACCGTCTATCTACAAAACCCTGCTAAACTAAAAGTTAATTTCCAAGGACAGTATTTCTATTTTACATCTGAAATACATGCACAGAAAATGTTAGAGGAAATTACTATAGGGAAAAAGGCGCAAGGAGAATAATTGCTAGAGAATAGATAGGAAATAAGGCTGCTATCCTCTATCTATATGATATTTAGTAACCATTTTGATTCGCATTGTATTTTTTTCTCCCTTTTTCTCACCAGTTTTGGTCAGTAATGGCCAGTAATAGTAATGGTCACTGATTTTGGGGCTGTTTTCTTCAATTTTTTTCTTCGGGGATGGGAGCACTTTTAGGTAGAAACTGGAAATTTGTTCTGGGGGAAAAAAAGAAAATATCAAGAATCGGGAGGGCGACGGGGGTGGGGTGAGGATGAGACAGACGCCATCATAACAGGCTCAGGACTGAGCCTGATTGCCTATATACTGGTGGGGGGTGGGGGGTTGAAGGGAGGGGCGGGGGAGAGAGTTGAGAAGCTCAGACCTGGGGTAATGATGATCTTCAAAAATTCTAAATCTAATGTAGAAATAAGCAGTAAGGGGAGAAAATATATAAATAGAATAAATATAGAGAAGACAAGTAAACATGTATCAGGGATCGAAAAGTATCAGTATGGATAAGTTAATAATTCTGACTATCAATATTTGTGGACTTAACGATGAAAAGAAAAGGCAAAGAGTGGCTATCGGGCTACAACTGATTGGGGCTAATATCCTCTGTGTTCAAGAAACACATATCGAGGGATCTCAAATACATTTACTTAATAAACTGGGTTTTAAGGTGGTTACTGCCACAACACAAGGGGTAAGGACAAAGGGTGTAGCTATATTGGGGAAAGCGAGCGGGACACAATTTACTCGTTCTATGTCGGATAAATACGGACGATGGGCTATCACAGAGTGTCAACAGAACAATGGGGTCAAAATGACTGTCTGTACAATATATAGTAATATTAGTGATGACCCAGAAGTTTTGGATTATATATCTAATGAGCTCGTTCATTGGCCACTCCCAGTAATTATCTGTGGGGATTTTAATCTGAATTTACCTAGCAATTGGTCAGAGGATCCTGGCTTTCAGTATAAGGGAAGGAAGCCAAGAGTTTTTCAAGCTTTCAAAAACTTATGCCAAACCCATGCATGGTCTGATAGACAGCTGGCAAGCGGAGCATCCGAAGGATCCAGGTTTTACTCATTATTCCTACCCACATGCACGCCACGCAAGATTAGATTATTTTCTGGTCTCTAATACATTAGCCGCTAGTTGTACTATTGAAAAATTACCAAGGGTACTCTCTGACCTTAATCCTCTTCTTTTAACTATCGAACGTGGGTCAACAAAGCATAATAGGAAAACATGGACGTTTGAAAGGGCATTATTAATAAATGAGAAGTACTGTGATTCTATGCGGCAGTGGATTCCCAGATTTTTAGAAGAGAATATAGGTAGTGCAACAATCGATATTGTTTGGGATGCCCTAAAGGCTGGGATTAGAGGCGAAACACTTCGATTTTCATTGAATGCTAATAAAAAAGCGAAACAAGATATGAAAGTACTTCAGAACAACATAGCTATTGCAGAAGAAGGTCTAATAAAAGCTATTCAAGAGGGTAGGGACATTGAAAATGAACTTAGATTGCAATTGCTAAAAACTGTATTATAGATGTATTAACGGTAAGAGCCATCGATAAAGCTACAATATACAAGGAAAATGTATATGAATTAAATGAACAGGTGGGACATCAGTTGGCGGTATGAACCCGAGAACAAAGCACTGCTAACTTTATTAAGGGTATTCGGGATCCAGAAGCTGGGTTAAGGACAGATCCTGACGCAATTAGAACTGCATTTCAAAAATGCTATCAGGATCTGTACAAGGATACTGACATACATCAGGAATCAATCAAGGAATATATTGATCAAGACAGATTTGTAAGATTAGAGAGTAATGACGCAGAAAGTATGGATGCTATTCCGCAATGGGAAGAAATTCTTCTCTAATTAAATAGCCTTGCTCCAGGTAAAGCGGCTGGTATGGATGGGATTCCCGCCGAATTTTACGTTAAATTCTCCCCACAAATAAAAAATATACTGGCAGAGCTGGTCGCACATATATTTCAGGGGACACGACCTCCGGGATCTTGGTCTATTGCCAAAATCGTGTTTTGTTTAAAAAAACATAAAGATTCTATGGAACTCGGGTCGTACCGCCCTATCACATTAATAACTGGTGATTCTAAAATTTATGCCAAGTTATTGGCTACACGATTAGCCCCGAACATACATAAAATTGTATCGGTACGACAGCATGGGTTTATTCCCGGCAGGGCTACTACCGACCATATCCAGAGGGTAATCTCACTGTTTGACTGGTCTGAGGTTACAGGAGACCCTATGGCACTTATATTATTAGACGCCGAAAAGGCTTTCGATAGGGTCTCCTGGAAATATCTCTGGACAGTCATGGCAAGGAGTGGTATAGGGGAACTCTTTATCAAAGCGATACAGATGCTGTATCGGGATCCGTCTGCCGTTGTCATGGTGAATGGATCAATATCAGAACCGTTGCCTATTACCAGAGGGACAAGGCAGGGGTGCCCGTGTTCGCCTCTTTTATTCGCTATATATATATCGATCCATTCATCCGGAGATTAGATAATAATGTATTGATCCCACCTGTTTGGATAAGAGACCAAGCCACAAAAACGCTTGCATACGCGGATGATATTGCGTTGGTTACCAGTGACCCAGGGAACGCAATTGGGGTTATTGAAGAAGAAGCTAGGATCTTTGGTGAGATATCTGGTTATAAATTAAATCAAGGCAAAACTCAGATTATCCCTAACAGCTAAATTGAGATGACTGATATTCGGGTAACAGAGAAAGCTATATATCTCGGCGTTAGCATAACCGCCAAAATAGGGAATTTAGTTAATGATAATATTCTTCCACTAATGCAACGTACAAAAAAAGATATGATTCGGTGCAATAATCTCCATCTATCTATCGGGAGTCGGTGCAACTTGATTAAAATGCTTTTTTTGCCCAGATTTTTATATTTTTTTGATCAATTTGTCTGGAATTTCCACCGCAATTATTCAAAGACATGGATAGTATGTTTTCTAGGTTTTTATGGGGGTATAGGAAACCATGAAGAGCACTACGAACCATTACTTTACCTAAAGATAGAGGGGGAATGGCATTGCCTAATTTCAAATTATATTATTGGGCCACCATACCAAAATACTGTATTAATTTACTATTTAAGACAGATGCCAGTAGTGAAGGGAATATTCTAACACCACAAGAGCTGTTATTAGGAAATGAATCTAGAGAATGTTTACGGCGTCATGTGAACGACAGTTACTTTAAAAAAGTTAGGTTTAAGTCTATATTCGGTATCTATAAGGCTTGGAATTTTGTGCTTAAATTAGTGGGTATCGGACGATTATCTTATTATACCCCAATTTATAACAATAGCAATCTTCCGGGATCTTTAACGACACATGTATGGAAAGATGGGTATCGAACGGGATTACACAACTCGGATGTTTTTATACGATTTCAGGACTGAAATCTTTTGGGGAATTACAGTTGGAGTACAATCTAGATCATCGGGATTTCTTCAAATTCCTGCAAATTCGGGATTTTCTTTTGAAGAAAGGTGGAAGGGGACTAAAATTTCAAATGGTTCAGATAATGGAGAACTTGTCTAATAAGACTGATATCAAAATTGGAGAAATTTATGAATTATTGAACATCTGTAACCCAGATGATTTGGATAAATATATAATGAAATGGCAGGCTAAACTTGGGGTCTCGGCTGAAACTGTCCACCACTCCTTCGCAAAATATCAGTCCTGTTTAATGTCTATTAAGTTACAGGCTCAATATTATAAAACCTTTTTTTTTCTATACTATACTCCCTATAAAATTGCTAAATGGGCGACGGGGAAAGGAACTACATGCCCTAGATGTGCATTAGCCGAAGCTGACAGCATACATATATTTGCTTCCTGTACAGTATTAACAAATGTAGTGAATGATATCTCAGCCTTTCTATCAGAAGTATTTAATGCAAGAGTAGAAATCTCCGTTGATGAGATTATGTTAGGTGTAGCTAATACTGAACGACCAAAATATATGCGAGGGCTGATATTTGTTGCAATGGCGGTTTTTTAGATTATGTATTGCGTCAGCATGGCTGGACACAAACTCACCCGTGTTCCAACAGTGGAGATCTCGATTGCTGGCTACCTGTAGTTTAGAGGTAGCCATATATAAAAGAAAGGGACGTGGAAACGTAAAAAAGGACTGGCAATATAGGATCCGCTATTGCAGTGGTCACAAAGACAAATAGAAAATACTTAATTAATACATGTTAAATATCTATTATAGACTCGAACTGTGTCAGGCCTTTGTATTAAGTGAAATCTCTTCTATGTCTTTTCTCTTTTTTCTCTTTTTTTTTTTACTATAATACTAACGATGAAACATGTAATGAAATGAAACATTGTTTGAACTTGGTAATACAGGGCAGGTCTGAGCTTGGGGTGGTGGGTGGGCTACTTGCGGGGGTGTAAATGTAAAAGTCTTTAATAAAGAGTTTTAAAAAAAAAAACAAAAAAAAAACAAATCATCGAAGACACGCCGTACATCTTCAGTCAAGATTCCGGCCAAGAAGACATTGAATATTTTGAGAACAATGGTTCAGGTGTGGCCTAAAAGGTCCAAAAGCGAGAGGGGTGACCCAGAAGGGGCACTGTTTTTTACAGATGAAATCAATTCAATTGAAAAACAGTGTCCCCTTCTGGGTCACCCTCTCGCTTTTGGACCTTTTAGGCCACACCTGAACCATTGTTCTCAAAATATTCCCTACCACCCCAGGTTCACATATCGGGGTACCCTTGTCTCCTAAAAACCACCTCAAGAAGACATTGAGGCATCAGCGGCAGAGAGGGAGGAAGCCTTCTCCGAACAAGACTCCGACTCGGAGCTCGAGATAGATCTCGACGCTGAAGACCTGCCGCAGGGACAAGGTGAAGTGAGTACAGAAGACCCCTTGCCCCCACAAACTCCGAAAAAACACAAGGCTTCTGCACCACCTCTGCCTCCTGGCCAAGGTCGGCACCGAGACGACGTTTCCGACGCCCCGCCTTCGGGCCCGGCTCCGAAACAGACAGTCAAGCCTTCTGGCTCGGTACTGAGTCGTCAAAAGTCCTCCTCGGAACCGAAGCCCTCCGGTTCCAAACACAAGTCCGGCTCGGGGCCGAAATCCTCCGTGCCGAAAACCAAGCAACCTTTGGAGCCGAAACCCTCTGCGCCGAAAGGCCAGCTTCCGCCGGCACCAAAAACATTGGCGCCGAAACAAATGAGACCCCTTGGGATCCGAAAGAGGACATTATTCCATTAACACCAGATCCAAAGCAATAGAAGCTATATATTAACCCTTAGACTGGCCATATTCACACAAAGCCGCCTCAAAAACGCAAGCTTCAGGATGAGGACACTTCTTACAAGATCCCTTTAAAGAAAAATTCTAAGGCTACAAGTCCTTTTTCATCTACCATCACCACCGCCTCCTTCTCCACCTGAGAATCCCTTGCAGATTACACCTCAGGATTCTCCACAATCTCATTATGATGATGACGATGCTGATGATGGGGGAATACATCTCCCAATAGATCCATGGACAGATTATACAATTGATCCCCCAGGTGATAATGATCCTGACCTTTACCCAGCCAAACCATCTCTTCCAGACGGCAATGCATCCCATCAAGAACTCATTGTCAGGACTGCACAATATCATGGGGTGGCACTGCACAAAGAATCACTAGAAGAAGATTTTTTGTTTGAAACTTTATCATCCACACACAGGTCATCACAACCACTTCCCATGCTTAAAGGCATGATGCGACACGCTGATGAGATTTTTAAAGACCCAGTCAGAGCACGCATCTTGACTCCTAAGGTAGACAAAAAGTATAAGGACTCTCCTACAGACCCTATATTTATCAAGGGTCAGTTGCCATTAGATTCCCTAGTAGTGTCTAATGCTCGTAAGTAGGCGAATTCTAAGACATCAGGAGATGCTCCTCTGCCAGATAGAGTCCAAGTAAATTGACGGTTCTGGCAAGCGCATAGCTGCTCAAGCTGCAAATCAATGGGGCATTGCGAATACGCTGGGTCTTTTAGCCAGATACGACAGGGCACACTGGGATGAGATGGAGCAATTGCTTCAACATCTCCCAGATGAACATAGAGCTAAGGCAACGTAAATGAAGGTAAACTAATTTCTAATTCTTCTATACGATGTGCTCTAGATGCTGCAGACACCGCAGCTAGAGATGATAATACCAGCATCCTGCTCAGGAGACACACTTGGTTAAGGATGTCAGGGTATAAGCCAGAGGTCCAACAATCCATCCTTAATACACCGTTTGATAAAGAACATCTATTTGGTCCTAACGTAGATCAAGCGTTAGAGAAAATGAAAAAGGGCACTGAGGTGGCCAAATCTATGGGAGCGCACCAGTCTCCGTCCAACAGAGGCTCCTTTCGTCGCTCCTTTTACAGAGTAGGGTCCAAAACCCCATCCCCAGATCAAAATACCTCAGCATATAAAGGTAACAACCAGTCCTCTCCTTCCAGAGGAGTTTTTCGAGGAGGTAAGAGAGGCAACAACTTCAAGGGTAGGGGTAAGGGCAACACACCCCGTAACTCCCCTTCCCCCAATAAACAGTAACTTGCCCCCCCCCCCCCCCCCCCCCAACTACACCACACCTGTCGGGGAAGTTTTCAACAATTTCTCCCCATTTGGCAGTTTATAACAACAGACAAATGGGTGATTTAGAATTATTCGACATGGTTATTGCCTGGAGCTTACCAGCAATCCCCCAAACATTCCACCTCGATCTCACAAATTGTCTCCAGAACACCTACAATTGCTAGAACAAGAAGTCCAATCTCTCTTACTAAAAGGAGCAATAGAGCCAGTCCCAATACAGTACCAGGGCTCAGGGGTTTACTCTCTGTATTTTCTCATTCCCAAAAGGACGGTTCCCTAAGGCGTATTCTGGATCTCAGAGAGTTAAACCGCAATATACTGTCAGAACACTTTCACATGGTGACGCTTCAACAGGTACTCCAACTTTTGCAAAAAGCATATTTTATGTCTACTCTAGACATAAAAGATGCATATTTTTACGTTCCAATTCATACGGCTCATCGCAACTTCCTCAGATTTGTGATAGCAGGCAAGCATGATCCATTCAAAGTGCTTCCCTTCGGAGTGACGACAGTGGCCAGAGTTTTTACCAAATGTCTGGCAGTAGTCGCAGCTCATCTCAGAAGACAGCAAATTCACGTCTTCCTGGCTTATCAAAGCGAGCACTCACCAGAACTGTCTACAGCACACAAAAATCACAATAGATCTGCTTTATCAACTGGGCTTCACCATCCATGCACACAAATCTCACCTGCATCCGTCACAGATGCAGTCTTACTTAGGAGCCAGTCTAGACACAGCCAAAGCTATAGCCTCTCCCAATGTAGCCAGAATACGCAATATTCAGGCTATGATTCTGCAGTTTCAACCCAACCAAGCTTTACCAGCCAGAGTGTTCATGCAACTGCTGGGAATGATGGCATCTTGCATCGCAATTGTACCCAATGCAAGGCTTCACATGTGCCGCCTACAAGAGTGCTTAGCACGTCAGTAGAATCAGTCACAGGGTCAATTAACCGATCTAGTGTTGGTAGACGGCCGTACACATCGCTCTCTGCAGTGGTGGAACCCACAAAACTTAGCAAAAGGCAAGCCTTTCATCGACCCTATTCCACAGATCGTGCTCACAGCATACGCATCTCTAACTGGTTGGGGGGCTCATCTCAAAGGTTACACAATACAAGGTCTGTGGAGCAACAAGCACAAAAGTCTCCACATCAACTATCTGGAGCTTTTAGCAGTTTTTCTAGCCCTCCAAGTTTTCAAACTCACCTCATAGGCAAAACTGTCCTAGTCCGAACAGACAACATGACAGCTCTCTTAATTTAGTCAGGCCTAAAGGCCACATTTCAAAGTTTATCTCATTGTGCAAGGGACATGCCTTCCCCTAAGACGACCGGTTTCAAAACTTGTAAGGACTCCCACAAACAAATGTCAGTGAATGACCCTTATGAGGTCTGTGTTTGGGTTCCTCAGATGACTCAACATCATGTGTCAAATGTGCTCAGATGAATCCGAAGGCCATCCGGGACCACAAGAGTCAAGCTCTATGTCGCAAAACATCGCCAGAAGGCCAGAAAGGCCCGATCCTGCTCAAAGTCACAGACACATACTTGTTCTCAAGGTCGGTCTCATGAGCACTCTTCTTCCCAGTCTAAGTCTTCGGGTAAGTCAAAGAAGAAGAAACCCAAGAAGTCGAACCACAGCTTCTTCTTATCCCACCACTCCTTTGATCTGGGGTCCTCATGAAAAGTTATGAGGCCCCCCAGGGTGCCTTCAAGTAATGGTCTCGATCTCCGTCCTTGGAACCGATCCTACCATGATCCCGATTCAATCAGATTTCCCAGGTCCACCAGCGATGCTGCAGCAGGTCCAGGCCTTCAAAGAGGGCGATGCTGTGGATCTTTGGTACCCTATTGGATCCCTCTGGAGTGCCTTTGGTGGGTGGGGGTAGGTTGTTGCTCTGAGGAGGCCTCCAGTTGGTCCACCACTGTCAGATCCATCTCTGACTGTGCCTCTCGCTACTCTAGGGCCGGCCCTCCATATGGTGCCATGACCGTTGCGAGGCTCTGAGCGTTGATGAGGGCAGTAGCGCCACTGACGTCAGAGGAGAAGCTGACAGTCCTTTTGGACTCTGAAGTGAATCTGCTGCAACCTCGAATAACATCACAACCCTCTCGACCCTTAGTCTATTTGGATTCAGACATGCTTCCTCTCAGTAATAGGGTCCATGAACAAGATGATGATGCTGATGACACTTCCCAACTATACAGTGACGAAATTTTCTTTTTGGACCTACAAGAGGCCAGTGGTTCAGACACTTCACCCAACACTGGTCTCCACTCTCCTACCCTGGCACCTCATTTGAAGAGTCTGCCTCCTTCTTTACAGTCATAAGGAGAGCAGCAGAGGTTTTAGACCTACAATTACAGACTATGGAGGTTAAACAAATGTTCTAACAAAGGTCCTCCATCCACAACAGACCTCATAGGCATTCCTGCTACCTTTTAATGAGACTTCACTCTGACACACTGTTCAGCACCCACTAGTCAATAGGCAAAAAACCAGGTGGCCTAGTCCTGCTCCAGGAGAACCAGTTTTTCTCCTGCAGCACCCAACACTGGAGAACCTGGTATTCCAGGCCTCCACCAGCATGCTCAACCTCATCGCATTTTTGACCACCCTGCCTCATTCTCAGGCCTGTTAATTGCAGCTGTATCTTATGATGGTACTTGCATGCGTTGTGGGACATGGTAGCCGAATTCTTTTCAGCAGTCCCGGACAACCTTCAGATCAGCCTACAACAAATAATGTAGGATGGTCAGGATCCCACGAAATACATCATCCTCTTGGGCCTTGACACCACTGACTGCTTGGGTAGGGCAATCGGTACCAGTGTGTTATTTCGACAGTATGCTTGGATTAACTCGACTGAATTTTCTAGCTGTGTCCAACAACCCCTAATGGACATGCCATAAGATGGCACCGGTCTCTTAAGAACCAAGTGGACTGCATTAGGGAGAGAAAAGCAACAGCATGCTACCTTGACCTGAGACCACGTATGTATCAGTTTACCCAACGATTTTGCCCCTTTCGAGTCTTCGTAAGAGGGTTCAAGCAAAGGCCACCCCTGACTTTGCCTCAGCAAAAGCAGGTTTCTTAAACCTTTCAAGGCAGAGGTCAAGGATCCCGACACCAGCATCCAGGTCCCCCAGGGCAAGAAATTACCCAATCCCTCAACCCTCCCACTCCATCTGCAGCCACTGTAAAACCACTTTAAGTTGCCCTCTGCCATGCACAGTCGCCTGGTAGGAGGTTGGATCACCTATTACCTCCGCAGGTGGCAAAGCATCACATCAAAAAGATGGCAGCCTCAAATTGTTATGAATGGATACTCCCTTCCTGTCCATTCCACTCTTTTAAACATGCCTCATACTCCAGAAGCCAAAAGAACAAATGATGGGTGGAATGCTGAACAAATCAAACATTCACCCCCAGTCACAGATCTGGGTTTAATCCATCGCTTTTTTGGTCACGACGCCATCGCAGTTTGGACCCAGCCATATGCAAATCAGTGTTTTCCCTGCTCCCCATTGGGAACCTTCCAGCCCGAACTGCCAGGCCAGGTCCTCCTTGGACCAGTAACCAGCATCCTGGGACCGGTTTCAGGGTGTTGCCCCTCATCAGCCAGGCTAGCTTGAATCCAGTGGCACAGTGAGCAAAGGATTTCCAGTTCTCTTTTAGAATTAGGTCGGGTGGGGGTGCTTCCGAGCTTCACCAGACTGCATAAACCAGTTTGCCCCAGTTCAGGAGCCCTTGGCTCCCTCTCTCGCGTGAAACTACACAAAGGATAGGGTAGTGTCCACCCCCCTGTCCTGCTCCTCCTTACGGAGGGGCCCAGAGCTCCTCCAGGTTGCCACTTGATTCTGCCATCCAGATCTTGGCCCTTGGGAGCATTTACTGGCTAGGCCAGCTGAGTAGCGTATCTGAAAGAGACACGTTAGTGATAGATTCCTTACCTTAGAATATCCCCAGGCGTCAGGCTGGATCCGGAAAGTTTTGCGTAGCAGTACCCTTGCGCGTCGGTAGGCGGCGTCGTGCGGCTCCGCGTCCGTCGTCGGCGTCGTGATCGCCGGGATGACGTCGCGGGCAGTACTTAGACGCCGCCCCTGCGCGCTGACGTCAGTTCTTCTTTTTCCGCGCCAGCAAGCGCAGATCCGGGAAGAGCAGTGCCCTGGTCAATTTTTGACCATTATTTTTGGTGATTTTTTCACTGTTTTTTTCCATCTTTAAGGTGTCGTAGGGATGCCCGGCTTCAAGCGATGCGGCGCCTGTGCGCGGATGATGTCCGTCACCGACCCGCATTGGGAGTGTCTCTTCTGCCTCGGCCGAGGCCACGACACCGAGTCTTGTCCCGAATGCCAGGCCCTCAACCCGAAAGCTTTGCGAGAGCGGTCTCGAAAGCTCCTCGAGGCCCGGCATTCGGCTCCACGGAGGCCCCGGTCGCGTGAGAGGTCCAGGGGTCGCTCGCGGAGTGCACACCGGTCGTCGGCGTCGAAGTCTTCTTCGTCCGGTAAGTCTAAGCACAAGAAGTCCAAGAAGCATCGTCGCTCTCGGACTTCGCCTCGCCGGTCTCGCGACTCGGCTGAGGCCCCTCCCGGCACCGTCCCCGCCCCCGCGGCCCCGGACTTGCCTGTGGAGTCGCCCCCGTCATACCCGCCCTTCCCGGGTTCGGGGGCGGATCCGGCCAAGGTACAGGAGTTCCTGTCGGCCATGGCCCGCCTCTTCGGGCCTTCAGGCCCCTCCGGTGCGCCTTCGGGCCCCGCGGGCCCTGATGGGGTTGCTCCGGCGCCGCCGGCGGCTCCGGCTCCGGCGTCGCCCGGGCCTCCAGCCTCGATCCCGGCTCCGGCTTCGGCCCCGGCCTCGATCCCGGCTCCACAACCCCCATCGACGCCGGTCGACCTCACGACACCTCCGCCGGCGCCGATGTCTCCGGTGCCGTTCTCGACGCCGCCCTGGGCTCCGGGCGGCGTCGTCCCCCAGTTCCTTCCGGCTCCGGACATGGACCCGGAGCGACGTCGCTCGACGCCGGCTCCGGCGCCGATGGGACCTTGGGTCCCAAATGTCCCTCCTCCTCCTTATTTTGAACCAGAGGAGGACCAGGAGGACTGGGAGGGGTCTGATGACCCTCTGACTCGCAACTGTCAGTATGATGAGGACTGGACAGAGAGTCTAGGGGAGGCCAGTGGTCTGGATACTTCTCCTGACACTGGCATGCTGTCTCCTCCCGTGGCTACGGAGGAGGGGGCCAATTTCGGTACGGTGTTGCGTAGGGCTGCTGGGGCCTTACGTCTCCAGCTCCCTACTTTGACGGTCAAGCCTAACATCTTGACAGAGGTGCTTCAGCCGGCAGCCTCCTCTGCGGAGACTGTGCTGCCGTTTAACGACGCCCTCACAGACGTTCTTTTGGGCGCCTGGTCCAAGCCCAACACAGGGGCTCCTGTGGATCGGAACGTGTCACGACGCCATCGCCCCGCTCCGGGCGACCCCCTGTTTCTTTCTGTCCACCCCACTCCTGAGAGCTTGGTTGTCCAAGCCTCCGCTTCCCAAACCGCCTTCCCTACCGCTCCTCCGGATAGGGAATCCAAACGCCTGGATCAGTTTGGGAAGAAAGGTTTTTCTTCCTCCAGTGCTGGCTTGCGGTCCGTTAACACCGCTTGTCTTTTGGGCCGATATACCCACTCTCTGTGGGATTCGGTGGCGGATGTTTTGCCCCAGTGCCCTGAGGAGGTCCAGGCACTGCTTTCCCGCGCCATTGCGGAAGGAAGGGATGCGGCCAAATACACTATCCGTTGTGGCCTTGACACCGCCGACTCGCTGGGCAGGTCGATTGCAACGACGGTGGCGCTCCGCCGCCACGCCTGGCTGAGAACCACTGGTTTTCAGGGGATGTCCAGAATACTCTCATGGACATGCCCTTTGATGGAGTCGGTCTTTTGGGTCCAAAGCAGACCATGCGTTGGAGCGCTTTAAGGACTCACGGGCTACTGCCAAGTCCCTGGGCCTTTCTGCTACACGCCCTCCGCTGCCTTCTGCTTTTCGCCCCTATCGTGGCCACGGTAGGGGCGCCCCTTCACGTCAGCAGCCCAGCCACCGGCCCGCGCAGCAGGCGTCTTCGCGTGGCCGAGGACGTGGATTCCGCCGTGGCGGATCGGGCAACCAGCGTGCGGGTCAGGCCACCACCTCCAACCCGTCCGCGGCCTCCAAGCCCTCCTAGTCCCTCCTTTCAGGTGCACGGCACGCCAGTAGGGAGCAGGGTCCGCCATCACCTTCCCCACTGGCGCACCATCACCTCGGACAGGTGGGTCTTGGACATTGTCCGAAGGGGCTACTCCCTCCCCTTCGAGACCACCCCCCAGCCATGCCACCTCAATTCCACCGCATGTCAGGGGATCACTTGGTGCTTCTACAGAAGGAAGTCACGGCCCTCTTGACCAAGAGGGCCATCGAGCATGTTCCGACCCCAGAAGTAGGGCGTGGTTGCTACTCCCACTACTTTCTGGTGCCCAAAAAGGACAAGGAGGACATGCGTCCTATCTTGGACCTCCGGAACGTCAATCGCTTCCTCCGGAAGGAGAAGTTCAAGATGCTCACCCTAGCTCAGGTCTTGACTGCCCTCGACCCTGGAGACTGGTTAGTAGCGCTGGACTTGCAGGACGCGTATTTCCACATCCCCGTCCTGCCTACCCACCGGCGTTACCTTCGGTTCACGGTAGGCCACGAGCATTTTCAGTTCACCGTGCTCCCCTTTGGCCTTACCAGTGCCCCTCGGGTGTTCACGAAAGTGATGGCGGTGGTCGCGGCTCATCTGCGCCGGGCAGGGGTTTCAGTCTTCCCCTACCTCGACGACTGGCTGCTGAAGGCGGGCTCGTCCCAGGCAGTCGTCTCCCACCTCCAGACTACGGCCGAACTCCTGCACTCGCTGGGGTTCTCCATCAATGTGCCGAAGTCGCATCTGATTCCTTCTCCACAGCTCCTTTTCATCGGAGCAGTTCTGGACACGACGCAGTTTCGGGCCTATCCTCCCGAACGGCGAGTCCGGGATATTCAGGCTATGATTCCGATCTTTCGGCCTTTATCCTGGGTTTCGGTAAGGATGACCCTGAGGCTGCTGGGCCTCATGGCCTCCTGCATCCTGCTGGTCAATCATGCCAGATGGCATATGCGGGCTCTGCAGTGGGACCTGAAGTTCCAGTGGGCGCAGCACCAGGGCAACCTGTCCGATCACGTCCAGATCTCGGAGGGGACTGCAAAACAGTTGCAGTGGTGGCTCTCGAACCGGCAATGGGTCATGGGCAGATCCCTCTCCCTTCCCCAGCCAGAGCATACAGTTGTGACGGACGCGTCCCTTCTGGGATGGGGCGGTCACATGGGAGAGGCGGAGATCAGAGGCCTCTGGTCTCCGGCGGAGTCCCGGCTCCATATCAACCTTCTGGAGCTCCGGGCAATCCGGCTTGCACTCAAGGCATTCCTTCCCTCTGTCAAAGGGAAGGTAGTGCAGGTGTTCACAGACAACACCACCGCCATGTGGTACTGCAACAAACAGGGCGGGGTGGGGTCTTGGACCCTTTGTCAGGAGGCTCTGCGCCTCTGGACATGGCTGGAACATCAGGGCATGTTCCTGATGGTTCAACACCTGGCAGGTTCTCTGAACGCCAGGGCGGACGAACTCAGCCGCAGGTGCATGATGGATCACGAATGGCGTCTTCACTCGGAAGTGGCGCAAGGACTCTTTCTACAGTGGGGAGAGCCTTGGTTAGATCTATTCGCCACCGAAGAGAACGCGCAATGTCATCAGTTCTGCGCGTTGGAATTTCCAAGGCGGCACTCGCTCGGCGACGCTTTTCGTCGCGAGTGGAGTTGCGGTCTGTTGTACGCCTTTCCGCCTATACCACTTCTACCCAGAGTGTTGAAGAAAATTCGGCACGACCGGGCCCAAGTCATTCTTGTGGCTCCGGACTGGGCTCGAAGAGTTTGGTATCCCGAGCTACTCAATATGAGCATAGATCCCCCAATCCGTCTGCCTCTTCGGGAGGATCTTCTGTCGCAGCAGCAGGGGACGGTCCTCCACCCGAACCTGTCCAGTCTACACCTGCTTGCGTGGAGATTGAGCGGCGGCAGTTGATTCCTTTCGACTTGCCTCCCGAAGTTTGTGATGTGATTCTGGCAGCCAGGCGTCCCTCCACTAAGGTGGTATACGCCTGCAGGTGGAACAAGTTTGTGGCATGGTGCACAGCAAAGGCTGTGGATCCCCTTTCTGCCCCTCTTTCTGAGGTCCTTCTGTTCCTTCTCTCTCTGGCCCAACAGGGTTCTGCCCTGGGTACCATCAAGGGTTATCTTTGTGCTATCTCGGCCTTCCTCAGGCTCCCTGATCAGCCCTCCCTTTTCAAGTCCCCTGTTGTTAACAGGTTCTTAAAAGGCATTACTCACCTCTTCCCTCCTGTTCCGTTTGTAATGCCTCAGTGGGACTTGAACTTGGTTCTTACCTTTTTCATGTGCGCTCCCTTTGAGCCTCTGCATAACTGTCCTCTTCGTCTTCTGACTCTAAAGGCAGCCTTTCTGGTGGCCATCACCTCCGCTCGGCGGGTGAGTGAGCTCCAGGCTCTTTCTTGCAAACCGCCCTTTCTGTCTGTTCATCCAGACAAGGTTGTTCTTCGGACGCGTCCGTCCTTCTTGCCAAAGGTGGTTACTGCTTTCCACATTGGGCAGACCATCACTTTGCCCACCTTCTTTCCGCCTCCGCATCCTTCCAGAGAGGAAGAGAGGCTCCACCGTCTGGACCCAAAACGTGCGCTCTCCTTCTATATCGACCGCACAAAACACTTCCGGGTGGATGACCAGCTCTTTGTTGGCTACGTGGGCGCCAAAAAGGTCGGGCGGTGCACAAGAGGACCATCTCCCGCTGGGTTACCTTGTGCATCAAGACCTGCTATTCTTTGGCTAAGAAGGAGCCTCCTGTTGGGCTGCGTGCCCATTCCACCAGGGCAACGGCTGCTACCACGGCCTTGGGCCGCGGTGTTCCGCTGCCGGTTATCTGTCAGGCAGCTACGTGGGCCTCGCTGCACACGTTTACTAAGCATTACTGCCTTGACAGTCAGGTCCGGAGGGACGGCTTCTTTGGCCGTTCTGTCCTCCAGGACTTCCTTGTCTGATCTTTGTTCGCAGACCCACCACCGGGGTTGGTATTGCTGGGGTATCTATTCTAAGGTAAGGAATCTATCACTAACGTGTCTCTTTCAGATGCACAAGTTACTAACTTGTGTAACGATATATCTGTAAGAGACAGTAGTTAGTGATAGATTCCTTACCGCCCCACCCATCCTCCCCGTTCTGCGAACTGATTTCTAGGGTTAAGGACATCCCTTTCAGGGCCCTAGTATTTTTCAGACACCTGTGTCAGCTTCTTGCATGGCTCTGCGTTCCTGGCGCGGAAAGTCGTGTACAGAACTGACGTCAGCGCGCAGGGGCGGCGTCTAAGTACTGCCCGCGACGTCATCCCGGCGATCACGACGCCGACGACGGACGCGGAGCCGCACGACGCCGCCTACCGACGCGCAAGGGTACTGCTACGCAAAACTTTCCGGATCCAGCCTGACGCCTGGGGATATTCTAAGGTAAGGAATCTATCACTAACTACTGTCTCTTACAGATATATCGTTACACAAGTTAGTAACTTGTGCTTCTGACCTCCCCTGATAGGTGAGTCACCCCAGAAGATGTCCGTCCCCCTTTTAGGGTTACTTAAGGGCTCCCCTGAGGGTAGGTCCTTAGATTCGTCTGGACTCCATCTTCAAGAACTGACTACCTGTCTCCTGAAGATTGTCTAAAGACTCTTCTGCTGTTGGACACTGGAACTCTGCTGCTGCATCGAGCCAGGACCAAAGACAAGACTGCTCTGGTGGGAAGATTCCTGCTGCAACTTCGTCTCCGTGCTCTTCCAAGTTTCTTCAACTCCGTGGCCATGCATCCTTCAAATCAGCAAGGACTCTGCATGCATCCAAGCAAGAAGGAATCTCCCTTGGAGTGAAAGAGTCACTTCCTTGCATTCGCAGGCACCTCAACGTCGACGACCGGTTTGCTGATCCTGCTGCTCACGGACACCTCCCGGATCTGCAACACAGTTGGTGGTTTGTTGGCTCTCCAGAGGCCTGACCAGTCTTCCCAGCAACTTGGAAGACTGCACTCCCTCTCCAGCCGACCTGAACCGCATCCCTGTGCACTGCGTCTTTTTGTCGTTGCCAAGGCTTGTTGACTTTCCTCACCAAAATCTTCACGCGCCAAGAAGCCCCTCCCTCAAGCACTGCACAGCTCCAAAAACGACGTCTTGCCTGCATCCTTGGCATATTGAGCCTCCATCTACATTTTGCTGCTGAGGCTTCTGTGTGACTCCCTGTGCCTGCTGCCAGAGGGTCCTCGAGGGGGTTCCAACGATTCCTGCTTGCTCTCCTGCATGCTGAGGGCCGGCCCTGACTTACCCTTGCTGAGTTAGTCCCACAGACCTTGCTAGCCTGCCACCAAGCATCTTTTCCTTAGACCCTACTGTTGTGTTTGCCAAGGCTTGTTGGCTGATGCCTAAGGCTCCGCACCCGACAGCACAGACCGATATCAGAAAGAAACTGACATCAGCCCTGGGAGGTGGCGACTATATAGGGGCTTCGACGTCTCATCCGGGGTGGGACAGATCCCACGCGGAGCCACATGGCACCGCCTATCCATGCATGAGGGAATTGCAGAAGAAAAGTCTTTGGTTCCAGTCTGGAGCCTGGTGGTTTTCACAGGGTGAGAAATCTGAAGGTAGCTAGAGCCTCCATCAGAGAGAGAAAGGTAAATAACTTGTTCATCTTGCTTTTTATAGCGTGTAAAAAATGGTGAATGGAGAAAGCTACTTATTTAAAAAGAAAAACAGCAGAAAGCACATTTCTGATTGCATGAATAGAGGGGCTGTCACATGCAGTGTTCTTATTTGATGTGAAAGCAAAAACAAAAAATGAAATTAGTTTTGTGTAAAATGATTGTGCTTCCAATCTCAGCCTATCAATGACTTTCAGAATGGCATATATATCTTTCGTTAACTGTTTGCTTAATGTACCAAAAGTGAGCAGTTGTGAAAGACAAAGAAATTATTTTGCTTAAGAAGAAAATCTATGACAGTCCGGAAAAGCCTCACTTGCAGATCATTGTGTCGTGAGGTAAAACAGTATGTTATATGTATGTTGGGATTTCACAGTGATTACTTGCCAAATCGAAGGTAACATTTCACCAGTAAGCGGGGCTTGTTCCAAGCAGTGATTCTGTGTTTATACTAACGTTTGCTATTATGGAAGGTTAGAATATGTACTGCATAGTTTGCATGAGCGTGTGGGAGCTATTGATAATAGCAAAGCTGTTATTGCTATATCTAGTAAACGTCAAGCTACTTATCTAGTAAGATTATCTAGTGTAAAGTAAGATATAGAAACCATGCGTGAGCAATTGTGAGTTTGTGCAGTTCATGTTTCAAAGGGGTTTTAAGTCTTCTTGCTTGGAGAGTTCATTAGCTGAAAATAATGGGTAAACTATTTCAAAGAGCTGATATTGAAGGTTTGCATATTGTTTGACTGTGCGTGACTGAATACGTTAAAGACCTTACATGCACGATTGCCAAAAGCATCAACCTTGTGTTAGAGGGCAAAGTGTTTTACGATTTTAAGCCAGAGAATATATCTTCATATTGCAGATTTACATTACTTCATCATTGTATAGTCCCATAGTAGAAGCTGGATACATTGTATACCCTTATAGCAGAACCTGGATACATTGTATATTCCCCATAGTAGAACCTTTATACATTGTTTATCCTCATAGATCCAGGATACATTATGTATCCCCATAGTAGAAGCTGGATACATTGTACATCCTTGATAAACTTTAGATCCGCATACTAGAACCTGGATACATTGTATATTTTTTTATTTTATCTATTACAATATGTGCTAAGTTGTGTAGTTTATTTGATTATATGCTTATGGGTCAATGTTTTTAATTTATCTTATATATCACAATGTATAGATATGATCATAACAAGTGTATCTACAAGTGCTTCACTATTGGAAATATTGGGGAAAATATAAAATAAATATAAAGACAGAAATTAAAAAACATTTCCAAAAAGAATTAAAAAAATACATACATAAATTAGCTTTATGTATAGCAACACCTGAAATTCGAAGTTACTAACTATTTATCCATACATGTACATGTGGAACTTTATATATTACAACTTTATATCTCTTTACCATATACATGTATACCTATGTAGCTGGGTATCCATATATCTATTGCTTTACTCCTACTTTAGAAAAAACTTAAATAAAAAAACTAAAACTGTCGCCAGTTCACTACAGTCTCATCTTATACCTCTACCTCTTTCAATCTATCCTCTACCTTCACTCTCTGACTTTTCCCAAACCTCATTGTACTACTATGATCTTCCTAATAGCCCTTTCTGGACTCTTCCCTCCTTTATCCCGCCTTTGACTCATTCAAAACCTCATTTTACTACTATGATTTCCCAAATAACACTATCTGATGGAGACATCTAGCCGCAGATTCCTTAACTTAGAATATCTCCCCAGGCGTCAGACTGGATCCGTAAAATCTTTTTTCCCCAGCAATACCTCTGCACGCCGGGAGGTGGCGTCGCCCGGCTCCGTCCTGATGTCGTTCACGGAAGTGACGTCAATGGAGCCATATAAGTCCCCCCCCCGGCGTGCTGACGTCAGTTTTTTCTTCTTTTCCGCGTCCTAACGCGGATCTGGGAAAGTGATACCTCTGGCCTGTTTTTGTTATCTTCAGGCCTTATCGACGCCTTTTGCGTCCAGGAACAGTGTGTTCGATGCCTGCGGGCTTCAAGCCGTGCCGGTCCTGCTCGCGACAGATGTCAGCGACGGACCCTCATGCAATCTGTATGTGGTGCTTGGGCGAGTGCGATGCCTGCCGCCAGCTGCGGCCGAAATCCCTGTGGGAGCACCGCATGAAGCTGCTGTCTGTCCCGTCCCGAACGGACCCTTCGCAACACCGGTCTCCTTCAGCGGACACGTCCACGCGACGACGGTACTCACAGGAGGACGTTCCTGTTCGGGGCAGGTCCCGGGACCGTCGCCGTCAATCGCCTACTTCAGGTAAGCACAAACGGAAGTCGCGGAAGTCGTCGGCTTCGCGTCGACATCACGTCGGTGCCCGCAACTACCGGTCTTTGCCGGACTCGGGCCCCCAGGAGTCGGACCCCGCATATCCCCCGTTTCCGGGTGCTGGGGCGACTCGTCCTCAGATGGAGGACTACTGCAGGGCCCTGCAGTCCTTTCTTGCTTTGCCCCCCCCTCCCTGGTGCGCCTTCGGGCCCCACAGGGGGGGGGTAGGGACTCAGCTCGGCACCGACCGAGTGCCCTGACTCCGACTCCGGAGTCGCCGCGACGTCGGGACACGGCCCAGAGGGGCATCCCACGATGTCTAGCCTTCCCAAAGCGCCGTCGCACAACCTTCCGAGGCTCCCTGCGGCGTCGCTGGAGGTGGCTGCGGCGCGGTGCTCGACACCGCCTCGACGCACTCTCTCCCCGCAGGTTTCCACCTTGGGGGATGTTGAGTCGACGCCGGTCCGACTCCGGCCGGTCGAGGCCTTTTCGGAGGTCGTCGACACCGGTTCGACTGGGCCGGTTGAAGCCTTTTCGGAGGTCGTCGACGCCGGTTCGACTCAGCCGGTCGAGGCGTTTTGGAGGTCGTCGACACCGGTTCGACTCGCCAGTCGAAGCCTTTTCGGAGGTCGCCGACGCTTGCTCCACTCCGCCTGTCGAGGCATTTTCGGAGTTCGTCGACGCCGGCTCGACTTCGCCTCGACGCCGTTCGACGCCGGTACCATCGCCGGCTTTATTGGTGGAGGATGTGGTCCCAGTGGATTCCCCACCCCCCGAGTCATTTCAACGCTCCCCGGAGCGGGCGCCAGTGAGGCATTGACCTACTCATCCTTTTGCTGAGCCTCTGTTAGGTGGCCGGATTAGCTTGCGTCCGTCACCTACTGATAACTTGCTGTCGCTGCCTCGCGGGGCCACGGAGGCTAGTGGGATGTTTGTCCGAGCTGTTTGCAGGGCTGCAGACATTTTGAGGATGCAGCCGCCCTCAGTCTCTAGACCTTCGGAGCCCTTACTGGATCTTCTCCACCAGGGCGCGGGGGACATGGAGCCATTGTTGCCGTTTGCAGAGTCATTATTTGACATCCTTCTCGGGACGTGGGCGAGGCCCTCTTCGGGGGGGCACATCATCATCGTCCGGCTCCCAATGACCCCGCATGTTTGACCCTCCATCCTGGGGCTGGAGGACTTGTGATTCAGGCAGCTCTCTCTACCACTCATATTCCGTTGCATCCTCCCACTCGGGAGTCTCGGTGGTTGGAGTCATGTGGCCGCGATGTGTTTGCATCCGCCAGCTCGGGGCTCCGGTCCCTAAACACGTTGTGTGTGTTTGCTCGGGCTACATTTGCCCTTTGGGACTCTGTCGAGCAGCTCCTCCCCTCCTTGTCGGAGAGCTCTCCTGTCGATCTGGCTCGCCTAATCCGTCATGGCCATCATATGGCGCAATTTTCGATTCGGTCTGCCATGGACGCCACTGATTTCGTGGGTCGGGCTATGGCCAGGTCGGTTGTCTTGCGCTGCCATGCGTGGTTGCGCGATGGCGTTTTCCCAGAGCATGTTCAGGAGCGGCTTCGAGATCTACCATTTGATGGGGTCACTCTTTTTGACGCACATGCTGATTCGGCGGTCAGGCGCCTCCTGTCGGTTTGATTGTCTTCCCAGGTTTTAATCCTCGTGGACACGTTTTTTGGTTTGGTTACGGTGCCATCCTTTTTCTTTTCTGTTACTCGTTGTGGGTAACAGATGTTCTGAGTTCTGCGGCTGTTCAGCCGTGTTATTTCCTTATTCTGGTACAGCTAGTTAAGCTGTGTTTCCTTTTCTTTTGAGCCTCTGCCTACGAGCTAGTCTCAAGAGGGACCCTTCTTTTGCAGGGTTGTGCCTTACCCTGTGTGGGGTATTTGTTGGCTGTTATATAGCTACTCTTCCATACCCAGGAAGTTTTGCCGCAAGTTGACTCTTCCTACTGTTGTAAGATGTCTCCTCTGGTGAGATCCATGGGGTCGGTTTCTCTCCGGGGGTTACGATTGGTTGTCTAGGGTTGGTCTGTAGTACGTCCCTGCCTCAGTAGGGGCGCCCTTCCCTGCTGTTTCCTTGCTGTTTTGTCACGCCTCTTTTTTCCTGGCGTGTTCTTGCAGCCTTGCTGTGCCTGTCTTGCCTGTCTACACGTGGACATGCGCACCTGGGGGTCAGGTCCCTCTGTTCCGATCCGGAACAGTCTCTTCTGTATTCTCTGAATACTCGCCGTATTGGTGCACACAGGTTGTGCTCTACGTCTTTTTCTTGTGGCTTACGCACTATCGGAGTTCTTGCCTAGGGCAAGGGGAGTTTCGGCCGGCCCTGTCTCTGCTGTGCGTGGCCTCCTACCTCGCTTCCCTAGTCAAGGTGTGGCTCTTGTCTATGAGTTTCTTCCACCGGTTCTGTGCTCCACCCCAGCTGTTTCTCGGGGTGTGGGTTCTTACTCACATTTGTGGCACTGTTGCTTCTTTAGGTAGCATTACAGTGCATATATATATATTCTTCTCAACATTCTCCTTGTTGGTAGACGGTGTCGGTATTTGACGGTGTATGCTTTTTGGCGACAGGCTTCTGTCTGTGTCTTCTCTCAATCCTTTACTGGGAGTGTCGTGGTCTATGTTCCCACCTGCCTCACGGGAGTCCAGGTTTCTGCGTTCTGTGACTATTATGCTGCACACCGGTGCCGTGGTACCAATTGAGCGACTTCCCCTATTTAGGGTTCTCTTCCAGGGGATCCTCATCAATAGTCATAAGCACATGAATATTCCCGCCCATGCGCGGGACCCCGGAAACACATTACATATATGTGAAAACCATATATGTAGCTCTATATATATATATCCATATATATATAAAAAACACACAATGTAGCCTCCCATAAACATGCTGAGCAATGTTGCAAGGAATTCTCTTGCACATAAACATATTCCAATAACGCAGGGAGAAATAAACTTTTGAAAACTGCTTTAATACATAGCAGACAACACAATCCTGCGAGGAATAATGAAGAAAACATTGCCAGCACATAGGCTGCATTGTGGAAACATTAGTGTAGAAAGCTGAAAAGCTAACCCACATAAACACTCAGATAAACTGGCACCGTGCCTTTAAGGCAGCCATGACCCCTAGCTTCCCATCATGCCTCAGGGGTGACAGTTAGGTCAGTTGTTCTTTCCGGCTCCTTCTGTCAGGACCCTGGTTACTTCAGCTCTACCTCTTTTTTCTGATTTTCTGTCAGAAAACTCTACAATTTTTGATAAAAGCTCTTACTTCAACATCTTTTTGGTGTTAAAGTATTTTCTACTGTTTTTTTTTAGAGAGTTGAGCATTATTTTACAACAGAATGCCCTCTCTTTTTGACTCTTGTCCTTCCTGTGGCAAGAAGAAGGCCAAATCAGACTTCCACCCTGTCTGTATTCTATGCCTTCCTTCTGAGCATAATCCTAAATCCTGCCAGCATTGCAAGCTGCTGTCCAACAGAACTTTAAAGGACAGAGAAAGGATTCGTCTCCATGGATTAGCTGAGAAGAGAAAATCACCTTCTAAAGACAAGACTCCGATGAAGAAGAGGAAAGAGAGCTTATCTACAAGTAAGATCCCAGTATGCTCTCCATCGGCGTCGGGCTTGGCGCCTCAATTCCCTTCATCGGCAGCAAAAACGTCGACGAGAAGACCATCGAAGGCGGGCTCGCCGTCGAGAGAACACCGGTCGTCGTCGAAGAAAGGTACGTCGAATCCTCCGCCGTCGTCAACCGGGCGACGATCGGCGTCGAGGAGTCGCTCTCCGTTGGTGCGGGCTCGCCCAGCGTCGAGAGACAGGTCTCCGTCGTCGCCATCGATGCGGCGTTCGACGTCGAGACAGGCTCCGCCGTCGCAGGGTCTCCAGCGGTCGGCGTCGAAGCAAGGATCTCAGTCGACGTCACCCAGACGGCAGTCGACGTCGAGACACACCTCGTCACCTGAGGATAGACGCTCATCGCCTCCGCCGTCGCCTAGAAGGCGTTCGACGTCGAAGGCAAGGTCCTCTCCGACGGCGAGGTATTCGGCGTCAAGACCAAAGGTAAAATATACCAGACGTCGTTCGACGTCGAGACGGCGGTCTCCGTCGACGGCGAGAAGGTCAGCGTCGAGAGAAAGATCGACGTTGAGACGGCGGTCTCCGTCGACGGCGAGAAGATCAACGTCGAGAGAAAGATCGACGTCGAGAAGGTTTTCTCCGTCTACCCGTTCATCGTTGAGGTCTCCACGCTCAACGTCGAAGGCGAGGTCTAGGCACACTGAGAGGTCGACGTCGAAGAGAATTTCACCAGTGATGGTGACACAGAGCAGGTCGACGTCGAGACACACCCCATCGACGTCACATCGCTCATCCAGACGCCGATCACGCTCCAGAAGCCGCAGAGAGTCCTCTCACTCCATCCGGAGCTCACCCCAGACGGTTGCGTCATCACGCAGTGCTTCTGTTCACTCACAGGAGCCTACAAAAGCACCGCCAGGAGGTTCTCCAAGGAGACAGCACTCTCCTTCCATCCATCTCTCTCCCAGATGGCTTCAACCACTACATCATTAGCAGACGGGGTCCACAGGTCACGCTCAACGACCTACGACCTACTCCAGTCCGCGGCACAGATCACCATTACAGCGTCTTGTGCAGGAAGTGGACAAATCACCCACCACTCGGGCCAGGGAACACCGAGGCAGATCCCCTGAACGCAGGTCGTCTCAGGGACATCGCAAGAGGCGGCGTACACCATCTTGGTCTTCCTCTTCGACACATTCATCCAAAAGGGATTACTCACCTACCCTGACGGATAGTCCTCCCTCCAGAGTGTCGCCTATTGATGATGTGAACACTTTCCATGATGTTCTCAACAGAGGGGCTCAGAAGCTGGGCATCACTATGTCAGCTCCTCAGACAACCAAGTCCATCATTTTTGAGACTCTCCACCAAAGGTCTGCGACTAGACCATTACTTCCTTTGGTCCCAGGCATCATCGAGCCGGTAATGGATCTCTTCCTTACACCAGCATCGACTAAAGCAGCTCCAGCTCGGATTATTAAAAAATACAAGCCAGCTGCATCGGATCCTCTTTTCCTTAGATCAGATCCACCTCCGGACTCTGTTATAATTGCAGCAGCGAAAAAGACGCATGCGGTTGCATCTTCCTCCTCCGCTCCTCCGGATAAAGAGAGTAGAGCACAAGACTCTTGGGGACGGAAGGCTTGTGGTTCTGCAGCGTCTTCTCTGCAAGTGTCCAACGCTGCGGCTCTGCTTGGTCGTTATGACAGATCATTATGGGACTCACTGGAGCGCTTCAAGGACAGGCTCCCAAAGGAGGATCAGCAGGACTTTTCTGAAATCCTTCACGAAGGTGCTCTGGTTGCTAATCAGGTAATCAGCACTGCAGCAGATGGTGCGTCCCTGGCGGCTCACTCGTATGCACATGGCATCTGTGCACGACGATCTTCCTGGCTGCGCCTCACAGCGTTAAAACCAGAAGCACAACAACGCATCCTGAATCTCCCTTTTTCTGGCACTTCACTGTTTGGTGCTCACACAGATGAAGAAATGGCGAGGATGAAGGCCGAGTTGGACACCTTAAAGGCGGTGGGCCTAGAAAAGAAAAAGGAGTTTAGGAAAAGGTACCGGACCTACAATCGGAAAAGTTACCAGCAGAGGGTTCAAACCCCTCAATGGTCACAAAACAAACAGGGCAAATCCCAGTATCAAGGCCGCCGTTCCTCGAGAGGAAGAGGAGGACATCAACAGCAGTCCTCCTCTACATCAAAAACTCCAGGGAAGCAATGAGTCTCTGCTTCCTCTAGCACCGTTGCACACTCCAGTGGGAGGAAGTATCTCAAGTTACATTCAAGAGTGGCGCAACATAACCAAAGATCAGTGGGTGCTAAATATAATAAAAAATGGGTACACACTACGTTTTTGGACGTCCCCAAGAGACATTCCTCCTGTGAAATCTCGTCATCTACATATAGACCTCCTGCGTCAGGAAGTGTTGACTCTTCTCAAAAAACAAGCAATAGAAGAGGTCCCTCAAGCGCAGAGAGGAAAGGGAGTGTACTCACGATACTTCCTTGTTCAGAAAAAAGATCAACCGAACAAGTTCAGACCAATTCTGGACCTACGTTCTCTGAACAAGTCCATCAAAAAGGAAAAGTTTCGGATGTTGGCACTCCACCAAATATTTCCACATCTAAGGAAAGGCGATTGGATGTGTTCGGTGGATCTACATGATGCGTATTTTCACATCCCAATCACAGCGCGACATCGCAAGTTCTTGCGATTCACGGTGGGAACAAGACATTACCAGTTCAAAGTCTTACCCTTCGGCCTAAAATCAGCTCCGAGGGTATTCACCAAGTGCATGGCAGTGGTAGCGGCAGCATTACATCGCCAAGGCCTGTTCGTATATCCATACCTGGACGACTGGCTGCTGAAGGGATCCTCTCCTCAAATGGTGCAGGAACATCTTCGTGCCTGCCTAGATCTACTTCAGCGCTTAGGCCTGCATGTCAACCTGGACAAGTCGATCCTTCGCCCAACTCAATCACTCCACTATCTGGGCGCCAATCTCAACTCCGACCTCGGAAAAGTGTTTCCTTCGGAGGAGAGATCGTCATCAATGAAAGACAAGGGCAACATCATCCTTCAGGCTTATCAGCCATCAGTAAGACAGGTGGCTTCTCTACTGGGGTCGATGGCCTCGTGCATTTTTCTCATACCCAACGCCAGATTGAGGATGAGACCGTTACAACAAGATCTCGAGGACAAATGGAATCAATCCTCGGGTCAGTGGAACGACCGGATTGTCCTCTCTCCTGCAGCAAAGAAGTCCATTCTCTGGTGGCTGCAACCACAGAACCTACTGGTGGGAGTTCCTTTTCATCAACCTCTGCCAGAACAATCTCTGATCACGGATGCTTCACTTCAGGGCTGGGGAGCGCATCTGGGTCATCTGCAAACTCAGGGCAGATGGACCAGCAGAGAACAGACATATCACATCAATATGCTGGAACTGCGGGCAGTTCATTTAGCCCTCAAAGCCTTTCAACCGTCAATTCAGATCGGATCGATCCTAGTGCAAACGGACAATACAACCACCATGTATTACTTGAACAAACAAGGTGGAACTCGCTCTCGCCCTCTGTCTCTCGAATCCCAGGCAATCTGGCACTGGCTGCTAGCCAGGAACCTATCGATCACGGCAATACATCTGCCGGGAGAGCAGAACGTGCGAGCAGACGCCCTCAGTCGTCACTTCCAAGAGCAAGAAGACTGGGTGCTCAACGACGAAGTGGTGGCAGAAATCTTTCATCAATGGGGTCATCCTTCCATCGATCTTTTTGCAGACGATCAAAACAGAAAATGCCACGCCTTCGCATCCAGGTTTTACCGACCAGGAACGAGAGGGAATGCTCTTTTGATAGTGGTCAGGGACGTTTGCATACGCCTTTCCACCCCTCCCTCTAATTCCGAAGGTGGTGGCCAAACTTCTGCGATCCAGAATGAGGATGATACTGATAGCACCGGACTGGCCTCGCCAATGGTGGTATCCGGACCTTTTGCAACTCTCGGTTCGCCCTCATCGGAGACTTCCGTGCAGGCCGGACCTTCTCACCAAGATGGGAGGGAAAATTCTGCACCCCAGCCTTCCCTCGCTCAGCTTGACAGCATGGCTCCTGAAGTCCTGCAGTACGGACATTTGAACCTCCCTCAGGACTGCATGGACATTTTAAGGGAGTCAAGGAGACCTTCCACAAGATCCTCATACTCTCTAAAGTGGAAGAGGTTTTACTTGTGGTGTATCAGTAATGATTGGAGTCCAATTAACGGGCAAGAGGAGGTAATCTTGCCGTATTTGCTACATTTGGCCAAATCTGGTTTGAAATATTCTTCCATTAAAGTGCATTTGGCGGCTATCACAGCATATCGTAAATCACCTAACCAGCCTTCTTTCTTTCAACTTCAGGTGGTCAAGGACTTCCTACAGGGGTTGAAAAAGGTTTATCCCCCTGTTCGACCTCCTTCTCCTCCTTGGGAGTTGAATTTGGTATTGTCTAAATTGATGGGACCTCCATTTGAACCCATTCATAAGTCTACATTGCAACACCTTTCTTGGAAAGTAGCTTTTCTAGTAGCAATTACATCAGCACGCAGAGTGAGTGAGATACAAGCACTCTGTTCTAAAGAACCCTATACGGTCTTCCACCATAATAGGGTGGTTAGGCGAACTCACCCTTCCTTCCTACCTAAGGTGGTGTCAGAGTTCCATGTTAATCAGACAATTTCTCTACCCTCTTTCTTTCCCAATCCATCCACACCAGCGGAAAGGTCTCTTCATTCGCTAGACCTCAAGAGGGTTCTCAAATTCTATTTGGATGCAACGAAATCCATTAGAAAAGCAGATCAATTGTTTATAAACTATGGTTCTGTTAGAAAAGACTTCCCAACTTCTAAAAGATCCATTTCAAGATGGATAGTATCTTGTATAAAGTTGGCATACCAGATTGCAAATAAGCCTCTGTTTGTCTCCCCTAAAGCTCATTCTACTAGGGGTAAGGCTGCTACGATTGCATTCTTACATAATGTACCGATGGCCGAGATTTGCAAGGCGGCAACTTGGAAATCGGTCCATACATTTACCAGACATTACTGTCTGGATTCTGACTCAGAGCAGATACACAAGTGGGCCAGGCCTCCTTGAGGAATCTGTTCCAATGCTAACCTATTGGAGTCTGTATAGGCCTTATGGCATCTATGTATCTTGATGGTACTCTGTTTACTTGCCCGCAGGATGAGGGGATGGGCTTGCTATTCTATTCATGTGCTTATGACTATTGATGAGGATCCCCTGGAAGAGAAGGATTAGTTACTTACCTGTAATCATAGTTCTCTTCCAGGGGTATCCTCATCAAAGTCATAAGCAACCCACCCGCCTCCCGGGCAAGTGAACATGATTCATACATCTCTTTGAAAAAGGTCTGCGGATATCCGCAAAGAACAACTGACCTAACTGTCACCCCTGAGGCATGATGGGAAGCTAGGGGTCATGGCTGCCTTAAAGGCACGGTGCCAGTTTATCTGAGTGTTTATGTGGGTTAGCTTTTCAGCTTTCTACACTAATGTTTCCACAATGCAGCCTATGTGCTGGCAATGTTTTCTTCATTATTCCTCGCAGGATTGTGTTGTCTGCTATGTATTTAAGCAGTTTTCAAAAGTTTATTTCTCCCTGCGTTATTGGAATATGTTTATGTGCAAGAGAATTCCTTGCAACATTGCTCAGCATGTTTATGGGAGGCTACATTGTGTGTTTTTTATATATATATGGATATATATATAGAGCTACATATATGGTTTTCACATATATGTAATGTGTTTCCGGGGTCCCGCGCATGGGCGGGAATATTCATGTGCTTATGACTTTGATGAGGATACTCCTGGAAGAGAACTAGGATTACAGGTAAGTAACTAATCCTTACGTCACTTCAGGTATATGGGCTACATTCCTGTCTCTTTGTGTTCTGTCGTGGGTTCTACACGCCACGGGGGTGCTCGCATACTAGGTTCTTTTTGCCCTTCTCTCCTTCGGGATAGAGTCCTCTATGTGTTCCTGGCTTTGCCGGTAATCCCCTCACAGTGGTACCTTTTGGTACATTTGCCTCCATGCCTACCTACTGAGCTTTTGCTCCATGGTAAATCTACTGTCTCTGTTGGCACTAGACACTGGGTTCGGCCCTGCCACTGTTGTCACATGTTATAAGGGGGTACACTTTTAAGTGTGTTTTTTCTTTACCCACACGGGCCTCCTGTTGCGGCTCCTGTTCTTGGCCGGACAGTCTTCGGACTGTACCCTGTTTCCTTTTTGGCATCCACTGTGGTGTATGTTCAGGCGGTATACTCTACCGTTGTCATGCTGTTTTGCCCCTTTGGGGCTTAGTTTCTCATGGTTCCATGGGAACCGGTGCTGCAATCCTTCTTTTGAAGGAGTCCCTGCATTTTTTCTTACGTTTGGCACTGACCTTTCGTCTGTCTCTGGATGAGAGAGGTCTCACAACGTCTCTTGCCGGATTATGGTGTCTTTGCCATCCCTTGTTCATGTTCCTTACGGAGTTTCCTGGGTCTGATGTCAGTTGCCCTGGTATTGCTTTTCCCACCGTGTGGAGAGGTGTGGTGCAGCGGCCAGGGCAGCTGACTTCGGAGCACAGGGCTCACGGTTCGATCCCTGGCTCCGGCAGCAGCTCAGCTCAGCACCATGTGACTCTGGGCAACAGCTCACTTAATTTCCACGACGGTCCCCAGCGCCTTGAGACCCGTAAGGATGAGTAGTTCGCGCTTTACAAATACAGATTTACATTTTTATTTTTTACCGTGTTTCGTCAGCCTTTTGACGAATATGTTCTCCTAGAACTTGGTGGTTGTCTCGCAGACCCTCCTCCTATGGGGTATGGCTTTGGTATCTATTCTAAGTTAAGGAATCTGCGGCTAGATGTCTCTATCAGATGGACGAGTTACTTACCTTCGGTAACGATGTATCTGGTAGAGACACAATCTAGCCGCAGATTCCTTAACGCCCGCCCATCCTCCCCGCTCTGCGAAGACCTTTTCAGATGGTATTTTTCCACCTAACCCACCCCCTTTCTGGTGGCCTTGGTCTTCCGGAGGTGTGCTCTCGCACCTCACTCTGGGTAGGGTGTGTTGTTTGGCGTGGGGCCCTTCGGCCGCCCCTCCGTCCTAGTGTTTGGTTGGTGGCGTGTTCTCGCACCTTCCTTTGGCGCAGGGGGTGTTGTTCGTCTTTCGAGCCCTCAGGTTCTCCTCTCCGTCCACGTTTTTAGGTGGTTAAGGCCTATGCTTTTCACTGCCTTCTAATGTTGCTCCACCTGTGTTCCTCACGCGTGGAGTTCTTCTGTTTTTAGTTCCCTCCCACCGCCCACGCCTGTGCCTCCTTCCTTCTATGACAGTCGGTTGGGTTCTCTTTGGTACTACAGTCCTTCGATCACTGGAGGGTGTGTGTAGTGAACATTCTTGTGGTCGTTCACTTCTAGTCACTTGTCTTGCAACATGGTGCTTCAATATTGTGGTTCTTTTCACTTCCCTCCTGTGGTGACGAGCTGTGCCTGGCTTGTCATATCTTTTGTGCCGCAGCCGTTACCCCCTCCAGGTGGGGCACAGCTTGGCACTTTGTTGGGCCCTTGCTTGCAGCCAGTGCTCTGTGAGCTCCCTTCAGTCCCTCCTGGTACTGGGTGCTTTTTCAACTTATTATTGTTTCTCATTCTAAATGATTTGACTCTCATTTTCATGTTACTTATCGTTGTTGTTTCAACAACTTTGCTCCTTTTTACCACACACTGTTCCTATGCTATCGCAGTTTTTGTCATGGCTCCGCGTTGTGGCGCGGAAAAGTTTCTTGTAGAAAACTGACGTCAGCACGCCGGGGGGATGGGGGGGGTTATATGGCTCCATTGACGTCACTTCCGTGAACGACGTCAGGACGGAGCCGGGCGACGCCACCTCCCGGCGTGCAGAGGTATTGCTGGGGAAAAAAGATTTTCCGGATCCAGTCTGACGCCTGGGGAGATATTCTAAGTTAAGGAATCTGCGGCTAGACTGTGTCTCTACCAGATACATCGTTACCGAAGGTAAGTAACTCGTCCTTCTAGACTCTTCCCTCCTCTAGCTCTCCTTTGCCTCATCCCAAATCCCATTTTACTACTATGATCTCCCAAATAACCCTTTCTAGACTCTTTCCTATTCTCCCTCTTTTATCCTCTTAAATCCAACTAACAGACTCACATGAACACCGCTGGACTTAACTTATGTTTCGCTATACTAATCCACCACTAATCCACCTTGGGTTCTGGTGTAGCATGCTACTTGTCGGAAAGTGCTTCAACGCCTCGTATGGGGTAGTAAGCACTATATAAATACAATTACAGTTGTAAAAGCAGTTTTCTAGTTTTCAATTGCATTTGTTCAGGTTTGTAATTAACGTGTTCCTTTTTTTGCAGTCAGAAACCAATTTAAGTAAGGAAATGGAGTCTGTTATGAAGGATATAAAAAATACAACACAGAAGAAATACACTGATTACAGCAAGACCCTGGCTCTCCAGACAATGATTTTCTATTTATGTATTCTGTCGCAAGGTTGGTATCTTTACATTTCAGCGACTCCTTTTTTTCAAGACCTGATTTTTTAATTTTTTTTATCCGAATCCGATTTTAAATTGTTTGGTTTGAGGCAACTGTGCTAGCAAAGCATTATTTTGTGAAAGTAGCCAGAAAAATAAAGTACCATCCACTTGGAAACACATCATGAATAGCAGCATAGAGTAAGTGGTAGAATTAAAAAAATAAATGGGATGAATTGATGAATTTTACAGCACATTGTTCAAGGAATGTAGCCAGAAGGTACAACTTTTCTAGGCAGTTGTGAAAGGATACGTGCGATGTAATATGAAAAAACAGGAAGTTCTGTCTACTGAGGTTAACTTTTTTCAGGGTTGCTGGGATGTTTAGAAGTCATCCTCCCAAGAAAACACTGAAATTATGAAAACCTTGGCCAACATTGTGCATTTACAGCACAATTTTCAAATAAATTGACTTATAATCCATAGGTTTTACATCCATTACTGAAATATTCCTGGCCAGTCTGATCTTCTCGTGCAGGGTGAAGGGTTCACCCCACATCCCCAAGAAAACTTGATCAAGAATTGTGGAAAAATGGAGCATTTTTCAGTTTAGCTAGCACCTTTCCTTACTTCTACCCTCCATCTCCTTTGATATGCTGCCCCTTTTTTTCCAAGCTGATTTTTAGGTACATATTATAATTCATAATTTATTTGGGAAGGAGCAGGTTAGGCCTATAAAAAGTTAAACACAGATTATATCATCTCTATCAGTAGACAACAGTACCCACGATCTGCTTAGACTGATCTCGTAGGCTCTTACATGGGAGCCACCACACAGGTTGAGACAGGAGCGAAATCCATAAGGTTATGCTAAACGTATAGGCACTGACCTGAGACATAAATAGCTTTATCAATATAGAGATGGAAATAATTCTGCATGAACAATACAATAATAGCCTTAGTCGCAAGTTCCCATTGGCAAAAAAGAAATACTATCAACATTGTTTCCCCACTTCATCCTGACATATACTTTAAATATCTGCTCAAAATACAACATGAAAAAGCAATAATTTTGTTTCCAAATGTCAGCATGACATTTCTGTAAATCACACTCCTTTTATTCTCCAGTGCCACCTTTTCCTTTGGTGTAAATAAACAGAAGTTCCTCAATGGCAGGCAATTTGACGATTGTGCCATCGCCTTTTGCTCTCAATTCCCACACTTAATTCAAAAATGTAAAAATGATTCACTACCTTCTCTTCTAAATCTCGGTCTACTTCATTTATAGCCAGACAAAATCAACAATTTCCCTTTCGGTATGTATAGATAAAGCAAATCAATACCACTTCACAAAGTAACTTAATTTATAGCACCTGTCACTGCTAAGCAGGACAAACCTTTTAGATCGTGCTTCCCTTACTTCTTTTAGGCCGGTTTCTCAGACGATATATTTGTGAAACTCTGCACCATTTCCTCTAGTTCGCCTTTGGACAGTTGCTTGGTCAAAATTACAAAAATGCTTCCAACATCCATTTTGACTTTTATTCACCATATGCAATTTCTCTCTAACTTCACGCTCTGTACCAGAAGTTCCTTTCCTAAAAATAAAAAACGTCAGCAGACTTGAACAAATTGCTGGCCTATACCACTGTTACCTTTACCCAACAGAATTATTGAGAGCATTGCGAATCAGCAACTTACTTCGTTTATAGAAGAGTTGGATTTCTGTCCTAGTCTTGGCACAGAAAGTGTTTCAATATCTGCTGTCAATGACATTCGATAATACTTGATGCTGGCGTAGACACAGCCTCAGCATCTTGGATTTCCCACTGCCTTCAACATGGTATCTCAGATCATTCTACTTACCCGCTTAGCTAGCATTTGAGTCAGTCACAACCTTTCAGCAGTGTACTTCTTTTTTTTATTTTTTGGATGGTCGCTGTTAGACTTGGCATCTTTTAGCGTGTTTCCCCTTGTCTTTTTGCTTTCTGACCTCCCGGTTTTGACTCTGTTTTTGCTGGTTTAGTATCTCTGCGCACTTTCTCACTGCTGTTCAGTGTTAAAGTACAAGTGCTCCTGTTGTAAATTGTGTTCTGAATTGGTGTTTCCATGATTGGCATATTTGATTTACTATTAAGTCCCTAGTACAGTGCACTGAGAGTGCCAGGGCCTGTAAATCAAATGCCTGCAGCACTGATTGTGCCATCCACAGAAGTAACCCTGAATAGGTAATTCAGACCTGCCACTGCAGGGTCTGCGCGCAGTTTGTAACTGCCATGTCGACCTGGCAAGTGCACCCACTTGCCAGGCCCTAATCCTCCCTTTTCTTACATATGTCACCCCTAAGGTATGCCCAAGGCACCCCTGTGGGCAGGGTGCTGTGTATATTAAAGGTAGCACATGTACCGGTGTGTGCACCATGTCCTGGTAGTGAATTACAGTGCATTTCGTTTTTCACTATGGAAGGCTATCTGTCCCATAGGGTAGAATGGGATTTTTACTTATAACATCTTATAAGCATAACTTCCCATTGGGACAGGATTGGGAAGTGGAGTTTAGTATGCCTGGACTCAGAATGTAAAAATGCATCTTTTAGTAAAGATGATTTTTATGTTCTGTGTTTGAAAATACCACTTTTAGAAAGTAGGTATTTTCTTGCTTAGCCATTCTGTGTGCCTCTGCTGGGTTTGTGGAATGACTGTCTGGCTTTGGAGTGACAGGGGTTGGGGATGTGAATTCTCTTCAGACAGCCACTGGGAGTGTCGAGGTGTGTCCTGCCTTTCCTGGATGAGTCGGGCTGGGCTGAATGGACCTGGGCTGCATTTAGAGTAGTGGGAGGAGATTTCCTTGCACCTGAATGGGCCTGGTCTGCTGTGGACAATGCTGTCTCCACCTCCTGCCGGGAAGCTGGGCCAGAGAAGGCCAAACTGGTTTGGACTAAGCACAGACACTCTCTGCCTGAGGGAACAAAGGATTTGGAGTATAAATATTGGGGCCCAGAACTTTAGAACTCGCTGGAATCAAGGATCCTGGCAAGAAAAAGAGCTGGAAGAGCTGCCAGGAGGAGTACTGCCCCTTTGCTGTGTTGTTGCTTTGTTGGGTTGGCCTGCAGTTGCTGCTTCTGCCTTGGGCAGTGAAAGGACTGGACTGAACTTTCTTTACTTGTGCAGAGTATCTCCAACGGCTTGAAGTAGTAGAGCTTGCCTCCTGTTCTGAAGTCTCAGGAACTGCAAATACTTCACCAACCTCTGGGTACTGCTTCTGAAACCGCTATTTCAGTTGCCACAGAGAAGGGAAATGCAACCGACTCCCTCACCGAGTCCGTCGCTGGCTCTGTGTCCTGACGGCACCGTCCGCATCTTGCACCGCAACCCTGGTCTCACCGACGACCGCCGCTGCCAAGCCGCTGCTTGCACCGTGACCTGTGGGCACCGCACTCCGCACCGCCTCGCTTCACTTCGCCATCCTGGTCTCACCGACGCCGTCGCTGCTGCTGATTTCGACACCCATGACCGCATTGTGGCTGGGGGCACCACTCATAAGTTTCATGACGCACCGCCTCGTCCCACACAGCCGTCTGGGCCGACCGACGCCAGCTCCCGCTAACCGGCTCTGTCGCTTGCACCGCAACCTGCCTGCACCCCATCAAGCACCGCATCGCCCTGCACCCTAAGCCTTGGTCTCACCAATGCCGTCTGGACAATCGTCACCGAGCCGCTGCCTGCACCGCATCGTGAGGGCACCGCACCCTGCACCGCTTCCAGTTTGGAACGCAACCGCAATGGTTGCCACGACTGGCTTGCACCAACGTGCCCGCCGCAACGAGAAAGGTACTGTTCACTTGTCTGTCCACGCTTCCGCTGGCCCGTACCGACGCGGTCGGCTGGAACTGTTACTCTGTTGTTTTCAGCATCGCGGTAGCCCCGGACGGAGCTACCGACTTGTAGGAACTGTGTTTTTGAAATATTTCTGCAATTTTAAGGATATATTTTTTTTTATAAACTCTTTTTATTGCAACGTGCTAGACAATTTGACATTACAAAATGTGTACAAATCTTCAAATCATGCTTTACATTTTTGTTACTTTTAGTGCCAGAGGATGCAAAGCTCAGATCAACATTATCGGTTGTTCTCTCTCACTGAGGCCCCTACCCCTCCCCCCACAGCCCGCGGAAAGCCCTCCAGGACCCCCAAATCTTCTCCCATTTCTTAGGGCACCCTCTGCTTCTATGTATTGTGCGTTTAGCTTGGTGGCACCAATCTAGGTCCTATTCCCAGTCTGCGACTTTTGGGGGACCAGCACTTCCCCAGTGCTTTGCGACATTATGTTTAGCAACAACTGCGGCCAGTATTAACCAGAGTCTCGTATATCTCGGCCAATCTTCCTCACCTGATATCAACAACAGGAACCACTTGGGATCCACCGGGACCTCGACTCCCACCACACTGGCCAATTGTCTACCTATTTCAAGCCAGTATTGTCGTATCACCGGGCAGTCTCAGAGCAGGTGAAAAAAGGCTCCCTCCTGCCCACACCCCCTCTGACAAAGTCCGTTCTCCGTTCGCCCCATACGATGTAGCACTGTTCTAGGGTAGTACTCCCGGTGCAGGATCTTTAGCTGAACCAACCTGAATCTGCAGCGTATTGCCACCTCCCTCGGGCCCTGGATGGCGTCCCTACATTCCTCGTCTTCTAGGTGTCCTGGGTCACCCTCCCAAGAGATCTTTAATGCTCCTAGGGTGTCGGGGGCATTGTTCAGTATTTTCCTATATATCAATGATATTGCCTTTTCTGGCAAAGGGTCAGTCAATAGCCGGTCTTCTAGGGGGGACTCTTCTCCAGAATCACACCCTCACAGATGTAGTTTTTGAGGGCGTGCCCCAGTTGGAGATATTTCAACCACTCCCCTTGCCCCATTTCATACTCTCGCTGCAGTGAGGCGAAGGTAATGTAAGCCTGTCCCCTCCATACCTCTCCCAGATTGTCTAACCCCAGTATTTTCCATCCCCAAAGCAGGGATCCCAGTTCAGATTCATTTCTTTGGAAGAAGGCATTGGGAACCTCCTTTAGAGCATTTTGTGTGGCGTATAATAAGCGAGGGAGCGACATCATCTTAAATAAGGCTGCGCGGCCCATCAATGTAAGGGGAAGGGACCGCCAGCGGCCAGCGTCTCTCATAAATCTGTTCAATTGTACTTCTATGTTTCTATGGTAGAACTCCTGAGGATTCCTGGTAATGTATATCCCTAAATATTTGAAGCACTGCAGCTCAATTTGTACCTTGCATCTAGATGTTAATGTAGGTATTCCTCCTGCTAGCGGGAACAACAAGGATTTATCCCAGTTGTTGCGGTAACCAGAATAATCACCATATATACTGAAAATCTGCAACACTCTGTCAATAGACTGCTTCGGTCTTGTTACATATAACAGGATATCGTCTGCATATAGGGATATGTGTTCTTCCCAATCTCCCTCCACTGGGATACTCCATATCAAAGGATCCTGACGCACCCACGCCGTCAGTGGTTCTAAGGCTAAGGCGAACAACAAGGGGGACAATGGGCAGCCCTGTCTAGTCCCTTTTTGAAGCGCAAAGATACTGGATACCGTAGCATTGACCCGTACTCTCGCCAGCGGATCGCAATAGAGAAGCTTCACCCAACCTATGAATTTAGGTCTGAAGCTCATTCGGTCCAGCACGGCAAATGGATAGTTCCACTCAACACTATCAAAGGCCATTCTGGCATCCAGGGACAGAAGGGCCGCTTGGTCCGCTGCACCCACAGCGGTTATGTGGAGGACCCCAAATAGTCGGTGTATATTAAGTCGCGTACTTCAATGCGACATAAATCCTGATTGGTCCGGGTGTGAGAAGTTGGCCTGGTATATGCTGTTCACTAATTAAAGTGGACACCTTGCACCAGAACAATTCGACTCTTATGGTAGATAGGTTTAAGACAACCTTTATAGAAAGCTATCCTAGTGGTAGCTGTGGAGAGCAGCCTTCAGGCTAAGTCTTGAAGGAATGTAAAGCAGCTTGTTTTACCACACAATCTCTTGAATCACCAAATGAAAAGACACCACACAGGTGTATATATATCAAATATATATGTATTTATTAATAAACACTCTCTACTAATCTCTTTATGAGATTAGAGGATAGGAACATATGTACAAGTCAAATATTATCAGGATAAGTTTAGCACAATTGAATATTACAATCTTAGTTTGCTAGACCTAGGTCTAGGGCATCTAGAATCGAGGGATCCCCAAGAACCAACCCAGGTAGTTGTAGGAGACCCACAGGGGACGGACGCGGTGACCTTGCACCGATGCGAATCCTGTACGAGTCTATGCACTCAGACGCGATTGAGATATCAATGTTCAAGGTCCCTTGCGTGTTCGAGGCGAACACACCGATCGGACTCGGTACGAGTCGAAGGATACGGTCTACAGATAGGATTTGCAAGGGAGTCGGACGCGGTGTGTCTAACACAGACGCGAACCAGGTACGAGTCAGTGCGAGAATCGCACGGGGAAAGTAAGAGTTTTAGGATACTTCTGGTGAACCTACAAGCAAGTCACTTACAGGGTAAGTGGTTCGAGGGCCCACACCTACAGGAGCACCGTAGTGCTGGAGTTACCTCACCCAGGGAAGCCGGGTGCACAGGTGTCCTTTGGTGTCGGGTCGCGGCGTCGTTTTCAATGGCGAACAAAGAAGACTTGCTGCTTGTGATGGTGTGAAGAAGTGTCCGGTGGAATCCAAGCCTGGATTCGGTGGAAGGATGACCTGAAAGCAGAGGGGACAGTGTTCAAAGTCACTTGGCAGTGACTCGGGGCAAGGAAGATGAATGCCCACCGTCGTCGCAGGGTTCAGGTCGTTCAAGGTTGCCTTGACTCTTCAGCCACGAGGTCCAGGAGGCGTCGACGACGACCAGGAGCTGGATTCGACGTGTCCCACGATGTCTGCGGCTTACTGCGGTGTCGGCAACTCGATCGGAGCCAACAAGCCTTGGTAACAGCAAGTCTCGGGGAAAGTGTGAAGAGGCAATGGCGCAGACCAGCAAGGTCTGTGGAACTCACCCAGCGAGGGTAAGTCAGGGCAGGCCTGGAGCAACCAGGGGAGCCCTTTGGTTTCTTTGGAAAGTCTTCTGGGGACCCACAAGCCGGCTGGCAAGGGATCGCGAAGTCGCCTCGGGAGGATTCTCTCACAGGGGCCCACGGTCACTCGGGACGTGGTAGGCCTCTGATCTTAGGAGGGATTCCTGCTGGAGGCTGGGACCACACGTGGTCCAAAGCACAAGTTCGTGGAACGTTGTGAGGGGTTGCACTCGACAATAGTGCACGGTACCCAGGGGTCGCGGTTCCTCGTTACTCTTGGGGTCCACTGGCCTCCGCTTCGCTGGGGACTCACGATGGCCTTTGAGAAGTCAGGAAATCCACTTCTTGGGCTGTAGGGACTTCGGACTCCGGCGGGAGCGGCGTAGTTTGCGACCGTCGTTTGTAGTTTTTGGTGCCTGCCAAGCAGGGAGTCACTCCTTGACTCCAAGGAGATTCTTCAGTCTTCCAAAGGTAGTGGAACGTCGAAGGTCCGGGATTCTTCTTGTAGAGCGTCGTCCAGGAAATCTAGGGTGCAATGCACAGGTTCCCCCTCTTATACTAAAAGAAAGGGAGGGACTAGCTCTATGACCCTACCTATGGGAGGGTCAGGGGAGTGGGTGGCTACACCCACTTCCCTTTGTCCAGTTTCGCGCCAGAGCAGGGACAGGTAGCCCCTGAGCCGGTTTGAACTGGCATATGCACAGAGGAGCCTTCTGCTCCCCCAGTGCAGGACTTCAAAGCACTCTAGGAGTGCACCCACCCAGCCCCAATACACTAAACCCTGTCTGGGAGGTGGTCACACCCCCTTGGGACAGGATATCTATTGTTGGGCTTCCTCCACTGCGAGTGTTGGTCATCAGCAGGAGGGCAGCCCAGTGTCTGTGACTGGTGGCATCCATTTTGTGATGCCAGGGCTCTGCAGGATTCTACCGCGTTTCCACAGTAGGTACATGTCTATCCCTCTAGAAGGGTGGAATGCTACCCCGCCGCCAGGACTGGCGGGGGGTAGTATTCCAAGATGTTTGAAACCAAACACGACATGTTTCGATGCAGCCATTCCAAAGTTAGCATTTTACCGCGAGGATATAATGCACTTAAAAGTATATGGTTTAACCGCATCCACAAACAGCACCAGAGAATGGACTCTGAGAGCTGCAGAGGGGCCCTGCTCAGGCAGAGGCACCTCCTCACATAGAAGCCAAGCACCCTGCCCTCAGGATTGATAGGGCCTGCCTTAGGGGTGACTGATAGGGTTATATGTGTGTGTAGGAGAGATATAGGAAGCCTATATCTCAGTGAGGGGTGCTAGCACTTCCTCACTCAGGCTGCAGTAGCAGGCCTGTGGTGTCAGATTTAGTCTGCTTCCCAGGGGTGGCATAATACATGCTTCAGCCCCTGGTAGGCCTGTGAAGTACCTATGCCCTTGGTACCTAAGGTACCATATACTAGGGACTCATAAGGTACCACAGTATCCAATCACTAGTGCACCTAGAGTGCACTCCAAATCGTTTAGAGAGAACATAGAGGCTGGGGCCCTGATTAGCAGGGTCCCAGCCAGACTATAGCCAGAAACCAGTGAAAACGTCAGAAAAAAAGTGGGGGCAACATAAGAGGCAGATCCTACTCTCCTACACAACCCCTCCCCCAAACGCAGGGACACTAAACTAACCTTGACCAGTTGAGTCTTCGTGTTCAAAGTGGAAATACCTTGAGAGTCCATCTGCATTGGCATGTTGGGTCCCAGGTCTATGTTCCACTGTATAGTCCATCCCCTGTAGGGAAATGGACCACCTCAAAAGTTTTGGGTTTTCTCCTTTCATTTGTTTAAGCCATAGGAGGGGCTTGTGGTCGGTCTGAACTATGAAGTGAGTACCAAACAAGTATGGCCTCAGCTTCTTCAGGGCCCATACCACAGCAAAGGCCTCCTCTCTATAGCTGACCAACGTTTCTCTCTAGGGGTCAGCCTTCTGCTAATAAAAGCTACTGGCTGGTCTTGACCTTCATCATTCAGTTGAGACAGTACAGCTCCCACACCCAGCTCAGAAGCATCTGTTTGGACAATGAACTTTTGGTGTAGTCTGGACTCTGTAAGATGGGGGCAGTGCACATGGCCTGCTTTAGGTCTTCAAATGCCTTTTGACAGCTAGCTGTCCACTGAACCTTTTTTGGCATTTTCTTTGAGGTCAGATCATTCAAGGGGGTCACTATAGATCCATATCCCTTGACAAACCTCCTATAGTACCCAGATAGGCCTAAGAAGGCTCTCACCTGTGTCTGGGTGGTTGGAGCAACCCATTCCATTATGGTCTGGATCTTGCTCTGTAAAGGCTGAACCTGGCCTCCACCTACAAGGTGGCCCAGGTACACAACCTGACTCTGCCCTATCTGGCACTTAGTGGCCTTGCTAGTGAGGCCTGCCTTTTGCAGGGCCTCCAAAACATTCCGGAGGTGGACCAGGTGATCCTGCCAGGAGGAACTAAAGACAGCAATATCATCTAGATAAGCTGAGCAATAAGTTTCCATCCCTGTCAGAACTTTATTCACCAACCTCTGAAAAGTGGCAGGTGCATTTTTCAATCCAAAGGGCATCACCACAAAGTGGTAGTGCCCAACAGGGGTCGAAAATGCTGTCTTGGCTTTTGCATCATCAGCTAATCTGATCTGCCAGTAGCCAGCTGTTAGGTCAAACGTGCTTAGATACTTGGCTGAGGCCAAAGTATCAATCAGCTCATCTGCCCTTGGTATGGGATAGGCATCAGTCCTAGTGACTGCATTGAGGCCTCTGTAGTCTACACAAAACCTCATTTCTTTCTTACCACCCTGGGTATGAGGCTTGGTACCAGGACTACTGGACTAGCCCAAGGCCTATCTGAAGGCTCAATTACACCTAGCTCCAACATTTTCTGGACTTCAGTCCTGATACAGTCCCTGACATGGTCAGGTTGCCTGTAGATTTTATTCTTGACAGGCAGACTGTCTCCAGTGTCCACCTCGTGGGTGCACCAGGAAGTCTGACTAGGGGTCAGGCTAAACATATGTCTAAACTGTTGCAGAACTTGTCTGCACTCAGTTTGCTGATGGTCAGTGAGGCTGCTTGCCAAAGCAACACCATCTACTGACCCATCATCAGGGTTCTGAGAGAGCAGGTCGGGAGAGGGTCACTCTCCTCCTCCTGGTCCTCATCAGTTGCCATGAGCAAGCCCATGTCAGCCCTGTCAACATATGGCTTTAATCTGTTGACATGGAGCACCCTCAGGGGTCTCCTGGGAGTTCCAAGATTCACCAGATAGGTGACTTCTCCCTTCTGTTCAACTATTGTATGGGGGCCACTCCACTTGTCCTGGAGGGCTGCTGGGGCCACAGGCTCCAACACCCACACTTTCTGTCCTGGCTGGTATACAGTCAGTACAGCCTTTTGGTCATGCCAAGCTTTTTGTAATTCTTGGCTGGCCTCTAGGTTTTTGGTTGCCTTTTTCATGTACTCTGCCATCCGGGAGCGGAGACCAAGTACACAGTCCATCACATCTTGTTTGGGTGGCTTGAGAGGTAACTCCCAGCCCTCTTTTACCAAACACAGTGGACCTCTCACAGGATGCCCAAACAGAAGCTCAAATGGGCTGTAGCCAACCCCCTTCTGTGGAACCTCTCTGTAGGCAAACAACAGGCAAGGAAGAAGAAGGTCCCATTTCCGCCTAAGCTTCTCTGGGAGTCCTTTAATCATTCCTTTCAAGGTTTTGTTGAAGCGTTCAACTAAACCATTGCATTGTGGGTGATAGGGGGTGGTGAACTTGTAAGTTACACCACACTCCTTCCACATTGCTTTTAGATAATCTGACATGAAGTTGGTACCTCTGTCAGAAATGACCTCCTTTGGAAAACCCACTCTGGAGAAGACTCCAATGAGGGCTCTTGCCACCACAGGGGCTGTGGTGGTCCTCCGGGGAATTGCTTCTGGGTACCTGGTGGCATGATCCACTACCACCAGGATAAACCTGTGCCCAGATGCAGTTTGAGGGTCAAGGGGACCAACAATGTCAATCCCTACCCTTTCAAAGGGTACCCCCACCACCGGTAGTGGTATCAGGGGGCCTTTGTTGTGCCACCTGCCTTACCACTGGCTTGGCAAGTGACACAGGAGCGACAAAACTCCTTTGTGTCCTCTGACATATGTGGCCAATGAAAATGTGGAACAAGCCTGTCCCAGGTCTTGTTTTGGCCCAAGTGTCCTGCTAAAGGGATATCATGTGCTAAGGTCAAGAGGAACCCCTAAACTTCTGAGGTATTACCAACCTCCTGGTGGCTCCAGGGGCTGGGTCTCTACCTTCAGAATATAGGAGTCCCTCATCCCAATAAACTTTATGGGACCCACTAGCACTCCCAGCAGCCTCAGCAGCAGCCTGCTGTCTGAGGGGTTCAAGAGAGGGGCAGCACTGTTGCTCCTTCCTCAGATCTTCCCTAGAAGGGCCCCCTGCCCCCAAGAACTCAACCTGATCAGGCTCAAGTCCCTCTGGGGCAGTTCCTTCTTCAGGATCTGCTTCACCTCCCTCTGGGGGTGAATCCGTGATCTGAGACAGAGGGGAAGGCACTGCCTTTACCCTACTGCTCCTCCTCTTGGGAAGCATATGGTCCATTGTTCCAGGATCCAGAGCTGGTTCAGTGTCATGCATTCTTGCTTGTGACCAAGTCACAGCAAATACCTCTGCAGGGATGCCCAACATCTCAGCATGAGTCCACAACTCTACTTCAGACCAGGCTGAAGTCTCTAGATCATTGCCCAATAGACATTCGACAGGGAGGTCTGCACTGACTACAACCTTCTTGAGGCCAGTTACCCCGCCCCAGGAGAAATTCACAACTGCCAGACTATGGTTGGTCTTGGTGTTGCTTGCATTGGTCACCTGGTACATTTCGCCCAGGATGATCTGTCCAGGGTCCACAAGATCCTCTGCCACCATGGTGACACTAGCACCTGTGTCCCTAAATGCCAAAGCCTGTTTGCCATTTATTACAGGCTGCTGTTTGTATTTGCCCAGATTACTGGGACTCACTAGGAAGGACATATTAAGGTCTCCCTCACAAATCAGCATTGCCTGAGTGGGCACTCTGACTAGGTCAGAGTCCACTTCAGAACCCAGGGTCAACCCTACTAAACCATTAGTCTGTGTACCACCTCCACCAGTAGCTGAACTAAGGGGAACAGTTGCCTTAGGGGCAGGAGTGGTGGTGGTTTGGTCTTTGGACTTGTTACAGTCAGAAGTCCAGTGCCCTTTCTGTTTACAGAATTTGCACCAAGGCTTCTTTTGGCCTTTTCCCTTGTTGGACTGTGACCCCCCCACCAGATGCAGATTTTTGGGGCCCTTGTGAAGACTTCTGGTCTTTTGACTTATCCCCACCTTTCTCAGAGCCCTTAGGATCTTGCTGCTTGGTGTCACCCCCTTGGTTCTGGGGTTTCTGCCTCACCCTGGTTCTGACCCACTTGTCTGCCTTCTTTCCCAATTCTTGGGGAGAGGTCAGATCCGAGTCCACCAGGTATTGATGCAACAACTGGTTCTGGCAATTATTAAGGATCTGTTCTCTCATCATCAGATTATACAATCCCTTGAAATCAGTAACCCTACTGCCAACCAGCCAACCCTCCAGAGCCTTGGTTGCACAATCAACAAAGTCAGTCCAGTCCTGAGTCTGTGCCTTCTGGGTGTCTCTGAACTTTAACCTGTACTGTTCAGTGGTTAAGCCAAACCCATCTATCAGTGCACTCTTCAGGACTTCATAATCATCAGCATCCTCTTCTCTAACAGTGAGGAGGTTGTCTCTACCTTTATCTGAAAAGGAGAGCCACAAGATTGCTGCCCACTGCTTCTGGGGGACCTGCTGTACTCGACAGGCCCTCTCCATAGCAGTTATCCACTTGTGGATATCATCCCCACTCTGGTAGGGAGGAACAACCTTGCTCAGGTTCCTATGGTCTGGGATAGATTCCCTGCCACTAGGGACACTGTTGCTGCCACCAAGGGGTTCTAACCCCTCTCGTCGAGAAGTTCTCTGGATCTCCAGGGCTTCTCTATCCAGTGCCAACTGCTTGGTTCTGAGGGCAACTCTTGCTTCCTCATACTGCAGCAGTTTGCACATTCTTTCAGAGGAGGTCTCTCTTATAGGAAAGTATGAGTTCCTCTGGTGGACAAATTCTCTGCCAGAGTGATAAGAGTGCTCAGATTCCCTGGAAGGGGACCTATGCCTCTCATCAACTCTGTCAGTTCTCTTAGGGAGAATTCCTCTGTCCTTTTCAGGCCCCTTGAGGCCTGGCCCTTCAATCACAGAGTCCTGGTCATTCGGATTTTCATCGTCTGACCCAGATACTGTAATTGACCCACCCACTGATTCAGACCCATTGGCTCCTAGAGCCAATCTAAGATCATCTGCTGTCAGCAGATCTATCAGGTGCAGGGTTGAGGGACTCTGTCCTAGTCTCAGGTGTCTTTCAACACACATGGCTCTCAAGTCAGAGAAAGCCATGTCCTTGTACTGAGGCTGAGTGGATCCACTGGTTCCACCCTTTAAGGACATTCTAGTGTTGTGCAGTGTTGTACTACCTACACTAGTTTGTGGCCTACTGATCCTAGCTTGAGCTGTAGAAAGGGTGTGCTATCCCTTGGCACACAGCTCTAAGTTCAGTAGAACTTATCGATACTAAGCTTGACTTTATATGTACCTTAAGTACCTATAGTAGTTTTCAGTTAGTAATTCAAATAGAGATTTTCTGGAAAAACAATAGCAAGCTGGAATCCCACACGCTGCCCACCAATGTGAGAAGTTGGCCTGGTATATGCTGTTCACTAATTAAAGTGGACACCATGCACCAGAACAATTCGACTCTTATGGTAGACAGGTTTAAGACAACCTTTATAGAAAGATATCCTAGTGGTAGCTGTGGAGAGCAGCCTTCAGGCTAAGTCTTGAAGGAATGTAAAGCAGCTTGTTTTACCACACAATCTCTTGAATCACCAAATGAAAAGACACCACACAGGTATATATCTGTATTTATTAATAAACACTCTCTACTAATCTCTTTATGAGATTAGAGGATAGGAACATATGTACAAGTCAAATATTTATCAGGATAAGTTTAGCACAATTGAATATTACAATCTTAGTTTGCTAGACCTAGGTCTAGGGCATCTAGAATCGAGGGACCCCCAAGAACCACCCCAGGTAGTTGTAGGAGACCCACAGGGGACGGACGCGGTGACCTGGCACCGATGCGAATCCTGTACGAGTCTATGCACTCAGACGCGATTGAAATATCAATGTTCAAGGTCCCTTGTGTGTTCGAGGCGAACACACCGATCGGACTCGGTACGAGTCGAAGGATACGGTCTACAGATAGGATTTGCAAGGGAGTCGGACGCGGTGTGTCTAACACAGACGCGAACCAGGTACGAGTCAGTGCGAGAATCGCACGGGGAAAGTAAGAGTTTTAGGATACTTCTGGTGAACCTACAAGCAAGTCACTTACAGGGTAAGTGGTTCGAGGGCCCACACCTACAGGAGCACCGTAGTGCTGGAGTTACCTCACCCAGGGAAGCCGGGTGCACAGGTGTCCTTTGGTGTCGGGACGCGGCGTCGTTTTCAATGGCGAACAAAGAAGACTTGCTGCTTGTGATGGTGTGAAGAAGTGTCCGGTGGAATCCAAGCCTGGATTCGGTGGAAGGATGACCTGAAAGCAGAGGGGACAGTGTTCAAAGTCACTTGGCAGTGACTCGGGGCAAGGAAGATGAATGCCCACCATCGTCGCAGGGTTCAGGTCGTTCAAGGTTGCCTTGACTCTTCAGCCACGAGGTCCAGGAGGCGTCGACGACGACCAGGAGCTGGATTCGACGTGTCCCACGATGTCTGCAGCTTACTGCGGTGTCGGCAACTCGATCGGAGCCAACAAGCCTTGGTAACAGCAAGTCTCGGGGAAAGTGTGAAGAGGCAATGGCGCAGACCAGCAAGGTCTGTGGAACTCACCCAGCGAGGGTAAGTCAGGGCAGGCCTGGAGCAACCAGGGGAGCCCTTTGGTTTCTTTGGAAAGTCTTCTGGGGACCCACAAGCCGGCTAGCAAGGGATCGCGAAGATGCCTCGGGAGGATTCTCTCACAGGGGCCCACGGTCACTCGGGACGTGGTAGGCCTCTGATCTTAGGAGGGATTCCTGCTGGAGGCTGGGACCACACGTGGTCCAAAGCACAAGTTCGTGGAACGTTGTGAGGGGTTGCACTCGACAATAGTGCACGGTACCCAGGGGTCGCGGTTCCTCGTTACTCTTGGGGTCCACTGGCCTCAGCTTCGCTGGGGACTCACGATGGCCTTTGAGAAGTCAGGAAATCCACTTCTTGGGCTGCAGGGACTTCGGACTCCGGCGGGAGCGACGTAGTTTGCGACCGTCGTTTGTAGTTTTTGGTGCCTGCCAAGCAGGGAGTCACTCCTTGACTCCAAGGGAGATTCTTCAGTCTTCCAAAGGTAGTGGAACGTCGAAGGTCCGGGATTCTTCTTGTAGAGCGTCGTCCAGGGAAATCTAGGGTGCAATGCACAGGTTCCCCCTCTTATACTAAAAGAAAGGGAGGGACTAGCTCTATGACCCTACCTATGGGAGGGTCAGGGGAGTGGGTGGCTACACCCACTTCCCTTTGTCCAGTTTCGCGCCAGAGCAGGGACAGGTAGCCCCTGAGCCGGTTTGAACTGGCATATGCACAGAGGAGCCTTCTGCTCCCCAGTGCAGGACTTCAAAGCACTCTAAGAGTGCACCCACCCAGCCCCAATACACTAAGCCCTGTCTGGGAGGTGGTCACACCCCCTTGGGACAGGATATCTATTGTTGGGCTTCCTCCACTGCGAGTGTTGGTCATCAGCAGGAGGGCAGCCCAGTGTCTGTGACTGGTGGCATCCATTTTGTGATGCCAGGGCTCTGCAGGATTCTACCGCGTTTCCACAGTAGGTACATGTCTATCCCTCTAGAAGGGTGGAATGCTACCCCCACCGCCAGGACTGGCGGGGGGTAGTATTCCAAGATGTTTGACACCAAACACGACATGTTTCGATGCAGCCATTCCAAAGTTAGCATTTTACCGCGAGGATATAATGCACTTAAAAGTATATGGTTTAACCGCATCCACAAACAGCACCAGAGAATGGACTCTGAGAGCTGCAGAGGGGCCCTGCTCAGGCAGAGGCACCCCCTCACATAGAAGCCAAGCACCCTGCCCTCAGGATTGATAGGGCCTGCCTTAGGGGTGACTGATAGGGTTATATGTGTGTGTAGGAGAGATATAGGAAGCCTATATCTCAGTGAGGGGTGCTAGCACTTCCTCACTCAGGCTGCAGTAGCAGGCCTGTGGTGTCAGATTTAGTCTGCTTCCCAGGGGTGGCATAATACATGCTTCAGCCCCTGGTAGGCCTGTGAAGTACCTATGCCCTTGGTACCTAAGGTACCATATACTAGGGACTTATAAGGTACCACAGTATCCAATCACTAGTGCACCTAGAGTGCACTCCAAATCGTTTAGAGAGAACAGAGAGGCTGGGGCCCTGATTAGCAGGGGCCCAGCCAGACTATAGCCAGAAACCAGTGTAAACATCAGAAAAAAAGTGAGGGCAACATAAGAGGCAGATCCTACTCTCCTACACCGGGTGTACGAGGGAGGCAATGACTTTGCACAGACGCAAAGAGAGAGCTTTGGCCCGCACTTTGGCCTTGTGGTTAAGTAAGGATATTGGTCTGTACGACCCGCAGTCCTGAGGGGGTTTACCCTCCTTTTAGAATTACAACAATCACAGCTGTTCTTAGAACGGGGGGAGAACCCTTTCTTCTTTGGCTCCATTATACATTCTGAGCAGGTGTTCCGCCGTTATATCCAGCATGCGTTTAAATAATTCTGCAGGTAGCCCGTTAGGCCCTACCGCTTTACCCGATTGAAGTGCGCGGGTTGCAGTTTTTATCTCCTCCACTATGAGGTCACCCTCTAGTATATTTCTCTCCGCTATTGACAATTTTGGTATCTTCACGTCTCTGAGGAACTCTACGCAGTCCGCCTCCGACTTCTCAGATGCGGAGGAGTAGAGCACCTCATAGTAAGCGAACGCCTCCGCTATTTCTTTACCCGTCTCATGTCTGCGACCTGTGCCGTCTGTCACTCCTGGAACCCACCTGGTTTCTGTCTTTTTCAAATCAAGCCATGCTAGGAGCCTGCTTGCTTTGTACCCTACTTCAAATAACCTATGCTGAGTGGCCAGCACATATGCTCTGGCGCTCTCTTCCATTAAGTCCCGAAGCTCTCTCTGACGAAGTTTCAGCCGGTGCTGCACCTCCGGGTCCGGCACCCCACCCTCTACAATCTGCGTCTCCAATGTTAAGATGTCCGACTCCAAGGTCTGGCCCCGAAGCCATTTTTCTTTCCTTAGTGCTCCAATTTGGGTTTGGGCCTGGCCCCTAATCACTGTTTTAAATGCTTCCCAGATCGTCAACTCTGATGCCACGGAACTCACATTGTCCTGGAAATACTGTTTTGCCCCTACCCTAATCGCGGCCTTAAATTTTGGGTCCTTGAGATACCAGGGGTCTATTTTGGGGGGGCAAAGAGTGGTCCCTACGGGGTCCCTCTAGGACAACCTCTACCGACGAATGGTCCGATACCCCTCTCGCGATATGAGCAGCTCTGTGGAACCCACCCAGGCCCTGGGCCTGCGTCACCATGTAGTCTATTCTAGCTAGGCTTCCATTCGCCGCTGAAATATGCGTGAACTGTTTAATGCGGGGGTGTTGGTTGTTGGTGTCTCCAGATGTCACTCAGGCCCATCGCCTGGAGGAAATCCCCAATTGGGCCTGGCTTACGTCCTGTCGTTCCACCCCCCATAGAGTCCATCTCAGTCGTGACTATATCGTTCATGTCTCCTCCCAGTATCAGCCGGCCCTCTGGAAACTCCAATAATTGTGGGCCCAGCACATCTAGGGTGGCCGCCTGTAATCCCCGTGGGGCGTTCACTGATCATATGTTTAAGGTTTGTCCCTCCCACTGGCCACTTATCGCAATAAATCTCCCCAACGGGTCAGTCCATGTTTTATACCGGATAAGGGGGAGCGCTGTCTTATACAATATTCCAACTCCCCTTGATCCAGTCGTGTACCCAGCATGTGCCAGTAGCTCATATCCCAGCCTGTTTAATGCCCTACACTGATTTCCCCGGAGGTGCGTCTCCTGCAGCAGGACTGTCAGGCACGTGTTTTTTAATAAACTTTAACACTACTGTCCATTTCAGCCCATTGTTAAGCCCATTTACGTTCCAGGACCAAACCCTTAGTGATTTAACGGATGTGTCAGATATTGCCATTATGCCAGTCTAACTGCCCCCCTCTCTTCATCCCCTCTATCGACAGCCATTCTAATCGAAGGTTAGTCCCATTCCAAATGTGATGTATGTGTCCTGGTTCCCCCCGAGCACTTAACCTGACCGTTGAAAATGTGGTTGTAACCCAAAAACTCCCTCAACTCATAGCCCCCCACCCCCCTCCCTGCTACCCTGCTACGCTGGTGGTGCATGCCCCAACTTGCCAACCCGCAGCAAGCCTGTCGCCCTAAACTTAACATAGGTTAAACACTATGGGGTGCGTCAGCCACTTTTGAGTCCCGACTAATACAGTTATTCCTTTTTTACCCCCCAATGCATATCATTATGTAATGCAATCCCTGATTATTTAGCCACTTTCCTACATTTGGGCGGTAACTGTGTTGTTCCCCTTCTTGGTATTCAGCTTACGGTTGCAGTCACTTGTATAGTTCCTTGCGTCAGATCCGCATATATTTGGAGCCTCAGTGTCCTCCAGTTGCGCCCTCACCCACTGCGTCCAGTTCTATGGCAGGTGTCTCCTCCGTTCCACATTGTTTTGACTAGTCGCTGACCTTCTGGCTTCTGTCTGGATCCGCTCTGCCCGGCCTTGTTCCTTTGACGTTGCTCTTGTTAGTTCGTCTTCCCTCCAGCCACTCCCATGCCTCGTCTGGAGAGGTGAACTGCCAGGTCTTCCCCTCTATCATTATCTTAAGCTTAGCAGGGAAGAGCATCATATGTTTGATTTCCTGTTCTCGAAGTTCTCTCTTCACTGCCTCAAAACTTGCACCTGAAGCGTGAAGTCGGGGAAGAATCGGATTTGGGTGTTCTCAAAGCGGATATCCCCTTTTGCTCTGGCCGCCTGCAAGATAGCGTCCCTGTCACGGTAATTGAAGATCCTAGCAATTATTGTCCTTGGCTGGGCCCCTGGTCTGGGAGGAGGCAGCGGGGCCCGATGCGCTCTTTCAATCGCAAAAAACTTGGACAGTCCCCTAGGTTGTATCGTGTTGAAAATGAAGTCCTCCAGGAATAGGTCCACACTTGGGCCCTCCGCTCCCTCAGGGGACCCCCACCACCATAATATTGTTACGTCTGGACCGTCCTTCCTGATCCTCAAGCCTGGCAGCCATTGTCGCTGTCTTTTCTGTGAGTGTTTGTACTTGTGCCTCTAGGCGCTTAGTCGTAGACTGGAGTTGGGAGACGTTCGTCTCTGCTGACTTTACTTTGTCTCTTAATTTTGAAAGGTCTGACCTGATCAGGTTGACCTCAATTGTTACTGCGTCAATCTTAGGTTCCAGTGAACCCTTCAGATCCTTTATGGCTTCCATTATGGCCCCCATGGAGGGTTCCGCTGTCTCCTCCTCTCCGTCTCCCTGTGCCGGTTTGGTTATTGCATAATTGTCCATCTTATATGATTGCGTTGTCCCCGGTCCTTTTGGTTTCACCATTGCGCCATTGTTAGTGTCTTTCAAAGTGTTCCACCCGTTGAGTAGTATGTCGCGGGGCAGTCGTAATATGCCCGTGGAAGGCAGGGCAGAGAAGTTAGTGATCTTCGTTACGTCTCATGCGGATCTAGCCACCGCTCTCTTTATGGTGGCCCTGGCATACTCCATTAGCCGTTAACTTGGGAGTCCCACTGCCCTTGAGTTCAGAAAAAAAGGGGGGGGGAAGGTAACGAACCAACCCTCTGCAATCTCCGGGTTCCTCCCCCCCCCCCCCCAATTGTGCCTCTCATTGACTGGCAGTGTTTGACCACAGATGTAATCGGCGACGGGCCTTATCTTCCCCTGGGCAGTTGATTCTCCACACTGGTGTGCCACCTATATCCTCTCAGGCCCTTCATGTGCCACCACCGCATAACACTCACACTTCTTTGTACTCCGTCCTTAAACTGCCAAGGAGGGGAGGCAGTCTGTCTTCTTGTGTCTGGAGCCCAGCCCCCACAGCCCAGAAGCCGCTTCTTGCGTGGCCTCGGCGTGTGCGGTGGACTACCAGCCATCTCCCCAGTTCTCAATTTCCGCCCGCTGTGGTACTGGCAGACATCCCTGGCTCGATCGCTGCTTCCGAGACCGTGTCTCTGCCGCTCCGGCCCACCTGCGTCACAGCTCCTCACTTCACCTGCCGGGTGTCCAGGGACGGGTGCATGTTTGTTGGGCTGCTCCTTGTTTCACTGGCCGCTGTAACAGCTGGGGGCTACATCGACATTTCCTCCGTCTTTCTCTGCTTCCTTTCGCCCCGGAGTCCATTCTGGCGCTGCATCACTACAACCGGCCTGCCGCCATGGCGTCCGCGGTTCCTCCCGTCGACTTCTTCCGACTATTCTCGCGCCGTTTCGCCTGGCTCTTTCTCTGTTCTGCGGGTGCCCTGGCCGATCTGCCGTATGGCGCCACCGATTTCGTTGCGGGGAATGCACAGATGGATGTGCGGATTATGGGGTTATTAGCTTCTAGCAGCGGAGCTCGATCACAGTGCGGCCATCTTCTTCCGTGGCCTAGCCACGCCCCAAGGATATATTTCTAAAGTACTGTATGTTGGATTTTTATCGTTTTGGTCTTGTTTTGGATATATAAAAATATTAGATATTTTTCTAAACTGGTGTGGTGTCCTTTTGTAGTGTTTTCACTATATTACTGTTGGTTATGTGCAAATGCTTTACACACTGCCTCTGAGATAAGCCTGTCTGCTCGTGCCAAGCTACCAAGGGGGTGAGCAGGGGTTATTTTCGAAGTGTATCCCCCTTACCCTGACTAGGAAGAAGGGTCCTTATTTGGACAAAGGTGCAAACCATTGCCAACTAGAGACCCCCATTTCTAACAGTCGCTAACAAGCTGTGCCTTTTAGCTTCCTTCTGCTCCTCCTTTATGGACACATGGATAACATGACCTTTTCAGTCTGTACTGCAAAAGCCTGCAGTTCTCTCCCTCATGACCTTCCTATTGTAATATTATGCTTTGACATCAAAATCGCAGCATATTATTTTTAGTAAATCTGTTGGTTTTGTCCCAAATGCAGTTTGCCATTTTCAGCAAGCAATAATGTGTACAGAAATCTGAATCACATTCCAATATGTCACAATCATGTCAGGGTTGCCCATACGGTGCTAGTGGTAGCCACCAAATCACAGTCAAGGTCACCTGATCCCACTATGTGCAACAGGAGCAATGGGTGACCACTATATGCTAGTGAAGGTCATTAATTTGTCAGGGATGGCAACTATATTGGCAAGGACGCTAACAATATGCAACACACATCCACCAGGATGTCATGGCCTTTGCCAGGGATGCCCAGCATGGTACCTTGGATTATCACTGTATGTCAATGAGAGCCTTCTAACACCAGGCTCTCCAGATGCTAGTGGATTGGATACATCTCCAGATATTGATATGGATATTGACCCGACCCCAGATTCACCTCCCCAGGAGATGTCAGTCTTCCATTTAGTGGTTAGGAAGGCAGCCAAAATCCAGGATCTACCACTGTCTGCTGTGGAGCAAAAGACTAATATTCTTACTGACATTCCCCAAGCACAACCGTCGTCCTCTGAGATGTAGCTCCTATTTCATGAGGGTCTTGGTGACTCTTAAAAAGAGCGAGAGAAAGGAAAGTATTTTTAGGAGGATAGCACTAGTTCCCATTTACAACATCACTAATCAAATGAAAGGAAACCTCCTGAGCCATGTATCAATGGAAAGCTCCTCTTTTTTTAAAAGGACTCTCGCCAATATGTCTCTATGTGGGATGCTTCATCATAGAGTCCTCACCCGGTATTGATGGTTATGCAGGGTGGGCTCAGAGGTGGGGTTGAGCCCACCCGGTATAACCATCAATACCGGGTGAGCTAGTGGTGCATAAGCGATTGCAGACAAGGGTGTTGGGTTTGATCCATTGGAATGCTGGGGTACTTACGTGGAACAACTTGAGGCTGGTAAGGATGATCTCCCCCCTTGAGCGCCTAACCTCTATGAGAGAATGGGCAGGCAGGTTTTCCCCTCTAGGTGGTCACCGCTGAGCCCCTCACCTCAGGTGATATGTTGGGTAGTCTGGTGTTCAGCCCGCTTGTGAGAAGTCTTTGAGGGTACGATGAGGGGGACTTTGACATCTATTGTGAAACCTTGTACTGATCGCTCATGTATCCGCTGGAGTCGGTGTACTCTTGGATGGTGGTCTGAACACACACACACACACACACGCGCACACACTTTCATTGTTATGATTGCTTGTTAACATTCAGTTTGTTTGTGAAGGCACTTGTGACATCTGCTGCACTGCATACAGACATTGCACACGTACCAAACCTTCGGTTAGCAAATATTTTGTCTTTGGTGGATCGAGCATGTTGGCACATCCGACTGTGAAGTTTAGACGAATAGGGGGGACATCCCCAATGGACATTCAGTGGTTCATTGGTCACATGTTATTGTGCTGTCTACTACTCCCTTCTTCTACAACGGTGTGAGATAATTATACGCTATACGTGTTCTCTTTATCAATTGTATCAACAAAGTATAAAATGTAATACAAATATTTACAACAAAAAAAAGAAACATCAATACTGGGTAAGGACTCGATGATGAAGCATGCCACATAGAGATATTTGGGTGTGAGAGTCCCTTTTAAAAAATAACTAAAACAGGATTTTTTCCTGTGATACAGGGTTTAGGAGGTTTCCTTTCATTTGGTTGGTGACTCTTTAAAAGAGCCTTGGTCGAAACCATTCACATGCCCAGCTGTAAACAAAAACATTGCTTGCTGTTATAGGCCTGCACGAGGGGATCAGGCCTTCTTGACAAGACACCCATCCCCAGAATGTTTGGTGGTGCAGAATTTATCCACGTCCAAAATAAATCAAGGAGCTTTTCCCACACACACACTGATAGAGCATCCTAACAATTGGAGGCCTTAGGAAAGAAATCCTTTTGAATTGGCAGATTAGCTCTTCACTAATTAAACTCCGCCTGTCTTCTAAGTAAATACATCCATTTTTCGGAGGTGGTGAAGGATAGCCAGAATGCTGCTATGCACAGGGTTCGTGCTGCCTAGGACACCAAACACAGTATAGCAAGATCAATGGGCACATCAGTTACTTTGAGATGCCATACATAGCTAAAGTCCACAGTGTTTTCCTCAAATGTCCAGAATATAGCCTGTTAGATATGCCCTTCAATGAAGAGACACTGTTTCGACACAAGACAGATCCAGCCCTGGAGTGTTTTAAGGAAGGTAGGGCGATGGCATGCTCCTTGTACAGTCCAAAATGGAAAACAAGGGAACCCTACTCACTATGGAACCAGGGTAATTGAATAATACAAGAAAACAACGGTTCCAGTGGAATGGTATATACATATATAGATATTGTGATTAGCAATCGCGATAAAGGGGTTAAAATGATGTCAGAAAGAAAGGACCAAAAATACCAAAAGTCTCATTGAACACATACGTTTGTATTACTCAAATAATATACAAAAAAATATATAGGCAGTTGTGCAAAGTGTCCCAAGTGTTACAAGAACCTAAAAGTTACGTGACATAGTGTGACAATATTTACAAGGTTTCAAGGATTATTTCTACCGAAAACGACCATTTCTGAAATTTTTACAAATTATACAGCGACTTTATACAATAAATGTGCTGAATCAGTGTTTCGCTTTCATCATTACTGTCGACGGCGTTTCGACCCCTTCTAGAATGTAGGGTCTCATCAGGACCTATAATTGTGGGGACATCTGAATTATCAATCGCTCAGCTTGAGTGAAGAAAATGTGCCAACCGTGGGTGAAGTAAAAGAAAGATACTCACAGGGAGACCCAGCCGGGTTCCCTGTTGAGGGTGTAGGCCGGCGATTAAGAGGATAATGCAGTGCAGAGGATGTAACTCGGCAGTATAGGTCGTTATCAATGTAGGAACTCAGGGCGTGGCTTATGGTTCGTGGACGATAAAGAAATGAAGGCCGAGATATGGCAGGATGTCTGCTTCTCAGTGGGTTTGTAAAACGATTCCTAATTATGGATGGAGTTCCATGGGGCACGTGCGATGCGTGCTACCAGCAAGACTACAGCCGTCTGCTTGCTGGAGGTCAATGTACAGTCCAGCGCAGGATCCTTTCCCTCCTTTAAGAAGGCTTCCTCATTTTTGAGAGGCTTCTACAAAAAGTCTCTGAACCAGGTCAACAACAGCAGAGGAATTCCTTTGTGCAGCAGTACAGAGGAAAAGGCAAGGGCCATGCAAGACAACTCCATCCCTGCTCTTCCTCATTTTCACCAGCACCACCAGGTAGGCAGCAGTTCTTAGACTGGAAAGAATCGTGCTATGCCAGGGGGAGAAAGGTTGTCCCTTTTTCTAAAGGCCTGAAAGGTTATCACTTCGGATTGCTGGGTACTACAGATTGTAGAAAAGGGTTACACCCTACTTCACCAGCATCGATCCACCTGCCCCTGTCAGGTTGTGACAGACCACTGGCCGATCCTGCAGCAGGAGGTGGACAGGCTGCTTCAGAAGGAGCAGTAGAACTAGTGGCAGAACAAGAACTGGGACAGGGGTGCTACTCTTGCTACTTCTAGCACCCAAAAAGGATGTCAGTCTTAAGCTAATCCTCAACCTGTGAGTCTTTAAATATTTCTTAAGGAAGGACATGTTCAGGATACTGTCCCTGGCTCGGGTTTTACTGGCGCTCGAAGACTGGTTGGTGTTTTGCAGGACCACATACTTTCACATTCCAATCCTGCAGCACCGCAGGGAGTCCTTGTGGTTTGGGGGTGAGTTCTGCCCTTTACCAATTCACAGTCCTTCCTTTTAGGATTAACATCAGCACCTTGAGACTTAACAAAAGTGATGGTAGTAGTGCCAGGCCATCTCAGAAAGTTTGAAATTGCTGTCTATCTATACCTGTTTGACTGGTTGAATAAAACCCGATTGCCTGAGTTGGCGTACCACTACCTACAGTCAACAGCGTCTCTGTTGTTTGACTTGGGGTTTTCAATAAGTCACCTCAAAACACACTTAGAGGCCTCTTAGCATCTCCTGTTCATTGGGGTGGTACTGGATACCATCTCAGAGCTTTCCCTCCTCCTCTGAGGATACAGCACATTCCGAATGTGATTCCAGTGTTCTGAACTGTAGCTAGAGTCCCAGTCCTCACTGTCCTTCCTCTACTTGTCCGTTGGCTTCCAGCATCCTCCTGGTCACTTATGCACTCTGGCATATGAAGGCTCTACAGTGGTGCCTCCGCATCAGGGGGATCTGGGAGAATCCATTCTGATCTCTAGGGACGCTGTAGCAGAGTTGAGCTGGTGGGAAACAGAGTGAATCTATCTCAAAGAAGAGCATGTTGTTGCCCTCCAGCAATGGCCACAGTTGTAACAAACACTTACATCTTATGAAATCAGAGGACTCTCGTCTCCAAAAGAGCAGAGTTACCAGTCTGCTAGAACTGAGGGTGATCTGGTTGGCACTAAAGACCTTCTTCTCGACACTTCGTGGTCAGTCTGTCTAGACGATAATATACCATTCAACTGTAATGTAGTAACTGAACAAAGAGGGAGGTGTGGGGTCTCAGACTCTCTACTGAAAGGCTCTGAGACTTTAGGCATGGGCACAACAGCACCGCTTGTGGATGGTGGCCAGCCATCCACACTATCACTGAACAGCAAGGCCGACAGTCTCCGTCAGCACCATGTTGCCAACCACAAAGTGCATCTCCATTCAGGGATGGTAAAAGACCTCTTTGCCCTTTGGGGCACACTTAAGGTAGACCTCTTTACCACTCGAGACAACGACCACCTCCTGAAGTTCGAAGAACTCCAAAATCCATCGTAGGGAGCCTTCAGTGATGCATTCCGGTTGGACTGGAAGTCCCCACTCCACTAAACCTTTCGCCTCCATACCCATGATTCTTCGGGTTCTGAGGAAGATTCACCATGACCTGGTTCAAGTAATTCATATTGCCTTGACTGACCCTGAAGGGTGGGGTATACAGACCTTTAGCACCTGTTACTTGTGGCTCCTCTTTGTCTACCACTCAAAAGTAGACCTGTTTTCCCAGTCAGGTAGGCAGGTTCTGTAAGCCAATCTTCACATCATACACCTTTATGCATGGAGATTGAGTGGGGAAGTCTGAGCGTCTTTCAGCTAGCACCAGAATGGGTGGGCGTGGTCCTTTTGGCACATAACCCTTCTACAGAATCTCTTTACTCAAGGAGATTAAACAAATTTTGTTTCCAGGTGTGCTGAGAGGTCAGTTGACCCATTAAAAGCATCTCTTGCAAATGTATTACAGTTTGCAATCTTAGCCATCAAAGCTGTGAGGAATACCTCTATTCGCTTTCCATTTTACTGTGTTTACCAAATCAACTCTCCCTGTTTAAGTCTTCTATGGTTATGAGATTCTTGAAAGGTCTGGCAAACTTGTATATGCCAACTTCTTTTATATTGCGTCATTGGGACCTTAATTAAGCTCTCACATTTTTTATGGGGACTTCTTTTGAGCACATGCATAGTTGTCAGTTGGGTATTTTAACCCTCATAACTGTTATTCTCATTGCCATCACCATGGCTATACGAGTTAGAGAGCTAGAGGCTTTTTCTGTCCATCACCTGTTTATATGCTTCTTTCCTGACAAGTTTGTGTTGCAAACTAAAGCTGCTTTACTTCCAAAGGCGGTGTCCCCTTTCCAGCTGGGGCAGTCTATCACCTTTCCATCCTTTTTTACCCCACCAAGGAAGAGGAAAATCTACACAGGCTTGACCTGAAGCACACAATAGACTTCTACATTAACAATATGAAGGAATTTTATTTGGACAAACAGCTTTTTGTCACTTGCACTGGTTGTAAAAAAAAAAGTGAATGTTCCCAAAATGGAAGGGGTGGGTCCTTGAATCAATTGTGGTTGAACCACTAAATACTTGGAAGCACAAACAAGGAGAATACCTCACATGATTTTTATTCGTGGGAGTGGGTCTTAGCAAATTGGTTAAAACTAGTCATCAATTGATCTTTGATTGTTATAATTATGTTGATTTACAGCATCCCTTTTTTAAATGATCTGAACAGACATACTTTTTATATGGATATACATAAAACCACATACAGAAATCACACGAAAATACTGTAACAACATATAACACAAAGTGCAAGATGTTTATGATCCGTTACCAGTCTATGAGAGAAAATAAAATATGTGAAAAGATTCAAATAAATTAACAAAGGTTCAGCTCCATTTCCAATGATTTATGGATAAGTACAATGAGAGTCCTTGCATGATTAGTACCGTACACATATTAGAGAAATTAGTCTTCCAGGGACCTTGCCACTGTTTTTTGAGGAAGGTAGACTGTGTCCCTTGTGTTAGCTTCCACAGGGATATTTTCGCCTAATGCCCCTGGCTAATGGGGTTGACTCGTTTCCACCCCTGTCAGTTATGGATTGTCATAAGGATTGGGAACTTGAGTGCCTATTATCAAAAAATTAGGATGGTATTTTTAGTATCTAGTGAAAATGGTGATCCACCCAAGTGACAATTGAGGGGAAAGTTATTTGGATACCTTATTTAAATGAGCTTCTTAAAGGTATTGACACACATTTCCACCTAAGTATTGATTATGCCTCAATGGGCTCGTAACTTGCGCCTTAGATTTCTGATGTGAACACCGTTAGAACCCATGTATAGCTGGTTTTGATAGCTCCGCACCATCAGCATATTTTTTGTTATCGCAGCCACTTAGGCGTGCTGCATTGTGAGCTGCTGGCACTGTCACCCCAACCTTTATTTTCTTCCAAATTGATGCTGAGAACCCAGACTTTCTTTCTGCTTAAGGTTGTATCACCCATCCACTTGCACCAGTCCTTCCCCCTTTTTTTTCTCTCTTCCACCACTTTTGAAAGAAGAGAATCTTCAGCAGCTTTATCCATAAAGAGCTCTAAGCTCAGAGGTGACGGACAGCTTTTCCTGAGCTTTGAGGGTGCAGAAGCAGACTTTCCTAGGTGGCCTGTTCTGTGCATAAAGGCATGCAATGGCTTTAACAAGAAGAAGCCCCCTGAGGGCTTATTGACCCATTCCATCAAAACTGCTTCGATGGTGTTGTCAATGTGTGTTCCTGTCTTAGACATCTGTCGGGCAGCTACATCGGCACCTGTGCATCGGTTAACTGAGCACTACTGTTTTGATAGTCCAATCCGCAGAGAGGGCCATTTTACCCACTTGGTTCTGCAGGACCTTTTGTTGTGAGTCATCTCCTCAGAGCCCCACCTTTTGGGAAGCACTACTTGGGCTACTTGGGTATCTTGTCATGGTAAGGAATCTCCGGTTGGAAATATCCATAAGAAGAACAAGCTATTTACCTTCAGTAAAGCGTTCTTTGGTGCATACTCTATATGACCGAAGATTCCTCACCACCCTTCCTCCTCCATGTTCTGTATCTGTTAAGGTCCCAAGTTAGATTCATCACTCTGCCTCCTCTAGTCTGTCATGATTGATCCACCTCTGAGACTGCAGAAAAGTGCAAGACACAGCAGATGATAGTGTTCATGGGTGGCACCTATATATGGTTCCATATCACTTTGGAATGGTGCAAGGCCATTGCAGAGTCCAACGGTGCGACCTACCAGTGCACAGGAGCAATTGAGTTTGAGAAATCCAGATCTAATCTTGCACTTAGGGACATTCAAAAGGTGAGGAATCTGTAGTTAGATTGAGTATCCACCTTAAACAGTGTTACCGGGGATAAGCAACTTATTAATTACGAATAACCCAGGACTTCATACTAAATCCAAAGATAATCTTTTTGAGTCTTACAGACCAAGAAAATTAGGTTCTTAAAGAATTGTTGGAACAGGAATGACTGATATTTGGGGAGTTACTTGTGGCTAGGCCGTTGATAGTACAGGAATGGGGAAGCTCAATGCGCCCAACAATCAGAACGCAAAACAAGGATGAGATAAATGATGGCTGTTAAGAAATATATTATAGATAGCCGTAAGCTGAGAATTTGGAACATTTGGACCAAATTCTTCATAAAGATCACATTCATTAAGAAACTGTAACTGTAGGAGATCATCTTTATTGTTCTAACTAATAATCCATACTTATTAGGGCTGGTGGGCGTGTGCTTCCACATTAATTGAACTGTTGATTTCAAAACGTTTTTTTTTATTTGATAAGTCATGAGGTACTACTGTTTCTTTGTAAAATGTGGGTCTTACTCTAATAAAAAAGTTTCCTATTCCTTACCACCTTGCTCTTCCTTACCTCTCTTTCTCTCTCTCCTTTCTTTTGTCTTTGCATATCTTTATGTTCAAGGCATGTGTGCTGTAGATACACATGCTTTGCATACTCCTGCCATCTAGTGTTGGGTCTGGATGTTTGCAAGTTGTTTTTCTTCAAAGAAGTCTTTCCTAGTCACGAGGTAAGGTGACTCCTCCTTTCGGTGATAGTGCGCATGGTCATCGACTCCATTGTTAGATTGTTTTTTTCCGCCATCGGGTTCGGACGTGTATTGCTGCGCTCCGGTTCAAAACTGTTCTTGAGGTTCCCCTCGACGCGCAATCCTCTCTACCCTCGACGGTATTGTTTCCGTGCGCGTTTCCCACTTCTCCGCGTATCGTTTCGAAAATGGAATCGACTTTCGATCGGAAAGCTTCGTGGGCGGCCTTCGAGGCCTAACCGCGCCGAGTCAGCTCTCCGATGGATCAGACTCAGTTTAAATCCTGTCCTCTGTGCCACGCGAAGTATCCGCACACCGACTCACACGAATTGTGCAACTTGTGCTTGTCTCCCGAGCACAAAGAAGAAATCTGCGATACTTGCAGATCGTTCCGATCAAAAAAGACTCTTCGCGATCGTTCGGGCTCGACGTCAAGAGATGCAGCATCAAAGCATCGAAGACACGCCGGACATCTTCGGTGAAGTGTACGACCAAGAAGACATCGAGGCATCAGCGGCAGAGGAGGAGGAAGCCTTCTCCGAACAAGACTCAGACTAGGAGCTCAAGATAAACCTTGACGCCGCAGGGACAAGGTGACGTGAGTACCGAAGACCCCTTGTCCCCCACACACTCTGAAAAAACACAAGGCTTCAGCACCACCTCTGCCCCCTGGCCAAAGTTGGCACCGAGATGTTTCCGATGCCCCACCTCCAGGCCCAGCTCCGAAACAGCAAGTCAAGCCTTCTGGCTCGGTACGAGTCGTCAGAAGTCCTCCTCGGAACCAAAGCCCCCCAGTTCCAAGAACAAGTCTGGCTCGGGACCGAAATAGTCTGTGCCGAAAACCAAGCAACCTTCGGAACCGAAACTTTCCGTGCCGAAAGGCCAGCTTCCGCCAGCACCGAAGACACCGGCACTGAAAACTTCGGCGCCAAAACAGACAGAGGCCCCTTCGGTACCAAAAGTGGACATTATTCCATTAACACCAGATCCAAAGCAAAAGAAGCTATATATTAATCCTGAGACTGGCCATATTCACACAAAGCTGCCTCAAAAACGAAAGCTTCAGGATGAGGACACTTCTTATAAGATCCCTTTAAAGAAAAAATCTGTGGCTACAAGTCCTTTTCATCTACCATCACCACCACATCCACCGCCTCCTTCTCCACCTGAGAATCCCTTGCAAATTACACCTCAGGATTCCCCACAAACTCACCATGATGATGACAATGCTGATGATGGGGGGGATGCATCTCCCAATAGATCCATGGACAGATTATACAATTGATCCCGCAGGTGATAATGATCCAGACCTTTACCCAGCCAAACCATCTCCTCCAGACGACAATGCATCCCATCAAGAACTCATTGCCAGGGCTGCACAATATCATGGGGTGGCACTGCACAAAGAATCACTAGAGGAAGATTCTTTGTTTGAAAGTTTAGCATCCACACACAGGTCATCACAAACACTTCCCATGCTTAAAGGCATGATGCGACACACTGATGAGATTTTTAAAGACCCAGTCAGAGCACGCATCTTGACTCCAAGGGTAGACAAAAAGTATAAGGCCTCCCCTACAGACCCTATATTTATCAAGGGCCAGTTACCATTAGATGCCCTAGTAGTGTCTAATGCTCGTAAGCGGGCGAATTCTCAGACATCAGGAGATATGCTCCTCCGCCAGATAAAGAGTCCAAATTCATTGACGCTTCTGGCAAGCGCATAGCTGCTCAAGCCGTGAATCAATGGCGCATTGCGAATACGCAGGGTCTTTTAGCCAGATACGACAGAGCACACTGGGATGAGATGGAGCAATTGCTTCAATATCTCCCAGATGAGCATAAAGCTAAGGCACAAGACTTGAAGTAAATGAAGGTAAACTCATTTCTAATTCTTCTATACGATGTGCTCTAGATGCTGCAGACACCGCAGCTAGAGAGGTAAATGCCAGCATCCTGCTCAGAAGTCACGCTTGGTTAAGGATTTCAGGGTTTAAGCCAGAGATCCAACAATTCATCCTTTACACACCTTTTGATAAGGAACATCTGTTTGGTCCTAACGTAGATCAAGCGTTAGAGAAGATGAAAAAGGACACTGAGGTGGCCAAATCTATGGGAGTGCTCCAGTCTCCGTCCAACTGAGGCTCCTTTCGTCGCTCCTTTTACAGAGGAGGGTCCAAAACCCCATCCCCCAGATCAAAATACCACAACATATAAAGGTAACAACCAGTCCTCTCCTTCCAGAGGATTTTTTCGAGGAGGTTAAAGAGGCAACAACTTCAAGGGTAGAGGTAAGGGCAACACACCCCGTAACTCCCCTTCCCCCAACAAATAGTGACTTGCCCACGCTTCTCCCTCCCCCCCCCCCCCGACTACCCCACAGCTGTCTGGGGAAGACTTCAACAATTTCTTCCCATTTGGCAGTCTATAACAGACAAATGGGTGATTGGAATTATCCAACATGTTTATTGCCTGGAGCTTACCAGCAATCCCCCAAACATTCCTCCTCGATATCACAAATTGTCTCCAGAACACCTACAATTATTAGAACAAGAAGTCCAATCTCTCTTACTGAAAGGAGCAATAGAGCCGGTCCCCATACAATACCAGGGCTCAGGGGTTTACTGTCTATATTTTCTCATTCCCAAAAAGGACGGTTCCCTAAGGCCTATTCTGGATCTCAGAGAGTTAAACCGCTAAATACTGTCAGAACACTTTCACATAGTGACGCTTCAACATGTACTTCCACTTGTACAAAAAGCAGATTTTATGTCTACTCTAGACTTAAAAGATGCATATTTTCATGTCCCGATTCATCCAGCTCATCGGAAATTCCTCCGATTTGTCATAGCAGGCAAGCATTATTTGATAGAGACTACTAGCCGCAGATTCATTAACGTAGAATTATCCCCAGGCGTGAGACTGGATCCGGAAAATTTTGCCACAGCATCCCTGCGCGCCGGGGGGGGGGGGCGTGGCACCACACGACTCCGCCCTGACGCTGTCCGCGGACGTGACGTCAGTGAGGTCACATAAGTCCCACCCTAGCGCGCTGACATCAGTTTTCTTCTTTTCCGAGTGCAACGCGGATCCGGAGTGAGTTCCCTTGGCCTGTTTTCAGGCCTCTTTTAACGCTTTGCGTTGGGAACAGTGTGCAATGCCTTCGGGTTTCAAAACGTGTGCTTCTTGTGCGCGTCAGATGTCGGCGACGGACCCTCACCCTATTTGTATGTGGTATTTGGGCGAGCACCATGACTCTACGGACTGCGACGCCTGTCAGCATCTCAAGCCGGAGTCCCGGCGGGAGCGCCGGATGAAGTTGCTTTCGGCCCCCTTGTCCAGATCGGTCTCGTCCCCGCGTCCGTCCTCTGCCTCGGAAGGGTCCAGGAGCCGCCGATTCCGGTTGCGGCATCGTCCTTCGCCGAGGCCCCACGGGCGTCGCTCGCCCGCCGGTAAGTCTTGCAGTTTGTCACCGAGGCCCTGTCCTCGTTCTGATGAGGGCGCGGGTTCCTCTCTGGACGTGCGCCCTCGCCCGTCGCCAACCTATCCGCCGTTTCCTGGCGTTGGGGCGACAAGGGCCCAAATGAAGGCCTACGCTTCGGCTCTGCGGGCTTCTTTGGGCCCCCCTCCTCTTCCTGAGACGTCTGCGGATCCCTTGCCATGTGCGGGGCCTTCCGCGGACTCGCCGGCGGATTCGCCCCCGGTGCCGACGTGTTCGTCTTCAGGTTCTGGAGGTGTGGTGTCGTCGAGGTGCGGCCCTCTGGGGTTCCCCTCTTCGGCCCACGGCGTCCCTGCCTCGCTGCAAAGCCCCGCGGGGCTCCCTGTGGTGTCGCGGGTGGTCGCCGGGACTCGCGGCTCGTCCCAGAGTCCCCCTCGGTCCTCTGGGCAGGCGGCTGTCTTACTGGAGGCTGAGCTGGCCCTGGCGGCACCGCAGGTGGAGGCCGGGACCCGGGGTACCTCCCCGAGTCCCTCTCGGACCCCTGCACCGGCGGCTGCCTCGACGGGGGTCGAGCCGGCGCCTTTTCGGCGCCGTTCATTGGCCGCTTCGGCTCCAACCCCGCCCCTTTCTCCTAGACTGCGTGTGGTGGTGGAGGTCGACTCGGCGCCCCTGGTGGACACTTCGGCGCCTTGCGAGGACACACCGGTGCCTCTGGCGGACTCTCCGGCGCCGTCCCGGCGTCGGAGCGTCGACTCCTCCTCTCCGGAGGGTTGTCATCTCCTTGTCTCCTCTTCACCGGAGACTGGACGCCGCATTGTTGCTTTTTCCCCGGCGGCTTCCGGGTCGGGCTCTATGCCGTCTCCGCGTCCCCAGTCCCCGGACCCGCTCTCCCGCACCTTGCAGTTGGTGGCCCCGCAGGCTTCTCCGCCTTCTTCGGAGACTCCTCAGGCTCCCCACTCGTCCGTGGGTCCTTCATCCTACAGGGGCTGGCCGTTTCTTCCTCCGGCAGGGCATGGGGACGGGCGGCTTAGTTTGCAGCCTTCGCCCACGGAAGAGTTGCTCTCTCCCCCACGTCGCCCTACGGAGGCGAGTGTAGCCTTTGTCCGGGCCATCTCCACGGCCGCTGGCATTTTGCAGATGGGCAATCCAGTTGCTCCGCTCCCAACGGATCACTTGTTGGGGATTCTCCACCAGGGCTCTGGTGGAGGGGATCCTCTTCTTCCGTTTGAAGCTTCGCTCCATAACTCTCTTCTGGGGGCCTGGGGGCATCCTGCTATGGGGGATCCGGTGCCTCACCCACTCCTCCACCGCCACCGTCCTGCCCCGCACGATCCGGTCTGCCTTTTTTCCCACCCCTCTGCCCAGGGCCCTGTCCTGCAGACTGCTTTCCCCTCCTTGCCTTCGGTGTTGCTCCCTCCGTCACGGGAGGCCCGGTGGTTGGACTCCTGGGGGCGTAACATTTTCGCTTCCACTAGTGCTGCTCTGCGCGCGCTCAACACCCTTTGTGTGTTGGCCAGGGCTACCTCTGACCTATCGGATTCTGCGGAGTCCCTTCTGTCTCGCGCCTCCCACGACGGTGTCCATGCTGATCTGCGGCACCATGTGTTGGATGGTCGGGAGTTAGCTGCTTTTATTCTCCGTTCGGCCTTGGATGTCTCTGATTCCCTCGCCCGCGCTATGGCGAGTTCCGTGGCCCTCCGCCGCCATGCTTGGTTGTGGGATAGCGTCTTTCCCGAGAATATTCGGGAGCGTCTTGTTGACCTGCCCTTTGATGGGATTCTGTTATTTAACTCCCACGCGGACTCCGCTATTCAACGACTCCTTGCGAGGCTCCGTCCTCCTCCCCCTCCGTAACCTTCGGGTTGTCGGTCCTCAGGTGTCTTCTGGGAGGCGTTGTCCCGCCTTTCTCCTTGGGCCTAGTGTTTCGGTTGGCCCCTCTGTGTGCTGTGTGGGGCTAGGACTGCCCTTCGGGTCCTTCGGTTGGTCCCTCTGTCCTTTTGGCTGCAGGTACGGCCTTTTCGCTTGCTGTGTGTGTGTTTTTTGGCGGTTAATGACGCCGTATGGGTCCTCAGGTTGGGCCATTTGTGTCCCCTTTTTTGGCTGATTGGTAAGCCATCTGTGGTGATAACCACAGGTTTTTCTGTTCTGGACCTCTGCTGTGGGTTTTTCCCTGAGAGGTGTTCCCCTGTTTTGTTTTGGCCATACCCTAGGTGGGGTACTTGTTGGCTATTGTATAGCCCTGTCCTCAGCTGGGCGGGCGTGGATCCCTCCTTGGGTTCCTCGTGTTGCCTGGCGTCACTGTATTCCGCTTGGTGCGGTCTCTCTCTCCCCTCTTTTTTCCTCAGCCTTCGCTTGGCGTCCACTGCTCTAGGTTCCGTCCTGCTCAGTATCCGCTGGTGCGTTTTGCCTTCCCTCCTCAGCCCCTGGATCGCCAGACCGACTTTTTGTCATGCCGTCTACGGCGTCGTGTCTTGGTGTTTCCTCTACCTTGAGTTCCAGGGGGGCCGGGTTCTTCCTGGTGTTCTCCTGTGTTCTGGTTGACGGCTTTGGGTCTGTGCTACATGTTTCCCACTTCTCTTCGTGGGCCGGATTGTACCACTGGGACGGTCCTTCTTTGGGGGTTGTGCGGGGGGCTCCCTTGCCTCGGTCCTGGTCTTGCGCTCGGCCTGTTCTGGGCGATTCTTCATGGTCTGTACCAGCTGCCGGCTGTGCACAACGGGACGTTATGGCCCACCCCTGTGGGCCTTGGCGTGTCCCGTGTGCTCCTGTCCGTCGCTCTGCTGGGGCTTGCGTGACTGTGTCTTCCTTCTCACGTCTGCGCTTCTCGGCTGTGGGGGGCCGCTCCTGCTCCTGACGCGGGCTCTGCCCCCGTTCCCACCTCTTCTCCTTGGATTCGCGGGTGGTTCTTTCTTCTTGATACTCTCTTGGTGCTGCCTGTCCCTCCGGGTTCTCTGGCGGACTCCCTTGGGCCTTCGGGTAGGCTTGTGGTATCCTGGCCTTCCCTTCTCCTTGTTCTTCCGCTGCTTGGTGGGGGCTGGGCCGTCCTTCCTGTCCCCTTGACACGTCCCCTGTTGGGGTCCTGTGTTCTTCCAAGCTGGTGAGATTCTCTCGCAGGGCCTCCTCCCCTCTGGGTATGGCTAGGGTATCTATTCTACGTTAAGGAATCTGCGGCTAGTAGTCTCTATCAGATGTACAAGTTACTTACCTTCGGTAACGATGTATCTGGTAGAGACGATTCTAGCCGCAGATTCCTTCACGGCCCGCCCTTCCTCCCCGTTCTGCGAGGCCCTTCGGTTTGGTCTTCTGCAATCGCCTCCCTCAGGGTGGCTTGTCTTTTGCGAGTCTCCTCTTTCACTTCCTCCCTGGTGGGATGCTTCGTTCTGTTTCTTGTTCCACCCCTTCCTTTCTGGTACTTGGACGGTGGGTTTACATGTCTTTCTGCGTCCCTCCACCCTGGTTGTTCCAGTGTGGGGTCTACTCATGCTCTTCTCCCTTTTTCATTGCTTGGGGTTTTCTGACTCCTCTGCAGTCCTCTGGGTTAGGGTCTCTTGGCTGTGCCTCAGCCCTTGGTTCTTTACAGGGGATGCGACGCTCCTTGGTGGTGTTGTCTTGGGGTCCTTTGTCGTTCCTCCTCTGTTCCGGCTTGTTGCCCTTCACTGTTCTAGCTTGTGGTTGCAGACTTTCTGTCGTCTGTTGTGGCATTTTTCACCTGTTTTTTCTGTCTCCAGGGTGGATATCGCTTTGGCTTTGCAGGGTTGCTTCTCAGAGGCGGTACTCTGCTCTTTCCCTTACATGCCTTTCAGTGACACAGTGCCTGGCACTGTCCCTCATGGTGCTGTCCTTCACCATTCGCTTCTTCTCTTTGTTTCACTGCTTTTCGCACACTGTTCCCATGCTTTCCCAGTTTTGTTTGTGATGGCTCCGCGTTGTGGCACGGAAAAGTTCTCCAAGGAAAACTGATGTCAGCGCGCCGGGGTGGGACTTATGTGACCTTGCTGACGTCACGTCCGCGGACAGCGTCAGGGCAGAGTCGTGTGGTGCCATGCCCCCCCCCCGGCGCGCAGGGATGCTGTGGCAAAATTTTCCGGATCCAGTCTCACGCCTGGGGATAATTCTACGTTAAGGAATCTGCGGCTAGAATCGTCTCTACCAGATGCATCGTTACCGAAGGTAAGTAACTTGTACATCAGTTCAAAGTGCTTCCCTTCGGAGTGACGACAGCGCCCGGAGTTTGTACCAGATGTCTAGCAGTAGTCGCAGCTCACCTCAGAAGACAGCAGATTCATGTCTTCCCTTATCTAGGCGATTAGCTTATCAAAGCCAGCACTCTCCAGAACTGTCTACAACACACACAAATCACAATAGATCTACTTCATCAACTGGGCTTCACCATCAATGCACAAAAATCTCACCTTCATCCGTCACTGATGCAGTCTTACTTAGGAGCCAGTCTAGACACAGCCAAAGCTCTAGCCTCTCCCAATGTAGTCAGAATACGCAATATTCAGGCTATGATTCTGCAGTTTCAACCCAACTAAGCTTTACCAGCCAGAGTGTTCATGCAACTGCTGGGAATGATGGCATCTTGCATCGCAATTGTACCCAATGCAAGGCTTCACATGCGCCCCCTACAAGAGTGCTTAGCACGTCAGTGGAATCAGTCACAGGGTCAATTAACCGATCTAGTGTTGGTAGACGACCGTACCCATCGCTCTCTGCAGTGGTGGAACCCACAAAACTTAGCAAAAGGCCGGCCTTTCATCGACCCTATTCCACAGATCGTGCTCACAGCATACGCATCTCTAAGAGGTTGGGGGCTCATCTCAAAGGTTACACAATACAAGGTCTATGGAGCAACAAGCACAAAAGTCGCCACATCAACTGTCTGGAGCTGTTAGCAGTTTTTCTAGCCCTCAAAGCTTTTCAAACTCACCTCATAGGCAAAACTGTCCTAGTCCAAACAGACAACATGACAGCGATGTATTATGTGCAGAAGCAGGGCGGGACACACTCTCCAACTGTCAACACTCGCTCAAGCCATTTGGAATTGGGCGATCCATCACAAGATTTATCTTCTGGCAGAACATCTCCCAGGAGTAAACAATCAAATTGCCAACCTCCTCAGCAGAAGGAGACGGCAAAGTCACGAGTGGGAACTTCATCCCCAAGTTCTCCTTCCCTACTTCCAACAATGGGGATTTCCACAGATAGACCTGTTTACCACAGCTGAAAACGCAAAATGCCCAAGCTTCTGCTACAGGTTCCCACACCCGCTCTCAAAGGGAAATGCCCTATGGATGAACTGGTCAGGGATATTTGCCTACGCTTTTCCGCCTCTCCAGCTCATTCCGTGTGTCGTTCGGAAACTCTGGCAAACATCCCTCACACTAATTCTAGTAGCTCCCACATGGGCCCGTCAACCATGGTACACCACCCTGTTGGAGCTGTCAATAGTTCCACATCAAAAGCTGCTCCTCACCTCCAGTCTTCTCACATAGAACCATGGAGAAGTCAGACATCCAAATCCCAAAGAACTGAATTTAGTGATCTGGCTCCTGAAGTTATAGAGTTTGGTTATTTAAATCTACCACCAGTTGTATGAATATTCTAAAGGAAGCAGGAAGGCCTGACACCAGAGCTTGCTATGCAGAAAAATGGAAAATATTTGTTGTATACTGCAATAACAACAAAATCAATCCTTTAGATGCTTCTATACAAAACATTATCTGTTACCTGTTACATTTGCAGCAAACTGGACTTGCTTACACATCTATTCGTTTGCACCTTGCAGCGGTAGCTGCGTACTTGCAGAATAGGCAACATCTGTCACTATTCAGAGTTCCATTAATCAAAGCTTTCATGGAAGGATTAAAAGATTAATCCCACCAAGGATTTCTCTAGCCTCAGTATGGAATCTCAACATTGTTCTCAAGGCTCATGGGGCCACCTTTTGAATCATTGCATAAGCACCCTTTGCAATTTCTCTCATGGAAGGTTGCTTTCCTCATTGCCATCACATCACTGAGGAGAGTTGGTGAGCTACAGGCATTAACCTTAGAAGAACCCTTCTTTCAACTACACAAAGACAGGATAGTTATCCGTACCAACCCTAAATTTCTTCCCAATGTAGTTTCTGCTTTTCATATAAACCAATCGGTTGAGTTACCAGTTTTCTTTCCTCAACCTGATTCTGTTGCAGAACGCGCTCTTCACACGCTTGGCGTTAAAAGAGCTTTACTGTACTACATAGATAGGACAGAGGACTTTCGCAAGACAAAACAACTGCTTGTAGCATTTGCTCCACCTCACAAAGGCAATCAATCCTATCTCTAAATCTGGTTTTGCGAGATGGATTGTTAAATGCATTCATACATTCTATGCTAAAGCCAAAAGGACTTTAACCATACCCCCTAGAGCGCATTCCACTCGCAAAATAGGGGCTTCTGTGTCCTTTTTAGGTAACATTCCTCTATCTGACATATGTAAAGCAGCTACATGGTCTACACCACACACATTTACCAAACACTATTGTGTAGATGGGTTAGAACGACAACAGGCTAATGTAGGCCAAGCAGTACTTAAAACACTGTTCCAAAAAACTGCAACATCTACAGGTTAGCCACCGCTTTGTAGTGTATGCAAAGTATGTGTATCTACAGCACACATGCTTCGAACGATTAATGTTACTTACCCAGTAAGCATCTGTTCTTGGCATGTAGAGCTGTAGATTCACATGCGCCCACCCGCCTCCCCGGGTAACTGTAGTTGTTGCAGTTCTTCACAATACATTTATACGCATGGACATCTCTATACTACACTTACTTACTTACTCCATTCTTACCCTCTTGCGGGAAAACAGTCTAACAATGGAGTCGATGACCATGCGCACTATCACCGAAAGAAGGAGTCACCTTACCTCGTGACTAATAAAGACTTCTTCGAAGAAAAACAACTTGCAAATATCCGTACCCAACACTAGATGGCAGGAGTATGCAAAGCATGTGAATCTACAGCTCTACATGCCAAGAACAGATGCTTACTGGGTAAGTAACATTATCCTTCTCTCCTTCTTGCCTTTTTCGCTTATTTCTTTATTTTTATTTCCCTCCATCATTGTCTTCCTTAACTCCTTATTTCTTTACATCTTCTAGTTTACTGCTTTTAGTTTTCTTGCTTTTACCATATGGCTCTTGTTTTCTTTCTGCCTCACTTTTTTCCATATTTTCTTCATTTTTTGCTTCCCTTCCTTTCATTTCTCTTTCCCGCTACTTATGCTTTTTAAAAATGTTCTTTAACTTTCAGCTCTTTCCATCTCACTTTAATCGCTTTACATCTTTGATTAAGTACTTCCTTCTTTTCTATCCATTCTTCTTCCCATCGTTCATTCAGTCTTGCCTGCTTTCAACTCATCTTCCTTTACCAATCAACTTCATTTTGTCCTTTTCTTCTTTCCACTCATCTCTCCTTCTTTTAATCCATCTTTCCACCTTTTTTTCTTTCATCCGTCTTTTGTTTTTCCCTTCGCTTCCATATTTCCTTTCTTCCGATCTTTAAACCTTTTTCCCATGCTTTTACTTCTTCCCTTGCTTCACTTGTTCCTTTGTTTATTCTTCCTTTGTTTCCTTCTCTTCCCTTCTTTTTCCCCCTTCCCGTCTTTATTTGCCTTTCCTTCTGTCATTCTTTCCATCCTTCATCCCTTCTTTTCTTTTCTTAAAATCTTTTTGTACTTTGTTTTCTTTCCAGCTGTCTTCACTTCCTCCCTAATTTCCTTTCTCCTCTTAATGTTTTCCTCTCCATCCTGCCTACTTTCTTTTGAATTTTGTTTCCATTTGTCTTCCTCACTTCTTTATCCTCATTTTAATCATTATTCTCTGACTGAGTGTTTCTGTCCTTTGATACCCTCAACCCCCTCACTAATATTGTCATGGTATGTTCTTCCAGTGGTGAATTTATTAGCCTTTATCTGGAGACCCATTAATCATACATCAAAGCAGATGTGGGAGACCTAAAAGAGAAGTTTATTTGCCTCACTGGTAACCCCAACCCCGCATACTCATCGCCCTGCTGTAGTGGATGAAGCAGGCACTTTACAACACCCTTCCATTATTTATGATTTGTAGTGAGAATTAACCATGCACATGCAATTCAATTTATTTTTCATGAATTATATCATTTCTGTAAGTTTCACTTTAGTATTTTACTTTTTTTATTTTTATTTTTATTGAGAGATAAGAAATGTGACAAAACATTACAAAGACATCACTTACATCAAATCAAAAAGAAATGACAGGATAGCAATGCTGCACATTATGGAACGCAATACGGAATAAAACAATTCTGAAAGTGTTAAAGGAGTGTTGAGGGATAAGTATACCTTATATCACTTTAGTATTTTAATCTTTTTATTTAGCTGTACCAAATATATCTACACATATATAAAAATATATCTGTAGCTATATCGTAGTACTGTTGCATTTTTGCTGCATATATATTATATATATATTATATATATATATCATTTTAAACATATATATTAATATATCATTTTATACACCTACTATATATATCTATATAGATATATATATAGAGAGAGAGAAAGAGAAGCAACTCCAACCTCCATTACAAATAAAAGAATGCACGTAAATGCTGAAGCGCATATTGTTTATTAACGGTTGTGAATGAACTCGAAATGGGCATACTTCCATTAACATTTCTTTTACTTGAATCTCTCACTTAGTTTTGGAAATATTTTTAAGAGCACTGTGAAGGTTAATGTTAATTGTACTTATTAGTAAACATAATAAACATCTTTACCACAGAGTCTGAGCGATGTTATTGATAAATCTACTTAGATCAAATGCAAGATGTATGTGATAATTTAATGTTGTGATCCTTACATCGCTCTAGCGTGGGCAATGGTAATTACAGTGAGTCAGATGGCCAGATTAATGCACCATTTGTGAAACAGTGACCTTCACTGTTGTTAAGTGGAACATGTAGACTGTTTAATATTCATTGAGGAGGGTATGAAACTTGAGTGGTGACTGATTGACACTTGTATTTAGGAGAGCATTTGTATCTCCTCATTGGTGCATCTGTTGATATTATAGATTTTGCCATCATTTCTTGGTTACTACAGCTTTAGAATCGACAGACTGATGGACAACATGCAATATACTTATATTGCATAATAAGACCCAAAGAGCATCTCTTATTAGTTGATATTAACTCGTCTTTTATTTACTGGTAGGAATTATAACAAAATAACAAATTAGTATATGTTAGATTAGTAAATACAATTACAAAGTCATGGCCTTGTAAATAAACATTATTCTTCTAAAGTTCAGGCCGTAGGATATGTTCCTAGCAAAGTTTTCAAAACATTAGAATTTCTAAACAATCACATAGCAACCAGGTACAATATAAATGTCTCTCAGGAATTGGCAAGTAACTTTTCAGAATCTTTTCATGAAAAAAATAGGTAAATTCAGTCAGGCATTCTAACTGGTTCCAGTTAATTCCATACTTGAAAACCGTGCTTGCAATTCACTGCTGTTTTTTAGATTCCAACATCCTTGTACAGCTTTTTGCAACACACGTAAGAACTAACAGAAAGAAACAAGATATCAGCTTCCTCTTTTGGAGCCCCTTTATTCTTGTTCTAGTAGGTTGTTGTAGGTTTTTGTTGTAGCATTTACATCCTCAAGAAGGTTATTTAAGATGCAGGCTTACCTCCAAATAGCCTTAGGTTTTCTTCTTGGCACCCAAGTAATGTTGAGTGTTACCAAAACTTTTTTGTGCAGTGGCATATCTCCAGGAAGCTGTAATCGGCAGGCAGTTATCCGAGCCGAACACTACTTAGTTTTTATCGTCTTTCCCCGTGATCTTTGTAATTGTTGCTTTCCCCAGTGTTTTAAGTCAGCATTGAATCCCTGCAAACAAAATGGTGAAGCAGGTATGATTGAGGGAGGAGCCGATTTATCAGCTTTTTTCAACGCTAACAGAATTTATTTATTTGAAGAGTTTATATAGCGCTGGCTAGACCCGTAGGTATCAGAGCGCTTTACATGAGGATCGTTGCGTTACAAGTTACAAATTACATCAGTTCCCAGAGCACAGTAAAACATAGGCAAAAAATAAATAAAAATGTTACAGTAATTCGTCGAAGGGAGGGGGAGGAAGGAGACACGGCGGGGAGACGGGAGAACTGTGCCCAATGTCCGGCTGGGTAGGTGACGGCCGAGGGGGGAAACCAGGGCCGATCTCCTCTATAGCTGTCTAGCAGCTCCACCGGGCATCAGCCATGTTGCTCAGGTCTCAGCGGTCAGGGATGACAAGAAAAACAGTTTTTCATGGTTACATTAGTTACAGTTGCATAGTCAAGCACAAAGGAACAAGTCCCCAATAGAGGAATGGGGGAGGGGCATGGAAACAGGGGGCTGGGAAGCATAATTACATCAATTACAGACTTCAAGTAAAGACATAGGAGAAAACAGAAACATGAGATGCGGGGGAGGGAAGGGAACACAACGGGGCGACGAGGAAACGAATGTCAGATGTCCGGCTGGGTAGGTGATGGCCGAGGGGGTGAACTAGAGCCAAACTCCTCTATAGCTGCATAGGACAGCTCCACCGGGCATCGGCCAAGGTGGCTCGGGCTCCGCTTTGTTTTTTAGGGACAGAGTGCTCGATCTCTAGCTGTTTTCCGTGTAACTCCACTTTCCCCGAGAAAGTTTCAATGGCCTTCATGGCCCATTGCTCGTCGGGACAGTCCACGAAGGCATAGCCCGCCTTGAGAAGGAACTGGCCGGCCACGGGGATGTGCTGTTCCTGAAAGACCCGCTCCAGGTCTGGGGCCGTGACGGCCTCACTCAGGTTCCCAATGTAGAGCTTGTTCATGGCGGGGCCCCGGGGCTGGCTCGGCGGTGCAACGGCGGCAGCACGGGCAGGGCTGGGGCTCTGACTATGGCGGGCTATGGCTCCTTTCCTCCTCCTCCTCCAGCCCCCGGCCCCTTTGAGTTCTCCTCCCACCCCTCAATCTGTCACAGGACCCCAACAGAAGCACATTTAATTCTGGAGTTTGTGTGATTTACTTACTTCAGGGCTTCACATATATGTGTTCTGTTTTAATTTCGGGTACCTGAAATTACCCTTGCACTGTTGTTTCATACTAGTTGCTGGCTGCTCTGATTCATCAGTATAACAACCTTAATGATACACGTGCAGTTCTGTTCTAGAAGGGACCTCAGGTATTGTAGGAATTCTTGTATTTTTAACTTGGGATCATACGCAAATTGTACTCCAGTACTGGCCTGACTCAGTGCCCACTGCACTCAACAGATTGCAGTGTGCGCAAGGTTGGATGCTCTCTTTGGTGGCAGCTTCTAAGGATGGTACTGATCAAGCAATTCATTTTTTACTTGGCTTGTGGGTCACTTTGATGGTGTGCAGCTTGTACAGCAGTGAGTATTTTTAGGTCGAGTCTGGGACAGAGCATGCGTTGCATGCACTTTCTCTTGCAAGACTATTGTTTATAAGGAAGGGCTTGGAGCCCGCCCATGGCTTACCATACGCTGGCTTCAGTGACACTCTCATTTTCTGCCTCGTAAGTGGGCAGCGCAAGCCGGCTTTAGTTCCTCTTTTTAAGGCTGGAGCATGGCCTAAGTACTGATTTCTTCAGCTTGATTGCCATCCTTCCGCTGATCAATCTGTGATTCTGGTGCTTTTTTTTAAAAACTTTCTTTTTCGTGCCACTTCTTTACTCCCACCCACCACCCCTTGTTAATAATGTAGCGCTTAAAAACTTGTGTAAATTTTTCTCCCGATGTGCAGTTAACATGGCTTTTGAGCTTACAATGCAGTTTGTTTCAGATATGTGGTGATAAGAAGGTTGATTTGCTATTGAATGCTGTTTTAAACTCAGCCACTGCACATCTGGTCGGGAAGAGGTACGTGGGTTGTCAGAAGGCCCCAATTCTGCCGCATGGGACAATCTCCTCACCGCTGTTCACGCCTGAAAGTACTGCCAACTCGGACTAACCAGACAGATCACAACGACTGACTAAGTAGAGAATTCAAACTCAGAGCTCCCCCCTCACACTATCCCCTCCCTATCCGCCTCCTTTCCCCCTTTTGCCCCCCTGTGGATACCTCTCCCTGCCTTATGGTCACAATATAGGGTACGCACCCCCAGGTCCCTTAGGTCCAAATGCGGCTTACGGTTTGGTTCGGTTTTTGTGTTCATTCCCCAAACATTGTCCAAATGCCATATATTTATGTGCACATGGATATGGGCTGAAGTGTACAATGTTGGTATACAACCTGCTGTACTGTGCTGTAATGATTGTACTGTTTGCCTTGTTCACTGTATTGAACATTACAAAATCTCAATAAAGATGGTTGAAAAAATTATGCATGAAAAGTTAGCAGCAGCAGCTTGCTGCCCTTCGTCAGTCTGTCTTTGCTCAGACGCATTTGTTGCCTGTTGTGGTGTTCATCATAACGACCCTCTGAATGCCATACTTTTGAATGTGTTTATTTGATCAACCTTCTTTAACTCAAGTAACCTGTTGTGATGCAGTATATCAAAAGACTGACTCCCTTGTTTCCTCTGAGACCATTCATCACCTTTTGAGCCAATACGCAACTGTTGACCTCACCTTCTGACACTAATGATTTTCCTCATTGCCAAAACTTCTTTGTGCGCTGCTTAAGTGAACTGCAGGCACTCTCTTTGTAATGGGGAGAGGATGTAGCCTTACGGCTAGAGCGGTCAACCTCGAAGCTGGGGAACCAGGTTCGAGTTTCTGCAACGACACTCATAATCCTGTGATTCTGGGCAAATCACTTAATCTCCCTGTGCCTAACAAAAAGGAATGTGTCCTTGTGTAACGAAACTGGTGTTCATGTAAAGCGCTCTGATACCCGATATCTTCAAGTCTAGTTCGCGCTATACAAAACTCTTTTTTAAAAAAAAAAGGGCTCTACACTTGCTTCTTTTTTGACAAATTAGTGCGGAGAACCCAAAGTTGTGACACCTTTTCTTGTCGGCCAGGGTTTTGTTTCTCCACCTAACCCTTCAAAAGAGGAGGAGAGACTCCATTGGCTTTAAGCTTCGATGTGGACTCCACAAAAGAACATCCTGTAAATGACCATCTCTGTGTAGGGGTCCCTGGAGCAAAGAAAGGGAAGGCAATGCAGATAAGGACCCTGTTAAGATGAATGCTCCTCTGCAGGAAAATCTGCTGTGCGCTGGCCAAGAAGAAACCTCCGGAACTTATTCCAACAGAGCCTAATTTGCTACTACAGCATTGGCATTTGGGAGTGCCGGTTCTGGACATATGGACATTGGTGCACACATTTACAAAACAGTACTTCCTTAACAGGCAGTCCGGAGGGAGGCAACTTAGCCTGCTCTGTTCTGCAAGACTTTCTGATGTCAGTCTGCACTCCAGCGCATCCACCTTTGGATGGTGCTGCTGTGGTATCTATTCATAAGGTGAGAAATCTACAGCTAGAAGTAGACATGTCTGACTCTATTTGGGAAGTCACAGTGCAAGTAGAGAGTACTGGGCCTCAGCCGTAAGGGCTGGGGCCACTAGCATCTGATTTCCTGGGGTCTATCCTAATATGGTTCTGCAAACTGGACCAAGTACAACCCCTTCAGCAACTGACTCTCAGTAGTAGTGATGGCAAGCAGTCGCAGGCTTCTCAGCGAGGTAGTGTGGGGGTGTACAAGCTTAGAACTCAACAATCATGCAATAACTGATAGACCAACCCAGTGCTTTACTTTAGAAAATAAAACTACATTAATCTACACACTTAAAACGCAATACCACACAGTTAATACTAACAGGTTCAATAAATGCACTAGGGATTGGTCTAATGCACCTTTGGATACCACCCACCCTTTTCTTTTATTTAGGTCCCTCCTCTCGTGAGTTTAGGCTGGATTCCCTCGGGGAAGAGTACCTGCGTGCCATTTTTTTTTTTTGTTTAATCTGTTTATTGAATTTTTAAATATATGTGACACATACTACAAACATATTCAATATTTGCAGAACCAGTTGGCATCAACAAGAGTCCAATTATTCGAGGCATTTTACCGGTGTATGAACAGACGACAGATATCCCATCCACATCCGTGCAGCATAATAATGAACATCTGATACAACAGTTATATAATGTCCTTCAAAGCTTGTTACTATTTCAATATATATGCATAGTACAAGTGCACACAAAGGTATTCCACATGCAGATTTCTAATGACTCCTTTCGGTTACGCCGTAGCGTCAGGGCTGACGATCAAGCTACCAGATATATAACAGTAAAGCTTTTAACAACAAATCAAGAGAAACAGAGGGGGGAATAGGGAAGGCTGGGGTGGGGGGAGACGATCCATGTCTACCACAAAAATGCCATTTACACAAGCCTAGATGTGTCAACCTCAGTGTCCTACTACTGCATACTGGTCCAGTGTACGTGATGTGCAATGCGCGTTTCAGACCACATTGTTATCAGTTCACACTACAGCCTATGTGTAGGCTAGATTAGCTGATGTTAGGAATATCTGGAGGGTCATCCGGAGTTATTGCTACTTGAAGCGCCGTCAGAATCGTGTTCCAGGCTGTTGAAATGGGGTACTCACGAAGCCCCAGCGTGTCTTCTCTTAGCAGTGAGACAGCCTTAGCCCAGTTCAGCATGGATTGAGCCCAGGCTTTAAGTGATGGGGTCGTCTGCTTTCCATCAGCGCGTGACAAGTCTTTTGGCCACCACTAACCCAAAGTCTAAAAATCTGGAGGAGGCCTTGTGTTTCTTATTTTTAGGAAATATTCCTGTTATGCAGGCCACCCACATACTCGGCAATGCCCTGTCTGTGCTTGTATTCAACAATTGGATCACTCCGGCCAATAGCCTTGCAATCTGGGGCATGACCACAATATATGTAGGAGGTCGGCATCTACCATTTTGCAGCGTGGGCAACAAGCATCTGCCCTGTTAAAATACCTATTGATTTTATCTGGGGATAGATGGGCTCTATGGACTATATAGAATTGGATCAGCCTAAACTTTGCATTTCTGGGAATTTGTCTAGGGCTCTCCAGCAACATAACCCATTCTTTGGGTGTACATGGTCATGTTACGTCTGCCTCCCATCTAGTACGCAAGGGTGTTAAGTCAGTCATAGTGTGTTTGCAGATAGATTCTGCAAACCATTTTATGAGGTGTCGTCCCACACCCATCCCGTGTATATACTGCATCAAGAGATGTGTCGGTGGTTCCTGTGAGATGTCGCCCCAGTTACGTCTCAGCATGGCCATCCAGGAGGCGTGGTTTAAAAATTGTCCAGGAGGGAAGCCCTCTTTTTCAGTCAAAGAGAGGAAAGGCCGCAAAGTGCCCTCCGCATACAGGTCTCCCAGTGTGTGTACATCAGCGTCTTGCCAGTCTACAAGGTCTGTTGTTCTAACTCTGCCCCCCCTTTCGGCATTCCTAGTATTGGTATTGTAGGCGCATATGGTGTAACATGTCTGGTAAGATGTAGAGCTCTACGGAAGCATTACTGGGCTATCTGCACCAGTAGAGAAAGTGATGTATGCAACCTAATACATGGATGAAAGATAAAAAGGAGTCTGTCCAACGTGTACGGGGGTCCACATTCCACCCTATCAGTAAGGTGGAGTTCCGCCATCCACTTCGCCACCCATTGTATTTGGGACGCCAAGTAGTAATGTTCCATGTTGGGCAAAGCCAACCCGCCCTGTGTCTGGGGTAAGTACAATTTAGCAAGTGCCACCCTGCAGCACGTGTTGTTCCATATGAGGTCTCTCATTATCCCCTCCAGTGGTCGAAAAAATTACGCTGGTAAATATATCGGAAGGTTAGCAAAATAATATAGCAGTCGAGGTAGCATCACCATTTTAATAAGCGCTACCTTACCTGCAACAGAGAGGTTGAGCGTTATCCAGAATTCTATTTGGGATCTTAAAGCTGTGATTGCCCTGGATAGGTTACCATCCATGTGATCCTGATCCGTGTGATAAATTCGTACACCCAAATACTGAAACACAACCGGTTGCCAGGCCACTAATGCACCATCCACCAACAGTTGAGGGGCATCTGTGTTAGGAGTGAAGGGAAATAAACATGATTTTCCCCAGTTCACACCCAATCCTGATATTGTAGCAAATAGTTTGAGTGTGTTGGAGATGATCAGGGGTATCACCTGTAGGTCCCTGATCTAAAGCAAGATATCATCCGCATAGAGCGAAATGGCATGTCTCCTCACCTAGCTGTATACCCCAATGATCTGCTGATTGACGCAAAGCTATAGCCAATGGCTCTATGGCCAGGGAAAAAATTATTGGGGAAAGGGGGCACCCTTGCCTAGTTCCTCTCCCAATTGATATGGGCTTTGAGAATTAAGTTCCTAAACAGACTCGTACGGCATGTGTTCCATACAGTTTAATTAAGCTTCAGAAATATCTCCCAAACCCAAAGTGTCGCAATACCGCAAACATATAAGGCCACTCCACCATATCAAAGGCTTTCTCTAGGTCCAAGACTGGACTGCCCGCTGCCGGCCAAGCCGCCGTAGAGCTGCGCATTACCCGGAAAAGCCTACGAATATTTAGGGAGGTGTTTCGAGCCAGGACAAAGCCATTCTGATCTTGATGGACCAGGTGCGGGGTGACAGGTGCCAGTCGGCCCGCTAGGACACCCGCCAGTACCTTGTAATCCCCATTTAGCAGCGGCAGGGGTCAATAGGCGCTTGTGTGCGTGGGATCCCTGTCTGGCTTCGAAAGAGTAGTCAAGGTGGCCTCTGTCAAAGAGGCTGGAAGGGGAGATACCCTCTAATGCTTCTGTGTACACTCCCAGTAACGGCGGACCTAAAAGATCGGCGCATGTCTTATAAAATTCATGGGGGAAGCCATCCGGTCCTGGGACCTTGCCAGACGGCAGTGCTCGCATTGTGCCTTTCACTTCCTCCATTGTAAACGGGTTGTCCAATTCTCTGCGCTGTTCGGGCGTGAGAGTGTGGAAGGTGAGATCATCTAGAAAGGAATGTATTTCTGTTTCGGGGACGGTCAAGGCAGACCTATATAGTTGAGTGAAGTGCGTGGTCAGTTCACTATGAATCTCATGCTGCGTATATTTAAGTCCGCCGTCCAGGGTCCGGAGTGCAGTGATGGGTCCCGTGGCCTGATCTCGCTTGATCAACCAGGCCTATAGGGGCCCAGATCGATCAGTCTTAGCGTGTGCTGTCGCTGAATGTGCCGCGAAATTCAAACACCTCTGGCACTCCAGGAGTTCCGTGTGTTTTTTACGCGCCTCTAATAGCTGAGTGGAGTCTGGAGCATCTTCTATTGCTCGAGATTCTAAAGTCAATAAATCCTTTTCCACTGCAAGCAGTTCCGTATCTATTTGCCGCTTCAAGCCACAGCCCAGCCCCAGACACTTCCCACGTATTGTAACCTTCATGGCAGCCCACTCCTCCATGTTGGACGAAGCCGTCCCACTGTTGTGCGTGAAGTACTCACTGATGGCCTCCCCTATTATATCTCTAAAGAGCGGATACTCCAGCGTCTTCGGCTGTAACCGCCACATAGGGATGTCAGGAGTCCTGCATTCCCATGCCAGTGTAACGTAATGCGGGTTGTGGTCGGAATGTGTACAACCCCTGTAATCCGAGCCCGTTACGTATGGGAGTAAGGAGGGTGAGCGGAGAAATCTGTCTAATCGAACGTGTAGATCGTGAGGCGCAGAGTTGAATGAATATATCCTCTCTCCAGGGTTACGATGCCTCCAAACATCGATCAGGACCTACCCATGTACCCAACCACTCAGTACCGTGGAGTTGACTGTGGCAGCCGTGTTTTTAAGGGGGGGAAAGGATCTATCTAACCCAGTGTCCATGACGCTATTGAAATCCCCTCCGATCAGCCACGGTATGTCGCACCATTTTGTTAATATTTGGGAGAGTGATCTAAGAAATTGACCTTGGTCTGTATTAGGGGCGTACACATTGCCGAGCAAAATATAGCGCCCATCTAGCCTACCTTTTAAAAACACATATCTGCCGTCTTTATCGACAAGGACCTCCTCCACTGTAAAGGGTGTGCCTGGGCGGACCCAAATTAAAGCCCCTTGTGAAAATTGTGAATAATCAGTGGCGTACACCTTGCCCCTCCATTTTCTCTGCAGCCTGACTGTTTCAGCACTATTTAAATGTGTCTCTTGTAAGAGCGCAATGCGCACATTATGTCTCTTGAGGTAAGAGTAGACCGCATATCTGCGAGATGGTGTGCGGAGACCCCGCACATTCCAGGTAAGTATCGTATGGTCTGTCACAACACTACGTTATGTGAAAGTAGAATGTAACCCGACCTGTGTATGCAGCCGTGAGTGTGAATCGGCAGAGGGCTATAACTTCACCCACTGCCCCCAAGGAAGCCTCTATAGCTAAAGGGAAAAATGAAAGAGCCAACATGGCAATAGGGGAACATTACCAGGGCGGCCCCCATAAACAAGAGGTGCTACCCAAACCCTGACGGAAAGGGAACTGTCCGTATAACCAACTGGTTCCCTGTATAAGGGAAAACGGGAGGGGGCGTAAGGCCGTGCAGGTCATGCCACTGTGAGATCCCCAAGTGTCTCATGTCTTTATGTATAGTAATGTAGACAGCTGAAATAGCCTGTGAGCACCGTGTGTGAACCTGAATGCGGTATCAGTTGTACAATCCCCCAGCATAATCAATAATACAAGAATAACAATACCAAATGTCCTTGGGGTGTAGGTCTTTACATAGTTTGTGATGTCATCACCGTGACCCCAGCATTTATACAATACTATCAGAAGTCTGTGGCGTGACATCAGGCTTTCGCAGCGATACCACGTCCGATAGTCCAGCTGCCGTCGAGCCCTCATCCTCCTAGGAGTGAGTCGGGTTCCCTCCTTGCTGACCATCTCTGTAGCTTCCGCTATCCGCTTCGCTTCTCGAACCGCCGCCTGTCGCTCCTGTCAGATTTGATCCTGGTCAGGTGCCGTTGACAGGCCGGGTTTCGTTTCTTTGACCGTCGACGACGATTCCTTATTCCGCTCACTTCGCCCCTCCCGGTGCCCGCCATGCCTGTTGGTCTGGGACCCGAAAACTGACTTGTGGTTTCGAGCCAATCCCAAGTGTCTTGTGGTGTATCAGAGAATTTTGTTCTACCATCAAAGACCACTCGAAGTCTTGCTGGATAGAGCAATGAATATATGACGTTCAATTGTCGAAGCTGCTGTTTAACTGGAAGGAAAGATCCCCGTTGGCGCTGGACCTTGATTGTGTAGTCCGGGAGGAAGAGGACCTTTACTTTGTCGAACTTGACTTCTGATAGCTTCCTGGTCTCCTGAGGATCATGTCTCTATCCCTGAAGTGTAGCAGTTTAAATATAAGTGGGCACGCAGCAGTACCTGGCGCCGGCCTTCTGCCTGGGATTCGGTGTGCACGTTCTATGGTGAAAAAGGGAGAATAGGAGGAGGAGGGAAGCATATAATTTAGCCATTGTTTCAGAAAGGCTACTGCATCCTGACCCTCCGCCCCCACCGGAAGCCCAATCAGGCGGACATTGTTCCTCCTGGAACACCCTCCGCATCTTCCACTCTATCTTCAAGGTATCGTATTCTGACCTCATGCGCATTTTGCTGCTTCTACAGGAAGTTAGTGGCAGGCTTCAGTTCTGTAACATCCTGCTCCACTGCAGTGACACGGTCTCCAAATTTCCGGTGATCCGCATACAGCTGCGTAAGATCCAGCGCAACTTTATCTATTTTAGATTCCATTGACTCCTTGGATCGTTCTATGGCATTCAAGATGGCGTCTAATCGATCTTTTTGGGGGGTCCTGCTGTATTGGTGGTTGCGTTTGATCCATGTCTACCGAGCCTGCAACTTGCGAGGAGGTCCTCGACCCAGCTCCTTTAGTGTGGCCTATCTATCCAGCCAAGTTCTCCAGTGCACACCAGTAGTTGCGGTGCTCCCGACAGAACAGAACGGAATAATTGGAGAATCTTCCTGATTCACTGTGCTGCACTTTCAGACAGAAGCAGTAGGATGGGCCCCGCACAGTCCCTTTGCTAGTGTGGCCAATTGCCGTGTTCTGGTCTTATCACGCAACTTCCATATATCACCAGTCTATCGCCCAGTATACTGAGCCCAGGGCCCTCCCTCTGTATCTGAGTGTCGCAGGCCGCACCCTCCTCCAGCACACCGTGATCCTGGCTATCAATCCCTCCTCTTAGTCAAGCACGTTATGCGATAGTCCTTTGTGCAAGGATGTCCATAAGCAGAGGCTCTCTTTCCTTTATTCCCCTTATAGTTGTCTGTGTTTATATGTGTCGTTGTAGCCAATAGGCTGCTCTATCTCAGGCCCAGGCCGTGCCCATGAGTGCAACGTTGTAGCAATACTCCCCAGGCCTTCTCTCAGCTGGACAGCACTTTATCGTGGCTCCCTTTTATTCACTATAGTGCCCCTCCACTCTATCCTGCGCACACCACTTCTGGCTTCAGTGCCACCCACGGCCCATCTTCAGCGCCTGCACCCATGGGGGTGGGGTCAAACGCTTGTTGCTCCTCCAGACCTGGCCTCTGCAACAGCGCTACGCTTTTCCACGGGTCCCACTGGCGGCCTCTGGCTCCCCTGCCCGGTCACCGCCAAGGCCTCGAACAGTTCGCGCTGTGCCGTGCCACGCCGCCTGTCCTTTCCCTTACCGGGTTGCACCAGTTGCGATTACTTTACCCTCGTAGGGTCGGGCACCCGCTGTGATGGTTGTCTGCGACATGAGGCCCACTGGCAGCTGCTGCAGTCTTTTTTCTTTTGGGGGGGGAGGAGGGGTTGGGGTGAGGAGGACCACTCTGGCCAGTACACACCACCTCTCGTGTCGGCTACGTTATCCGCCTGAGCGGGCCCCGGCCAGGTCGCTCCTGAAACCGCAATCGATTCCCTGAGTTGCTGCGCCGCCTGCCCCTTCCCATATCAAGCGGTGCTGTGTGCAGCTTCTTCCACTGCTCGTTAGGTGACCCCTGCTTGTGCGGCCTCTTCTATTGGCTCGAGTGGGTCCAGGCCGTTCCCAAGGCTGCGGTCCAGTTCCCAGGCCGCAGCGCCGCCCGTCCCTCCTCTTTCTGGTCAGCGCTGTATGCGGCGATTTCTTCCTCTTCTCACTCCTTTGTGAAGGAACTCGACATGGGGCCCACCAGCGGCTGCTGCAGACTTTCCTGGCACTCCGGCCAGCACACTCCCCTGCACACGTCGCCTCCTCTAACAGCCCGAGCAGGCCCAGACCGGAGCCGCTCCTAAGGCCGCAGGCGATTCTGGGGCCGCGGCACCTCTCGCTTCCACTCTCTCCGGTCAGCACTGCCTCTACTCTTCACTCCTGGAGTAGGCGGCCCTTGCTCACACCGCCTCCTCGGTAAACACGGGCGGGCCTAGGCTCCGGCCGCTCCCGAGGCCTCAGTCAATTCCTGGGGTTGCAGCACCACTCGTCCCTCCTCTTACCGAGTGGCGATCTTTGTGGTGCCTTCCTCCACTCTGTGTTTCTTTGTTGAGTGTCCCGACGTGTGCCCCCTTCTGCTGCTGATCCCCACTTGCGCAGCGACCGCATCCGCTTTACGGGTGAGTCAGCAGGCTCCACCCAGACTGCTCGTTTCCAGCCGGGGTTCAACTCCTGGCACTCAGGCAATATTAGCCATGTCGGCGTCTTCACTCCAACAAGTGCCTGGGGGCTCGCCCAGCAATCCGCCACGGCGCCTCACTATAGATGCTGCAATAGAGCAGAGAAATTTCACGGATAAAGGGGATCAGTGGCGGAGCGAAATCAAGACGCGTCCGCCATGTTGCCCCTGCAGGCCACGCCCCCCCACCTGCCTGCCATGAATCAAAGCTCAGGTGCAGAATATGCCCGTTCAGTTATGATGGCACTCAGTTCAGTCCCCTCAATACAGTCTCACTCAAAACATCGCAGGTGCTTTCTCTGCACCCGGTGGGGGAACTAGCAACATGCGTTTCAGCCCGCACCCACTTCTGGAGGTAGATGGCCTTGGTGTCAGGATCAGCCCCTGATGTGGGTATGAAATGGCAGGGTTTGGCATGTGGAACAGCCGCCTGAAGTCCTTCGCCAAACACAGATGTACTGGGCATCAGGAGAGCCTACAGTACTGGTTGGGCCTACTTTTGGGTTGCAGAGCGATGTATAGCCAGTGGGCCGCCACTTGAATGGGGGGGTCACAGTAGCACAATGGTATATGTTGATGGTGGGGTGCACTTCTAGAACACAGTGACCACCACAAGCACAGTTCTTGGCCATGGCAGTGAAGTCCACTATGAGCAAAGTTCTTTGTTACATTGGTGAGCTCCACCACCGGTACAGTTCTTGGTTATGGGCGAGGTCCGCTATGGGCACTCTACTTGCACAGCTACAATTTCAACCGTTGATCTGCGATTTCTGTGTGGCACTGCAATTTTGCAGAGACTGTGCCCACCATTTCTAGGGCTCACAGATCGCTCTCTGCAGTCTTCATTCTTCTGGCAAACTCTCTCAGCACCGGATGTTCAGCTGGTTCTGGCACTCCCTGGACAGTCATTCCTTCTGCAGGATTGGGAGGCTTCTTCCCTCTCTCAGGAGGCAGGCTGGTTTCTAGGCACTTTAGGTGAAAGGAACAGCTCTCAGCAATCAATCTCATCTGGAAAATTGGCTGTCAGGAAGATACCAGCTCTGGTTGCACAGCAAAATTCTGAATCCTCTGTAAAGCACTTCTTTCTTTGGTCAAAGAGAGCTTAGAACTGGAAACAAAGGGCCAGATGTACGACGCGCAAAATAGCGCCTCGCAAATTGCGAGTTTTTTGTGACTCGCAATTTGTGAGGCGCTATTTTGGATGTTCAACAGTGTGTATCACACTGTTTGCGATTCCCAATGGGGTCGCAAGTTGAGAGGCTCATGAATATTAATGGGCCTCTCGCAATTTGCGACCCCATTGGGAATGGCAGGCCCTCCCAGGTATGGTGGCCTGCTGGGCTCAGCAGACCACCATGTCTGGGACTGCTTTTAAATAAAGCAGTTTTTTTTTTTTTATATGCAGCTCGTTTTCCTTAAAGGAAAACGGGATGCATTTAAAAAAGAAAAAAATGAAACGTTTTCGTTTCATTTTTTAAGAGCAGGTAGTGGTCCCTGGGACCACTGTCTGTCCTTAAAAAATATTTTCCCCTGCATTTGCAAAGGGGAAGGGGTCCTTTTGCGACCCCATTACCACCCTCTTGAAGAGGGTGGTAATTTGCGGTCGCAAAACATTTGTACATGGGGTTGCGCTCGCTATTAGGAAGGGAACGCCCCTTCCTAATAGCGACTCGCAGTTCCAAAATAGCGAGTCGCAAATAAATTGCGACTCGCTATTTTGGAATGGTAGATACCCCTATTGGTTTTTGCATGCGCAAACGGGTTCGCAAACCTGTTTGCGCATGCAAAAACCGTCCTACATCTGGCCCAAAGTGAGTAAGTGGCTCCCACTTTTATACATTCAAAGAAGACCGGGAATGTGGAGCCATTGTCTGCAGTTTCAGAACCAGTTTGGAACAGTTCGCATTTCAAATGTCCTTTTCAGGCTGTGCTCAAACACATCCTTTGTGTAAAGTGATGCTCCTCGTAACACAGTAGTCTCCACCCTGGATCCATCAGAAGAACAAGTTACTTACCTTTGGTAATTCTCTTTCTGCTGAGTAGTCTAACCGCAGATTCCTAGCTGCCCCCACCTCCTCATTCTGTGGAGTAAACTCCTGAACACTATAGTAAGAATTTCAAGTTAGATTTTGGCACACTGTTGCTTGCAATTTATTCAGTGTGTTCTGCACATGAGGTGGGGAATGAGAAAGATTAAGAAACTGGCGTCAGCTCATAGAGGTGGCAGTTTATTGCATCTCCACTTCAGCACTTCTGGAGCAGTGTGGAGGAACCATATGGCAGCAACGCGGAGTCACATGGTGCCACCTATCAGCACATGGGAGCATTGCTGTAAAGCTCTCCATATCCAATCTTGCACTTGGGGTAGTCTTAAGGTGAAGAATCTGTGGTTACATACAGCATCCATCAGAAAGAGGCTTACCAAAGGTTATTAACTTGTGCATCTGTATTGTAGGGCCACAGGAACTCAAAACTCAACAGACAATTTTTATGTGGCTCAGATGAAGCAGACAGAGCATTACATTTGCTGCTACCCTTGAAAAGACAATTCACAAAACAAGAGCGACCAATACATCCTTGCGAACTAGGTGTTTCTAATAAACAAAAACAGTGTTCACAAGGAACTCATTTACTCAGGTAATACAGTTTCTGCAAGAAGTAGTACGACTTGCGTGAATCAATCAGAGACAAAAATCATATAGGGTAGGACCTTAATTCAATTAGGTCAATCAATATTGTAGTGAGTTTTATATATAGAGGCCCACAGAACAAATATCAGAACTGTACTCACTTCAGCTGAAATGAGTATAATTTATTTTACATTTGTAATATTCAAAGTACAAAAACAGAACAGAAATATTCCATTATGTATTTCCACTATATACATTTTCACATTTCAACGTGACTTTGTGAACCCCAATGAGGTGACCATAACCAAACAGTGATATAAATGTAGTGCTAAAGAAGGGGGAAGGTAGTGGTTATTGGTATTTAAAAAAAGAGGAGCTCTTGGCAATTATAGTACAATCAATTGTTATAAGAATTTTTGATTTTCTTAGGCTCTCTCTTTCTACTAGCCGACGACGTTTCGACCCTCTCGTGATACGGGGTCTCTTCAGGACAGGAATTCTGGGGACGGGTAGCACACAATGGTGCCGGAATTGTAGAAATCTTCCTAATTAGATTCTGGGTATTTCCAGTGATGTCCAGAAGGAGTAATCCCTGACACGGATAGCCAATGGGGCTGTTGGTGTAATTCACGGCAACCACGGTTACCGTAGATCCAATAGGTCATGGCGACTGAATCAATCAAGTTGGTTCTTCAATATTAAATCCGATTAGCGTTCGGTGAGTGAGTAAGTTAATTACTGCATTTAGGGCCATCAGGAATTCGATTACTCCTGACTGCGGGGCGCTTCCGTGGTCTGTCCCACCCCAGTAATTGACCGTCTGTAGTAAAAAGAAATTCTTTGTATAAAGCATCCAAGCATGGACCCTGCATCCATTTCCCTCTAAACAAGGAGTATAAAGAGCCATATTTGTTGCTGCCCTGTCTCCTCAATCATGTCAAGAGTATAGATAGCAGAGCAACTGCTATTATGCCTTTAATACTTTTCAACTTTACATAGAGCAGGGCAAATATGGGCTGATGCAGTCCTACACACAGTCAACAGAGCACATTGAGTCATAAAGAACTAGCGAAAGGGTAGAGGAGCTTTTTAAGTATTGGTCACAATAAGCTGAGGCAAATCTGACTATTCGATTGGATCTCTTCGTTACGACCCTCTACCTTTAGGGGACATGAACCAAAATTTCTTCTCAGCATGGCCATATACACAAACAACCACTGGATTCTGGACATGCATTCCATGGAATTTGTCCAGGACCTCATAATGGGGACACTGTTTCATGTCAATGCTCTGAGACATGAGGTCCTAAAACTCCTCCTAATGCATGCTGAGGAGCAAGTGCCCAAAGCACATACATACAAGGCCTTTTATTAAGGGTCTTTCTTGGTCAGAAAAAATCACTTGGTTAGAGGATTTCAGGACACTCTGCAAGTACTTCAGAGAGCAAGTGTTCAGGATTATCACAGTGTCTGACATCTGCAGTGCATAGACACTGGAGCCTTCAGTGTCCATCAACCTGGAGGATTCTTACATATTCCAGTGCACCGCCAACGCTGGAAATACCTCCTGTTCATGGTAGATGACTAGTTAATATCACTCCTTTCTGGCTTCAAGTCAGCAACCATTTGCTTTTGGATTACCAGAGCCTTGAATTTTACAAGGAAAAGACCATACTCCTAGCAAACAGTTGAGGACAGTTCTGCTTCATTCAGGATGCACAGCACACAGTCAGTCACTTAAAGTTCTACTACAATTGTTAAATATGTTAAACTCAGGCCTGAAGTCTACAGAGCAATAGTCTCAAGATATTTATGTCCCACTGGCGAGCAATCATTCTTATATATAGAATGGTGAAAGAGTTTATGAAGAGTCGTTTTTGGTAGAAACTTCTAACTACAGATTCCTCACATTTTGAATATTCCCTCAGGCATCAGATTGGATCCGGTAACTTTTCAGCAGTACCTCTGTGCACCAGCAGCGCTGACGGCTCTGCATCTATGTTTTTCTGCACTGGACCTGAAGTGTGCGGACCTATATAGGTACCACCTATGTACACTGACATTAGTTCCTTCCTTTCTGAGCCAATAGACACGAGTCCGGAACAAAATGTTTTTACAGTGTGCGAGGGAAAATGTCACCTCCCAAATCTACAGGGTTCAAACCATGTAGGGAATGTCGCAAACAGATGTCTGTGAATGTTCAGCATGTGGATTGCCTGTGGTGCCTGGGGTTAGACCACAGTTCGGAGGCCTGCAGTGACTGCATCTTGATGCACCCGAAGGCAACCCAAGGTAGGGAAGCAAAGCTGTTCATACCTAAGACTCTGCATCATGACCAGTTGAGGTCCAGGGCCAGGTCCCAGTCCTGCGACAAATGATCGGGTACAAATCCTTGGGTAAGGATAAGAAAAAATACAAAATGTCCAAGCAGGACCAAGGCTGCGTGCTGCTTTAATTGCATTGCACCGTTTTAGCCACCCTTCTGCTTCTGACACAGTGCACCTGCCCTGCGGAAGAGCTCATCTCCTACATGAAATTTTTGGCAAAGGCTCAGATAATGCAGACTATGAGGCTAGGGATGAGTTTGTTCTGCCCTATCAGGAGGAATGTTGGTATGAAGACCTCCAGGAAGCCAGTGGCCTAGATAACCTTCCCAGACATTGGATTGGTTTTTCTTCCTGGCCCTGCCATGGAAGAAAGCGCCTTCTTCGCCATGGTCATGAGGAAGGCAGCAGATGTTCTGAACCTTCAGCTTCCTACCCAGGAAGTAAAGACCGATGTCTTGACTGATGTGCTTCAGCCTGGCCAAACGAGTTCTGATCCTCTTCTTCCTTTTAATGAGGTTCTTACATACACGCTTTTGGGGGCCTAGGCTAAGTCCTGATCAGGTCCCCAGTTAATTGTCAGGTCGCCAGGTGTCATCGCCCTGTTCTGGGTGCCCCAGTCTTCTTCAACCAGCACCCTGCTCCTGGGACCTTTGTGGTACAGGCTTCTAAAAACAGTGCCGTTCCTGGTCTATCCCCAGAACGCAGAATCCAGGACATTGAGTCAATCCAAATGTTTCAACCTCTGTCCTGGATCTCAGTGAGGATGACTCTGAGGCTGTGGGGACTGATGGCCTTCTGCATCCTGCTAGTCAAGCACACCAAAATGCATATGCTGGTTCTGTAGTGTGATATGAAGTCCCAGTGGGCACAGCACTGGGGGCGATCTTTCCGATCTGGTTCAGATTTTGGAGGAGCCTGCAAGGGATCTGCATTGGTGGCTGCGGCACCGTGATTGGGTCAACAGCATACCCCTCTTCTTACCCCACCAAGAGTTAACAGTGGTGACCAATGCATCACTTCTGGGTTGGGAAAGCCATTTGGGACAGGTAGAAAACAGAGGAGTCTGGTCTCCGTCGGAGGTCAGGCTCAATATCAACCTTTGGAATTCATCCCCAACTACTTCTCCTGCGATGCCTACTTTCTTGAGGCCTGCGACGCCCTCCTTTCTGATTTTGCCAACTGCCGGCCCTGGAGCGTGGTGCCTGCTGCGCACACTATGCCCCATCATGCAAGGCAGTGCGGACACAGCCGCTACCTTCCGTGATGATCCGGGAAGGCCGGGACCGGTGCAACCTCCTCTCTACAGCCGCCCACCTCCTGCTTGACTCCCAACGGCTCGTTCCAGCTAGGTGCACGCTTCCCTGCACCAGCAGCGCTCCGATGGACCACTCTGGTTGCGGGGGCACTGCCGAGTGATTGGGTCGTCTCGCCTGAGGACCGGGAGCCAACCCTCACACCCCCCCATACTCTCCTTCCCTGCGCCATGCTGCCTGGGCTGATGAGGTGAGGGCCCACTGCAGCCAGGGACAGTTTGTCCCTGTCCCCCATGTTCCCACTAAGTGCAGACTGCCTCTTGTTCACCCTCATTGGGCACTGACTCTCCTTTGTTGGCCTACATCTTCCGCTACTTCCATGACTTGGTACCCTACTGACCGGGTTGTATTGCACCTGCCCTGGCTCCGCACCCAAAATCTGGTCCCTGACCTGGTTGACGGGCGGTGTGCTGCATCCCTGCCTGGGATGGGAGGGCCTGTGCATACAGTCGAGGTGAGGCGCCCTTGGCACTTTTGTCCATCCCTGACGTTGCCTGCTGGGCCCCTATTCCTCCATTCGCCCGCTGTGGGTGCTTTCCCCATTACTTAACTGCTGAGTCTATCAATGAGATAGGCTGATAACAGCAGGGGTCAACCTTGTTGCCTTTTTTAAAGTCTGGGATGATAACGGAATTAGACCACAATGTTGAAAGGCCTCCCCGAATAGCTATATTAATGTAAAGGGTTAAGAAGGATGCCCATAAATCAATGTTAAATTTAAAAACATTGAGTGGTACTGCATCAGAACGGGCCTTTTTTTAGGAAGATCAACAATGGCATCTCTGACATCTTCTCAGCCAAATGTCAGAGATGGGCCTGAAAAAGGGAGCGGGGACTTGTCCAGAAGCACATCCGTTGTGCCATTAATGGCCGGAACAAAAGGAGCAAATGATGGATGGAATTCTGAACAATGCAAGCATTCACCCCCAGTCACACAAATCTAGGTTTAATCCATTGTTCTTTTGCTCACCACGCCACCCCAGTTTGGACCTACCCATATGCAAATCAGTCTTGACCCTGTTCCTCATGGGAATAGTCCAAGCCGAACTGCCAAGCCAGACCCTCCCTGGACCAGAAACAAGCATCCTGGGACCTGTTTCAGGGCATCACCCCTCATCAGCCAGGCTATCTTGAATCCAGTGGTGCAGTGAGCACGGGACCCATGTCTGGGCATACCCTTCCTACCCAGGCTGACAAAAGCAAAAGGAACAAATGGACAGAATGCTGTCCAGTGCAAACTTTCACCCCCAGTCACAAAGATCTGGGTTTAATCCATCGTTCTTTTGCTCTCCACGCCACCCAAGTTTGGACCCAGCCATATGCAAATCAGTCTTGACCCTGTTCCTCGTGGGAACAGTCCAGCCCGAACTGCCAAGCCAGGTCCTCCCTGGACCGGAAACAAGCATCCTGGGACCGGTTTCGCGGCATCACCCCGCATCAGCCTGGCTAGCTTGAATCCAGTGGCGCAGTGAGCACGGGACCCCCGTCTGGGCATACCGTTCTCACTTAGGCCGACAAAAACAAAAGGAACAAATGATGGACGGAGTGCTGAACAATGCAAACATTCACCCAAACACCTCAGACAAGATGGTGGAATACTTCTTTCATGGAGCACATCAGACAGTCCACCTTAGGGGTGTGACTGGCCTAGAGTGCAACACGCCTACTTGCATAGCTAATTTCCCACCTTTCCTGGTGCCTAATGGGTCTCAGGGCAGGGGGTGGCAACTCCCAGGTCTGAGGGAAGCCGGGTCGCATATCAAAGGTGGCAGAAGCTTTGAAGGCCCTCGCCTTGATATGCTAAATCACTAGCCATCCTGCTAGAAGAGATGTGAACACCTTTATCCGAAGCAGGCCTTGTTCCTGACCTCAGAGAGCTTGGGCTTTCACCTGCAGGTGGTAAAAACATGTCTGTGGTGGCAGGCTGGGCGATACCAGTCAGTCAGCCATCTAAGAGGCTAGTAGGTTTTCAGGGGGCACCTTTAAGGTGCCCTCTGGGTGCATGTTTTAATTATTCCACTCAGTGGCGGCTGGTGACATTTGAAAGTGGTGAGGCGTAAACGTTGGGCATGACTTTTATATAGCAAGCGACGTGAACAAGTTTAATGGACAAACCTGGGGTCAATGGTGGGTGCCTCTCCCAAGAAAGAAATGAAAAAAGATTGCCAAATGGTACATTTCAAAGCAAGTTAATGTAGTGATAAAGCAAGGCTTATAATGCAGTGGGGAAGTATAGGCTTGAAATATTAAACACATTAAAAACTGCCCCATATCTTACTGCATTAATATGTGCAGCAGTTAATGTAATGTGTAAATTGTACTGCGTGACAAACTTTAGCCCTTTAAAATGTATGCTTACCCATTGTATTGCACTTTGTGCAGCATTAACTTTGGAAAGAAATGCTCTTAACATAAGGCTTCGGGAAGCACCCACAGCTGCTGGCTGCAACCAGTCATATAGAAATATGTGCAGACAGGTCTTTAAGCGGCATGAAAAAAGTAGGGGCTCTCTATAAAGGAACATGTCAAATACATTTCTGTGATTCCCATAGTGTGCCAACTGACAAGTATTTTGGTTTCTCTCTGAAATGTAATTGTATCCAGATAAATGACACAACTGACCTATACCTAAAACCTGTCACTACGATTGGCTTTGTCAATGGGTGTTAGCTGTTTAAGATAAATGAGTAACAACAATAATTTGTTATAAATAATTAACACTGGAAATGTTTCAATTCTGAAATAGTGAATCTGTGAATTAAATAGCATTGAGGCCTGTGGAAGGAGTTTTAGCCTTCAGTTATGTGTGCTTTATGTTAGATATGTATCCTCTTTTTCTCTGCATATCTTGTCCATCTGCACATCTTCAACCACCTCTCTTTCCTCTTCAATATTCTCTTTTCACTCTTCCCCCGAATGCACTTCCTCGCATCTCTATCACTTCACTGCCCCCAAGCATACACTGCACTCACTCAAATTTAAGCACTTTATCTTCTCTTACTTTTGCCTTGCAAATATTTTGACATCCGTGTACCCCTTTCACACACACATGGACAGAATTTCATGTGCAAATGGTATACATAAACATTTTTCTGTGTACTCTGCAGAGAGGCTAACCCATTGACATGCACTTTGGCTTCAGCCTAGCGCCTGCGCTCTCAATCAAAGCCCCTGATAAGCACCTGGCATGCCTCAAGCCTCAAAGTATGTACAGAAAAAAATACAGATAAACAACAGCATTATAAAATAGCTAACTCTTGGGGAATGCAAGATTAAGTAAAGTATGAGAAATAAGAGAGGAACTAAATCACTGAAATGTATTGCCTCAACGTTTTTACCATTCATTGTTTGCAAGTCAATCCGTGTTTTTGGCATCAGTGTTAACTTAGGGGCATGAAGCCACGGCCAGTTTTAATGTCGCACATCAGAGAACTGTCCGTTGTAAGCACATATTTCTTGCCTTGCTTGACTTGGATATTTAGATCAATTTCGCAAAGGAACAAGAACCCTGATCGTTATTTGGATCCATTTTGCGGGGGAACAAATGCTGCAGCTCCATTTCTAACAGGGCCAGTGACATGCAGTCAGGGCCTGGGGTGTCACAGTGGGGGAGGTTAGCGTGATGAGGGGTCTCAGCACAATATACACAACACAACATTAACATGCAAATACTTACCATTACCGAGAACAAGGCACCAGATCAGACGTGCTTGCATCCACTCCCACGTATGACGAAAGGGTGGGATCTTTTGCCTGTGAATGAAGGACGTATGAAATATCGCAGGGATGAAGTCTCCCACGCCCGAAACAGTGACGCTGATTGCGTCACTTGCCTACAGAGTGCAAACAACCATAGACCACATTGGCAATGAAGAGCTTTGCAACAGAAATCCCTGCGTCACTGTTCTGAATGTTGATTTACTGCCTGGCTTCAGTCTCCTGCTTCAAAGCGAGGCGGGGCAGGCAGCCTGAAACAGACAGCCCAGCCCAGACTTAAATACATCGATTTATTTAGAGATACGATGGTCTCTCTAAATAAATCGATCTATTTAATATGTTTTAATGTAAATGTGTAGGAATTTCAGAGGGGCGCAGCCCCCTAGCCCAAAAGGAGAAACCGCCCCTGGGTTTCCCACAGTTCATGTTCCGTTGCATCCACTTTCAAACAATTAGCAGGGAGAATGGGTGTGCAAGGCATTGCTAAATCATTTATCGATGCATTTTTAGAACATTAACTCTTTCCTTATGGAGATCAGTCAACTCCATTTGTGACGAGCGTGCACCCCACTAAATATTCCTGAAATCTGAGATTTTTTACCAACCAAGCATTGAAGGAGACTTGCGGTCCAAAAATTATTTGGAAAGGGCTGCTTGCAAGTAAAAAACATCAGGGATGCCTTTCATACTTTGGTATTCCGAGGTTTTTGCCTAGAGCTGCACCCTTAGGGCAGCACTTTCTGCAATGCAAAATCAGCACTTTTTGAATTGTTTCTTAAAGTATTTGTGGAATGTTTAACTTTCTCCAAATATTCTATGACTGGAAGAATTAGAAAAGTAAATTTACTTTCTTGGCGTCCGTTGCCAACACACTGCTGCACCGAGGGCGCAATTCAAGGCAAGAAACTCAAACCTGGATGGAAGATACAAAGGACGAGGATTACGAAATGAAATGTCCTGCTTACGTTGCTGCGAGGGAGTTTGTTTCTTGGTACTGCGACCTCAGCTCAGCCAAAGTTCCCACTGCGATTACTCAATTCGTGAGACGTAATTCACGCACTTTACTGCTATACTCTGAAAGAATCTAGTACATTCCATAGCTCTGGCGCAAAGAGAATTTCAAAATGGATACGATCAGGGGACAATAGGGGTAATTAATTCAAAGGCATGCAGATCAGGATCGAAAGGTTCTATTCTATACCCGCATTGAAATTCATTAAGCAGAAGCACAGACTTTATACTTAAGGCCCAAAAAAACTCATATTCCCTCAAAAATAATTGGCTGAACCTTGAAATACAGGCTAAATCTTCTAGCGGCAGGAAGGAACAAGCAATGGGGCAGGTGCGGTACAAAGGGAAGACATGGGATGGTAAAAAGAAAAAGGAAACTCCTCAAGCAGAGTGCTCCCCAGTGGCGTAGCTAGGGGGGGGCGGGAGGGTGCGGACCGCTCCAGGCGTCACTATTTTGGGGGCGGCGGCCGCGCGGCACTGGTGGCCCGTTGCGGCTGCCTTTATATTTTATTTGGGGACACTCACTGTCTGACACTTTACAGTAGTGTCAGTCACTGTCCCCAGTCCCCAAATAAATTATAAAGGCCGCCGCAACGGGCCACCAGTGCCGCGTGCGCGGCCCCGTTTGCAGAGGCGTAGCTACAGCTTGTGGCGCCCGGGGCTATCCCTCAGACTGCCGCCCCTGGGGGGGGGGGGTGAGGGGGTAGGGGTGCTGAGGGAAAAGGACCGAGAGACACGTAGTATCGCCGCTAATAGTTACCTCGATCATGCAAGTTACATGCACATACATGACACGGTCCAAGGCTACACAGTTGAATACACCGGTGACCGGCAGTACAAAGGAGAACACACAGACTGCCACCCTGCAGGATTCCAGGAAGGGCCTAAAAACATGGTTATTCGATTAACGTCCCTCATCAGCAGCACCGCCCCCACCCCCCACCGCCTAGATACCCTCACAGGTGATAAGTAGCGCTATGCAAATCCTGTTTGTTTGATTGATTGACACCCGATTTCCACATATCGTTTGTGCGCTATATTAGTTTTATCTGTAAAACTGTATGTCTTTGCAAGTTAAGTGACCCCTTCAATGGAGATTGTGATGTCTATAAATGACAGTGCGCGAACACACCATGCTTTAATGATATATTTGCAACATTGTGAATTCAGTGATGAAGCATTGATGGCAGCGACGCCACTCTGAAAATTGTTCGAGCACCAGTGGGTGTTCCCAATCCTGTTTCTCTTGGTTATTACCTTCTCTGACTCAAGGAAATTCTAGTCCCCCTCCCATATGAATGTGTCACAAGCCCTCTGGACATTATTAAGGCAGGTATTGTCCTGATAATGTGGTAACCAGATATTTTACTCATTTGCATTTTTAAAGAAAGGGCGCATGTTGTGTGTGTTTTTAGTGTCTCACCAGAGTGGCCAAAAAAAGAAGCCTGCTGTGGTAGGTCCTTTATAGTTTTCAGAACTCGATGCAGTCTCTGACAATTCTATGTTTATTCGTAAATTGCTGGCCTTTGTGCTAAGGCTGGGCGTTAAGCAGTCTGGATTCCTCCTTGCACAATTGTTGGCGTGCGCAGGCCTCTTTTGCGTCTCCTTTTTAAACTGTTTCTTATCCTCCTGTCATTTATAAGACATGATACGTTGGCACGACATTAATGAGCACCATTTAGCCTTATCTCCTTGATATAATCTTTTACTAGAGTTTAGTAAAGTTATTGTGACACATCGGCCCCTGGGGTTGCAGTAAATTTCACGGAACCTGGCAGGAGAGCTGCGCGTGATACCTAGTTTGTCTGTCAGATTCACCAAATTAGTGCCACACTGACACACTCTAGTCTAGCCAGTCGAAAAATCACTGAATAAAGAGAGAAGAAAATATTTGCGCCAAACGGAAATTTTGAAACAAAAGTGGGTATTTCTCAACGCAGGCACTAGGGTCATAAAAACAGGCAGCACAGTCCACAGGCACGCATAGGCTCTGAGTGGCAGCATGTCCCGTGTTATTAGTGGTCGAGGTCGTGTTTTTTTAAACACGCAAGCGCGTCCCATGACGCATTGCAGTGGCGCAGAGAAAGAGCGCCGTGCCCTGTTAGCCACTGCGCTGCTTTTGCTCACACCCATTCCCAGCGTCTCGAGCTGGAATGCGGCTGCTTTTAAAACTGCGATGTAGTAGCAACATTCCTGCCCTGAACCCTTTGATCTAAGAGTTGAAAGGCATCTGCCTGCCCCCACTTACATGCCTGTGTTCCCTTTTGCAATAGAGTGATGGGAAGCGTGGATAGGTAACCATACTGTACATTTATACAGCTCTCTCACAGGTCCGGGAGACACATGTTTCCAATCTTGAGCCATGTTTACAGCAATGACAACCAGGCCTGGCTCTCACACGCTGTCACAGCGCCTACAACGAACTGTAAGGAAATTGATGTCGCTGTGCCGTGATATCTGCAGCAACACCGAGCAAGTGACTTTATCATACCATATTTCACCCATATGCTACATTAAACTGTCATTTTGGGAAACTATGGCAAAGGCAAAGATAACATGGTGAGTGTCACCACAAACGTAGAAGAGTGACTAGAAACGAGCATTATGAGGGCGGGAAGTGTTCAGCTGCACAGTTACACAATTGTTTTACTGTACGATCAGTTTGCAAGGTTACTAGGTGAGTGCCCTTCGATTTCAGCTGCTTCAACATCTTACAGTTTTTCGTTGTGTATATATATATATATATATATATATATATATATATATATATATATATATATATATATATATATATATATATATATATATATACATATATATACACACACACACATATCACAGACAGCCCTGCCAAGTATCAGGCGTTGGGCTAACGCATTTCAATGCGGTGGTCCGCATCACCGCATTGAAATGCAATATCACGCATTATAGCGTCTCCTCTATGAAGCCGGAGCTCTGCTATAATGCACCATACTGAGAAAGCTGCAGTAACGCTGCTCCTGGCAGCTCGGGCTGGCTCATCTGCATGCAGGCAGCTCTCTTAGCTGCTACAATGTATAGAACCCAGTACACGCATCTGACACCACTGGCACACATTCACTGACTGACGTCAGAAGTAAGAGCCTCAACTTCCGTTTCCAGCCAACCGCGAGTTTGAGAGAACAAATCGGCTGGCGCGAATGGGCGGCATTTTATTAAGTTTGCAGTCAGTTAATGTGTGACTTCTGTAAGTCACTTAACGCCAGGTTCTGTTGCCTACACATGGCTTAGCTCCGATCCTGGAGTGCGAAGCACGTTAAAACAACCGTCTAACAATGTCAGGACTTGAAGCAGAAGTGTGAACTCTTTTGAAGCGTGATAATTATCCCGATCTTTCCAGGGACAGACTCCTCGTGAAAGTACCTCCTGCTGGCAACATGGAAGAGCCGCTCGCACAGCGGCGATATTTATTAATTGATTATGCTAAGGATTGACGCGACACACCCGGCACAGGTGGCCAGCAGGCTGAGTGTCGCGAACGCACGAGTGGTTGCTCTGAGTCCAGCGCACTGTCACCAGTCAGTGTGTGAGCCAGAATGTGGCGTGGCATTGGTTGTAACGGACGTCCACGAGTGCGGGCGGCAACGGTGCCCGCCTGTTGCCCCAAAGAAGTAAGTTGCTGTGCTTAATTCTCCTAATTGTACTACTTAAGTTCACTATGCTTTTAAAAGCGCGGTCATGATCTGGAGCTGCCTGCGGCCGTGTTACTGAGAACTGCCCAGTCACGCAGTCTGCCTCAGTAGTTTTGTGCGCACTAACTCGTTTTAGGCCGTGACCATGACTTAGAGCCACTGATTGTGGTGCCACTAAACTTGCAGGTAGTGGGCAGTGTGGCAGACCCCGGGCGCTAGGCGGCCGTTCAGCTGTTAATGATTTTTAGCAGTGTGAGCTAAAAGTCTTTTTGAAATAATACAGCTTTTGCAATTTATGGGTTTCCCATTACTTGATTTTACTTGAGATTAAGTGTCACTCATAGGCATTGAAATGTCACTCATAATTGCTCTAAAATTATGAAAATGTCACACATAGCAATCTGAAACCTTGGCAGCTATGCACAGAAATAAAAATCAAAGCCTGTAGGCTGTACGTACCACAAATACAGACAGACCCTTGCGCGCCTCCGTTCGACTTCGATTGCCTGCGCACACACTGCTGCACACATGTACGCCTACGAAGGGGAGGGCTTGTCAGCTGGAGGATACCTGAGCTGAGAGAGCTCATTGGAGTCTTTCCCCTCTGACCTCGGTGACCCGGTCACGCACGCACCACACCTGCGTCCTATCTTGGACCTCCGGAACGTCAATCGCTTCCTCCGGAAGGAGAAGTTCAAGATGCTCACCCTAGCTCAGGTCTTGACTGCCCTCGACCCTGGAGACTGGTTGGTAGCGTTGGACTTGCAGGACGCTTATTTTCACATCCCCGTCCTGATGGCCCACCGGCGTTACCTGCGGTTCACGGTAGGCCTCGAGCATTTTCAATTCACCGTGCTCCCCTTTGGCCTTACAAGTGCCCCTCGGGTGTTCACCAAAGTGATGGCGGTGGTCGCAGCTCATCTGCGCCGGGCAGGGGTTCCAGTCTTCCCCTACCTCGACGACTGGCTGCTGAAGGCGGGCTCGTCCCAGGCAGTCGTCTCCCACCTCCAGACTACGGCCGAACTCCTGCACTCGCTGGGGTTCTCCATCAATGTGCCGAAGTCGCATCTGATTCCTTCTCCACAGCTCCTTTTCATCGGAGCAGTTCTGGACACGACGCAGTTTCGGGCCTATCCTCCCGAACGGCGAGTCCGGGATATTCAGGCTATGATTCCGATCTTTCAGCCTTTATCCTGGGTTTCGGTACGGATGACCCTGAGGCTGCTGGGCCTCATGGCCTCCTGCATCCTGCTGGTCACTCATGCCAGATGGCATATGCGGGCTCTGCAGTGGGACCTAAAGTTCCAGTGGGCGCAGCACCAGGGCAACCTGTCCGATCACGTCCAGATCTCGGAGGGGACTGCAAAACAGTTGCAGTGGTGGCTCTCGAACCGGCAATGGGTCATGGGCAGATCCCTCTCCCTTCCCCAGCCAGAGCACACAGTTGTGACGGACGCGTCCCTTCTGGGATGGGGCGGTCACATGGGAGAGGCGGAGATCAGAGGCCTCTGGTCTCCGGCGGAGTCCCGGCTCCATATCAACCTTCTGGAGCTCCGGGCGATCCGACTTGCACTCAAGGCATTCCTTCCCTCTGTCAAAGGGAAGGTAGTGCAGGTGTTCACAGACAACACCACCGCCATGTGGTATTGCAACAAACAAGGCGGGGGTGGGGTCGTGGACCCTTTGTCAGGAGGCTCTGCGCCTCTGGACATGGCTGGAACATCAGGGCATGTTCCTGATGGTTCAACACCTGGCAGGTTCCCTGAACGCCAGGGCGGACGAACTCAGCCGCAGGTGCATGATGGATCACGAATGGCGTCTTCACTCGGAAGTGGCGCAAGGACTCTTTCTACAGTGGGGAGAGCCTTGGTTAGATCTATTCGCCACCGAAGAGAACGCGCAATGTCATCAGTTCTGCGCGTTGGAATTTCCAAGGCGGCACTCGCTCGGCGACGCTTTTCGTCGCGAGTGGAGTTGCGGTCTGTTGTACGCCTTTCCGCCTATACCACTTCTACCCAGAGTGTTGAAGAAGATTCGGCACGACCGGGCCCAAGTCATTCTTGTGGCTCCGGACTGGGCTCGAAGAGTTTGGTATCCCGAGCTACTCAGTATGAGCGTAGATCCCGATCCGTCTGCCTCTTCGGGAGGATCTTCTGTCGAAGCAGCAGGGGACGGTCCTCCACCCGAACCTGTCCAGCCTCCACCTGCTTGCGTGGAGATTGAGCGGCGGCAGTTGATTCCTTTCGACTTGCCTCCCGAAGTTTGTGATGTAATTCTGGCAGCCAGGCGTCCCTCCACTAAGGTGGTATACGCCTGCAGGTGGAACAAGTTTGTGGCATGGTGCACAGCAAAGGCTGTGAATCCCCTTTCTGCCCCTCTTTCTGAGGTTCTTCTGTTCCTTCTTTCCCTGGCCCAACAGGGTTCTGCCCTGGGTACCATCAAGGGCTATCTTTGTGCCATCTCGGCCTTCCTCAGGCTTCCTGATCAGCCCTCCTTTTCAAGTCCCCTGTTGTTAACAGGTTTCTAAAAGGCATTACACACCTCTTCCCTCCTGTTCCGTTTGTGATGCCTCAGTGGGACTTGAACTTGGTTCTTACCTTTCTTATGTGCGCTCCCTTTGAGCCTCTACATAACTGTCCTCTTCGTCTTCTGACTCTGAAGACCGCTTTTCTGGTGGCCATCACCTCCGCTCGGCGGGTGAGTGAGCTCCAGGCTCTTTCATGCAAACCTCCCTTTCTGTCTGTCCATCCAGACAAGGTTGTTCTTAGGACGCGTCCGTCCTTCTTGCCAAAGGTGGTTACTGCCTTCCACATTGGGCAGACCATCACTTTGCCCACCTTCTTTCCGCCTCCGCATCCTTCCAGAGAGGAAGAGAGGCTCCACCGTCTGGACCCAAAACGTGCGCTTTCTTTTATATCAACCGCACACAACACTTCCGGGTGGATGACCAGCTCTTTGTTGGCTACGTGGGCGCCAAAAAGGTTGGGCGGTGCACAAGAGAACCATCTCCCGCTGGGTAACCTTGTGTATCAAAGCCTGCTATTCTTTGGCTGAGAAGGAGCCTCCTGTTGGGCTGCGTGCCCATTCCACCAGGGCTACGGCTGCTACCACGGCCTTAGGCCGCGGTGTTCCGCTGCAGGATATCTGTCAGGCAGCTACGTGGGCCTCGCTGCACACGTTTACAAAGCATTACTGCCTTGACAGTCAGGTCCGGAGGGACGGCTTCTTTGGCCGTTCTGTCCTCCGGGACTTCCTTGTCTGATCTTTGTTCGCAGACCCACCACCGGGGTTGGTATTGCTGGGGTATCTATTCTAAGGTAAGGAATCTGTCACTAACGTGTCTCTTTCAGATGCACAAGTTACTAACTTGTGTAACGATATATCTGTAAGAGACAGTAGTTAGTGACAGATTCCTACCGACCACCCATCCTCCCGTTCTGCGAACTGATTTCTAGGGTTAAGGACATCCCTTTCAGGGCCCTAGTATTTTTCAGACACCTATGTCAGCTTCTTGCATGGCTCTGCGTTCCTGGCGCGGAAAGTCGTGTGCAGAACTGACGTCAGCGCGCAGGGGCGGCGTCTAAGTACTGCCCGCGACGTCATCCCGGCGATCACGACGACGGACGCGGAGCCGCACAACGCCGCCTACCGACGCGCAAGGGTACTGCTACGCAAAAAACTTTCCGGATCCAGCCTGACGCCTGGGGATATTCTAAGGTAAGGAATCTGTCACTAACTACTGTCTCTTACAGATATATCGTTACACAAGTTAGTAACTTGTGCCTCGGTCCTTTTCCCCCAGCACCCATCCCCCCTCGCCCCCCCCTCCCCCAGGGGCGTCAATCTGAGGGATAGCCCCGGGCGCCACAAGCTGTAGCTACGCCTCTGGTGCTCCCGCTGTAAAACAGCCCTTCTAGTGCCCGAGGTGCCTATGCATCATAATCACTTCTACCAAATAGCACCAGAATCAGGCGAAAGGTTCCCGAACACAGAATTTAAACTCTCGGAGTCCCTACGAATGGTCTCATAAATTCAATTGCATCTTCTTTACAATGTTTTTAGATCCAAAAGTAAAAAAACAGGTGCAATGCCCCATCACAACAAACACAAAGCAAGCACAATTTTCAGCAAAAAAACCAAAACAAAAACCAGCCCAGCCCTGATCAAAATGAACACAAATTACAACAAGGTAACCATGTACAAATCCGCTTTTAATCCCCAGCAAAACTAACACAGAACAAAAGGAGCAAGCAATTAAAGGAAAAGAAACACGTTTTTTTTCCTCAAGCAATAGCATTTATTCGCAGACCCAACATCTGTATATGAGTCACTGGGAAGCTCCAAGCGGGTAATTACGGAACGATTCATTTCACGTTAGGTACACAACACGTCTGAAGAGGTCATTTTTGTTCCTTTTCATTACAGTCCCAATTGTCTGCTTTCTTTTAAAATGCGATGCTATTCAAGTGGTTTAATCATTTAATCCTTGGCCGTCTGCCGAAAAGCAAAGTAAAGGATGCAGCTTCTGGTGCGGTGGAAGACGCGGACCGCTAGATTGTGAGCAACAGAGGCAGCGTCTTTGGTTCGCCCAGCTGTTGCAAGCAATAACAGGAGCGCTCTTAAAGTAGTCCTGAAACAGTGCCCTACAGTGCCCTCTGCGTATGTTGAACTGCAGTTGAGTGGTGCACTCGGGGAGGGCTAAACACTGGAAGAGGCATGACGTATGCATGCCTAAGACAAATTGGGAGCAGGCAAAATAGAGCGACGATGGTTGCAGCACATGGGAAGCCTATGGGGGGGCTGTAAGCCCAGAAGGAGATACGGCATGTCTCAGTTTGAGACAGCGCACATGTGCACCGTCTTAGAGCCGAGACCTAAAAAAGAATGGGAGCAGAGCTCATGGTTTTAGGTGAGAGGATCGAACACATTCTATAATATGGGATTTATTTAACCAGTACTGATTTTTTATGTGAACTTTTTTTTTAAATTTAAATAAAAATACTATTGTTACCTTTTATTTGTGGGAGGAAGACATAGCTTTTTTCTGTAAAGGTTTCATCAGTTCAGCTGTGGATGGCGTGTAAGCCTGACTACATAGAACAGAAGTGGATTTTTGAAGCCATTGTGTTTAAATAGAAGATGAATTGACAAAATACTGCCACTGGAATATCAACGCCCGAATATTTCTTGGTTGAAGAATTGCATTTAGCTGCAATATTGTTATGTCAATGGCACGCATTTCAAATGATACAACAACCATGTATAAGGCTCATTTATATTCTCATGTGGGCCTCACGCATGCTAATTTGCTATTGCTATTCTGTCCACTAATATGAAATCCCTGCCCCTGCATCCTTGCCAGTAGGTTTTATTTTTAAGTTCAATGAGCACGGCAAATCGCCGGAAGAGTGGAAAATTCCCCTGTCACACAGATGCCCTTATCAGCAGCAGCCAGATGGAGTTAGGAGCAGGAACATTATCAATGTTAAATTGGTTTTTCTGAACCGGAGTGGAACAAAGCATTCCTTCAGAAAGGGGTGGCATATGCTGTGGATTTAGGAATGTTAATATTTTGAAAGGTGCTTCTTCTTAAAACACACAAAAAAACCTGTCACATTAGGAAACTTAAAGTTACAAATCGTATCCTTATTTGTACATAAATGAACTCACCTAAAATAGGTCTCAATGCTTGGAAATGTCATTCCGTTTTTGCAACGTATTCTTTAAATTGGGTGACATCTGTAGCTCAAAACTGGCTGCAACGCAAAGGCCCTCAGTACACATTAGGGATTTTACAGTTGATATGTGGACAAGGGGGAAGGGAGAGTAGAAAAGCAGGGCAAACTGTATCATAGGCAGGGCCATCTGAATTGTACAGTAGTGAAAGGTCAAATTATATGGCAATGTTGACTAATTTATCCGACAAGAAAATGCCATCTGTGCATCGTAAGGCGGCACATTCTTTGGGAGTATTAGTTAACTATTTTGTCACTGAAGAAAAGTTTCATATCATTACTATAAGTTTAACACCTTAATACAGGAGTCATAAACAGCTACTGCTCAACACCGTGTGTGACACTTTTTAAATAGCTTTTGATCTAACGGGTATTTCTAAACCATATATTTGTAAAGCGCACGTTCACCCGTGGGTATCTTGGCGCTGAAAAACAGATGTTTATTATTACCCAACTAAATGGTACTCGCTCTATGGACCTCAGAAGGAAGAAAGTGAGTGGACCTGCCGGGATTTGAACCTGTGACCATGAGGTCAAACACAGGCCCCTACAGTGGACGCATTAGTCCACTAAGCCACCAGACCCGTCTCTGTTGGAGCTAACATTTCTGTTTAAATCTGCTAATGATGTAGCAGATGGTAGATTATGCATCAAAATCGCGAATACCATAAGTATGTGAAAATGTTCATAGTAGCAGAATCGCATAATTCCCGTGCCATGCATCATAGGCAGTGGTTGACAGTGCAGGGGCGAAGGGTACTGTCCGCGCAGCAGATTAGCAGAGTTTGAGTATATATACGTAACACACCACAATGAGACTTGTTAAGTAATGGTGAAAAAGAGGGGAGAGGCAGGGCTGTGGGTGGGGCGGGCAGGGGAGGTATGTTAATGCAATATCTCCAGTTTAATATTACAAACACTCACAGGAACAATACAAAATGGCAAAATATAAGTACAATTAAAAGGATAGCAAATACACATTTGGAACAGTAGTGGATGCAAAGGAAGGGATTAACAGGAGGAGAAAGTAATATATTATCCAGATGCAGAAAAGAACATTTTTCATGTAAGTGTATGTAGCTTCTCCTAAGGTTGACAAAGACCGATTCGTCACCCTTCACTTCATTAGTCACGGGATGGCATCGGGAATCATTGATGGCTATCATCTTTTTATCTCTCCACGCCTGCTTGGCGGGTGCTAAATACCTAGTTGGTTCTTGCGCTTCCAATTGTGGGGATTTATTTATGCCGGTATAAAGTGCAAGCAGTATCGGACTACAGGAGGTAACCCTTAAACCACATGGAGACTAGGGCAGTAATATGTAACAAACAACAGTGTCTCAAGCAAGGGTATTATTTTGCGTACAAGTATACTAGGCACAATTAAATCAAGAGGGGAGAAAGCCAGGGAGACATTTTTCCAGAAGATAAATTGTATTTCAATTGCTGATCATGTTGGACATATTAAACTTCATATGTACAAGCACATGAGGCGGTAGCACTGCGTTACATTAAATGACATGTAACCAATAACATACTGTGCACAAGTGCTCGTGAAGTTTTGGTGACGGCGCAAGTGACACGTGATGTGGTATATACAGCGATTGTGGTGGGCACAACAAAAGGTAAGTGAAGTTAAAATTCTTTACACATTTTGAGATACCCAAACAATTAATGGTACATGAATAAAGAGAAGTAAGGTAGGGTATCCGGTATATAAAGGCGCCAGGAGTTCCGCTGTGGAAGTCGACGGCGTTTCACACCTGTAGACAAGTTAGGCCATCAGGACCCGGTTACATAAATTTTAGTTAGCAGTGCTGGGGATAAAAGGATACACAAATTTCCATATGTACAGAGGTAATATTAAGTGGACCAAGAAAGGACAGGTAGGGTAGAAGAAGGCTTTAAAACAATCGAGCCAACAGTGTGGAAGGAGAGACAGGGAATGGGCGCAGCTGACAAATACCGCGTGTCTAGGCTCATAAGAGAAGAATAGATGAACTAAGAGCGCCATATGCAGTATGCACGAGGGCTTACTCGAGGATCAAGTGCGGGCTTCATCCAGGGGGACACGGGATGTCCAGGGATTATCTGCGCGTAGAAATAACAAGGAATGAATGGCAGGAGGAGTCGCAGGGGGGCAGGAAGTAGTAAAGGGGGAGAAATGCGGTGCAAGGAAGGAGGTGAAGCAAGGGACTGCTCGTGGTCCCCTCTTGATTGAATCCATGGCAATTAATTGTGCCTAGTATACTTGTACGTAAAATAATACCCTTGCTTGAGACACTGTTGTTTGTTACACGGTATAAAGTGCAAAGCATGCTGCCTTCAGGCAACTTAAGGTTGATTTGCAGAGGCAACATCTGCTTGTAAAAGCTAGGTAATGTATAATGGGTGAAGTTTTGAAAAACAAATTAAAATTGGAATGCATAGGAGAGAAATCTACTGCTGTGTATGGCATTGGTCGAGGCAGTTTCTCTAGGCCTTATCTTGGTTTACCATGCTGGAGTATCATTTTTCTCTGCGATATATTTTATTGATTTTCAGCTGAACCAGTGCTCGTTCACAAATAATACACATAGAGGCAATGCTCTATTTTTTGGCTTTCTCAATGTTTTTGGGCCATTTTGTACAGAATCGTGGCTGCTTTGCAACATTTTTGAAGGTAGAACAACAAGCATTGACATAGCGAATAGGTTTCGGTTTTGGGAATTTATAAGTGTTTAGCCATGCAGCACATTTTCCTGACATCAATGTTTGTTGTAAATCATCTATAATATACTGGCCGTATTACTACCAGGCATTAAAGTCCTTTGGCAGTGTTGGCATGTGTAGTCTACGGCACTGGTGTCCTGTCATTATCAACTCATTAAAGACCCCAAACTGAATATCATATACAGTTTTAGGTAAAATATACTATTTACATCAATCATTGTGCCCTTTTACAATTTTGGCATTTAGAATGAATGGCATGGGTGACCTTCCATATGGCCATGCCCTTTACAATACCAGCCACATAGTCTCTATGGCACAAATATACTAATACTGCCATTCATTTGATGCCCTCACACTGCCCAACACATGGCAGCAAAGCTGCAGGGTGCCCAATAATTATCACTGACAGTGATGCCCTTGTAACGCCTGGGGATGCAGTTCACACCTCTCTGGCCTGTACTCAAGTTGCTACTCCCAGCTCTGTTGACGAAGGCGTTGTGGGCTGGAAGTGCTGCAACCATTGCTCCCACTCACTCCCTCGGCCAAGCACAGCCCAGTTTCAAAAACTGTGTATGCATGGCAGGCTGAGAAAGCAAGAAAAGAGAGAGCGCGAGTCCTGCACTATTGAGGACCATATTGTTGTAGATTGATTGTTAAAACGATAGCGGTAGCAAGATGAAGAGGGGTAGATAGATAGGTTGATAGATAGGTGGATAGATAGAAAGATAGATAGATAGATAGATAGATATGGGTACTACAGAAGTGGAGTGGCAAAGGTGGAGATGCATAAACACACATGGAAAGGGCTGAAAGGAAACAACGACAGACGTATATATTTATATTATGAGTGGATGGCTGGATATTGCGTTTACACAGAAACAAACTCGCATACAGAAACAGATGGAATTCGTGTACAGTCATAAACAGAGCTAGGAAGAGAGGGGTGGTTAAGAAATATGTATAGCAAGCAAGGGGTGTGAGAGGTAGATAGAGTGGTAGTGACAGAGAGCTAGATAAACACATAGATAACAAGAGACCCAGATAGGTAGTCAGATAGCGACAGGGGAGATTCTTTAACTACAGGGTGCACCTTTCTCCCCCCCTGCGTACTTCATGACCAGTGCCCATATAAAACTAAACTAAAACTGCCACCCCAATCAACTTTTACCATCTTGCCCTGTGCCCTTCATCCATGAGGCTGGAGTTGTTTGGATCCCAGATCATTCCCTCCTATCCTCTTCTCTTGTGCACGTTTTATTGTGGTCTGTGCCTTCCCAAATCTTTCATTAAAGACATTAGCTGAGAAAGGAAATCTAGAGTCTCTGTGTCGCGGCACGTCCATCAAAGAGGGAAAATAAGTCTGGCATGCAAGTGTTTCTCGTGTTAACCACGGCATGCTGTTTAAAGAATGGCCAGAACATACGTGTTTCAAATCCTAGCAAACGGTCCTCGAAATGTAGTTCTTCAGACACTTACTAATATAGTCAAATCCATAAATAATGCCCACACTTTGCAGTGCATAACAAATCTGCATTTTAAAGCTTCTGTTGTGTAGAATGGCAGTATCTTCTCTGTATTTATAGTAAATGTCTGTCCTGACAATACTAAAACTAGAAGTTGGAGTCAGTCCCACAAAGATACTGAACTAGAGACTCTCTCTAAAACATTTTTGCTGTAGGTGATTATGTTCGTTAAAAATAGCACAACCAAGAGGAGCCTGAGCACTCAACATTACCATATTTTCTCTCCACAAATCACTCTGAGAATTGAGGATAGAGGCTGCAGAAGCTCTGTGCAAAGTTTCTATGGTTAGTTACTTTTGCTCTCTCTTTCACCATTAGGAACCTGAGATGGTGGTCAAGTGCAATGAAACAAGCAGCGACCAGGAGATTTGGGGCTGCCAAGCGGCGACCTGGGGTGGGCGACAGCCATTACAACACAGTTGTTTCAACGCATGCGTTAAATGCATGCTCCATTACAACTCGTAGCCTTTACTACACAGTTTTTTTTAGTACGCAAATGCTTTTACCACACATGCTTTTACAACAAATTTAGTTGTAAAGGTATGTATGGTAAAGGCATATGTGTAGTAGTAAGGGAATATGCGTGGAAACAGCCGCGTTAGTAGGAAATCCACATCGTTAGAGGAAACGGAGAGACTTTTCCACTTCCTCACAACAACATGCACCACCCCTCAGACCAGCTGTCTGCACGAGGAGAGAGGTAAGGGGAATTGGGCCTGGGGCAGGGGCTACTATTTTAGGGGTTTGGATTAAAGAAGAGCTGGTGGACAGGTGGGGAGCACAGGGGTAGAGTTTTAGCGTTTAGAGTAGGGGAAAGGCCGGGGGCCAGGCGTGGGGGTGAACGCAGGGGTAGGGTTTTAGGGTTTAGTTTAGGGGAAGGAGTGGGGGTCAAGGGGGGGGTCAGGCAGGGATAGGGTTTTAGGGTTAAGAGCTGGGGACTGGGGGAGGGGGGTCGTTCAGGGGTAGGTTTTTAGGGTTTAGGGCAGGGGAAGGGTATTTTGTTTAGAAGGGTTGAGGACTGGGGGGATGTCAGGGACCGGGATTAGGGTTTAGGGTAGGGGTCAGGGAAACCTTTGCTCCGCATATGCATTTAACATACATGCTTTTACAACGAAATTCGTTGTAAAGGCATGCGTGGTAAAGGCATATTCGTTGAAGTAACATGCGTGGTAAAGGTTTGCGTTGTAATGACATTCACCTTGTAATGCATGCGTGGTAAAGGCATGTGTTATAACGGAATGCAATGTAACGTCATACATCCGGAAGTGGTGGTGGGGCGGGCAAGTAGTGTTGTGGGAGAGGGTTGCGGAACCAGGTTAAGGTTTCGCGCTGGGGCAGGATCAACATACTGCACGCAACGGAGCTCGTAGCAGCTGAAAGGAAAAAAAGAGTTCCTGAAAATTAACCCATAAAGACGAAAGCTTAAATATATGGGAAGTTAGGCGCTGCTCCGTGGGGGTTTAGAAATGACCACAAGGCGGGACAAAGAAGAAGTCTTAACCACTAGTGAGGAAGCCTTTTTTAAGATAATCCAAGTTACCAATAAAAAGCCAATGAGCGGATTGCAAGCCCATAAAGTGAATACAGCATGTCTCGAAGGACAGTGTATGCACGCTGCACTAGGCTCGACCTAAAAAGGAGAGGCTCTATGATGCGACCAGTGTTAGCCTTGTCGTGGCACTTTTGTTTTGCTTTCAGCATGGCTGCACGGTAGCCGCGTTGCTGTACAGCATGGCAAGAAAAAATATTGACAAAGCCAATAGCTCTCACACAGATGTTATTATTGGCTTAACTAGTGCTTGTTTCAGCTACTTTTAATCTTTGAGACTAAACACAGCTCTCCCACATGCAGCATTGATATCTTCCCTGCTTAGACCGCTGGTCTCGCTTGCCTCCCAACTAACTGATATTAGACACTCCTGCACAATAAACTGCAGAGCTAAAGCAGGGCCATGTAAGGGCAAAGGCCATGAATAAGACGCAATGCATACCATTTCAAGTGCACCGAAAGGCAGATTATTCTAATTGTTAGTGAGAGAGGTTTTTTTTTTAAAGAGGAATACATTTTTTTGCCTTTTGTTAAAGAGACAAAAGCACAATTACTCAGTTCTATAAGATGGGTAACCAACTGGGTCAGTATCTAAGACCTGTGTATCACAGGTTTGAATCTTAACTGGATATTGAACTAGGCCTTCAGGGGCCTGTGCAATGTTGATGTCCTCCTTATTTTGCAATGTAACAACTCTTGCCGTATGCGCAAGCTTCCAGCAAGGCTGGCCTTACTACCTGGATAATAATACTTGTTATGAAGGTAGCTGCAAACGCCTGAACATAAGGATCAGATATAGGAAAGCTCTGAAAACCTGGATTTTTACGGCTCCTGATGCATTATGCAAAGCACTTATCTAAATTCCCTTTTCCAGTCTCAGCCATTCTGTCTATCAGCGATTCGCTTAGCGCCATGATGCTCCTTGGAGTGAAAGTTGCGCTTTATAAATACTTTATAACATAACATAACATATACTACTAATAAATCTCCTGATCAACCATCTAACTTTTTCAAAAACAACCACAACGTCAACACCACACAACCTATCACAAACAATGCAACAGTTCAAAACACACAACCCAAATAACTTACAAACACAATGCCACTTGCCAGAAGGAAACTAAAAGTCAAAGGAAGGTTCAAATGTATGATCACAAGGTTCCCTAATCGTACCTTCCTTCTGCGACTCCCCACACACTTCCAAATCACCAGACAACACAGGAATTATAACACTGCTACCAACCACAAAAAGCTCCTACACACTCAAACATCCCAGAATTCTAATTTCTCTAACTAAACATCCTCCTCCTACTTCCACCAAAAGCTGCAAGCACTGCACACCAGCCACATTAAAATGCCCCATGCCCCACCACCTCCACCCATACTAACACCACCACACCCCTCAAAGCACCATGACATGAAGAAGAAATAAACAATATGAGGAGTACAACCAGGAGACACAGTAAAGTCTCCAAAGTATTGGGATAAAGGGCACAAGAGAGGAAATATCCTTTCTTAAGAAGACCCCTCACTCACCAACCTAGTTGGTGACATGCTTCATCATCGGGGTCCCACCCGAATGGCCGAATGCCATCCGGGTGTGCTTCAACATCTGATTACAGTGGAGCAGGTTTGTTTTCTGTGTAGGTGAGTGAAATGGTGATTTAAAAATTGGCCAAATATAACTCAAAATTAGTTTTTTAATAATAGAGCACCTGGACAATATTAAAAATGAATCATAAGACACCCTTTTGGTTAAATTGACCAACTGGTATCTTTAAGTAAAAATGTGCAAAAAGTGCGAGAAAAGGGTCTACATGTTTCAACCTAATGTCGATATTACTAGGTTTTCGTCAGGACCAGAGTCGTGACCGGGCGGTCTACACACGCTAAGGTGTACCCTGCCCTTGATCACTGTTACCTAACTCTGTACTCACAGTTAGGAGTCCTTTCATCCGAGTAATTGAAAGGAAAAAGTATGTAACGCATGATTGCGTGCCTCATGGGAGTGGGGGTCATGGTGCTGGCTCAGTTGCGTAATAGCGAGTCACCAGTCACCGGCTGCTATGCCTATACTACAGACCTGCTACAGGAACCCTCGGGAGCTGTAGCAGGTCTGTAGTAGGCGTAGCAGCCGGTGACTGGTGACTGCTATTATGCAACTGAGCCAGCACCATGACCCCCACTCCCATGAGCACGCAATCATGCGTTACATAGTTTTTCCTTTCAATTACTCGGATGAAAGGACTCCTAACTGTGAGTACAGAGATTAGGTAACAGTGATCAAGGGCAGGGTACACCTTAGCGTGTGTAGACCGCCCGGGTCACACTCTTGGTCCTGACGAAAACCTAGTAATATCGACATTAGGTGAAACATGTAGACCCTTTTCTCGCACTTTTTGCACATTTTACTTAAAGATACCAGTTGGTCAATTTAACCAAAAGGGTGTCTTATGATTCATTTTTAATATTGTCAGGTGCTCTATTAAAAACTAATTTTGAGTTATATTTGGCCAATTTTTAAATCACCATTTCACTCACCTACACAGAAAACAAACCTGCTCCACTGTAATCAGGTGTTGAAGCACACCCGGATGGCATTCGGCCATTCGGGTGGGACCCAGATGATGAAGCATGTCACCAACTAGGTTGGTGAGTGAGGGGTCTTCTTAAGAAAGGATATTTCCTCTCTTGTGCCCTTTATCCCAATACTTTGGAGACTTTACTGTGTCTCCTGGTTGTACTCCTCATATTGTTTGTTTACTTAATTTAAAGGGGATCAGGAGTATACCCCTCCACATTTGTGGCAATCCCTTTCTCTCTTTTGTGTTTTTGTATGAAGAAGAAATAAACACAGCAACTAAAATGCCTACTCTTTAATGCAATATCCATGAACAAAAATTGCTATCACATCTTTGACCTAGTCTCAGAAACAATACCAGACCTCACCTACATGCCACAAAACCATCCCACCTGATTTTCTCATCATAAACAGAAATCATATTGGCAGAGTTGGAGGAAGCCTGACTGTCATCCATAAACAAATTGCTGCAAATAGCAATAATTGAAATCTTCACCATGGATCGCCATATGGTGTAAGGGACTTGAAGCCCCATGGATTCAGACCTATCGTTGATCTTGCATGTTAACAACATGATAAAGACTGCTTTTTGCACAATTAAAACAGTACGTCACATCTTCCCATACCTTGCATACCAACATAAACTGCAAGCTATCCTCATGCTCGCAATCTCCAAACTTGACTATGACAACATCCTATACATTGACGCATTCACATTCATCAATCGCAAAACACAACTCCGTCCAAAATACTCCAGTCCTGTAATTGCTCCAACGGTTACCTATAGCTAGAAAGACAATGTTCAAGGCACTCTTCATTGTCCATTGAGCCTCCCAAGGAAAAGGGCCACTATACGTACAAGTAACATTCAAGCAATACAAACCAAACAAAACACTGCACTTCAGTCTTGCACCACTTATCATACCACCTTACCATACGAAATCCATAGGAGACGCTACTTTCTCAGTAGAAGCCACCAGCCAGGGTTAGAAGCACCCGTGAGCATATACTTTTATATAGACAGTTGAAAACATGGCTATCTGAAACAGATTTGTAGCCGCAGGTTCCTTACCTTAGAATTATCTCCAGGCGTCAGACTAGATCCGTAAATTGTTCTATGAGCAGTACCCCTGCTTGCCGGCAGGTGGCGTAATTGGCGCTAGAAGTGACATGCGGGGTGCCTAATATAGGCACCACCCCAGAGCACTGACATCAGTTCTTTTCTTTCCACACCAGTCAGCACAAATCCAGAGAGAGCTACCCCCAGTAATTTTTTGACTGACCTTTTTCAGCTTTTTGTCGAAGTCTTTTTTGAGATCTTCTGGTGAGGCAGGATGTCAACTAGGAAGGTCCCCTTCAAGCCCTTTGCTGCCTGTCACCGGCAGATGTCAGCATTGGACCCACACCTTGTTGGCCTCTGGTGCCTAGAGCGCGACCGCGACGCGAAGATCTGCGTCAACTGCTGCGCCATGCACCCCAAGGTCTTGAGGGAGCGCTCCCTCAAGCTCCTGGCTGCTCAACTTACGATGCTGCGACTGTCTAGATCCCGGTCCAGAGGAAGGTACCGAGACGTGTCGCGAAGCCCAAGATCTTCGTCACACTCAAATTCGCCCTTGGGTAACTACCACTGAAAGAAGAAGAGTAAGAAGTCGAAGGGGTCTTCGACTAAGCCCCGTCTGTCAAAGTCATCCAACGAGATGACATCGCTTCATCATTCGAGGCCTGGCTCTGCAGTAAAGCCTGCGCTGGCTCCGCACCTCCCCAAGTTTCCGGGAGCCGGAGCGACCCTCTCCCAACTCCGTGAATTCTATTAGGCCATGCACCTCATATTTCGGAGGCCCGTTCCTGCTGGCACGTCTTTGGGCCTCACGGTTTCAGGAGCGGCCGGCCCGCATTGGTTCTCCTCTGGTGATTCCGTCCTCGACTCCTGTTGGGCACCTTGATCCACGGATAGATCCGGGCTAGCGCCGGTCGTACCACCTTGACCATATCCCTATGCCAATGCTCCCGACACCTCTGGCAGCACCACCCCCATTCTCATCCCTGACTCTGACAAGGTCCCGGAGTGGCATCATGCGACGCCGGTGCTGACTTGAGCCATGCCTTCCAGGCCAGAGCCCTATTCTATGGGCTGGTACTCAGTAGGAGTGGGAGGGGTTGCTAGACTCTGAAGAATACCAGCCCATAGACCAGAACATGAACTAGTTACATCTCAGATATGGGACGATAATAACAATACCTATCCCAACTGGTTCTTTCCACTTCTCTCTCCCTTCAACCATGCCAGTACAGTAACAACTATACACAAAATCTCAGATTGGACAACCTATTGCAGTAACCAGCTAATCAGACAATAATCATAAGAAATACCTCCAGAGCTAGTCAAAGCTATCAGCATAATAAAAACCATAAAACTGTGCGTCTGTCTCTCACACTTCATCATACAACACACTGCTACGCGCTATGTCCCATAACACGATAATTGCACCTCAGTGATCATCACACACAAGATGGAAACACTTCCCACATAGGATCAAAACAAAGATAACATCCTTCCACCCACACACCCTACATGGTGTAGTGTGCTACCTTTGTAGGAAAGTGCTTCAGCACCCCACGTGGGGTAGTAAAGGCTATATAAATGCTGCAGTGTCACCTACCCGTCTACTTCTGAGCTAAATCCCCTACCTGTATCCAGATGGGAACCAATTAGGGGCATACCTATACCATATGATAAAGGGATGCCTTGGGCATACCTCATTAGGGGCAGTCTCCAGAAACCGTGTGGAAAATGTAATATAATCTGGCTTTATTCTGGCTGGATTGAGGTACATCCAGTGTACATCATTCAATTGAATTGACTTCTAGCAGGTATTCCTTGAACTTTATGAATGTCTGATTATAGCTGCCCAATCCATTTCTTATAATTCCTCCTCTAGGTCCTCCTCTCTTCAGTTTTGTCAAACAAATCAAATCCACCCCAAAAGCTTGGTAAATGTTGGAGATCGTGTGCCAACCTCATCCACCATGTCATCAATATCTGTAATGTGCAGTCTGTTTCAGGCTCAGTAGGCTCTTGTTCCCATGTACCTATGACTGCTCTGCATGGCACCGCATGTCCCAACTACTGCCCCAACTACTGCCCTAACGATAAATTGTACTCCTCCCTGAAGTCAGCGAAGGTCAAGAGGGATTCCGAGCTGAACAGATGGTCAACCTGCTCTATGTCAGCTTTCACCCAGTCTACAGGTCACTGTTTCCCCAACCTGAGCAAGCTCCAGTAATGACCAGAGAGGAATCTCAGGGGTATCAGAATTGCTCTACATGATCGTCTGTAACTACCTGTACCAGCAATGCCCGACAGACCTCAACAGAATTGTGTTCCCATACATCTCCCTCACAAGAATTTAGTTATGAATCCACCCTTCAAAGCAGCTGAGATATACCTCGCTTCTGATGAGTCTAACCAGCCCACCGTCCGTTAAAGTTGAGCTGTGGTATAATACAATTCACACTCTGGAATTCCCAAACCTCCCTCTGCAAGTTTTAATTGTGGTTTGGTCAATGCCACTTTGCGTCTCCCTGATGAACTTCATATTAATTCTGTCGGAGATTTCAGGCAACAAAATAAACTCCTCAGAACTACCACTGGCATGGAAGTGAAATAATAAAGCATGTAAGGTAGAAGCATCATCTTAAATTTTGACACCCTACCCAAGATTTGAAAGGGATGCATGTAGTAAGCTTGCTTATTTTATCTACTTGGCTGCGACATGTCAGAACATATTGAACTCCTAGAAGCAGTTTGCTAGTCATCTGTGCCTGTATGTGTGCCTCTATGTTTGGTCTGTGCTCATGGATGCTTGTGTTTGTGTGTTGTATCTGTGCATTTAGATGTCTTTTTTCATGTGTGTCCATTTATGTTGGACTGCGTGTGCATTAGAATCTGTAAATTGTCAAGCTCTGCCTGTACATGTATGTATTTTGTTTGGCAGATTAATATACTGTTGTTTGATCTAAGGGTCGTATTTGTGCATAGTGGAGCTGTGGGGGTTGTTCTCTGGTTTTCCACACAACAACTAATGCAATGTGCAGAAGATATGTACACTCGTAAATTGATGTTTTTAACCATTGTGTTGAGTTATGGGGGGGGGACATGTTGGGGAAAATAAAAGACCTGAGCCAGTGATACTGAGAGATTACATAACCTTTTGCACATTGGCTACTTTAGAGATTTGCGCCATGAATTATACTAGCTTATCCTCTGCACTACCCAGTAGCATCTCCCTTGTGCAGAGTCCATTCAGTCAGTTGACATCTGCATACATCTTGACCTGCAACGGATGCAATGTGATCTCTTGTGACAAGAGAGGCATATAAATACAGTAAAGTAAGGGTTTTAGCAAGATATCTAAAGGTGACCTACGACATGTTTTAACAACCACTTTTCCTGTAGGATCGTAATGGTCTACGCCTAATTGGCTACTGTTATGAAAGAATAATTGGACCAATACCAGGGCTGCGTTTAGGACTCATAACTACTGTCTGTCATGTGCTCAGTATTCCATAATAAGCATGTCAAAGGCTGCTGGAAGGTTTATGGTAGTTTTCATCTAGGGGTAAGAGGGGGTCCTCTTTGATAGGGACTTGTGTATTTGTGCCACCGATAGGTTTGAAACCTGATTGGTGCTTTGAAGTAGGTTGAAGAGTTCCTCCTGTGTCAAAAGTAGTGTGGTTCCTTTTCTATCTCAGATTTTTGCTCAGGTAAAGTAGATTTGATATGGGGCCATAGTGCTACGTACTTTGATGTCCAAAGGTACTGTATTTGCTTCTTCACAAGCACACGCCACAGGACTGTATTGAATGAATTAAAATTATTTTGGAGGGGTGAACATAATGAGGGAGTGGTTTAGAGAATGGATCACTGGTACTTGCTATTGCCTTACTGATACTTTGTATTTTTGGTGGGAAAAATTGATGCAAGTCCAGACAGTACTGTTGTGTTGGGGCACAGGAGTGGGAAGAACGGTAGGTTGAAGCTAGAGAATTATTGTTCGTTTTATCTTGCTTATAACCTAGCTCACAACAGATCATTTCAACAAGCAATGCTGTATGTGGCAATAGTGTTGCAGTGCTTGGGACATTAGCTGTTTTTGAGAGATACATAGAGAATGTAGTGGATTGGATATATGTATGTTGAACAATAACAGGACAGTGTGCATGTTGATCACATCTACATATATGCAAGATTACATTGATAGATTAGTCCCCAACAGTGCCCAGTGAAGTAGCATGAGATAGAAAATAGTAAAGTCATTAACCTTGAACATTTTCTCACTTTATGAACTTTAACCATGTACTTTGTTCCCATGATAGCTGTGTGCATGTTTTATGGACATTAATACAAATAGAACACAGAAGTGCTTATGTGTTTAAATTTAGTATAATGAGAAGCAGTATTAACTTGTGCAGCACTAACAAGAGAGAAGTCATAATCTCAGTGCTTTTAACTTTCTAAAGTTCCTTTCTTGTAGATTTCACCCAGATTCTGAGGACTATTCTGCTCACATTTACTACTAGCTCTAAGAAGGTGGCAAACATGAGTGGGGTACAGCAGTTCTGTATGAAGGGGCTGTGGGGTGGTAAGGCTGCCAGAAGCAGGGCAGGCTGCACAGTTGCTTGATCCCACACTGCTGTGGTAGAGAGTCAGAAGGGGATCAGACAGTATCTCCGCACTCTGCCCCAGTGGTTCTACCATGTACATTTCTCCACCTGATTAGTCTGACCCGGTTTCCCAAGCCCATTAATCTCAGGATATAAGGCCACTTGGAATCAACCGGAGTGGTATCTCCCCAGGGAATACCACTGTGGATGACTCATAATGAGGGCCTCAGTAATTTATTCACTTCTGATGGATACTTCAAACTGCAGATTCCTTGCCTTCAGAATATCCCTAGGAGCTAGACTGAATCTGGAAGATTTAAGCAGCATTGTTCCTTCAAGGCAGTAGGTGGCGTCGTGTGGCTCTGCATTGATTCTTTTTCTAATGCTGAGTTAACGATGGACCAGTATATAAGCGCCAAGAGCTGGTTCTTCAACTGATCCTGATGCACTCCGAGCTTCTGGGTCCATCTGCAATGTTGCAACAGATTGAGGCCTTTTGAGAGGCAGTGTTGCATATCTTTGGCACTCTTCCAGCTTACTTTTGGGTTATGGAGGGATCCAGTCGGTTACCGCCAGTGGGTGCACCCTGGGCGCCATCTGTGCCTCCTGAACCGCCCTTGGGTTCCCCTTTAATGCCGAAGTCGACTTTTTGTCCAGCACTAAAATCTAACCGATCCCAGTGACATTGACAATGCTAGCACCAGAGGATGACTCAGTTTCATATAGTCTTATCCGGCTCTGATACAAATCCATGTCGGCCTCGACTGACGTCATATCTCCAAGCTGTGCTGATGCACCCAGACCCGGTTCAATCCTACTCAAACAGAACCTTGTCTTTGCCACACCCATACGCTGCAAGAACTTTATAATTCCGACTCTTCAGAATCAACCAGCCTATGGAGATGACAATGAAAATGAAGGGGATTATTTTCCTCAACCCTATGGTGATGACAACCTGTGCATGGACTTGCAGGAGATCAGTTGGCTGAATGCTTTCCCAAATACTGATTTGTGTTCTCGCGTGGACCATCAATGGAAGAGAGTGCTGCCTTGGGGTTGGTAATGAGTTGGGCAGCAGAGGTATAGGACCTAAGCTGCCTGCTATGGAAGTCAAAACAAATGTTTTGGCGAATGTTTTGCAACCCGGGCAGACCTACTCTGAACCCTTATTACAATTCAGTGAAGCTCTGACAGACACCCTAATAGGCACCTGGTCTAAACCTTGTGTCTGCCTGTTGGTGAACAGGTAGTTTGCTAAGCCTCGCATACCAGCACCAGGCAACCCTGACTACGTTACACAGCTCACTGCACCAGAAAGTTTGGTGCTTCAGGCTTCCACCAGCAGAGTGAACACCAATTCTTTTTCTGAGACTCCCCACAGACAAAGTCCAAATTAATTGACATTTTCAGAAAAGGAATGTTTTCCTCAGCCAGTCTAGCCCTCCGGTTAGTCCATGGCAGCTATTTACTAGGAAGATATCCCCATGCTTTAAGTGACATGATTTGCGAATTCCTGCCATCAATCCTTGAGAAATTTCTGGTCAGCCCAGCTCAAACCATTCAAGATGGTCAGGATGCGACCAAGGACATCATCTATTATTCAGACCAGGACATCACCGAGAATTTGGGCAGGGCAATCTGCACTTGCATGGTGCTTTAGCGTCCCGCCTGGATGAGATCCACTGGCTTCTTTGGGGACGTGCATGCCTCTTTAATGGACATGCTATTCGATTAATCTCCGCTGTTTAGTGGGAAGCCAATTCAGTGTTGATGTGCTTCACGGAAAGCCCAACCATGGCAAGTTTCTTAGGCCTTTATCAGATTCGCAAGTTTACAGAGACATCTAGCCGCAGATTCCTTAACTTAGAATATCTCCCCAGGCGTCAGACTGGATCCGGAAAATCTTTTTTCCCCAGCAATACCTCTGCACGCCGGGAGGTGGCATCGCCCGGCTCCGTCCTGACGTCGTCCACGGAAGTGACGTCAATGGAGCCATATAAGCCCCCCCCCAGGCGTGCTGACGTCAGTTTTCTTCTTTTCCGCGTCCTAACGCGGATCCGGGAAAGTGATACCTCTGGCCTGTTTTTGTTATCTTCAGGCCTTCTCGACGCCTTTTGCGTCAAGGAACAGTGTATTCGATGCCTGCGAGCTTTAAGCCGTGCCGGTCCTGCTCGCGACAGATGTCAGCGACGGACCCTCATGCAATCTGTATGTGGTGCTTGGGCGAGCACCACGACTCCTTGGAGTGCGACGCCTGCCGCCAGCTGCGGCCGAAATCCCTGCGGGAGCGCCGCATGAAGCTGCTGTCTGCCTGGATGTCCCGAACGGACCCTTCGCGACACCGGTCTCCTTCTTTAGCGGAGACGTCCATGCGGCGCCAGTCCTCACAGGAGGATGTTCTGTTCGGGGCAGGTCCCGGGACCGTCGCTGTCAATCGCCTACTTCAGGTAAGCACAAATGGAAGTCGCGCAAGTCGTCGGCTTCGCGTCGACATCACGTCGGGGCCCGCAGCTACCGGTCTTTGCCGGACTCGGGCCCCCAGGAGTCGGACCCCGCATATCCCCCGTTTCTGGGTGCTGGGGCGACTCGTCCTCAGATGGAGGACTACGGCAGGGCCCTGCAGTCCTTTCTTGCTTTGCCCCCCCTCCCTGGTGTGCCTTCGGGCCCCACAGGGGGGGTAGGGACTCAGGTTGGGCCTCCGCCGGCAGGTTTACCCTCAGCACCGACCGAGTGCCCTGACTCCACCTCCTGAGTTGCCGCGACGTCGGGAAACGGCCCGGAGGGCATCCCACGACGTCTAGCCTTCCCACAGCGCCGTCGCACAGCCTTTGGAGGCTCCCCGCGGCGTCGCTAGAGGTGGCTGCGGCGCGGTGCTCGACACCGCCTCGACGCACTCTCTCCCCGCAGGTTTCCACCTCGGGGGATGTTGAGTCGACGCCGGTCCGACTCCGGCCGGTCGTGGCCTTTTCGGAGGTCGTCGACACCGGTTCGACTCGGCCGGTCGAAGCCTTTTCGGAGGTCATCGACGCCGGTTCGACTAGGCCGGTCGAAGCCTTTTCGGAGGTCGCCAACGCTTGCTCCACTCCGCCTGTCGAGGCATTTTCGGAGTTCGTCGACGCCGGCTAGACGTCGCCTCAACGCCGGTACCATCTCCGGCTTTATTGGTGGAGGATGTGGTCCCAGTGGATTCCCCACCCCCTGAGTCATTAAAATGCTCCCCGGAGCGGGCGCCAGTGAGGCATTGGCCTACTCCTCCTTTTGCTGAGCCTCTGTTAGGTGGTCGGATTAGCTTGCGTCCGTCACCTACTGATAACTTGCTGTCACCGCCTCGCGGGGCCACGGACGCTAGTGGGACGTTTGTCCGAGCTGTTTGCAGGGCTGCAGACATTTTGAGGATGCAGCCGCCCTCAGTCTCTAGACCTAAGGAGCCCTTGCTGGATCTTCTCCACCAGGGTGCGGGGGACATGGAGCCATTGTTGCCGTTTGCAGAGTCATTATATGACATCCTTCTCGGGACGTGGGCGAGGCCCTCTTCGGGGGACCCCGTGGATCGTGCTGTGGCACATCGTCATCGTCCGGCTCCCGATGACCCCGCATGTTTGACCCTCCATCCTGGGGCTGGAGGACTGTGATTCAGGCAGCTCTCTCTACCACTCCTGTTCCGTTGCATCCTCCCACTCGGGAGTCTCGGTGGTTGGAATCATGTGGCCGCGATGTGTTTGCATCCGCCAGCTCGGGGCTCCGGTCCCTAAACACGTTGTGTGTGTTTGCTCGGGCTACATTTGCCCTTTGGGACTCTGTCGAGCAGCTCCTCCCCTCCTTGTCGGAGAGTTCTCGTGTCGATCTGGCCCGCCTAATCCGTGATGGCCATGATATGGCGCAATTTTCGATTCGGTCTGCCATGGACGCCACTGACTTGGTGGGTCGGGCTATGGCCAGGTCGGTTGTCTTGTGCCGCCATGCGTGGTTGCGCGATGGTGTTTTCCCAGAGCATGTTCAGGAGCGGCTTCAAGATCTACCATTTGATGAGGTCACTCTTTTTGACGCACATGCTGATTCGGCAGTCAGGCGCCTCCTGTCTGTTTGATTGTCTTCCCAGGTTTTAATCCTCGTGGACGATTTTTTGGTTTGGTGACGGTGCCATCCTTTTTCTTTTCTGTTACTCGTTTTGGGTAACAGATGTTCTGGGTTGTGCAGCTGTTCAGCCGTGTTATTTCCTTATTCTGGTACAGCTAGTTAAGCTGTGTTTCCTTTTCTTTTGAGCCTCTGCCTACGAGCTAGTCTCAAGAGGGACCCTTCTTTTGTAGGGTTGTGCCTTACCCTGTGTGGGGTATTTGTTGGCTGTTGTATAGCTACTCTTCCTTACCCAGGAAGTTTTGCCGCAAGTTGACTCTTCCTACTGTTGTAAGATGTCTCCTCTGGTGAGATCCATGGGGTCGGTTTCTCTCCGGGGGTTACGATTGGTTGTCTACGGTTGGTCCGTAGTATGTCCCCGCCTCAGTAGGGGCGCCCTTCCCTGCTGTTTCCTTGGTGTTTTGTCACGCCTATTTTTTTCTGGTGTGTTCTTGCAGCCTCGCTGTGCCTGTCTTGCCTGTCTACAAGTGGACATGCGCACCTGGGGGGCAGGTCCCTCTGTTCCGATCCGGAACAGTCTCTTCTGTATTCTCTGAATACTCGCCGTATTGGTGCACACAGGTTGTGCTCTACGTCTTTTTCTTGTGGCTTGCGCACTATCGGGGTTCTTGCCTAGGGCAAGGGGAGTTTCCGCCGGCCCTGTCTCGGCTGTGCGTGGCCTCCTACCCCGCTTCCCTAGCAGGGTCTCCGGTCCCTGTGCATATTTCTTAGCTCTTCAAGGTGTGGCTCTTGTCTATGAGTTTCTTCCACCGGTTCTGTGCTCCACCCCAGCTGTTTCTCGGGGTGTGGATTCTGACTCACATTTGTGGCACTGGTGTTGGGCTCCCCACCAGCTGTTTCTCTAAGTGTGAATTCTTACTCCCATTCCTGGCACTGTTGCTTCTTTAGGTAGCATTACAGTGCATATGTATATATTCTACTCGACATTCTCCTTGTTGGTAGACGGTGTCGGTATTATTATTATTAAAGTTTATATAGCGCCTGAATCACCCCCGAAGGGGTATCTCTGGGTATGTGGCGGGGTATGCTTTTTGGCGACAGGCTTCTGTCTGTGTCTTCTCTCAATCCTTTACTGGGAGTGTTGTGGTCTATGTTCCCACCTGCCTTACGGGAGTCCAGGTTTCTGCGTTCTGTGACTATTATGCTGCACACCGGTGCCGTGGTACCAATTGAGCGACTTCCCCTATTTAGGGTTACGTCACTTCAGGTACATGGGCTACATTCCTGTCTCTCTGTGTTATGTCGTGGGTTCTACACGCCACGGGGTGCTCAAATACTAGGTTCTTTTTACCCTAGTATCAGGACTTCTTGCTCGCTCTCTCCTTCGGGATAGAGTCCTCTATGTGTTCCTGGCTTTGCCGGTTATCCCCTCACAGTGGTACCTTTTGGTATGTTTGGCTGCATGCCTACCTACTGAGCTTTTGCTTGATGGTAACTCTGTCTCTGGCACTAGACACTGGGTTCGGCCCTGCCACTGTTGTCACATGTTATAAGGGGGTACACTTTTAAGCGTGTTTTTTCTTTACCCACACGGGCCTCCTGTTGCGGCTCCTGTTCTTGGCCGGACAGTTTAGGACTGTACCCTATTTTATTTTTGGCATCCACTGTGGTGTAGGTTCAGGCGGTATACTCTACCGTTGTCATGCTGTTTTGCCCCTTTGGGGCTTCGTTTCTCATGGTTCCATGGGAACCAGTGCTGGGATCCTTCTTTTGAAGGAGTCCCTGCATTTTTTCTTACGTTTGGGTGTCTTTGCCATCCCTTGTTCATGTTCCTTACGGAGTTTCCTGGGTCTGATGTCAGTTGCCCTGGCATTGCGGTTCCCACCGTGTTTCGTCAGCCTTTTGACGAATATGTTCTCCTAGAACTTGGTGGTTGTCTCGCAGACCCTCCTCCTATGGGGTATGGCTTTGGTATCTATTCTAAGTTAAGGAATCTGTGGCTAGATGTCTCTATCAGATGGACGAGTTACTTACCTTCGGTAACGATGTATCTGGTAGAGACACAGTCTAGCCGCAGATTCCTTAACGCCCGCCCATCCTCCCCGCTCTGCGAAGACCTTTTCAGATGGTGTTTTTCCACCTAACCCACCCCCTTTCTGGTGGCCTTGGTCTTCCGGAGGTGTGCTCTCGCACCTCACTCTGCGTAGGGTGTGTTGTTCGGCGTGGGGCCCTTCGGCCTCCCCTCTGTCCTAGTGTTTGGTTGGTGGCGTCTTCTCGCACCTTCCTTTGGCGCAGGGGGTGTTGTTTGGCTTTCGAGCCCTTTGGTTCTCCACTCCGTCCACGTTTTTAGGTGGTTAAGGCCTATGCTTTTCACTGCCTTCTAATGGTGCTCCACCTGTGTTCCTCACGCGTGGAGTTCTTCTGTTTTTAGTCCCCTCCCACTGCCCACGCCTGTGCCTCCTTCCTTCTATGAGAGTCGGTTGGGTTGGGTTCTCTTTGGTACTACAGTCCTTCGTTCACTGGAGGGTGTGTGTAGTGAACATTCTTGTGTTCGTTCACTTCTATTCACTTGTCTTGCAACATGTTGCTTCAATATTGTGGTTCTTTTCACTTCCCTCCTGTGGTGACGAGCTGTGCCTGGCTTATCATATCTTTTGTGCCGCAGCCGTTACCCCCCTCGAGGTGGGGCATGGCTTGGCGCTTTGTTGGGCCCTTGCTTGCAGCAAGTGCTCTGTCAGCTCCCTTCAGTCCCTCCTGGTACTGGGTGCTTTTTCAACTTACTATTGTTTCTCATTCTAAATGATTTGACTCTCATTTTCATGTTACCTATCGTTGTTGTTTCAACAACTTTGCTCTTTTTTAACACACACTGTTCCTGTGCTATCGCAGTTTTTGTCATGCCTCCGTGTTGTGGCGCGGACAAGTTTCTTGTAGAAAACTGACGTCAGCACGCCGGGAGGGGGGGGGCTTAAATGGCTCCATTGACGTCACTTACGTGGACGACGTCAGGACGGAGCCGGGCGACGCCACCTCCCGGCGTGCAGAGGTATTGCTGGGGAAAAAAGATTTTCCGGATCCAGTCTGACGCCTGGGGAGATATTCTAAGTTAAGGAATCTGCGGCTAGACTGTGTCTCTACCAGATACATCGTTACCGAAGGTAAGTAACTCGTCCGACAGTACCATCAACATTTTCGCCCCTTTTGAGGCTACTCCAGTGGGCTGGTGTACCGAAAGCGTCAACGCCCACCGCCTCCTAAAAAGCACCCCAGTCCTTTTGCGGTTTGGGACAGGGATCAAGCAGATAACATCCAGGCCACCAGGGGCAGAACACTTCCCACTCCCTACCCCCTCCAGCATCAGCCTCCAAGCCGCTTTAGCTTGCCCTTAGAGGCACACAACTAGCTAGTGGGAAACAGGTTCAGACATTTCCTCCAAGGGTAGAAAAGTATAACATCAGACAGGTGGGTCCTTCAGATTGTTCAACAAGGCTATGCTCTAACATTCTTTTTGACCTGCTACATCTTCCACCTACATCAGTGCGTCTTTTAGAGAAGCAGCTGTCCATCTTGCTCCAAGAAGTGGAGGCTCTTTTGTCCAAGGGAGCCATAGAGAGGGTTCTGGCTTCGGAAATAAGGACTGGTTGTTACTGCCATTATTTCCTCTTACCTAAGAACGACAGAGGGTCTCATCCTTTTTCCTGCCCAGAGTGTGGCACACTCAATACAGACACTTTACTGGCAAAACTGTCAGTTTTCTTGCTTTTGGTTTGATCTCTGGCCTAGCAAGGCCTTGCAGTGGGCACATTATTTGTCCTTTTGTTTTTTTTTACATTTTGGGCGGACCAACCGTCCCAGTTCAAGTTCTGATGAGGTTTCTCAAAAGTTTGACACGTTTTCCCTCAAATCCTTTGCGATGCCACAGTGGGACCTCAATCTGATAGAGACTTCTTGCTGTAGATTCCTTACCTTTGAATTTCCCAGGTGTCAGGCTGGATCCGGAAACTTTTGCTGAGAAATACCCCTTGCGCGCGATGTCGGGTGGCTCCATTCGGCTCCGCGTGACGTCGTTGGCGTCGGTAGCGTCGGTTATGACGTTGCGGTGCCTATATAGACGCCTCCCAGGCGCGCGGACGTCAGTTCTTTTCTTTCCGCGCCAGTTAAGCGCCGATCCGGGAAGGGCTGCCGCTTTTTGGCAGACTTTTTTCTCGACTTTTGTCGATAGTTTTGTACGACTTCGTATGCGAGGGATGTCTGGTAGAAAGACAGGTTTTAAACCATGCGGGACTTGTTCCCGCATGATGTCGGTTACCGATCTCCACCGCGTATGTCTGTTGTGTCTTGAACATGACCACGATTTGAAGTCGTGTTCAGACTGTCGGGCGATGGCCCCGAAGACCTTGAGGGAGCAGGCGATGAAGTTGCTCGCGGCCCGGCAGTCAACACTGTTAAGCGAGACTCCAAGGAGGTCACGGTCCCGTTCGAAGAAGAGGAGGTCGCCGGACCGCTCACGGAGCCCTAAGTCCTCTTCCTCCCATTCGAGGTCATCTGGACACTCGGGGTAGATGCACAAGAAGAAGAAGTCCAAGCGGACTTCAACTTCACCTCAACTGGCGTCCGTCGTCGAGAGAGGTAAGGAGCACTGACGCTCTAGGCACGGTTCTGCGGAGCTGGAGCCTGAGTCGACTTTGCGCCTCCCACTGTTTCCGGGAGCCGGAGACACTCCTGCTCAAATTAAAGATTTTTAACGAGGCCATGCACCACGTATTTGAGCGGAACGACCCCGTTGGTGAGCCCTAGGGCACCGCAGGGTCGGATGGGGCCCCATCGGGTTCGACGCCATCAGCTTCAGCCACGGTGCCAGTGGGGCCTCAGGGATCTGATTCCGGATTTGGGTCGGCGCCGGTCGTGCCAACACGACCTCCCCCGGTGTCGAACCCGAAGTCGGTGCCTGCGACGTCGCCGATGCCCGTTGGTGGCGCAAGCCCTATCCTCATCCCCGATGACACGGAGCCGGAACGGCGTCAAGCGACGCCGATTCCAACGTTGACAGAACCCAGGGGTTCTATGTTGTCGCCTGAGCACTTTGTGGTGGGGCTTCCACCTCTGAACCACTATTGCCCTTTAATGAGGCATTTACGGACGTCCTTCTAGGAACATGGTCCAAGCCTAGCACAGGGGCTCCTGTGAATAGGACGATTGCACGCCGCCATCGCCCAGCTCCGGGCGACCCAAAGTTCCTCAGCCAACACCCCACCCCAGAAAGTTTGGTGGTGCAGGCCTCTACTTCCCAGGGCGCATTCCCTTCCGCCCCTCTGGATATCCAAGAGACTGGACACATTTGGGAAGAAGATGTTTTCTTCCTCCAGTCTGGCATTGCGGTCGGTGAATACCGCATGCTTGTTGGGCCGTTTCTCCCATTCTCTTTGGGAGGCGGTTGCGCAGGTGCTGCCAGAAGTCCCGGGGGAGGCCCGGGCTATGCTCTCCCAAGCTGTCAAGGACGGGAGAGATGCAGCAAAATTCACCATATGGTGTGGTTTGGATACGACCGATTCGCTGGGCAGGTCAATTTCAACGACGGTGGCCTTGAGGTGCCACGCCTGGCTTCGTACAACTGGCTTCTCGGGGGATGTCCAAGCCAATTTGATGGACATGCCCTTTGATGGAACCCGCCTTTTTGGGGAAAAGGCAGACTCGGCCCTGGTGAGGTTCAAGGACTCTCGAGCTACGGCCAGATCCTTGGGCCTCTCCTCCACTCCTCGTGGCAAGTCTTCCTGCCAAGCTGTGCGTGGACGTGGACGCGGTACATTGCGTCCTCGGAATGGAGGCCAGAAGTCGTCTGCCACACTGTCCCCAGCAGCCGCAGCCTCCAAGCACTCCTAGGCTGATTCTGCAGGACCACACTACTCCAGTGGGTGGGAGAATTCGTCATCATCTCCCCCGCTGGAGATCTATAACAACAGACAAGTGGGTCTTGCAGATCGTCCAGGAGGGCTATTCTCTTCCTTTCCTCCTCCTATTCCGCCAACTCAGGAATGGCTGACGAAGGATCATTTGAAGTTGCTCCAAAAGGAAGTTACAGCCCTTTTGGCCAAGGGAGCTATAGAAAGGGTCCCAGCTTCAGAAGTAGGTGGTGGCTGTTATTCCCGCTACTTTCTGATTCCGAAGAAGAACAAGGGGCTTCGGCCCATTTTAGATATTCGGACCGTCGATCTCTTCCTCAAAAAGGAGAAATTCAAAATGCTCACATTGGCTCAGGTCTTGTCTGCCCTAGACCAAGGAGACTGGATGATGGCATTGGACCTGCAAGATGCATATTTTCACATTCCCATCCTGCCGGGCCACAGGCGTTACCTGCGGTTCAAGGTAGGCCACAAGCACTTTCAGTTTACCGTGCTCCCCTTCGGGTGTACACCAAGGTGATGGCGGTGGTTGCAGCTCATCTGCGCAGGTTAGGGGTTTCAGTCTTCCCCTACACAGACGACTGGCTGTTGAAGGCGTCCTCGCCCCAGGCAGTCATCTCCCACCTTCAGACTACGGCGGACCTCCTGCATTCGCTGGGGTTCTCTATAAACGTGCCGAAGTCACACCTGACTCCTTCTCAGACGCTCCCTTTCATCGGAGCTGTTCTGGACACAGTGCAGTTTCGGGCTTATCCTCCCGAGCAGCGAGTCCAGGATATTCAGGTTATGATTTTGATATTTCAGCCTCTATCCTGGATTTCGGTGAGGTTGACTCTGAGGCTGTTGGCTCTCATGGCCTCCTGCATCCTGTTGGTAAGACACGCCAGGTGGCATATGCGGGCTCTGCAGTGGGATTCGCAGTACCAATGGGCACAGCATCGGGGAAATCTGACCCTCGTGGTTTAGATCTCGGAAGGAACTGCGAAGGATCTGCAGTGGTGGTTAACGAACTGCGATTGGGTCAATGGCAGACCTCTCTCCCTTCCCCAACCAGATTTCACAGTTGTGACAGATGCGTCACTTCTGGGATGGGGCGGCCTCATGGGAGAGGCGGAGATCAGGGGTCACTGGTCTCCGGCGGAGACGGTGCTCCACATAAACTTGTTGGAGCTCCGAGCGATTCGGTTGGCATTGAAAGCATTTCTTCCCTCTGTCAAGGGGAAGTTAGTGCAGGTGTTTACGGACAACAACTCCGCCATGTGGTACTGCAACAAGCAGGACGGGGTGGGGTCATGGACCCTTTGTCGAAAGGCCCTGCGTCTCTGGGCATGGCTGGAACAGCAGGGCATAACCCTGGTGGCTCAACACCTGGCAGGGTCTCTGAACGCCAGGACGGACGATCTCAGCTGTCGATGCCTTCAGGATCACGAATGGCGTCTCCAGTCGGAGGTGGCGCAAGGTCTCTTTCAGCAGTGGGGAGAACCTTGGTTAGATTTGTTCGCCTCCGCAGAGAACACGCAATGTCAGCGGTACTGCGCGCTGGAGTTTCCAAGGCGGCTATCGCTCGGCGATGCGTTTGGTCGCGAGTGGAGCTCAGGCCTGTTGTACGCCTTTCTGCCCATACCACTCCTGCCCAGGGTTCTGAAGAAGATCAGGAGCGACCAGGCCCAAGTCATCCTTGTGGCCCGGGCTGGGCAAGGAGAGTCTGGTATCCAGAGCTTCTGAGCATGAGTGTCGATCCTCTGATCAGGCTGCCCCTTCGGGAGGATCTTCTGTCGCAGCAGTAGGGGAGGGTTCTCCACCCGAACCTGTCAACTCTGCGCCTCCATGCGTGGAGATTGAGCGGCGGCAGTTGATGGCTTTTGACCTTCCTCCCGAGGTCTGTAATGTTATTCTGGCAGCCAGGCGGCCCTCCACTAAGTCGGTATACGCCTGCCGTTGGCAGAAATTTGTATTATACTGTACAGAAAGGTCCATTGACCCTCTTTCTGCTCCTCTTTCTACTGTCCTTTCATTCATTCTAACCATGGCCCAGCAGGGCTCTGCCCTGGGAACTCTCAAGGGTTACCTTTCTGCTCTGTCTGCTTTTTTGCGGCTGCCAGACAAGCCTTCTCTCTTTAAATCTCCTATTGTAAATAGATTTCTAAAAGGGCTGGCTCACTTATTTCCACCCACGCCCTTTACTATGCCACAATGGGACCTTAATTTGGTCCTCACTTACCTGATGTGCGCTCCTTCGAGCCTTTGCACAATTGTCCCCTCCGGCTGTTGACCATCAAAACAGCCTTCTTAGTGCCGATTACATCGGCCCGGAGGGTGAGTGAATTGCAGGCGTTATCCATCTCGCCTCCTTATCTTATGTCCTTTCCGGACATAGTGGTGCTTCGCACCAGGGCATCATTTTTACCAAAGGTTGTGACCCCATTTCATCTGGGCCAATCCATTACTTTGCCCACCTTCTTTGCTCCCCCCACATCTCTCTAAGGAAGAGGAGCGTCTCCACCGACTGGACCCAAAAAGATTGTTGTTGTTCTACCTTGACCGCACAAAAGAGTTCCAGGTGGATGACCAACTCTATGTGGGGTATGTGGGAGCAAAGAAGGGAAAGGCAGTGCAGAAAAGAACCATCTCTCGCTGGGTTGTTCTCTGCATTAAAATCTGTTACGCCTTGGCGAAGAAGCAGCCCCCTGAGGGATTAAGGGCCCACTCCACCAGGGGAAAGGCTGCGACTACGGCCTTGGCTCGGGGTGTCCCAGTCCAAGACATCTGTCAGGCAGCGATGTGGGCATCATTGCACACGTTCGCAAAACATTATTGCCTTGATGGTCAAGTGCGCAGGGATGGGCACTTTGCCCGTTCAGTCCTGCAAGACTTATTAGTCTAGGTCATGAGTCCGCAACCCACCGCCGGCATGGTATGGCTCGGGTATCTGATTCAAAGGTAAGGAATCTGCAGCTAGAAGTCTCTATCACAATAACAGGTTACTTACCTTCCGTAACGCATTATCTGGTAGAGACTCTATCTAGCTGCAGATTCCTTACAGCCCCACCCATGCCTCCCCGCTTTGCGGACTGATGTGGTAGGACTAGGGTTGTTTTCCCCCTTCAGGGCCCTAGTTTTGCACACGATTACGTCAGTCACTTCGTGGCTCTGCGCTTCTAGCGTGGAAAAAACGAAAAGTACTGACGTCCGCGTGCCTGGGTGGCGCCGATATAGGCACCGCGACGTCATAACCGACGACACGCGGAGCCGAATGGAGCAACCCGACGTTGCCCGCAAGGGGTATTGCTCAGCAAAAGTTTCCAGATCCACCCTGACGCCTGGGAAATTCAAAGGTAAGGAATCTGCAGCTAGATAGTGTCTACCAGATAATGCATTACCGAAGGTAAGTAACTTGTTCGTTTGGTCCTTAATTGCCTCGTGCTCGTCTTCCGGGCTAAACCACAGCTATATACTAAGTCTTTTGACTTTAGGAACTGTGTTCCTGGCCGCAGTAACTTTGGCTTGTCATATGTGTTTGAACTCCAAGCGCTCTGGGTGGAGCCGCCTCACACTACTTTTTTTTTTTTTGCCAGATAGTGGTGTTGAGGACCAGGACAGCCTTTTTGCCAAAAGCTGTGACTGCTTTTTGTGTTTTGAAATCCGCAACAGTCCCAGCATTCTTTGCTCCGCCTGACTCCCAGAAGGAGGAGGAGAGTCTCCATCAGTTGGACCCCAAAAGAGCCTTGAGGTTATACGTCGACCACGCTAATGTTCTTTGCTCGTCATCATACATCCTAAGAGGAATAGAGACACCAGCTCCTAGATCCGAAGAGATATCTGATTTTCTACACCGATTGCTCCAAAGATCACTGGGTGGACAATGCCCAACAGTGTGGCCCTTCTCACTAGGAGCCGAGGCCAGGTCACGCACCCAGATCCCAAACAACTCAATCTAGCGGTCTGGACCTTGATGTCTTAGAGTTTGGTTACTTGGGCCTGTCCCAGAAATGCATGGACATCCTGTGTGAGTACCATAGAGATACCGCATAAGCGTGCTGTGCCGCAAAGTGAAAAGATTTGTCCAGTATTGCATCGCAAAAACTACTGAGGTCCAAGATATAATCATATACCTGCTCCACCTTGAAAAGTTAGGCCTAGCCTATACTTGAGTGCGCCTTCATTTAGAGCCGTGTACATGCAAAACAGGGAGCATTCCTCCCTCTTTTGCATCCCTGTCATAAAGGCATTCATGGAGGGCCTGAAAATAGTAATTTCTTCTAGGGTTCCCCTGCACCAGTATGGAACCTTAATATCGGTACCCCATTCGAACTGTTACACTTTCGCCTACCCCAGTACCTCTCTTGGTAAGTAGCCTTCCTGGTGGCAATAGCATCTTTACGCCACATTAGTGCGCTGCAGGTCCTCACTCAGCAAGAACCTTTCATATAAGTTCACAAGGAGAGGGTCTTACTCAGGACAAACCCTGTGTTCCTTCCAAGGTGGTTTCCCCATTGTACTTCAAACAAAAGATATAGCTCCCAGTCTACTTCTCCCAGCCAGACACGGTAGCGAAGAGAGCAATCCATACCCTAGATGTGAAGGGCGCGCTCATGTATTACGTTGACAGAACTAAACTTTTTTGCTATGCTGACCATTTAATTGTGGCCTTTGCAAAGCCCCACATGAGGCAGCCTATCTCCAAAGAAGGGATCGCTAGATGGCTAGTTAATTTTATTCAGACTTGCTATCTTAAAGCCAAGAGAGCCCTCCTGTTACTCCTAGGGCTCATTCTACTCGAAAGAAAGCTGCTACCATGGCCTTTTTAGGGAAGCTTACCCTAGCCGACATATGCAAGGAGGCTTCATGGTCAACCCCACATACCTTTACTAGGCACTGCTGTGTGGATGTTCTAGCCAGACAACAGGCAATAGTTCACCAGACTGTTCTAAGAACTTTATTCCAGATATCGTCATCATCCACACACTAGCCACCGCTTATGAAGGGAAATTCTTTATATTCAATGCAGAGCATGTGTATCTACAAGAACACATGCTATGAACAGAAAATGTTATTTACCCTGTAGGCATCTGTTTGTAGCGTTTAGTGCTGTAGATTAACTTGACACCCCCCGACACGTGTGGCTCTGATCAGTTTTTTTGTAGATAATTTTCTTTTTCTGAAATACACATGTGCATCTATTACTGTTAACTCACAACTCCATAATATTCTCACCTGCTGTGCAGAAAGCAATCTAACATGGAGCCGATGCCAATGTGCATTGCCAGCTAAGGAGCAGTCACTTCACCTCATGACTAAAAAGACTTCTTCAAAGAAAAACAGTTTGCAAACGTCCGAACCCAACTCTTGATGACAGGAGTGTAGTATGTAGAAATGTAAAACTACAGCACTGCACACTACAAACAGATGCTAACAGGGTAAGTAACATTTTCTTTCATGTTATTTTCTGTCCAGTTGTTTGGTACAACTGTAAGACCAGCTTTCCCTTTCCTAGCGGCAAGAAGCCAACAAGGAGAGATATAAAAAGCCTTGAACCCAGCATTCCTCGTGTGCGTGCTCTCTTCCATGTGGAGCAGGGGTTGTTTGGATATATATATATATATATGTATATATGTATATCTACACACACACACACACACACACTTTATTTAAAAAAAAAAAAAAAATCACTATAATACTATACAAAATATCCTTTTTGTAATAACATGTTCAATCCCGTCTTTGCAATATGGACTCTATTGAGAGGGTGGAAGAACGATCCTACTAAGTAAAGCGAGGCTGATAGTGGGTGAACAAATTGTTATTCCTAAACTGTAATCTTGAGCTGCGTAATTACATTTGTCTTGACGTATTTTATAATGTAACGCTTCGTTTTCAGAACAAATTTGGAATTGGAACTAGTTCATCGTGGAGACAATTTATGTTCTGGAGGAGAGAGTGCTGCTGGTAAAAGATCTTGTCTAAGTAAGTCAACTAAAATGTATTTGTGTTGGCTGTTTTTGTAGGATAACTAAAGTATATTTTGCTAAATAACATTGCTTTGCTCTTAAATGAAAGAAAGTTGAGTCCTTGGAGCTAAAAAAAAAAAGTCTTGGGTTACAAAAACCCATTAGTAAAAAGCTTTCCACAAGGCATACGGTTTTAATATCCCCAGGGAAACAGGTTTGCAGCCGTGACATAAATGCAGCGTTTTATTAATATTTTGCTGTCAGAAAGATTTTAAACGTTTGCTAACAAGGTGCCTTTCATTTAACTGCTGCCTCCGCACCTATGTGACTTATCAAACACTTCTGAGGGGATTTGCTTAAGGCTGCTTGATTTTTTTAAGGCCCTATAGTAGGTGGTATAAATTTATGTACCTTTTCACATTTGAAATTATTTAGTTGTCATTGAAAACAGTACATCTTAAAATCGTGTCTTTACACTTGTACAGAATTCTTGAATACTATACCCTTTGTGTCCTCACATATTCCTGGAGACAACTTTTATTTAAATATTTTTACAAGGACATGATTGGAGATAAAATTAACAGCAGACAATCGAGAAACATGGTTTACTATGCAGTTACTATCAGGCAGGAATACCATTGAACAAAATATAGCAACTGGGTGGACGAATAAATGCTTACGAATGCCAGAGAAAGGAGTAAACTGGACTAGTTCAGGAACAGGTGTTTTTTCAGTAAGGATGGGTTTCGTTCGTGAACCACCTCCAGACAGTGACCAACCTTTTGACATTCCTGGGATTTACCATCAACGTGCACTAGTCACACCTGACTCCTTCACAGAGATGCCTTTTCATTGGGACATTCGAGCTATAATCCCAATGTTTAAACCCTTGACCAGTGTTCTCAGTTAGAGCGACTCGGAGGCTTCTTGGCCGAGACCCTTCTTCCTACCCCACTCAGAACAAAAGGTCATGATGAATGCATCCTCGCTGGGTTGGGGAGGCCTTCTGGGGGAGGTGAAGATCAGATGACCCTCGTCTGCAGCAGAAACCCGCCTCTGTATTAACTTATGGGAGTTGCAGGCCATTCACTTGGCACTAAAAGCTTTCCTCTCTTCCATGAAGGGGGAATAGGTGCAGGTTCTTACAGACAACACCTCCCCATGTGGTATTGCAACTAGCAGGCCAGGGTGGAGTTGTGGGCCCTGTGCCAGGAGTCTTTACACGTCTTGAACTGACTGAATCGTCAGGGCATCTTCCTGGTCGTACAACATGTGACAGCATCTTTAAACACCAGTGCAAATGAATTCAGCTGACGCTGCCTAGTGGATCACAAATGGCGACTCCGAGGTGGCACAAGGCATCTTCCAACAAAGGGCAGAACGCTGCCTAGATATTTTCTCCACCACTGAGAACATGCAGTGTCCAGGTTTTGTGCATTGGAGTTCCCAAAGCAATTCTCTCTTGGAGGTGCCTTTCTTTTGGACCGGAGCTCAGGACTCCAGTATGCCTTCCTGTCTCTGCCTCTCCTGCCCAAAATTCTGAAGAAGGTCAGGAACGACGCGGTCCAGGTCAACCTAGTGGCTCTTGATTGGGCCAGGACACTTTGGTACCCAGAAGCAATGGCCATGAGGATCCAGCATCGATCTGGCTGCCTCTTCGGGAGAATCTCCTTTGGCAGCAGCAGGGCCGGGACCTGCTACCTATGCAGAGTCACATGACATCACTTACTGGTGCATAAGGGAACTGCTGAGAAGAATCCCTAGATCCTGTCTGGCTCCGGATGGTATTCACAAGTTGAGGAATCTATGGTCAGATGGAGTATCCACCAGAAAGAGTGTTTCCAAAGGTAAATAACTTAATCTTTCAGTCGATTTCCCTATCGACATAAGCCATACAGTTGTTTCTGGTCTGCTACTTGTCTGTCCTTTGCTTGTCTCTCAGTACTGCTCTGCTTCCTTTCTAACCTTTTGATGGTCTGCCTTCTATTGGCTCTGTCAGTTTTCTAATCATTTCCATCCAGTTCTCCACATCTTCTTTGACCTTCTCATCTTGTTAGTGAGCTTAATCTGGGTTTCCTCTGCAAATGGCCACTTCTGAAGATCTTTCTTTCAGTCCTCTCACTTCGGACCATGGTGTTATAACCAATGTACAACTGTGCAGCGTTTGGCAAGGAGAGTGTCCAGGGCCACAAATTTGCATTTCATTTTACTGCCTTTGGGTGTTGGATCAGTTCCTAGTAACTCCATTCACACATGAGGGAACGAGGAGTAGGAAGTGCCACGGCAGTAAATAACCCTAGTCAAGTAAAAACATACAAAAGATACTCCCGACTGTCATGGGGAAGTTAGCTTTTGTGTCTGAAAAAGAATCTATCCTTAAAGGACATAAGCCCACCCACCCATGCTTCTTCATCGGACCCCTCCTCATACTGACAAGATAAATGCCAGTGTGGGCTGCTACCCTCTTTGAGGGGAGCACTTGAGGCGTTTCAGTTGTCTGCAAGAAGGGATTTCCTATCTGAAACAGTTAAGGGTGTGTTAAAGATCATATTGGCGGGGGGGGGGGGGGTGGGGTGCAGAACTTAAAATCACCTATTTCGTAGATAAACCGTTTTATTTGCATCTCCAGTGGTAGAAATCAAAATAGCAGCGAAGTTATTTCGAACCTTAGGGAGCAGTTGACATGTTTCTGTCCTTCAACACTCTCTAATGAGATATACAGGCATCTTCAGGACCATTGTGCTCATCTCTGCATTTGATCATTATGATAATTGAGGAAGGTATCTTGTTAGAAGGGAAAAAATAAGTATACAACCAGTGGCCTTTCAATTTCCAGTAATCCTATGGATATAGAACCTGCATCGGTAAGAAACAATGCAATATAGTAAACAATTCTGGCAACACCATTATTGATAAGTAAGGGCCCATGGTTCCTTTGCATTTTGTGAACACAAGTGCAGATTAACAGTGTGATTGTGTAGCAAGAATCCACAGGTATCGAAAAAACACACACCTCCCCTGTAATGGAAACACACGTTTATCTTGCCTGTCTTGGGTTTTTCAACCCAAGACAGGCAAGCCTCAAATCTGAAGTGTGTATCACAGAGGTTGTCTATCACCATGAGGGATAAATAAAATGTGTTATTGATATGTTGCTCAAACAGATATTTCATTGTTAGGCTGCATTTTAAGAATTAAAAGATGTTGACTGATCGCCTAAGTTCAAGACTGTGATAGGTAATCTTAACAAGGAAGAGGGGATTACTTTGATTTCCTCGTCACACATGGAAAGGTATAATATTACAGCATTTGTTTATATACTTTGTTTCAATATTGCCTGCAAGTCTCAGAGTGAAGTAGGGCACAGATTGATCATGGCCCCATTATATATCAAATGGTTAGTAAGCACTTACCAGTACAACTCCCTGTTCATGTCGTTGGCTGCAGAGGAGTTGCCAGGTGTGATGGGAACAGCTTTTTAGGTCGAGCTTCAGCTCGCATGCGATGTCTGCAAGACCTGCTGTAATCAAAACAAGCATTTGCAATGCAACAGGTCTAGCATTTGCAAGAGTTTGAGCTATTGGCGTTGTAAATGATGTTTTTTACTTATGTTTTTTGTGTGGATTGGAGGTATGTTGTTCGTAGTGGAATTATGTGGTTTGAATTGGAATGGTTAGTTGTGAAATTGTGTGGGGTGGAATTGTGCGGTGTGTAGTGAATTTATGTAGTGGAATTATATGGTATGGTGAATAGATAGGGTGTGAGCTGTTTAATTAGATAGAAAGTAAGACAGAGAGACAGGTAGTTTGTGTATGAAGTGGCGAATGAAGACTAGATAGAGTAGTAGAAAGAATGTGAGAAAGAGAATGAAGAGGAGAGAAGGTTATAGACGCATAAAGAGGCTGGGTTTGTGTACGCACAAGACACTGAAAGAAGTGGAGGAGAGTGTGTGTTTGGAGTTTGGAGTTTTTGAAAAGTTATGGTAGAGAAACTGCTGAATGACCTGAAGTGAACCAATATTAGAAATGTTGGTTGAGTGTATGCTTGTGCAATGGAATGATGTGGTTAGTAATTATGTGGTGTTAAGTGTAGTGGACTAATGTGGTATTGTGAAGCGTTATGTATTGAGTGGAATTATGTGGCATGGTGTTGAATTATGTGGCATGACGTGGAATTCTGTGGTGTGGCTTGGATGTATGTGGTGTGTAGTGGAATTGTGTTGTGGAGTGGAATTTTGTGCCGTGGAATAGAATTGTATGGAGTTGAATTGTGTTGCATGGAATTGTGTAGCATTGAGTGAAATTGTGTTGGAGCGGAATTATGTGGCATGGTGTGGAGGGTATTTATGTGGAGTATTGCTGTGTGAGCATGGAGTAGATTTATTTGGAGTGATTGTGCTTTGGAGTGGAGTGTAATTATGTTGTGTGGTATGGAATTGTGTGGCCTTGAATTGTGTGGTGTGGCATGGTGTGGAATTATGTGGAGTGTAAATATGGGGCACGTTGCTGAGTTGAATTTTGTTGAATGTAATTGTGTTTTGGAGCCGAGTAGATATATGTGAAGTGTAATTATGTGGTTTGAAGTGTAATTATGTATTAATGTATAATAAGAAGTGTAACAATGTACGTGCCTTGGCTCCTTAAGGGCAAATGGGTTCTGCATCACCACCTTGCGCAGCAGCATAATGTTGTGTTGTGTTAAAAAGTGCACCTTTTTTTCAGGTGGAGCCGAGGGTGCAGTATCCCTCTACTGCTGCGCGCACACACGCACACACACACAGCGCAGCGGTCAATTAGTATATCATTAATAATTACGGTACACAACACAAATTAAAGCAAGTTTTGTCGCTTTAAATAACATCAGCTTAGTAACGCAGTCTAGAATATTTGTACAAAATAAAGTGTTCAACATTTTGGATACACATACATCATATGTATTTTTTTAGCATTTATGTCTAATACTGCAAGACTGATTTGGATGTATGTGGTGTGTCTCGAGGTAACCCTCGAGACTTAGATCGATAAATGTATTTGTGGTACCATTAATCCATATACCTACTTGTAAGCAAAGACATATTCCCAAATTTAAATTATTAAACATTCCAATATACTCCAGCTAGCCAATGAAAGCCACTAGGGCTATAAATAAGTAGCATGCATTTAAGAAGTCGATGGGTTTGGGGGAAAAAAATCAATTTTAAAAAACGGCAGGGATGGCGCATAGACAGCCAGCTATTAGAGAGGAGCATTAAGGATGACAGTAGGACTGGTGGCGGAGTCAGTCACGCCTGGCCTCTGGAATTGAAAGGCGAATCTTACTGGGGAAGAGTTAGGGACATTGCACTGTCCTTTTGAAATGCTGGTCCTGTGAAGCGTCAGTCCGAGCAACTGAACGGCAGTGAGGGGGGGGTGGGAGAGACTCAGTCATGTAACTGTCAAATGGCAGTATAAGGCAGCTGGGCCTGGGGGCTTAACAGTAAGATGTTAATGGTGGATCAAAAAAGTAGATTGGCTTGGGGCAAGGGCAGACAGACAGATACCAGGAAGACTGTGTATATATACACGAGCATGTGCTCCGTTAGGTAGGCAAGGCTGTGGAGAGGTCAGTAGCACGTCAAACGTCACTAAACTAGCGACTAAGGTGTGCCACACCAGTGCTAATGCCTATGCCCCCATGTATGCACTTACTTTGCTCGCCGAGTGCGACTACCCTCTTGTATATATCCCTGTCAGCACTCAGTGACGTCTCTGTTTCACGACCTGGTCTGCCTCTGCAGAGCTGTGCCTATGCCCTGTATAAATCAAGTACCACGACTGTCCATGTACACCATAAAGCTTTAGAGTCCCTATCTGTAATGTTGTATCCTATACATGACCCAAGGGAATCGGAGCACTATACAGTACACACAAGGTGATGATCATTACAAATGGTGATTAAGGAGAACTTATCGGGTGACGACAGTTTCAAGTTACATAAGGTCATAGCAAAAGAAGTACAAGGGGGGAAGGCAGCAGATTAATCACATCTTACTGCCCTTCATACAATAAACAAGCAATCGGTTCGCATTGTAATATGTTTAGTGCGTTTTTGTGTTAATGTTAGTTAATATTGGCTGGTGTTGGAAGTTACAAGAGTGTGCAGTGGTTTGCTCTGTAGACAGATATGTCTGGAAGATGTATGCAGACTGTGAAGCTGTAGTTCGGGGCGAGTCTCAGATGGAAGAGCGTATCTGAAAGAGACAGTTATGGATTCCTCACCTTAGAATTACCCCCAGGTGTCAGACTGGTTCTGGAGAATTTTTTCATCAGCAGTACCCCTGCGCGTCGATAGGTGGCGTCGGTCGACTCCGCGTTTGTCGTTGGCGTCATGGTCGCCGGGAAGACGTCGCGGTATCTACTTAGATGCCGCCCTCACGCGCTGACGTCAGTTCTTTCTTTTTCTGCGCCAGCCAGCGCAGATCCGGAGAGAGGGGTACCTCAAGTCACTTTTTGACTCCCTTATTGCGACTTTTGTCGACGTCTTTTTGAGTCCTTCGACTCCTGGTGCACGCAGGGATGTCCCATCCTCGAACCGGCTTCAAGGCTTGTGACTCTTATCACAAACTGATGTCGGTTACGGACCCGCACCTTGTGTGCCTTTAGTGCTTGGATCGCAACCACGACCCGAAGTCGTGCTCCGACTGCCGGGCCATGAACCTGAAGTCTTTGCGGGAGCGGTCCCGAAAGCTTCTCGAGGCCTGGCAGTCAGCTCCGCGCCGTTCGAGGTCCCGGTCGAGAGGGAGGTCGCAGGACCGGTCGCAGAGTCGTCAACACCATTCTTCATCCAAGTCTTCGTCTTCGGGTAAGTCGATGCACAAAAAGAAGGCGAAGAAGCACCGTCGCTCTTCGAGCACTCCCCGTCCGACGGCCGACGCGACGCAGGAAGCAGAAGGTAGTCGGCCTGCTCCGCCCGCGGTGCCTGTTTGGTCGACTCCGGCCTTCCTCCCTTTCCGGGAGCCGGAGCGACCCCTGCCCAGCTTCGCAACTTTTACGAAGCCTTGCATTCCATCTTGGGGCAGCCCGGCTCCGCCGGCGCGCCCTCGGGCCCCGCGGACTCAGTTGGGGGCTCTAGGCCTTCGATGCTGGCGGCTTCGGCGCCGCAGGGCCCCCAAGGATGCAGGCCTGGATCCGGATCTGCGCCGGTCGACCTCGTGAGACCTCCTCCGGCGCCGAATCCAGTGACGACACCTTCACCGCCTCCGACGCCGGTTGTGTCCCCGGCCGACGGCGACCCCGGCCGCCCCCTCGATGTAGACGCGGAGCCGGACCGACGTCGACTGACGTCGGGACCGGCGCCGACCGGTACTTTTGTGCCATTGTTCTCCCCTGGTGTTCCCTATCGCCCTGAGTGGCTACCAGAGGAGGGTGAGGAGGACTGGGAGGGGTCTGTGGACCCTCTAGCAGACCAGTTGGAAGAACTGGACTGGAGAAAGGAGTTGGGTGAGGCCAGTGGTCTGGATACATCCCCAGACCTTGGCATGCTTTCTCCCTCTACCGTGGCTACGGAGGAGGGTGCATCTTACGCAGTGGTGTTGCGTAAGGCGGCTGAGGCCCTAAACCTCAAGCTTCCTACGGTGACAGTCAGGACTAACCTCCTGACTGAGGTGCTTCAGCCGGCAGCGGCCTCTTCGGAGCCCCTGCTGCCATTTAATGAGGCCCTCACGGACATCCTTTTGGGCACCTGGTCCAAGCCCAACACAGGGGCTCCTGTGGATAGGATGATTGCCCGACGCCACCGTCCAGCCCCGGGCGACCCCCTTTTCCTCTCCCAACACCTCACCCTTGAGAGCTTGGTGGTTCAAGCCTCGACTTCCAAGGGCACATTCCCTAACGCACCACCTGATAGGGAATCCAAGAAGCTGGACCACCTTGGGAAGAAGATGTTTTCTTCCTTCAGCTTAGGACTGCGGTCGGTGAACACCGCATGTCTCTTGGGCTGTTACTCCCACTCGGTGTGGGATACGGTTGCGCAGGTGCTGCCACAGTGCCCGTAGAAGGCCTGGGCCGTGCTCTCCCATGCTGTTGTCGAAGGGAGAGACGCAGCGAAGTTCGCCATCCGGTGTGGGATGGTCTCCGCCGACTCACTAGGCTGGACGATTTCCACGTCGGTAGCACTGAGACGCTACGCCTGGTAGAGATCAGCTGGTTTTTTTCGGGTGATGTCCAAGCAACACTTTTGGACATGCCCTTTGATTGCCATCGCCTTTTTGGCGATAAGGTAGACAACGCGCTCGAGCGCTTCAAGGCTTCTAGGGCTACAGCCAGATCCTTAGGCCCCGCTTCCACCTCCCGCCCAGCGCAGTCCGCTTTTCGCCCCTTTCGTGGCTACGGAAGGGGTGCCCCACCACGTTCCGCCCAGAGCCACAGACCTCCGCAAGCTGTCCAGCCTCTGCGCACCGGGGACGTAGATCCCACTGCCGTGGGTCGGGGGGTCAGCGGGCAGGCCAGTCCACCAGCGCCCCCTCTGCAGCAGCCTCCAAGCCCTCCTAGTCCGACCTTTCAGGCCCATCCATCGCCAGTGGGCGGCAGGATTTGCCATCACCTCCCCCACTGGCTCAACATCACGTCGGACAGGTGGGTTTTCCAAATAGCCGGAAGGGGCTCCTCCCTCCCGTTCGAGACTACCCCTCCATCTGTGCCACCTCAATTCCATTGCATGTCGGAGGATCACCTGGCCCTTCTCCAACAGGAAGTTACGGCTCTCTTGGCCAAGGGAGCCATCCAGCGCGTTCCTGCCCCAGAAGTAGGTCGTGGTTGTTATTCCCACTACTTTCTGGTGCCCAAGAAGGACAAGGGCCTGCGTCCTATCTTGGATCTCAGAAACATCAACCGCTTCCTCGGAAGGAGAAGTTCAAGATGTTGACACTGGCTCAGGTCCTGTCTGCTCTCGACCCTGGAGACTGGATGGTAGCATTAGACTTGCAGGATGCTTATTTTCACATTCCCGTCCTGCCGGCCCACCAGCGTTACCTGCGGTTCACGGTAGGCCACGAGCACTTTCAGTTTACCGTGCTCCCCTTTGGCCTTACCAGCGCCCCTCAGGTGTTCACGGAAGTGATGGCGGTGGTCGCCGCTCATCTACGCAGATCAGGGTTCCAGTCGTCCCCTATCTCGACGACTGGCTGTTGAAGGCGGGCTCGCCCCAGCTCCAGACTATGACCTCCTGCATTCGCTGGGGTTCACCATCAATGTGCCGAAGTCACACCTGATTCCCTCTCGGAAGCTCCTCTTCATCAGTGCGGTTCTGGACACAGCGCAGTTTCAGGCTTTTCCTCCCGAGCAGCGAGTCCGGGATATTGGGCTATGATTCCGAGCTTTCAGCCTCTATCCCGGGTTTTGGTCAGAATGACCCTGAGGTTACTGGGCATCATGGCCTCCTGCATCGTGCTGGTGGACTATGCCAGGTGGCATATGCGGGCTCTGCAGTGGGACCTGAAGTTCCAGTGGGCACATCATCAGGGGAATCTTTCCGATTGTGTCCAGATCTCGGAGGGCACTGCACGCCAATTGCAGTGGTGGCTAACGAACCTGAATTGGGCCAACGGCAGATCCCTCTCCCTTCCCCAACCAGAGTTTACAGTGGTGACAGATGCATCACTGCTGGGGTGGGGCGGCCACATGGGAGAGGCGGAGATCAGAGGCCTCTGGTCTCCGGCGGAGGCCGGACTCCACATCGACCATCTGGAGCTTCGGGCGATTCGTCTTGCACTAAAGGCATTCCTTTCCTCTGTCCGGGGAAGAGTAGTGCAGGTGTTCACGGACAACACCACCGCCATGTGGTACTGCAACAAACAGGGCGGGGTGGGGTCGTGGACCCTATGTCAAGAGACTCTTCGCCTTTGGACATGGCTGGAACATCAGGGCATATCCCTGGTGGTTCAACACCTGGCAGGTACCGGGGCGTGGCCAGCGGCGAACCAAGATGGCCGCGCTGTAAGGGAGCTCCGTTGGGCACCCGCTCCGTCCCCGGTTTATCCGATCAATTATCCGCCGCAGCGACTGTCAATTACAGCTGGAGAGGTCCAGACACCGTGTGCAGCGGCCCCTTGCAGTTTGGGGCCCAAACAAGACTCGGAAGCCCAAGAGCGGCGGTCGCGGCCTGCAGCGGGGCCGGACCACGGAGATTGCGTGCCGGGCATGCACCTACAGAGTGGAGTCGGAGGAGAGAAAAATGCTGATCCCGCCGCCCGCGCAACATCTCGAGAACGGAGGAGGCGCGATCTTGCTGGCTGAGTGTTCGGAACCAATGGTGCTCCTGGGGCGCCCCGCGTGGACTCGGAGCACTGGGGGCTGCTCTGGATCGCGGCGCCCACCTGGAGTTCTGAGGTGGAGGTCCCCAGGGCCCGGAGGCCTGTCGGAGAGTGCCCGAGTTTATACTGTTACCGGAGGTGCCGCTGGGATGCGCAGAGGAGGACCGCCCCCCCGGCTTGCGGTGGCTGCTACAGAGGTGACAAGTCTACACTAGAGGGCGGGCGGCGGCGAGGAAAGCAATTAGGTGCGAGTGAGCTGCGCAACCATTTTAGATCGGGTTGCTGCAGCTATAAACCCTCGGCCCACAGTCTGTTGCCCTCGAAGGCCCCCACTTGACTACATACCCCTCGCCTGAATATAAGAACAGTAAGGGATCAACACGACTGTGGAACACACCCTGCTCTGGGAGGAGAGTCCAGTGTATTCGCAGTAGCTCCAGAGCAGGGGGTCAATCTGGACCACTGGCCATGATGTAAGGATAGGGCCTGCGGAGGTGGTAATACAGAGACGGAGGCGCACGCCAAGAGGTATAGTGTTGTGTTCATTTCAGCGCCACAACTGATATAGGAACACTGGCAAAAAGAGAGGTGCCTGACCTGTATATCTGAAAGAGACACGTTAGTGACAGATTCCTTACCTTAGAATATCCCCAGGCGTCAGGCTGGATCCGGAAAGTTTTTACGTAGCAGTACCCCTGCGCGTCGGTAGGCGGCGGCGTGCGGCTCCGCGTCCGTCATCGGCGTCATGATCGCCGGGATGACGTCGCGGCTAGTACTTCGACGCCGCCCATGCGCGCTGGCGTCAGTAATTTCTTTTTCCGCGCCAGTAAGCGCAGATCCGGATTGAGCAGTGCCCCAGTCATTTTTTGACTGAGTATTTTTGTGACTTTTTGTCCAAGTTTTTCGAGTTGTTTCGACTCCAAGGTGTCAGTAGGGATGCCCGGCTTCAAGCCATGCAGAGTCTGTAGTCGCATGATGTCGATTACGGATCCGCACCGTGACTGTCTCTTCTGCCTGGGGCGCGGCCACGACCCCCAGTCGTGCCCCGAGTGTCGGTCCCACGCCCCGAAAGCTTTGCGAGAGCGGTCTCGAAAGCTCCTCGAGGCCCGGCACTCGGCTCCGCGCCGCTCGAGGTCCCGGTCCCGTGAGAGGTCGAGGGGCCGGTCGCGGAGCCGTCGTCATTCGTCGGGGTCAAAGTCTTCGTCCTCAGGTAAGGCGAAGCACAAGAGGTCTAAGAAGCGTCGCTCTAAGACCTCCCCTCGCCGGTCTCGCGACCCGGCCGAGGGTCCAGACGGTGCCCCCCCGCGGCTCCGTGGGTGCCCGCGCAGCCGACGCCGGCCTACCCGCCTCCTCCGGGTCCGGCGTCGACTCCGGCAGAGATACAGAAGTTCCTGTCGGCCATGGCCCGCCTCTTCGGGCCTAAGTGTTCCCCCAGAGCGCCTTCGGGCCCCGCGGGTCCCAGTGGGAGTCCTCCCTCGGCACCACCGGCGGCTCCGGCCCCGGTGTCTCCGGCGGCTCCGGCGCCGCAGGACCCCCTCGGATCCAGGCCTGGATCCCGGTCGACGGCGGTTGACCTAACAACACCTCCACCGGCGCCGACCTCACCGGTACCGTTCACGGCGCCGTCCGAGGCCCCGGACGGCGCCGTCCCCAGGTTCTCCCCGGCACCGGACACGGAGCCGGATCGACGTCGCTCGCCGCCGATTCCGACACCGATGGGACCCTTTTTCCCTCATGTCCCTCCGCCTTACTTTTCACCTGTTTTGGAGGACTGGGAGGGGTCGGAAGACCCTCTCACAGCTCAATGTGAGCCTTATCAGGACTGGGCTGAGGAACTGGGGGATGCCAGTGGTCTGGACACCTCTCCTGACCTTGGCATGCTGTCTCCTCCTTTCGTGGCTACGGAGGAGGGAGCAAATTATGCAATGGTGTTGCGTAGGGCGGCTGCGGCCTTGCGCCTCGAGCTTCCTACGGTGGCTGTCAGAACTAACCTCCTGACGGAAGTGCTTCAGCCGGCGGCTACCTCTTCGGAGCCACTGCTGCCGTTCAACGACGCACTTTCGGACGTTATTTTGGGCACCTGGTCCAGGCCCACCACAGGGGCTCCTGTGGACAGGAACGTAGCCCTACGCCATCGTCCGGCCCCGGGCGACCCTCTGTTCCTCTCCCAACACCCCACCCCGAGAGCTTGGTTGTCCAAGCCTCTGCCTCTCAGAGCGCCTTCCCTACGGCTCCGCCGGATAGGGAATCCAAAAAACTGGACCAATTTGGGAAGAAGGGTTTTTCTTCCTCCAGTGCTGGCTTGCGGTCCGTGAACACTGCTTGCCTTTTGGGCCGTTACTCCCACTCTCTGTGGGATTCGGTGGCGCAAGTGCTGCCCCAGTGTCCTGAGGAGGTCCAGGCACTTCTCTCCCGTGCTATTGCAGAAGGGAGACACGCAGCGAAGTTCACTATCAGATGTGGCCTAGACACCGCTGACTCGCTAGGCAGATCGCTTGCTACGACAGTTGCGCTGCGCCGTCACGCCTGGCTGAGGACCACTGGTTTCTTGGGCGATGTCCAAAACACCCTTATGGACATGCCCTTTGATGGTATCCGCCTTTTTGGCAATAAGGCAGACCGCGCGCTGGAGCGCTTTAAGGACTCGCGGGCTACGGCCAAGTCCTTGGGCCTCTCCGCCTCGCGCCCTCCGCAGCAGTCTGCTTTTCGCACCTTTCGTGGCCACGGAAGGGGCGCCCAGTCACGTCCACTGCCCAGCCACCGGCCCGCGCAGCAAACGCCTTCGCGCGGCCGAGGACGTGGCTCCCGGCGGGTCGGGTAACCAGCGAGCGGGTCAGGCCACCACATCCGCCCCGTCCGGGGCCTCCACACCCTCCTAGTCTGTCCACGCCAGTGGGGGGCAGGGTCCGCCATCACCTTCCCCACTGGCGCACCATCACATCGGACAGGTGGGTTTTGGACACTCCCTCCCCTTCGAGACTACCCCTCCAGCCATGCCACCTCAGCACCACCGCATGTCGGGGGACCATTTGGCACTTCTTCGATAGGAAGTTGCGGCCCTCTTGGCCAAGGGGGCCATCGAGCGCGTTCCGACCCCAGAAGTAGGGCGTGGTTGTTATTCCCACTACTTTCTGGTGCCCAAAAAGGACAAGGAGGACATGCGTCCTATCTTGGACCGCCGGAACGTCAATCGCTTCCTCCGGAAGGAGAAGTTCAAGATACTCACCCTAGCTCAGGTCTTGACTGCCCTCGACCCTGGAGACTGGATGGTAGCGTTGGCCTTGCAGGACGCATATTTTCACATCCCCGTCCTGCCGGCCCACCGGCGTTACCTGCGGTTCACGGTAGGCCTCGAGCACTTTCAGTTCACCGTGCTTCCCTTTGGCCTTACCAGTGCCCCTCGGGTGTTCACGAAAGTGATGGCGGTGGTCGCAGCTCATCTGCGCCGGGCAGGGGTTTCAGTCTTCCCCTACCTCGACGACTGGCTGCTGAAGGCGGGCTCGTCCCAGGCAGTCGTCTCCCACCTCCAGACTACGGCCGAACTCCTGCACTCGCTGGGGTTCTCCATCAATGTGCCGAAGTCGCATCTGATTCCTTCTCCACAGCTCCTTTTCATCGGAGCGGTTCTGGACACGACGCAGTTTTGGGCCTATCCTCCCGAACGGCGAGTCCGGGATATTCAGGCTATGATTCCGATCTTTCAGCCTTTATCCTGGGTTTCGGTACGGATGACCCTGAGGCTGCTGGGCCTCATGGCCTCCTGCATCCTGCTGGTCAATCATGCCAGATGGCATATGCGGGCTCTGCAGTGGGACCTGAAGTTCCAGTGGGCGCAGCACCAGGGCAACCTGTCCGATCACGTCCAGATCTCAGAGGGGACTGCACAACAGTTGCAGTGGTGGCTCTCGAACCGGCAATGGGTCATGGGCAGATCCCTCTCCCTTCCCCAGCCAGAGCACACAGTTATGACGGACGCGTCCCTTCTGGGATGGGGCGGTCACATGGGAGAGGCGGAGATCAGAGGCCTCTGGTCTCCGGCGGAGTCCCGGCTCCATATCAACCTTCTGGAGCTCCGGGCGATCCGACTTGCACTAAAGGCATTCCTTCCCTCTGTCAAAGGGAAGGTAGTGCAGGTGTTCACAGACAACACCACCGCCATGTGGTACTGCAACAAACAGGGCGGGGTGGGGTCGTGGACCCTCTGTCAGGAGGCTCTGCGCATCTGGACATGGCTGGAACATCAGGGCATGTTCCTGATGGTTCAACACCTGGCAGGTTCCCTGAACGCCAGGGCGGACGAACTCAGCCCCAGGTGCATGATGGATCACGAATGGCGTCTTCACTCGGAAGTGGCGCAAGGACTCTTTCTACACTGGGGAGAGCCTTGGTTAGATCTATTCGCCACCGAAGAGAACGCGCAATGTCATCAGTTCTGCGCGTTGGAATTTCCAAGGCGGCACTCGCTCGGCGACGCTTTTCGTCGCGAGTGGAGTTGCGGTCTGTTGTACGCCTTTCCGCCTATACCACTTCTACCCAGAGTGTTGAAGAAGATTCGCCACGACCGGTCCCAAGTCATCCTTGTGGCTCCGGACTGGGCTCGAAGAGTTTGGTATCCCGAGCTACTCAGTATGAGCGTAGATCCCCCGATCCGTCTGCCTCTTCGGGAGGATCTTCTGTCGCAGCAGCAGGGGACGGTCCTCCACCCGAACCTGTCCAGTCTACACCTGCTTGCGTGGAGATTGAGCGGCAGCAGTTGATTCCTTTCGACTTGCCTCCCGAAGTTTGTGATGTGATTCTGGCGGCCAGGCGTCCCTCCACTAAGGTGGTATACGCCTGCAGGTGGAACAAATTTGTGGCATGGTGCACAGCAAAGGCTGTGAATCCCCTTTCTGCCCCTCTTTCTGAGGTTCTTCTGTTCCTTCTTTCTCTGGCCCAACAGGGTTCTGCCCTGGGTACCATCAAGGATTATCTTTGTGCTATCTCGGCCTTCCTCAGGCTCCCTGATCAGCCCTCCCTTTTCAAGTCCCCTGTTGTTAACAGGTTCTTAAAAGGCATTACACACCTCTTCCCTCCTGTTCCGTTTGTGATGCCTCAGTGAGACTTGAACTTGGTTCTTACCTTTTAATGTGCGCTCCCTTTGAGCCTCTACATAACTGTCCTCTTCGTCTTCTAACTCTGAAGACAGCCTTTCTGGTGGCCATCACCTCCGCTTGGCGGGTGAGTGAGCTCCAGGCTCTATCCTGCAAACCTCCCTTTCTGTCTGTCCATCCAGACAAGGTTGTTCTTAGGACGCGTCCGTCCTTCTTGCCAAAGGTGGTTACTGCCTTCCACATTGGGCAGACCATCACTTTGCCTACCTTCTTTCCGCCTCCGCATCCTTCCAGAGAGGCAGAGAGGCTCCACCGTCTGGACCCAAAACGTGCGCTCTACTTCTATATCGACCGCACAAAACACTTCCGGGTGGATGACCAGCTCTTTGTTGGCTACGTGGGCGCCAAAAAAGGTCGGGCGGTGCACAAATGAACCATCTCCCGCTGGGTTACCTTGTGCATCAAGGCCTGCTATTCTTTGGCAAAGAAGGAGCCTCCTGTTGGGCTGCGTGCCCATTCCACCAGGGCAACGGCTGCTACCACGGCTTTGGGCCGCGGTGTTCCGCTGCCGGTTATCTGTCAGGCAGCTACGTGGGCCTCGCTGCACACGTTTACAAAGCATTACTGCCTTGACAGTCAAGTCCGGAGGGACGGCTTCTTTGGCCGTTCTGTCCTCCAGGACTTCCTTGTCTGATCTTTGTTCGCAGACCCACCACCGGGGTTGGTATTGCTGGGTTATCTATTCTAAGGTAAGGAATCTGTCACTAACGTGTCTCTTTCAGATGCACAAGTTACTAACTTGTGTAACGATATATCTGTAAGAGACAGTAGTTAGTGACAGATTCCTTACCGCCCCACCCATCCTCCCGTTCTGCAAACTGATTTCTAGGGTTAAGGACATCTCTTTCAGGGCCCTAGTATTTTTCAGACACCTATGTCAGCTTCTTGCATGGCTCTGCGTTCCTGGCGTGGAAAGTCGTGTACAGAACTGACGTCAGCGCGCAGGGGCGGCGTCTAAGTACTGCCCGCGACGTCATCCCGGCGATCACGAAGCCGACGACGGACGCGGAGCCGCACGACGCCGCCTACCGACGCGCAAGGGTACTGCTACGCAAAAACTTTCCGGATCCAGCCTGACTCCTGGGGATATTCTAAGGTAAGGAATCTGTCACTAACTACTGTCTCTTACAGATATATCGTTATACAAGTTAGTAACTTGTGCGTTAAGGTCATCCCTTTCAGGCCCCTAGTTTTCAGACACCAGTGTCAGTTTCTTGCATGGCTCTGCGTTTCTGGCGCGGAAAGTCGTGTACAGAACTGACGCCAGCGCGCATGGGCAGCGTCTAAGTACTGGCCGCGACGTCATCCGGGCGATCACGACGACGGACGCGGAGCCGCACGACGCCGCCTACCGACGCGCAGGGGTACTGCTACGCAAAACTTTCCGGATCCAGCCTGACGCCTGGGGATATTCTAAGGTAAGGAATCTGTCACTAACTACTGTCTCTTACGGATATATCGTTACACAAGTTAGTAACTTGTGCGACAGCAAGATAAATAATGGCAACGCGCAAAGGTTTCCCACCAAACCAAATTGGACAAGTTTACTCACCCCAAACTAGACACTCAGGTTGTGGAGGGAGAGGAACATCGCCCAAAGTCAGGATCAGGTGAAGACAGCCCCACACTGCCAGACCTGATGGTCGCCATTCAGGAATTCGTACAACCTTTGAGACTAAGATCGATACGGTGGCCACAGAGGTATCACTGATGCACGCCGACCTGCGAAATCTGGGGCCTCGAATGAAAGCAACAGAAGACTCTATACTCACACTCACTACAACCACTAAAGAACTCGAGACGCAGGTGAAACACCTTCAATCCACGGCAATGGCCCTTGAAACGTGCTTGGAAGATTATGAGGGGCGCACGCGCAGAAATAAAGTCCGCATTTTGGGAGTGCCGGAGAAAGCGGAAGGCTTGTCACTGGATCTGTTCGTCGAGGAACCCATAATGCAACATCTGCGGCCCCGGCACCTTTCCAACTATTTTTCCGTTGAATGTGCCCATCGAATACCGGGGGGTCCGCCACGCCCGTGCGCGCCTCCCAGACCTATTTTGGCGAGGATTTTCAATTTCAGGGACAGAGACACCATATTACAGGCCGCTCGATCTGCGCCTCTATTGCGCTTTGAAAACGCGCAAATTACCTTCTTTCCCGATTTCACGGTCAAGGTTCAACAGCTTAGGCGCTCATTTTTGGAAGTTAAGAAACGATTGCGAGAGAGTATCTGAAATACGCGATGCTCTACCCCGCCAAGCTTTGAGTGGTGGCGGAGGGGAAAACATGGTTCTTTGATTCCCCAGTTGAGGCATCGGACTGGCTTGACGGCTGGAGTCAGCTAACAAAAGAATCAACGAAGCCCAGCATCAGCCCACTGCACAGTCAATACAGACGGACGGAGATGGTCAGATCGAGACCAGCCGCAAATGTTACCTATCAGTGTATGGGTCCCTACAGACGAAGAAAGGCAATGCTGGGCTGCAGAGAAAAGAGAACCCGAAGCCGGAGATGGACCTACGCTGGCAGAGTCCTGAGAACTGTTTAAATCGTAACTATATAAGTTTGCTGCGGGGACATTTTTTAGTGTGGGGAGGGAGGGGGAGCTCTGACACCTGGAAGGGCGGTTGGCCGCGCTCCCCGCTATCGAAAAATGGGGTACAGGGTCTACAGGCACTCTGCAAATTGGGGGGGGCAGGGTGGGCAATTTTGAGTCCACATTGCAGGGAAGCAGGGTGGGGGGTGGCGGGAAACTGTTTATATGTTGTAGAATTTAGTTGTGTTAAACGCATAGTTGTAATACTGGAACGGGCCGTACATTACAGACACACTGCACAACATCTCCTTGTCTTATTTGGGGATAAATCGAGAGGCTACTGGCTACTGCTCCCTTGGAGACAGCAGGGGACTGAATACTGCATCCCCGGGGGATGACGGATCCCCAACCATATCTCCACAGCACCTCCATGCACGAAAATGGCAATAGTGTAACCTCCCCTGGTCACCTGGTGCTCCTCTCTTGGAATGTAAATGGACTAGGGGACAAAATCAAACGGGGAGTGGTATTGCAGTATATCTGAAAGAGACACGTTAGTGATAGATTCCTTACCTTAGAATATCCCCAGGCGTCAGGCTGGATCCGGAAAGTTTTGCGTAGCAGTACCCTTGCGCGTCGGTAGGCGGCGTCGTGCGGCTCCGCGTCCGTCGTCGGCGTCGTGATCGCCGGGATGACGTCGCGGGCAGTACTTAGGCGCCGCCCCTGCGCGCTGACGTCAGTTCTTCTTTTTCCGCGCCAGTAAGCGCAGATCCGGGAAGAGCAGTGCCCTGGTCAATTTTTGACCATACTTTTTGGTGATTTTTCACTGTTTTTTTTTCCAGCCTTCAGGTGTCGTAGGGATGCCCGGCTTCAAGCGATGCGGCGCCTGTGCGCGGATGATGTCCGTCACCGACCCGCATTGGGAGTGTCTCTTCTGCCTCGGCCGAGGCCACGACACCGAGTCTTGTCCCGAATGCCAGGCCCTCAACCCGAAGGCTTTGCGAGAGCGGTCTCGAAAGCTCCTCGAGGCCCGGCATTCGGCTCCGCGGAAGCCCCGGTCGCGTGAGAGGTCCAGGGGTCGCTCGCGGAGTGCACACCGGTCGTCGGCGTCGAAGTCTTCTTCGTCCGGTAAGTCTCGACACAAGAAGTCCAAGAAGCATCGTCGCTCTCGGACTTCGCCTCGCCGGTCTCGCGACTCGGCTGAGGCCCCTCCCGGCACCGTCCCCGCCCCCGCGGCCCCGGACTTGCCTGTGGAGTCGCCCCGTCATACCCGCCCTTCCCGGGTTCGGGGGCGGATCCGGCCAAGGTACAGGAGTTCCTGTCGGCCATGGCCCGCCTCTTCGGGCCTTCAGGCCCCTCCGGTGCGCCTTCGGGCCCCGCGGGCCCTGATGGGGTTGATCCGGCGTCGCCGGCGGCTCCGGCCCCGGCGTCGCCCGAGCCTCCAGCCTCGATCCCGGCTCCGGCTCCGGCCCCGGCCTCGATCCCGGCTCCACAACCCCCATCGACGCCGGTCGACCTCACGACACCTCCGCCGGCGCCGATGTCTCCGGTGCCGTTCTCGACGCCGCCCTGGGCTCCGGGCGGCGTCGTCCCCCAGTTCCTTCCGGCTCCGGACTTGGACCCGGAGCGACGTCGCTCGACGCCGGCTCCGGCGCCGATGGGACCTTGGGTCCCAAATGTCCCTCCTCCTCCTTATTTTGAACCAGAGGAGGACCAGGAGGACTGGGAGGGGTCTGATGACCCTCTGACACGCAACTGTCAGTATGATGAGGACTGGACAGAGAGTCTAGGGGAGGCCAGTGGTCTGGATACTTCTCCTGACACTGGCATGCTGTCTCCTCCCGTGGCTACGGAGGAGGGGGCCAATTTTGGTACGGTGTTGCGTAGGGCTGCTGGGGCCTTACGTCTCCAGCTCCCTACTTTGACGGTCAAGCCTAACATCTTGACAGAGGTGCTTCAGCCGGCAGCCTCCTCTGCGGAGACTGTGCTGCCGTTTAACGACGCCCTCACGGACGTTCTTTTGGGCGCCTGGTCCAAGCCCAACACAGGGGCTCCTGTGGATCGGAACGTGTCACGACGCCATCGCCCCGCTCCGGGCGACCCCTGTTTCTTTCTGTCCACCCCACTCCTGAGAGCTTGGTTGTCCAAGCCTCCGCTTCCCAAACCGCCTTCCCTACCGCTCCTCCGGATAGGGAATCCAAACGCCTGGATCAGTTTGGGAAGAAAGGTTTTTCTTCCTCCAGTGCTGGCTTGCGGTCCGTTAACACCGCTTGTCTTTTGGGCCGATATACCCACTCTCTGTGGGATTCGGTGGCGGATGTTTTGCCCCAGTGCCCTGAGGAGGTCCAGGCACTGCTTTCCCGCGCCATTGCGGAAGGAAGGGATGCGGCCAAATACACTATCCGTTGTGGCCTTGACACCGCCGACTCGCTGGGCAGGTCGATTGCAACGACGGTGGCGCTCCGACGCCACGCCTGGCTGAGAACCACTGGTTTTTCAGGGGATGTCCAGAATACTCTCATGGACATGCCCTTTGATGGAGTCGGTCTTTTTGGGTCCAAAGCAGACCATGCGTTGGAGCGCTTTAAGGACTCACGGGCTACTGCCAAGTCCCTGGGCCTTTCTGCTACACGCCCTCCGCTGCCTTCTGCTTTTCGCCCCTATCGTGGCCACGGTAGGGGCGCCCTTCACGTCAGCAGCCCAGCCACCGGCCCGCGCAGCAGGCGTCTTCGCGTGGCCGAGGACGTGGATTCCGCCGTGGCGGATCGGGCAACCAGCGTGCGGGTCAGGCCACCACCTCCAACCCGTCCGCGGCCTCCAAGCCCTCCTAGTCCCTCCTTTCAGGTGCACGGCACGCCAGTAGGGGGCAGGGTCCGCCATCACCTTCCCCACTGGCGCACCATCACCTCGGACAGGTGGGTCTTGGACATTGTCCGAAGGGGCTACTCCCTCCCCTTCGAGACCACCCCCAGCCATGCCACCTCAATTCCACCGCATGTCAGGGGATCACTTGGTGCTTCTACAGAAGGAAGTCACGGCCCTCTTGACCAAGAGGGCCATCGAGCATGTTCCGACCCCAGAAGTAGGGCGTGGTTGCTACTCCCACTACTTTCTGGTGCCCAAAAAGGACAAGGAGGACATGCGTCCTATCTTGGACCTCCGGAACGTCAATCGCTTCCTCCGGAAGGAGAAGTTCAAGATGCTCACCCTAGCTCAGGTCTTGACTGCCCTCGACCCTGGAGACTGGTTGGTAGCGTTGGACTTGCAGGACGCGTATTTCCACATCCCCGTCCTGCCGGCCCACCGGCGTTACCTTCGGTTCACGGTAGGCCCCAAGCATTTTCAGTTCACCGTGCTCCCCTTTGGCCTTACCAGTGCCCCTCGGGTGTTCACGAAAGTGATGGCGGTGGTCGCAGCTCATCTGCGCCGGGCAGGGGTTTCAGTCTTCCCCTACCTCGACGACTGGCTGCTGAAGGCGGGCTCGTCCCAGGCAGTCGTCTCCCACCTCCAGACTACGGCCGAACTCCTGCACTCGCTGGGGTTCTCCATCAATGTGCCGAAGTCGCATCTGATTCCTTCTCCACAGCTCCTTTTCATCGGAGCAGTTCTGGACACGACGCGGTTTCGGGCCTATCCTCCCGAACGGCGAGTCCGGGATATTCAGGCTATGATTCCGATCTTTCGGCCTTTATCCTGGGTTTCGGTAAGGATGACCCTGAGGCTGCTGGGCCTCATGGCCTCCTGCATCCTGCTGGTCAATCATGCCAGATGGCATATGCGGGCTCTGCAGTGGGACCTGAAGTTCCAGTGGGCGCAGCACCAGGGCAACCTGTCCGATCACGTCCAGATCTCGGAGGGGACTGCAAAACAGTTGCAGTGGTGGCTCTCGAACCGGCAATAGGTCATGGGCAGATCCCTCTCCCTTCCCCAGCCAGAGCATACAGTTGTGACGGACGCGTCCCTTCTGGGATGGGGCGGTCACATGGGAGAGGCGGAGATCAGAGGCCTCTGGTCTCCGGCGGAGTCCCGGCTCCATATCAACCTTCTGGAGCTCCGGGCGATCCGGCTTGCACTCAAGGCATTCCTTCCCTCTGTCAAAGGGAAGGTAGTGCAGGTGTTCACAGACAACACCACCGCCATGTGGTACTGCAACAAACAGGGCGGGGTGGGGTCTTGGACCCTTTGTCAGGAGGCTCTGCGCCTCTGGACATGGCTGGAACATCAGGGCATGTTCCTGATGGTTCAACACCTGGCAGGTTCTCTGAACGCCAGGGCGGACGAACTCAGCCGCAGGTGCATGATGGATCACGAATGGCGTCTTCACTCGGAAGTGGCGCAAGGACTCTTTCTACAGTGGGGAGAGCCTTGGTTAGATCTATTCGCCACCGAAGAGAACGCGCAATGTCATCAGTTCTGCGCGTTGGAATTTCCAAGGCGGCACTCGCTCGGCGACGCTTTTCGTCGCGAGTGGAGTTGCGGTCTGTTATACGCCTTTCCGCCTATACCACTTCTACCCAGAGTGTTGAAGAAGATTCGGCACGACCGGGCCCAAGTCATTCTTGTGGCTCCGGACTGGGCTCGAAGAGTTTGGTATCCCGAGCTACTCAATATGAGCATAGATCCCCCGATCCGTCTGCCTCTTCGGGAGGATCTTCTGTCGCAGCAGCAGGGGACGGTCCTCCACCCGAACCTGTCCAGTCTACACCTGCTTGCGTGGAGATTGAGCGGCGGCAGTTGATTCCTTTCGACTTGCCTCCCGAAGTTTGTGATGTGATTCTGGCAGCCAGGCGTCCCTCCACTAAGGTGGTATACGCCTGCAGGTGGAACAAATTTGTGGCATGGTGCACAGCAAAGGCTGTGGATCCCCTTTCTGCCCCTCTTTCTGAGGTCCTTCTGTTCCTTCTCTCTCTGGCCCAACAGGGTTCTGCCCTGGGTACCATCAAGGGTTATCTTTGTGCTATCTCGGCCTTCCTCAGGCTCCCTGATCAGCCCTCCCTTTTCAAGTCCCCTGTTGTTAACAGGTTCTTAAAAGGCATTACTCACCTCTTCCCTCCTGTTCCGTTTGTAATGCCTCAGTGGGACTTGAACTTGGTTCTTACCTTTTAATGTGCGCTCCCTTTGAGCCTCTGCATAACTGTCCTCTTCGTCTTCTGACTCTAAAGGCAGCCTTTCTGGTGGCCATCACCTCCGCTCGGCGGGTGAGTGAGCTCCAGGCTCTTTCTTGCAAACCTCCCTTTCTGTCTGTTCATCCAGACAAGGTTGTTCTTCGGACGCGTCCGTCCTTCTTGCCAAAGGTGGTTACTGCTTTCCACATTGGGCAGACCATCACTTTGCCCACCTTCTTTCCGCCTCCGCATCCTTCCAGAGAGGAAGAGAGGCTCCACCGTCTGGACCCAAAACGTGCGCTCTCCTTCTATATCGACCGCACGAAACACTTCCGGGTGGATGACCAGCTCTTTGTTGGCTACGTGGGCGCCAAAAAGGTCGGGCGGTGCACAAGAGGACCATCTCCCGCTGGGTTACCTTGTGCATCAAGACCTGCTATTCTTTGGCTAAGAAGGAGCCTCCTGTTGGGCTGCGTGCCCATTCCACCAGGGCAACGGCTGCTACCACGGCCTTGGGCCGCGGTGTTCCGCTGCCGGTTATCTGTCAGGCAGCTACGTGGGCCTCGCTGCACACGTTTACTAAGCATTACTGCCTTGACAGTCAGGTCCGGAGGGACGGCTTCTTTGGCCGTTCTGTCCTCCAGGACTTCCTTGTCTGATCTTTGTTCGCAGACCCACCACCGGGGTTGGTATTGCTGGGGTATCTATTCTAAGGTAAGGAATCTATCACTAACGTGTCTCTTTCAGATGCACAAGTTACTAACTTGTGTAACGATATATCTGTAAGAGACAGTAGTTAGTGATAGATTCCTACCGCCCACCCATCCTCCCCGTTCTGCGAACTGATTTCTAGGGTTAAGGACATCCCTTTCAGGGCCCTAGTATTTTTCAGACACCTGTGTCAGCTTCTTGCATGGCTCTGCGTTCCTGGCGCGGAAAGTCGTGTACAGAACTGACGTCAGCGCGCAGGGGCGGCGCCTAAGTACTGCCCGCGACGTCATCCCGGCGATCACGACGCCGACGACGGACGCGGAGCCGCACGACGCCGCCTACCGACGCGCAAGGGTACTGCTACGCAAAACTTTCCGGATCCAGCCTGACGCCTGGGGATATTCTAAGGTAAGGAATCTATCACTAACTACTGTCTCTTACAGATATATCGTTACACAAGTTAGTAACTTGTGCATTAAGCGGCGAGCACCAGATATTGTACTGCTCCAAGAAACTCATATACAGGGCACGTCCTATTGCGCACTCAATAGATGGGGCTACAAGTTGGCAGCACACGCGGGATATACCAGGGATTCAAGATGGGTGGGCATATTAGTACGGAAGTAATTTCCCTTTACTGTTCGAGCTGTGACGCCTGACCCACTTGGGCGATTCGTGACATTGTCGGGAAGCTGGAACGGTAGACTTTTGCACATCGTCTCGCTCTACGTTCCGCCGCTGCTGCACTCTGCGCTAGCGGATCTAGGTGCTCACCTCGTGAAATTGCCCTAAGGTGACATACTGATTGGTGGTGACTGCAATGCAGCTCATGATGGAGAAATAGATCAGTGGACGCTCAGACAAAGAGACAACGCAGGCAAAGCGCTAGCCGAGTTCGCATCGGCGATCGGCCTAATAGATGTTTGGCGGTTACGTAATCCCTCTGCCCATCAATATACATTCCATTCGGGAGTACACAGGAGCATGTCTCGAATAGATTATATTTTCGGGCTGGCAGACCAAATGTCCCTCTTTCGTGAGATAAACCTCCTCCCAAGGGGTATCTCCGACCACTCTCCAATTACGATGACCTAACGAAGTGTACCCACACCACGGCGGTCTCACATGGCATTAAATCCATGGTATCTCAAAATTCCAAGCATCAGGGAAGACTTTTCAAAAGCATCAGTCAATTATTTTGAGGAGAACAAGGGGTCGGTGAACTCGCATCAAATTCTATGGGAGGCCTTCAAAGCTGTAATTCGGGGTCAAGGCATATCCCTGGTTGCCGCACACAAGAAGGGCAAGGCAACTTAGAGAGATAGAAGAAGAGATTACGAGGACTGAATTAGAGCTGCTGCGGGCGGATACTCCCGAATCACAGCACAAACTACAGATCAAGCAGAAGGAATATAGGTACATAGCAGAGGACCAAGCCAAAGCATACTTTCTGGCAACTTCACACCGACTATATGGAGTAGGGGATAGAGCGAGTAAATTGCTGGCATGGTTAGAAAGGAGGGAGCAGGCCTCACGATGGGTCTTCGAGGTCACCTCCGCTGCAGGGGAGCGGGTCAGCGATAGGCAAGGGATCGCAGATACCTTTGCAACCTATTACCAGCAACTCTATACGTCCTCAACTCAGATTAAGCAAGCTGAGGCGAAGGAACTTCTAGACACACTCAATGTACCCACCCTTGATGCAGCTGATAAAGATAGCTTAGAGTTGGAGCTGACAGAAACTGAAGTGATAAAGGCGATCCATGCATTAAAAACAGGGAAGGCAATGGGCCCCAACGGCCTACCGATTGAGCCTTACAAGGTGACGGCTTCCACAACTGCACCATATTTACTAAAAATGTTTCAGGAGAGTGTCCTGCTAGGAAAGCTCCCTGAAAATCAGAGACTCGCCAATATAGTTGTGATCCACAAAGTGGGGAAACCTCCGGATGACTGTGCCTCGTACAGGCCGATCTCTCTGCTTAATGCAGAAGTAAAGATCCTTGCCAAGGTCCTAGTGACCCGCCTGGGCCCGTTAATGCACAAACTGGTCCACCCCGACCAATCAGGATTCATGCCGGACCGAAACACGGCGCTTAACATTAGGCAACTACATGGAGTGTTAGGAAGAGCCGAAAGTATTAGAGAAGAGGCAGTAGTAGTATCATTAGATGCCAGAAAAGCTTTCGATATGATAGAATGGCCCTTCCTGTTTGCCGTCCTAGAGCGGATGGGCTTTGAGAGTAGTTTCATAGCATGGATCAGGCTGCTCTACACTGAACCCCTGGCGCAGGTGACCGTAAACGGGGGCCGATCGTCAATATTTAGTCTCCACAGAGGTACGCAGCAGGGCTGTCCCCTATCCCCACTAATATTTGCCTTGGTGCTGGAACCCCTAGCAGCCTGGATACGGGGTGTCCCCTTATTAGAGGACTTAAATGGACAAGAGAGTGGGAAGTTAGAATTTCCCTTTACGCTGACGATATACTCCTTTATTTGGCTAAACCTTATTCCTCCCTACACAGGGTGCTACACATTTTCACCCTATACCAAAAATATTCTGGATACACCATAAACTGGCATAAATCGCTCATATATATCCTGTGGGGTGGAAACCCGAGACTTCCTAAGGAATGTGAGGCCCGGGTGGTGACAGACGGATTTAAGTACTTAGGGATCTATGTAACTAGAGAACCAACGGAGTTTCAGAGCCGGAATCTAGACCCGCCGAAGCGCCGTTTGCAGGAAGACGTGAGACACTGGAGTTTGTTACCCTTGTCGCTGTTGGGCAGGGCAGCCCTCTATAAAATTATGGCGCTTCCCCGTTTTATCTATGTTTTACAAAACACTCCATATGTGGTGCCCCCCGGATACTTCAAGGCGGTAGAAACTGAATTAAGGACACTCCTCTGGGATGGCGGGACTCCGCGAATTGCATTACACAAACTGACCAAAAGCTGGTATGATGGGGGGGGATCGCGCTCCCTGCGTTGCAATCATACTACTGGGCAACGCAATTGACAGTAGTTAATAAATGGGTGCATGTGACCCACAATGATCCAGCCTATAACATGGACAGACACAACATGTCACTCAGGGGATACCCCAGAGCAATCTATGGTGGGAAGCATGCAATACCACTCCACTCCCCAACATCATCAACAATTAAAATATGACACACAGCATCAAGGGCGTTGGGCTGGAATGACAAAATAACCTTGGCTACACCGTTGTGGGATTCTAGAGCACTGGGATTACTGGGGAACCAACCAGGTTTTGATAAATGGGATTTGATCGGCCTCTCCAAGGTGGGCGACCTCTGGGTGGGTGGGAGGGTTAGACCCTTTGTTGACCTCCAAAAAGACTGCGATTTGGCTCCCACAGAGGCCTTTCGATACCTCCAAGTCAGACATGCACTAAACCAAACTATTTCGCTGGGTGCGGACCTTCCGGTCTCCTCCCCGTTGGAAGATAGGCTTTTAGATGATTATTTGAATACGAAAGCAATATCACTCACTTACCGAAAGATATTAAATAATTGCCCGGACAAGCTGGAGGAATTGAGATCCAAATGGGAGGAGGACGTGGGCAGACCGGATGATGAGGACTGGCTGGAGGCATTGGTGTCACCAAGGGAAGTGGCGATTCGGTCCTGATTCAAACTGATTCAACTGAAATTGTTACACAGGTCGTATTACTCACGTGCTACACTAGTCAAAATGAACAGACACACCTCTACACTCTGTCCCAAAGTCTGTGGCCAAGAGGGCACCTTTTTCCATCTATGGTGGAGCTGCCCCAAAATAGGGGAATATTGGAACAAGATCTCCACACACATGTGCCAACTCTGTGGCAGGGAGTCAGTAATCTCACCCCAAACGTGTTTATTAAATGTCTGGGGTACGACTGACCTGATGAGGGGGGAGAGACTCTGGGCCACATTAGGTTTTATGGTAGCTAAACGCAACATAGCGAGGAAATGGGGGGCCGAGTCCAGCCCGATATTCAAGGACTGGGCAAACGACATGGACTGGTGTATGCAAGCAGAGAGGGCGGTCTATGAAAGTAGGGGATGCCCACATAAATGGACAAAGATCTGGGGGAAGTGGAATGAAAGTAGGGGGATGCTCTGTCAACCAGTTCACACTACCGACCCGCTCGAAGCCACTGCAAAGTAAGATACTGGCCCCTCCCCCGGGACGGGAAAGAGGGGAATATGGGCATAATGGAAATCCGCTTTATTTTAAAATCACGAGACGTAAGAGGAATATCCTGCGATGTAAACAGCATGTTATTTGTAAATTTATACTGATCGAAATGGTATTGACTGTCTTGATGATGTACGGTTCCAGAATAAAATAATAAAAACAGTTATTAAAAAAAACAAAAAAAACACCCGTCAGGTTCACTGAACGTCAGGGCGGACGTACTCAGCCGCAGGTGCATGATGGATCACGAATGGCATCTTCACTCGGAGGTGGTGCAAGGTCTCTTTCAGCAGTGGGGAGAGCCTTGGTTAGATCTATTCGCCACCGAAGAGAACGGGCAATGTCAGCAGTTCTGCTCGTTGGATTTTCCAAGGCGGCACTCGCTAGGCGACTCTTTTCGTCGCGAGTGGAGTTGCGGTCTTCTATACGCCTTTCCGCCTATACCATTTCTGCCCAGAGTGCTGAAGAAGATCAAGCGCGACTGGGCCCAAGTCATTCTTGTGGCTTCGGATTGGGCACGAAGAGTCTGGTATCCCGAGCTATTACACATGGTCATCGATCCTCCGATCAGACTGCCTCTTAGGGAGGATCTTCTATCGCAGCAACAGGGGACGGTCCTCCACCCAAACCTGTCCAGCCTCCACCTCCTTGCGTGGAGATTGAGCGGCGACAGTTGACAGCTTTCGACCTTCCTCCCCAAGTCTGTAATGTAATCTTGGCAGCCAGGTTATTTCTTTTTCCGCGCCAGTAAGCGCAGATCCGGATTGAGCAGTGCCCCCAGTCATTTTTTGACTGATATTTTTTGAGACTTTTTTGTCCAAGTTTTCGAGTCGTTTCGACTCCAAGGTGTCAGTAGGGATGCCCGGCTTCAAGCCATGCGAGATCTCTAATTGCATGATGTCGATTACGGATCCGCACCGAGAGTGTCTCTTCTGCCTGGGGCGCAGCCACGACCCCAAGTCGTGCCCCGAGTGTCGGTCCCTCGCCCCGAAGGCTTTGCGAGAGCGGTCTTGAAAGCTTCTCGAGGCCCGGGACTCGGCTCCGCGCCGCTCGAAGTCCCGGTCCCGGGAGAGGTCGAGGGGCCGGTCGCGGAGCCGTCGTCATTCGTCGGGGTCGAACTCTTCGTCTTCAGGTAAGGCGAAGCACAAGAGGTCTAAGAAGCGTCGCTCTAAGACCTCCCCTCGCCGGTCTCACGACTCGGCCGAGGGTCCAGATGGTACCGCCCCCGCGGCTCCGGGGGTACCCGAACAGCCGACACCGGCCTACCCGCCTGTTCCGGGTCCGACGTCGACTCCGGCCGAGATACAGGACTTCCTGTCGGCCATGGCTCGCATCTTCGGGCCTAAGGGTTACCCCGGTGCGCCTTCGGGCCCCGCGGGCCCCAGTGGGAGTCCTCCTTCAGCACCACCGGCGGCTCCGGCCCCGGTGTCTCCGGCGGCTCCGGCCCCGGCGCCGCAGGACCCCCTCGGATCCAGGCCTGGATCCCGGTCGACGCCGGTTGACCTAACCACACCTCCACCGGCGTCGACCTCACCGGTACCGTTCACGGCGCCGTCCGGGGCGGCGCCGTCCCCAGGTTCTCCCTGGAACCGGACACGGAGCCGGATCGACGTCGCTCGACGCCGATTCCGACGCCGATGGGACCTTTCTTCCCTCATGTCCCTCCTCCATACGTTTCACCTGTTTTGGAGGACGAGGAGGACTGGGAGGGGTCGGAAGACCCTCTCACAGCTCAATGTGAGCCTTATCAGGACTGGGCTGAGGAACTGGGTGATGCCAGTGGTCTGGACACCTCTCCTGACCTTGGCATGCTGTCTCCTCCTTCCGTGGCTACGGAGGAGGGAGCAAGTTATGCAACGTTGTTGCGTAGGGCGTCCGCGGCCTTGTGCCTCGAGCTCCCTACAGTCGCTGTCATGACTAACCTCCTGACGGAAGTGCTTCAGCCGGCGGCTACCTCTTCGGAGCCACTGCTGCCGTTCAACGACACACTTTCTGATGTTCTTTTGGGCACCTGGTCCAGGCCCACCACAGGGGCTCCTGTGGACAGGAACGTAGCCCGACGCCATTGCCCGGCCCCGGGCGACCCTCTGTTCCTCTCCCAACACCCCACCCCCGAGAGCTTGGTTGTCCAAGCCTCTACCTCTCAAAGCGCCTTCCCTAAGGCTCCGCCGGATAGGGAATCCAAAAAACTGGAACAATTTGGGAAGAAGATTTTTTCTTCCTCCATTGCTGGCTTGCGGTCCGTGAACACCGCTTGCCTTTTGGGCCGTTACTCCCACTCTCTGTGGGATTCGGTGGCGCAGGTGCTGCCCAAGTGTCCTGAGGAGGTCCAGGCACTTCTCTCCCGTGCTATTGCGGACGGGAGAGACGCAGCGAAGTTCACTATCCGATGTGGCCTAGATACCGCTGACTCGCTAGGTAGATCGCTTGCTACGACAGTGGCGCTGCGCCGTCACGCCTGGCTGAGGACCACTGGTTTTTAGGGCGATGTCCAAAACACCCTTATGGACATGCCTTTTGATGGTATCCGCCTTTTTGGCAATAAGGCAGACAGCGCGCTGGAGCACTTGAAGGACTCGCGGGCTACGGTCAAGTCCTTGGGCCTCTCCGCCTCGCGCCCTCCGCAGCAGTCTGCTTTTCGCCCCTTTCGTGGCCACGGAAGGGGCGCCCAGTCACGTCCACTGCCCACCCACCGGCCCGCGCAACAAGCGCCTTCGCGCGGCCGAGGACGTGGCTCCCGCCGAGGCGGGTCGGGTAACCAGCGTGCGGGTCAGGCCACCACCTCCGCCCTGTCCGCGGCCTCCAAGCCCTCCTAGTCCATCCTTTCCAGTCCACAGCACGCCAGTGGGGGGCAGGGTCCGTCATCACCTTCCCCACTGGCGCACCATCACATCGGACAGGTGGGTTTTGGACATTGTCCGAAGGGGCTACTCCCTCCCCTTCGAGACTACCCCCCCAGCAATGCCACCTCAGCACCACCGCATGTCGGGGGACCATTTGGTACTTCTTCAACAGGAAGTTGCGGCCCTCTTGGCCAAGGGGGCCATCGAGCGCGTTCCAACCCCAGAAGTAGGGCGTGGTTGCTATTCCCACTACTTTCTGGTGCCCAAAAAGGAAAAGGAGGACATGCGTCCTATCTTGGACCTCCGGAACGTCAATCGCTTCCTCCGGAAGGAGAAGTTCAAGATGCTCACCCTAGCTCAGGTCTTGACTGGCCTCGACCCCGGAGACTGGATGGTAGCGTTGGACTTGCAGGACGCATATTTTCACATCCCCGTCCTGCCGGCCCACCGGCGTTACCTGCGGTTCACGGTAGGCCTCGAGCACTTTCAGTTCACTGTGCTTCCCTTTGGCCTTACCAGCGCCCCTCGGGTGTTCACGAAAGTGATGGCGGTGGTCGCAGCTCATCTGCGCCGGGCAGGGGTTCCAGTCTTCCCCTACCTCGACGACTGGCTGCTGAAGGCGGGCTCGTCCCAGGCAGTAGTCTCCCACCTCCAGACTACGGCCGGACTCCTGCACTCGCTGGGGTTCTCCATCAACGTGCCGAAGTCGCACCTGATTCCTTCTCCACAGCTCCTTTTCATCGGAGCAGTTCTGGACACAACGCAGTTTCGGGCCTATCCTCCCGAACGGCGAGTCCAGGATATTCAGGCTATGATTCAGATCTTTCAGCCTCTATCCTGGGTTGCGGTACGGATGACCCTGAGGCTGCTGGGCCTCATGGCCTCCTGCATCCTGCTGGTCGATCATGCCAGATGGCATATGCGGGCTCTGCAGTGGGACCTGAAGTTCCAGTGGGCGCAGCATCAGGGGAACCTGTCCGATTACGTCCAGATCTCGGAGGGGACTGCACGACAGTTGCAGTGGTGGCTTTCGAACCGGCAATGGGTCACGGGCAGATCCCTCTCCCTTCCCCAGCCAGAGCACACAGTTGTGACGGATGCGTCCCTTCTGGGATGGGGCGGTCACATGGGAGAGGCGGAGATCAGAGGCCTCTGGTCTCCGGCGGAGTCCCGGCTCCATATCAACCTTCTGGAGCTCCGGGCGATCCGACTTGCACTGAAGGCATTCCTTCCCTCTGTCAAGGGGAAGGTGGTGCAGGTGTTCACAGACAACACCACCGCCATGTGGTACTGCAACAAACAAGGCGGGGTGGGGTCGTGGACCCTTTGTGAGGAGGCTCTGCGTCTCTGGACATGGCTGGTACATCAGGGCATATCCCTGATCAACACCTGACAGGTTCCCTGAACGCCAGGGCGGACGAACTCAGCCGCAGGTGCATGATGGATCACGAATGGCGTCTTCACTCGGAGGTGGCGCAAGGCCTCTTTCTACAGTGGGGAGAGCCTTGGTTAGATCTATTCGCCACCGAAGAGAACGCGCAATGTCAGCAGTTCTGCGCGTTGGAATTTCCATGGCGGCTCTCGCTCGGCGACGCTTTTCGTCGCGAGTGGAGTTGCGGTCTGTTGTACGCCTTTCCGCCTATAACACTTCTGCACAGAGTGTTGAAGAAGATTCGGCGCGACCGGGCCCAAGTCATTCTTGTGGCTCCGGACTGGGCTCGAAGAGTTTGGTATCCCGAGCTACTCAGTATGAGCATCGATCCCCCGATCCGTCTGCCTCTTCGGGAGGATCTTCTGTCGCAGCAGCAGGGGACGGTCCTCCACCCGAACCTGTCCAGTCTCCACCTCCTTGCATGGAGATTGAGCGGCGGCAGTTGATTCCTTTCGACTTGCCTCCCGAAGTTTGTGATGTGATTCTGGCAGCCAGGCGTCCCTCCACTAAGGTGGTATACGCCTGCAGGTGGAACAAGTTTGTGGCATGGTGCACAGCAAAGGCTGTGAATCCCCTTTCTGCCCCTCTTTCTGAGGTTCTACTGTTCCTTCTTTCTCTGGCCCAACAGGGTTCTGCCCTGGGTACCATCAAGGGCTACCTTTGTGCTATCTCGGCCTTTCTCAGGCTTACTGATCAGCCCTCCCTTTTCAAGTACCCTGTTGTTAACAGGTTTCTTAAAGGCATTACACACCTTTTCCCTCCTGTTCCGTTTGTAATGCCTCAGTGGGACTTGAACTTGGTTCTTACCTTTTTAATGTGCGCTCCCTTTGAGCCTCTCCATAACTGTCCTCTTCGTCTTCTCACTCTGAAGACAGCCTTTCTGGTGGCTATCACCTCCGCTCGGCGGGTGAGTGAGCTCCAGGCTCTTTCTTGCAAGCCCCCCTTTCTGTCTGTTCATCCAGACAAGGTTGTTCTTGGGACGCGTCCGTCCTTCTTGCCAAAGGTGGTTACTGCATTCCACATTGGGAAGACCATCACTTTGCCCACCTTCTTTCCGCCTCCGCATCCTTCCAGAGAGGAAGAGAGGCTCCACCGTCTGGACCCAAAAAGTGCGATTTCTTTCTATCTGAACCGCACACAACAGTTCAGGGTGGACGACCAGCTCTTTGTTGGCTACGTGGGCGCCAAAAAAGGTCGGGCGGTACACAAGCGGACCATTTCTCGCTGGGTCGTCTTGTGTATCAAAGCCTGCTATTCTTTGGCTAAGAAGGGTCCCCCTGTTGGGCTACGTGCCCATTCCACCAGGGCGACAGCCGCCACCACGGCTTTGGGACGTGGTGTCCCATTGCAGGACATTTGTCAGGCAGCTACGTGGGACTCGCTGCACATGTTTACCAAGCATTACTGCCTTGACAGTCAGGTCCGGAGGGACGGCTTCTTTGGCCGTTCTGTCCTCCGGGACTTCCTTGTCTGATCTTTGTTCGCAGACCCACCACCGGGGTTGGTATTGCTGGGGTATCTATTCTAAGGTAAGGAATCTGTCACTAACGTGTCTCTTTCAGATGCACAAGTTACTAACTTGTGTAACGATATATCTGTAAGAGACAGTAGTTAGTGACAGATTCCTTACCGCCCCACCCGTCCTCCCCGTTCTGCGAACTGATTTCTAGGGTTAAGGTCATCCCTTTCAGGGCCCTAGTTTTCAGACACCAGTGTCAGTTTCTTGCATGGCTCTGCGTTTCTGGCGCGGAAAGTCGTGTACAGAACTGACGCCAGCGCGCATGGGCGGCGTCTAAGTACTGGCTGCGACGTCATCCCGGCGATCACGGCGCCGACGACGGACGCGGAGCCGCACGACGTCGCCTACCGACGCGCAGGGGTACTGCTACGCAACACTCTCCGGATTCAGCCTGACGCCTGGGGATATTCTAAGGTAAGGAATCTGTCACTAACTATTGTCTCTTACAGATATATCGTTACACAAGTTAGTAACTTGTGCTTTACCACAATTGTGTGTTATCCACATATTGGTGAATGTAACTCCTGAGTATTCCAAGAACAAACTGAATGACTCCATGTAGAAGTTGAACAACACAGGTCTTGGTTTGAGCCCTGAGGAACACTACAAGTCATCACAGATTTAATTGATATGAAATCTCCATCTCTACCACTTGACGTTGGTTGAAAATAAAAAGAGAACAATCTGAAGAACGTGCCATGGATGCCCATGCACTCCTAAAGGGTACAGATAAGTTTACAATGATCTACTGTGTCATTAGCTGATGGACATCAACCAGGATTTTTAGGGTGGCTGTTTCCATTCTTCATCTGGGTCACAGAAGCCAGATCGGTATGTTGTGATTAGCTGTTCCCTCGCAATTAAGGCATTTGTGTTGTAGTACCTAGCTCCGAGACTTTCATTAACCATGGAAGATTTGATACCGACTTGTACCCCAGTCACTGTGCTTCCTCCCTAAATTTGACATGGGAAGTACTTTGGTACCTCCACAATTGGCTACTGGTGTACCCTTGTAAGTTCCTAGTATAGGGTACTAAGGTACCAAGGGCATATGTCCACCAGGGGTCTCCCATGGGCTGCAGCATGTATTATGCCACCAATGAGAGACCACTCAAACTGTAATTGCATGCCTGCCATTGCAGCCTGTGTAAGCTGGTGCTAGCACCACTTTCAACAGATATAAGTTTTCTTATATCTGAGGTCACTACACTTAAAAATTATAAGTCACCCCTAAAGCAGGCCTTTCAATCCTGAAGGCAGGGTGAGGGTGCCCCTACATGTGCAGGACACCCCCCTACAAACCCAGGGGTCCTTTCTCCGGGCTTTGTAAGTGCGGTCAGCCATTTTGATACATATAGTGGCCATGCGTCATTATGCGATGGCTAACGATAAAGTGGCTGTGCCGAACCTGGGCATGTTTAGTATCAAACATGTTGGAATCATACCCTAATACCGTTACCGGTGTTGGAGGTATGATTCCATGCACTGGGGGACTCCTCTGGGAAGCCCCCAGTACTCCCTGTAACAGCTTTTCAAGGCTCTGCCAGCAAGTTAGTGCTGCTGCCAACCACAGACACGATTCTACCCTCCTGCTGCTGAGCTGAGCTTGAGCAGGGGAAGGTAGAACAATCGGTTTCCTGTCACAGGGAGGTGTGACCAGACAGGACTTACTGTATTGGGCTTGGGTGGGGACGCTTGCCTGTGCCACCAGACTGCTTTGAAGGGCACATTTGGTGCCCTCCTTGCATACTCTAGTTAAGACCAGTTCTGGGAGCCCTTGGCTCCCGCTCTGGCGCGAAACTGGACAAAGGACATGGGAGTATCCTCCCCTCTGTCCAGCCCCTCCTCTGGGAGGGACCCCTGAGTGGTCCTAAGCCCTTTCTTGGGGAATAAAAGGGCTTACCTGTGGGTGGGTCCTCAGATTCGTCGTGGGATAAGACTCAAGCTTGAAACCACGTCACTCTTCAACCGTCTGGACACTTAGACTCCTGCTGCTCCTGGTCTGCTGTTCTGCAAGTCGTCTTTGTCGTCTGTGTCTGTGCTTCTTTTAGGATCTTCAACAGACCTGTGGGCATCAAGGACACCCAAGTAATCTCCATTGGAGTTAAGGAGTCACTCCCCTGCATCTGCAGGCACTGCAACAAAGCTGACCGGTCTGCTGCTCCCGACGTCCCATGAACTTCGAAAGGCTCAGCAACACAGGTGGTGGTTCTGCAACTCCCTCGAGGTCTGACCTGTCCACTCTGCAATTTTGAGGCCAGTATCCCTTGTCGGAACTGCTGGGACCAATCTCCTGTGCACCGCGTCGACGTGCCGTTGCCAAGGCTTTTTGGCTCTGCACTCCAGAGATCTTTGGGCTACAAGAAGCTGCAGTCTCCAGCATCTCTTCCTGCCAAGATCTTCATCCTCACCGCATCCTCTGCACTGTGGGCCTTCATCTTTGGTGAGCTGCTCGAGGTCCTCTTGCGACTCATGTGCCTTCGGCCTGTGGGTCCTCTCAAGGGTCTTCTCTTGCTTCAGTGGGCTCCCCTGCTTCCTCGGGGCCTGCTCAAACTCTTCTGAACTTGGTGAGTCCCTTGGGCCTTGCTGGTCCCAACGTTGCTCCTTCATCGTTTTCCACGTCTGTTGGAGCTGCCAAGGCTTGTTGATGCTCCTGCCGGACACTGACCCCCTGGTTCTCGACTTCCGACGTGGGACAGCTCGTGAACAGCTTCTGGTCTTCCTCAGTGTCGCTTGGTCCTCACAGATGCTGCGACAAGGTCACTGTCCTTACTAGGTCACCGTCATTGCTCCTTCATCTTCCGTCGTTGGTGGGCATTGCTCTTCCCTGCCTCCTGGTCACCTCTGAGTGGCATAGACTCTGTCCCCTCTGCTTGCAGGTTCTTCTCTTAAAGAATCCACCATTGGATTCAACTGGACTCTTGCAGTCTTCACCAGCGGCATCTTTACTGAAGTCCTCCATTGTGGTCTATGGCGGTTTCCGACGTCACTTCACACCTGTGCACCCGACTTCCCTGGTGTAAGTATCCTGGTTCCTGAGGTATACATGGGTAGGGTGACTCTCCAACCTTCTGTCTTCCACTGGGTTTCTTCAGGGTCCACTGGGAATGGCCCTTCTTCAAAACTGCAACATGACTTTCCCGTTGACTTCTATTGAGTAGACGTCTGTGTTTTCACTCTGCACACTGCCTCCGTGGGGTTCTTGGGTACTTACCTTGGTTGGTTCCTTGTGTCCCCAGCTCTTCTGAGTCTCCTGGTCCAAGTCCCGACTTCGGTCGCAGTTCGCGTTACACTTTCTTAGTATATGGTTTCATCTCCCCCTGGAGGCCACTGTGTATTGTGCTTATTTACCTTTTTGCAATTGAAGTATTGTGTGTATTTGTGTTGATATCTCCGGGTAGGAGATTTTCCAATGTGCTTGTGAGTGTTGTGTAATAAATAGACATATTTTTATAACTACACTGTGTGGGTCTTTTTCGTTTAACCCACACTACATGATTAGATCTGGTAAAACAAGCTGCTTAACACTCCTTCTGGATTATGCCTGAAGGCTGCTCTCCACAGCTACCACTTAGAGAGCTTTCTACAGTTGTGTAAGACCACTAAAATCACCATAAGGATTGTCTGGATTAGTGCAAGGTGCTTCACTTGTATAAATGTACACCATATGCTAAGCCAGCCTCCTACATTGGTGTGCAGAGGTTGGGATTTAAGCCTGCAATGCTTTACAAGCCAAACCAGGTGTGGTTAGATGAAAAACCATCACTAGCATTAGGCACATATAATTACGTTTTGCAAGTAGTAAGTTCTACTGAACCTTTTGGATTGCTAGTTGAGGGTCTAGCACAACCCTTTCTTCAATCCTTTTTGAGTTTAGTTTCCACTAGGGTGGGTAGGTGCAACACCATGCTACACCTAGTTTACCATGTCTTTAGTTGGGGAATCCAGTGGGTCCCAACCTTCTTGATACAGTGGTCTTAAGTTCCAGGAACTTAGGACCCTGGTTGCAACCAGGAAGTTAAAGACCGGTAGTAACCTTAACATTCAGCAACTCTTAGAGCTGCTGCTGCAGGATGACCTCCAGAAAGCTGGCAGGCCAGAAGGGCAGGACAATGTGGGAGGGGTTGCTCCAGAAGATGGGTCAGGGGCGGTTCACCCCAATGACACACATTCTGAGCATGACCAGGAGTGATGACTCTACACTGGTGAACTGGTGTTCCCCCAGGGGATAGTACACATGCTACAGAGGGTGCCCCTAGGTGTAGGACTCCCTTTTTTCCTCCTGGGAGGGTACAGAGCATGCAGGGGAGGTCTAGGTCCTCCTCTTCTAATTCCAGTGCCTCTAGTAACTCCATAGGGACCTCCATCTCTAGTATGAGGGAGGATGCCTTAGAGAGAGAATACCACCTGCTTATGCTTGAGAAAGCCAAGCTTACAGTCAAGCAAGAGCAGCTGGCCCTTGATAAGGAAACCTCAGAGGTACAGAGGGCTAGGAAGCAATTAGGACTAGAGTCCCATGGTGGCAGCACTAGTGTCCCTAGGGTCAGGGAGCAATCTTTTGATGCTAGGATCCTGAGCAGGATAGTCCCTCCCTACCAGGAGGGGGATGATATCCATAAATGGATCACTGCCTTGGAGAGGGCTTGTATGGCAGTGAGCAGCTATCCTGTGTCTCTCGGTTGCTAGCAAAGGCAGAGACAAACTTCTCACTGTCAAGGAGGAAGATGCGGACAACTATGCAGTCTTGAAGAGTGCCCTCATAGATGGGTTTGGTTTGACCACTGAACAGTAGAGGGTCAAATTCAGGGATACACAGAAGGCACACACCCAAGACCGGGTTGACTTTGTAGACAGTGCTATTAAGACTCTGGAAGGCTGGCTTCATGGGAGTAATGTGCATGACCATGAGGGATTGTACAATTTATTGATGAGCGAGCACATCCTTAATAACAGTACAAATCAGCAGCTGAACCAGTACCCTGTGGACTCTGATCTGACCACTCCCCAAGAATTAGGAAAGAAGGCAGACAAATGGGTCCACACCAGGGTGAAGCAGAAAACCAATAGTGGTGGAGGTGACCAGAAGAGCCAAGATTCTTCTAAGGCCCAAGAGAAGAGGGAGGTGAAGACAAAAAGGAGTCTTTACAAGGTCCCCAAAAATCTTCCTCTGGGGGTGGGTCCCAAAATTCCTCTTCCTCTGGCAAGAAACCTTGGTGTTACCTGTGTAAGGAAAAATGCCATAGAGCAAGCAAGGGCTTCCAATTGCTCTAAAGCTAACACCAAAGAAGCCACTACTACTCCCCCTAAGGCAAGTAGCACCCCTAGCACCAGTACAAGTAGTAGTACAGACCCCAAGGGATTAGTAGGCTTAACCTTGGGTACTGAGGTGGGTTCTGGCCTAGTCCGAACTCCTGCTGTCCTGGTCTGTGATAGTGGCATGGATCTTGCCACTTTACTTATAAGTCCCACTGACTTGGGCAAGTACAGACAACAGCCACTAATTAATGGTCAGGAAGCTGTAGCATATTGGGACACGGGCCAGTGTCACAATGGTGACAGAGAAACATGTGTCTTCTGACCAAATCATACTTGGTCAACTTTACCAAGTGACCAATGTGAGCAATGTCAGGACTGATCATTCCTTGGCAGTTTTTAAGCTCAGCTGGGGAGTGGTAACTGGCCCTAAAAGAGTTGTGGTTTCCCCAGACCTGCCTGTGGACTGTCTGTTGGGCAATGATTTGGAAACTTCAGCCTGGTCTGAAGTGGAGAACAGGACACACGCAGAGATGATGGGAATCTCTGCCAGTGCATTTGCTGTGACTAGGGTTCAGGCCAAAAAGCTAGACACTGAGGCAGCTCTGGACCCTGGAAAAATGGACCAGCTAGCTCCGAAGAGAAGGAGCAGGAAGGGTAAGGGATTATCCTCTTCCCAGACTCCTAGTGAGGATCAATCTCCTGAGGGAGATGATCCTAGTCCCTGTGAAGGGACTGTCCCAGAGGAACTTGGGCCTGGCATGGCAGAGTTATTGGGAGCAGGGGGCCCTTCCATGGCAGACTTGAGTCTGGAGCAGAAATCCTGCCCCTCTCTTGAACAGCTCAGGCAACAAGCTGCTGCTGAGGAGGCAGGGAATGTCAGTGGGTCCCATATGATCTATTGGGAAGATGGGCTTCTGTTTTCTGAGAGTAGAGACGCCAAGCCTGGTGCCACCAGGAGGTTGGTTATACCTCAGAAGTACAGGGGTTTTCTACTGTCCCTAGCACATGACATTTCCCTTGCAAGACATCTTGGACAAAGCAAGACTTGGGACAGGCTTGTCCCTTATTTTCACTGGCCCCACGTGTCTGAAGACACCAAAGGAGTTTTGTTGCTCCTGTGTCACTTGCCAAGCCAGTGGTAAGTCAGGTGGCACTACAAAGGCCCCCTTAATTCCACTTTCAGTGGTTGGGGTTCCCTTTGAGAGGGTAGGGTTAGACATTGTTGGTCCCTTAAACCCTCCAACAGCATCATCTGGGCACAGTTACATCCTAATGGTGTTTGACCATGCCACTCGATATCCAGAGGCTATTTCCCTTAGGACTACTACAGCTCCTGTGGTAGCTAGGGTTCTTCTGGGAATCTTTTCCAGAGTGGGGTTTCCTAAGGAGGTCTTGTCAGACAGAGGTACAAACTTCAGATGTAGCTACATAACTGCAATGTGGAAAGAGTGTGGTGTAAACTACAAGTTTACCACACCTTACCATCCACAGTGCAATGGGCTTGTTGAAAGGTGTTTGCTTGTTGAAATGGCCATCCCTGCGGACCTGACTGTCAAGGCAATAATGCTTAGCAAACGTGTGCAGCGATGCCCACGTTGCTGCCTGGCAGATATCCAGGACTGATCACACCAAACCAACGCCGTGGTTGCAGCTTATCCCCTGGTAGAATGGGCCTATAAGCCCTCAGGAGGCTGCTTCCTAGCCAGGGCATAGCGGATTTTAATGCAGATAAGGACCCAGTGCGAAATGGTCAGTTTCTGCCTTGCCTGACCTTTTTTTTTAGCTCCCACGTAACCCACAAAGAGTTGGTCATCCACCCAGAACTCTTTTGTGCAGTCAGGGTAGAACGACAACCCTCTTTATGGGTCCAGGCGGTGGAGATGCTCCTCTTCCTTAGAGGGATGTGGGGAACAAAAAAGGTAGGCAGCGTGACTGATTGACCCAGATGGACTGGGGTCACTACCTTCAGTAGGAATGAGGCCTGGTGCGAAGCACCACCTTATCCACAAATGTCATCATGTAGGGAGGCTTGCTTGATAAAGCCTACAATTCACCCACCCTCCGATCAGATGCCATTGCCACGAGAAAGGCTGTCTTGATGGTAAGCAGCCGGAGGGGACAATTGTGCAACGGCTCAAATGGAGCACACATAAGTTATGTGAAAACCAAATTAAAGTCCTGCTGCGGCATGATAAAATGCGTAGGAGGAAAGATTTGTTACCTCGCATGTCTTTCTTCGCCCATCTAGTTTCTACTTTGGCTACTTTGGCTCTTTCTGCTACATATTAACAGCAACCATCATCCATTAAGTTAACAACCCAATATAGGCTACCTGTCTACTGTCATTGATGATGATATGATATGATATGTTCAAAATTACAGATCTAAAAAAATTCTGTTGTTCGAAAGTACATACATTTGTAGAACGGCTGTGAATTGTCCTATTTACACAGCTCTTAAATAGTCCTGCTCCTGGACATGAAGCATAGGTGGCATCAACTACTGACTTCAGGAGTCACAGTGCCATGTCCTTTGTGGTGTCTAATACCTTCATTTAATTATGGGTACATTAGTTATAGATTAGAATTACCCCCATGCGTCAGACTGGATCCAGAGAAATTTTTTCGTAGCAATACCCCTGCGTGTCGGTAGGTGGCGTCGGTCGACTCCGCGTTCGTCGTGGTCGCCGGGATGACGTCGCGGGCAGTACTTAGGCGCCGCCCCTGCGCGCTGACGTCAGTTCTTCTTTTTCCGCGCCAGCAAGCGCAGATCCGGGAAGAGCAGTGCCCTAGTCATTTTTGACTAAACTTTTTTGGTGAATTTTTCACTGTTTTTCTTCAATCGACTTCAAGGTGTCGTAGGGATGCCCGGGTTTAAACGTTGCGGCGCCTGTGCTCGGATGATGTCCATCACAGACCCGCATCGGGAGTGTCTCTTCTGCCTCGGCCGAGGCCACGACACGGAGTCTTGTTCCGACTGCCGGGCCCTCAACCCGAAAGCTTTGCGAGAGCGGTCTCGAAAGCTCCTAGAGGCCCGGCATTCGGCTCCGCGCAAGCCCCGGTCGCGTGAGAGGTCCAGGGGTCGATCGCGGAGTCCACACCGGTCGTCGGCATCGAAGTCTTCTTCGTCCGGTAAGACCAAACACAAAAAGTCCAAAAGCATCGTCGCTCTAGGACTTCGCCTCGCCGGTCTCGCGACTCGGCTGAGGCCCCTCCCGGCACCGTCCCCGCCCCGCAGCCCCGGACATGCCTGTGGAGTCGCCCCCGCAATACCCGTCCTTCCCGGGTTCGGGGGCGGATCCGGCCCAAGTACAGGAATTCCTGTCGGCCATGGCCCGCCTCTTCGGGCCTCCGGTGCGCCTTCGGGCCCCGCGGGCCCTGATAGAGTTGCTCCGGCGTCGCCGGCAGCTCCCGGCCCCGGCGTCGCCCGTGCCTCCAGCCTCGATCCCGGCTCCGGCCCCGGCCTCGATCCCGGCTCCACAACCCCCATCGACGCCGGTCGACCTAACGACACCTCCGCCGGTGCCGATGTCTCCGGTGCCGTTCTCGACGCCGCCTGGGGCTCCGGGCGGCGTCGTCCCCAGTTCCTTCCGGCTCCGGACATGGACCCGGACCGACGTCGCTCGGCGCCGGTTCCGGCGCCGATGAGACCTTGGGTCCCAAATGTCCCTCCTCCCCCTTATTTTGAACCAGAGGAGGACCAGGAGGACTGGGAGGGGTCTGATGACCCTCTGGCACAACAGTGTCAGTACGATGAGGACTGGACAGAGGGTCTAGGGGATGCCAGTGGTCTAGATACTTCCCCTGACACTGGCATGCTGTCTCCTCCCGTGGCTACGGAGGAGGGAGCCAATTTTGCAACGGTGTTGCGTAGGGCGGCTGGAGCCTTACATCTCCAACTCCCTACTGTGGCGGTCAAGACTAATCTCTTGACAGAGGTGCTTCAGCCGGCAGCCTCCTCTACGGAGACTGTGCTGCCGTTTAACGACGCCCTCACTGACGTTCTTTTGGGCGCCTGGTCCAAGCCCAACACAGGGGCTCCTGTGGATAGGAACGTGTCCCGACGCCATCGCCCAGCTCCGGGCGACCCCCTGTTTCTCTCTGTCCACCCCACTCCTGAGAGCTTGGTTGTCCAAGCCTCTGCTTCCCAAACCGCCTTCCCTACCGCCCCTCCGGATAGGGAATCCAAACGCCTGGATCAATTTGGGAAGAAGGGTTTTCTTCCTCCAGTGCTGGCTTGCGGTCCATCAACACCGCTTGTCTTTTGGGCCGATATACCCACTCCTTGTGGGATTCGGTGGCGAATGTTTTGCCCCAGTGTTCTGAGGAGGTCCAGACACTGCTTTCCCGCGCCATTGCGGAAGGAAGGGATGCGGCCAAATACACAATACGATGTGGCCTTGATACCGCCGACTCGCTGGGCAGGTCTATTGCAACGACGGTGGCGCTGCGACGCCACGCCTGGCTGAGAACCACTGGTTTTTCAGGGGATGTCCAGAATACTCTCATGGACATGCCCTTTGATGGAGTCGGTCTTTTTGGGTCCAAAGCAGACCATGCGTTGGAGCGCTTTAAGGACTCACGGGCTACTGCAAAGTCCCTGGGCCTTTCTGCTACACGCCCTCCGCTGACTTCTGCTTTTCGCCCCTATCGTGGCCACGGTAGGGGCGCCCCTTCACGTCAGCAGCCCAGCCACCGGCCCGCGCAGCAGGCGTCTTCGCGTGGCCGAGGACGTGGATTCCGCCGTGGCGGATCGGGCAACCAGCGTGCGGGTCAGGCCACCACCTCCAACCCGTCCGCGGCCTCCAAACCCTCCTAGTCCCTCCTTTCAGGTGCACAGCACGCCAGTAGGGGGCAGGGTCCGCCATCACCTTCCCCACTGGCGTACCATCACCTCGGACAGGTGGGTCTTGGACATTGTCCGAAGGGGCTACTCCCTCCCCTTTGAGTCCACCCCCAGCCATGCCACCTCAATTCCACCGCATGTCAGGGGATCACTTGGTACTTCTGCAGAAGGAAGTCACGGCCCTCTTGGCCAAGAGGGCCATCGAGCATGTTCCGACCCCAGAAGTAGGGCGTGGTTGCTACTCCCACTACTTCCTGGTGCCCAAAAAGGACAAGGAGGACATGCGTCCTATCTTGGCCTCCGGAACGTCAATCGCTTCCTCCGGAAGGAGAAGTTCAAGATGCTCACCCTAGCTCAGGTCTTGACTGCCCTCGACCCTGGAGACTGGTTGGTAGCGTTGGACTTGCAGGACGCATATTTCCACATCCCCGTCCTGCCGGCCCACCGGCGTTACCTTCGGTTCACGGTAGGCCCCGAGCATTTTCAGTTCACCGTGCTCCCCTTTGGCCTTACCAGTGCCCCTCGGGTGTTCACGAAAGTGATGGCGGTGGTCGCAGCTCATCTGCGCCGGGCAGGGGTTTCAGTCTTCCCCTACCTCGACGACTGGCTGCTGAAGGCGGGCTCGTCCCAGGCAGTCGTCTCCCACCTCCAGACTACGGCCGAACTCCTGCACTCGCTGGGGTTCTCCATCAATGTGCCGAAGTCGCATCTGATTCCTTCTCCACAGCTCCTTTTCATCGGAGCAGTTCTGGACACGACGCAGTTTCGGGCCTATCCTCCCGAACGGCGAGTCCGGGATATTCAGGCTATGATTCCGATCTTTCAGCCTTTATCCTGGGTTTCGGTACGCATGACCCTGAGGCTGCTGGGCCTCATGGCCTCCTGCATCCTGCTGGTCAATCATGCCACATGGCATATGCGGGCTCTGCAGTGGGACCTGAAGTTCCAGTGGGCGCAGCACCAGGGCAACCTGTCCGATCACGTCCAGATCTCGGAGGGAACTGCAAAACAGTTGCAGTGGTGGCTCTCGAACCGGCAATGGGTCATGGGCAGATCCCTCTCCCTTCCCCAGCCAGAGCATACAGTTGTGACGGACGCGTCCCTTCTGGGATGGGGCGGTCACGTGGGAGAGGCGGAGATCAGAGGCCTCTGGTCTCCGGGCGGAGTCCCGGCTCCATATCAACCTTCTGGAGCTCCGGGCGATCCGACTTGCACTCAAGGCATTCCTTCCCTCTGTCAAAGGGAAGGTAGTGCAGGTGTTCACAGACAACACCACCGCCATGTGGTACTGCAACAAACAGGGCGGGGTGGGGTCTTGGACCCTTTGTCAGGAGGCTCTGCGCCTCTGGACATGGCTGGAACATCAGGGCATGTTCCTGATGGTTCAACACCTGGCAGGTTCCCTGAACGCCAGGGCGGACGAACTCAGCCGCAGGTGCATGATGGATCACGAATGACGTCTTCACTCGGAAGTGGCGCAAGGACTCTTTCTACAGTGGGGAGAGCCTTGGTTAGATCTATTCGCCACCGAAGAGAACGCGCAATGTCATCAGTTCTGCGCGTTGGAATTTCCAAGGCGGCACTCGCTCGGCGACGCTTTTCGTCGCGAGTGGAGTTGCGGTCTGTTGTACGCCTTTCCGCCTATACCACTTCTACCCAGAGTGTTAAAGAAGATTCGGCACGACCGGGCCCAAGTCATTCTTGTGGCTCCGGACTGGGCTCGAAGAGTTTGGTATCCCGAGCTACTCAATATGAGCGTAGATCCCCCAATTCGTCTGCCTCTTCGGGAGGATCTTCTGTCGCAGCAGCAGGGGACGGTCCTCCACCCGAACCTGTCCAGTCTACACCTGCTTGCGTGGAGATTGAGCGGCGGCAGTTGATTCCTTTCGACTTGCCTCCCGAAGTTTGTGATGTGATTCTGGCAGCCAGGCGTCCCTCCACTAAAGTGGTATACGCCTGCAGGTGGAACAAATTTGTGGCATGGTGCACAGCAAAGGCTGTGAATCCCCTTTCTGCCCCTCTTTCTGAGGTCCTTCTGTTCCTTCTCTCTCTGGCCCAACAGGGTTCTGCCCTGGGTACCATCAAGGGTTATCTTTGTGCTATCTCGGCCTTCCTCAGGCTCCCTGATCAGCCCTCCCTTTTCAAGTCCCCTGTTGTTAACAGGTTCTTAAAAGGCATTACTCACCTCTTCCCTCCTGTTCCGTTTGTGATGCCTCAGTGGGACTTGAACTTGGTTCTTACCTTTTTAATGTGCGCTCCCTTTGAGCCTCTACATAACTGTCCTCTTCGTCTTCTGACTCTGAAGACAGCCTTTCTGGTGGCCATCACCTCCGCTCGGCGGGTGAGTGAGCTCCAGGCTCTATCTTGCAAACCTCCCTTTCTGTCTGTTCATCCAGACAAGGTTGTTCTTCGGACGCGTCCGTCCTTCTTGCCAAAGGTGGTTACTGCTTTCCACATTGGGCAGACCATCACTTTGCCCACCTTCTTTCCGCCTCCGCATCCTTCCAGAGAGTAAGAGAGGCTCCACCGTCTGGACCCAAAACGTGCGCTCTCCTTCTATATTGACCGCACAAAACACTTCCGGGTGGATGACCAGCTCTTTGTTGGCTACGTGGGCGCCAAAAAGGTCGGGCGGTGCACAAGAGGACCATCTCCCGCTGGGTTACCTTGTGCATCAAGACCTGCTATTCTTTGGCTAAGAAGGAGCCTCCTGTTGGGCTGCGTGCCCATTTCACCAGGGCAACGGCTGCTACCACGGCCTTGGGCCGCGGTGTTCCGCTGCCGGTTATCTGTCAGGCAGCTACGTGGGCCTCGCTGCACACGTTTACAAAGTATTACTGCCTTGACAGTCAGGTCCGGAGGGACGGCTTCTTTGGCCGTTCTGTCCTCCAGGACTTCCTTGTCTGATCTTTGTTCGCAGACCCACCACCGGGGTTGGTATTGCTGGGGTATCTCTTCTAAGGTAAGGAATCTGTCACTAACGTGTCTCTTTCAGATGCACAAGTTACTAACTTGTGTAACGATATATCTGTAAGAGACAGTAGTTAGTGACAGATTCCTACCGCCCACCCATCCTCCCCGTTCTGCGAACTGATTTCTAGGGTTAAGGACATCCCTTTCAGGGCCCTAGTATTTTTCAGACACCTATGTCAGCTTCTTGCATGGCTCTCCGTTCCTGGCGCGGAAAGTCGTGTACAGAACTGACGTCAGCGCGCAGGGGCGGCGCCTAAGTACTGCCCGCGACGTCATCCCGGCGATCACGACGCCGGCGACGGACGCGGAGCCGCACGACGCCGCCTACTGACGCGCAAGGGTACTGCTACGCAAAAACTTTCCGGATCCAGCCTGACGCCTGGGGATATTCTAAGGTAAGGAATCTGTCACTAACTACTGTCTCTTACAGATATATCGTTACACAAGTTAGTAACTTGTGCTTCAAGCCTTGTGACTCCTTTCACAAGTTGATGTCGGTAAGCGATCCGCACCTCGTGTGCCTTCGGTGCCTGGAGCGTGACCACGACCCGAAGTTGTGCTCCGACTGTCGGGCCCTGAATCCGAAGTCTTTGCGGGAGCGGTCCCGAAAGCTTTTGGAGGCCCAGCAGTCTGCTCCGCGTCGTTCGAGGTCCCGGTCGAGGGGAAGGTCGCGGGACCGGTCGCAGAGCCATCACCATTCGTCGTCGAAGTCTTCGCACTCATCGGTTAAGTCGAAGCACAAGAAGAAGGCGAAGAAGCATAGTTGCTCTTCGCCTTCCACCGTCCGACGGCCGACGCGATGCGGGACCCTGAGCGTCGCCGCTCTCCGGCTCTGTCTTCGGAGCCCGCTGGGACGGCTCTAAGCTTCCCTCCCTTTCCGGGAGCTGGAGCCTCCCCTGCGGCTATTTACGAAGCCCTCCACTCCATTTTTGGGCAGCCCGACTCGGCCGGTGTGCCTTCGGGCCCCATGGACTCGGCTGGGGGCCCTAGGCCTTAGATGCCGGCGGCTCCGGCCTCGGTGCCGCATCCAGGCCTGGATCCGGATCGGCGCTGGTCGACCTCACGGTACCTTCCCAGGCACCGATTCCAGTGGCGGCTCCCCCGACTCCGGTTACGCCCCTAGCTGACGTCGACCCCAGCCTCACCCCCGACTTGGACACAGCGCCCTACCGACATCGGTACCGGCGCCGGAGGGTACTTTTGTACCGCTGTTCATCCCTGGCGTTCCCTATCGCCCTGAGTGGCAGCCAGAGGAGGGTGAGGAGGACTGGGAGGGGTCTGCTGACCCTCTAGCATACCAACTTGAGGAGCCAGACTGGCGAGAGGAGTTGGGTGATGCCAGTGGTCTGGATACCTCCCCAGACCTTGGTATGCTTTCTCCCCCTACCATGGCTACGGAGTAGGGAGCCTCCTACGCTGTGGTGTTGTATAGGGCGGCTGAGGCCTTGGGCCTTGAGCTTCCTACGATGGCAGTTAGGACTAACCTCCTGACTGAGGTGCTTCAGCCGGCAGCGGCCTCTTCGGAGCCCCTGCTGCCTTTTAATGAGGCCCTCACTGACATCCTTCTGGGCACTTGGTCCAAGCCCAGCACAGGGGCTCCTGTGGATAGGATGATTGGCCGATGCCACCGCCCGGCCCCGGGCGACCCACCTTTCCTCTTCCAACACCCTACCCCCGAGAGCTTGGTGGTCCAAGCCTCAACATCCAAAGGCGCGTTCCCTACTGCTCCCCCAGATAGGGAATCCAAGAAGCTGGACCATCTTGGGAAGAAGATGTTTTCTTCTGCCAGCTTAGGACTGCGGTCGGTGAACACCGCATGTCACGAAAGTGATGGCGGTGTCGCAGCTCATCTGCGCAGATCAGGGGTTCCAGTCTTCCTCTATTCGACGACTGGCTGTTGAAGGCTGTCGTCTCCCACCTCCAGACTACCGCGGACCTCCTGCATTCGCTGGGGTTCACTATCAACGTACCGAAGTCGCACCCGATTCCCTCTCAGAAGCTCCTTTTCATTGGAGCGGTTCTGGACACAGTGCAGTTTCGGGTCTATCCTCCCGAGCAGCGAGTCCACTGTATTCGGGCTATGATACCAATGTTTCAGCCTCTATCCCTGATTTCGGTGAGAATGACCCCAAGGCTGCTGGGCTTCATGGCCTCCAGCATCCTGCTGGTGGATCATGCCTGATGGCATATGCGGGCTCTGCAGTGGGACTTGAAGTTCCAGTGGGCGCAGCATCAGGGGGATCTTTCCGATGTCGTCCAGATCTCTAGGGGGACTGCAAGTCAATTGCAGTGGTGGCTCACGAACCAGGATTGGGTCAGTGGCAGATCCCTCTCCGTTCCCCAACCAGAGTTCACAGTAGTGACGGATGCGTCGCTTCTGGGATGGGGCGGCCACATAGGGGAGGCAGAGATCAGAGGCCTCTGGCAGAGTTCGGGATCCACATCAACCTTCTGGAGCTCCGGGCGATTTGTCTTGCACTGAAGGCATTCTTTCCGTCTGTCAAAGGAAGAGTAGTGCAGGTGTTCACGGACAACACCACTGCCATGTGGTACTGCAACAAACAGGGTGGGGTGGGGTCGTGGACCCTATGTCAAGAGGCTCTTCGCCTTTGGACATGGCTGGAACATCAGGGCATATTCCTGGTGGTTCAACACCTGGCAGGTTCCCTGAACGCCAGGGCGGACGAATTCAGCCGCCGGTGCATGATGGATCACGAATGGCGTCTTCACTCGGAGGTGGTGCCAGGTCTCTTTCAGCAGTGGGGAGAGCCTTGGTTAGATCTATTCGCCACCTAAGAGAATGCGCAATGTCAGCAGTTATGCATGTTGGAGTTTCCAAGGCGGCACTTGCTCGGCAACGCCTTTCGTCGCGAGTGGAATTGCGGCCTCCTGTATGCCTTTCCGCCTGTTCCACTTCTACCCAGAGTGCTGAAGAAGATCAAGCGCAACCGGGCCCAAGTATTTCTTGTGGCTTCGGACTGGGCACGAAGAGTCTGGTACCCCGAGCTCTTCAGCATGGCCATCGATCCTCCGATGAGACTGCCTCTTCGGGAGGATCTTCTGTCGCAGCAGCAGGGGACGGTCCTCCACCCGAACCTGTCCAGTCTCCACCTCGTTGCGTGGAGATTGAGCGGCGACAGTTGACAGCTTTCGACCTTCCTCCCGAAGTCTGTAATGACATCTTGGCAGCCAGGCGTCCCTCCACTAAAATGGTATACGCCTGTAGATGGAACAAATTTGTGGCATGGTGCACAGCAAAGGCTGTGGATCCCCTTTCTACCCCTCTTTCAGAGGTTCTCCTCTTCATTCTTTCTTTGGCCCAGCAGGGCTCTGCTCTGGGCTCTCTCAAAGGCTATCTTTCAGCCTTTCTTCGCCTTCCTGATCAGCCTTCTCTTTTCAAATCCGCTATTTTTAATAGATTTCTGAAGGGCATTACTCATCTCTTTCCTCCTTCTCCTTTCTTAATGCCCCAGTGGGACTTGAACCTTGTCCTCACTTATCTTATGTGTGCTTCCTTTGAGCCACTACATAATTGCCCTCTTCGTCTCCTTACTTTGAAGACTGCTTTCTTGCTTGCCATCACTTCTACTCGCAGGGTGAGTGAGCTTCAAGCCTAATCTTCCAGGCCTCCCTTTCTTGCTGTCCATCCGGACAAAGTAGTCCTCCGTACTAGGCCCTCTTTCCTGCCCAAAGTGGTTACCTCTTTCCACATAGGTCAGACCATCACAGGGCCCACCTTCTTCCCGCCTCCGCACCCTTCCAAAGAGGAGGAGAGACTCCACCGTCTGGATCCAAAACGAGCGCTGTCTTTCTACCTTGACCGCACTAAAGACTTCCGGGTGGACGATCAACTCTTCGTGGGTTATGTGGTGCCAAGAAAGGTCGGGCAGTGCACAAACGTACCATCTCTCGATGGGTCGTCCTATGCATTAAGATCTGTTATTCTTTGGCTAAAAAGGAACCTCCAGTAGGACTGCGCGCCCACTACACGGGTGACGGCAGCTACTACTGCCTTGCGACGTGGAGTTCCGCTGGTTGACATCTGCCAGGCAGCCACGTGGGCATACCTGCACACCTTTACTAAGCATTACTGCCTGGACAGCCAAGTCCGGAGAGACGGCTTTTTCGGCCATTCTGTTCTCCAGGACTTCCTGATGTGAACTTAGTTCGCAGACCCACCTCTGGGGTTGGTATTGCTGGGGTATCTATTCTACGGTAAGGAATCTATAACTAATGGTCTCTTTCAGATGAACAAGTTACTTACCTTCGGTAATGATGTATCTGTAAGAGACATACATTAGTTATAGATTCCTTGCCGCCCCACCCATCCTACCCGTTCTGCGAACTGACTTCTAGGGATAGGGACTCCCTTACAGATCCCTAGTTTTGTGCACCAGTGGTCAGTGTCTTGCATGGCTCTGCGCTTCTGGCGTGGAAAGTCGTGTCCGAACTGACGTCAGCGCGCAGGGGCGGTGTCTAATTAGACACTGCGACGTCATCCCGGCAACCACGACACAGATGACGAATGCGGAGTTGACCGACGCCACCTACCGACACGCAGGATTACTGCTACGAAAAAATGTCTCCGGATCCAGTCTGACCCCTGGGGGTAATTCTAAGGTACGGAATCTATAACTAATGTATGTCTCTTACAGATGCTTCGTTACCGAAGGTAAGTAACTTGTTCATCTCACCCTGGTCACTGCATTTTTACACCTCATATCTTAGGCTAGGTTGCTTATCATCTCCACGCAAGCAATGAAACTATAGGTACTGGAGGCGCAACTGTGCTGCTTACCCATTCCAAATAAGTCAGCATTCAATATTCTCAGAATGTAGACTTCTGATACTACTCTGGTACCAAACACTCTCTAAAAATGCTTTCTGACAGAAATAATTTCACATCACTTTTAAAGAAAAATCTGAAATGGAAAGTAAAAAAAAAAGTACCACTACCAATATCTGAGTTAGCCCTTTCGAGATCTCTTGCTGTAGAATCCGGTTAATGGAGTGCATGTCAAATATCCGGAACCACAGAGCTTTATGATTATATCAGTTAACCTGTTGTGAACAATGGCTGGTAAATGAGACTCACAGCTAGCGTAGATGTATCACTTTTTTCAAACTCCTGACCACGCTTTACTTAGGGTACAGCTTTTTACATCCCTCGTCGTAAGTATCTCATTGCTTGGTGACCGCCAAAGAGGAGTCCTCTGCATTTACTTGTTTGAATAGACTATTTATCTAATAAACATATCATCACACCTTCTTTCCCATCTTCTCCTTGACAACAAAACACAACCTTTCTTCTCCCTGATGGAAGGGCTTATCTGAAAGAGACACGTTAGTGATAGATTCCTTACCTTAGAATATCCCCAGGCGTCAGGCTGGATCCGGAAACTTTTGCGTAGCAGTACCCTTGCGCGTCGGTAGGCGGCGTCGTGCGGCTCCGCGTCCGTCGTCGGCGTCGTGATCGCCGGGATGACGTCGCGGGCAGTACTTAGGCGCCGCCCCTGCGCGCTGACGTCAGTTCTTCTTTTTCCGCGCCAGCAAGCGCAGATCCGGGAAGAGCAGTGCCCTGGTCAATTTTTGACCATACTTTTTGGTGATTTTTTCACTGGTTTTTTTTTTCTCAACTTTAAGGTGTCGTAGGGATGCCCGGCTTCAAGCGATGCGGCGCCTGTGCGCGGATGATGTCCGTCACCGACCCGCATTGGGAGTGTCTCTTCTGCCTCGGCCGAGGCCACGACACCGAGTCTTGTCCCGAATGCCAGGCCCTCAACCCGAAAGCTTTGCGAGAGCGGTCTCGAAAGCTCCTCGAGGCCCGGCATTCGGCTCCGCGGAAGCCCCGGTCGCGTGAGAGGTCCAGGGGTCGCTCGCGGAGTGCACACCGGTCGTCGACTTCTTCGTCCGGTAAGTCGAAGCACAAGAAGTCCAAGAAGCATCGTCGCTCTCGGACTTCGCCTCGCCGGTCTCGCGACTCGGCTGAGGCCCCTCCCGGCACCGTCCCCGCCCCCGCGGCCCCGGACTTGCCTGTGGAGTCGCCCCCGTCATACCCGCCCTTCCCGGGTTCGGGGGCGGATCCGGCCAAGGTACAGGAGTTCCTGTCGGCCATGGCCCGCCTCTTCGGGCCTTCAGGCCCCTCCGGTGCGCCTTCGGGCCCCGCGGGCCCTGATGGGGTTGCTCCGGCGTCGCCGGCGGCTCCGGCCCCGGCGTCGCCCGAGCCTCCAGCCTCGATCCCGGCTCCGGCTTCGGCCCCGGCCTCGATCCCGGCTCCACAACCCCCATCGACGCCGGTCGACCTCACCACACCTCCGCCGGCGCCGATGTCTCCGGTGCCGTTCTCGACGCCGCCCTGGGCTCCGGGCGGCGTCGTCCCCCAGTTCCTTCCGGCTCCGGACATGGACCCGGAGCGACGTCGCTCGACGCCGGCTCCGGCGCCGATGGGACCTTGGGTCCCCAATGTCCCTCCTCCTCCTTATTTTGAACCAGAGGAGGACCAGGAGGACTGGGAGGGGTCTGATGACCCTCTGACACGCAACTGTCAGTATGATGAGGACTGGACAGAGAGTCTAGGGGAGGCCAGTGGTCTGGATACTTCTCCTGACACTGGCATGCTGTCTCCTCCCGTGGCTACGGAGGAGGGGGCCAATTTTGGTACGGTGTTGCGTAGGGCTGCTGGGGCCTTACGTCTCCAGCTCCCTACTTTGACGGTCAAGACTAACATCTTGACAGAGGTGCTTCAGCCGGCAGCCTCCTCTGCGGAGACTGTGCTGCCGTTTAACGACGCCCTCACTGACGTTCTTTTGGGCGCCTGGTCCAAGCCCAACACAGGGGCTCCTGTGGATCGGAACGTGTCACGACGCCATCGCCCCGCTCCGGGCGACCCCCTGTTTCTTTCTGTCCACCCCACTCCTGAGAGCTTGGTTGTCCAAGCCTCCGCTTCCCAAACCGCCTTCCCTACCGCTCCTCCGGATAGGGAATCCAAACGCCTGGATCAGTTTGGGAAGAAAGGTTTTTCTTCCTCCAGTGCTGGCTTGCGGTCCGTTAACACCGCTTGTCTTTTGGGCCGATATACCCACTCCCTGTGGGATTCGGTGGCGGATGTTTTGCCCCAGTGCCCTGAGGAGGTCCAGGCACTGCTTTCCCGCGCCATTGCGGAAGGAAGGGATGCGGCCAAATACACTATCCGTTGTGGCCTTGACACCGCCGACTCGCTGGGCAGGTCGATTGCAACGACGGTGGCGCTCCGGCGCCACGCCTGGCTGAGAACCACTGGTTTTTCAGGGGATGTCCAGAATACTCTCATGGACATGCCCTTTGATGGAGTCGGTCTTTTTGGGTCCAAAGCAGACCATGCGCTGGAGCGCTTTAAGGACTCGCGGGCTACTGCAAAGTCCCTGGGCCTTTCTGCTACACGCCCTCCGCTGCCTTCTGCTTTTCGCCCCTATCGTGGCCACGGTAGGGGCGCCCCTTCACGTCAGCAGCCCAGCCACCGGCCCGCGCAGCAGGCGTCTTCGCGTGGCCGAGGACGTGGATTCCGCCGTGGCGGATCGGGCAACCAGCGTGCGGGTCAGGCCACCACCTCCAACCCGTCCGCGGCCTCCAAGCCCTCCTAGTCCCTCCTTTCAGGTGCACGGCACGCCAGTAGGGGGCAGGGTCCGCCATCACCTTCCCCACTGGCGCACCATCACCTCGGACAGGTGGGTCTTGGACATTGTCCGAAGGGGCTACTCCCTCCCCTTCGAGACCACCCCCCAGCCATGCCACCTCAATTCCGCCGCATGTCAGGGGATCACTTGGTGCTTCTACGGAAGGAAGTCACGGCCCTCTTGACCAAGAGGGCCATCGAGCATGTTCCGACCCCAGAAGTAGGGCGTGGTTGCTACTCCCACTACTTTCTGGTGCCCAAAAGGACAAAGAGGACATGCGTCCTATCTTGGACCTCCGGAACGTCAATCGCTTCCTCCGGAAGGAGAAGTTCAAGATGCTCACCCTAGCTCAGGTCTTGACTGCCCTCGACCCTGGAGACTGGTTGGTAGCGTTGGACTTGCAGGACGCGTATTTCCACATCCCCGTCCTGCCGGCCCACCGGCGTTACCTTCGGTTCACGGTAGGCCCCGAGCATTTTCAGTTCACCGTGCTCCCCTTTGGCCTTACCAGTGCCCCTCGGGTGTTCACGAAAGTGATGGCGGTGGTCGCAGCTCATCTGCGCCGGGCAGGGGTTTCAGTCTTCCCCTACCTCGACGACTGGCTGCTGAAGGCGGGCTCGTCCCAGGCAGTCGTCTCCCACCTCCAGACTACGGCCGAACTCCTGCACTCGCTGGGGTTCTCCATCAATGTGCCGAAGTCGCATCTAATTCCTTCTCCACAGCTCCTTTTCATCGGAGCAGTTCTGGACACGACGCAGTTTCGGGCCTTTCCTCCCGAACGGCGAGTCCGGGATATTCAGGCTATGATTCCGATCTTTCGGCCTTTATCCTGGGTTTCGGTACGGATGACCCTGAGGCTGCTGGGCCTCATGGCCTCCTGCATCCTGCTGGTCAATCATGCCAGATGGCATATGCGGGCTCTGCAGTGGGACCTGAAGTTCCAGTGGGCGCAGCACCAGGGCAACCTGTCCGATCACGTCCAGATCTCGGAGGGGACTGCAAAACAGTTGCAGTGGTGGCTCTCGAACCGGCAATGGGTCATGGGCAGATCCCTCTCCCTTCCCCAGCCAGAGCATACAGTTGTGACGGACGCGTCCCTTCTGGGATGGGGCGGTCACATGGGAGAGGCGGAGATCAGAGGCCTCTGGTCTCCGGCGGAGTCCCGGCTCCATATCAACCTTCTGGAGCTCCGGGCGATCCGGCTTGCACTCAAGGCATTCCTTCCCTCTGTCAAAGGGAAGGTAGTGCAGGTGTTCACAGACAACACCACCGCCATGTGGTACTGCAACAAACAGGGCGGGGTGGGGTCTTGGACCCTTTGTCAGGAGGCTCTGCGCCTCTGGACATGGCTGGAACATCAGGGCATGTTCCTAATGGTTCAACACCTGGCAGGTTCTCTGAACGCCAGGGCGGACGAACTCAGCCGCAGGTGCATGATGGATCACGAATGGCGTCTTCACTCGGAAGTGGCGCAAGGACTCTTTCTACAGTGGGGGGAGCCTTGGTTAGATCTATTCGCCACCGAAGAGAACGCGCAATGTCATCAGTTCTGCGCGTTGGAATTTCCAAGGCGGCACTCGCTCGGCGACGCTTTTCGTCGCGAGTGGAGTTGCGGTCTGTTGTACGCCTTTCCGCCTATACCACTTCTACCCACAGTGTTGAAGAAGATTCGGCACGACCGGGCCCAAGTCATTCTTGTGGCTCCGGACTGGGCTCGAAGAGTTTGGTATCCCGAGCTACTCAATATGAGCATAGATCCCCGATCCGTCTGCCTCTTCGGGAGGATCTTCTGTCGCAGCAGCAGGGGACGGTCCTCCACCCGAACCTGTCCAGTCTACACCTGCTTGCGTGGAGATTGAGCGGCGGCAGTTGATTCCTTTCGACTTGCCTCCCGAAGTTTGTGATGTGATTCTGGCAGCCAGGCGTCCCTCCACTAAGGTGGTATACGCCTGCAGGTGGAACAAATTTGTGGCATGGTGCACAGCAAAGGCTGTGGATCCCCTTTCTGCCCCTCTTTCTGAGGTCCTTCTGTTCCTTCTCTCTCTGGCCCAACAGGGTTCTGCCCTGGGTACCATCAAGGGTTATCTTTGTGCTATCTCGGCCTTCCTCAGGCTCCCTGATCAGCCCTCCCTTTTCAAGTCCCCTGTTGTTAACAGGTTCTTAAAGAGCATTACTCACCTCTTCCCTCCTGTTCCGTTTGTAATGCCTCAGTGGGACTTGAACTTGGTTCTTACCTTTTAATGTGCGCTCCCTTTGAGCCTCTGCATAACTGTCCTCTTCGTCTTCTGACTCTGAAGACAGCCTTTCTGGTGGCCATCACCTCCGCTCGGCGGGTGAGTGAGCTCCAGGCTCTATCTTGCAAACCTCCCTTTCTGTCTGTTCATCCAGACAAGGTTGTTCTTCGGACGCGTCCGTCCTTCTTGCCAAAGGTGGTTACTGCTTTCCACATTGGGCAGACCATCACTTTGCCCACCTTCTTTCCGCCTCCGCATCCTTCCAGAGAGGAAGAGAGGCTCCACCGTCTGGACCCAAAACGTGCGCTCTCTTTCTATATTGACCGCACAAAACACTTCCGGGTGGATGACCAGCTCTTTGTTGGCTACGTGGGCGCCAAAAAGGTCGGGCGGTGCACAAGAGGACCATCTCCCGCTGGGTTACCTTGTGCATCAAGACCTGCTATTCTTTGGCTAAAAAGGAACCTCCTGTTGGGCTGCGTGCCCATTCCACCAGGGCAACGGCTGCTACCACGGCCTTGGGCCGCGGTGTTCCGCTGCCGGTTATCTGTCAGGCGGCTACGTGGGCCTCGCTGCACACGTTTACTAAACATTACTGCCTTGACAGTCAGGTCCGGAGGGACGGCTTCTTTGGCCGTTCTGTCCTCCAGGACTTCCTTGTCTGATCTTTGTTCGCAGACCCACCACCGGGGTTGGTATTGCTGGGGTATCTATTCTAAGGTAAGGAATCTATCACTAACGTGTCTCTTTCAGATGCACAAGTTACTAACTTGTGTAACGATATATCTGTAAGAGACAGTAGTTAGTGATGAGATTCCTTACCGCCCACCCATCCTCCCCGTTCTGCGAACTGATTTCTAGGGTTAAGGACATCCCTTTCAGGGCCCTAGTATTTTTCAGACACCTGTGTCAGCTTCTTGCATGGCTCTGCGTTCCTGGCGCGGAAAGTCGTGTACAGAACTGGCGATCAGCGCGCAGGGGCGGCGCCTAAGTACTGCCCGCGACGTCATCCCGGCGATCACGACGCCGGCCGACGGACGCGGAGCCGCACGACGCCGCCTACCGGCGCGCAAAGGTACTGCTACGCAAAACTTTCCGGATCCAGCCTGACGCCTGGGGATATTCTAAGGTAAGGAATCTATCACTAACTACTGTCTCTTACAGATATATCGTTACACAAGTTAGTAACTTGTGCTTTAGCAGCATTCCATCAATTGCAGAGTTCAAATTTGTATGCTGTATCTTCCGCATATTGCCACATAAACGTTTGCAACAACATGTTGCTATGCGCTCTAATAAAGTCTCAGTAAAATAACAGGTGATTTTGTTTTTGTCAATGGCCTGTCAAGAGGTAGATCATCCACCTTTACCAGTTCGGTTAATGACAGTATTTCTTTTGAATTCTGCTACGTGGAGATCGGCATCCAGATTAATTCCGGCAAAGAACAAGTTACTCAGTAGAGATTCCATCTAATCGCAGATTCCTCCTCTTAGAATATTCGCCAGCCATCAGCAGAATCTCTGAACGCCAGTAGGTGGCGTCCATCGGCTCATGTCTGTGTCAGAAGGGATGTACATGGTGCCTATATGGGCCCTACCCCAGCATGCTGAAATGTGTTACTTTTGTGTCTATTTCTGTGCCAAAAACACAGAGCCATGACTGAAAGATGTGTGACCGGTGTGCAGAACTCTGGCAGGCTTTAGGGAAGAGCATACATCGCAGAGTGGGGAGAATGGGATGGTCGGTGTGGAATATGCAGTTAGAATAGAGTCTCTACTAGAAAAAGTGTTACCGAAGGTTACTTGTTATTCTGGTAGAGACTTCTAACCACTGATTCCTCACCGTACAATAGATACCCAAGCAATACCTATCTGAAGATGGGTCTGCGAACAGGCTCAAACCAGGAAGTCCTGGAAAATCAAACCGGCAAAACGCCGTCTTGACGAACCTCACTGTCCACACAGTAGTGCTTTATGAACATGTTGAGTGACGCCTGTGTGGCAGTTTGGCAAATGTCCAGGACAGGTACCCCATGCACTAATGTAATGGTAAAAGATGTGGCCCTGGTGGAATGGGCCCGCAAGCCCTCAGGAGGTTGCTTCTTAGCTAATGCATGTGGATTTTTGTGCAGAATTTCTGCACCACTTTTTTCGCTCTAGCGAACCCAATGAAGAACTGATCGTCCACCCCGTGTTCTTTAGTGTGATAGATGTAAGAAGAGGGAGTTCTTTTAGGGTCCAGATGATGCAGGCTCTCCTCTTCTTTGGTAGGATGAGGCGGAGTGAAAAGTTTGGCAGCATTATGCTTTGACTGGTGTGAAAAGGAGTGACTACTTTTGACAGAACGGAGGCACGAGTCTGAAGAACCAGTTTTTCCGGGTAGAAACTGGTGAATGGAGGCTAACTAAAAGGGCCGGAAGCTCAATGACCCTCCTGACCCATGTCATGGCCACCAAGAACACTGTTTTGAATGTTTGAATGTCAGGAGCCACAGAGGACCGCTGTGCATGGGCTTGAATGGGGAGCATTAGGAAAGTCAAGACCGAATTAAGGTCCCATTGGGGCATTACAAAAAAAGTTAGGAGGGAGCAAATATTGCAAGCCCTTAAGAAAATGTGTCACAAGAGGTGACTGGAACAGTGAGGGCTGATCCAGCAACCACAAAAAAGCAGAGGGTTTGGAAGGATATCCTTTAATGATGCCAAAGGCAAGGTCTTGCCGGGCTAACAACAGCACAAACAACAACATCTTTGATAATGAGGCCAATAGTGGATCAACTTGCGGGCAAAACACGAAGCCGCACACTTGTCCCAAAAGCAGGCGTATACAGTTTTTGTTGAGGGATGCCTTGCTGCCAAGATGACATTGCAGATCTCGGGAGGAAGATCAACAGCATTCAACTGTTACTGCTCAGTCTTCATGCATGAAGGTGGAGCTTCGCAGGTTTAGGTGCAGAACACTGCCCTGTGTCTGTGACAGCAATTCCTCCTGAAGGGGCAGCCTCATCGGAGAACAGCTGCTCATGCTTAGGAGTTCAAGATATCAGACTTTCCTTGCCTATTCCAGTGCTTTTAGGATGACTTGGGCCCAGCAGATCCTGATCTTATTGAGAACTTGTGTCAGAAGTGATATCGGCGGAAAGGCGTACAGGAGCCCCGGGTTCCAGTCTAAGCGGAAGGCATCTCTGAGCGAGAGCTGCTTTCAAAACTCTAACAGGCAGAAGCACCGACGTTGCGTGTTCTCGACATTGGTGAATAGATTTAGCTAAGGCTCTCCCCATTCGCAGCAGAGCCCTTGCTCCACTTCCTGATGCAAACATCACTCTTGATCTGCGAGGCATCGACGGCTGAGTTTGTCTGCCCTGGCGTTCAGAGATCCGCCAGGTGCTGCACGACCAGAAGGTGTTCTGGTGTTTCAGCCAAGTCCAGAGGCACAGAGCCTTTTGGCACAGTGTCCAAGACCCCATTCCGCCCTGCATGCTGCAGTACCACATGGCGGTAGCGTTTTCTGTGAACACCTGCACCAGCATTCCCTTGATGGATGGTAGGAAGGCCTTTAATGATAAGCAAATCGCCCGCAGCTCTAGACTCCAGAGTCTTCTGATCTCCACTTCCCCCAGATGGTCTCCCCATCCCAGTAGTGATGCATCGGTCACCATCGTCCATTCTGGTTGGGATAGGGAGAGGGATCTACCGTCTACCAAAATGCGGTTCAACAACCACCACTGCAGATCTTTTGAAGTCTCCTCTGAAATCTGGACCAGGACGGGAAGATTCCCCTTATGCTGCGCCCACTGGGACTTCAGAGCCCGTTGCAAATCCTGCATCCAACTGGATGCAGGAGGCCATCAAATCAATTCCAGAAGCCCCCTCAGAGTCAGTCTCATCAAATTCCAGGACCGAGGCTGAATCATTGAGATCAGCACGAATGTCCTGGACACACTGCTCCAGAGGATGGGCGTGGAACTGTACTGTGTTCATAATGGCTCCGATGAAAGGGAGTGTCTGAGAAGGAGTCAGGTGTGACTTCAGTTTTATAGTGAACCCCAGTGAATGCTGGAGGTTCCTAGTTGTCTGGAGGTTGGTGACAACTGTCTGGGGCAGGCCTGCGTTCAACATCCAGTTGTTGAGATAGGTGAAGACTGGAATCCCTGGCCTCCGCAGATGAGCCATAACCGCTCCCATCATTTTCGGGAACACACGAGGGGCACTGGTGATGCCAAAGGGGAGCACAGCAAACTAAAAAAACAAAAAATTCTCCTGGCCATCCTTAAACCCCAGGTAGCACCCGTGGGCCTGCAGGACGGGAATTTTAAAATTTGCTTCCTGGAGGTCCGACACTAGCATCCAGCCTTCGAGTCTAAGGCAGACAGGACCTGAGATAGCATGAGCAGCTTGAATTTCTGTTTCTTCAGAAAGGCACTGAGAGGGCAAAAATCTAGTGTAGGAGGCTGATTTAGTATATGGTGTATGCTTATTCAAGTGGTGTACCATGCACTAATCCAGGCAACCCTTATGGTGATTTTAGTGCTCTTTAATAACCATAGAAAGCTCTCAAAGTGGTAGCTGTGGCTATTTATTACAGAACACAATCACTAACACATAGGTTTATCTCCTTGCCAGAAATATCAATAGTGCACATGAAAAACTTCAAAGAAATCAGGTAAGTAGCACAAATATACACTTGTCTCCAGGGGAAGACCAAACCATATACTAAGAAAGTGGAATGCGAACTGCAAGGAAGAATGGAACTTTGACCAGAAGACTCAGAGGAGCTGGGAGAACAAGGAACCGCCCAAGGTAAGTACCTAGGAACCCCATGGAGGCTGTGCGCAGAGTGGAAACACAGCTGCATGCCCACTGGAAGTCTATGGAGAAGTTGCGGTTGCAGTTTTAAAGGAGGACCCTTCCCAGGGGACCCAGAAGAACCCGTTTGGAGGACGGAAGGTTGGAAAGCAGCCCACCCGTGGATGCCCCAGGAACCAGGTTACCTGCACCAGAGAAGCCGGGTGCATAGTGGTGAAGTGACTTCGGAACCTGCCGTAGACGACAATGGAAGACTTTGGAGAAAAGGCCTGTGGAGAGGTTTGTGAAGATGTGCAGTAGAAACCAATGGTGGATTCTTGAAGAAGAGAACCTGCAAGCAGAGGGGACAGAGTCTATGCCACTCGGAGGTGACCAGGAGGCACGGACGTACAATGCCCATCCTTGGCAGGGAGCTCAGGAGAGTTGATGAGGATCTTGTCACAGCAGCTGTGGGGACCATGCAATGCTGAGGAAGACCAGGAGCCGTACACTAGCTGTCCCACATCTGATGTCAGTGTCTAGGTGGTCGGTGTCCGGAGGGAGCACCAACAAGCCTTGGTAGCCGCAACTGGCATGGAAGACGACAAAATGCAATCGTTGGGATCAGCAAGGTCCAAGGGACTCACCAAATGCAGGAGAGTCGGAGTAGGCCCGAGCAAGCAGGAGAGACCACCAAAGCAGAAGAAGACCCTCAAGAAGACCCAGAGGCCGAAGGTACAGGCGTCGCAAGAGGACCTCGGGCAGCTCACCACTGTGCAAGAGATGCAGTGAGGACGCTGATCTTCGAGGGATGAGGTGCTGGGGGCTGGAGCTTAGCTAACGAGCCTTGGCAACGGCAAGTCGACGTGGTGCACAGGGGTATGGTCCCCGCGGCTCCGACGAGGGATGCAGTCTGCCAAATTTCAGGGAAAACAGGTCAGGCCTCTGGAGAGCCACAGAACCACCACCTGTGTTGCTGAGCCTCGGGAAGTCCTTAGGACGACAGGAGCAGCCGACCGGTCAGCTTTGTTTTGGTGCCTGCAGATGCAGGTGAGTGATTCTTTCACTCCAAGGGAGATTTCTTCGGATGTCCTTGATGCCCACAGGTCTTCTGGAGAATCTGAGCGAAACACAGACGAGGCAGAAGACTTGAAGAGCGAGACCAGGAGCAGCAGGAGTCTTCCTTGATGCAGTCTCAGTTCCAGTCCAACGAAGTCCAAGTGTCCAGACAGTCGAAGAGTGGCTTGGATTCAGAGGTGAGTCTTGACCCACAACGAATCTGAGGACCCACCCACAGGGTAGCCCTTAAATACCCAAGGAAAAGGGTTGGAATGACTCAGGGGGGAGGGTCCCTCCCAGAGGAGGGCCTAGACAGAGGGGAGGATACTCGCCTGTCCTTTGTCCAGTTTCGCGCCAGAGAGGGACCCAAGGGTTCCTGAACTGGCTCAAACCATAGTATGCAAGGATGGCACCAAATGTGCCCTTCAATGCAGTCTGGTGGCGCCGAAAAGCGCCCCCACCCCAATCCAATGAGTCCTGTCTGGGAGGTGGTCACACCTCCCTGTCACAGGAAACCTATTGTTCTACCTTCCCCTGCTCGAGCTCAGCTCAGCAGCAGGAGGGTAGAATCATGTCTCTAATCGACAGCAGCACTAGCTTTCTGGCAGACCCTGAAAGTATGTTACCGGGAGTACAGGGGGCTCCTCTAAGGGGCCCCCCAGTGCATGGGATCATACCTCCAACACTGGAATCGGTGTTGGGCTATGATTCCAACATGTTTGATACCAAACATGACCAGTTTCGGCGCAGCCATTATATGGTTAGATACCTTGTAATGACTGATATCCAATCTATATCTTAAAATGGCTGACCGCACTTAAAAAGCCTGGAGAATCGTCTCCAGGGTTTGTAGGGGTGTCTTGCTCATGCAGGGGCACCTCACACTAATAGCCAAGCACCCTGCCCTCAGGACTGAAGGGCCTTCCATAGGGGTAACTTGTAGGTTTTAAGTATAGTGACTTCAGATATAAGGAAACTTATATCTGCTGTGAGAGGTGCAAGCACCAACTCACACCTGCTACAATGGCAGGCCTGTAGTCAAAGTTGAAGTGGACTCCCATGGGTGGCACAATACATGCTGCAGCCCATGGGAGACCCCTGATGTACCTATGCCCTGGGTACCTCAGTACCATATACTAGCAACTTATAAGGGTACACCAGTAGCCAATGTGGGAGGTACAAAAGTACTTATCATAGCCATTTTGGGAGAGAGCACAGATGCTGGGGTCCTGATTTGCAGGATGCCAGCAAATTACAGTCAAAACACAGTCACCAGGCAAAAATTGTGGGTAACCATGAAAGCAGATCCTACTTTCCTACATCTAGAATAGGGTAGAGGCCTCCATACTTTTTCGGCACCAGAAAGTAGCGGGAATAGTCCTACTTCTGATGCTGGCACCCCTCTTGATGGCTCCTTTGGCCAGCAGAGGCTTCCCTTCCTGACAGAGCAAGGCGAGATCATCCTCTGTAGGCCTTTCTGGGGTTGGTGACAAGAGGGGTGGGGTTTCGAAAAAGGGGAGGGCATAACCTTGTTCCAAGATTTGAAGCATCCACTTGTCGGAGGTTATTACTTGCCATCAGAGCAGATGATGCTTGATCCTGCCACCAACAGGAGGGTATGCTGTGCTGAAACCCCATTAAAGAGGTTTGGAGGACGCTTCGGCTGTAGGGGCAGGGAAATGGACAGCACTTTGGGTGTGGGTTCCACATCCTCTATTGGATCCACGTCCGGCCACGAAAGGGCTGGGAAGCTTGTTGGCTTGGGGGTTGCAGGTGGTATTACAGATGCCCATGGGCGAACCCCTGCCATGGCCATGGAAGGGCTGAAAGGACTTTTGCAGCTGCAGGAAACCCCAAGGAGCAGGATCTGGCGGTGATCTGGCTCTTTTAAAATTCTCGAGCACCAGCTCGGCTTTGTTGCTGAATAGGCGGGAACCGTCGAAGGGCATGTCTATCAATGATGACTGGACATCCACTAAAAACCCAGTGAATCTCAACCAGGCGCGACGGCAGATTGCAACTGTAGAGGCCTTGGACCTGCACAGTGAGTAGGTTATGTCTAGCCCACACCGAATGGTGAACTTTGATGCATCCCGGTTGTTAAGCAATGCTTGGTTTAGAATAGCTCAGCCCTCTTCGGGCAGCATGGGCAGGCAGGGTGTAGAAGCCCAAGAGACATGCAGTGTTCACCGACCACAAAGCCAGGTTGGTGGAAGAGAAGGTCCTCTTCCCAAAGGTATCCAGTCTCTTGGATTCCCTATCTGATGGGATGGTAGGGAATGCGCTTGGGTTGACCTTGGCTGTTGAGGCCTACACCACCAGGCTCTCTAGAGAAGGGAGCTGGCTGGGTCTCTGAGGGTGTGGTGATGGCAGTGGGCAATCATTCTGTGCACAGAAGCCCCCTTTCAGGGTTTGGCCCAGGCACCCAGCAGAGCGTCAGTGAGGGCCTCATTAAAAGGGAGCAGGTGCTCCGCAAAGCTTACCCGCGGTTGAAGCACCTCTGTCAAGACATTGGTCTTGACCTTGACAGAGGGTAACTGTAGGTCAAGGACCTCCCCTGCCCTGTGCATCGCTACTGCGAAAGGTGTGCCTTCCTCCTTGGCAGGTTCTAGAGGAGAAATCAGGTCAGAGTCTGGAGAAATGTCCAGGCCACTGGCATCACCCAGCTCCTCATACCAGTTTTTTTCTTGATAGAAATGGTCCTTGAAGACGCCATAGCCCTCTTCATCAGCCCTCCCCCAACCAAGGAAATGAGGGCCTGTCCAGAGGTGGCAAATCCAGGGCGGGGTGATATGGACCGAGTGGCGCCGGTGTCAATATCGAGCGGAATCAAGGAGGCACTGTCTCTTAGTCAGAGAGAAGCCCACCCACCCCCACGGACCACGCACGCAATCTTGGAATCATCCTGGACTTCGAGCTCAAAATGGACCGCCAGATCAACTCCGTCGCATCCTCCTGCTTCCACACCCTCCGCCTCCTACGTAAGACCTTCAAATGGATCCCCCTCGAGCACAGAAAGACAATCACTCACGCCCTCGTCACCAGCAGACTTGACTACGGCAATGCACTCTACGCCGGAATAAACAAAAACCTCACCCGCAAGCTACAAAACATCCAGAACGCCGCCGCAAGACTGGTCCTCAATCTGCAAAGACACTGCCATATCTCCCAGCACCTGCGCACACTCCACTGGCTCCCCATCGAGGCTAGAATCACCGTCAAGATCCTCACCCACGCACACAAAGCCCTCCACAACGCCGGACCAGCGTACCTGAACAGCCGCCTCGCTTTCCACGCACCCCAAAGGACCCTACGATCAGCCCAGCTCTCCTACGCCATGGTCCCCCATGCCAGAAAGACCAGATCGGGAGGCCGCTCCTTCTCCTTCCTCGCGGCCAGAGCCTGGAACGCCCTACCGCTCCACCTCAGACAGACAACATCACACCCCATCTTCACGAGAAACCTCAAAACTTGGCTCTTCGACAGACCTCCTTGATGGAATGGAACCTGCACCTCCCCTCGCCAGCGCCTTGAGACCCTTACGGGTGAGTAGTCGCGCTTTATAAATACCTGATTGATTGATTGATTGATTGAGGATAATAGGGTCCTCTTCAATTGGCACCAGTGGTGCTGGGAAGGGAGCCTGGTGGACAGAGACTGACCAGGGTGGTGGTGCTAGCGCTGATCTGGGAACAAATCCAGAGGACCCGGCTGGTGTCGAGTGCGAACCCCCAACAGTAACCCAGCTGGTTCACCTCTCGTTAAACTCCTTAAGTCAGACAGGAGTTGCCCCGGGGAAGTGTGGAGCTGATCCGGCTGCCGGATCCATGGGTGGAATGCGTGAGCGGGTCCTAGAGAGACAATGCCTGCTTGAAGAAGTCGAAGAACACTTTGACTTCTTATGTTTTTTGGACTTACCCAACTTCGACAATGACGACTTGGATCGAGATGGTTCGGAGAACAGGCCCGAGATCTCCCTCGGGAATGGGACCAGGATGAGCATAGAACTGCCTTCTGCCACTCCACTAGGACCTTCCTCGCTCACTCACAAATTGCTTTCGGGTGCATTGACTTTCACTCGGCGCAGGCCTTAGGCTCGTGGCCCGACTCCAGGCACCTTAGGCAAACCAAATGGGGTCAGACACTGACATCTGTCTGACACTCTTCACATGGCTCAAATGCCAGAGGTGTATTTGGAGACATGTCCCTAGCACACTGGGAGCAGAAAGCTCAAAACATAATTGACAAAAAGTTGAAAAAAGTGGTTTAAAAAAATGACCGAATTAGCTCTCTCCGGATTTGGGATGTTGGCAAGGAAAGGTAGGAACTGATAGCGGCACGCCGGGCTGGTGTTTATATATGCACTGCGCACGTCACTTGCGACGTTGACGATGCAGATCCACCTAACTGCGCACAGTGGTACTGCTCAAGATTTTCCAGATCCAGTTTGACACCTGGGGAATATTCTAAGGTGAGGAATCTGCAGAAAGAAGTCTCTATCAGAAAGTTACTTATTGCAATGGGCACCTGCATAAATATTCCAGATGAGACCTTTTCTTCATCAAGTTAAGTAGCGAGAGACAATTTCTGATGTGTAATGCACCTCTTTTTTCATACATAAAGGATCTGCAGGCTTACTGAAATGTGAAAATTGTTTTGGCTCAGTACTTAATTTGAGCCGGTGCTTTCCGGTGCTCGGCACCGGCACTTAATTGTCAGCACCGGGGCCTGTGAAAGTCTGCCACAAGGTGGCGCTGTATGGCCAATTTAGTGACTACGATAGCAACAGTTAATTATTATCTCACTATACATTTAAAATGAATATTACCTGCCACCCAAGCCATTCTTATAGCTTTGGGGGCCAGAAATAGTCCGAATTGTCACACTTGCAGGAGTGTGAATGTTAGTAGTTGTGTTATTACTATCATTGTCAGGACTGGCAGGGGCAATGTGTGGCACAAGGTGCAGTGGCCTCCTGACGACAGCCCTGGCGAGATATTCTTTTGCAAATTAAGCACAGGACATGTGCGACATGTTGTAACATCATAAGGGGTCAGAGTACGTGCTTGAACTGATTTACCACCGGCATTTTAGTGAATCGATGTCCCCGTGACCCTTCCATACAAATTTCCTTCCAAGCATCTAATTTTGCTTGATGCATAGAGCAGAGACGGCACGATGACAAATACGAAGGCTATCACTGGTAGAGTATTAAAGGAATGATTAGTTCCCACAGAGGCAGGCAGAAAAGCGGCTTCCGTCACCAAGCTGTCCGGGACATGGCAGATGAAAACAAAAAAGAATACAGTTTTCAGAAAGAAGCTGCAAGACAGTTTAAAACCTACATTGCCAACATCGAAAGCAAGAACAACACAAAAATATTGAAACATCTATGCAGACATTTTTTTTCTCCATAATTTGCATGTGAACTGAGAGAGAAGAAAATGCTCCTTTTCTTGTCACAGCTCAAACAAGCATTTACAACGCAATAGGTCTCGCATTTACGCGAGTTTGAGCTATTGGCATTGTAAATGACAATGCCTTTTATTTATGTTTTGGGTTTTAAAACATAAATAAAAGGCATTGTCATTACAATACTAATAGCTTAAACTCTCGCAAATAGGAGACCTATTACATTACAAATGCTTGTTTATAGCAAGGCAGCTCAGTGAAACTTTTAAGTGATAAACAGATTTCTACATTCCGAAACCGGCATACTTTGACCTTCCCGCAGGGTGCAACAAACAGATGCTTATTTTTATGTGAACCAAAATCGGAAAACGCACAGCATCGGAACTTGGGTTAGTGTGAATAAATAATTTATTTTTGTGAAAAAACTGTGAGAAAAAGAAAGCCAACTATATTTTGTGGCTTAACATGTGTTAGAAGGCTGCAGGGAAATGGAATGTTTATTTTTGCTAGAGAGAGCACTCTTTACCTTTCTCTTCTTTGACCAGCATTGTGCAGTGCCAGTCTTCACTCATTCACGTAACCCTTGTGTGGCATTCTTAGCTAAGTAATGATTGTGGAGAACGGCGCGGTGTCGCCACTGTTATATGTTTACATTTTTAATGCAGAATGCTATCACCACCTACGGCAGTTTCCCTACAGACAGGCCGAGGGAGAAGACGCGAAAGCTGAAGATTTCTAAAGAGGGATAATGTTAATGTCCGTCTCTCGCAGTACTCCCGGGTCTTCCCCCGCCCTCTCCTGCTCCAGGGTGAGATCAGAGGCGAAGTGCCTGGAACAAGTCTGGATTACATGGGATGGGACAGCAGTGGCGCAGGTAGTGCTGCCTAAAGTGTGTGTGCAATGGGCTGGGAGGAGTGGAGCAGAACACTCGCTGAAAACATTGCTGCCATTTAAGTATACTTTTAAGCGCTGCAAAACGCAGCACTGCCTGGCAGTACTGAGATTCTCCCCGAGCATCTCAGTATCTGAAGCTGCCTCGTGAAGGCTGAAGCTCGTAGCGCACCGGAAACAGGAGCTGGACCAGCTCGGTGCAGCAAAGAGATCTCACGACCTCAGAGTAAAGTGAGATAATTAGAAAACAAGAGAAATCCGCGTCCCCCATATTACAAGATACTGCTCTGCATGCTGGGCTGCCACAAGCTGAGGCTAATGGAAGCTGTCCTTCTTGCAATTACAGTCACATCCGAGTATTTCTCTGGATGTCCGAAAGGCAGAAGGGAGCCGGATGCATAAACACTCCACACAGATGCCTATGTTCACACTTGCAAGTGAAGCAGGAATATTGAGACACTTGTCATCCACCATTGTTTGTTAGCAGTGCTTGTTGTCTGCATGCATTAGCACACGGTTGGACCTATTGGCTTTGGCAATGCTTATTTGTAAGTGAACCCATCTGGACAGTCAAGACCATGCAACCTTTTTTCATCTTCACAGTACTGAGGCAACGCTCTTGCTGTGATTTGCAGAGTGCACGGAAATCAAATTCAATCATTTCAGAAATCCTGTTGTACATACAAAAGAGCCGATCTTGCATTTACGTGTGTGAAAATGCAGTGCCTTTCATACAGCCATGTTTGTAGAGAATTAGAAAATGGGCTCAGTTGATATCCTCCGAGATATACTTGTCTTTTAAAATTATAGGCGAACAGATAACATAATTCATAGCCCCCGTCTTAGTATGGCTAAACTGCTCTGCAATGGAAGTCCTCCATTAGTTAATTTATTAATAAGTCCCGCTATACCTGTCCTTTATAGACCTTAATTCAGCATTCAACCCAGTGCTTAATTTGAGCCAGTGGTTTCCGGTGCTCTGCACCAGCACTTTATCATCAACACCCACGCTTGAGCATCAGTTAAGGGCACATACATTTTTGGTGGGCACAGAGAGATTAGGTGACTCGCCCAGAATCACAGGATGTTTAGCTGACGCGGAGACTTGGACCTAGTTCTCCAGCTCCGAAGTTGGCAGCTCTGGCCATTGGGCCACATCCACTGGTACGGTTTGTTGGTTCTGTGTTAGGCAGCGCTAACAGGAGAAATGGGCTGGTCGAAGCTGCCTCCTGACGAGAGCCCCGGCACTTCTTTTTTTACAAATTAATCACTGTTTTGGCTATGCTGGTACAATCTCCCTTTAAACTAGTGCTATCTAATAACAATATATGTAGAATGAAATTTCTGTTTCTAAAGCAACCTGGTTAATTGCTTTTCCTTTGTACATAACCAAGTTCAAGTTGCTTACCCATAAGACTTTTTTTCCTCTTTGTAATCAAATCTGCGCACTATGTCAGTAAATTGCAGACGCTGTCGGTATAGCCGCCATATTTGGGACCTTTCTGTTGTAGTGGTGCTGCCCTACTGTGCAGGAGATTCCACCACATTCCCCGCTTTCTTTTCTCAGCCACATCCCTCTAAAGAGAAGGAGAGGCTTCACCAACTGAACCCTAGGAAGGCCCTTAGTTTCTGTATAGATAGGAGAAAGAAGCAACAGGTGAACAACCATCTCTTTGTACAATTCGATGATGCAGAATAGGAAAGGGCAACCCAGAAACAAACCATCTCTGGAAATATTGCCCTTTGTATAAAGACTGTTAAGCCTTGTCCTGGAAGCAGCCTCTCGAAGACCTTTAGAATCATTCTACAGAACCAAGGTCTCTACTGTGGATTTGGCCAGGGATGTCCCAGTTGTGGACATCTGCAAGCCATTACTGCCTTGACTCTGAGGACCGCAGGGAGAACTGTTCTCCCGCTCAGTCTTGCAAGGCTTCCTGTTGTAAAGTCCACTCCTCAGACCCTCCACCTTTTGGGAGGTACTAATTGGGTATCTATTCAAAAGCTGTGGTTTCAAGTATCCATCAGAAGAATAAGTTACTTAGCTTCGGTAAAAGAAATTCTGGTGGATACGCCATCTAACCACATATTCTGCACCGCCATTGCTACGTCTGTTCTGTAGAGTGACTTGGAGTCAGAAAGGTTTCATGTTAGCTTCTACACACCGTCACAGTTTTAAATCTGTCTGTGATGCTTTGTGTCTAAGGGTTAAATTTTAGACTGATATCATTTCACAATGTTGGTGTCTGTATATGGCTCTGTGCTGTCCCTTCTTGGGGTGGTGGGGGTGTGAGACCTCAGTGGAGTCTAGTGGTGCCACCTACTAGAGCACAGGAGTAATTGCTGAAAAATATACGGATTCGCCTAGGGGAATTCAAAAGATGAGGAGTCTGCGGTCAAAAGAGTATCCAAAAGAAAGAGTGTTAGCAAAGGGAAGTAACTTGTTCCTCTTGTGATTCACCCAGATAATTTATGCTTCAAGACCAGTGAAGCTATGGTACTACTGGTCAGTGGCTCTTCATGGATGTGCATTGCGTAGTATGCGTTAACAGTATGGCCAGAGGTGCATAAAGTGCTGTTCACGCATCTGTGGTAGCAATACACATAATTCTGCTGAATATTCAAGACCACCAGAAAGAGACCGTGTTCTCATACATTATGACGTGTTTTTAGGAATATTTATGCTGATATTGGATTAGCAGGTAAATTAATATAAATGTCAGCCAAACATAGTTGATTTATTTCTACATCAACAGGGTCATAAAATAATTGAATACAATATCATCTATAAATATACCAGCTTAGCTTGCCACGGAACAACACTTTTCATGGTGATTCCTTGGACTTTGTTCTCTCAGAAAAATATTTTTGATTACAGTCTTTTAAAGACTGAAGGAAATGCTGGAGTCTGAGTCACGGCTGCTTTTTAGTAGTCACAAAGCATGTCGAGTTACTTGTTTCCATGACAAAGGCAATTAAAACAAAAAGAAAGCGTGCTCTTTTGTCGCCTTCCTCCAGTTCTTCAAACTGAGAGGCAGTAATGAGGTGTCTTTCTTGTGATTAAGCACAGCACTCCATGTGAGCCTTGAAACAATTGTAACGTAGTCGATTAGATGGTGCTGTAAATGGAATACTTTGTCCCAGGTGAGCGTTTACAGAGCAGGCGTCATGGGCGATGGGGGGAACAAATGGGTCAAGTGATGTTTTAGTAGATTGAGTCATGAGGGCAGTTTCCTCAGGGAAATGGAAATTAGGAATGATTTATGTACTGCCTCTGGCAATGGCAAAGACAGTCTGACAAGAACACTAAAGGGTGAAAACTTGGTCATGTGCTTGTCGGTTAAATGCTTAAGTGCCTTCGGGCTACAAAACTGAAGGCGTGAACTTCAAACACGCCATCGTGGGTGTCTTTGTTGTCTGTTTGTTTCGCGCCTTTATCCAAAGTGCTCTTAAAACCTTTAGGACACGTTTCCCTTCAAGCTTAGGTAGCATGTCAAAACCGAAGTGTACCAGGCCGTGTAGCAGGGAAACTCACGATTTCATATTGGAAATATATGCCTTAAAAGGTGATATTTTAATCAATTGCAAAATAAAATCCAGCGACCGCTATTCATTCTGTAGACCAGATAATCAAGAAGTTTCATAGACGAGCATCTGGATAGTGTTTGTGGATGTGAGATGCAGAGAGACAAATTGTGATTCCGTCATTTAGTAGAGTACAACTGTTTTACCTTGCCCGAAAGAGCCTGGATTTAACACTGTCCTATGCTAGTTCTTCCAATGAGCATTTTCATTTTCATTGTCACAGTTACATAGTCTTCTGGAGCTGCACAAACTCCAGATCATCTCATCCGTGCCTTTGGCACTGTGATTTGCATGGAAGTGGTGGAATTCTCAAACCCTAGTTTCCATGATCTCAGAACACGTCCAGAGACTGATTATTGATATACGGGGCCAAGTGGTCACTGTATCAAGGGATGGTTCCTGAGAGGCTTGAGAATTAAGACATATATACCTTAAAGATCACTGTGTAAAGATGAATTCTGTTTATAAGACTTGGTCCACGAGCCACATATCTTGCTATAAATAAATAGACGAGGATCTACAGCTCTTCATGCCAAGTAACAAGCATAATTAGGTATTGTTTGTCCATACCAGGTCATGCTTTTAGTCCAGCCCAGTAATTGCACTCATGTCGTTTCAGCACGCACAATGGAGGGGTGAACCCATTGTTTATTCACTTTTTGTATTGTTATATTTCATGATAAGCTAAGACTACACTTTCACACTCTTTTATAAACATCTGTTATTCTTAGAATTTGATGCAAGACTCATTGAGAAAACTATTCTTTGAACCAACTGACTAATTCCTTTTAATATTCCTACAGCTTAGGGTATTTTGCTTTTTCATTCGTCTGGATAATCAGTATTATATATGCATTGTAAACTAAATTTCCTTGTACCTTTTTCACGAGGGAAAGATTGTATGTCACATTTATTTTTCAGATGGGTGCTAATAACTGCGATTCCTCACTTTTTGAATTTACCTAGTTGACTGGGTCAGGAACCATTCCAGTAGTTGTGTCCATGCCAGAAGGTGGCAGCCTTGGACTCTATGGAGACCTTCTCCTGTCTCCAGAAGTGACAGATTGGCGCTGTATGAAGAAGACACCTCTGCATGCCGACGTCGGGTCCCTTTTTTCCACACTGTTTGACGTGGATCTGGAGCTGTGCTTGTGAACTTTGTTGGTGATTTACTGACTTCCAAAACAGTTTTTCTTTGACCTATGGCTAGGGATGTCTCCCCCCGAAGACTTCAGGCTGCAAACCGTGCCACACCTCCAAGAAGCAGCTATCTGTTACGGACAATGTCTTTGATGTCTCGGTTCCAAGCATGGTTCAGAGTCATGTGACAAATGTTCCCTGATGCACCTGAAAGCCATCAAGGAGCAGGAAGTAAAGTTGTACATCGAACTGAAGAAACAGTCTTGTTTGAAGTCACAGGGCTGTTCCTGCCCCAAATCACTGTCCGGTTATGGTACCGGTCCTCTGATAAGTCTAGATCGTAAGTCCAAGAAGAAATGTTGTCACAAACACAAGAATTCCAGACAGGAGTTCTCCACCTGTTGCTCCTGCTCTATGGAGAGATCTTGCAGTCAGCACTCTAACGGCTTTACTCGGTGACAGTCATCTGACTCCGACACTATTCCACAGCTGGAGCTGATGCGTCTCAAATTTCTTAGGCCATTCTTGACATAGTAACAGGTATAGTCCTTCAGGAGGGCAATGCTTTAGCTTTCCCGGACGATTCTGGGTCTCTCTGGAGTTCCTTCAGGCCTTGGATCCACTTGGCCACCCCTTTGTTCTGCCAGCAAGTCCTTGCCCTCTGTTGACTTGACTGTTAGACCTCTGCCCGCCCCTCACCACACTGGACCACACCTCCACTTCTTTGACAAAGGCAGCACTAGTTCTGACTGGGCTGGCGCTAGCTCTGACTCGAGCAGTGCTGGTTACTGTAATGCTGGTCAGCTGAAAGTTATAGTCAGGGTTGAGTGAAGCAACCACAATCCTGCGAGAGGGCTTATAATGGTAGCACCCCAGCTGACACAGGGAGATGATAAAAAGACAAACGCAAGAATGAGGTGGGGAGGGGGGCAGTGCAGCACCATACAGCAGCGTGTATCTGAAAGAGACACGTTAGTGATAGATTCCTTACCTTGGAATATCCCCAGGCGTCAGACTGGATCCGGAAAGTTTTTCGTTAGCAGTACCCCTGCACATCAGTAGGTGGCGTTGTGCGGCTCCGCGTCCGTCGCTGGCGTCGTAAGCGCCGAGATGACGTCACGGAGACTACTTAGGCGCCACCCATGCGCGCTGACGTCAGTTCTTTCTTTTTCCGCGCCAGTAAGCGCAGATCCGGTTAGACCACGTACCTTAGTCACTTTTTGACTACCCTTTTTGAGACTTTTGTCTCCTGTAAGCTTTGTTTCCTTGGTGCACGTAGGGATGCCTGGATTTAAGTCTTCTGGGGCCTGCCGTCGCAATATGTCGGTGGCAGACCCCCACGATGTCTGCCTCTACTGCCTGGAGACCGACCACGACTCCCGGTCCTGTCTGGACTGTCGGGCCATGGCCCCAAAGGCCTTGAGGGAGCGGCACCGGAAGCTGCTGGAGGTCCGGCACTCGTCCCAGCGTCGTTCCCGGTCCAGGGGCCGTTCCAGGGAACGCTCGCGGGGCCACAGTCATCGCTCGGGCTCCAAGTCTTCACCCTCGGATTCGGGTAAGAGACGACACAAAAAGAAGTCGAAGAAGCGTGTTCGCTCTCCGACGTCCCCCTGTCGGTCCCCGAGAGTCCCGCGGCCTACCCACCTTACCCGGGTCCGTCGGCGACTCCCGCACAGGTGCAAGAGTTTCTGTGCTACCATGGACCGCCTTTTTAGGCCTCGGGCTCCCGCCGGCGCGCCCTCGGGGCCCCGCGGTCCCGTGTCAGGATCCTGTTGGGCCGTCGGCGCCGCCGGCGGATCCAGCTTAGGCGCCACAGGATCCTGCGCTGTCGGCTCCGGCCACGGCGCCACAAGGTCCATCGCTTCCGGCCCCAGCGCCACCCTCGGCTCCGCCTCCGGCGCCACAGTGGGTGCCATTTGTCCCGCCCTTGCCCAGGTTCCAGGACCATTTTGCTCCTGCCTGGGATCCGCATTGGGACACAGCGCCGGTCCGGCCCCGGCCGGTGCCGTTCTCGGCGCCGTTCCCGACGCCGTTTGTTCCTTCTCCGGCTCCTGACCTGCCGCCTGGCCTGCATCACATGCGGCGGTGGTGGAGGACGAGTGGGAGGGGTCCGAGGACCCTCTTGCTCGTCAGTGTGACTCTGAGCAGAACTGGGCGGACGATTTGGAGGATGCCGGCGACCTCGACGTCTCCTCTGACCCGGGGTTTGCCTCTCCCCCGCCTACCATGGAGGAGGGCGCCTCCTACACGATGGTGCTCCGCCGAGCAGCTGAGGTTCTCAACCTGATCTCCTTACGGTGGCCCTCAAAACTAACCTCCTCACTGAGGTGCTCCAGACGGCGTCCACTTCGTCGGAGCCCCTGCTGCCATTTAATGACGCCCTCACTGACGTCTTGCTGGGCACTTGTCGCGTCCAGCCACAGGGGCCCCTGTGGATAAGAACGTCGCCAGGCGTCATCGCCCGGTGCCCGGTGACCCTGCCTTTCTGACCACTCATCCTACGCCTGAGAGCCTGGTCATCCAAGCTTCGACGTCCCAGAGTGCCTGCCCCACGTCTCCGCCGGATAAGGACTCCAAGAAGCTGGAGCAGTTTGGCAAGCGGTTGTTCTCTTCGGCCAGCTTGGGGCTGCGGTCGGTGAACACCGCTTGCCTATTGGGCCGCTATTCCCACGAGGTGTGGGATTCAGTTGCACAGGTGTTGCCTCAGTGTCCTGAAGAGATCCAAGCTGTGCTGTCCCAAGCTGTTGCCGAGGGTAAAGATGCGGCTAAGTTCGCCATTCGGTGTGGTTTGGACACCGCGGACTCACTAGGTAGAGCGATTTCTACGACTGTGGCGCTTCGTCGCCACGCCTGGTTGAGATCTACCGGGTTCTCGCCAGATGTCCAAAGCTCGCTCATGGACATGCCCTTTGATGGCACTCGCCTGTTTGGCGATGAGGCCGACAGTGCGCTGGAGCGTTTTAAGGACTCGCGGGCCACGGCCAAGTCCTTAGGTCTTTCCACGAAAAGCCCAGCCACTCATGGTTTTTGTTCCTTTCGTGGGCACGGAAAGGGCGTCCAGGCACGTTCCTTCAGCAAATCTGTGCAGAACCAGCCTCAACGCGGCCGCGGATGAGGTTTCCGCAGGGGCGGGTCCGGGAATCAGCGTGGGGGTTAGTCCACCTCCGCCCCCGCTGCTTCTGCCTCCAAACCTTCCTAATCCGAGTTTTGGGGTGCACCCCACGCCAGTGGGTGGCCGGATCCGCCATCATCTCCCCCACTGGCACGCTATCACATCGGACAAGTGGGTGTTGCAGATCATCCGCAAGGGTTACGCCCTTCCCTTTCGGTCCACCCCTCCAGCCATGCCACCTCAGTTCCACCGCATGTCGGGGGACCACTTAGCACTTCTCCTGCAGGAAGTCACGGCCCTCTTGGCCAAGGGGGCCATCGAGTGTGTTCCTGGGTCAGAAGTAGGGAGTGGTTGTTATTCCCACTACTTTCTGGTCCCCAAGAAGGACAAGGGGGGCTTGCGCCCCATCTTGGACCTCAGGAACGTCAATCGCTTGGATGGTAGCGTTGGACTTGCAGGACGCCTATTTTCACATCCCCGTCCTGTCGTCCCACCGGCGTTACCTGCGGTTCACGGTAGGCCAGGAGCATTTTCAGTTTGCCGTGCTCCCCTTCGGCCTTACCAGCGCCCCTCGGGTGTTCACGAAGGTGATGACGGTGGTCGCAGATCATCTGCGCAGGTCAGGGGTGTCAGTCTCCCCCTACCTCGACGACTGGTTGTTGAAGGCGGGCTCGCCCCAGGCAGTTGTCACCCACCTTCAGACTACGGCCGACCTCCTGCATTTGCTGGGGTTCTCCATCAACGTGCCGAAGTCGCACCTGAGTCCCTATCAGAAGCTCCCCTTCATCGGAGCGGTTCTGGATTCGACGCTGTTTAGGGTTTATCCTCCCGAGCAGCGAGTCCGGGATATTCAGGCTATGATTCCGATCTTTCAGCCTCTATCCCGGGTTTCAGTCAGGATGACCCTCCGTCTCCCGGGCCTGATGGCCTCCTGCATCCTGCTGGTGCAACATGCCAGATGGCATATGCGGGCTCTGCAGTGGGACCTGAAGTTCCAGTGGGCACAGCATCGGGGCGACCTGTCCGATCATGTCCAGATCTCGGAGGGCACTGCACGACAATTGCAGTGGTGGCTCACGAATCGCGATTGGGTCAATGGCAGATCCCTCTCCCTTCCCCAACCGGAGCACACAGTGGTGACGGATGCGTCCCTCCTGGGATGGGGTGGCCACTTGGGAGAGGCGGAGATCAGAGGCCTCTGGTCTCCGGCGGAGTCCCGGCTCCATATCAATCTTTTGGAGCTTCGGGCGATCCGGCTTGCACTGAAGGCATTCCTTCCCTCTTTCCGGGGAAGTGTAGTGCAGGTGTTCACGGACAACACCACCGCCATGTGGTATTGCAACAAGCAGGGCGGGTGGGGTCGTGGACCTTATGTCAGGAGGCTCTGCGCCTCTGGACTTGGCTGGAACGTCAAGGCATTACCTTGGTGGTTCAACACCTGACAGGTTCTCTGAATGCCAGGGCGGACAAACTCAGCCGCCGGTGCTTGATGGATCACGAATGGCGTCTGGACCCGTACGTGGCGCAAGGTCTCTTTCTGCAGTGGGGAGAGCCTTGGTTAGATCTATTCGCCACCGAAGAGAACGCGCAATGTCATCAGTTCTGCGCGTTGGAATTTCCAAGGCGGCACTCGCTCGGCGACGCTTTTCGTCACGAGTGGAGTTGCGGTCTGTTGTACGCCTTTCCGCCTATACCACTTCTGCCCAGAGTGCTGAAGAAGATTCGGCGCGACCGGGCCCAAGTCATTCTTGTGGCTCCGGATTGGGCACGAAGATACTGGTATCCCGAGCTACTCAACATGGCGATCGATCCCCCGATACAACTGCCTCTTCGGGAGGATCTTCTGTCGCAGCAGCAGGGGACGGTCCTCCACCCGAACCTGTCCAGCCTCCACCTCCATGCGTGGAGATTGAGCGGCGACAGTTGACAGCTTTCGATCTTCCTCCCGAAGTCTGTGATGTCATTCTGGCAGCCAGGCGGCCTTCCACTAAATCGGTATACGCCTGCAGCTGGAACAAGTTTGTGGCATGGTGCACAGCTAAGGCTGTGGATCCCCTTTCTGCCCCACTTTCCGAAGTCCTTCTGTTCCTTCTTTCTTTGGCCCAGCAGGGCTCTGCTCTGGGCACTATCAAAGGTTATCTTTCGGCCATCTCCGCCTTTCTCAGGCTTCCAGATCAGCCTTCCTTGTTTAAATCTCCGGTTGTTAACCGTTTCCTGAAAGGCATTACGCACACGTTTCCTCCCGTGCCGTTCATTATGCCTCAATGGCATTTTAATCTTGTCTTGACATATCTGATGTGCGCTCCCTTCGAGCCCCTTCATACCTGTCCTTTGCGTCTTCTCACTCTCAAGACGGCTTTCCTGGTAGCTATCACCTCTGCCAGAAGAGTGAGTGAGCTCCAGGCTCTTTCTTCCAAACCTTCTTTCCTTTCTGTTCATCCGGACAAGGTGATTTTAAGGACCCGTCCTTCTTTCTTGCCAAAGGTTGTCACGCCCTTCCACATCAGGCAGACCATCACTTTGCCCACCTTCTTTCCGCCTCTGCATCCTTCAAAAGAGGAAGAGAGGCTCCACCGTCTGGACCCAAAACGTGCGCTCTCGTTCTACCTGGAGCGCACTCGACAGTTCCGGGTGGAGGACCAGCTCTTTGTTGGCTACGTGGGCGCCAAAAAAGGTCGGGCTGTGCACAAACGGACCATCTCTCGGTGGGTCGTTTTGTGCATCAAAGCGTGTTACTCGTTGGCTAAGAAGGAGCCTCCTGTGGGGCTGCGTGCCCATTCTACCAGGGCAAGAGCAGCCACTACTGCCTTGGGACGCGGCATTCCCTTGCAGGATATTTGTCAGGCAGCTACGTGGGCCTCGCTGCACACGTTTACCAAGCATTACTGCCTTGACAGTCAAGACCGGAGAGATGGCTTCTTTGGCCGTTCTGTTCTCCGTGACTTTCTGGTGTAATCCATTCGCAGACCCTCCACCGGGGTTGGTATTGCTGGGGTATCTATTCTAAGGTAAGGAATCTATCACCAACGTGTCTCTTTCAGATGCACAAGTTACTACTTGTGTAACGATATATCTGTAAGAGACATTAGTTAGTGATAGATTCCTTACCGCCCCACCCATCCTCCCCGTTCTGCGAACTGATTTCTAGGGTTAAGGTCATCCCTTTCAGGGCCCTAGTTTCATGGCACCAAAGGTCAGTTTCTTGCATGGCTCTGCGTTCCTGGCGCGGAAAGTCGTGTACAGAACTGACGTCAGCGCACATGGGTGGCGCCTAAGTAGTCTCCGTGACGTCATCTCGGCGCTTACGACGCCAGCGAAGGATGCGGAGCCGCACGACGCCACCTACTGACGCACAGGGGTACTGCTAACGAAAAACTTTCCGGAATCAGTCTGACGCCTGGGGATATTCTAAGGTAAGGAATCTATCACTAACTAATGTCTCTTACAGATATATCGTTACACAAGTAGTAACTTGTGCGTCTTTGCAGAGAACTAATACTGCTTGAAAACTCACTTAACAGAGAAGAGCTGTGACCAATTCCCCTCCTTATACTGAACCTACAGGAGCGGCGGTATAGAAAAAGTTTTTACTTTCAACTTTACAAAGTCAAAAACAGAGGATGAAATGCCATTAACTGATGAATGCCAGAACGACCCTGTTGGGCGAGAATTAATGGCAGAAACATGTTGGTTAATGCAGTAGGGATACAGGGGCCTTTACCTCCCCTGAGTATCCCGTTGTTTGGCTTTTAATACTACCAAGGGGTTTCCTGAATAAAGAATGGTGGCAGTTTCCCCTTAGGTTGTTTTAATTGTGTGTGTCTGCACTCTTTGGTCCCTTCTAAAGGGAACACTCTTTCCTTTACATCCCTTTATTGTGGGTTTATGTAGGTGCGTTGTTTTGTCACCTTTTCTGTACCCTCACCACTTTGTCTTCTCATAGACACTCAAAATAATTGCGCTCCGTCTTTGGTGTTGGTCTGCACCAAGACGTCAGATGCGGCCCTATGATGAAGCATGACACTGCAAAGTGTGTGAGGGCAGTATTAAGACAAGTGTTGTCTTTCCCCGTCTCGTTTTCCCTCTTGCTTATTTCATCCTCTGTTTTTGACTTTGTAAAGTTGAAAGTAAAAACTTTTTCTATACCGCCGCTCCTGTAGGTTCAGTATAAGGAGGGGAATTGGTCACAGCTCTTCTCTGTTAAGTGAGTTTTCATTGATGTTAGGGGAGTCAGAGGAGGTTTTCTTTCCCTAGTCTCTCTTTTTGTGATATAACTAATACTGCTTACCTGGAAGAGGCAGGGGAAGAGGAGGAGGGTTGCTGAGTGTATCTGCAGCCTTTTCCTCTGTCTTTGCCTCTATATTGACGGATGAGCAGGGTCTGGGACTGCTGTATCTGTGGCTGGTAGGGTTGCCTCTGACAAAAGGAGAAACCTCTGGCGAAATCTTGAAATTGACTTTAATCCTGCTGAGGCTGAGGTTGCTGAAGGCCCAATATGCGTGCAGTAGTTTTGCTGGTCTTAAATCTTTCTAAAGCTGCATTAACCTTTTCCCCAAACAATTCAAGCTATCAAATGAAGATCCATCAGGTTATCCTCTACGTCCTGGAAAAGTCAGATGATCTGAGCCAAGAATTATGTGTGGTGGAGACCGAAATACCCATGGCTCTGGCCACGGAATCCGCTGTGTCAAGGCCTGACTTAATGATGTGCCTAGAGCATTCCGTCCATCTGAAAAAAAAGTCTTGAAAGTGCTCCCTGAAATCTTCAGGTACATGATGCACCATCAAGTGGGCCATAACCAGCAATGCATGCGCATAACGAGCCAGCAGGCAGTTTTCATTCAAAGACATCAAGGTCCATGCTGCCTGCTGAGATCTTCTTCCATGCTTGAAGAAGCATGGATTCCCTTTGGAGGGAGATGTGTAGAATGTTCCTTGCAACTGTTCCAAAGAACAAGAAACTTAGACAACCAAACTCCATGGTGAAGGGTGGGGAGAGAGAAAAGATGGTTCTCCAGGAGCAGAACGATGGCGCCTTGCCACTAGATGGTTGACTGCTGGACCAGACAACAGCTTTTTTCATGCTGCAATCACAAGATTCAGTAAGGTGTTGTTGAAGGGCTCTCAGGTTGACTAAGCCAAAAGGAAAACCTCAGAGAGGACATTCATTTTCATCTCAAGTAAAGGGAGCTGGAAATTGAGAACTTTTGCCACCTTCCTGACTACAGAATGGAGGGACATGAACTCTTGCATCGGTGGTTCAGCAGGAAACACCATTTCTGTCTCCGGTGAGGTGTCTAGGCTACTGGCAGAGGACAATTCAGGAATTTCGAAAGGATTGTCAACCTAATCATCTTCACCGGGGTAAAAGTCCAAAGGATTGGAATCTGAGCCAAAGATGTCATGTATCATTTGGCTGTAGTTTTTGTCTTCTTCCAACATCTTTTGAGCTTCTCTTCTAGACCTGTGCTGAAGGAGAAGCTCGATACAAGGGGGAGGAGGTGGCAAGGTGCTGATGTGTCGGAGTGTAGCTCTGGCTGTGGAGGAAGAGGCGGCGTTGGTGGTGCCAGACACAGCATCAATGGCGGGATCGAGCACCTGGTCGCTGGTGTAAAAGGTGGACTCTACGTCGTGGCCACTGGTTAGACTCTGTACACCAGCATAGGCATAAACATAAGTATGCCTAAATGGGATGGCACTCCTGATCAATATGTGATGTGAAAATATCTAACTTGGCGTTAAACGCTGCAGGATCCATGCTGGGCACTGGGAATTGCAGGAAGGATGGAGATGGCGCAGAGAACTCCAATGTCTGTGGTGCTGACACCGATCGATCAGGTTGGTAAGTCGCTGGCATCGGTGGAGCCGGTATAACAGGCTCCGAGGTTGGGTCTGAAAGAGGTGCAGGTGCAGAGCTACCTGGAGCAGGGTCCTTGGGTCCCATTTAGACTAACTCTAGCTCCAAGGATGGAGCTCATGTGAGAGATGGGAGTCGTTTAGAGGAATTATCTCTTCCAGATCTCTTCTTGTGCTTCTTACGTTTCTTCTTCCTGGTCTCTGAAGAAGAAGTAGAGCTCGACCGGGGTCTTAATAGAAGACAGCTCCATTTCTCGTTGTGGCCCCAGGCCATGAAGAGTTTTGTTTCTCTTTCCTCAATGGCCTTCGGGTTCATACGGAGGGAAGAGTCTCATTGACAGGAATCATGGTAGGAGCTCACGCACCAAAGACAGATGGAATGGTGACCAGTGAAGGGCATCTATCCCTTGCAGTCCTTGCAGCCAGAATGCTTGAGTGGCGACATAAAACTTCACTTTTTGTGTAGAAATTTTGTGGGAGGAAAGACTCATGACTCTCAGGAGAGAGTGAGCTCTGGGTTGGTGGCGTGGAAAAAAGGAACTGACATTGTTGTGCTGGGGCGAGCGCTATCTGGCTTCGGTGATGTCCCCTGACGCCACTTGTGCCTCGTGCCGCAGCCAGCGCCCCCTGCCAGCAGTGTGAGAGCTCTGAAGTTTCCAGATCCAGTCTGACGCTGGGCATTATGTTACAGCTGATGAATCTGCAGGTAGATAGAGTATCCACCACAAACATGGTTAACACAGGTAAGTAACTTAGGGCCCAATTAAATTGTTGGCGTACGGAGTAATCTCTGTTGGCCTGGTGGAGGATTTAGCATCCGCCAGGCTGAGGCTACTCCGCCCGCCAAATTTAGAAATGACCACCAAGCTGGTAGTCATTTCTAAAGCATTGGCAGGAACTGCCATGATGGCAGTTCTTTTCAATGCTGTTTACAGTTTAGTGCAGGGCTCCATCAACATGAGGGGAGCCCTGCACCAAACTATTTTCTTTCAGTTCGAAAATCCTGAAGCAAGATTTTATTTAGTGGGGGGGGGAAAAAAAAAATCCCCCTTCCTCATGGGAGTCTTCTCGCATGGCGGGGGGAGCAGTTAGCAGTGTTAACAGCCTCTTACCGCCAGGGTTTTCCTGGCAGTGACGGCCAGTCAAAACTGACCTTTAATTCCACCCATCTAAATTAGGTGGGTCGAATTAGAGGTCTGCCTCCGGTGGATCTTACTCCGCGGGGGCATCAGAGGGGTTTAATCAAGGCGGAGACGAAGTAGTCTCCGACATGATTAAAACCTAAGGTCCGCCCACATCCAAATTTGGCAGGCAGACCATTATCTTTGCAGTATAGATATTTTGTCGACGTTGTGGTGGAATATCTATAGCTCCAAGATATAAATCCGGCCTTTAAACGTTTTGGTTCTTTTTTCCAGCAAACCTTCACATGCAGTGACTCATGCTCACTATAGTGAATTGTTTGGTAACTTCCTCGGGTATCCTCTGTCTTTGAGCTTTTCAAATAGAGAAGTCCCATGTTCAAAAAAGTAATTTTTTGTGGTACAGTTATGACCAATACTTAGAGTTTGTCCACATGGGGGGGTATACCAAAACGTCTTGGATTAAATCTCTGATAGCGTAATGCACTGCTCCTGTCTGTTGGTTTTTTGTATATTCATATAATCAGTGTTCCATCCAGTCTTTTAAATCAAATGCCTAAATAGTTGATGCCATTCTGTATATGGGTCGTATTGTACTAGTTTTCTTGAGAATGGCTATTGAGCAAGCCAAATAAGAGGTTGAGTTCTTGAACCGTGTCTCTTCAGATACAAAAGATGTTATCTGTGTATCTCAGCCATGATGAGAGATTATTCATTATGGGCTATTGATATAGATGAATTGTTCCTCAAATTTGGACCTATAAACAAAGACTGCCTCAGGGGTGAAAGAACAACCCCTAGCAGTGCCCTTGACATGTAGATAGTAATCTGCTTCGTCCTCTTGAGTTGCCTTCTAGGTTTTAGTAAGGTCCGCGTCACAATGCATTTAATGCGCAGGGTTGGCGCCAATATACAGCTAAGCACTGTCACTTTTGGGGATGGGGCAAGGTCTCTGTTGGAGTTTGATGATGCTACCTTTAGGTGAGCAGGAACAAAGTCTGGAAAGGGTTCTGGATCCAGTCTGGCTTCTGCAAAATTCAAACGTTGAGTAGCATTCCTGAAGGTAAATAACTTTTTCCTAAGGAGTGCTCCCAAAAGTAGGTGGCATCTAAGTGACTACCATGGCGGTGTCTCCAGAGTCTGTGCTAAAAGTAACTGCACTGCTTGTACAACAGACCTCAGAGTCCAGTTTTTATTATTGGGTCTCAGACACCAATTCCTGGAGCACCTTGGTTAGTAATTCTCTTCTTTTTTGTTGTTTGTGTTTACCTTTTATGAAACATAATGAGGTCACCTTGGAATAAGTTTGGGTTTAAAGCTGTGGGGGGGTCATTAGAGCACCTTTGTAATGGATGGACCCAGTATCTTACTTTCACGTGTTGTTTGGGCTTTGCCCATGGTGCTTAGGCTTGTGATCTCTGTACACCAATGCTCTCAAGGGCCCCGAAAAAGAGAAAGTAAGAGACTAAGGTCCTCATTTAGAAAAGCATTGTTGGCAGAAGTCTGGTTGTGCTTAACATAGCAGCAGCCCATCCTCGACTTATTTTGGCCATTCTGGACATCGTTTTGATTGTCACTGCCATGATGATGATGAAATGTTTGCAATATGTTGACCACCTCTAGCACTTCATGATATTAAATAGACATGAAAGGCTCAATCTGTTCATGTGTCGCAGTTCTTAATTTGAATGTTTAGGAGAAAATGAAAAACTTAAATTTTGGGACCAAAAATGTATTTATTGAAAATAAAAACCTTCTTGTACTCCGGTATTTTGGGACAATGTTTCCCTGTGACATTGACAGACTTCTTGACAGGCTTCTGCTTGGGGTATTGACCTTAACCGCTTAACCGCGGCGCGAATTCCGCCGCGGTGCGGTGGTTTTAATCAGTGGGCGGGGCCGCGTCAGCCAACGGACGTGCGCAGCACTACGGAGGTAGTGCTCGCGACTGCCGTTGGCCGATGGGCGCATCGAAGGGGTTATGTATCCAACCTGAAATTTTTTATTTCATGATAAAATGTCTGCTGGGCTGATGTTTTGCGCAAAATGACATATAACATATAGTTTTTTTGAAAGCTGATACTTTAGTGATTGCTGAATTTGGCAGACTTATTTTATGGAAGCATTGCATCATTTATGTCGATAGATTTTGTTGATATTTTCACATCTGCTTTCTGAGCCTGGAGCATGTACATTTGGTGTAATCTCTCCGCTTTATGGTCCTGTGATCCTGCTATAGTCATCTGTAGGAAAGTAGGATCTGCTTCTTATGGTTACCCCCACTTTTTGCTGGATGTAATACTGTTTTTGACTAGTCTGACTGGGATCCTGCTAATCAGGACCCCAGTCTATCTGCTTTCTCCCTAAACTGTTGTGTTATGTACTTAGGTACACTCCAGATTGGATACTGGTGTACCCTTGTTAGTCCCTAGTATATGGTACACATGTACCCAGGGCATAGGTACCCCAGAGGCCCCCCATGGGCTGAAGCATGTATTATGCCACCCATGAGAGGCCATGCAAAATGGAACTACAGGCCTGCCATTGCAGCCTGTGTAAGTTGGTGCATGCACCACTTACTTAAGATATAGGTCTACTATATCTAAGGGTCACTGCACTTAAAACCTATAGGTCAACCCTGTAGCAGGCCTTTACAATCCTGAGGGCAGGGTGCTTGGTTCTAAGTTAGAGGGTCCCTCTGCATGAGCAGGACACCCTTGCAGCCTACGGAGTCAATTCTCCCGGGTTGTCAGTGAAGCAGCCATAGACTACTATGGAGGGGCATTATGCGACCGCGTGATGACCAACTCTAAAACGGCTGAAACAAACCCTATTGTGTAACCGGTGTGGGAGGTATGATTCCACCCCTCCGAAGCGTCCTTCGTGGGGCCCCTGGTGTTCCTGGTACCAGCCTTCTAGCTCCGGACAGCACAAAATGGTTGCTGCCGACCAGAGACACATTTCTGCTCTCCTGTTGCTGAGCGAAGCTCGAGCAGGGGAAGGTAGAACAATAGGCATCCTGTCTCAGGGAGGTGTGACCACCTCCCAGGGCGGATTTAGTGTATTAGGGCTGGGTGGGTGCGTTTACCAGCGACAAAGTCTGCATGAGGGGCACATTTGGTGTCCCTGTGCATAGTCCAGTTCAAACCAGTCCTGGGAGCCGTTGGCTCCCGCTCTGGCGCGAAACTGGACAAAGGACATGGGAGTAACTTCCCCCTGTCCAGACCCTCGCCTGGGAGGGTCCCCTGAATCTTCCCAACCCTCTCCCGTGGGTACTTAAGGGCTTACCTGGCTGTAGGACCTTAGATTCGTCATGGACAAGATTCAGAACAGAAACCACTGCACTTCGACCGTCTGGGCACTCTGGACTTCGTTTGGGCCTGACTTTGTCTCCCTCTCAGTCTTGCTGCATCGTCTGTGCCTGTGCACCGTACAGGATCCGTGTAGGACATGAGGAGCATCCAAGACACCTGAAGATAAACTCCCTTGGAGTGAAGGAGTCACTCCCCTGCATTCGCAGGCACTGCAACACTGCTGACCGGTCTGCTAATCCCGAGCTCCTACGGACTCCGAAAGGCTCAGCAACACAGGAGGTGGGTTTCTACGTCCCTCGAGGTCTGAGCTACCCTCTCACAGAGTTTGAGGTCAGAAACCCTCGTGGGGGCTGCAATGTCCGAACCCCTGTGCACCACATACTTTTGCAAGTGCATGTGCTTGTTGGCAATCCTGCTACAAGTGCATTGGGCTCCAAGTAGCCCCAACCTCTGGCAATGTTTCCTACAAAGATCTTCAACTACCTCGCACCGAGTGCTCCGTGGCGTGTTGTTTTGTAAAGCTGCCCGAGGTCCTCTCGTGACTCCTGTGCCTCCGGCCTGTGGGTCCAATTGAGGGTCATCTTTAATTTCCTTGGGCTCCCCCGATTGCTCGGGGCCTGCCCTGACTCCCCTGTGTGTGGTGAGTCTAATGGACCTTGCTGGTCCGAACTGTACACTTCCTTGACTTCCTGCGTGGGTTGCTTTTGCCAAGGCTTGTTGGTGCTCCCGCCGGACACCTACCCCTCAGCACTCGACATCCTTCGTGGGACAGCTCGCATCTGGCTCCTGGTCACCCTCAACGTCTCCTGGTCCCCGCAGCTGCAGAGTCAAGGTCCCCGTCAACTATCCTGAAGCACCCGGCATCGGTGGGCATTCGTCTACCAAGCCCCTGGTCACTCTCAAGTGACCCAGACTCTGTCCCCTCTGCTTTCAGGTACTCTTCGATAAGAATCCACGTTTGGATTTCAACTGACACTTTCTCCTCTTCCAGCAGCGGCTCTTCTAAGAAGCCCTCCATTGGGTTCGCTGGCGGTTTCCAACGCCACTTAACACCTATGCACCCGGCTTCCCTGGGTTAGTTAACTTGGGTACTTCGGTATCCACGGGTGGGGTGGCTCTCCAACCTTCTGTCTTCCACAGGGTTTCTTCGTAGTCCACTGGGAAGGGTCCTTAATCCTTAAAATTCCAATCGCGACTTGCACATAGACTTGTACGGTGCACGCAGTCGTGTACACACACTGCACACTCACAGCGTGGGGTCCCTATCTACTCACCTTGTGTGGTTCCTCGGGGTCCCAGCAATTCTATGTCCTCTCGACTTTGTCCTGACTGAAATCGTGGTTCTTATAACACTTTCTTTGTATATGGTTTGGTCCCTCCCCCCCCCCTCCGGACCCACTGTGTATTAGTGCTATTTACTGTGATTTCTTTGCTATACTATTGTGTGCTTTGTGTATATCTCCGTGTAGGAGATACTGGAACATACTAGAGAGTATTATATAATAAATACTTTTTTTTTATAAATTCCTTGTGTGGATCTTTTTCATTAAATCTATACTATAAGATTGCATTCTGGTAAAACAAGCTGCTTTACACTCTTTCAAGACTAAGCCTGAAGGCTGCTCTCCACAGCTACCACTTGGATAGCTTTCCAAGGTTGTCTGAGATTTCTTAAATCACCATATGGGTTGTCTGGACTGGTGCACGGTGCTCACTTACAATAGTGGACAGCATATACCAGGCCAGCCTCTCACATCTATTTCTACTGTCAACGGGCTGCTATTGTGAGAATTGTACAATATTCGATTTGTTCATCCTGCCCCTTCCATTTAGAGTCTCAGTCATAGGGTATGACACACAATGTATTGGGAAGGGACTTGGTGATAAAATTAGGTACGAAAGATGTGTCTTCAAAAATGATTGCATAATTAGATTTCCTTATGTGCCTGTAACACCAGCAGAGCGTCTTTGGGTGCGAACCTTGCTTACTGTAGCTTTTTGGACAACGTTTTGGGACTTTTTATTAGGGAATTCAGTGTTCTAACACTATTTCTTCTATATTTTTTCTTTGAGAGGTGAGTGCCAACACTTCTTTGGAGGTAAGTCTTGCCCTACACATCATAAAAGTATTGGAATATTTCATTTGTGCCTCTTCAGAAAGCTATAAATATTTAGACAGTTTGTTAAAATTGTGCTGCAAAATGTACCCCTCAAAAAACCCTTCTAAAATAGGTGAAGGTTGGCTCACTCACAAAGTCCATTTCGATAGTTATTTACGCCCAACCACTATCAAGATCCAAAAGTCACCCCTGCTGCAAAGCATAAAAATACACTTCATATAAAATATTTTTCCTCCTACAAAATTTGAAAGTTACCATATATCATGTTGAAAATGTTGCACTACAAGCCAAGGATAATTTGCCTACAGGGTATTTTCACCACTTGTCTTTTTTATTCTATAGATCAGCTTTTCCATGTTCTAGCCATGCACATGCGACTCTACACCATTGATTCGGAATACAATCCCTGGAGAAAGCTTACACGCATTGTGCGGGATAAAGATTTGCAGTAAGTGTGAACACAATTTTGATTTAGAAATTGTATTTCTTGCCTGGTATATTTATTAAACTTAGCTCTAAAATGATGTTGTTGAATAGTATTTTAAAATTAGTAATACTTTTGTTTTCTCCCAAACTCTATTTTCTGTTCGTATTTGTTTTTGTTTTACTATGTCTTGCTTGATTTTATGATTTTATACAGTAATGTTGGCTAATATGCCAAAGCAGTTGACAAGAAGATTCTGTAGGCATCTAGATTTGTTTAAGGAAAGTTATAAACATTACATGTGTGCTACAAATTGAACTTCTCAAATTTTAGTTTTGAAGCTGTGACTGTTCATAATAAAAAAACAAGGAACTATTTTTGGTATTCACAGAAGACAGATTCTTCTGTTTTGTGTTATTTTGCACATTGGTGAGATTTGTATTCATTTACATATTTATAGAGCACAACTAACACTAAGCTAATGTATCTGAAAGAGACACGTTAGTGATAGATTCCTTACCTTAGAATATCCCCAAGCGTCAGACTGGATCCGGAAAGTTTTTCGTCAGCAGTACCCATGCGCGTCGGTAGGTGGCGTTGTGCGGCTCCGCGTTCGTCGCTGGCGTCGTAAGCGCCGAGATGACGTCACGGAGACTTAGGCGCCACCCATGCGCGCTGACGTCAGTTCTTTCTTTTTCCGCACCAGCAAGCGCAGATCCGGTTAGAGCACGTACCTTAGTCACTTTTTGACTAGTTGTTTTTTGGGACTTTTGTCTCTATTTTTCTAAATCTTGACTCCTGGTGCCACGTAGGGATGCCTGGGTTTAAATCCTGCGGGGCCTGCCGCCGTACGATGTCGGTGGCCGACCCCCATGGCGGCTGTCTCTACTGTCTGGCGCGTGACCATGACTCCCGGTCATGTTCCGACTGTCTGGCCATGGCTCCGAAGGCTTTGCGGGAGCGGTCCCGAAAGCTGCTGGAGGCCCGACAGTTGTCTCCGCGCCGTTCCAGGTCCAGGGGTCGCTTGAGGGACCGGCCGCGGAGTCGTCATCATCGCTCCTCGGGGTCCAAGTCTTCACCCTCGGATTCGGGTAAGCGACGTCACAAAAAGAAGTCGAAGAAGCGCGTACGCTCTCCGACCTCCCCCCGTCGGTCTTCGGACGCGGACGAGGGGGCCCGGGGTCTTTCCCCTGCGGCTCCGTTGGAGCCTGTCAGTCCCGCGGCCTACCCGCCATACCCGGGTCCGTCGGCGACTCCAGCCCAGGTGCAAGAGTTTCTTGCTGCCATGGACCACCTTTTCAGGCCTAGGGCTCCTGCCGGTGCGCCTTCGGGCCCCGCGGTCCCTCATGGGGGCCCTTGGTTGCCGCCGGCACCGCCGGCGGCCCCGGCGCCCCCTGCGGCCCCCTTCCCGGTGCCGCCCTGGGTGCCGTTCGTCCCACCTCCGCCCTTGCCCGCGTTCCCATGTTGGGACCCCGATTGGGCCTCGGAGCCGGAGCGGCGTCGACCGGCGCCGTTCTCGGCGGCCTTCCCGGAGCCGGTGGAGCATTTGTTTTCCCCTGTGCCTCCCTCGCCGCTGCAGCCTGTGCCTCGGGCTGTTGTGGAAGGGGAGGACTGGGAGGGGTCAGAGGACCCTCTTGCACGGCAGTGTGAGTCCGAACAAGAGTGGGCAGAAGACTCAGAGGATGCAAGTGGCCTTGACCTCTCCTCTGAGCCTGGGTTTGTGTCTCCTCCCACTGTCATGGAGGAAGGCGCCACATACACTGTGGTGCTCCGTAGAGCAGCTGAGACTCTTGGCCTTGAATTGCCTACTGTTACCCTCCAAACTAACCTGCTTACTGAAGTGCTTCAGCCGGCGGCAAGTTCTATAGAACCTCTGCTTCCGTTTAATGAGGCCTTAACGGATGTTTTGATGGGTACCTGGTCTAGGCCAGCCACAGGGGTTCCTGTGGATAAAAAGGTGGCCAGGCGTCACCGCCCGGCACCAGGTGACCCTGCCTTTTTGACGTCTCATCCGACACCGGAGAGCCTGGTCATTCAGGCTTCCACTTCCCAAACAGCATTCCCTACCGCTCCGCCGGATAAGGAATCAAAAAAGCTGGAGCAGCTTGGCAAACGGTTGTTTTCCTCTGCCAGCCTGGGGCTGAGGTCGGTCAACACCGCATGCCTCTTGGGCCGCTATTCTCACGCTGTGTGGGACATGGTGGCGCAAACTCTGCCCCAGTGCCCGGAAGAGGTTCGGGCTGTGCTTTCCCAAGCAGTTGCAGAGGGGAAGGATGCCGCGAAGTTCGCCATTCGGTGTGGGTTGGACACCCCAGACTCTTTGGGAAGAGCCATCTCCACAACGGTGGCCTTGCGGCGACATGCCTGGCTGCGGTCCACCGGGTTTTCAGGGAATGTCCAGAGTTCCCTCATGGACATGCCGTTTGATGGTACTCGCCTAATTGGCGGTAAGGCAGACAGTGCGCTGGAGCGTTTTAAGGACTCTCGGGCTACAGCCAAGTCCTTGGGTCTCTCCACCACCCGCCCGGCCACGTCTACCTTTCGTTCCTTTCGTGGCCACGGAAGGGGCGCCCTTACACGTCCGTTCAACCAAAGGCCTGCGCAGAACCAGCCTCAGCGCGGCTGAGGGCGTAGTGGCCGCCGTGGCGGCACAGGGGGCCAGCGTGCGGGTCAGCCCACCTCCGCTCCCGCAGCATCCGCCTCAAATCCTTCCTAGTCCGCGCTTTGGGGTGCACCCCACGCCGGTGTGCGGCAGGATTCAACATCACCTCCCCCACTGGCGCTCTGTCACTTCGGACAGCTGGGTGCTGCAAATCGTCCAAAGGGGCTACTCCCTCCCCTTCGAGTCTGCCCCCCGTCCAGGCCACCTCAGTTCCCCCGCATGTCGGGGGATCACTTAGCGCTTCTCCGACAGGAAGTCATGGCCCTCTTGGCCAAGGGGGCCATCGAGCGCGTTCCTGGGCCAGAAGTAGGACATGGTTGTTATTCCCACTACTTTCTGGTCCCCAAAAAGGACAAGGGGGGCTTGCGCCCCATCTTGGACCTCCGGAACGTCAATCGCTTCCTCCGGAAGGAGAAGTTCAAGATGTTGACTCTGGCTCAGGTCTTGGCTGCCCTCGACCCTGGAGACTGGATGGTAGCGTTGGACTTGCAGGACGCATAGTTTCACGTTCCCGTCCTGCCAGCCCACCAGCGTTACCTGCGGTTCACGGTAGGCCTGGAGCATTTTCAGTTTACCGTGCTCCCTTTCGGCCTTACAAGCGCCCCTCGGGTGTTCACAAAAGTGATGGCGGTGGTCGCAGCTCATCTGCGCAGGTCAGGGGTGTCAGTCTTCCCCTACCTCGACGATTGGTTGTTGAAGGCGGGCTCGCCCCAGGCCGTCGTCACCCACCTTCAGACTACGGCCGACCTCCTGCAATTGCTGGGGTTCTCCATCAACGTGCCGAAGTCGCACCTGAGTCCCTCTCAAAAGCTCCCCTTCATCGGAGCGGTTCTGGACTCGACGCGCTTTCGGGTTTATCCTCCCAAGCAGCGAGTCCGGGATATTCAGGCTTTGTTTCCGATCTTTCAGCCTCTATCCTGGGTTTCGGTCAGGATGACCCTCCGGCTCCTGGGCCTGATGGCCTCCTGCATTCTGCTAGTGGAGTTGCGGTCTGTTGTATGCCTTTCCACCTATACCACTTCTGCCCAGAGTGCTGAAGAAGATTCGGCGCGACCGGGCCCAAGTCATCCTTGTGGCTCCGGATTGGGCACGAAGATACTCGTATCCCGAGCTACTCAACATGGCGATCGATCCCCCGATCCGACTGCCTCTTCGGGAGGATCTTCTGTCGCAGCAGCAGGGGACGGTCCTCCACCCGAACCTGTCCAGCCTCCACCTCCATGCGTGGAGATTGAGCGGCGACAGTTGACAGCTTTCGATCTTCCTCCCGAAGTCTGTGATGTCATTCTGGCAGCCAGGCGTCCCTCCACTAAAACGGTATACGCCTGCAGGTGAAACAAGTTTGTGGCATGGTGCACAGCGAAGTCTGTGGATCCCCTTTCTGCCCCTCTTTCTGAGGTCCTTCTGTTCCTACTATCCTTGGCCCAGCAGGGCTCTGCTCTGGGCACTATCAAGGGTTCTTTCGGCCATCTCCGCCTTTCTCCGGCTTCCAGATCAGCCTTCTCTCTTTAAGTCCCCGGTTGTTAACCGTTTCCTGAAAGGCATTGCACACACATCTGAAAGAGACACGTTAGTGACAGATTCCTTACCTTAGAATATCCCCAGGCGTCAGGCTGGATCCGGAAAGTTTTTTGCGTAGCAGTACCCTTGCGCGTCGGTAGGCGGCGTCGTGCGGCTCCGCGTCCGTCGCCGGCGTCGTGATCGCCGGGATGACGTCGCGGGCAGTACTTAGGCGCCGCCCCTGCGCGCTGACGTCAGTTCTTCTTTTTCCGCGCCAGTAAGCGCAGATCCGGGAAGAGCAGTGCCCTAGTCACTTTTTGACTATCTTTTTTGTGAAATTTTTCACTGTTCTCTTCAACGAGTCTTCACGACTCCTAAGGTGTCGTAGGGATGCCCGGCTTTAAGCCCTGCGAGGAATGTGGTCGTATGATGTCCATCACGGACCCCCACCTCGAGTGTCTCTTCTGTCTCGGCCGAGGCCACGACACGAAGTCGTGCCCTGACTGCCGGAAACTTCATCCGAAGGCTTTGCGAGAGCGGTCTCGAAAGCTCCTTGAAGTCCGGCAGTCGGCTCCGCGCCGCAGCAAGCCCCGGTCCCGGGAGAGGTCGAGGGGCCGGACGCGGAGTCCCCGCCGTTCGTCGGAATCCAAGTCTTCGCGCTCCTCCGGTAAGTCGAAGCACAAGAAGTCTAAGCGGCGTCATCGCTCTAAGACTTCGCCTCGCCGGTCGCGCGACTCGGCTGAGGTCCCTGTCGGCACCGTCCCCGCGGCCCCGGACGTGCCTGTCGAGTTGCCCCCGCATTACCCGTCCTTCCCGGGTTCGGGGCGACTCCGGCCGAAGTACAGAAATTCCTGTCGGCCATGGCCCGCCTCTTCGGGCCTCAAGGTCCCTCCGGTGCGCCTTCGGGCCCCGCGGGCCCAGATGGGGTTGCTCCGGCGTCGCCGTCGACTCCGGTCCCGGCGTCGCCTGTCCCACCAGCCTTCGTCCCGGCCTCGGCTCCGGCCCCGGCCTCGACCCCGGTTCCGGTGGTGCCGCAACCCCCATCGACGCCGGTTGACCTAACCACGCCTCCGCCGACGCCGATGTCCCCGGTGCCGTTTCCGACGCCGTCCGGGGCTCCGGGCGGCGTCGTTCCCCGGTTCTCCCCGGGTCCGGACATGGAGCCGGACCGGCGTCGCCCGACGCCGGTTCCGGCGCCGATGAGGCCTTGGGTCCCTTATGTCCCTCCTCCTCCATCTTTTCAACCTGAGGAGGACCAGGAGAGCTGGGAGGGGTCTGACGACCCTCTCACACAACAGTGCGAGTTTGACCCGGACTGGGTTGAGGAACTTGGGGATGCCAGTGGGCTGGATACCTCCCCCGACTCTGGCATGCTGTCTCCTCCCGTGGCAACGGAGGAGGGGGCTAATTTTGCAACGGTGTTGCGTAGAGCTGCTGGAGCCTTAAATCTCCAGTTGCCTACAGTGGCCGTCAGGACTAACCTCCTGACTGAAGTGCTTCAGCCGGCGGCCTCCTCTTCGGAGCCTGTGCTGCCGTTCAACGATGCACTCACTGACGTTCTTTTGGGTGCCTGGTCCAAACCCACCACAGGGGCTCCTGTGGATAGGAACGTGGCCCGACGCCATCGCCCGGCTCCGGGCGACCCCCTGTTTCTCTCCCAACACCCCACCCCTGAGAGCTTGGTTGTCCAAGCCTCTGCCTCCCAAACAGCCTTCCCTACCGCCCCTCCGGATAGGGAATCCAAGCGCCTGGATCACTTTGGGAAGAAGGCTTTCTCTTCCTCCAGTGCTGGCTTGCGGTCTGTTAATACCGCTTGCCTCTTGGGCCGATACACCCACTCCCTGTGGGATTCGGTGGCTGATGTTTTGCCGCAGTGTTCTGAGGAGGTCCAGACACTGCTTACCCGCGCTATTGCGGAAGGGCGTGATGCGGCTAAATATACCATCCGCTGTGGCCTTGATACCGCCGACTCGCTGGGCAGATCGCTTGCAACGACGGTGGCGCTGCGTCGCCACGCCTGGCTGAGAACCACTGGTTTTTCAGGGGATGTCCAGAATACTCTCATGGACATGCCCTTTGATGGAGTCGGTCTTTTTGGTTCGAAGGCAGACCATGCGCTGGAGCGTTTCAAGGACTCACGGGCTACTGCTAAGTCCCTGGGCCTTGCTGTTGTGCGCCCTCCGCAAACGTCTGCTTTTCGCCCCTTTCGTGGCCACGGAAGGGGCGCCCAGTCACGTCCACAGCCCGGCCAACGGCCCGCGCAGCAAGCGCCTTCGCGTGGCCGAGGACGTGGATACCGCCGTGGCGGTTCGGGCAACCAGCGTGCGGGTCAGGCCACCACCTCCAACCCGTCCGCGGCCTCCAAGCCCTCCTAGTCCCTCCTTTCAGGTGCACAGCACGCCAGTCGGGGGCAGGGTCCGCCATCACCTTCACCACTGGCGTCCCATCACCTCGGACAAGTGGGTCTTGGACATTGTCCGAAGGGGCTACTCCCTCCCCTTCGAGACCACCCCCCAGCCATGCCACCTCAATTCCACCGCATGTCAGGGGATCACTTGGTGCTTCTACAGAAGGAAGTCACGGCCCTCTTGGCCAAGAGGGCCATCGAGCATGTTCCGACCCCAGAAGTAGGGCGTGGTTGCTACTCCCACTACTTTCTGGTGCCCAAAAAGGACAAGGAGGACATGCGTCCTATCTTGGACCTCCGGAACGTCAATCGCTTCCTCCGGAAGGAGAAGTTCAAGATGCTCACCCTAGCTCAGGTCTTGACTGCCCTCGACCCCGGAGACTGGTTGGTAGCGTTGGACTTGCAGGACGCCTATTTCCACATCCTCGTCCTGCCGGCCCACCGGCGTTACCTTCGGTTCACGGTAGGCCTCGAGCATTTTCAGTTCACCGTGCTCCCCTTTGGCCTTACCAGTGCCCCTCGGGTGTTCACGAAAGTGATGGCGGTGGTCGCAGCTCATCTGCGCCGGGCAGGGGTTTCAGTCTTCCCCTACCTCGACGACTGGCTGCTGAAGGCGGGCTCGTCCCAGGCAGTTGTCTCCCACCTCCAGACTACGGCCGAACTCCTGCACTCGCTGGGGTTCTCCATCAATGTGCCAAAGTCGCATCTGATTCCTTCTCCACAGCTCCTTTTCATCGGAGCAGTTCTGGACACGACGCAGTTTCGGGCCTATCCTCCCGAACGGCGAGTCCGGGATATTCAGGCTATGATTCCGATCTTTCAGCCCTTATCCTGGGTTTCGGTACGGATGACCCTGAGGCTGCTGGGCCTCATGGCCTCCTGCATCCTGCTGGTCACTCATGCCAGATGGCATATGCGGGCTCTGCAGTGGGACCTGAAGTTCCAGTGGGCGCAGCACCAGGGCGACCTGTCCGATCACGTCCAGATCTCGGAGGGGACTGCAAAACAGTTGCAGTGGTGGCTCTCGAACCGGCAATGGGTCATGGGCAGATCCCTCTCCCTTCCCCAGCCAGAGCACACAGTTGTGACGGACGCGTCCCTTCTGGGATGGGGCGGTCACATGGGAGAGGCGGAGATCAGAGGCCTCTGGTCTCCGGCGGAGTCCCGGCTCCATATCAACCTTCTGGAGCTCCGGGCGATCCGACTTGCACTCAAGGCATTCCTTCCCTCTGTCAAAGGGAAGGTAGTGCAGGTGTTCACAGACAACACCACCGCCATGTGGTACTGCAACAAACAAGGCGGGGTGGGGTCGTGGACCCTTTGTCAGGAGGCTCTGCGCCTCTGGACATGGCTGGAACATCAGGGCATGTTCCTGGTGGTTCAACACCTGGCAGGTTCCCTGAACGCCAGGGCGGACGAACTCAGCCGCAGGTGCATGATGGATCACGAATGGCGTCTTCACTCGGAAGTGGCGCAAGGACTCTTTCTACAGTGGGGAGAGCCTTGGTTAGATCTATTCGCCACCGAAGAGAACGCGCAATGTCATCAGTTCTGCGCGTTGGAATTTCCAAGGCGGCACTCGCTCGGCGACGCTTTTCGTCACGAGTGGAGTTGCGGTCTATTGTACGCCTTTCCGCCTATACCACTTCTACCCAGAGTGTTGAAGAAGATTCGGCACGACCGGGCCCAAGTCATTCTTGTGGCTCCGGACTGGGCTCGAAGAGTTTGGTATCCCGAGCTACTCAATATGAGCGTAGATCCCCCGATCCGTCTGCCTCTTCGGGAGGATCTTCTGTCGCAGCAGCAGGGGACGGTCCTCCACCCGAACCTGTCCAGTCTACACCTGCTTGCGTGGAGATTGAGCGGCGGCAGTTGATTCCTTTCGACTTGCCTCCCGAAGTTTGTGATGTGATTCTGGCAGCCAGGCGTCCCTCCACTAAGGTGGTATACGCCTGCAGGTGGAACAAATTTGTGGCATGGTGCACAGCAAAGGCTGTGAATCCCCTTTCTGCCCCTCTTTCTGAGGTCCTTCTGTTCCTTCTCTCTTTGGCCCAACAGGGTTCTGCCCTGGGTACCATCAAGGGTTATCTTTGTGCTATCTCGGCCTTCCTCAGGCTCCCTGATCAGCCCTCCCTTTTCAAGTCCCCTGTTGTTAACAGGTTCTTAAAAGGCATTACTCACCTCTTCCCTCCTGTTCCGTTTGTGATGCCTCAGTGGGACTTGAACTTGGTTCTTACCTTTTTAATGTGCGCTCCCTTTGAGCCTCTACATAACTGTCCTCTTCGTCTTCTGACTCTGAAGACAGCCTTTCTGGTGGCCATCACCTCCGCTCGGCGGGTGAGTGAGCTCCAGGCTCTATCTTGCAAACCTCCCTTTCTGTCTGTTCATCCAGACAAGGTTGTTCTTCGGACGCGTCCGTCCTTCTTGCCAAAGGTGGTTACTGCTTTCCACATTGGGCAGACCATCACTTTGCCCACCTTCTTTCCGCCTCCGCATCCTTCCAGAGAGGAAGAGAGGCTCCACCGTCTGGACCCAAAACGTGCGCTCTCTTTCTATATTGACCGCACAAAACACTTCCGGGTGGATGACCAGCTCTTTGTTGGCTACGTGGGCGCCAAAAAGGTCGGGCGGTGCACAAGAGGACCATCTCCCGCTGGGTTACCTTGTGCATCAAGACCTGCTATTCTTTGGCTAAGAAGGAGCCTCCTGTTGGGCTGCGTGCCCATTCCACCAGGGCAACGGCTGCTACCACGGCCTTGGGCCGCGGTGTTCCGCTGCCGGTTATCTGTCAGGCAGCTACGTGGGCCTCGCTGCACACGTTTACAAAGCATTACTGCCTTGACAGTCAGGTCCGGAGGGACGGCTTCTTTGGCCGTTCTGTCCTCCAGGACTTCCTTGTCTGATCTTTGTTCGCAGACCCACCACCGGGGTTGGTATTGCTGGGGTATCTATTCTAAGGTAAGGAATCTGTCACTAACGTGTCTCTTTCAGATGCACAAGTTACTAACTTGTGTAACGATATATCTGTAAGAGACAGTAGTTAGTGACAGATTCCTTACCGCCCACCCATCCTCCCCGTTCTGCGAACTGATTTCTAGGGTTAAGGACATCCCTTTCAGGGCCCTAGTATTTTTCAGACACCTATGTCAGCTTCTTGCATGGCTCTGCGTTCCTGGCGCGGAAAGTCGTGTACAGAACTGACGTCAGCGCGCAGGGGCGGCGCCTAAGTACTGCCCGCGACGTCATCCCGGCGATCACGACGCCGACGACGGACGCGGAGCCGCACGACGCCGCCTACCGACGCGCAAGGGTACTGCTACGCAAAAAACTTTCCGGATCCAGCCTGACGCCTGGGGATATTCTAAGGTAAGGAATCTGTCACTAACTACTGTCTCTTACAGATATATCGTTACACAAGTTAGTAACTTGTGCGTTTCCTCCCGTGCCTTTCATAATGCCTCAATGGGACTTAAATCTTGTCTTGACCTATCTAATGTGCGCTCCTTTTGAGCCCCTTCATAACTGTCCTTTACGTCTTCTTACTCTCAAGACGGCTTTCCTGGTAGCTATCACCTCTGCCAGAAGAGTGAGTGAGCTCCAGGCTCTTTCTTCTAAACCTCCTTTCCTTTCTGTTCATCCGGACAAGGTGGTTTTAAGGACCCGTCCTTCTTTCTTGCCAAAGATTGTCACACCCTTCCACATCGGGCAGACCATCACTTTGCCCACCTTCTTTCCGCCTCCGTATCCTTCAAAAGAGGAAGAGAGGCTCCACCGTCTAGACCCAAAACGTGCGCTCTCGTTCTATCTGAAGCGCACACAACAGTTCCGGGTGGATGACGAGCTCTTTGTTGGCTACGTGGGCGCCAAAAAAGGTCGAGCCGTGCACAAACGGACCATCTCTCGGTGGGTCGTTTTGTGCATCAAAGCGTGTTACTCGTTGGCTACCAAGGAGCCTCCTGTGGGGCTGCGTGCCCATTCTACCAGGGCGACGGCAGCCACTACTGCCTTGGGACGTGGCGTTCCCTTGCAGGATATTTGTCAGGCAGCTACGTGGGCCTCCCTGCACACATTTACCAAGCATTACTGCCTTGACAGTCAGGTCCGGAGGGACGGCTTCTTTGGCCGTTCTGTTCTCCGTGACTTTCTGGTGTAATCTATTCGCAGACCCACCACCGGGGTTGGTATTGCTGGGGTATCTATTCTAAGGTAAGGAATCTATCACTAACGTGTCTCTTTCAGATGCACAAGTTATTACTTGTGTAACGATATATCTGTAAGAGACATTAGTTAGTGATTCCTTACCGCCCACCCATCCTCCCCTGCTTCTGCGAACTGATTCTAGGGTTAAGGTCATCCCTTTCAGGGCCCTAGTTTCATGGCACCAGTGGTCAGTTTCTTGCATGGCTCTGCGTTCCTGGCGCGGAAAGTCGTGTACAGAACTGACGTCAGCTGCGCATGGGTGGCGCCTATGTAGTCTCCGTGACGTCATCTCGGCGCTTACGACGCCAGCGACGAACGCTGGAGCCGCACGACGCCACTTAGCTGACGTCGCAGCGGTACTGCTGACGAAAGATCTTTCAGGATCCAGTCTGATGCTCAGGGATATTCTAAGGTAAGGAATCTATCACTAACTAATGTCTCTTACAGATATATCGTTACACAAGTAATAACTTGTGCATCAGGGTTCTTTACATATAACCATCTGAAAGAAACAGTTAGTTATAGATTCCTTACCTTAGAATTACCCCCAGGCGTCAGACTGGATCCGGAAAGTTTTTCGTCAGCAGTACCCCTGCGCGTCGGAAGGTGGCGTCGGTCGACTCCGCGTTCATCGTTGACGTCGTGGTCGCCGGGATGACGTCGCGGTAGCTACATAGACGTCAGTTCTTTCTTTTTCCGCCCCAGCAAGCGCAGATCCGGAGAGAGCGGTACCTCCAGTCACTTTTTGACTGACTTTTTCTTGACTTTTGTCGCCATCCTTTTTGAGTCCATCGACTCCTGGTGCACGAGGGATGCCCGGCTTCAAGGTTTGCGGTTCCTGTAGCCGACTAATGTCGGTGACGGATCCGCACCGCGTGTGCCTCTTCTGCCTGGAGCGCGACCATGACCCCAAGTCGTGCTCCGACTGCCGGACCATGAATTCGAAGTCTTTGCGGGAGCAGTCCGGAAAGCTTCTCGAGGCCCGGCAGCCGGCTCCGCGCCGCTCGAGGTCCCTGTCGCGTAGGAGGTCGAGGGACCTGTCGCGGAGCCACCATCATTCTTCTTCTAAGTCTTCGCACTCGGGGCCAGGTAAGTCGAAGCACAAGAAGAAGTCGAATAAGCATCGTCGCTCTTCGACTTCTCCCCGTCCGTCGGCCGACGCGAGGAGGGATGCAGGTGGTGCCTCTCCCGCGACTCTGCGTGCGGAGCCCGAAGGGTTGACTCCGGGTCCCCCCCCCCTTTCCGGGACCTGGAGCAACCCCTTCCCAGCTTCGTCAATATTACGAAGCGATGCAAGCCATCTTTGGGCAGCCCGACTCTGCCGGCGCGCCTTCGGGCCCCGCGGACTCGGCTGGGGGCCCTGGGCCTTCGATGCCGGCGGCCCCGGCCTCGGCACCGCAGGGTCCCCTTGGATCCAGGCCTGGATCCGGATTGGCGCCGGTCGATCTTGTTACACCTCCCCCGGCACCGATTCCACCAGCACCACGTCCCAGCCGACGTCGACCCCGGCCTCCACCTCGAGGTAGACACGGAGCCAGACCGGCGTCGACCGACGCCGGATCTGGCGCCGACGGGTACTTTTGTGCCCCTGTTCTACCCTGGCTCTTTGAGACCAGATTGGCAGCCAGAGAAGGGTGAGGACTGGGAGGGGTCTGGAGACCCTTTAACTGACCAGTTAGGTTATGAACCGGACTGGAGAGAGGTACTGGGGGAAGCCAGTGGTCTGGATACCTCACCAGACCTTGGCATGTTGTCTCCTCCTACCGTGGCTACGGAGGAGGGGAGCGCCTTACGCAGTGGTGTTGCGTAGAGCAGCCGAGGCTCTCAGCCTTGAGCTACCTATGGTGGCAGTCAGGACTAACCTGCTGACAGAGGTGCTTCAACCAGCAGCGAGCTCTTCTGAGCCCCTGCTGCTGTTTAATGAAGCCCTAACAGACATCATTTTGGGCACCTGGTCCAGGCCCAACACAGGGGCTCCTGTGGATAGGATGATTGCCCAACGCCACCGCCCGGCCCCGGGTGACCCCACTTTCCTCTCCCAACACCCCACCCCTGAGAGCTTGGTGGTCCAAGCCTCCACCTCCAAGGGCGCATTCCCTACCGCTCCACCTGATAGGGAATCCAAAAAGCTGGACCATCTTGGGAAGAAGATGTTTTCTTCCTCCAGCTTGGGACTGGGGTCGGTAAACACCGCATGTCTGTTGGGCCGTTACACCCACTCCGTGTGGGATACGGTTGCGCAAGTGCTGCCTCAGTGCCCGGAGGAGGCCTGGGCCGTACTCTCTCGGGCAGCTGCCGAAGGGAGAGACGCAGTGAAGTTTACCATCCGCTGTGGGCTGGATACCGCCGACTCACTAGGCAGGACGATTTCCACGTCGGTAGCCCTTCGACGCTACGGCTGGTTGAGGTCGACTGGTTTTTCAGGGGATGTCCAATCCACCCTTATGGACATGCCCTTTGATGGCCGTCGCCTATTCGGTGACAAAGCGGACAACACATTAGAGCACTTTAAGGACTCTCGGGCTACGGCCAGGTCCTTGGGCCTCTCCACCACCCACCCTGCGCAGTCTGCTTTTCGCCCCTTTCATGGCTACGGAAGGGGTGCCCTGCCACGTCCCGCCCAGAGCCACAGGCCAGCGCAAGCTGTTCAGCCCCTGCCCGGCCGGGGACGTGGGAACCACCGCCGTGGTTCTGGGGGCCAGCGGGCGGGCCAGTCCACCACAGCCCCCTCTGCAGCAGCCTCCACACCCTCCTAGTCAGACCTTTCAGGGCCACCAATCGCAGTGGGCGGCAGGATTCGCCATCACCTCCCCCGCTGGCGCACCATCACGTCAGACAGGTGGGTTTTGCAAATAGTCCGAAGGGGCTACTCCCTCCCCTTCGATACTACCACTCCAGCCATGCCACCTCAGTACCATTGCATGTCGGAGAATCATCTGGCCCTTCTCCAACAGGAAGTTTCGGCACTCTTGGCCAAGGGGGCCATCGAGTGAGTTCCTGCCCCGAAAGTAGGTCATGGTTGCTATTCCCACTACTTTCTGGTGCCCAAGAAGGACAAAGGCCTACGTCCTATCTTGAATCTCAGGAACGAGGAAGGAGAAGTTTAAAATGTTGACGCTAGCTCAGGTCCTGTCGGCCCTAGACCCTGGAGACTGGATGGTAGTGTTGGACTTGCAGGACGCTTATTTTCACATCCCCGCCCTGCCGGCCCACCGGCGTTACCTGCGGTTCACGGTAGCCATGAGCACTTACAGTTTACCGTGCTCCCCATTGGCCTTACCAGCGCCCCTCGGGTGTTCACGAAATGGATGGCGGTGGTCGCAGCTCATCTGCGCAGATCTGGGGTTCCAGTCTTCCCCTATCTCGACGACTGGTTGTTGAAGGCAGGCTCGCCCCAGGCTGTCGGCTCCCACCTCCATACTACGGCCGACCTCCTGCATTCGCTAGGGTTCTCCATCAACGTGCCGAAGTCACACCTGACCCCCTCTCAGAAGCTCCTCTTCATTGGAGCAGTTCTGGATCCGACGCAGTTTCGGGTCTATCCTCCCGAACAGCGAGTCCGGGCTATTCGGGCTATGATTCCGATCTTTCAGCCTCTATCCCGGGTTTCGGTCAGGATGACCCTCAGGCTACTGGGCCTGTTGGCCTCCTGCATCCTGCTAGTGGACCATGCCAGATGGCATATGCGGACTCTGCAGTGGGACCTGAAGTTCCAGTGGGCACAACATCCGGGGAACCTGTCCGATTGCTTCCAGATCTCGGAGGGCACTGCATACCAATTGCAGTGGTGGCTAACGAACCAGGTTTGGGTCGACGTCAGATCACTCTCCCTTCCCCAACCAGAGTTCACAGTGGTGACCGTTGCATCACTTCTGGGATGGGGCGGCCACATGGGGGAGGCGGAGATCAGAGGCCTTTGGTCTCCGACGGAGTCCGGGCTCTACATCAACCTTCTGGAGCTTCGGGCGATTCGTCTTGCACTCAAAGCATTCCTTCCCTCTGTCCGGGGAAGAGTAGTGCAGGTGTTCACGGAGAACACCACCGCCATGTGGTACTGCAACAAACAAGGCGGGGTGGGGTCGTGGACCCTTTGTCAGGAGGCTCTCCGCCTCTGGACATGGCTGGAACATCAGGGCATTTCCCTGGTGGTTCTACACCTGGCAGGTTCCCTGAACGCCAGGGCGGACGAACTCAGCCGCAGGTGCATGATGGATCACGAATGGCGTCTTCACTCGGAGGTTGTGCAAGGTCTCTTTCGCAAGTGGGGGGAGCCTTGGTTATATCTTTTCGCCACCGAAGAGAACGCGCAATGTCAGCAATTCTGCGCGTTGGAATTTCCAAGGCGGAACTCGCTAGGCGATGCTTTTTGTCGCGAGTGGAGTTGCGGTCTTCTATACGCCTTTCCGCCTATACCACTTCTGCCCAGAGTGCTGAAGAAGATCAAGCGCGACCGGGCCCAAGTCATTCTTGTGGCTCCGGATTGGTCACGAAGAGTCTGGTATCCCGAGCTGCTACACATGGCCATCGATCCTCCGACTGCCTCTTTGGGAGGATCTTCTGTCGTAGCAGCAGGGGACGGTCCTCCAACGAACCTGTCCAGCCTCCACCTCCTTGCATGGAGATTGAGCGGCGGCAGTTGACTTCGTTTGACCTGCCTCCCGAAGTCTGTGATGTTATCTTGGCAGCCAGGCGTCCCTCCACTAAGACTGTATACGCCTGCAGATGGAACAAATTTGTGGCATGGTGCACAGAAAAGGCTGTGGATCCCCTTCCCGTCCCTCTTTCTGAGGTTCTCTTGTTCCTCCTTTCTTTGGCCCAGCAGGGCTGTGCTCTGGGCACTCTAAAGGGCTACCTCTGGACCATTTCATCCTTCCTTACGCTTCCTGATCAGCCTTCTCTTTTCAAGTCTCTTGTTGTAAATCGTTTCCTTAAGGGCATTACTCATCTTTTTCCTCCTGTTCCCTTCGTAATGCCCCAGTGGGACTTGAACTTTGTTCTTGCATATCTTATGTGCGCTCCCTTTGAGCCGCTCCATAACTGCCCTCTCAGGCTTCTAACTTTGAAAACTGCCTTTCTGGTGGCCATCACCTCTGCTCGCAGGGAGAGTGAGCTACAAGCTCTTTCTTCCAAGCCTCCCTTTCTGGCTGTTCATCCGGACAAGGTCGTCCTCAGAACTAGACCTTCCTTTCTTCCCAAGGTGGTTACTTCTTTCCACATTGGCCAAACCATCACTTTGCCCACCTTCTTTCCGCCTCCGCATCCTTCAAAAGAGGAAGAGAGGCTCCACCGTCTGGATCCAAAACGTGCGCTTTCCTTCTATTTGGATCGCACCAATCAATTCCGGGTGGACGACTACGTGGGCGGTAAGAAAGGTCGGGCCGTGCACAAACGGACCATCTCCAGGTGGGTCGTTCTGTGCATCAAAGCTTGCTATTCTTTGGCAAAGAAGGAGCCTCCAGTGGGACTGCGCGCCCATTCCACCAGGGCGACGGCAGCTACCACTGCGTTGGGACGGGGAGTCCCCCTTAGTGACTTCTGTCAGGCAGCTTTGTGGGCATCGCTGCACACGTTCACCAAACACTACTGCCTGGACAGCCAAGTCCGGAGAGACGGCTTCTTTGGCCGTTCTGTTCTCCAGGACTTTCTGGTGTGAACTTAGTTCGCAGACCCACCTATGGGGTTGGTATTGCTGGGGTATCTATTCTAAGGTAAGGAATCTATAACTAACTGTTTCTTTCAGATGAACAAGTTACTTACCTTCTGTAACGATATATCTGTAAGAAACATAGGTTAGTTATAGACTCCTTACCGCCCCACCCCTCCTCCCCGTTCTGCGAACTGATTTCTAGGGTTAAGGACTTCCTTGTAGTTCCCTAGTTTTGTGCACCAGTGGTCAGTGTCTTGCATGGCTCTGCGCTTCTGGCGTGGAAAGTCATGTACAGAACTGACGTCAGTGCGTGAGGTTTGACGTCTATGTAGCTACCGCAACGTCATCCCGGCGACCACGACGCCAACGACGAACGCGGAGTCGACCGACGCCACCTTCCGACGCGCAGGGGTACTGCTGACGAAAAACTTTCCGGATCCAGTCTGACGCCTGGAGGTAATTCTAAGGAAAGGAATCTATAACTAACCTATGTTTCTTACAGATATATCGTTAGCGAAGGTAAGTAACTTGTTCATTAAACATGAAAAAGGGATCAGCTAAGATATGGACAGGGTAAATAACCGAAAAAATTTGTTTTTTTAATTTGTTGTCCTTTAAAGTGATATTATGAGTGATGAACTTCGAGGAAGATTATCTTTGGGTCAAGACCTATTTAAATAGGTGGGGTTGGACTTGGGAGCTGCCCCCTGAAAGCAAAAAGAGGTGTAAGCTAAGTGGCAGAGAATTCCATGCAGTTACCGCTGGCCCAGAGAATAATTGTTCCTTGCTTGAGAGGATTTATATTTGGAGACTTCCAGCAGCAGATAATCATTGTTTCTCAGACTGTTGATTCTCCTAGGATTTCTGAGAGCCTTGCTAGATAAGGTGAGCTATTTTCACTAAAAGCCTTATAAACTAGAACACAAAGTTTGAAGCGGATTCTTTCTTTTAAGGCGACCCAGTGGAGCTAAAAGAGAATAGGTCATACTGTTGTATTTTAGATAAAAGAGAATAAGTCATACTGTTGTATTTGTTTTCTTTGTGCACTAAGACTGCTTTGATTACGGCCAGGTGTGAGTGGAAAACTCCTGCAACTATGGCATTATCAAAGTCTGTTTTGGATATAAGAAATGCCTGCCCTGCAGAATTAGGTGCCATATTTTTTTTTACATGTAGATGGAAATTTGCTGCATTAGCTATTTTGTTAATGTGTGAGATGAATGAGAGGGCATGATCAATGGTGAATTCCTTCAGTTTGGCAACTAGTGCAGGAGCAGCGTTGAAGCCGTTGAGGTTTAGTAGGTTAAGCAGATACAGGCCAAACTTTTTTGCTGATAAAGAAAGAAGGACAGATTCTGTATTTTCGAATTTTAAAGGAGAATGTTTTCTTTCATCAAGTATTGGAGTGTGTCAATGTCTTTAAAGGGACCAACATAGATACAACCAGTCCAAATCCCCGGATTGCTGGCGTCAATGCGTATCCCCAGGTACGCATTACACATTTTGTGGGATTGCCCGAAACTCAAGACCTATTGGTCGCAGGTGCTCACAGATATTGATACTCATCTAGACACAGAGATTCCTAGGTTTCCCGCTTACATAATATTAGGTCTTCCTAACCCTCTCCCCTTCCCCCTTAAGTCACGACGGGGCAAACAGATTAGCCTAGCCCTAGGAGCGGCCTTACCAAACATTCTTTCTCACTGGGGTACAGGGCAGATCCCCACACATCTAGGCTGGCTACACCGAAAATGGTACATACTAGGGATGGAACGCATCACACTATCCCTGTCTAATCATTGACCAACATTTCCTAAACCTTAGGGACCATTTCTGTCCCTAATGACATCAGAGTTTCAGGAATTCACTTGCCTGAGGCCCAATCTGTCTCTATCTAAGTGCCATTATATAAGGCCATCCCTTCAAAGGGTTACCCAGCTACTATTTCTCCTTTTCTCTCTCTTTCTTTCGGTCACCGGGGGTGGGGGTTGGGGGAGTTTGAGGTTGTTATGTTATACTACATGGAGCCCTGGTTCCAACGGGCCTTGTAATGCTGACGTAAGTCTTCTCTTCCTTTTTGTCCCATTGAAAACCCAATAAAGAAATTTAACCCATAAAGGGACCAACCACAGGCATTTTAGAATATTGCTTTATTAGATGATATTTGTTTGCATTTTGAGATGCCTTGTGATCTCATTCACCTAATGCCCACTTTAATATTTGATTTTTTTAAATACAGTTGGATATCATCAGTTTGATGGTGTAGCTTTATGCCTGACCTTTCATATCTGAAAGAGACACGTTAGTGATAGATTCCTTACCTTAGAATATCCCCAGGCGTCAGGCTGGATCCGGAAAGTTTTGCGTAGCAGTACCCTTGCGCGTCGGTAGGCGGCGTCGTGCGGCTCCGCGTCCGTCGTCGGCGTCGTGATCGCCGGGATGACGTCGCGGGCAGTACTTAGACGCCGCCCCTGCGCGCTGACGTCAGTTCTTCTTTTTCCGCGCCAGCAAGCGCAGATCCGGGAAGAGCAGTGCCCTGGTCAATTTTTGACCATACTTTTTGGTGATTTTTTCACTGTTTTTTTCCATCTTTAAGGTGTCGTAGGGATGCCCGGCTTCAAGCGATGCGGCGCCTGTGCGCGGATGATGTCCGTCACCGACCCGCATTGGGAGTGTCTCTTCTGCCTCGGCCGAGGCCACGACACCGAGTCTTGTCCCGAATGCCAGGCCCTCAACCCGAAAGCTTTGCGAGAGCGGTCTCGAAAGCTCCTCGAGGCCCGGCATTCGGCTCCACGGAGGCCCCGGTCGCGTGAGAGGTCCAGGGGTCGCTCGCGGAGTGCACACCGGTCGTCGGCGTCGAAGTCTTCTTCGTCCGGTAAGTCTAAGCACAAGAAGTCCAAGAAGCATCGTCGCTCTCGGACTTCGCCTCGCCGGTCTCGCGACTCGGCTGAGGCCCCTCCCGGCACCGTCCCCGCCCCCGCGGCCCCGGACTTGCCTGTGGAGTCGCCCCCGTCCTACCCGCCCTTCCCGGGTTCGGGGGCGGATCCGGCCAAGGTACAGGAGTTCCTGTCGGCCATGGCCCGCCTCTTCGGGCCTTCAGGCCCCTCCGGTGCGCCTTCGGGCCCCGCGGGCCCTGATGGGGTTGCTCCGGCGTCGCCGGCGGCTCCGGCCCCGGCGTCGCCCGGGACTCCAGCCTCGATCCCGGCTCCGGCCGGCCCCGGCCTCGATCCCGGCTCCACAACCCCCATCGACGCCGGTCGACCTCACGACACCTCCGCCGGCGCCGATGTCTCCGGTGCCGCTTCTCGACGCCGCCCTGGGCTCCGGGCGGCGTCGTCCCCTAGTTCCTTCCGGCTCCGGACATGGACCCGGAGCGACGTCGCTCGACGCCGGCTCCGGCGCCGATGGGCCCTTGGGTCCCAAATGTCCCTCCTCCTCCTTATTTTGAACCAGAGGAGGACCAGGAGGACTGGGAGGGGTCTGATGACCCTCTGACTCGCAACTGTCAGTATGATGAGGACTGGACAGAGAGTCTAGGGGAGGCCAGTGGTCTGGATACTTCTCCTGACACTGGCATGCTGTCTCCTCCCGTGGCTACGGAGGAGGGGGCCAATTTTGGTACGGTGTTGCGTAGGGCTGCTGGGGCCTTACGTCTCCAGCTCCCTACTTTGACGGTCAAGCCTAACATCTTGACAGAGGTGCTTCAGCCGGCAGCCTCCTCTGCGGAGACTGTGCTGCCGTTTAACGACGCCCTCACAGACGTTCTTTTGGGCGCCTGGTCCAAGCCCAACACAGGGGCTCCTGTGGATCGGAACGTGTCACGACGCCATCGCCCAGCTCCGGGCGACCCCCTGTTTCTTTCTGTCCACCCCACTCCTGAGAGCTTGGTTGTCCAAGCCTCCGCTTCCCAAACCGCCTTCCCTACCGCTCCTCCGGATAGGGAATCCAAACGCCTGGATCAGTTTGGGAAGAAAGGTTTTTCTTCCTCCAGTGCTGGCTTGCGGTCCGTTAACACCGCTTGTCTTTTGGGCCGCTATACCCACTCTCTGTGGGATTCGGTGGCGGATGTTTTGCCCCAGTGCCCTGAGGAGGTCCAGGCACTGCTTTCCCCGCGCCATTGCGGAAGGAAGGGATGCGGCCAAATACACTATCCGTTGTGGCCTTGACACCGCCGACTCGCTGGGCAGGTCGATTGCAACGACGGTGGCGCTCCGCCGCCACGCCTGGCTGAGAACCACTGGTTTTTCAGGGGATGTCCAGAATACTCTCATGGACATGCCCTTTGATGGAGTCGGTCTTTTTGGGTCCAAAGCAGACCATGCGTTGGAGCGCTTTGAGGACTCACGGGCTACTGCCAAGTCCCTGGGCCTTTCTGCTACACGCCCTCCGCTGCCTTCTGCTTTTCGCCCCTATCGTGGCCACGGTAGGGGCGCCCCTTCACGTCAGCAGCCCAGCCACCGGCCCGCGCAGCAGGCGTCTTCGCGTGGCCGAGGACGTGGATTCCGCCGTGGCGGATCGGGCAACCAGCGTGCGGGTCAGGCCACCACCTCCAACCCGTCCGCGGCCTCCAAGCCCTCCTAGTCCCTCCTTTCAGGTGCACGGCACGCCAGTAGGGGGCAGGGTCCGCCATCACCTTCCCCACTGGCGCACCATCACCTCGGACAGGTGGGTCTTGGACATTGTCCGAAGGGGCTACTCCCTCCCCTTCGAGACCACCCCCCAGCCATGCCACCTCAACTCCACCGCATGTCAGGGGATCACTTGGTGCTTCTACAGAAGGAAGTCACGGCCCTCTTGACCAAGAGGGCCATCGAGCATGTTCCGACCCCAGAAGTAGGGCGTGGTTGCTACTCCCACTACTTTCTGGTGCCCAAAAGGACAAGGAGGACATGCGTCCTATCTTGGACCTCCGGAACGTCAATCGCTTCCTCCGGAAGGAGAAGTTCAAGATGCTCACCCTAGCTCAGGTCTTGACTGCCCTCGACCCTGGAGACTGGTTGGTAGCGTTGGACTTGCAGGACGCATATTTCCACATCCCCGTCCTGCCGGCCCACCGGCGTTACCTTCGGTTCACGGTAGGCCACGAGCATTTTCAGTTCACCGTGCTCCCCTTTGGCCTTACAAGTGCCCCTCGGGTGTTCACGAAAGTGATGGCGGTGGTCGCGGCTCATCTGCGCCGGGCAGGGGTTTCAGTCTTCCCCTACCTCGACGACTGGCTGCTGAAGGCGGGCTCGTCCCAGGCAGTCGTCTCCCACCTCCAGACTACGGCCGAACTCCTGCACTCGCTGGGGTTCTCCATCAATGTGCCGAAGTCGCATCTGATTCCTTCTCCACAGCTCCTTTTCATCGGAGCAGTTCTGGACACGACGCAGTTTCGGGCCTATCCTCCCGAACGGCGAGTCCGGGATATTCAGGCTATGATTCCGATCTTTCGGCCTTTATCCTGGGTTTCGGTAAGGATGACCCTGAGGCTGCTGGGCCTCATGGCCTCCTGCATCCTGCTGGTCAATCATGCCAGATGGCATATGCGGGCTCTGCAGTGGGACCTGAAGTTCCAGTGGGCGCAGCACCAGGGCAACCTGTCCGATCACGTCCAGATCTCGGAGGGGACTGCAAAACAGTTGCAGTGGTGGCTCTCGAACCGGCAATGGGTCATGGGCAGATCCCTCTCCCTTCCCCAGCCAGAGCATACAGTTGTGACGGACGCGTCCCTTCTGGGATGGGGCGGTCACTTGGGAGAGGCGGAGATCAGAGGCCTCTGGTCTCCGGCGGAGTCCCGGCTCCATATCAACCTTCTGGAGCTCCGGGCGATCCGGCTTGCACTCAAGGCATTCCTTCCCTCTGTCAAAGGGAAGGTAGTGCAGGTGTTCACAGACAACACCACCGCCATGTGGTACTGCAACAAACAGGGCGGGGTGGGGTCTTGGACCCTTTGTCAGGAGGCTCTGCGCCTCTGGACATGGCTGGAACATCAGGGCATGTTCCTGATGGTTCAACACCTGGCAGGTTCTCTGAACGCCAGGGCGGACGAACTCGTGCCGCAGGTGCATGATGGATCACGAATGGCGTCTTCACTCGGAAGTGGCGCAAGGACTCTTTCTACAGTGGGGAGAGCCTTGGTTAGATCTATTCGCCACCGAAGAGAACGCGCAATGTCATCAGTTCTGCGCGTTGGAATTTCCAAGGCGGCACTCGCTCGGCGACGCTTTTCGTCGCGAGTGGAGTTGCGGTCTGTTGTACGCCTTTCCGCCTATACCACTTCTACCCAGAGTGTTGAAGAAGATTCGGCACGACCGGGCCCAAGTCATTCTTGTGGCTCCGGACTGGGCTCGAAGAGTTTGGTATCCCGAGCTACTCAATATGAGCATAGATCCCCCGATCCGTCTGCCTCTTCGGGAGGATCTTCTGTCGCAGCAGCAGGGGCCTCTCCTCCACCCGAACCTGTCCAGTCTACACCTGCTTGCGTGGAGATTGAGCGGCGGCAGTTGATTCCTTTCGACTTGCCTCCCGAAGTTTGTGATGTGATTCTGGCAGCCAGGCGTCCCTCCACTAAGGTGGTATACGCCTGCAGGTGGAACAAATTTGTGGCATGGTGCACAGCAAAGGCTGTGGATCCCCTTTCTGCCCCTCTTTCTGAGGTCCTTCTGTTCCTTCTCTCTCTGGCCCAACAGGGTTCTGCCCTGGGTACCATCAAGGGTTATCTTTGTGCTATCTCGGCCTTCCTCAGGCTCCCTGATCAGCCCTCCCTTTTCAAGTCCCCTGTTGTTAACAGGTTCTTAAAAGGCATTACTCACCTCTTCCCTCCTGTTCCGTTTGTAATGCCTCAGTGGGACTTGAACTTGGTTCTTACCTTTTAATGTGCGCTCCCTTTGAGCCTCTGCATAACTGTCCTCTTCGTCTTCTGACTCTAAAGGCAGCCTTTCTGGTGGCCATCACCTCCGCTCGGCGGGTGAGTGAGCTCCAGGCTCTTTCTTGCAAACCTCCCTTTCTGTCTGTTCATCCAGACAAGGTTGTTCTTCGGACGCGTCCGTCCTTCTTGCCAAAGGTGGTTACTGCTTTCCACATTGGGCAGACCATCACTTTGCCCACCTTCTTTCCGCCTCCGCATCCTTCCAGAGAGGAAGAGAGGCTCCACCGTCTGGACCCAAAACGTGCGCTCTCCTTCTATATCGACCGCACAAAACACTTCCGGGTGGATGACCAGCTCTTTGTTGGCTACGTGGGCGCCAAAAAGGTCGGGCGGTGCACAAGAGGACCATCTCCCGCTGGGTTACCTTGTGCATCAAGACCTGCTATTCTTTGGCTAAGAAGGAGCCTCCTGTTGGGCTGCGTGCCCATTCCACCAGGGCAACGGCTGCTACCACGGCCTTGGGCCGCGGTGTTCCGCTGCCGGTTATCTGTCAGGCAGCTACGTGGGCCTCGCTGCACACGTTTACTAAGCATTACTGCCTTGACAGTCAGGTCCGGAGGGACGGCTTCTTTGGCCGTTCTGTCCTCCAGGACTTCCTTGTCTGATCTTTGTTCGCAGACCCACCACCGGGGTTGGTATTGCTGGGGTATCTATTCTAAGGTAAGGAATCTATCACTAACGTGTCTCTTTCAGATGCACAAGTTACTAACTTGTGTAACGATATATCTGTAAGAGACAGTAGTTAGTGATAGATTCCTACCGCCCACCCATCCTCCCCGTTCTGCGAACTGATTTCTAGGGTTAAGGACATCCCTTTCAGGGCCCTAGTATTTTTCAGACACCTGTGTCAGCTTCTTGCATGGCTCTGCGTTCCTGGCGCGGAAAGTCGTGTACAGAACTGACGTCAGCGCGCAGGGGCGGCGTCTAAGTACTGCCCGCGACGTCATCCCGGCGATCACGACGCCGACGACGGACGCGGAGCCGCACGACGCCGCCTACCGACGCGCAAGGGTACTGCTACGCAAAACTTTCCGGATCCAGCCTGACGCCTGGGGATATTCTAAGGTAAGGAATCTATCACTAACTACTGTCTCTTACAGATATATCGTTACACAAGTTAGTAACTTGTGCGTTAAACCCAGTGACTCCATGTATACAGTAAAAAGAGTTGGAGCTAGAACCGAACCCTGGAGTACCTAACAGATCAATCCAGCAGTGGTAGATATATATTCTACAGTTTTTATCTGAAGGATTAAGTCTGAAAAGGACGGTAAAAAATGTTTGAAAACAGTTCATTCATTCTGTTGAAGGCCGTATGTTGTTCCATGAAGGAACTATATCTACTATGATGAATTGTGCTAAAGGCTACAGACAAGGCAATGAAAGCCATCAAGTATGTGTCACCACTATCATACATCATAGAGAATCTTATTTTTGTCATTTCAATACTTTCAATGCTATAGTCAGCTCTAATGTGGGAATGTGGTCTAACTGCTAGGGCGGTCGACCTCGGAGCTGAGGCACGTGGTTTGAGTCTCGGCAGGAACGCTCAACAGTCTGTGATTCTGGGCATATCACTTAATCTCCCCGTGCCTAACAAAAATGAATGTGTCTGTCTATAATGTAACTGGTGCTCATTTAAAGCGCTCTGATACCTTCGGGTCTATTTCGTGCTATATAAAACTCCACAAAAAAAAAAATCCAGATTAACGGTTGACTAGCAGTCCTTAGTTAATGATGAATTAATTGAATTGGTCTGCCACTGTTCTTTCAGTGACTTTTTGTGAAAGGGAAGGTTTGATACTGGGCTAAAATTGGCTCGGATAGATAAGTCTAGGCAGGGTTTTTTGAGTATTGGAGAGTATTGGAGATGTCTGATAGAGACTTCTGTCCGCAAATTCCTTACCTTAGAATATTCCTCACGGGTCAGACTGGATCCAGAAATATCTGAGCACTACCTCTTTGCGCCCGCAGGCAGCGTCGATTTGCTCTACGTTGGCACACCGGATGTGATGTGTGCAGTGCCTATAAAGGGGCCACCCCAGCACCTTGACACCAGTTCTTTTCTTTCCACGCTATCAGCTACCTCAGCCCATTTTTGGGACTATTTTTTTGATGTTTTGTTAAACCTTTTTGGTCTTTTTGCTCCCAGTATGCGTAGAGATGCCCCATAAAAAAGGTGGGTTTTAAACCCTGTGGTTCCTGTCAAGGATAGATGTCTGTTGGAGTGTCTGAATAGTATTTTAGATACACTGAGTTTGGTTTTCCTTTTTCCTTTCTTATTATTTCTTATTGAGTTATTGTATGGCAGTTAAACAGAATGTTGTTCAGAACATGTAAATACGGAATGACCAAGACCGAAGGCAGACTTAGATACTCCAGGTAATGCTCCCCGCTGCAACAGGGAATCAATATGCATTAGTACAAACCTTGAGGGTAACTAATACTACATTGGATAAACCACGGGGAAACATGAAGTTGGAATCACTATTGTTTACTTTATATCCGTACAAATGTATACTTGAGCTTGATATGTGACAGGGGTTTGTTTCTTTTGAAACTTTGTACTATTCTGGTGGTTTTGAACTTAGATTGATTGTATCGAAGATGATATAAATGCCAATAAAACAGATATTTAAAAAAAAAAAAGGATAGATGTCTGTGACAGACCCCCACCTGGTTTTCCTCGGGTGCCTCGAACTGGACAACGACTCCAAGGCCTGTCCACACTGCCACTCCATTAATCCAAAGGCAGTTTGTGAGCATTCCCTGAAGCTCCTGGTCTCCCTGTGCCAGTCGACTCCCCGACGCTCCAGGTCCCGGTCACGGGGAAGGTCCCTGACCTGTTCACAGAGCCGTTCTCTGTGCTCATCACCATACTCAGTCATCAGCAGGTAAGTCCCACAAGAAATCTGCAAAATCTAAGAAGTCAAAGCACTCTAGTACTTCACCCTGCCAGTCCAAGTCTTCAGACGAGGTACGGGAATGACCCCACGGTTCTAGGCCCCGCTTCCACGTGTTAGCTACAGTGCCTGAGTTTGCTCGGCATCACTCAGAATTTCCCAAAGCCGGAGCTACCCCCGCCCAATTAAGTGATTTTCTGAGGCCATGCACCTCATATTTGGGTGGGCCGACCCCTCTGGAGTGCCTTTGCGCTCCACAGGTTCGGCAGGTGCCCCCACTGGATTCCATCCGGCAGGTCCGTCCTCAGCATCAGGCAGGCCCCTTGGATCCAACCTTCCCCAGAGCCAATCCATTAGCGTTGTTCCCGGCATCGCCGACGCCCCATGGCGGCGCCGACCCCATCTGTAGGAAAGTGCCTCTTTTGGACATGGTTAGTCCCCGATTTTTGCCTGGAAAATTATGTAATTTATACTGGAAATGCACAGGGTTCCCTGCCAACCAGGTCTGCTGTGCCAGAAGCTCTTTCCCTAAACTGTACTTTTTGTTTCCCAATTGGCACATCTTCAGTACCCCTTGTAAGTCCCTTGTAAATGGTACCCATGGTACCTAGGGCATTAGCACTGAATTGTGCCACCCAGGGTGCCCCTCACCAAGGCCATGCACCCTGCCATTGCTGAATGCGTGCCTTGGTGCAGTCAAAACCGAAGAGTCGACATGGCACACATCCATGTGTGCCATGCCCACAGTCACTGCATGGTATATCGTTGACACCCCTCTGGCAGGCCTTGTAGCCCTAAGGCAGGGCGCACTATATCTCCTGTGAGGACATATCTGCATGAGCAGGTATGCCCCTGCAATATCCATGTCGATTCTTGGATATTGTAAGTTAACAGAGAAGCCATAGAGAGTACATGGGCTGGACACTCGTCATTACGAGTTCCCCAGCTACATGATGACTTCACTGTACTATGGGATGTTTAAGTACAAAACACCTCGTCTTAATAAACCTGCACTGATTATATCCCACTGACCCAAGAAGATGAATGAAGAAAAGCTGTTGGACCGAGAACTGCAGACCCTCGTGGTGGACTTTGGGCGCAAACTCCTGACTGCCGCCATAGAACTCGACAGTCGCCATCCTCCGGCTCATCTCATCACTGTGTGGCGTCCGCAAACCTCAGAGGGTCATCAGCACTTCGCAAATCCCCAAAGAACTCTCTTGAGATAGAGGCACTATTTCCCTGCAGCCGCAGGCACCAAAAACAGCAAAGTCCGGTCCAGCGTCATCCAGCTCCTCAGCTTGACCGATGTCTCTGAGTACCAGCGAGAGGTACACCTGCTCTGGAGGGTCAGCTCCGCCTCTGCACAAAGTCTTGAGGCCTCAGGACCCACTGGAGTTGAAAGGCACGAATACCTGGGTTGCCGGACCCCCTGCTTTAAAAACCAACAAAGCCGAGTCCAGGCGGACTCCAACTCTTCCGCGAGCCAGCACCCGACGAGGGACTTCAGGACTCCTGAGACCCTCCTCAGCAGTGGCCCAATAGCTCCAGAATCGTCGCTCCAAGGTGCCTAACCCTGCCCGTGAGGTGCTCCTTTGCGCACCGTTGCCCAGCAGCACATCTTCAGGGAATCATCAATCCAGCTGTGCTCCCACGGCCCCAGAGCCCTTGCGACCCCTACTGTCCCTTGAGAGCCCTTGTGCTTGCCTGTAAGTCCCCCTTTGCTTTGCTTTTGCAGGTGGCCCTTTGTCTTTGTAGTGTGCCAGCTAAAGAAACCCCATTTGCCTTGTTTTCAGAGAAATCCAGGAAGCTCCCGAGAACGTGGCCTTTGCATTTTGGACCTTGGCCCTGAACCTTCTGATTCCCAAAAGGGTAACCACAACAGTAACTGTATTGCATTGCTTCTTCCAATTGCCTTTTTCCTCCCATAGGAAATGTCTTGTGCATAATTGCGCACAACTGTAGATATTGCATTTACTGTGATTTCCTCAAATTGCGAAAAGTATTTTACCTTGTACCCAAAGTTCTTGGTCTAAATATTTATATAAGCAGTATTATTTTTCTAATTTGGTCTCTACTTTGTTCATTGAGTGTGTGTAATCATTTATTGCTTTGGTTTGTCCAACAAATGCTTAGCACTACCCTCTGATAAGCCTTACTGCTCGCCCACACTATCAGAAAATAGAGCCTTGGTTTAATCTACTTTTGCCTCTGTGAACCAATGAGGGTCTCTTCGCCCTTTCTGCACAGTGTACCACATTGAGGTGCACTTTATAGAGAGGTGGGTTTCGGGGGGGCGTGGCTAACCAGCCAACGTGGAGGACGCAGCTCCGTAGAGCTCCGTCCTAGCGACCTCGATTATCCGAAAGTTGTAACCCAGAGCCTCCGCATTATAAATGCAAAAACGGAGCGGAACAGAAACTTGAACCCTCAGTGCACACATCGGTGCAAATGGAGCTAAGAAAAACAGCAGAGAAGCGGTGAAACGAGACACAAGGCCTGAAGCGCGCAGTGAATCTCCGGAGCAGCCGCGAGGAAAGCTCCGGTCCCCAGTGAGGAAACGCCCAGTAAGCGCCGGCGCCCGCCAGACGGCATCCCAAGACAGCAAGGGGAAGCAACACCGGAGCCGCAACGACTCAACCCCAGAGCAAGCGGGGGGAAAAGTGACTCCCTCCCAGTCGATCCCGGCCAAGCCGCGCCTGACCCTGGAGAGAGGACGGATCGGCTCGCCCAGTACCGAGGAAGTGCCTGTAAGAAAGCGGGTGAGGCATCCCAAGGCCAAGGTAGGCCGCGAAAGCCTGGCGGCTGACGGGGCCTCACCACCATCGTGCTTATAGCGGCGACCACGCCGTCCGCTGAGAGACTCCGCCAGTGCAGACGGACAGCACCCGATAAACAGGAGAAGGAGCTCCCCCAACGGTAAAGCCTGAGGCCTGGGAGACGCGTGGGAGGAGCAGGATCCGCTGGGCCACACTGTGAGACAGCAAACACAGGGGCCAGGATACTCTTAGCGCCCCCCCAATTACTTGTGCTCAGGGCACGAAGCAAGCGCCACACAATAGAGCGACAATCATAGCAGAGTGAGACCGGGAACCCCCATATAAAGCCATAAACGCTGACCAGCACAGGCCCATAACGGCGTAACAGGCCATCACGAAGACACCTGAGTGAAAAGAACAGGGGCAACTGTTAGCAGTGTGAAAGCCCAAGGCAAACAGCTTTAGAAGCAGCACACGTCACAGCTGCATCGATTAATTAGTGACACACTAGGCTGCACCGATAACCCCCACAGTGGTGGCCACAACCCAGATTCATTAGACGAAGCCACGCTGGAGGCCAGGAGGCAATAAACGCTGCAAATATACGACATAAGTAGGTGCCTAATAGCACCAGGACTACATTGTACAGGCCAAGACGTAAGGCAACGCATGGATTAATAAGAGAAGGAGGCCCCTCGTCCTATAGCCCGGAGCTGTCCAAGATCCAAAGCAACAAAGGACCTCAACGCAGAGGCCTCTGACCGGCAACAGATGTCCGACCAACCCCCAGGCCACAATAAGAAATGTCACTACAACACCCGGGGCGAAACCCAAAGGGAAATCAAGGGCTAATCTGTAGTCATTGCCCTTAGACGTAGGGTCAACGACGTGCTCTTCAAGGGCTAGACCCCAATACAGCAACTGGATGACTCCGGATAAGATCTCCCCCAACTACAGAGATAAACAGCGGTGCTCATAAGCCCGTAAACCAGAAGACAGAAACTTAGAAAGCAACATCACGGTGCGACAATCAGTGGACACCAGATTGGGAACAGCGAAGGGAGAGGAAGAACAATACAAACGATCAGCCCGGTGCAAGCTACACGCAGCGGGAAGTCATCTCCTGGCAAAACCCAAATGCCCAAAGCGCAGAAGTTGGCCACGGGTCGTCTAAGAAACACCACACAGCAGCCCGCTGCGCAATAAGGGGGACAGCACACGGGAGAGGAGGAAATAGGCGAGGCCCCAAATCTAACACTTTAATCCAAACTTGATTATGTTTTGGCGGCAGTGGAAAAAATAGGAGCAGCCCTAGACCACACGCACAACTCTCGAATCAAAAATAGACAAAGTCGTGTCAGACTTCACCCTGCTCAGAGCAGACCACTGTAAACTTTCAGATAAAGTACAAATACATGAGCAGACCCTATCTGAAAGAGACACGTTAGTGACCGATTCCTTACCTTAGAATATCCCCAGGCGTCAGGCTGGATCCGGAAAGTTTTTTGCGTAGCAGTACCCTTGCGCGTCGGTAGGCGGCGTCGTGCGGCTCCGCGTCCGTCGTCGACGTCGTGATCGCCGGGATGACGTCGCGGGCAGTACTTAGGCGCCGCCCCTGCGCGCTGACATCAGTTCTTCTTTTTCCGCGCCAGCAAGCGCAGATCCGGGAAGAGCAGTGCCCTGGTCATTTTTTGACCATACTTTTTGGTGAATTTTTTCACTGTTTTTTCATCTCTCAAGGTGTCGTAGGGATGCCCGGTTTCAAACGTTGCGGCGCCTGTGCGCGGATGATGTCCGTCACCGACCCGCATTGGGAGTGTCTCTTCTGCCTCGGCCGAGGCCACGACACGGAGTCTTGTACCGACTGCCAGGCCCTTAACCCGAAAGCTTTGCGAGAGCGGTCTCGAAAGCTCCTCGAGGCCCGGCACTCGGCTCCGCGGAAGCCCCGGTCGCGTGAGAGGTCCAGGGGTCGATCGCGGAGTCCACACCGGTCGTCGGCGTCGAAGTCTTCTTCGTCCGGTAAGTCGAAACACAAAAAGTCCAAAAAGCATCATCGCTCTAGGACTTCGCCTCGCCGGTCTCGCGACTCGGCTGAGGCCCCTCCCGGCACCGTCCCCCGCGGCCCCGGACATGCCTGTGGAGTCGCCCCGCCATACCCGCCCTTCCCGGGTTCGGGGGCGGATCCGGCCAAAGTGCAGGAATTCCTGTCGGCCATGGCCCGCCTCTTCGGGCCTTCAGGCCCCTCCGGTGCGCCTTCGGGCCCCGCGGGCCCTGATGGGGTTGCTCCGGCGTCGCCGACGGCTCCGGCCCCGGCGTTGCCCGTGCCTCCAGCCTCGATTCCGGCTCCGGCCTCGATCCCGGCTCCACAACCCCCATCGACGCCGGTCGACCTAACGACACCTCCACCGGCGCCGATGTCTCCGGTGCCGTTCTCGACGCGGCCCTGGGCTCCGGGCGGCGTCGTCCCCCAGTTCCTTCCGGCTCCGGACATGGCTCCGGACCGACGTCGCTCGATGCCGGCTCCGGCGCCGATGGGACCTTGGGTCCCAACTGTCCCTCCTCCTCCTTATTTTAAACCAGAGGAGGACCAGTTGGACTGGGAGGGGTCTGATGACCCTCTGACACGACACTGTCAGTACGATGAGGACTGGACAGAGAGTCTAGGGGAGGCCAGTGGTCTGGATACTTCCCCTGACATTGGCATGCTGTCTCCTCCCGTGGCTACGGAGGAGGGAGCCAATTTTGGTACGGTGTTGCGTAGGGCAGCTGGGGCCTTACGTCTCCAACTCCCTACTTTGACGGTCAAGCCTAACATCTTGACAGAGGTGCTTCAGCCGGCAGCCTCCTCTGCGGAGACTGTGCTGCCGTTTAACGACGCCCTCACTGACGTTCTCTTGGGCGCCTGGTCCAAGCCCAACACAGGGGCTCCTGTGGATCGGAACGTGTCACGACGCCATCGCCCAGCTCCGGGCGACCCCTGTTTCTCTCTGTCCACCCCACTCCTGAGAGCTTGGTTGTCCATGCCTCCGCTTCCCAAACCGCCTTCCCTACCGCCCCTCCGGATAGGGAATCCAAACGCCTGGATCAGTTTGGGAAGAAAGGGTTTTCTTCCTCCAGTGCTGGCTTGCGGTCCGTTAACACCGCTTGTCTTTTGGGCCGATATACCCACTCCCTGTGGGATTCGGTGGCGGATGTTTTGCCCCAGTGTCCTGAGGAGGTCCAGACACTGCTTTCCCGCGCCATTGCGGAAGGAAGGGATGCGGCTAAATTCACTATACGTTGTGGCCTTGACACCGCCGACTCGCTGGGCAGGTCTATTGCAACGATGGTGGCGCTCCGACGCCACGCCTGGCTGAGAACCACTGGTTTTTCAGGGGATGTCCAGAATACTCTCATGGACATGCCCTTTGATGGAGTCGGTCTTTTTGGGTCCAAAGCAGACCATGCGTTGGAGCGCTTTAAGGACTCACGGGCTACTGCCAAGTCCCTGGGCCTTTCTGCTACACGCCCTCCGCTGACTTCTGCTTTTCGCCCCTATCGTGGCCACGGTAGGGGCGCCCTTCACGTCAGCAGCCCAGCCACCGGCCCGCGCAGCAGGCGTCTTCGCGTGGCCGAGGACGTGGATTCCGCCGTGGCGGATCGGGCAACCAGCGTGCGGGTCAGGCCACCACCTCCAACCCGTCCGCGGCCTCCAAGCCCTCCTAGTCCCTCCTTTCAGGTGCACGGCACGCCAGTAGGGGGCAGGGTCCGCCATCACCTTCCCCACTGGCGCACCATCACCTCGGACAGGTGGGTCTTGGACATTGTCCGAAGGGGCTACTCCCTCCCCTTCGAGACCACCCCCCAGCCATGCCACCTCAATTCCACCGCATGTCAGGGGATCACTTGGTGCTTCTACAGAAGGAAGTCACGGCCCTCTTGACCAAGAGGGCCATCGAGCATGTTCCGACCCCAGAAGTAGGGCGTGGTTGCTACTCCCACTACTTTCTGGTGCCCAAAAAGGACAAGGAGGACATGCGTCCTATCTTGGACCTCCGGAACGTCAATCGCTTCCTCCGGAAGGAGAAGTTCAAGATGCTCACCCTAGCTCAGGTCTTGACTGCCCTCGACCCTGGAGACTGGTTGGTAGCGTTGGACTTGCAGGACGCATATTTCCACATCCCCGTCCTGCCGGCCCACCGGCGTTACCTTCGGTTCACGGTAGGCCCGAGCATTTTCAGTTCACCGTGCTCCCCTTTGGCCTTACCAGTGCTCCTCGGGTGTTCACGAAAGTGATGGCGGTGGTCGCAGCTCATCTGCGCCGGGCAGGGGTTTCAGTCTTCCCCTACCTCGACGACTGGCTGCTGAAGGCGGGCTCGTCCCAGGCAGTCGTCTCCCACCTCCAGACTACGGCCGAACTCCTGCACTCGCTGGGGTTCTCCATCAATGTGCCGAAGTCGCATCTGATTCCTTCTCCACAGCTCCTTTTCATCGGAGCGGTTCTGGACACGACGCAGTTTCGGGCCTATCCTCCCGAACGGCGAGTCCGGGATATTCAGGCTATGATTCCGATCTTTCAGCCTTTATCCTGGGTTTCGGTACGGATGACCCTGAGGCTGCTGGGCCTCATGGCCTCCTGCATCCTGCTGGTCAATCATGCCAGATGGCATATGCGGGCTCTGCAGTGGGACCTGAAGTTCCAGTGGGCGCAGCACCAGGGCAACCTGTCCGATCACGTCCAGATCTCGGAGGGGACTGCAAGACAGTTGCAGTGGAGGCTCTCGAACCGGCAATGGGTCATGGGCAGATCCCTCTCCCTTCCCCAGCCAGAGCACACAGTTGTGACGGACGCGTCCCTTCTGGGATGGGGCGGTCACATGGGAGAGGCGGAGATCAGAGGCCTCTGGTCTCCGGCGGAGTCCCGGCTCCATATCAACCTTCTGGAGCTCCGGGCGATCCGACTTGCACTCAAGGCATTCCTTCCCTCTGTCAAAGGGAAGGTAGTGCAGGTGTTCACAGACAACACCACCGCCATGTGGTACTGCAACAAACAGGGCGGGGTGGGGTCTTGGACCCTTTGTCAGGAGGCTCTGCGCCTCTGGACATGGCTGGAACATCAGGGCATGTTCCTGATGGTTCAACACCTGGCAGGTTCCCTGAACGCCAGGGCGGACGAACTCAGCCGCAGGTGCATGATGGATCACGAATGGCGTCTTCACTCGGAAGTGGTGCAAGGACTCTTTCTACAATGGGGAGAGCCTTGGTTAGATCTATTCGCCACCGAAGAGAACGCGCAATGTCATCAGTTCTGCGCGTTGGAATTTCCAAGGCGGCACTCGCTCGGCGACGCTTTTCGTCACGAGTGGAGTTGCGGTCTATTGTACGCCTTTCCGCCTATACCAGTTCTACCCAGAGTGTTGAAGAAGATTCGGCACGACCGGGCCCAAGTCATTCTTGTGGCTCCGGACTGGGCTCGAAGAGTTTGGTATCCCGAGCTACTCAATATGAGCGTAGATCCCCCGATCCGTCTGCCTCTTCGGGAGGATCTTCTGTCGCAGCAGCAGGGGACGGTCCTCCACCCGAACCTGTCCAGTCTACACCTGCTTGCGTGGAGATTGAGCGGCAGCAGTTGATTCCTTTCGACTTGCCTCCCGAAGTTTGTGATGTGATTCTGGCAGCCAGGCGTCCCTCCACTAAGGTGGTATACGCCTGCAGGTGGAACAAATTTGTGGCATGGTGCACAGCAAAGGCTGTGAATCCCCTCTCTGCCCCTCTTTCTGAGGTCCTTCTGTTCCTTCTTTCTCTGGCCCAACAGGGTTCTGCCCTGGGTACCATCAAGGGTTATCTTTGTGCTATCTCGGCCTTCCTCAGGCTTCCTGATCAGCCCTCCCTTTTCAAGTCCCCTGTTGTTAACAGGTTCTTAAAAGGCATTACTCACCTCTTCCCTCCTGTTCCGTTTGTGATGCCTCAGTGGGACTTGAACTTGGTTCTTACCTTTTTAATGTGCGCTCCCTTTGAGCCTCTACATAACTGTCCTCTTCGTCTTCTGACTCTGAAGACAGCCTTTCTGGTGGCCATCACCTCCGCTCGGCGGGTGAGTGAGCTCCAGGCTCTATCTTGCAAACCTCCCTTTCTGTCTGTTCATCCGGACAAGGTTGTTCTTCGGACGCGTCCGTCCTTCTTGCCAAAGGTGGTTACTGCTTTCCATATTGGGCAGACCATCACTTTGCCCACCTTCTTTCCGCCTCCGCATCCTTCCAGAGAGGAAGAGAGGCTCCACCGTCTGGACCCAAAACGTGCGCTCTCCTTCTATATTGACCGCACAAAACACTTCCAGGTGGATGACCAGCTCTTGGTTGGCTACGTGGGCGCCAAAAAAGGTCGGGCGGTGCACAAGAGGACCATCTCCCGCTGGGTTACCTTGTGCATCAAGACCTGCTATTCTTTGGCTAAGAAGGAGCCTCCTGTTGGGCTGCGGGCCCATTCCACCAGGGCAACGGCTGCTACCACGGCTTTGGGCCGCGGTGTTCCGCTGCCGGTTATTTGTCAGGCAGCTACGTGGGCCTCGCTGCACACGTTTACAAAGCATTACTCCCTTGACAGTCAGGTCCGGAGGGACGGCTTCTTTGGCCGTTCTGTCCTCCAGGACTTCCTTGTCTGATCTTTGTTCGCAGACCCACCACCGGGGTTGGTATTGCTGGGGTATCTATTCTAAGGTAAGGAATCTGTCACTAACGTGTCTCTTTCAGATGCACAAGTTACTAACTTGTGTAACGATATATCTGTAAGAGACAGTAGTTAGTGACAGATTCCTTACCGCCCCACCCATCCTCCCCGTTCTGCGAACTGATTTCTAGGGTTAAGGACATCCCTTTCAGGGCCCTAGTATTTTTCAGACACCTATGTCAGCTTCTTGCATGGCTCTGCGTTCCTGGCGCGGAAAGTCGTGTACAGAACTGACGTCAGCGCGCAGGGGCGGCGTCTAAGTACTTCCCGCGACGTCATCCCGGCGATCACGACGCCTACGACGGACGCGGAGCCGCACGACGCCGCATACCGACGCGCAAGGGTACTGCTACGCAAAAAACTTTCTGGATCCAGCCTGACGCCTGGGGATATTCTAAGGTAAGGAATCTGTCACTAACTACTGTCTCTTACAGATATATCGTTACACAAGTTAGTAACTTGTGCATCAGAACTGAAACCCACCACCGATAGCCATGCAGCAGCACTACAAGACATCATAGATCGCGTCAATGTACTAGAAGATCGACTAGAAGACGCAGAAGGCCGCTCGCGCCGTAACAACATATGCGTGGTTGGCCTTCCCGAAGGAGAGGAAGGACGAGATCCGATCAGATACATAAAAAACTGGATTCGGGAACTCCTCCCAGAGGACTCTCTATCACCGTAACTTTTAGTGGAAAGGGCGCACGAGGATCCAAACCGCGTCCATTACTATTTAAACTGCTAAATTGCAGAGACATAGTGCTCAGAGAAACCAGAAAACTCACAGAAGTTAAAATACGAAATCAACAAGTCATGCTGTTCCCGGACTACACGCTGCAAGTACAACGACACCGAGGATCGTTCACAGAAGTCAAGCGGCAACTACGGGCACTGGATATCTGTTACTCCTTGATGTTTCCAGCCAGACTATGTGTTACCACAAAAGGTCAAGCAAGATTCTTTGACACACCATCAGAAGTATGGGACTGGCTGGAAGAGACATGCCAATTCACAGGACCTAGACCGACTGTAGAGCCACAACCACTGCACCAAAACAAGAGGAATCACTGATGTGGCAGGGGAGGGATGTTTAAGCAGACAAGAACACTAGCAGGCATGCCAGACAAGGAGCAAAAACTGGTGGAACGCCAGGAGGCCCTTCAAGTAGCCGCAACCATCCGAACTGCCTCACAACCCTCTGAATTGGACATTAATTCAGCCCATTCCCGGAGCTCCAATGGTTCTTCACCAACACGATCAGAAGACCGGGACTCTATCCAGCTACCTGATATCACACTGCAGACATCGGAGAACATAATATAGACAATAGACAACTGCACAGTATAATGTATCCTTTTAAAGCTGGTGCACACATTGTAAACAAACAAACATCAAAATATAACCATGAAGAGGTGTACACAAACGCCCTTCGCCCCGAACCGAGGCTAGAAAAAGCAATTCATCCCCACGCTCTACTCACTAGGATAGTTACATTCCTAGCGCAAAATTAACGAAGGGCAGAGACTCTGCAATTATCTTCACTTAAGAACGAGGTACACCCCAACATACACAAACACAGCACCCCTACCCCAATCTAAGTCATTCCCAACATGACAGTTGCCACTGTTTGGCCCCACAGTTTGGACGAGTACCGACTATGATCACGCCCTTATAAAGCTATGCAATTCCCAGTTGCACCCCCAATCCCTGATATGATCATCCTGTTACTGGAAACACAGCTAGTCACCCTGGTCACTTATAATCTGCAAAACATCCCCCATACATGGAAGCACAGAATACACACATGGCACAGACCAATATCTTCACCTGGAATGTGAGGGGCATGCACACGCCCAGCCGTAGATATTCAATATATGTATCTCCAACGCAGGCACACCAATATTGCACTATTACAAGAAAGGCATCTCACCCAGAAAGAAGCAGATCGCCTACGTAAGCGCTGGCGGGTACAAGTATGCTGCACAAATTACTCCTCCCAAGCCAGAGGTGCGATGATATGGGGTCAAGGCAGGCGTCCCACACAAAGCAGAAGAAGTGATCATAGACCCAGAGGGGAGGTACGTATTTGTTAAAGGTACACTGAATGGTCAAGCCCTACTAATAGGCTCAATATATGCCCCGAACATGGACCAAAACTCATTTCTCAGGAAGCTTACCAGAATACTAGCCAACTGGAGCGGACTCCCCTGGCTTATAGGAGGTGACTTCAATTCAGTACTAAATGTGGAGCTGGATAGGTCATATCACACACTGTAACAACATCCAACGCACAGGCCCTCACGGAATGGCTACCTAACTGGTCGCTACTAGACGCATGGAGGGTACTTAATCCGCCAGCACGAGTCTATTCCTTCTACTCCTCAGTGCATGACCTCCATGTCCGGCTAGATCGAATAGTAATATCACCCCCTCTTATCCCACTCATTAAACATACGGACTACCTAGGACACACGCACTCAGACCACAACCCGTAGCTTTTGCAACTCACAAGGGACACTGGCCCTCCCCCTGCCCCCACGTGGCACCTACAACCAGTAGCATTAGAGAACCATGCATTTCGTGCATCCCTGGGACATCCATATTAGAATACTTTGAGATAAATACACATGCATCGGAAGACCCCCTCACAGAATGGGACTCCTTTAAGGTGACCCTGAGAGGCCACTGCTTAGGAGCCACCTGGAACATTCGGAAATAATTAAACGACACTCAGTCGAATAGAAAAGCAGCTGTTGGGGAAAGAAACAAAACAGTCAGCGGGTAACCAAAATACAAGGAAGCTAGATACATTACGAGCCGAACACGTAGAACTGCTGGAACGGCTCCGCTGCCATAACTACGCAGCACATTCAGCGCGCACACATGCCACAGCTGACCGCGCAGGTAAAATGCTGGCATGGCTCCTGCTTCAGGAGCAGACAAATTACTCCATACGATCTGAGAAAGGGCAGCTGGTATATACACAGCACGAAATACACAGCGCAATGACAAGGCATTACGCTAAGCTGTACCAATCCAAGAGACCACGAGACGAAAGGTCGCTCTTAACGTTCCTGGACTCTGTGCGCTTACCCGTAATAACGGTAGAGCAAAGACAACAACTGAACGCACAAATAACCCCTGAAGAAATTAGAAGCTCAATCATGGCCCTCTCAAATGGGAAGACACCTGGCCCAGATGGATTCCCAACCGAATTCTATAAAGCATACGCCACAACATTAGTTCCCCACCTGCACACATTATATACAGAAGCAATCAACGCGCAGAGGCTCCCCCATCTATGAGGGAAGCGAGACTGGTATCCCTACCCAAACCAGATAAAGACCCCACAGATATGGGATCTTACAAACCACAAGCCCTCCTAAACGTAGACTACAAAATCTTGGCGAGGCTACTGGCTGACAGGCTCACACAAATAATACCTTCATTAGTACACACAGACCAGAACGGATTCGTACCCTCTAGGAGCACCTCATTAAACTTAAGGCGTTTCTTCAGATTAGCTACTTACTCGCATAACAGCTGGCCACATGCAGGATGCCTGATTTTAGATCTAGAGAAGGCCTTTGATTCGTTGAAGTGGGGGTTTCTCTTTGCAGTATTGGAAAAATACAAGCTAGTGGACGATTTCCTTAACATGGTTCGACTACTCTGACGCGCCAACGGTACGGGTAAAGACAGGCCCCTATATGTCGAAACCGGTGAGGGTGTGCAGAGGAACCAGACAGGGATGCCCCCTCTCCCCGCTGCTCTTTGCCTTAGCCATTGAGCCACTAGCAGAAGTGCTCAGATCTGAAATATATGTGGGCATCAACCTGGGAGATGGCACACATGTCATATCATTATATGCTGACAATCTCTTGCTATATGCAAGAGACATTTACCAAATACCCTAACAACCGGCACACATACTAGACAGATTTGCTATCATATCAGGACTTAAGGTGAATGCCTCCAAATCTGGTCTGTACTCCTCCAGCGAATGCGACATAGATCCGGGCTACACACTAAATGGAGAACAAGTTGTGTGCCACCACATTTTGTTATCTCGGCATACGCATATATCGCAGCCAGACAGATCTGTTAGACGGAAACCTAGGCAAAGCTATACCAGCAGTTAGGTCCCAAATGACCTTTTGGAAAATCCTGCCACTGTCAGTAACGGGAAGGGTAGCACTGACAAAATGGTAATCCTCCCCCGGTTCTTATGCTATTTTACGAACCTCCCACTATATTTCCCCCCCATATTACTTCCTTCCCTTAAAGAGCTTGATCAAAGATTTCATATGGGGAAACTCAAGACATTGTGTAGCAATTAGAAAACTGTACTTGCCATTAGACCAAGGAGGACTAGCAGTTCCAAACCTGGAGCAATACTACCTGGCTGCCCAACTGCAGTGGGTGGCCAGGTGGTTGGCAGACAGATACAGAGAAGATACAGCGACCACACTCCCACCCGAGCAACTCCCAGACCTGATGAAGCTCTTCCATAACTGTGCTAAAATTAAACCCCCAGACTCACTACTGTTGCGTGTGGCGCATAAATGCTTCCGCAGAGCGCTATACGTAACCCGTGCATTCACTCCATATGCCCCTCCCGCTAGAAGGAACTCCCAGGGGTACTACAGATACCTCGGCGGCAGAATTACAGCAATGGCGAGACGCAGTAATCCAAGACATAGGAGACTTATACTGCGACGGGTTACTAAGACCGTACACTTCACTTGTGGAAGAAGGGGAACTGCCCCCTGGACAATGCCTATTGCATCACTCTCTCATGGCAGCACTCGCCGCCAATTGGGGTGATTTATCCACAGAGCCAGCCACACACCTCACAGTGCAATATATACACGTCATGGGTCAAGGAGGACACTTAATCAGATGGTTTGTGGCCTCACTAAGACATCACACAGCCGCCGACCTGTTGCCACTTAGCCAACACTGGGAGACTAAGATGGGCCGACAGCTTTCAAATTCAGAATGGTCTTCGATATTGCAGAGCCCCATACACGTCCCTAGAAACACGCTTTTACGCCAGATTCAATTCTTCATCATACACAGAGCATATCTCACACCGGCAAAGATTAACCAGTATTTCAAACGCCAAGATGCAAAATGCCCCAGATGCTCACTCATAGATGTAGACTTACTACACATGCTCTGGGAATGACTCACTCTGACAGAATACTGGAATGTAATAGCAGAAGATCTAGCACACTGCACGAACAGGGACCTCTCTCCAGAATGACATGCATATATATTGCATCTATATCGTAGAAACCGCAACAATAAAGTAACTTCCCGATTCCTTGATCAGGGGATGGTGGTAGCAAAGAGGCTGATCACTAGGAAGTGGAAAGCCCCACATCCCCCACACAAAATAATGTGGAGACGCTCCATGATCGCCTGGGCAAAAGCAGAGAGTGTAGCACTTCACAGGGAAAACACACTGGGCCTTCGCAGGATACCCATCGCTAGCAGCTGGGATGAGATCCTATCAGCTCTGTCCCACATCCACAACAACGACGAACCACATCACCCCTAACAACAGCACTGACTTAATAAGTAGAGATATATTACCAGAATAAGTCAAAAGGCTGAATAAGATATAGTGCAGATTGAGCAAGCTACAACAATGGGTAGACCCCCTCACAGTTCAACTAACACCATGACAAAGTCATTGACCACACACATATTTTGTTCATAAAACACAGGAACCAGGGTGTCCAAGCGATACCTTCACACCCCAGAACAAACTCCAGTATGTAATATTTGTTACCGTTATATTATGACCCCTCCTCATGGCTTACCCCGTTTGCATTCATAATTGTAGACAGAAAATAGAAGTAAAGCACAAGTTACACTCACCTTAGAGGAGAGCAGCTTTAAAAGTTAAAAGAAACAAAAAAGAACTGCATAACAGTCAAAAATATATGTAATGAAACGATAAACACCGTAAATACTTACTGTATGGCGAACGGAAAATATATCTGTACTTCATGATCATAAAGTTGTAGATTTAACCAGCTGATTTATGTACAAAGCAACTCTAACAAGCACCAGTTGGATGTATATGTGAAGCTACTGTAGAACTTGCCACAATGTGAAAATCAATAAAAACAGATTAAAAAAAAAGAGAGGTGGGTTTCCTACACCATCTTTATACCCAACTGATACAGAGCTGGACCTTCGTCGCCCAACGTCGACTCCTGCTGTAACTCCACCTTCCAAGTCAGAGCCAGGACCTACTTCTTTTGATACTCCCTCTAGGGAGTACAATTGGGAGGGATCTGAAGATCCTTGTGGCTACTCCAACCCATAGGAAGAGCCCAAAGATAACTGTGATGAGGAACTGGCTGATGCCAGTGGTTTCAACACCTCCCCGGTCACTGGTTAGTCTCTCCTCCTATGGTGACTACAGAGGAGGGGGCTTCATTTGCCATGGTGGAGAGGAGGGCGGCTTAGGTCCTGGACCTTAAGCTGCCCAGGTGGCAGTCAAACGAAAGTCTTGACAGAGTTACTTCGGCTGTAGTCGCCCCCACAGAACCTCTCCTCCCCTTCAACGAAGCCCTCACAGATTTCCTGCTTGGGCAAGAGCCAAGATCTGCAAATAGGCTCCTGTAAACAGGACAATTGTCTGCAGCCACCGCCCCACTTCTGGGGACCCAGCTTTCCCCACCCAGCACCCTACCCAAGAGAACCTGGTAGTCATCGACAACAGAAAGGCTCCCTGACAGAGGGAAGCATTGATTAGTAGGCACCAGCAGTTTCTAAATTAAGGAAGGTTGTCTTTATTGATTTTACCCAGTATGGGAATTTTAAAGTAGATAGTAAGCCTGGATTTTATGGCAATGTTTTCTAAAACATTTGTAGAGAAGAGATAGAACTTTCGTTTTGCTGAGTACCTAGGAGTTCGAGTCAAACTGTTCTCTCAAATTTTTAATGAGGTGATTTACGAGGTGATCTCATAGGTCTTGAAGGAAGTTGATTCTGGCTCTGTTGGAGATGTCATGTTTTGTACGTGATGGACCAATGCTTTAACAGTATTTGTAAATAAGACTATATGACCTTCAATGTATAAGAATTTTGCTTTTCAATTGTGGATTGGTATTTGTTTGAGCTTTTTTCATCTTACAACTGATTGAGAAGACTTGGCTTTCTGCCATTGTCCCTCGGTTTTTCTTAAGCATTTTTGGATAGCTTCAACTTGCTCATAAACTATAGTTATTTGGATTGTGTGTTTATTTTTTTGAGATGAGGGGGAAGTAGCTGGTTCGGTTGTGGTGAGGTGTCTAGCTATTCCTTAGTCATTATAACATTGTCTGCAGCATGATCAATCTAATTAATATTAGGGAAGATGTGTTCTTCAATAAAGGAAACAGTGATCTTTTTTGTGTCAAGGGCTAGCCTTTTCTAAATGAGGGAGGGGTGTTTGTAAATGTTAAGAACAGTGTTGATTGAGATATTAAAGGAGACTGGAAAATGGTCTGACCATTGAATGGAAATGTGTGGTGTATATGAATCACTGAAAATCATGCCCACAGTTTTCCCTTTGTCAAATGTGGGAATAGTGCTCTGCTGTTGAAGTTTAGAAATTAGCATCTGATAGAGACATCTACCCGCAGATTACTTACCTTAGAATATTCCCCAGTAGGCAGACTGGATCCAGACGTTTATGAGGAGTACGTCTGCACGCTGGTAGGTGGTGGTGTTCAGCTCCCATTCGGCATTGTCCATGCTAGAAATTGTCAGATGTACCTATATAGGCGCCACCCCGGCAAGCTGACGTTAGTTCTTTCTATTCCATGCCAGCTAGCGCTGATCCGTGAAGAGCTACCCACAGTCGTTTTTTGACAGGCTTGTTTCTTGACTGGCTTGTTTCTCGACTTTTGTCAAACCATTTTTTGACAGATTTTGTCTCCTGGTGAACAGGATGTTCCCAAAGAATCTAGCTGATTTCAAACCATGGTGCCAGACCCACACTTAGTTTGTCTAAGGTGCTTGGAGAGAGGGACCATGAATCCAAGACTTGTGAGGACTGCAGTGCCATGCACCTGAAGGCCCTATGGGAGAGGTCCCTCAAGCCCCTAGCCGCCCAACCTCAGGCAACCCTATGATGCTCAAGATCCCAGTCGCGCGGAAGGTCTTGGGACCGCTCGCAGAGCTGCACTTGCATTCTGTGTGGCCAAGAACATGGTACTCACAGACCTTTTGGGTCGGGCAGCCAGAGGCCGGGACAGTGCACCACCTCCCTGTAGCCACAGCCTCCAAACTCCTTTAGTTAGCCTTCTTACCATCCTGGGCACCCAGTGGGAGGCAGGATACGCCATCACCTGTCTCACTGAAGGTCAATAACAGACCTCTGGATTCTTCAGATTGTCCGAAGGGGCTACTCCTTCCCCTTCATGACCTCCGCTCCTCTCATGCCACCCACTGATGACAAGCTGACAAAGGAGCATCTCACCTTGCTCCACCAGAAAGTGACGGCTCTCTTGGCCAAGGGAGACATAGAGAGGGTGACGACACGAGAAGTAGGTCATGGTTGTTATTCCCATTACTTTCTCGTTCTCAAGAAGGACAGAGGCCTTCGTCCTATCCTAGACCAGCGCCCTCTCAGTTTCTTTCTCACGCTCACGCTTGCTCGAGTCCTGTCTGCCCTGGACCTGGGAGAGTGGGTGGTGGCATTGGACTAGCTGGACACATACTTCCACAATTCCGTCCTGTGTGCCCACGTGCATTACCTGCGGTTCACGGTGGGCCACGAGCACTTTCAGTTCACCATGCTTCCTTTTGGCCTTACCAGTGCCTCTCAGGTGTTCACCGAGGTGATAGCATTGGTTGTAGCTTATCTGCGGAGATCAGGGGTGCCAGTCTTCCCCTATCTCAATGACTGGCTGTTGAAGGCAGGCTTGCCCTAGGCTGTTGTCCCCCACCTCCAGACTACGGAGGATATCCTTCATTCGCTGGGGTTCACTATCAACGTGCTTAAGTCACACCTGACTCCCTCTTGGATGTTCCCTTTCATCAGAGGTGTTCTAGACACAGTGTAGTTTCAGGCCTATCCTCCCGAACGGCGAGTTCAGGATATTCAGGCTATGATACCAATGTTTCAGCCTCTATCCTGAATTTTGGTGAGACTGATTCTGAGGCTGCTGGACTCATGGCATCTTGCATCCTGCTTGTGACACATGCCCGCTGGCATATGAGGACTTTACAGTGGGACCTAAACAAGGCTGCTTTAGTTTGCACTTAGCAGTGCATGCCCATGAAATGGGAGGCAGGATCCAACACTTTCTTCCAGGATGACAGTCCATTACATCTGACCAATCGGTCCTCCAGATAGTCCAGCAGGGCTATTACTCTCCATTCCTTTCCAACCCATCACAGCTTCCTCCATATTAGAGCGACTCTCAGGAGAGCACCTTTCCATCTAGCTGCAAAAGGTGCCGGCTCTACTTTCCAAAGGAGCCATCAACAGCGTCTGAAACAGGAACGGACTGTTACTCCCGCTATTTCCTCGTGCCATAGATGGATGAAGTTCTCCATCCTATTGTGGATCTTCGTCTCTAAATGCCTTCCTCTGGAGGAGAAATTCAAAATTGAAAATACTCATAATGTTCTATCTGCACTGGATCTAGGTGACTGGATGGTGGGCGTTACCTGTGTTTCAAAATGAGCCAGGAGCATTTTCAATTTGCCTTACTCCCTTTTGTCCTCACTAGTGCCCTTGGAGTGTTTATGAAAGTGGTGGTCGCTGCCCATCTTTAGATTTTTGGGATACCAGTTTTCCCCTACTTCATTGACTGACTGTTGAACGCGGGCTCACCACAATCAATCAGGAACCACTGCTAGATGATGCCAAACCTCTTGACATTGTTGGCGTTCTTGATCCATGTGCCAAAATCGCACCTGACTTCTTTGCACATACTTCTTTTCATAGGAGCTTTATTAGGCTCTGTAGGACCCTTCAGTCAGGCTCAGCTAAGAATCCCGCAGTTCCCTCTTTTAGAAGGACAACCTGGGGTTGGAAAAGGTTTTTCAGGACCACCACCCTACTCAGGAATAGCCTACCTCAAAACAGTTCCCTCACTATCAATGTCCAGCAATAGGAGGTTTGCTATCCTTATTGAGTATCACTGCCCACTACGAGGACTCCAGAATTTGTACCTTCTTGTCTTTTGTAGCACCAAGACACTCCCGGGCAGGAGTATGCGCTTAATAAATCCTTTTTTATTAATCCATTCATAATGCAGTGCAAGGGCTTACCTCCAACAAAACAAGTCCAGGAGATTCTGGCTACAATCCAAATGTTTCACCCTTAGTCTTGGGTCTCAGTGAGAGCTGTTTTGAGGCTTCTGAGCTGTTAGCCTTCTGCATCCTGCTTGTCAACCATGCCAGATGGCATATGTGGTCTCTGCAGTGGAATCTGAAGTGTTAGAGGGCCCAGCACCAATTAAACCTGTTGGATTGTATCCATGTTTCGGACTAGGCTGCACAGGATCTACAGTGGTAGCTGCTCTACAGCAATTTGGCCAGTGGCTGACCCCTCTCCCTGCCCCACCCAGAACTGACAGTGGTGAAAGATGCATTGCTGCTAGGTTGGTGAGATCATCTGGGTGAGGTGGAGATCAGAGGACTCTGGTCTCCGGCGGCAGCGCAGCTCAATATCAATCTGTGGGAGTTGTGCGCCATTCATCTGGTGCTGGGGAGTTTCCTGCCATTCATCCCATAGAGGTTGGTGCAGGTTCTCATGGAGAACACCACCATGTTGTATTGCAACAAGCAGGGAGCATTGGGGTCCTGGCCTCTGTGCCAAGAGCTGCTGCGCCTCTGGAGTTGGCTGGACCATTAGGGCATTTCCCAGATTGTGCACCACCTAGTGGAATCTTTAAATGCCCGAGCAGACAAACTCAACCCATGGTGCGTGCCGGTTAACAAACGGTTTTCCCAGAGGTGTCACATGGCATCTTCCAACAGTGGGGAGAATCCTGGATGGATTTTTTTGCCACAGTGAGAACTCAGTGTCAAAACATTTGTGCCTTGGAGTTCCCAGGATAGCTCTTTTAGAGATGCATTCCGCCTAAAGTGGGGCACAGGATTCCTGTACACCTTTCCCTCTCCTATCCCGAGTTCTGAAGAAGATCAGGACGACTGGGCCCAAGTCATCCTAGTGGCTCCGGATTGACCCAGGAGTGTGTGGTACTCAGAACGTCTGTATGAACATCTGTCCTCTGATCAGGCTGTCACTTCTGGAGGATCTTCTATTACAGCAGCAGGGAAGGATTCTGCATCTGAGTCTGTACAATCCACAACTCCATGCATGGAGGTTGAGTGGCTGATCTACCACCTGAGGTTGTGACTGGCAGTCTTTCTACCAAGTGTCTCCCTACAAAGTTCATTTACTCTGACAAATTTGTGGCCTGGTGTGGAGTCTGCAACACAGATCCCTTACAAGCTAAACTGTCAAATCTTTTATTGTTTTTTTGTCTTTGGTCCAGTAAGGTCTTCAAGTGGGTACTATTGAAAGGTATTTGTTGCCCTTTTTCCTTTTGCCGGACCAACCGTCCTTGTTTACATCATCTATTGTTTTGTGGTTTATTAAAGCTTTGATACAGATGTTCCCTCCGAAACTGTTTGTAATATCACAGTGGGACCTTACCTTTGTCCTGACGTTTCTCATGTGCACTCACTTCGAACCGATGCACAGCTGCTTGTTGCTCCTTCTCACTCTCAAGACTGTCATTACAGTCACTTAAGCTTGTCGCATCAGTGAACACCAGGCACCATTAGTGCAAGGTTGTTTAACGGAACCACACATGCCTTTACAACGTGTCCTTAACAATGCATATAGCTTTACATCGCATGTCTTTACCACGCAAACGTTTACAACGCTTATGCCTTTACCACCCATGTCAAAATATATATATACACACACATATATATATAAATGTATGTCCGTGTGTATATATTTATATATATATATTACCTTATCAACCCCAATCCCTAAACGTTACCCACCTAAACCCTAAAAATACCCTTGCCACCCAACTACGCCTACCCATCCTAAACCCTAAAAATACCCTTGTCACCCAAATAACTTTACCCACCCTAAACATACCCTTGCCACCCAAAAACCCCTACCCACCCTAAACCCTAAAAATACCCGTGCCACCCAAATACCCCTACCCACCCTAAAAGTACCCTTGCCACCCAAATACGCTTACCCACCCTAAACCCTAAAAATACCCTTGCCACCCAAATACCCTTACTCACCTTAAAAATACCCTTGCCACCCCAGTACACCTACCCACCATAAACTCTAAAAATACTCTTGCCTCCCGAATACCCTTACCCACCGTAAAATTACCCTTGCCACCCAAATACCCATCCTAAACCCTAAAAATACCCTTGCCACTCAAATACCCTTACCCACCCTAAAAATACCCTTGCCAACCAAATACCCCTACCCACCATAAAACCTAAAAATGCCCTTTACACCCAAATACCCACACCTGCCCTAAACCCTAAGAATACCCTAGCCACCCAATACCCTCACCCACCCCAAAACCCCCCTTGTCCTAATATTAATAGACTGCCCCCTTTTTTGCACTCTCCGTGATAGAAAAATAAAGAATTATTTCCATGATTGTGGTGCCACTTTATTCCTGCTTTGGAGGAAAGGAGTTGTGGGGAGAAAAAAAAAAATATATATATATATATTTTTTTTTCTCACATAAAAAACACAGGTTACAGGAATGTTATAGCTAGGCTGACATTTCACGTGTACAAAACCTGTGAAATTCAGCCATTATAGTTAGCTGAGCTAACTATAACTCGCGCCCCCGCAATGCACTGCTGATGACGTCACATTTTACATCACTCATGACATGGTCAGTGACATCACTGATGATATCACTCACTGATGACATCATCCAGTGATTATGTTCCTAAAAAGTTTAAGAAGGAGGTATATATATATATAGCCTGCAGCACGGAGAAAGACCTTAAGCAACAGCAAACTGAGGCAAAGATACGTTTCATTGAAAGAGGATATAAACCTGTACTGTTAGAAAGAGCCCTTAAGAAGGCCAACAGCACAGACATGATACAGACACGTAATTCCAGCATAATGAGCAATAAAGAGGTTACCCCTGACAGTATTGATGTTTTAGATACTTCAGAGGAGAGTAAGGCAACTATGAGAGTGGTAACTTCATATAGCAGACAAGCCAAGAGGATAATGGCAATTAGTAACCATCAATGGCCTATTGTCCTCACAGATCCCACTCTCAAACTGATATTACCTGCTAAACCGACTATTACCTTTCGCAGGGCGTACTCTATGCGTAATGAGCTGGTGCGCACTAGCCCAGAGACGTGCAAGGCTGGCAGTTGGCTGGTACAGAGGAGAGGGTTTTTCAAATGTAATACATGCAGGGCATGCAAATTTGGGACTAACGTTACGTCCTAGAAAACTGCTTTTTCAAACGAGGTTATAGAGTTGTCTAGGCATTTTACATGCAGAACTGACCATGCGGTTTATGTTTTACAATGTAGCTGCAAGTTGCGCTACATAGGAAGCACGAAACTACAAGTTAATGTCCGCATTTTGCAACATTTACAGGCTATTGTCAACTCAGACCCAACGTACCCAGTCGCGAGACATTTCAGAGCTGTGCATGATAATAATCTTAGCTGTTTGCAATATTTTGTTATTGATTCGGTTCAGGTACATCCTAGAGGAGGTAACCGTGAAAATCTGCTACATAGATTGGAGTCGAAATACATTATGCTATTCGATACAAAGGTTCCATTAGGTCTGAACATGGGAGAAGATCTGTACAATTATCTATAGCACTCCACCTACTGTAACTGGTTTCAGAAGTACCCTCAGTTATTGGTTACAACATTTTCTCCATGACTGTCACTATCTGTATCTCAACAATTTTTGTGATACATTTTGGCTCTATTCATCAAACAGGTGCAATAGTAGATGCTTTTTCATCTAGGTACAGATATGATATTTTAACTTTTCGTCGAGCTAACTAGCATAATTATTTACATTCGTTTAAACACTAATGGTTTTAAGGATATCAGATTTTTTTCACTGTTTTTCACTGCACATTTGTTTAGGGTGAGTGTACAATAATCATTAACTGAGGACAATAAGAATGGGATACAATTACTGAGGGTTTTTTATGCCGTTTTAATAACCGTTTTATTACAACGTATTTTGCATTTAATATTTATGGGAAGGTAACAATACTGGCCTTTATACATATTCATTGCTAAGTGTAAGAATTGTTAGCGTATTTGCACATAAGAATTGACCTAGTCATCCGTGTAGGCAATGTAATGACTACAAGGGACTCTACAGACCAATATTTGGTGTTATATGGAGTGTATGGTCAATTATATAGTGATCTGCTATTTTTCACAGGAGACCCAGGTGTAGAGTCAGAGTGAGGGCTGTATTTTAGTAGCCATTAAACAAACTTTCACTAGGCTGTTTAATTCTCAGTGATTATGGCAACAACTTGCCCGAAGGTATAGCACTAGCACACTTTTTTATGTTGTATTGGTAAACACAGTATTTTAGTACTGTATCTGAAAGAGACACGTTAGTGACAGATTCCTTACCTTAGAATATCCCCAGGTGTCAGGCTGGATCCGGGAAAGTTTTTGCGTAGCAGTACCCTTGCGCGTCGGTAGGCGGCGTCGTGCGGCTCCGCGTCCGTCGTCGGCGTCGTGATCGCCGGGATGACGTCGCGGGCAGTACTTAGGCGCCGCCCCTGCGCGCTGACGTCAGTTCTTCTTTTTCTGCGCCAGTAAGCGCAGATCCGGGAAGAGCAGTGCCCTAGTCACTTTTTGACTATCTTTTTTGTGAAATTTTTCACTGTTTTCTTCAACGAGTCTTCACGACTCCTAAGGTGTCGTAGGGATGCCCGGCTTTAAGCCCTGCGAGGAATGTGGTCGTATGATGTCCATCACGGACCCCCACCTCGAGTGTCTCTTCTGTCTCGGCCGAGACCACGACACGAAGTCGTGCCCTGACTGCCGGAAACTTCATCCGAAGGCTTTGCGAGAGCGGTCTCGAAAGCTCCTTGAAGTCCGGCAGTCGGCTCCGCGCCGCACCAAGCCCCGGTCCCGGGAGAGGTCGAGGGGCCGGACGCGGAGTCCCCGCCGTTCGTCGGAATCCAAGTCTTCGCGCTCCTCCGGTAAGTCGAAGCACAAGAAGTCTAGCGGCGTCATCGCTCTAAGACTTCGCCTCGCCGGTCGCGCGACTTGGCTGAGGTCCCTGTCGGCACCGTCCCCGCGGCCCCGGACGTGCCTGTCGAGTTGCCCCCGCATTACCCGTCCTACCCGGGTTCGGGGGCGACTCCGGCCGAAATACAGAAATTCCTGTCGGCCATGGCCCGCCTCTTCGGGCCTCAAGGTCCCTCCGGTGCGCCTTCGGGCCCCGCGGGCCCTGATGGGGTTGCTCCGGCGTCGCCGTTGACTCCGGTCCCGGCGTCGCATGTCCCACCAGCCTTCGTCCCGGCCTCGGCTCCGGCCCCGGACTCGACCCCGGTTCCGGTGGTGCCGCAACCCCCATCGACGCCGGTTGACCTAACCACGCCTCCGCCGACGCCGATGTCCCCGGTGCCGTTTCCGACGCCGTCCGGGGCTCCGGGCGGCGTCGTTCCCCGGTTCTCCCGGGTCCGGACATGGAGCCGGACCGGCGTCGCCCGGACGCCGGTTCCGGCGCCGATGAGACCTTGGGTCCCTTATGTCCCTCCTCCTCCATATTTTCAACCTGAGGAGGACCAGGAGAGCTGGGAGGGGTCTGACGACCCTCTCACACAACAGTGCGAGTTTGACCCGGACTGGGTTGAGGAACTTGGGGATGCCAGTGGGCTGGATACCTCCCCCGACTCTGGCATGCTGTCTCCTCCCGTGGCAACGGAGGAGGGGCTAATTTTGCAACGGTGTTGCGTAGAGCTGCTGGAGTCTTAAATCTCCAGTTGCCTACAGTGGCCGTCAGGACTAACCTCCTGACTGAAGTGCTTCAGCCGGCGGCCTCCTCTTCGGAGCCTGTGCTGCCGTTCAACGATGCACTCACTGACGTTCTTTTGGGTGCCTGGTCCAAACCCACCACAGGGGCTCCTGTGGATAGGAACGTGGCCCGACGCCATCGCCCGGCTCCGGGCGACCCCCTGTTTCTCTCCCAACACCCCACCCCTGAGAGCTTAGTTGTCCAAGCCTCTGCCTCCCAAACAGCCTTCCCTACCGCCCCTCCGGATAGGGAATCCAAGCGCCTGGATCACTTTGGGAAGAAGGCTTTCTCTTCCTCCAGTGCTGGCTTGCGGTCTGTTAATACCGCTTGCCTCTTGGGCCGATACACCCACTCCCTGTGGGATTCGGTGGCTGATGTTTTGCCGCAGTGTTCTGAGGAGGTCCAGACACTGCTTACCCGCGCTATTGCGGAAGGGCGTGATGCGGCTAAATATACCATCCGCTGTGGCCTTGATACCGCCGACTCGCTGGGCAGATCGCTTGCAACGACGGTGGCGCTGCGTCGCCACGCCTGGCTGAGAACCACTGGTTTTTCAGGGGATGTCCAGAATACTCTCATGGACATGCCCTTTGATGGAGTCGGTCTTTTTGGTTCGAAGGCAGACCATGCGCTGGAGCGTTTCAAGGACTCACGGGCTACTGCTAAGTCCCTGGGCCTTGCTGTTGTGCGCCCTCCGCAAACGTCTGCTTTTCGCCCCTTTCGTGGCCACGGAAGGGGCGCCCAGTCACGTCCACAGCCCGGCCAACGGCCCGCGCAGCAAGCGCCTTCGCGAGGACGTGGATACCGCCGTGGCGGTTCGGGCAACCAGCGTGCGGGTCAGGCCACCACCTCCAACCCGTCCGCGGCCTCCAAGCCCTCCTAGTCCCTCCTTTCAGGTGCACAGCACGCCAGTCGGGGGCAGGGTCCGCCATCACCTTCACCACTGGCGTCCCATCACCTCGGACAAGTGGGTCTTGGACATTGTCCGAAGGGGCTACTCCCTCCCCTTCGAGACCACCCCCCCAGCCATGCCACCTCAATTCCACCGCATGTCAGGGGATCACTTGGTGCTTCTACAGAAGGAAGTCACGGCCCTCTTGGCCAAGAGGGCCATCGAGCATGTTCCGACCCCAGAAGTAGGGCGTGGTTGCTACTCCCACTACTTTCTGGTGCCCAAAAAGGACAAGGAGGACATGCGTCCTATCTTGGACCTCCGGAACGTCAATCGCTTCCTCCGGAAGGAGAAGTTCAAGATGCTCACCCTAGCTCAGGTCTTGACTGCCCTCGACCCCGGAGACTGGTTGGTAGCGTTGGACTTGCAGGACGCCTATTTCCACATCCCCGTCCTGCCGGCCCACCGGCGTTACCTTCGGTTCACGGTAGGCCTCGAGCATTTTCAGTTCACCGTGCTCCCCTTTGGCCTTACAAGTGCCCCTCGGGTGTTCACGAAAGTGATGGCGGTGGTCGCAGCTCATCTGCGCCGGGCAGGGGTTTCAGTCTTCCCCTACCTCGACGACTGGCTGTTGAAGGCGGGCTCGTCCCAGGCAGTCGTCTCCCACCTCCAGACTACGGCCGGACTCCTGCACTCGCTGGGGTTCTCCATCAATGTGCCGAAGTCGCATCTGATTCCTTCTCCACAGCTCCTTTTCATCGGAGCAGTTCTGGACACGACGCAGTTTCGGGCCTATCCTCCCGAACGGCGAGTCCGGGATATTCAGGCTATGATTCCGATCTTTCAGCCTTTATCCTGGGTTTCGGTACGGATGACCCTGAGGCTGCTGGGCCTCATGGCCTCCTGCATCCTGCTGGTCACTCATGCCACATGGCATATGCGGGCTCTGCAGTGGGACCTGAAGTTCCAGTGGGCGCAGCACCAGGGCAACCTGTCCGATCACGTCCAGATTTCGGAGGGGACTGCAAGACAGTTGCAGTGGTGGCTCTCGAACCGGCAATGGGTCATGGGCAGATCCCTCTCCCTTCCCCAGCCAGAGCACACTGTTGTGACGGACGCGTCCCTTCTGGGATGGGGCGGTCACATGGGAGAAGGCGGAGATCAGAGGCCTCTGGTCTCCGGCGGAGTCCCGGCTCCATATCAACCTTCTGGAGCTCCGGGCGATCCGACTTGCACTCAAGGCATTCCTTCCCTCTGTCAAAGGGAAGGTGGTGCAGGTGTTCACCGACGACACCACCGCCATGTGGTACTGCAACAAACAGGGCGGGGTGGGGTCGTGGACCCTTTGTCAGGAGGCTCTGCGCCTCTGGACATGGCTGGAACATCAGGGCATGTTCCTGATGGTTCAACACCTGGCAGGTTCCCTGAACGCCAGGGCGGACGAACTCAGCCGCAGGTGCATGATGGATCACGAATGGCGTCTTCACTCGGAAGTGGCGCAAGGACTCTTTCTACAGTGGGGAGAGCCTTGGTTAGATCTATTCGCCACCGAAGAGAACGCGCAATGTCATCAGTTTTGCGCGTTGGAATTTCCAAGGCGGCACTCGCTCGGCGACGCTTTTCGTCACGAGTGGAGTTGCGGTCTATTGTACGCCTTTCCGCCTATACCACTTCTACCCAGAGTGTTGAAGAAAATTCGGCACGACCGGGCCCAAGTCATTCTTGTGGCTCCGGACTGGGCTCGAAGAGTTTGGTATCCCGAGCTACTCAATATGAGCGTAGATCCCCCGATCCGTCTGCCTCTTCGGGAGGATCTTCTGTCGCAGCAGCAGGGGACGGTCCTCCACCCGAACCTGTCCAGTCTACACCTGCTTGCGTGGAGATTGAGCGGCGGCAGTTGATTCCTTTCCACTTGCCTCCCGAAGTTTGTGATGTAATTCTGGCAGCAAGGCGTCCCTCCACTAAGGTGGTATACGCCTGCAGGTGGAACAAATTTGTGGCATGGTGCACAGCAAAGGCTGTGAATCCCCTTTCTGCCCCTCTGTCTGAGGTCCTTCTGTTCCTTCTCTCTCTGGCCCATCAGGGTTCTGCCCTGGGTACCATCAAGTGTTATCTTTGTGCTATCTCGGCCTTCCTCAGGCTCCCTGATCAGCCCTCCTTTTCAAGTCCCCTGTTGTTAACAGGTTCTTAAAAGGCATTACTCACCTCTTTCCTCCTGTTCCGTTTGTGATGCCTCAGTGGGACTTGAACTTGGTTCTTACCTTTTTAATGTGCGCTCCCTTTGAGCCTCTACATAACTGTCCTCTTCGTCTTCTGACTCTAAAGACAGCCTTTCTGGTGGCCATCACCTCCGCTCGGCGGGTGAGTGAGCTCCAGGCTCTATCTTGCAAACCTCCCTTTCTGTCTGTTCATCCAGACAAGGTTGTTCTTCGGACGCGTCCGCCCTTCTTGCCAAAGGTGGTTACTGCTTTCCATATTGGGCAGACCATCACTTTGCCCACCTTCTTTCCGCCTCCGCATCCTTCCAGAGAGGAAGAGAGGCTCCACCGTCTGGACCCAAAACGTGCGCTCTCCTTCTATATTGACCGCACAAAACACTTCCGGGTGGATGACCAGCTCTTTGTTGGCTACGTGGGCGCCAAAAAGGTCGGGCGGTGCACAAGAGGACCATCTCCCGCTGGGTTACCTTGTGCATCAAGACCTGCTATTCTTTGGCGAAGAAGGAGCCTCCTGTTGGGCTGCGTGCCCATTCCACGAGGGCAACGGCTGCTACCACGGCCTTGGGCCGCGGTGTTCCGCTGCCGGTTATTTGTCAGGCAGCTACGTGGGCCTCGCTGCACACGTTTACAAAGCATTACTGCCTTGACAGTCAGGTCCGGAGGGACGGCTTCTTTGGCCGTTCTGTCCTCCAGGACTTCCTTGTCTGATCTTTGTTCGCAGACCCACCACCGGGGTTGGTATTGCTGGGGTATCTATTCTAAGGTAAGGAATCTGTCACTAACGTGTCTCTTTCAGATGCACAAGTTACTAACTTGTGTAACGATATATCTGTAAGAGACAGTAGTTAGTGACAGATTCCTACCGCCCCACCCATCCTCCCCGTTCTGCGAACTGATTTCTAGGGTTAAGGACATCCCTTTCAGGGCCCTAGTATTTTTCAGACACCTATGTCAGCTTCTTGCATGGCTCTGCGTTCCTGGCGCGGAAAGTCGTGTACAGAACTGACGTCAGCGCGCAGGGGCGGCGCCTAAGTACTGCCCGCGACGTCATCCCGGCGATCACGACGCCGACGACGGACGCGGAGCCACACGACGCCGCCTACCGACGCGCAAGGGTACTGCTACGCAAAAAACTTTCCGGATCCAGCCTGACGCCTGGGGATATTCTAAGGTAAGGAATCTGTCACTAACTACTGTCTCTTACAGATATATCGTTACACAAGTTAGTAACTTGTGCATTAGGCAGATTAATGTATTCTGCACACTATATAATTTCAACAAGAACACCATCCGCATCTCGACTAACTCCGACGAGACCTTCTCCGCCGCCGAACACCTACACTTCCAGATACACACTGACCCCAAGACCACCCTCCGAGGCACCCTCATCTACAGACCCCCGGGACCACGCACACTATTCAGCGAAGACATCGCAGACTTCATCAGCCCGCACGCCATGCCCTCCGCCGACTACATCCTCCTAGGGGACCTCAACTTCCACCTGGAGAACAGCAACGACAGAAACACCACCGCCCTGCTGGACAACCTCGCCAACCTCGGACTCAAGCAACTGGTGAACACGCCCACCCACTACGCCGGCCACACGCTTGACCGCCGTCTTCTCGTCCAGCAAGCACATCTCCTTCAGCCACGCCACCGGACTCCACTGGACCGACCACAGCTGCGTCCACTTCAGCTTCAGAAAGACTGCAACCCACCACCACCCGCAACAGGCTCCCGCCGGAGCTGGAGCAAGATCACCGCCCGAGCAGCTCACCGCCTCCTCAGCCAGAACACACCCACCAACACAACGGACCCAAACGAAGCAGCCAGCAACCTCGCCAAGTGGCTGACCGCCTGCGCCGACGACCTCGCACCACTAAAAAACCCTCCCAGCAGACCCGGAAGCAAGAAAACCCCTTGGTTCACCAACGAACTCAAGGAATCCAAGAAGAACTGCCGCACTCTCGAGAAAACCTGGCGACTCGACCAGACCACAGACAACAGGACCGCCCTCAAGCACGCCACCCGCAAACACCACCAGCTGATCCGTGCCACCAAGAAGTCGGCACTCAAAGAACGACTGGACAACAACGCCCATGACAGCAAGGAACTTTTCAGCATCGTCAAAGAGTTCTCCAACCCCAGCGCCGGAAACAACGACATCACCCCCTCGCAAGACCTCTGCAACTCACTCTCCGTGTTCTTCCACCGCAAGATCACCGACATACACAACAGCTTCGACGCACAAACAACGCACCCTACCGCCGAACCAACGCCCGCCACCACCACCCTCTGCAACTGGACCCCGATCAGCACCGAAGACACCACCCGCACGATGAACTCCATCCACTCCGGATCACCAACCGACCCCTGCCCACACCACGTCTTCAACAAAGCCGACGCCACCATCGCACCCCATCTCCGGGACATCATCAACTCCTCCTTCCACACAGCCACCTTCCCGGAGAGCTGGAAGCACGCCGAGCTTACCGCCCTCCTGAAGAAACCAACGGCGGACCCCACCGACCTCAAGAACTACCGTCCCATCTCGCTCCTTCCGTTTCCGGCCAAAGTCATCGAGAAGACCGTCAACAGACAGCTTGCCGCCTTCCTCGAGACGAATGGATCCCTCGACCCCTCGCAGTCCGGGTTTCGGGCCAACCACAGCACCGAGACCGCCCTTATCGCAGCCACCGACGACATCAGAACCCTAACCGACAACGGGGAAACAGCTGCCCTCATCCTCTTGGACCTCTCCGCGGCGTTCGACACCGTCTGCCACCGCACCCTAGTGAAGCGCCTCAGCAACATCGGAATCCGAGAGAAAGCACTGGAATGGATCATCTCGTTCCTCGCCGGAAGAACCCAGAGAGTCCGCCTCCCCCGTTCAGATCCGAAGCCACCGAAGTCATCTGCGGCGTTCCACAAGGATCCTCACTCAGCCCAACCCTCTTCAACGTCTACATGAGCCCCCTCGCAGCCATCGCATGCCGACACAACCTCAACATCATCTCCTACGCCGACGACACCCAGCTGATCCTCTCCCTCACCAACGACCCCACCACCGCCAGAGCCAACCTACACGACGGGATGAGAGACGTCGCCGACTGGATGAGGAACAGCCGCCTTAAACTGAACTCAGACAAGACGGAAGTCCTCATCCTGGGCTCATCACCCTCCGCCTGGGACGACTCCTGGTGGCCCCCGGCCCTGGGCACCGCGCCCAAGCCAACGGACCACGCACGCAACCTGGGCTTCATCCTGGACTCCTCCCTGTCGATGACCAGACAAGTCAACGCCGTCTCATCTTCATGCTTCAACACCCTGCGCATGCTCCGCAAGATCTTCAGATGGATCCCCACTGAAACCAGGAAGACCGTCACCCAGGCACTCGTCACCAGCCGACTGGACTATGGGAACACCCTCTACGCCGGAACCACAGCCAAACTTCAAAAGAGACTCCAGCGCATCCAGAACGCCTCCGCACGACTCATCCTGGACATCCCCCGACACAGCCACATCACCGGACACCTGAAAGACCTGCACTGGCTCCCCGTCAGCAAGAGAATCACGTTCAGACTCCTCACCCACGCACACAAGGCCCTCCACGACCTGGGCCCAAAGTACCTCAACGACCGCATGACCTTCTACACGCCCACACGCCAGCTACGTTCAACCAGCCACGCCCTCGCCACCGTACCACGCATCCGCAGAACCACCGCCGGAGGAAGATCCTTCTCCTACCTGGCAGCCAAGACCTGGAACTCCCTCCCCACTCACCTTCGGCGAACCCAGGACCATCTCTCCTTCAGGAAGCAGCTCAAGACCTGGCTGTTCGAGCAGTAACTTACCCCCTCCCCCAGCGCCTTGAGACCCTCCCGGGTGAGTAGCGCGCTCTATAAATGCCGTGATTGATTGATTGATTGATTGAATTCATCGTATTTGCACATTGTAATATCCGAGTACTGTAATACTTGCGGAGTTGCACGGCAGGAATGATCATGCGTATTTTGCCCAGTATAGAATGTTAATTTAGCGTATTTGCACAGTGAAATATCATAGTACTGTAATATTTGCGTATTTGCACGGCAAGATTGATCATGTCGTTATGTTAGATACCATGATGAGTGTTACCTATAAAAATCCGCAGGGGTTGGGCTTGTCGCAGAAATTATACATACATAGGATTAGGAATGTCCTTTTGTTACAGCTGTGCAATATTATGAAATTCATTAGTGAATGATTTACCCCTCGGTGGCCTACATATTATATGTGCATAAGCAGGCTAATATGAGGGAGACCAGCATATCACGACTTATAACATTAGAAGGGTGACATACCTGCTGTATTTTTGTGGTTCCATAATTTCTACTTTACACAATTATGGTTTTCACTGTAGGTCCGGTGTAGAAAAACACTATGTAGCACTTTACAATTACGCACTTGCACTTTTCCTATATTATTAATGTGCATTATTCATAGATGCAGCTGAGTAAAAGGTATGTCAAATGTAATGAAGGCATACGCAACAAGTAATCTATGTATATTATATACGTTGTTTTCATCAAATTGATGTACGGCAAATTTGGTTACCCAGGTATCGTTTAGTTGAAGTATGTCCTCTATTTCCATGATGTATGATGTCAGCAATCATGTGGGGAGAGGTGTTTCCTTTAAATGGTTTCCAAAGACGCAGTGTGATCATGTGATCAAGGCCACAGGACATGGCCGAAACGCGTCATGGGCAGCACGAGCGTTGTTAATAAAACTTAAAATTTGAGCACCAGCAAGACATCGGAGTCCGTTGCATCTGTTTGCGAATGCAAGAATAGTATTTGGATGCGTTGCTTTGGGTATATATATATATATATATATATATATATATATATATATATATATATATATTATTTTTTTTCATGGAAAAAATACAGGTTACAGGAATGTTATAGTTAGGCTGACATTTCACTTGTACAAAACCTGTGAAATTCAGCCATTATAGTTAGCTGAGCTAACTATAACTCGCGCCACTGCAATGCACAGCTGATGACGTCACATATTACATCACTCATGACATGGTCAGTGACATCACTCATGATATCACTGATGATATCATTGATGACATCATCCAGTGATTATGTTCCTAAAAAGTTTAAGAATGAGGTATATAAGTGTATGTATACTTTTTTTTCCCAGACTCCCTTCCATGGTGGACAATCCATCACTCTTCCAGCGGGGTGTTTTTGTTGTTGTTTTTTTTTTACTTACCTCACAACCTCGAAAGAGAAGTGGGAGGATGCATCGGTTGGACCTCAAAATAGCTTTACGCTTTTACATTGATTCTACCAAGGAACATCGGATGTGCAATCAGCTGTTTGTGGGTTGTTCCGCAGTGAAAAAAGGGATGGTGGTGCAGAAGAGAACCATTTTGAGGTGGATAGCCCACTGCATTAAGATCTGCTAACCACTGGCCAAGAAGCAGCCTCTGGAATGTCTGAGAACTCATTCCGTCAGAGCCAAGGATGCTACCATTGTGGTGGTACACTAATTGCCTGTTCTTGATATTTATCAATCAATCAGGGAATTGTAAGCGCGCTACTCACCCGTGAGGGTCTCAAGGCACTGAGGAGGGGGGTCCGCAGATCTGTTTAGCCGAAGAGGCAGGTCTTGAGGGTCTTCCTGAAGGTGTTCAGGGAGGGGGCGCGTCTGATGTCTGCCGGTAACTCGTTCCAGGTCTTGGCTGCAATGTAAGAGAAGCATCTTCCGCCTGCTCTGGCTCTGTGGATGCGCGGGGTTTCGGCCAGTGCGAGGTTGGAAGATCGGAGGTTTCTTTTGGGTACGCGGAAGTTGATTCTGTCGTTGAGGTATTTGGGTCCGTTGTTGTGTAGGCATTTGTAGGCGTGAGTGAGGATTTTGAAAGTGACTCTTTTCTCCATGGGGAGCCAGTGGAGACTTCGTAGGTGTTGGCTAATGTGTTTGTGTCGGGGGATGCCGAGGACGAGTCTGGCGGCGGTGTTCTGTATTGTCTGGAGTTTGCGGAGTAGGGACTTGTTGATGCCGGCGTAGAGTGCGTTTCCATAGTCCAGTCTGCTGGTGATGAGTGCGTGGGTGACTGTCTTCCTTGACTCAGGGGGGATCCACTTGAAGGTCTTGCGGAGGATGCGGAGGGTGTTGAAGCAGCTGGAGGTGACTGCGTTGACCTGTCAGTTCATGGTGAGTGATGAGTCGAGTACGATGCCGAGATTCTTGGCGTGGTCTGAGGGGGTAGGTGGGCTTCCGAGGGCGGTCGGCCACCAGGTGCTGTCCCACGCAGAAGGGGTGGTACCGAGGATGAGGACTTATGTCTTCTCGGCGTTGAGCTTCAGGCAGCTGTTGGTCATCCTTTCTGGAAGTTGAGTTTGGCAGTGCTGGGGTCTTTGGTGAGGGAGAGGATGAGCTGGGTGTCATAGGCGTAGGATACGATGTTGAGGCCGTGTTGTCGGACGATGGCTGCGAGGGAGGCCATGTAGATGTTGAAGAGGGTGGGGCTCAGTGATGAACCCTGTGGGACTCCGCAGGTGATTTTCGTGGGGTCGGAGAGGAAGGGTGGGAGTCTGATCCTTTGGCTTCTTCCGGTGAGGAATGATCGGATCCAGTCCAGGGCTGTTCCTAGTATGCCTGCGTCGTGTAGTCTGGCGACTAGTGTGCGGTGGGAGACGGTGTCGAAGGCCGCTGATAGGTCGAGTAGGATGTGGGCTGCGGAGTGGCCTTGGTCCAGGAAGGTGCGGATGTCATCTGTGGCGGCGAGTAGGGCGGTCTCTGTGTTGTGGTTACTTCGGAATCCGGATTGGGACGGGTCGAGGATGGCGTTCTCTTCAATGACTCGTGTCAGTTTCCTGTTGACTGTTTTCTCTGCAACTTTGGCTGCGAAGGGGAGGAGCGAGATGGGTCGATAGTTCTTGAGGTCGGTGGGGTCAGCTGTGGACTTCTTGAGCAGGGGTCTGACTTCTGTGCGCTTCCAGTCGTCTGGGAAGGTGCCTGTTTTGAAGGTGGTGTTGATGGTGCGTTGTAGTTCGGGTGCGATGGCGGCCGTGGCTCTGAGGTAGATGTGAGGGGGGCAGGGGTCGGTGGGGGCCCCCCGAGTGGATGCTTTTCATGGTCGAGGCGGTGTCTTCGGCCGTGATCGGTGTCCAGTTGGAGATGGTGGGCTGGTTGGTGTTTCTGGCGGGCGGGGGGCTGTCTGTGGCGCCTGGTGGATGGTCGATGAAGTTGTCGTAGAGGTTTTTGATCTTGAGGTGGAAATAGGTTCCAAGCTTGTCGCAGAGGTCTTGGGATGGGGTGATGTCTGTGGCTTCGCTGCGTGGGTTGGTGAATTCTTGAATGACACTGAAAAGTTTCTTGGAGTTGGTGGAGTTGGCCAGGATTTTGTTGTGGATGAAGTTCCTCTTGGTGGCTCTGATCTGGTTGTGGTAGTCCGTCATGGCGTCCTTATAGGTGGTGTGGTTTTTGGTTGTCTTGGTGTTTCTCCAGTTCTTCTCCAGGCGTCTGCAGGTGCGTCTGGCTTCTTGGAGAGCGGTGGTGAACCAGGCGGCTTTCCTGGGGCGTTGTCTGTCGGGGTTGCGTACCGGGGCGAGCTCGTCTGCGCAGTTGGAGATCCAGGTGTGGAGTTCTCTGGCTGCGTCGTTTGCGTCGGGTGCCCAGGTGTGGTTGTCTCGGGTGAGGGTGAAGTTAAGTTGCTCATCGGTAACCTTGCTCCAGTTCCTGCGAGGTGGGCGTGGGGCTGGTTTGGGTGCCCTGGGTTTGTTGATGGCGAAGTGTACGCAGTGGTGGTCGGCCATGGCGGCTGCGTTGTGTGGCTGAATTGGACGCTGTTTCCTGCCGCGAAGATGGGGTCGAGGGTGTGTCCTGCTCTATCGGTCGGTGTGTTGACGAGTTGTTTATGTCCGATGCTGGCGAGGTTGTCACGAAGGATAGTGGAGTTGGGGTCGCTGGGGTTGTCGAGGTGGAAGTTCAGGTCTCCAATTAGTATGTAGTTTGTTGAGGCGATGGCGTGGGGTGGGATGATGTTGGTGATGGTGGTGGCGAAGGGTGTTCGGGGGCCGAGGGGTCTGTAGATGAGGGTTCCTCGGAGTGTGGCTTTGGGGGTGGTCTGGATCTGGAAGTGCAGGTGTTCGGCGGAGGGGAAGGTTTCGCTGGAGGTGGTGAGGCTGAGGGTGCTCTTGTGGGCGATGGCGAGGCCCCCTCCTGGGTGGTTGGGGCGGTCTTTCCTCTGGATCTTGTATCCGTCTGGGATGGTGGTGCTGATGTCGGGGGCGGAGGATGCGTTGGTCCAGGTCTCTGTGAAGAAGGCGATGCCGGGCGAGATAGAGTCGAGTAGGTTCCAGATTTCCATGGCGTGTTTGTGTACTGAGCGTACGTTGAGGAGGATGCATTTTAGGGTGTTGCCAGTGCTGGGGTCGGCGGTGTTGGAGGCCGGGGTGGCTGTGAGGGTCTGGCGGCAGTGGAGGCAGGAGAACTGGCCGTGGGTTGTGTTCGGTGAGGCCTGTTGGCATTCTCTAAGTCTTCCAGGGTTGAGTGCGAGGAGGGTGGTGGTGTCGTAGCGATGGGTAGTGGGAGGTCCAGGGTTCCTGGTGCTGGCCGCAGTCGGGTCGCCGACGGGCACAGACGGGCTTGCCTTTGGCGCGCCGGCGGCGCCACCGCACAGCGGCCGCCATTAAGTAGGGGAGGGAGGAGAGGCTGGGAGGCGGGAGCGGGGGAATTCCGGGGGGGAATTCTGGGGGGGGAGGGGCCGCAGGGGCAGCAGCGGCGAAAGGAACAGGCAGGCACGAGAAAATAAAAACAGTGGTGGAATTAGAGCAAGACACAGATGGGCACAATAACAGTGGCACAACAGGGAAAAATTAAGAAAGAAAAAAAACGGCTGAGAAAGGTTACGGTGGTTGCAGGCAGTCTGGTCCCAGTTGGAGCAGGCAGTCTGGTCCCAGTTGGAGCAGGCAGCAGGCGCAGGAGCGGGCAGTAGCCTCGAACCTCCCAAGGAGGAGGTCGGGTCTGGAGGCAAGAGACGGCACAGCAGAGCTGCGGGGAGAGAGTGGACCTAGACCGAGGGCGAGCTGTGACGTGTGCTGCAATCCACGCATTCATAAAGTACTACTGCCTTGACAACCAGGTCTGAAGGGCAGGACATTTCTCCTGCACAGTCTTACAGGATTGTTTTGGGCTGAGCAAACTCCACGGACCCTCCACCCTGGGAAAGGGAGTACGCTTTGGTATCTTTTCTAAAGTTGGTAAATATACAGTTAGAAATATCCATCAGAAGAACAAGTTGCTGTCTTTTAGTAATGTTTTTTTCTGGTGGATACTTAATCTAACTGCAGATTCCCCACTGCCCTCCCACCTCCTCGTTCTGTAGAGTGGCCTTGTTTTAGTATTTACAAATGTCCCAAATTATGTATCAGCGCAGTGGTACTACCAGTTGCTCTGCGTCCGAGTGTGTGAAATGAGATGAGCAAGAAATTGATATCAGCGCTTATATGCAGCTCTGCTCCGTCACTTCCGAGGTGGTATGGAGACAGTGTGGAGCTGCACAGTGCCACCTAGTGGCACACTGGAACATTGCTTGTGAAAGCTTTCCAGATCCAGTCTGGCACCTGGGGAATACTCTAAGGTGAGGAATCTGTGATTAGATAGATTATCCAACAGAAAAGGTGTAACCGAAGGCAGGTAGCTTGTTCTTCGGTAATGATGTTAATCAGTCAAGGCATACTTGTGTAAGATGCACTTTTATGTACAGTTAACAATACAGTGGTGCACACTAATATCCTGGCTGTGCTATAACGTTATTGAAGCTATAAGAGTTCAGTAGTGAAGTAAAATGCCTTAATTAACCACACAGTAAGATACTTTCAACACAGTAATGTTGGCAATTTGTTTCCCTACACAGGCCCATGGAGGGGGCCAGTGAGTGTATTCTGTGTATTAACTTTAACGTGAATGGGAGGCTATTTGTAGTAATCGTTACATCGATAGCATCAAAGACCATCGGGTGGACGATCAGCTTTTTGTGGGGATTTCTGGGGCAAAGAAAGGCAAGACAGTATAGAAAAGGACTTTGTCGAGGTGGATGGTCCTCTGCATTACCATGTGCTAAACATTGGCCAAAAAGCACCTTAAGGAAGCTTCAAGAGCCCATTCCAGCACTGCGTTGGCCCACGGAGTGCCTGTCCTGGACATGTCAGGCCGCAACATGGGCATCAGAGCACACCTTCACGAAACATTACTGCCTTGACAGTCCGGTCCAACAGGGAGGCATTTTGCCCGTTTGGTCTTTAAATACTTTTTGGTCTAACCACACCCCACAGACAGAGTGATACTGCTTTAGTATTTATTTTAAGAGTGAGGAATCTGTACCTATCAATATAACAAGTTACTTACCTTTGTTTTTTCTTTTTCTGGTGGTTACTAAGTTACTTACCTTCGGTAACACTCTTTCTTGTGGATATTATATCTTACTGCAGATTACTCGCTGCCCTCCTACCTCTCCGTTTTATAGAGAGGTCCCTTTTTACCATCTAAAAAGGTTCCAATTTAGAGATCTGCACAATGTTTCTAAAAATTGTTCTGCTCTTCACTCCTGAGGGTGCAGAAGGAGACAAGCAAGAAAGTGACGTTGGCAGCGCGCAGGAGTGGTGCCTATGTCTGACTCCGCTCTGTCACTTATAGGGCGGAACGAAGCCAGTACAGAGCTGCATGGTTCCACCTATTGGTGTGCGGGAGCACTGCTTTGAAAATTTCCGGGTCTAGTCTAACTCCCAGGGATTTTCAAGATTTGAGCTATCTGCCTTTAGGTAGAATCCACCAAAAAGAGCGTTACTGAAGATAAGTAACTTGTTCTTCTAAAGACTGCCTGCCCTAGTGTGTTCTTTTGTTTGTATAATCCTTTCATGTGTTTAACCACCAGACAGTGTTCTTGCTTATTATGATGTTCAGTAATTTGATTAAAGAATATGTTGATATATTTGAGTGCTTGTTTCTCGAAATTTGAAGATTGTTTGTTATTGGATGTCTAGGATGGGGAGTAAAAAAAAATATCTACTTGTCCAAAGCATGTGATGCTTTAGAAACCTGATTGTTCGGTAAATAATCCACTTCTCATTTGGTGCCATGCAGTAAGGTGACAAATTAAGTCACCAAATTAGACAAATTAGAGCATAGGATTGTGTTCTAGTTTCAACTCTTAAGTATCATAGTTTCTAAAGTGTTTCCCAATTGGGCAGACATTTTTTCTTGGCCCCCTTGTCAACATAGAGGCGCTATTTTGTTGAGTCAGCACTCTAGTGGTTAAGACCAAGGGAGCGGCTGGTCCGATGCCTGCCATAAAATGCAGTCGGCGGCACAGATGCGTTTCTAGTTGGTTCTTTTTGATTATTGTGTTTTTCACACACTTCCTCTTTGAATACTTATTTCTAAAGGAGTATTTTAGCTGTGGTGCACTTTAATCCACATATGACTTCTTAACCAAATGTATTTTAAAGTTATGAATTGCTGGTCTGAATCTGAATTTGCTAATGAATGTTACAGGCGGAACTCTGCCGTGAGGCTTTGCAGGTTGGAAATGGAGATAACTCTTCTAAGGAGAACTCTGAGATCACATAGGGCCTCATTACGATGTCGGTCGGAAAGGCTCAGAACGACTTGGAAACATTTCCAACCGTCCGATTACGATGGTAGGTAACCGTTCGGTCCTTCCGACTCAGTTCCGACAGGCAGTCGGAGGAACCGAGTCAGTCGGAGTGACTCGTATGGCTCTATGGACCGCCTTTCGGACCGACAGATTGCGATGTCGGATTCGGACAGCCTTTCCGACTCGGTTTGTCTGACACAGATCGGCTGTCGGAATCCGACTTTGGGGGCCTGTAGCAGTCCCCCCTTCACCCAGAGGCCTCCAGTTGGTGCCCGTGAGGGGACCAAAGGGGCCCCTCTTTGCAACCATGCAGTGTGTGGCAGGCACCATGGGGTGCCCGCCACAGGGTTCACGGTTTTCCGCAAACACCCCTTTCTTCAATGGGAGCCTGTGTTGTCGGTCGGCACACAGGCTCCCATTGAAGTCAATGGGAGTGCGATCGAACGGTGTTCGGAAACATCATAATCAGTCAGTCGGACTCCCCGAACCCGAGTCGGTCAGAAACCATTCCGACACCGAGTTGGTCGGAATGCTTTCCGACCGACATCGTAATGAGGCCCATAGTTTCTAAAGAGTATCCGATTAGGCAGACATTTTCCTTGGCTCCCTTGACCCACGTAGAGGCGCCATTTTGTTTTGTGAGCACTCTGGTGGTTGAGACCAAGGGGAGCGGCTGGTCCGGTGCCTGCCATGAAATGAAGTCAGTGGCAGAGACACAGAGCTGATGCGCCTTCAGCCAGCCCATCTGCAATTGAACGCAGCCAGCGCCAGCCATGCTGCCAGTTTTCATCTTCTTGTTAAGGCTAGCCTCACTTGGGACAGGGATTCATAAAATTACAGAAAGCTGGGACCTATATTAAATCTGGAACACACCATCTCGATCTTATGTCTAAATCTGAGGCCTTGTGATGCAATATATGTAACTTCAACATTTAAATTATCAAGGGAAGAGGGATGCAACCCCCTAATTCTATAGTTCTTTGGAAGGAAAAAAACCTGTGTGAAAACTTTAAATGCAAACTTAATCAATGTGAGGTCACTTCCTAAGCACAAACTGGACACCTCGAGCCTCATGAGTGAGAATAACCTGGAAATGGCATTTCTCACCGAAACATGGCTAGGTGCTTCCTTTGCTCCAGATACTGCCCTTGTAATTGCTGATGGTTATTCCATTTTACATCTTGACCGAGAAGGTCGCATTGGGGGGGGGGAGAATTGCCATGATATATTGTTCTCTATAAATGTTCTATTAGCAAGCTCGAGGAACTGGGTAATTCAGAGGGCATTGTTTTTCCTATTAAAATTACTGACAATGTGTCCTTTTCAGGGGTATTGATTTATTGGCCACCAGAACACTTTGTTAATTTTGAGGAGTAGGTATTATATGCCCTCGCCCCTTGATATCTACACTAGTTTAACTTAACCTTTTTAGGTGCTTTTAATGTCCATATGGATGAGCCTGACGATAAAGCAGCCATGGAGTTAGACAAGGCTTTTTGTTACCTCAATTTAATTTTGAAGGTCGCAGGCCCTATGCATAAATTTGGCCATAGTTAAGACTTGATTTTTACGAACTGTGATTCTCGTACGGTTGTCGAACTCTACCCAGTGAACTGGTCTGATCACTATTTTATCCCGTTCTCCTGGTCTCCTTTGTACTTGCAGAAGTCACAAATATCGAAGGTTTCCTCACACCTCTGGCTTAAAATTGGGGACAATAATCTTTTCAGACTGTCAGATATTATGAACACCCCAGTAACGGGCAATATGGAAGCAGATGTCAGCCATTTTAATCAAGGTCTTTTTCAGATGTTTGACATGATCGCCCCACGTAGTAATATACGGGGCCTTCAACCGCCATCAACGTGGTTTTCTCCACATCTCCAAAGTGTAAAACAGGCTTGATAAAGACTAGAGAGAATTTGGAGGAAAAACTATCATTCAGAAGATAAGGCTTTATATAAGGCCGCCCTTAAAGATTTTCAAAAACTGATGCAAAGAACAAAAGAGGAGATATTTGCTTGTCAAATCTCTCAATCTGAAAATTCCTCTGGGAAAACTTTTATGATTGTAAAATCTTTTTTGTCCCCCGTCGGCGAATCAACTAGAAATCAACCTTTGACAAGCATTAGTAGGCCAGTTGGCAGCCTACTTTAAAAAAAAAAGTCTGGAAGAGATTCAATTGTCTTTCCGTATAGAGAAAGTGATTTCCAAGATTTCTTAGGCTCCTCCAGGAGGGTGCAGTTTTAAATTTGTTTGGCCTGGTCTCGCTTAAAGACACTTAAGCGGGCATTTCAGCAGTCATATCTGGTTCTCTTTAGACCCCTGCCCCACGTGGCTATTAAAGAAAGCAACCCTTTGCTTAAAAAAATTACATCAGTGATTCATTCAGTCAATCATTACTTTCATGTCTTGTCCCTCGCTGTTGAAAACAAGCACTTGTGCTTCTGTTATTAAAAAAACGCAAAAAGTGGCAGATATTTCTAACCTTAATAATTTTAGACCCATTTCTTTGCTTCCAATGTTGGCTAAGGTTCTTGGAAAAGTTGGTGAAATAGCAAATTATACAATTTTTGCAATACTGTGCTTTGCATGCGACCCAGGCGGGTTCCCAACCTGGGCACAGCATGGAAGCTGCATTATTGGAGATCTCTGAATTTGTCAAATTGACATTGGATGAAGGTAACAATGCTGTGGTCATTCTCTTAGATACGTCTGTTGCTTTTGACACTGTATCCTACAATATTTGATTAAAACATCTGGGAAAAATAGGGGCCAGAGATTGCTCTCAGTTGGCTAAAATCTTTCCTCTCTGATCAAAGACAAGCTGTTCACCTTCCCCCTTTTACATCTGCTTTCACGGATTTAAGATTCGGTGTTCCGCAGGACTCGGGTATGAGCCCTACTCTATTTAACATCTATGTGGCCCCCTGGTGGGGGTGGTTGAACCGTGGGGTTTTAAGATTGTTATATGCTGATAACACACAACTGCTACTCTCTTTTCAACAAGTTGACAGTTCATTGGAAGTCCATTTTTAGGGTTGCCTCATCGTGATCGCAAAGTGGATGCAGTTAAATTGTTTGAAGCTTAATACTGATAAGTTAGAATCATTGGTTTATGTAAACACCTCTCTGTTTGATTTGATCTCTATTTGGCCACATTCTCTGGGTATTCCCCCTGTGCCTGCCAAGACAGTTAGAAACCTTGATATGAAATTTTATTTGAACCTTTCCATTTAATCCAATGTTTGGGATATTGCTGCTGTTTGTTTTGGAGTTTTAAAATCCCTATCCACGTTTTTACATTTTTTACCAGGGAAAGCCATAAAACTAATTGCACAAGCCTTGGTGACCTCCCAGTTAGATTATTCTAATTCCCTGTTTTTTAGGCATTTCTGCTAAATCTCTTCACAAACTTCAGACAATTCAAAATGCTGCAGCTCTGCTCATTTTAAGGATTCCAAAATTCTCAGGTAAGTTGCATTGGCCACCTGTGGAAAAACGGATCATCTTCAAATCTTTGCTAATCCCTTTTAGAGCCGTACACAAGAAGGGACCGCTTTTTCTTTGTTGGTCAATTATTACTGTACTGGTTCAGTGCCAGGACACTTCTTTGAAGCAGCTGTTAACGCTATAGAATAAGTGTCATACATTCATTCTCGTAATTTGAAAGTATACAAAAACTGATGGTTGAAATGCTTGAAGTAATCTCAGCCACTGGTAATCATTGGGGCCGCATCCCAGTCCATTGTTAGTTTGCACACCATGCCACCTCAGTTTGGACCCAGCCATATGCAAATCAGTCTTGACCCTGCTTCAATAGGAACAGTCCAGGCAGAACTTCCAGACTAGGTCCTCCCTGACCCTGATCACAAGCAACCCAAGACCTCTCTCGCCCTAGCTAGGGATCATTAGCCAGGTTTATCTTAGTTCCAGTGACAGTGTGCCAGAACCCACATCTGGATATACTCGTTCCCACTTAGGTGACACACTGAAGTATACAAAAAAGCGATGGATGGAATGTGTGAATTTATCTCAGCCACTGGTAATTACTCAGGGCCTCATCCCAATCCCTCATTATTTTGCACTCCATGTCACCTCAGTTTGGACCCAACCATATGCAAATCAGTCTTAACCCTCCTCCTTATGGGAACACTCCAGTCTGAACTGCCAGGCCAGGTCCTCACTGAACCGGAACACAAGCAACCCAGGACCAATTTCGCCCTAGTTAGTTCAAACTGAGGCGGCATAGTGTGCAAAATAACATTGGATTGGGATTCGGCCTGAATGATTACCAGTGGCAGAGATTATTTCACACATTCCATTCATCACTTTTTTGTTTACTTTAGGGTGTTGCCTTGAGTGGGACAGGTATGCCCAGAGTAGGTCCTGTATTCTGACTTTTAACTTCATCCCTTTGTGATTTAACTCTGTTTGTCTAGAGGAGAGGAATTCCAAAGCTCATGAACTGAGACTGAAATTTCTGGTGTGTTCTTGGCATCGCTTGCTCTTCTGTGCCTTGTTGTGTTCCAGTGCAATGAGATGCTTAGCAAAATGCAACATAGGCAAACACATTGCAGTTTACAGAGCCACGGGGGATCCAGGAGCGCAGTGTAAGCTTTCCTTGGGAGAGGAGAGTGGGCGAAGAAAAGCTTCTTCAGAAGAATCATGCATCAGTGGTGATGAAATGCATCCTGCTGGGTATTAAGATATAAGCCTCCTGGGAATCCCATTGGCACTGTAAGCATTGCCGTGAAATGCTGAATAGTCACAGAAACGTTCACTTGAATTTTGCCAGGTGGCAAACAGCCAAAGTTCACCTATCGATTGAGCCAAGCGTGTTTGTATGGCACAACTGTTTAAGTTCAGAGAAAAACTCTCCTTTGACGAAGTGACTTAAAGCTGTTAAAACGGAGCTAAAGAAGGAACACAGGGTTTTTTCAAAATGATAGAATGTTGCCCTACAGCAAAGTTGTACCCAATTACTTGTTTGTTAGATGTGTTCATTTTTCGCTGCTCACAGGCTTCTTCAACTTTTATCATCATTTTCATAAGCTGATGTTTGTTTGTGATCGTTCTTTCAGTGTATGTGACAGAATCCTACAAGGTTCTTCATTTTATGTTTTGGTGGCTAGTGGCACAAACTGATGCACTGATATGAATAGTAGACTTAGACACTCGAGTGTGTTGAACAATTGTCACCTTACATTCTTCCAACCAGACTCCATCAAGATACACAGATTCTGCTCAAGGCAATCAAATGAAGGTGAATTAAACATGGCTGCTGTAAGATTTCGAAGTACCGCCACTTGAAGTGAAGGGTCCCCAGTGTGCCTGACTGATTGAACCATGGCTACCGAAAGTGCATGGCCACCTGACTGAAGATTAATTAAACATGGCTGCTGTAAGATTCCGATTGCTGAAGCATGGGTGACGGAAGGGAAGGGTCCCCGGTGTGCCTAACTGACTGGAAATCCCAGGCAATCAAATGGGGGAGGTTCAGATATTTAAACCTTTGCTGCCCTCTGGAACCCTCTCTTCGCTTCTGGAAATGCGATGTGAAAGCCACTTTCCCACCCAAACAGCAGCGACAGGAATGAGCTAATTTGTTTGGTTTTTGTTGCAACAAATGCTCCACACATCTGTCAAGCCAATCCACTGTGCAAGGCCAGCAGACAACCCATGTGGAAGAGGCTGCACCCAAAAAAACATGGTGGTGTATTAGGTCACAACTACATGGCCAGAGGGAGAAACTAGAAATTATGGGGGGAGGAATCTAATACATGTTTAGCTGGAAAGGAGTGTATGGATAGGGAGTGGTATGGCCATACATGGTAGGCCTGGTCAAAGTGAAGGTGAGTGAAGAACGGCTACTGGAATTGGAGGTCCAGACAGAGCAACTAATTGACTGAGACACGGCTATCAGAAGTGGACAGCTACCTGGCATGCCTGATTGACTGAAGGGGAATTAAACATGGCTGCGGTATGATTGCAGTTGTCAAAGCATGGCCACCCGAGTGAAGGATCGCTGCTGTGCCTGACTGATTCAGGCATGGCTAGCAGAAGTGGGTAGCTACCCGGCATGACTGATTGACTGAAGGTAAGAAAACATGGCTTATGTATGATTTTTAACAGCCCTGAAGAAGTCCCAATGTTTCTGGATGAAACGCGTTGACTGTGTTCGTATCTGTTATTTTAAATTTGAAGCAAAGAAATAATGAAGGACCTTCTTCAAAACTATCTTGCTTTGTGATGTCCATATCTATTGATTTGAATTTGATGCAACTCTGATTATTTGACTCTGATTTGGGATTTCATGTTCTTAATCAAATTCTTTAATAAACTCACCTTTTTTCTAAATTAATTTTTAGGATTGCTTCTCCCTCCTGTGTTCTTATGTATGATTGTGGCTGTTCAAGCACAGCCACCAGAAGTGCCAGGTCACCCAGTGTGCCTGGCTCACTGAGTTACAGGTACCGGAAGTGGACACCCAGTATGCCTGATTACCTGTAGGTAGTAAAGGTGAACGTTAACTGGGTTGTGAAACCATATTGAAACTGTCCCTTTGAATGTGGAGCACAAAGTAAATATGATGAATCGCTTGTAAGTGAAAACAGCCAATAAATAGTTACCTTTACTCTACCAAACTAATAAGTGTGGTCTCCATTAGTGGAATTCGAAATAGGTAACTGTGTAAGGGTACCACCTCTATGTAAACCGGGAGAGGTATTAAATTTACTGCAATTTACCGGGAAAGATGATGATAAACTGTGACTATGCTGGCACACCTTGGAAGCCTGGCCACCCTCTTTATGCATGCAGATGGCAGCAGAACTTAGTAATACTACAGCATTTTTAATGAAGAAATTCCACAATCTGCTGGCACCTCGTCTACGGTTTGTTCTTTGTCTTGCTTACTATCCCAGCAAGATTAATGTTGGCATCTACACCTGATCCTGATGGGTATGAGAAGCGGCATAGGCCAGCAATGGTATAGCGGACACTGGCAGTGAGGAGAAACTGATACAGGCTGTGCAGTGACAGGACCTATGATGACTACTAGGAACCACCAGTATGACTGGAGAAGGGTTTTGCTTCTGAGCATAACATGGGTTCAACAGTAGTGCTTTCTGAGCAGTCTGCTAGCAACAGCATTTGTCTGAAGTCTAGCTACAACTGAAGGCCAAGCTGTCTGTTTCATAGATTCCTTTGCATGAGATGAGACAGTGGCAAATTACAAATCCACAATTATTTACTACTTGGTTTGGGAGGAGATTGAGGCCCATCTTCCGTTGTAGTATGTAAAATGTTTTTTAAATTAAGCATTTAAACCTATGTGGTGCTTTGCTCTGACTTTTCTTGAGGACCCAGACTTTCGAGGCTTGGTGAGTGAGCAGGTTTTTCACTACTGGAATGATAACATTGAAACAGTCGCGTCTGTGGGCATGGAGTGGGAGGCTATGAAGATAATGATTTGGGCGGACTGTATTTCAAATTAGGTGGGAGTATGCACCCACCTCCTCTCGGATGTTCACCTGCAGGAGGCGGTGCTAGATGGGCTTCCGGGTGAGCTAGAGGGCACCCCACATGGTATTAGATGACTGCTGGAGAAGTGAGAGAGGCTGTTTGCACTGGTGGAGCGTCTCCGCCACTTTGATTACAAGGGGAATTCGGCTAGGGCTCATGCGGGGCAATATAAGTCGGGCACGATGCTGGCATGGCTGCTGCGTGAAGATAGGGGAGGATAGTCTGTCCTTCTGTTGTGAGTGGCTTGGCAGTTCGGGCTGGACTGTTCCCATGAGGCACAGTGTCAAGACTGATTTGCATATAGCTGTGTCTGAACTGGGGTGGCGAAGTGAGCTAAACAACGATGATGGATTCAACCCAGATCTGTGACTGGGGGTGAGTGTCTGAAAGGTTTCAGCGCTCCGTCCATCATCTCCTTGTGTTTGCTTTGTTCGCCCTAAGTTGGCAGGGTATGCCCAGACGTGGGTCCCTTGCTCACTTTGCCAATGGATTCAAGCTAGCCTGGCTGATGAGGGCTGTTAGCCCGAAACCGGTCCCAGGATGCTTGTTTCCGGTCCAGGGAAGACATGGCTTGGCAGTTCGGGCTGGACTGTTCCCATGAGGCACAGGGTCAAGACTGATTTGCATATAGCTGTGTCTGAACTGGGGTGGTGAAGTGAGCTAAAGAACGATGATGGATTCAACCCAGATCTGTGACTGGGGGTGAGTGTCTGAAAGGTGTCAGCGCTCCGTCTATCATCTCCTTGTGTTTGCTTTGTTCGCCCTAAGTTGGCAGGGTATGCCCAGACGTGGGTCCCTTGCTCTCTTTGCCACTGGATTCCAGCTAGCCTAGCAGATGAGGGCTGTTAGCCCGAAACCGGTCCCAGGATGCTTGCTTCCGGTTTAGGGAAGACATGGCTTGGCAGTTCGGGCTGGACTGTTTCCATGAGGCACAGGGTCAAGACTGATTTGCATATAGCTGTGTCTGAACTGGGGTGGCGAAGTGAGCTAAAGAACGATGATGGATTCAACCCAGATCTGTGACTGGGGGTGAGTGTCTGAAAGGTTTCAGCCCTCCGTCCATCATCTCCTTGTGTTTGCTTTGGTGAGTCCATTTGGGGCGGGATGTCTTCACCCAGGAAGAGATCAGTGGGGTCTTCTTGGAGTATTATCGTGATCTACACTCCTGCGAAGAGGTGAGTAGCGAGCGGGAGCTGCTGGACTATATTGCTGAGGCTTCTCCGATATCTCTTGATCTGGCAGTTGTGGATCAACTGGGCATGGATATTACTGAGAAGGAGGTGCAGGGAGCAATTAAGGATATGGCGAGGGGTAAAGTGCCAGACCTCGATGGGTTTTCGATAGAATTATATGCAGCTTTTACGTCGGAACTTCCTAGGCTGGTGGTGCTTTTTAATGACTCTCCGCAGCATGGCCAGCTTTGTGTCACTGCCTAAAAAAGATAAGGACCCGCTTTTTCTTGACTCTCACCGCCCACTGTCTATGCTCAATACTGACCAAAAGACCTTGAGTAAAATTCTAGCAAATCGGCTACTCCCTCAAATGTGTTCCCTCGTCCACTCAGACTAAACGGGCTTCACTCCTACATGCTGCACCATGCCTAATATTCAACAGTTGTTTCTGGCCTTAGACCATCTGGAGTCTCTCCCACCAGATGCACTGGTTATCTCGGAGGATATTAGGAAGGCGTTTAACTCATTCCACTGGGAGTTTCTTTATGCTACTTGCTCAACTTGGGCCTGGGTCTACCCTTTGTTAGGTGGACTAAGCTTCTTTACATGGACCCCCTGGCTAGGATTCGTACTGGAGCTTTGATCTCGGGGGCCTTCTTGGTGTGTGGAGTACTCGGAAGGGTTGCCCCATGTCGCCTCTCTTATTTGCGTTAGCCATGGAACCCTTTTCCTGCATGGTCTGCCGGGGAATACATTATCTGAAAGAAACACGTTAGTGATAGATTCCTTACCTTAGAATTAACCCCAGGCGTCAGACTGGATCCGGAAAGTTTTCGTCAGCAGTACCCCTGCGCGTTGGAAGGTGGCGTCGTGCGGCTCCGCGTCCGTCGTTGGCGTCGTGGTCGCCGAGATGACGTCGCGGCAGCTACTTAGACGCCGCCCTCGCGCGCTGACGTCAGTTCTTTCTTTTTCCGCGCCAGCAAGCGCAGATACACCCAGTCATTTTTTGACTGAGTTTTTAGAAGCCTTTTTGTCTCTATTTTTCGAGTCGATCGACTCCTGGTGCAGTAGGGATGCCCGGCTTCAAGTCCTGCAGGGACTGTCATCGCATGATGTCGGTGACGGACCCGCACCGCGTGTGTCTTTACTGCCTGGGGCGCGACCACGACCCCAAGTCGTGCCCCGATTGCCGAGCCATGGCGCCGAAAGTTGCTTGAAGTTCGGCAGTCGGCTCCGCGCCGCTCAAGGTCCCGGCCCCGTGGGAGGTCGAGGGACTGGTCGCGGAGCCACCACCATCGTTCGTCGGGATTGAAGTCTTCGCACTCGGGGTCAGGTAAGACGAAGCGTTCCAAGAAGTCAAAGAAGCGCCATCGCTCTCCGACTTCCCGTCGCGTCTGAGGGTGCGGGTGGTGCCTCCCCCGTGGCTCCGGCAGAGCCTACGCAGTCGCCGTCGGCCTACCCGCCCTTCCCGGGTCCGTCGGCGACTCCGGCCCAGCAGCAGGAATTTCTGTCAGCCATGGCTCACCTCTTTGGGCCGCCGGGCCCTGCCGGTGCGCCTTCGGGCCCCGCGGCTCCGACTGGGGGTCCTTGCCCTTTACTGCCGGCGGCTCTGGCATCGCTGTTGGCTCTGGTGCCCCAGGACCCCCATGGATCCAGGCCTGGATCCCGGTCGACGCCGGTTGACCTTGTGACACCTCCACCGACGTCGACTCCTCCGGCACCACTTCCGATGTCGCCCGGACAACGTCGCCCCCGGTTTCAGCCCCGAAGTGGACACGGCGTCGCTTGACGCCGATGGGACCTTTCTATCCCTATGTCCATCCTCCTTATTTTGGGCCTGTTCATCAGCCTTCGGAGGAAGGGGAGGACTGGGAGGGGTTTGAGGACCCTCTCACAGCACAATGTGAGTTAGACCCGGACTGGGCAGAGGAGCTGGGGGATGCCAGTGGTCTTGATACCTCTCCTGACCTTGGCATGCTCACTCCACCTACCGTGGCTACGGAGGAGGGTGCAAGTTACGCAGTGGTGTTGCTTAGGGAGGCCGAGGCCCTACACCTCGAGCTCCCTACAGTGGCCATCAGGACTAACCTCCGGACAGAAGTGCTTCAGCCGGCGGCTACCTCTGCGGAGCCACTGCTGCCTTTTAATGATGCACTTTCAGATGTTCTTTTGGGCACTTGGTCCAGGCCCACCACAGGGGCTCCTGTGAATAGGAACGTGGCCCGACGCCGTCGCCCGGCCCCGGGCGACCCCCTTTTCCTCTCCCAACACCCCACCCCTGAGAGCTTGGTTGTCCAAGCCTCTGCATCCCCGAGCGCATTCCCTACCGTACCTCCGGACAGGGAATCCAAGAAACTGGAGCAATTTGGTAAGAAGATTTTTTCTTCCGCCAGTTCAGGGCTGCGGGCTGTGAACACTGCATGCCTCTTGGGCCGTTATTCCCACTCTGTGTGGGATACGGTGGCGCAAGTGCTGCCTCTGTGTCCGGAGGAGGCCCGGACAGTGCTCTCTCAGGCTATTGTTGAAGGGAGAGATGCAGCAAAGTTCACGATTCGATGTGGCCTTGACACCGCCGACTCGCTGGGCAGGGCGATTTCCACGACAGTGGCGCTTCGTCTCCACGCCTGGCTGAGGACTACTGGTTTCTCTGGGGATGTCCAGAACACCCTGATGGACATGCCCTTTGATGGCATTCGCCTTTTTGGCACCAAAGCAGATAGTGCGTCTGAGCGCTTTAAGGACTCGCGGGCTACAGCCAAGTCCGTGGGCCTGTCCGCCACGCGCCCTCCTCCGCCTTCTGCTTTTCGCTCCTTTCATGGCCCGGAAGGGGTGCCCCGACACGTTCATTTCAGAGCCACAGGTCTGCGCAGCAACAGTCTCAGCGCGGACGTGGGACCTGCCGAGGCGGGTCAGGGGGCCAGCGGGCGGGTCAGTCCACCTCCACCCCGGTCACCACTGCCTCCAAACCTTCCTAGTCCGGTTTTTCAGGCCCATCAAACGCCAGTGGGCGGCAGGATTCGCCATCACCTCCCCCACTGGCGCACCATCACTTCGGACAGGTGGGTTTTACAAATAGTCCGAAGGGGCTACTCCCTCCCCTTTGAGACTACCCCTCCAGCCATGCCACCCCAGTACCCCCGCATGTCGGGGGATCACTTTGCACTTCTTCAACAGGAAGTCGCGGCCCTCTTGGCCAAGGGGGCCATCGAGCGCGTTCCTGCGCCAGAAGTAGGACGTGGTTGTTATTCCCACTACTTTCTGGTGCCCAAGAAGGACAAGGGCCTGCGTCCTATCTTGGACCTCAGGGACGTCAATCGCTTCCTCCGGAAGGAGAAGTTCAAGATGTTAACTCTGGCTCAGGTCCTGTCTGCCCTCGACCCTGGAGACTGGATGGTAGCGTTGGACCTGCAGGACGCATATTTCCACATTCCCGTCCTGCCGGCCCACCGCCGCTACCTGCGGTTTACGGTAGGCCACGAGCACTTTCAGTTTACCGTGCTCCCCTTTGGCCTTACCAGCGCCCTTCGGGTGTTCACCAAAGTGATGGCGGTGGTCGCAGCTCATCTGCGCAGTTCAGGGGTTCCAGTCTTCCCCTATCTCGACGACTGGCTGTTGAAGGCGGGCTCGCCCCGGACAGTCGTCTCCCACCTCCAGACTACGACCGACCTCCTGCATTTGCTGGGGTTCTCCATCAATGTGCCGAAGTCGCACCTGATTCCCTCTCAGAAGCTCCTCTTCATCGGAGCGGTTCTGGATACGACGCACTTTCGGGTCTATCCTCCCGAACGGCGAGTCCAGGATATTCAGGCTCTGATTCCGATCTTTCAGCCTCTATCCTGGGTTTCGGTCAGGATGACCCTGAGGCTGCTGGGCCTCATGGCCTCCTGCATCCTGCTGGTCACTCATGCCAGATGGCATATGCGGGCTCTGCAGTGGGACCTGAAGTTCCAGTGGGCGCAGCATCAGGGGAACCTGTCCGATTACGTCCAGATCTCGGAGGGCACTGCACAACAGCTGCAGTGGTGGCTCACGAACCGGCATTGGGTCAATGGCAGATCCCTCTCCCTTCCCCAACCGGAGCACACAGTGGTGACAGATGCATCCCTCCTGGGATGGGGCGGCCAAATGGGAGAGGCGGAGATCAGAGGCCTCTGGTCTCCGGCGGAGTCCAGGCTCCATATCAACCTTCTGGAGCTTCGGGCGATCCGACTTGCACTGAAAGCATTCCTTCCCTCTGTCATGGGGAGAGTAGTGCAGGTGTTCACAGACAACACCACGGCCATGTGGTACTGCAACAAACAAGGTGGGGTGGGGTCGTGGACCCTATGTCAGGTGGATCTGCGCCTCTGGACATGGCTGGAACATCAGGGCATTTCCCTGGTGGTTCAACACCTGGCAGGTTCACTGAACGCCAGGGCGGACGAACTCAGCCGCAGGTGCATGATGGATCACGAATGGCGTCTTCACTCGGAAGTGGCGCAAGGACTCTTTCTACAGTGGGGAGAGCCTTGGTTAGATCTATTCGCCACCGAAGAGAACGCGCAATGTCAGCAGTTCTGCGCGTTGGAATTTCCAAGGCGACACTCGCTCGGCGACGCTTTTCGTTGCGAGTGGAGTTGCGGTCTGTTGTACTCCTTTCCGCCTATACCACTTCTGCCCAGAGTGCTGAAGAAGATCAGACGCGACCGGGCCCAAGTCATTCTTGTGGCTCCGGACTGGGCTCGAAGAGTTTGGTATCCCAAGCTACTCAGTATGACCATCGATCCCCCGATCCGACTTCCTCTTCGGGAGGATCTTCTGTCGCAGCAGCAGGGGACGGTCCTCCACCCGAATCTGTCCAGTCTCCACCTCTTTGCGTGGAGATTGAGCGGCGGCAGTTGATTCCTTTCGACTTACCTCCTGAAGTCTGTGATGTCATTCTGGCAGCCAGGCGTCCCTCCACTAAGTTGGTATACGCCTGCAGGTGGAACAAGTTTGTGGCATGGTGCACAGCAAAGGCTGTGGATCCCCTTTCTGCCCCTCTTTCTGAGGTCCTACTGTTCCTTCTTTCTTTGGCCCAGCAGGGCTCTGCTCTGGGCACTATCAAGGGCTACCTTTCTGCTATTTCGGCCTTTCTCAGGCTCCCTGATCAGCCCTCTTTTTTCAAGTCCCCTGTTAACAGATTCCTCAAAGGCATTACTCACCTTTTCCCTCCTATTCCCTTCGTAATGCCACAGTGGGACTTGAACCTGGTTCTCACATACTTAATGTGCGCTCCCTTTGAGCCTCTTCACAACTGTCCTCTTCGTCTGTTAACTCTGAAGACTGCTTTCCTGGTTGCCATCACCTCTGCTAGGAGAGTGAGTGAGCTCCAGGCTCTTTCTTGCAAACCTCCTTTTCTGTCTGTCCATCCGGACAAGGTTGTCCTCAGGACACGTCCATCCTTTCTGCCGAAGGTTGTTACTGCCTTTCACATCGGGCAGACCATCTTCTTTCCGCATCCTTCCAGAGAGGAAGAGAGGCTCCACCGTCTGGTAAAATGAGAGTGCACGTTTTGGTTCATGAGTCGCACACAACAGTTCCGGGTGGATGACCAGCTCTTTGTTGGCTACGTTGGCGCCAAGAAAGGTCGGGCCGTACACAAGCGGACTATCTCCAGATGGGTCGTCTTGTGTATTAAAGCGTGTTATTCTCTGGCAAAGAAGGAGCCTCCGTTGGGGCTGCGAGCCCATTCTACCAGGGCGATGGCGGCCACTACGGCGTTGGGACGTGGTGTCTCCTTACAAGACATCTGTCAGGCAGCTATGTGGGCCTCACTGCACACTTTTACTAAGCACTATTGCCTGGACAGCCAAGTCCGGAGAGACGGCTTCTTTGGCCGTTCTGTTCTTCGGGACTTCCTGGTGTGATCTCCGTTCGCAGACCCACCTCCGGGGTTGGTATTGCTGGGGTATCTATTCTAAGGTAAGGAATCTATCACCAACGTGTTTCTTTCAGATGCACAAGTTACTTACCTTCGGTAACGATATATCTGTAAGAAACATTAGTTAGTGATAGATTCCTTACCGCCCCACCCATCCTCCCCGTTCTGCGAACTGATTTCTAGGGTTAAGGTCAGCCCTTTCAGGGCCCTAGTTTCAATGCACCAGTGGTCAGTATCTTGCATGGCTCTGCGTTCCTGGCGCGGAAAGTCGTGTACAGAACTGATGTCGGCGCGCGAGGGCGGCGTCTAAGTAGCTGCCGCGACGTCATCTCGGCGACCACGACGCCAACGACGGACGCGGAGCCGCACGATGCCACCTTCCGACGCGCAGGGGTACTGCTGACGAAAACATTCCAGATCCTGTCTGACGCCTGGGGGTAATTCTAAGGTAAGGAATCTATCACTAACTAATGTTTCTTACAAATATATTGTTACCGAAGGTAAGTAATTTGTGCACCAGGGCTTTCACATTACCTCTTGCAGTACTTATCTTTCTCTCTACACAGACGATATGTTGTTGTACATGAAGGGGCGGGCATCTGACCTCTAGGGAGCGGTATCGGCCTTACCGTACTTTGGGACCCGTTCGAGACTCGAGATAAACTGGGATATGTCCTGATGCGTGGCCCTATCTCCTCGGCTCCAACACTGCGTTGGGAAGCAGGATACCATAAGGTATGTGGGAGTGGAAGTTTATCGCTCCCCGGATTTCGGCCGTGTGTTAGCTGGGTTGAAGCGCTCAGTTACCTTTTGGTCAACCTTGCCTCTATCGGTGAATGGCGGTGTGGACGTATCCAAAATGATCATACTATAGCGTCTTCTTTATCTGTTTGCTGCCCTTCCACTGGAGTTACCTCAAAACCTCTTCAAGGAACTAGACAGTTTGCTTCTCTCCCTTTACTGGGGCACCTCCCAATGTAGGGTGGCCCTCTGGAAGTTGCCCCTACCAGGGTCTGGTGATGGTTTAGCTGCACCTGACCTGGAGTTATATTACATGGCGACGCAGCTCCAATGGGTGGCTTGATGGTGGGTCTCTCTGTGGGAGTTGCTGAGTGTGGCTCTCCCTCCAAGGATTGCCTACTGGGTTTCTTGTTGAAGCCTACACCCGCTTCCTGAGTGTGGCCCTCGAACGTCCTGGTTGGGATAGTATGTTATGTGTGGGCTTGTGCTTTATGCTGCACCTGATCACTGACCCCATACACTTGTGAACTCCCTCTTCTGGTGATTCACCGCTGGAGCTGACCTGGGGGATGGGCGGGTTTCCGTGAGTGACCGGCAGCAGGAATTGATATCCTGGGAGATCCTTTTGCGGGGGCGAAATGTGCCCTTTCTTGGACCTCCAGGAGTCCTATCATAACCCAGTGGGCCATTTCATTCTACATGGAGATTTAACCCACAAGATTCGGAAATGGTGGGGTGCTGGAGTTGCGGAACCCCCGGAGCATGACTGCCTGACCTCTTTTTGCTTATTACAGATCACTCAAAAGCAGGTACGCTACTGTACAAGGCCCTGCTGGAGGGGGCAGGGCCAGTTCTCTCAACCCTCAGGTCACGGTGGGAGGTGGACCTCGGAATACCTATCTCTGACTCCTCCTGGAAGAAGAAATTAGACTCTAGCCCTAGGGTTTCTCGTAATGCCTGTCATTCAGTTCTTTTACTTACACCGGGCCTATCTGACTCCCAGACGCATACATGCTATGTTCCCAGCTTTGACTTCGGAGTGTCCCCGGTTTGTGTTTGGTATCAAACATGTTGGAATCGTACCCCAACACCAATTCCGGCGTTGGAGGTATGATCTCATGTACTGGGGAGTTCCTTAGAGGAACCCCCTTGTCCTCCAGGTTACAGCCATTCAGGGTCTGCCAGCAAGTTAGTGCGGCCGCCGACCACAGACAGTATTCTGCCCTCCTGTTGCTGAGCTGAGCTCAAGCAGGGGAAGGTAGAACAATAGGTTTCCTGCCACTGGGAGGTGTGACCACCTTCCAGACAGGACTTAGTGTATTGGGCTGGGGTTTATCCTCCCCTGTGTCCAGCCCCTCCGCTAAGAGGAATCCCTGAGTCGTTTCAACCCTTTCCTTGGATATTTAAGGGCTCTCCCGTGGGTGGGTCCTCAGATTCATCATGGAACAAGACTCACCTCTGAAACCAAGACACTTTTCGACCATCTTGACACTTGGACTTCGCCTGGAACCGAGAATGCATCAAGGAAGACTCCTATTGCTCATTGTCTTGCTGTTCTGCAAGTATTCTGCCTCGTGTGTGTCTGTGCTTCTCTTAGGATCTCCAGGGACCTGTGGGCATCAAGGACATCCGAAGTAATCTCCCTTGGAGTGAAGGAGTCACTCCCTTGCATCTGCAGGCACCGCTACAAAGCTGACCGGTCTGCTGCGCCTGTCGTCCTACGGACTTCCCGAGGCTCAGCAACACAGGTGGGGGATCTGTGGCTCCCCAGAGGCCTGACCTGTCTTCCTTGCAAGTTGGAGGACAGTATCCCTCGTCTGAGCCACTGGGTCCAAACCCCTGTGCACCGCGTCGACTAGCCATTGCAAAGGATTTTTGGCTCTGCACTCCAGAGATCTTCAGACTACAAGAAGCCCCAGCCTCCAGCACCTCATTCCTCGAAGATCAGCTTCCTTCCTGCATCCCTTGCATAGTGGGCCTCCGCCTTTGATGAGCTGCCTGAGGTCCTCTTGCAACTCCTGTGCCTTTGACCTGTGGGTCCTCTCGAGGGGCTTCTTCTGCTTTGGTGGGCTCCCCTGCTTGCTCAGTGCCGGCTCTGACTCTCCTGCACGTGGTGAGTCCCTTGGACCTTGCTAGTCCCAATGATTGCATCTTTTCGTCTTCCACGCCAGTTGCGGCTACCAAGGCTTGTTTGTGCTCCCGCCGGACGCCGACCACCTGTACACAGACATCCGACAGCTCGTGTACGGCTCCTGGTCATCCACCGCATCGCTGGGTCCCCACAGTTACATCGATAAGTTCCACATGAACTCTTCTGAACTTCCTGCCAAGGGTGGGCATTGTGCTTCCGTGCCTCCTGGTCACCTCTGAGTGGCATAGACTGTCCCCTTTGCTTGCAAGTTCTCCTCTTCAAGAATCCACCCTTGGATTCCACCGGACTTCCTCACAGACTTCTCAAGAGGCCTTTCTTCCTGAGTCGTCCATTGTCGTCTACAAGAGGTTCCGATGTCACTTCACCCCATGCACCCGGCTCCCCTGTTGTAGGTAACGTGGTTCCTGGGTCATCCACGGGTGGGGTGGCTCTCCAACCTTCCGTCCTCCAAAGAGTTTCTTCTGTGTCCTCTGGGAAGGGTCCCTTTTCTTTAAAACTACAACCGCGACTTCTCCATTGACTCCTATTGGACACGCGGCTGTGTTTCCATCTTGCACACAGACTCCTTGGGGTTCCTGAGTACTAAGCTAGTTCTCCAAGCTCTACTAAGTCCTTTGGTCCAAGCCCTGTTCTCCTTTGCAGTTTTCATTCCACTTATTTAGTATTTGGTTTGGTCTCCCCCTGGGGACCAGTGTATATTTGTGCTACTTACCTGGTTTCTCTGAAGTATTCTTATGTGTATTGTTGATATTTCCAGATAGGATATATACCAAGTGATAGTGATTGTGTTGTGTTAATAAATAGACTTATTTTTCATAAACACGGTGTGGTTCTTTCTTATCTAATCTACACTCTTGATTAAATGTGGTAAAACAAGCTGCTTTACACTCCTTCAATATAAGCCTCCACAGCCACCCCTTAGAGAGCTTTTAAGGTTATCATAGACCACTAAAATCACCATAACGGTGGCCTGGATTAGTGCAAGGTACAGCACTCCTTTAAGTGTGCACCATATACTAAGCCAGCCTCCTCCTACACCATATTACCCCTGTGTTGTCTGGGACCTCTCTTGAGGGGCTGTGCTGCCTTGCAAGAGCTTACTGACTATGTTATTGCCTCTAACTGTACAATTACTGAATTCTCGGTTATGATTGTGCTGCCTCTGCTCTACAATTGCCGACACTATTTACTGTTTATTTTATTTTTAAAATAATTATTTTGCTGGGATTTGCTCTAAAAATATATATACGCATTTAAAAAATGTATGCAAAAATAGCGTTTCTCAGTTTGCATGTTCTTCTACATGTGTTATTCCTGCCTGTGTTCCTTTCCCCTGCCACATTCTTTAATATATTCTCCCTTCCTCTACCCCTCCTCATGGCCGTGCCAAAATTCAATGGGGGGATATCCAGTGCAGAAAATCCGGCACCTTGGTTCTAGGCTGGCCCCAGTAATTTGTCCTGGTGTAATTTGCAGACAATGGAACACAGCAGCGTCTGCACGTTCTCAGCTTTCTGTTCCAAGCAGCAACCTGCAGGTGGTGATGGGGTTTTCTTATTCTCACTTCCAGCCGGGCCCAAAACAAATGCCTTATTTAAAGGTCCATTAGATCTCTTCTTGCTCGAGTATCATCCTGGCTGGAAGCTATCTAGGCTTAACGCTTAGATGCCAATCCAGTGAATGGGTATAAAGGCACACAGCTTGTTATAACTTCATGTAATAATGAGAAACTTTGGTTTGGAGGCAGGTTTTCGACTTTTTTCAACCCATGTATATAAGAGAGGTGCATGCACTGTACGAATGTCAGATTCATCTCTATATTTGAGTAATTGCCAAAATAACGATTCAAATATCATTACATTTTCATAGCGCTACTCTTCCTATTGTAAGGTACCAGAGTGTTTTACATCACACACACACACACATAGAGTGACAATATATAATTCTAGTGTGTAAATCAATGTACAGGAAATGTTACGTAATAAAATGATGGTTACAAGTTATGAAGTCACTTTACTGGTAGGCATTATATGTTAAGAGTGCACGGCCCGGAAAAACACAGGATTTAAAACATAACACACAGGTTGGAGTTGTCTGTACTAGCAAGACTTTATTACGACCCAGAGCAATCTTTTAAAACAACCTTGGAATAATGGCAGATAAGAACAAAACCAATAAGGTGCTAAGCCTGTGCCTAGCAACTTGCATGCAGCTCCTTGATGCTTGTTCATTCCTCACTGTGCTACATTAGATGGATTGCAACCTATGAACTGCAAGTAACAAAAGGATCTATATGCCAAAAGCAGTAGCCCACTTACATATTTACATAAAATAAATCTATGATCTGCTTGTTACACTGTGTGCTTTGCAGCAGACACATTACCCAGCTATGCTACTTTTGAGTCAAAACTGTGACTAGACAAAACTCTGATCCACTCCAGCAACAAGTGCAAAACGATCAGAGTTATCTTACCATTATTATTATCCTTTCTAAATTCCTGGGTACACAAAGATAGCTGTAGCAAGTGCCTTAACTCAGTTAAATATTTTAAAATGCACTGCCTGTGTACAGTAGCGGCTCGCTTTTTTAACAAGTGGTGAGACGGGGGTGGAGGGGGGCCGGTGTGGTGGTAGGGGGAATATAATGAATACATTAAAAAACACTTACCTGCTGCTGCGCTGCCTGCCGCCGTCTCGAGATTCTTCTCTTCGGGGTACCTGCACACTGCAGGCTCCTAGACGCCAGTCAAGACGCTGCTCTCATGAGAGCAGCACCGTGATTGGCCTGAGCAGGCTTGTTTAACGCTCGCTCAGGGCCTAGAAGCCTGTGCCTCTACTCCACCCCGCTGTACAACACAGCTCGGGTGAAGAGAGATCAAAGTGCACATGACGGTTTGGACGGCATTAAACAGCCGGCTGAACCCTCATGCGCACTTTACAGTGTGCACTACTCCTGAACTCCTCCCCGCCCAGACTTGGCTGCCTGCAGCAGAAAGAAAAATAAAATGATAATAGAATGGTTTTATTATCATTTTACTTTTCCGGTTTCTGTCTGCAGCCTGGCGCTCAAGCAGGGGAGGGCGATGCTCCTCCGCCATATCAGAGGAGCCGCCGCTGCCTGTGTAACTAATTAAATAAGCCACAGCAGATTTACTGTCACGTTTTTCATTGTTGCTAATTTATTTGCAGCATTGTTTTAAAAAAACATATGTGTGAATTGACTGTCAGACTACGCCTCTCGTGACTCTGCCCCTCATGACTCCCATCTCCTTTCCGCGCGCTGGCTTCCATGTTATGGGTTCCTGGAGTACATTTTTCCAATTCCAGCACTGGCGGTATTAGTACTATCTGAGCCACGTTTTCACTGCTGCTGGCCATACTTTTATTTGCTGTGTGGCCTGCTGTGCTGTATGTATTTGTGTGTATGTGTATCTGTTGCTTGCCAACCAGTGCCTGATTGGTATGAGTCGGGAGTTTATAATGATAAGACCATGAGTGCACCTGTTCTGTTCTGAGATAAAGCTTTCATGTCTTCTTTCCAATTAATACTTGCTGCTGCCCAAGTCAGACTGGTCATGTTTGAAGATGCATTTTACTGGAGCTTCCAGAGATGTACATTGACATGTATCCTGTGAGGAAACTATGTACTGCTATTACATATGCTTTCCTTACATTGTGACTGGACGTAGAATCTGCATCTGAGGTTGTAATCTGCGTGATCTTTGTGAGGTTTGCACTGTAACAAGCTGTACCGTATCTGTTCTTTCTGCAAGGAAAGCTTGCACTGCTACTGTCCACATTGTCCTGCTGCTCCTGATCTGTGTGGTTGGTGAAGCCTGTGAAGACATTTTGGCCCATATGTACGAAATTCTGAAATTGCGATTCCCAAATAGCGGATCAGTAGAAATCGCTATTTGGGAATAGAAAAAACGGAATGTATGTTACCTGCGATTTCCTAATAGTGATTCCTATGGATTCATATTCGCTAATATAAAATCTCAAAATAGGAAATTGCAAAATAGAAAACAGAGCTTTCTGGATGCAGAATTATGTCAGAGCAGGACGTTTATAAATTTTGTGTGTGGCCACAACCTAGAGGCCTAGGCTGGAAGTGCTCCTGCATCACCTCTGCCACTGAATAGCACCATCCCAGGAGAAGATCATGGCCCCAGAAGATGGGAGCAAGGACACAGGGTCCAGAAAGCAGAAAATTAAGTTTACTGAGAAGGAGCTGGAGATCCTGACAGAGGAATGTGTTGGCCATATGGACCAACTGTTTGGAAAGGCCTCCTTCTCTGTGCCAGAGAGCCAAACGACCTGGATCTGGACCAGCATCCTGGAGAAGGTGAACTCCCTTGGAGCCACCAGAGGACCAGTCCTGACATTCGCAAAATGTGGTACGACCTGAGGTCTCGTATGAAGGAGAAGTTGACCAGCAGGATGGCAGAGGGATGAGGAACTGGTGGAGGACCCTCAAAACGCCCCCCTCCGACTCCAATGGAGACACTCATAGAGTGGACCCTGGAACCAGAGAGTGTGGTGGGACTAGCTGACATAGACACCTCCAATCCAGCAGGCACCATCCAGAGTAAGTCATCTAACCTTTACTTACCTAACAAAACATAATGTTAGCAAATCCATAAATCCTACATCACAGCATGAATAACTCTATTGAGATGCTTGCCCCACCCTGCCAATGCATCATGGGAGTTGTAGTACACCATTTGCTTGCTAACTGTGTGCTGATGACTACACCAAACCTATCTCTACAACATTAACATGTCACAAACACATGAAACAGAGTTACAACAATATTGTGGGCAAACTTTGACCATATATTTACACTAACTATAAATATATGCATTTACACAGATCACAGCCCGGACGTGCCAGGAACCATTGAAGCCAAAGGGCCTACTGACACTGATGTGGTCATTCATGACACAACACCACCATCCCCTCCACCCATCACCCCATCTCCAACTGGCAAGAGAGCAACCATCTCACCGCTGCCAGAGTTTGTGGACTGTGATGAGGGTCAATTACAGAGCAGGGACCCCACAACATCGGAGGCCAGGACACACAGAAAGTGCAGAGGTCAAAGATCAGCAGTCCGTACTGAGAACATGTCAGACGACATGTCTGATAGTGCTCCTGTATGTGGTGGGTTGGAGAGGTCCATCATCTCCGTACAGTGCCCGCAGACAAAACCGATACGAACTGTCAGTAGGCAGCTGCAACATATGTCTAAGTCACTGCAGAATTTGGAGAAAGGGCAGGACCGGTGGCTAGCGGCAATGGAGAGGGACACCATGTGAAGAAACGGAGGCAGGTTTGATTCCTTCACCCGGTCCATCAACCTCCTGGCAGTAGCCACAACAACGCTTGCAAGGTGGACTGTAAACATTCAGACTGACATGAGGCGCTGCTGTCAGGACGTTGCTCATGCAAGTGACCACAGCCCTAGAGAACATCCAGAACCACAACCTCTGTGTCCCTAACATCCTGCACCTATCTGAGAGCAAAGAGGGTTCTAGCTTCAGTGTCGCATCCGTTCAGGAGGCATGCTGTACAAGGCGTTCACGCAGACACACTTCTGGGACTGGCATGTTGCCAGTCCCAAAGCCCTATGTTGCTGACAAAGCGCCCAACCCCAGAGGATTGAGTCGCCTTTGTTTTGTTTGGCATTAGTTACTTTGTTGTTAATTTTCTTACAACGTTACAACCACAGGGATACAGTTTATACTTCAGTGTAACAACTTTGTTGCTGCCTGAATAAAAGGTGGTGTCTCAGTTATGCACCAAGCATTACCATCATGTGTGATGTCTCATTATTTGATATTCTGATTTCTCTTACCTCAGAAATAGTTGTTGGTGATCTGTGTGTGTCGTGCACGCCCCTCAGCTACACGTGTGCTCTCCTGCTGCACCTGTAGTGGTGGTAACTCATCATCAGAATCAGAATCTGGCTCTATGGGGATGCTGTGCAGACCCTTCCTCACTGCAATACTGTGCAGTATGGCACAAGTGGTGATTATCTTGCAGCATGTTTCTGGTCTGTACACTAGTGCCCCGCCAGTCTTGTGGAGGCAGCGAAAGCGGGACTTCAGGATCCCAAAGGTCCGCTCAATAATTGAGCGCATTGTCCTGTGTGCCCTGTTGTATTACCTCTCACTTCTTGTCCTCGGAGACAGGTACGGTGTGAGTAGCCAGGGACGTAAGGCATATGCACTGTCACCTTATGAGCATGAGAAGTAAAATCGTTAGGTTACGTTACACACACCGTGCTGGCCACTGTATTAATTGACTCTGTGATTCTCTTACCAAGTAGGAAAAACTCGCCAAATTCACCCTGTGCCTGTCGATTTTGTATCCCACTGTGGCGGAACATGAATGAGTCATGGGTGCTACCTGGGAATCTGGCCACAAGGTCTGTTATGATACAGGAGGCGTCACACACTACCTGCACATTGAGTGAGTTTGAGCTTTTCCTGTTCATGTGCATGTATTCAGTTTCTGAGGGCGGACATATGGCAATATGTGTGCCATCAAAACAGCCAGTGGCATTGGGGAGCTGTGCTACCTTGTAGAACATACATTTTGTTTGATGCAATGATGGGGGGGGGGGTATTGGGGAATGAGATATATTGGTTAACCTTGCTCACCATAATGTCAAGAAACCTGCAAAAGAACCTGGAAAAGATACTTTGTGACATCCCCCTGCCACTGCCATGACCCCCCCCCGACGCTAAGAGGTGTAGGCAACACAATACCTGCACATGTGGTGTGTAGGAGCCTGGCTTAGTATATGGTGCACACTTATTCACGTGGTGCATGCTGCACTAATCCAGACAACCCTCATGGTGATTTTAGTGGTCTTTGATAACCATAGAAAGCTCTCAAAGTGGTAGCTGTGGAGAGCAGCCTTCAGTCTTATCTTGAAGGAGAGTTAAGCAGCTTGTTTTACCAGTTTAATCTGTAGTGTAAGTTAAATGACAAAAGAACCACACTGTGTTTATATAAAAATACTTCTATTTATTACACAATACTCACTAACACATTGGTATATCTCCTACCCGGAGATATGAACACAGTACACAAGAATACTTCAAATGCAGTCAGGTAAGAAGCACAAAATACAGGGGTCTCCAGGGGGAGACCAAACCATATACTAAACAAGTGGAATGCAAACTGCAAAGGAGAATGGGACTTGGACCAGAGGAGCCGGGGACACAAGGAACCACCCAAGGTAAGTAGCCAGGAACCCCACGGAGACTGTGTGCAGAGTGGGAACAGAGCCGCATGCCCAATGGAAGTCAATGGAGAAGTCGCGGTTGCAGTTTTGAAGGAGGAGGACCCTGAAGAATTCCCTTGGAGGATGGAAGGTTGGAGAGACACCCAACCTGTGGATGCCCCGGGAACCAGGTTACCTACACCAGGGAAGCCAGGTGCATAGGAGTGAGAAGACGTCGGAAACCTCCGTAGATGACAATGGAAGACGTCGAAGAAAGTGCCTCTGGAGAAGTTCAGGAAGGAGTCCGATGGAATCCAAGGGTGGATTCTGGAAGTGAAGAACCTGCAAGCAGACGGGACAGAGTCTATGCCACTCGGAAGTGACCAGGAGGCACGTAGACACAATGCCCACCGATGTTGGGAGGTACAGAAGTCGACGGTGACCTTGTCACTGCAGCTGTGAGGATCAGGCGACACTGAGGAAGGCCAGGAGCCGTGCAAGAGCTGTCCCACATCAGATGTCAGTGACTAGGTGGTCGGTGTCCGGTGGGACCACCAACAAGCCTTGGTAGCCGCAACTGGCTTGGAAGACGAAGAAGGAGCAACATTGAGACCAGCAAGGTCCAAGGGATTCACTCACCAACAGCAGGAGAGTCGGAGCAGGCCCGAACAAGCAGGGGAGCCCACTGAAGCAGTAGAAGACCCTCAGGAGTACCCACAGGCCAAAGGCACAGAAGTCGCAAAAGGACCTTGAGCAGCTCACCAAAGATGAAGGCCCACGGTGCAGAAGATATGGTGAGGACACTGATCTTAGAGGGAAGAGATGCTGGAGGCCGGAGCTTCTTGTTGCCCGAAGATCTCTGGAGTGCAGAGCTAACAAGCCATGGCAATGACAAGTCTATGTCGTGCACTGGGGTTCGGTCCAAGTGGTTCCGATGAGGGATACTGGCCTCCTTCACTTCAAGGGATATTTCTTCAGGTGTCCTTGATACCCACAGGTCTGTTGAAGAACCTGGCAGAAGCACAGACACAGACGGCGAAGAAGACTTGAAGAACAGCGAGACCAGGAGCAGCAGTAGTCTTCCTTGGTGTATTCTCCATTCCAGTTGAAGTCCAAGTGTCCAGAGGGTCGAAGAGCGACGTAGTTTCAGGCATAAGTCTTGTCCCACAACAAATCTAAGGAACCACCCACAGATAAGCCCTTAAGTACCCTAAGGAAAGGGTTGGAACAACTTGGGGGTCCCTCCCAGAGGAGGTGCTGGACAGAGGGGAGGATACTCCCATGTACTTTGTCCAGTTTCAAGGGCTCCCTGAACTGGCTCAAACTGGAGTATGCAAGGAGGCCCCACCCCAGCCCAATACACTAAGTCCTGTCTGGGAGGTGGTCACACCTCCCTGTGACAGGAAACCTATTGTTCTACCTTCCCCTGCTCGAGCTCAGCTCAGCAGCAGGAGGGAAGAATCGTGTCTGTGGTCGGCAGCAGCACTAGGTTGCTGGCAGAATCTGAAAGGCTGTTACCGGGAGTACAGAGGGGGGGGGCACCCCAAGGGAGCCCCCCAGTACATGGGATCATACTTCCAACACTGGAATCGGTGTTGGGGTATGATTCCAACATGTTTGATACCAAACTTGACCGGGTTCGGTGCCGCCACTATATAGTTAGATATCTCGCAATGACTGATGTCCACTATTTGTATTTAAAATGGCTGACAGCACTTACAAAGCCTGGATTGGATAATCAACTCCGGGGTTTGTAGGGGTGTCCTTCTAATGCAGGGGCACCCTCACACTTATACCCAAGCGCCCTGCTCTCAATACTGAAGATCCTGCCATAGGGGTGACTCAGATAAAAGGAAACGTATATCTATCGTGAGAGGTACAAGCCCCAACTCACACAGGCTGAGCTGGCAGGCCTGTTGTCACAGTTTAAGTGGACTCCCATGAGTGGCACAATACATGCTGCAGCCGGAGGGAGACCCCCTGGTGTACCTATGCCCTGGGTACCTTAGTACCATATACTAGAGACTTACAAGGGTACACTAGTAGCCAATTGTGGATGTACAAAAGCACTTTCCATGGTCAATTTAGGGAGAAAGCACAGTGTTTGAGGTCCTGATTAGCAGAATCCCAGTCAGACTAGGTCAAAAACACACTGACACCAAGCAAGTAGTAGGAGCCAATCGTGCAACTTGCCCCTGCACAACCTGAGTTTCCGGTACCATCTGCAAATTCAAGGCACAACCAAGAGATCCACAAGGCCATGATGTGGCTCTTCAGATCCCTTACGACTCTGCCTGGTGCACCTGCTGGCCTCATGAATCTAAGAGGAGCTCCATCTGAGATACCTTGGGTTCTTCCTTTGTGCCAGTTGAATCTACTGACACCATCAGCAGACCTCTACCAGCACCTTTGTCTACACAACTTTGGGCTACCTACCGTTTCCCGGAATGTCAACGCCGATACTGACACCATCAACCTAAAGGACCCGGCACAATCCCATGTGCTCTTCAACTCTGAGTTGGCGAAATTCTAAACTCGACCAAGGCAGCGCTTGCTGTCCATTGAGCTGCAGCCTTTGCCCGCTCCATCTGAGCTACTTACATCCAGTTCCACAGGCCAAGTCTCATGCACCACATTCCTTGTTTGTGACGGACTCTGACAGTGAGTATGTGCAAGAGATGAATTTGGTTACCCCTACCATGAAGAAACCTGGGTTGAAGACCTCCAGGATGTCAGTGGCCTTGACACCTCTCCTTACACCAGCCTAGTCTCAGCCCAATGCCCTTCAACTGACGAAAATGTCGCCTTTGCGATGCCGATGTTCTCAACCTCCAGTTCCCCCACCTTGGAGGTTAAGACCAATGTCTTCCAGCCGGGGCAAACCAATACTGAGACTCTGTTTCTTTTTAATGAGACACTCTGTTAGGAACCTGAGCCACACGTTGCTTTGGTCCTCCTGTTAACCGCCAGACTACACAGTGCCATTGCCCTGCCCACAGCAACCCTGCTTAACTGATAGAGACTTCTAGCTACAGATTACTTACCTTAGAATTATCCCCAAGAGTGACTGGATCCGGAAACTTTCTCGTAAGCAGAACCACTGCGTGCCGGTAGGTGGTGTCGTTCAGCTCTGCATGGCATCGGAAGTGACAGGCACGGTGCCTATGTAGGCGCTACCCCAGCACACTGACGTCAGTTCTTTTTTTGTCACGTCAGTCAGCTCAGATTCTGAGAGAGCTTCCCCCAGTCATTTTTTGACTGACCTTTTTTGACATTTTGTCAAAGTCTATTTGAGAATCTTCTCCAGGAGTGGCAGGATGTTAACTAGGAAGGCCGGCTTCGAGGTTAGCGGCCCCTGTGACTAAGAGATGTCGGTGACAGACCGCAACTTGTTTAACTTTGGTGCCTCGAGCGTGACCACGAACGCGAAAATCTGTGTCGGCTGTCGCGCCAGGCACCCCTAGGCCTTGAGGGAACGCCCCCTCAAGTTTCTTGCCACTCGACGTGCACCGCCACAACGATCTCGATCCCAGTCAAGAGGAAGTGTCCGGGGATCGGTTGCGGAGCCCAAGATCCTTATCGCACTCTAAGTCGTCCTCGGGTAAATCCCAAAGGAAAAAGAAAAGTAAGAAGTCAAAGAGGTCTTCGACTTCGCCCCGTTCGTCGAAGTCATCCAAAGAGATGAGAGAGCATTGTCATTTGAGTCCTGGCTCCACGGTTGAGCCTGTGTCTGGGCCGGCTCCACGCCATCCCGATTTTCTGTGAGCCGGAGCGACCCCCGTCCAACTTTTTGAGTTCTATGCGAATATGCACCTCATATTTGGGCAGCCCGTTCCTTCTGGCGCGCCTTTGGGCCCCGCAGGTTTGGGAGGGGCCCGAACATGACCAACTCACTGGGCAGAGTGGTTTATTCATCGGTGGCCTTACGGTACTTCGCCTAGCTGAGAACAACTGGCTTTTCATGGGATGTCGAAGCGTCATTTATGGACATGCCATTTGATGGTTCCGGTCTCTTTGGAGGCAAGCGGACTCAGTGCTGGAGTACTTCAAGGATAGCAGGGCTACAGCCAGGTTCTTGGGCCTTTCCATGGGCCCTCATCGACCCCAGTCTGCCTTTGGCTCCTTTTTGTGACCATGGAGAGGGCTTTCAGTCGTGTCTTTACCCACCCAGCCACCATGGTACACAAGCTTCCCAGCCTCTTCATGGCCAAGGATGTGGTACCCACAGCCCCGTAGGTTGGGCACCCAGTGGTTGGGCCAATCCACCCCCTCAACCCTCTCAGCAGCCGTAGCCGCCAAGCCCCTTTAGTTTACCCTCTTACCATTATGGGCACCCAGTGGGAGGCAGGAAACGCCATCACCTGCCCCACTGAAGGTCAATAACATCAGACCTCTGGGTTCTTCAGATTGTCCGAAGGGGCTGCTCCTTTCTCTTCGTGACCTCCCCTCGACCAATGACATCAGCTTGCGACAGGCTGATGGAGGACCACTTCTCCTTACTCTGCCAGGTAGTTACGGCTCTCTTGGCCAAGGGAGCCATAGAGAGGGTGCCGACACCAGAAGAAGGATGCGGTTGTTATTCCCACTATTTTCTGGTGCCCAAGAAGAACGGAGGCCTTTGTCCTATCCTAGACCTGTGCCTTCTCAATTTCTTCCTCAAGAAGGAGAAGTTCCTAATGCTCACATTCGCTCAAGTCCCGTCTGCCCTGGACTCGGGAGACGGTATGGTAGTATTAGACTATCTGAAAGAGACACGTTAGTGACAGATTCCTTACCTTAGAATATCCCCAGGCGTCAGGCTGGATCCGGAAAGTTTTTGCGTAGCAGTACCCTTGCGCGTCGGTAGGCGGCGTCGTGCGGCTCCGCGTCAGTCGTCGGCGTCGTGATCGCCGGGATGACGTCGCGTGCAGTACTTAGGCGCCGCCCCTGCGCGCTGACGTCAGTTCTTCTTTTTCCGCGCCAGCAAGCGCAGATCCGGGAAGAGCAGTGCCCTAGTCATTTTTTGACTAACTTTTTGGGTGAATTTTTTCACTGTTTCTTCGAATCGACTCCAAGGTGTCGTAGGGATGCCCGGCTTTAAACGTTGCGACGCCTGTGCTCGGAGGATGTCCATCACAGACCCGCATCTGGAGTGTCTCTTCTGCCTCGGCCGAGGCCACGACACGAAGTCGTGTTCCAACTGCCGGGCCCTCAACCCGAAAGCTTTGCGAGAGCGGTCTCGAAAGCTCCTCGAGGCCCGGCAGTCGGCTCCGCGCCATTACAAGCCCCGGTCGCGTGAGAGGTCGAGGGGTCGGTCGCGGAGTCCTCACCGGTCGTCGGGATCCAAGTCTTCGTCGTCCGGTAAGTCTAAGCACAAGAAGTCCAAAAGCATCATCGCTCTAGGGACTTCGCCTCGCCGGTCTCGCGACTCGGCTGAGGCCCCTCCCGGCACCGTCCCCGCGGCCCCGGACATGCCGGTGGAGTCGCCCCCGCAATACCCGTCCTTCCCGGGTTCGGGGGCGGATCCGGCCCAAATACAGGAATTCCTGTCGGCCATGGCCCGCCTCTTCGGGCCTCAAGGTCCCTCCGGTGCGCCTTCGGGCCCCGCGGGCCCTGATGGGGTTGCCCCGGCGTCGCCGCCGACTCCGGTCCCGGCGTCGCTCGTGCCTCCAGCCTCGATTCCGGCTTCGGCCCCGGCCTCGATCCCGGCTCCGGTGGTACCGCAACCCCCATCGACGCCGGTCGACCTGACCACGCCTCCGCCTCCGCCGGCGCCGATGTCCCCGGTGCCGTTCCTGACGCCACCCGGGGCTCCGGGCGGCGTCGTCCCCATGTACTCTCCGGCTCCGGACATGGAGCCGGACCGACGTCGCTCAACGCCGGTTCCGGCGCCGATGGGACCTTGGGTCCCAAATGTCCCTCCTCCTCCTTATTTTGAACCGGAGGAGGACCAGGAGGACTGGGAGGGGTCTGAGGACCCTCTGACACAGCAGTGTCAGTATGATGAGGACTGGGCAGAGGACCTAGGGGATGCCAGTGGTCTAGATACTTCCCCTGACACTGGCATGCTGTCTCCTCCCGTGGCTACGGAGGAGGGAGTCAATTTTGCAACGGTGTTGCGTAGGGCAGCAGGAGCCTTACATCTCCGACTCCCTACGGTGACGGTCAAGACTAATCTCTTGACAGAAGTGCTTCAGCCGGCGGCCTCCTCCTTGGAGACTGTGCTGCCTTTTAACGATGCACTTACTGACGTTCTTTTGGGCGCCTGGTCCAAGCCCAACACAGGGGCTCCTGTGGATAGGAACGTGGCCCGACGCCATCGCCCAGCTCCGGGCGACCCCCTGTTTCTCTCTGTCCACCCCACTCCTGAGAGCTTGGTTGTCCAAGCCTCCGCTTCCCAAACCGCCTTCCCTACCGCCCCTCCGGATAGGGAATCCAAACGCCTGGATCAATTTGGGAAGAAGGGTTTTTCTTCCTCCAGTGCTGGCTTGCGGTCCATCAACACCGCTTGTCTTTTGGGCCGATATACCCACTCCTTGTGGGATTCGGTGGCGACTGTTTTGCCCCAGTGTTCTGAGGAGGTCCAGACACTGCTTTCCCGCGCCATTGCGGAAGGAAGGGATGCGGCCAAATACACCATACGATGTGGCCTTGATACCGCCGACTCGCTGGGCAGGTCTATTGCAACGACGGTGGCGCTGCGTCGCCACGCCTGGCTGAGAACCACTGGTTTTTCAGGGGATGTCCAGAATACTCTCATGGACATGCCCTTTGATGGAGTCGGTCTTTTTGGTTCCAAAGCAGACCATGCGTTGGAGCGCTTTAAGGACTCACGGGCTACTGCCAAGTCCCTGGGCCTTTCTGCTACACGCCCTCCGCTAACTTCTGCTTTTCGCCCCTATCGTGGCCACGGAAGGGGCGCCCAGTCACGTCAGCAGCCCAGCCACCGGCCCGCGCAGCAGGCGTCTTCGGTGGCCGAGGACGTGGATACCGCCGTGGCGGTTCGGGCAACCAGCGTGCGGGTCAGGCCACCACCTCCAACCCGTCCGCGGCCTCCAAGCCCTCCTAGTCCCTCCTTTCAGGTGCACAGCACGCCAGTAGGGGGCGCAGGGTCCGCCATCACCTTCACCACTGGCGTCCCATCACCTCGGACACGTGGGTCTTGGACATTGTCCGAAGGGGCTACTCCCTCCCCTTCGAGACCACCCCCCCAGCCATGCCACCTCAATTCCACCGCATGTCAGGGGATCACTTGGTACTTCTGCAGAAGGAAGTCACGGCCCTCTTGGCCAAGAGGGCCATCGAGCATGTTCCGACCCCAGAAGTAGGACGTGGTTGCTACTCCCACTACTTCCTGGTGCCCAAAAAGGACAAGGAGGACATGCGTCCTATCTTGGACCTCCGGAACGTCAATCGCTTCCTCCGGAAGGAGAAGTTCAAGATGCTCACCCTAGCTCAGGTCTTGACTGCCCTCGACCCTGGAGACTGGTTGGTAGCGTTGGACTTGCAGGACGCTTATTTCCACATCCCCGTCCTGCCGGCCCACCGGCGTTACCTACGGTTCACGGTAGGCCTCGAGCATTTTCAGTTCACCGTGCTCCCCTTTGGCCTTACCAGTGCCCCTCGGGTGTTCACGAAAGTGATGGCGGTGGTCGCAGCTCATCTGCGCCGGGCAGGGGTTTCAGTCTTCCCCTACCTCGACGACTGGCTGCTGAAGGCGGGCTCGTCCCAGGCAGTCGTCTCCCACCTCCAGACTACGGCCGAACTCCTGCACTCGCTGGGGTTCTCCATCAATGTGCCGAAGTTGCATCTGATTCCTTCTCCACAGCTCCTTTTCATCGGAGCAGTTCTGGACACGACGCAGTTTCGGGCCTATCCTCCCGAACGGCGAGTCCAGGATATTCAGGCTATGATTCCCATCTTTCAGCCTTTATCCTGGGTTTCGGTACGGATGACCCTGAGGCTGCTGGGCCTCATGGCCTCCTGCATCCTGCTGGTCAATCATGCCAGATGGCATATGCGGGCTCTGCAGTGGGACCTGAAGTTCCAGTGGGCGCAGCACCAGGGCAACCTGTCCGATCACGTCCAGATCTCGGAGGGGACTGCAAAACAGTTGCAGCGGTGGCTCTCGAACCGGCAATGGGTCATGGGCAGATCCCTCTCCCTTCCCCAGCCAGAGCACACAGTTGTGACGGACGCGTCCCTTCTGGGATGGGGCGGTCACATGGGAGAGGCGGAGATCAGAGGCCTCTGGTCTCCGGCGGAGTCCCGGCTCCATATCAACCTTCTGGAGCTCCGGGCGATCCGACTTGCACTCAAGGCATTCCTTCCCTCTGTCAAAGGGAAGGTAGTGCAGGTGTTCACAGACAACACCACCGCCATGTGGTACTGCAACAAACAAGGCGGGGTGGGGTCTTGGACCCTTTGTCAGGAGGCTCTGCGCCTCCTGACATGGCTGGAACATCAGGGCATGTTCCTGATGGTTCAACACCTGGCAGGTTCCCTGAACGCCAGGGCGGACGAACTCAGCCGCAGGTGCATGATGGATCACGAATGGCGTCTTCACTCGGAAGTGGCGCAAGGACTCTTTCTACAATGGGGAGAGCCTTGGTTAGATCTATTCGCCACCGAAGAGAACGCGCAATGTCATCAGTTCTGTGCGTTGGAATTTCCAAGGCAGCACTCGCTCGGCGACGCTTTTCGTCGCGAGTGGAGTTGCGGTCTGTTGTACGCCTTTCCGCCTATACCACTTCTGCCCAGAGTGTTGAAGAAGATTCGGCAGGACCGGGCCCAAGTCATTCTTGTGGCTCCGGACTGGGCTCGAAGAGTTTGGTATCCCGAGCTACTCAGTATGAGCGTAGATCCCCCGATCCGTCTGCCTCTTCGGGAGGATCTTCTGTCGCAGCAGCAGGGGACGGTCCTCCACCCGAACCTGTCCAGTCTACACCTGCTTGCGTGGAGATTGAGCGGCGGCAGTTGATTCCTTTCGACTTGCCTCCCGAAGTTTGTGATGTGATTCTGGCAGCCAGGCGTCCCTCCACTAAGGTGGTATACGCCTGCAGGTGGAACAAATTTGTGGCATGGTGCACAGCAAAGGCTGTGAATCCCCTTTCTGCCCCTCTTTCTGAGGTTCTTCTGTTCCTTCTTTCTCTGGCCCAACAGGGTTCTGCCCTGGGTACCATCAAGGGTTATCTTTGTGCTATCTCGGCCTTCCTCAGGCTCCCTGATCAGCCCTCCTTTTCAAGTCCCCTGTTGTTAACAGGTTCTTAAAAGGCATTACACACCTCTTCCCTCCTGTTCCGTTTGTGATGCCTCAGTGGGACTTGAACTTGGTGTGAGAAGTTGGCCTGGCATATGCTGTCCACTAATTATAGTGGGCACCTTGCACCAGTCCAAACAACCCCTTATTGGAGATAGGTTAAAGACAACCTTATTGAAAGCTATCCTAGTGGTAGCTATGGAGAGCAGCCTTCAGGCTAAGTCTTGAAGGAATGTAAAGCAGCTTGTTTTACCAGTCTATAATCTCTTGAGTGATCAAATGAAAGAGCACCACACCAGGTATATATTCAAAATATATGTATTTATTGCTAAACACACCCCTCTAGTCTCTTTATGAGGCTAGAGTTCGAAGTACATAAGTTAGAAGTTATTAAATCACAGTAATAGCACAAATACACGTTTGGGCCCTAGGGGCGTACTCAAACCATATACCAATAAAGTGGTATGCGAACCACGACTGAACTAGACACTAGGCCTAGAGCCTCTAGAAGTGCTTGGACCACAAGGAACCACCCAAGGTAGTGACACAGGGGACCCACGGGAGACGCGTGCAGTGTAAATACACAACCGCGATACGCCGTTGACTTCTATGGAGAAAGTCGGGATCGGGAAATTAGAGAAAAGGGACACTTAAAAGAGGACTAGGACAAAACCCTTTGAGATCTAGGACTTTGAAGAGTCTCTACCCACGGGAGCACCGGAGTACTCGTGTTACCTCACCCAGGGAAGCCGGGTGCATAGGTGCCTTTCGGGGTCGGGTTTCGTCGATTCGAATGGCGATCTGCTGCAAAGTGCTGCTGGCGGCCAAGAGAAAAGTGTCCGGGTGGATCCAAGAGTGGATCGGAGTTCTGAAGAACCTGAAAGCAGAGGGGACAGAGTCTGGGTCACTAGCCAGTGACCAGGAAGGCGATGGACAGATGCCCACCGATGTCGAGTGCTTCAGGTGCGTTGACGGTCGTCTTGACTCTTCAGCCACGAGGTCCAGAAGGCGTTGTCGGCGACCAGGAGCAGGATTCGGGCTGGTACACGATGTCTGTCGAGTGCTGAGGTGTCGGCGACCGGATTGGACCCAACAAGCCTTGGCAACGGCAAGTCTCGGTGAAGATGTAGATCGTCGATGGTGCAGACCAGCAAGGACTGTGGAACTCACCCAGCGAGGGTAAGTGAGGGCAGGCCTGGAGCAACCAGGATGCCAAGTTAGAAAAAGATTGGCCTTCGTTAAGGGCTACTAGCCAACGGGCTAGCGACCGCGAAGGAGCCTCGTGACGCCGCACGTGGATCTGGCTCACAGGACACTCGTGGAGTGGGGGCCAGTGATCTTCGGTGCAGGTGGTGCTGGAGGCTAGGGCTACTCGGAGCCCAAAGCACTACTTCTTGGGAGACCCAGAAGAGGATGCACTTGCAAATGTGCTCGGTGTCCAGGGGTCACGGTCTCAAGTCACCCACGATAGCCACGGGCCTCAGCTTTGCTGGGGACTCAGGGTAGCCTCGGGAAGTCTGAGAATCCACCTCTGGTGATGCGATGACTTCGGCGTCCGACGGGAGCTTCAGAAATGCGAACCGGACAGATGCTTCTTTGGTGCCTGCCAAGCAGGGAGTCACTCCTTGACCCCAAGGGAGATTCTTCTGTCCTCTAATCGTGAGTAGAGCGTCGAAGGTCCAGGATTCAGTTACAGAGTTTCGTCCAGGGATAATCTAAAGTCCTAAGGACTGGGTTCCTACCTTTATACTAAAGATAGGGGTTGGACTACTCTGTGGCCCCACCTATGGGTGGGTCAGGGCAGAGGGGTGGCTACACCCTTTCCCTTTGTCCAGTTCGCGCCAAAGCAGGTGCTGCAAGCCCCTGATCCGGTTTGAACTGGGGTATGCACAGGGACACCAAATGTGCCCCCAGTGTAGGACTTCAAAGCACCCGAAAGTGCTCCCGCCCAGCCCCAATACACATTATCCTGTCTGGGGAGGTGGTCACACCTCCCTGGGACAGGAAACCTATTGTCCAGGCCTCCCCTGCCGGAGTTTCGTCCAGCAGCAGGAGGCCAGACTCGTGTCTGTGGCAGCGGCATCCATTTTGTGATGCCAGGGCTCTGGAAAGAAGTTACCGGACTAGTCAGAGTTAACATGTCTTTCCCTCTAGAAGGGTGGAATGCTACCCCCGCCGCCAGGATTGGCGGGGGGTAGTATTCCAAGATGTTTGACACCAAACACGACATGTTTAGGTGCAGCCATTCCAAAGTTAGCATTTTACCGCGAGGATATAATGCGCTTAAGAGTATATGGTCAGGCTGCACTACAAACAGCATCAGAGATGGTCTCCGAACGCTGCAGAGGGCCCTGCTCATGCAGGGGCACCCTCTCACATAGGAACCATGCACTCTGCCTTTAAGATTGATAAGGCCTGCCTTAGGAGTGACTTATAGGTTTATATGTGTGTATGTATTTAGTGATATAGGTAGCCTATATCACAGGAAGGGGTGCATGCACCACCTTACCCAGGCTGCAGTAGCAGACCTGTGGTGTCAGTTTGGATGGCCTTCCAGGGTGGCATAATACATGCTGCAGCCCCTGGCAGGCCTCTGAGGTACCTATGCCCTTGGTACATAGTATACCATATACTAGGGACTTATAAGGGCACTCCAGATCCCAATCAGTGATGTGCCTAAGGCACATGGAAACCATTTTAGAGAGGAAGCAGCTAGGCTGGGGTTCTGATTAGCAGGGCCCCAGCCAGACTAATGTCGAAAAACAGTGACGCATCAGCAAAAAGTGGGGGTACCCATGTGAAGCAGATCCTACTCTCCTACACTTGGTTCTTACCTTTTTAATGTGCGCTCCCTTTGAGCCTCTACATAACTGTCCTCTTCGTCTTCTGACTCTGAAGACAGCCTTTCTGGTGGCCATCACCTCCGCTCGGCGGGTGAGTGAGCTCCAGGCTCTATCTTGCAAACCTCCCTTTCTGTCTGTTCATCCAGACAAGGTTGTTCTTCGGACGCGTCCGTCCTTCTTGCCAAAGGTGGTTACTGCCTTCCACATTGGGCAGACCATCACTTTGCCTACCTTCTTTCCGCCTCCGCATCCTTCCAGAGAGGAAGAGAGGCTCCACCGTCTGGACCCAAAACGTGCGCTCTCCTTCTATATCGACCGCACAAAACACTTCCGGGTGGATGACCAGCTCTTTGTTGGCTACGTGGGCGCCAAAAAAGGACGGGCGGTGCACAAGAGAACCATCTCCCGCTGGGTTACCTTGTGCATCAAGACCTGCTATTCTTTGGCTAAGAAGGAGCCTCCTGTTGGGCTGCGTGCCCATTCCACCAGGGCAACGGCTGCTACCACGGCCTTGGGCCGCGGTGTTCCGCTGCCGGTTATCTGTCAGGCAGCTACGTGGGCCTCGCTGCACACGTTTACAAAGCATTACTGCCTTGACAGTCAGGTCCGGAGGGACGGCTTCTTTGGCCGTTCTGTCCTCCAGGACTTCCTTGTCTGATCTTTGTTCGCAGACCCACCACCGGGGTTGGTATTGCTGGGGTATCTATTCTAAGGTAAGGAATCTGTCACTAACGTGTCTCTTTCAGATGCACAAGTTACTAACTTGTGTAACGATATATCTGTAAGAGACAGTAGTTAGTGACAGATTCCTTACCGCCCCACCAATCCTCCCCGTTCTGCGAACTGATTTCTAGGGTTAAGGACATCCCTTTCAGGGCCCTAGTATTTTTCAGACACCTGTGTCAGCTTCTTGCATGGCTCTGCGTTCCTGGCGCGGAAAGTCGTGTACAGAACTGACGTCAGCTCACAGGGGCGGCGTCTAAGTACTGCCCGCGACGTCATCCCGGCGATCACGACGCCGACGACGGACGCGGAGCCGCACGACGCCGCCTACCGACGCGCAAGGGTACTGCTACGCAAAAACTTTCCGGATCCAGCCTGACGCCTGGGGATATTCTAAGGTAAGGAATCTGTCACTAACTACTGTCTCTTACAGATATATCGTTACACAAGTTAGTAACTTGTGCTGCAGGACGCATATTTCCACATTCCCGTCCTGACTGCCACAGGTTACGGTTAATGGTAGGCCACGAGCACTTTCAATTTGCCGTGCTCCCTTTTGGCCTTACCAGTGCCCCTCGAGTGTTCCTCAAGGTGATGGCGGTGGTTGCAGCTCTTCTGTGGAGATCAGATGCTCCCTTTCATCTGAGCTGTTCTTGACACAGTGCAGTCTCAGGCATATCCTCCCAAACAGCAAGACCATGATATTCAAGCTATGATACCGATGTTTCAGCCTCTATCATGTATTTCAGTGAGACTGACTCTGAAGCTGCTGGGCCTCATGGCCTCCTGCATCCTTCATGTGACACATGACGGATGGCATATGCGGGCTTTGTAGTGGGACCTGAAGTTTCAGTGGGCACAGCATCAGGGAAATCTCTCCGACATGGTTCAGATCTCCGAGTGAACTGCAAAGGACCTACAGTGGTGGTTAACAAACCGTGATTGGTTTAGTGGCAAAACTCTCTCCCTTCAACAACCAGATCTCTCAGTAGTGACAGATGCGTCACTCTTGGGATGGGGCAGCCTTCCAGGAGAGGTGACGATCAGAGGACTCTGGTCCCTGGCGCAGTCAAGACTCCACATATACATGCTGGAGCGCCAAGCGATCTGATTGGTATCGAAAGTTTTTCTACCCTCCATCAAGGGAAGGCTAGTGCGGGTGTTCACAGACAACACCACCGCCATGTGGTACTGCAACAGACAGATTGGGGTGGGGTCGTGGACCCTTTGTCAAGAGGCCCTGTCTCTCTGGAAATGGCTGGAACAGCAGGGCATTTCCCTGCTGGTTCAACATCTGGCAGGTTCTCTGAACGCCAAAGTGGACAAACTCTGCCTTCAATGCCTAGCGGGTCACGAGTGGCGTCTCCATTCGGAGGTGGCGCAAGGTGTCTTTCAGCATGGGGGAAAGCCATGGTTAGATCTTTTCGCCTCTGCCAAGAACGCACAATGTCAGCAGATTTGCGCGCTGGAGTTGCCAAGGTGGCTCTTGCTCAGTGACACTTTTCATCTCGAGTGGAGCTCAGGCCTCCTGAACGCCTTTCTGCCCATACCACTTTTGTGCAGAGTTCTCAAAAAGATCAGGAACAACTGGGCCCCACGTCATACTTGTGGCTCCGGACTAGGCACTGTGTGTCTGGTATCCCAAGCTTCTCAGCATGAGCATCGATCCTCCGATCAGGCTGCTGCTTCAGAAGGATCTTCTGTCGCAGCAGCAGGGGAGGGGCCTCCACCCTAACCTGTCCCCTTTACACTTTCATGCTTGGAGATTGAGCAGCAACAGTTGGCGGCTTTGGACCTTCCTCCCGAAACTCGCAATGTTATTCTTGCAGCCAGGCGTCCCTCCACCGAGACGGTATACGTCTGCCCGTGGAAGAAAAGTCGATTGACCCGCTTTCTGCTTCTCTTTAAGATGTCTGTAGGAAGCTGGCTCTGTATATACTATACTAAAGTAAGGTATAGTGTGCACAGAGTCCAGTGGAACCCCAAAGTTAGGCAGAGGCTAAAGTAGATACCTTACTCTCTATTTGTGGTAGTGTGGGCGAGCAGTAAGGCTTTATCAGAGGGTAGAGTTAAGCATTTATTGTACACACTCAGGCAAGAAATGATGTCACACACTCAAAGACTGAACTCAGACCAATTTGTTTGTATAAAAATATTATTTAGTTGTAATTTATTTTCTAGAACCAAGCCAGGCCTGGTACAGGTAAGTATAATAACACTTTGCAAGAATAATGCAGTTAAATACAGTTTAAATGCAGTTGAATGCAATTGATTGGTTACAGGTAAGTCATTTGTTTATAAAGCAGTTTGAATTACTTTTCAGATTCCTTTTTAAGTTACTTTCTCTACTCAGTGTGATATGACTCAATATCTCACTGGGACATTTCCTTGAGGAAAGGTAAGTAAATCAGTTTTTGTACATTTGCAGTTTCTTAAGGTTTCATGCAAACCAACTTGACACTTGGAACAATTTTCATAAAAAAGCAGTCAATGCAGTCCTATGGGAGAAAACAATGTTATTGACTTAACGGTAAGTACTTAGGTTTGGGATTTGGATTTCTGAGATTAGAACCAGGGTTCCCCCAGGGTCAAGGATGCACTCTCAAAGCACCCTCAGCGGCACTAGGGCGGCCAGGTGCAGAGTGCTGAGGCCCAATGTTACCCAGTGGGGGATAGTTGGCCTCCGGTTTGTGGCTGCTCATGAGCAGGCCACAAGGTTGTGGGAGCAAAGCTCCTGGACTTAGGCTCAGGTCCAAGGGGGATCCAATTTAGCACACAAGGTGCCCCCACAGCGGCGCAGGGGCGGCCGGATGAAGGGTGCTGTTTTGACGTCGGGTGCCCTGTTGTTTTCAATGGGGATTCTCTGGTTGCAGCAAACACTGCTGGCTCCGGGACAAAGATCTTCTGGAGGCGTCCACCGGTTGGAAAGGTAAGTTGGGATGTCTTGGGATGCTGGGACACGGTCCGTTGGGCCACCCAAGGCCGTGGGACGTCTGGTGCAGGGGTGTCTTTTGGCGTCGGGTTTTTCTTACCGGCTCTGGTCGCGGTCTGGGGATCCTCCAGAAAGGGGATGCAGGCGTCGCTTGGAGACTTGAGGTAGGTCGGGGATCCCCAGATCCCAGGTCAGGGTATCTGGGGAGACCTCCTCATGGTGTTGCGCCACTCTGGCCGTGGTCGTTGGGTGCAGAGTGGTGCAGACTCCCGGATTTGGCCGGAGCCAGTCTGTGGGTGAGCAAATCCAGTGCTCATGGGAGACAAAGTCTGGTTTGGGAAGGCAGGGCAGGTCCTCCGGGTTCTTGGGGGGCTGCTGGCTGCAGGACACACCGGGATTTCGCTGTAGCAGGTTGAGGTCGGGACAGGCCGGTAGGGCTTGGGCCAAGTCAGTTGATGTCCCCCTCTTCTTCAGCACGTCTCTTCGATCCTTCTTCTTGTCTGCGGAGGCAAGGTTCAGGGTTGCCTCTAAATACTAAATTTAGAGGCATTACAGGTAGGTACAGGTCGGGACCAATGGGTCCCTTCCTTGGGGTGGGTACACCCCCTATTATACCACCCTCAGTGGGAGGGAGGCATAAGCCTCACTCTGGTTGGCTGGGTCCCCCCATCTTCAAGATGGCGGGGACTGAGAGTTGTGCTTCATCTCACCTCCCCCACCTGAGGGGTGGGGTTGGCAAAGGTGGGCACACCTCTCCTCCTAACTTGGTTTTCCTGCCGATTCTCCCACCCAAAGTGGGGGTCAGAACCGGTGGGGGCCAGTTGCTGGGAACAGCAAATAGGTGGGATAGCTCTCAAAGGTAGCAAGCCTTTGAAGCTTCCCCTTCGTGGACCCAGCCCATCCTGGGGGATCAGGCTTGGCACCTCGTCCCAGGATGTGCTTTGTTTTAGGACCCCGAGAGCGACAGGCTCTCGACCCAGGGGTCCAGAAACATGTCTGGTGGTGGCAGCTGGTGAGCAGCCACTCAGCTAGGACACTAGATTTAGGTCGTTTTTCAGGGGCCATCTCTAAGATGCCCTCTGAGTGCATTTTCATTAAATCCCACACTGGTATCAGTGTCGGTGTAATGTGCTGAGAAGTTTGATACCAAACTTCCCGGTTTTCAGTAAAGCCATTATGGTGCTGTGGAGTTCGTAATGACAAACTCCCAGACCATATACTCTCTATGGCATTACTGCACTTACAATGTCTTAGAATGGACTTAGACACAGTAGGGGTACAGGGCTCATGCACCTGTACCCTCACCACTGGTGTAGTACACCCAGCTAGAGAGGTGGCTTACCTACGCCAGGGCAGTGGATTGTATGCATGGTCCATGCCGACTCTTCACTTTGTTCTGCACCAAAATGAGAGAGAGAGGGAGAGAGGGAGGGAGATATAAAAAAAAAAATTAAAAAAAAGTAAAGGTACAGGGCCCCTAAGGGTGGCACAGTAAGTGCTGCAGCGCTTAGAGTCCTTCCTTGGTACCTTTAACAAGGCACTTACATGTGGCCAGAGAGTTGCCAATTGGGTTTTGTAACAGAAAAGTTTAAGGAAAGAAGATAGGCCCTGGGTACTTGGCTGGCAGGAACCCAGGGCACACTCGGTCAAAGTGCATCAACATTAGACAAAAATTGGGGGCAACCATGCAAAAAGGGGCACTTTCCTACAATGTCCTTTTTATTTTTACCCTTGTCCAGCAGGGCTCTGTCCTTGACACTCTAAAGGGTTACCCTTCTGCTCTGTCTGCCTTTTTGTGGCTGCCTGGCCAACCCTCTTTATTAAAGTCCCCTATTGTAAATAGATTTTTGAATGGCCTTGTACATATGTCCCCCTTCTCCTTTTATTATGCCTCAGTTGGGCCTTAATTTTGTCCTCACATTCTTGATGTGTGCTCCTTTCAAGCCTCTTCATAATTGTCCCCTCTGGCTGCTCACCATCAGGACAGCCTTTCTTGTGGCAATAACATCTGCTCAGAGGGTGAGTGAACTGCAGGCTTTATCACCCAAGCCTCTATTCCTGTCTGTTTTTACAGACAAATTGGTACTGCGCACTAGGGCTTCTTTCTTTGCCAAAGGTGTTAGCACCATTCCGTGTGGGCCAATCCGTCACCTTGCCCACTTTCTACGCTCCTACACATCCTTCAAAAGAAGAGGAGCTACTTCACCATCCTGACGGAAAAAGAGCATTGTTTTTCCACCTTGAATGCACCTGAGAGTCCCGGTTGGACGACCAACTCTTCGTGGGCTATGATGGAGCAAAGAAGTGTTGGGCAGTCCAGAAACAACCCATTTTGCGCTTGGTTGTTCTCTGTATAAAAATCTGTTATGCACTGGCCAATAAGCAGCCCCCTGAGGGCTTAAATGCTCATTCCACCGGGCCTAAGGCTGCTACCACTGCGTTAGCAGGTGGAGTCCCAGTCCTGGACATCTGCCAGGCAGCAATGTGGGCGTCCCTGCACACGTTTAGCAAACACTACTGCCTGGAGAGTCTGGTCCGCAGGGATAAGCACTTCTCCTGTTCGGTCCTGCAGGAATTTAGTTTAGTATCTGTCCGCAGCCCACCACCGGGGATGGCATTGCTTGGGTATCTAGTCAAAGGCAATGAATCTGCAGCTAGATGTCTCTATCAGATGAACAAGTTACTTACCTCCGGTAACGCATTATCTGATAGAGACAAGATCTAGCCGCAGATTCCTTACCGGCCCACCCCTCATCCCTTCTCTTCCGATAAGTTTCTATGATCAGAGCTGATCCTTTTCAGTGCCCTAGTTTGAACACACCAGTGTCAGTGCACTTAATGGCTCCGCGCTTCTGGCTTGGAAAGTTGTGAAAAGTAACTGACAGCGCGCCAAGGTGGTGCCTATATAGGTGATGTGGACGTTACTTCTGGTGCGGAGGACTCCGCGCAGAGTCGATCGACGTCACCTACCGAAGCGCAGGGGTACTGCTCACGCAAAAATCTTCCGGATCCAGTCTGACGCCTGGGAAATTCAAAGGTAATGAATCTGCGGATAGATCTCGTCTCCACCAGATAATGCGTTACGGTAGGTAAGTAACTTGTTCGGTAGGATAAGAGTGTTGGATTTCAGCCAAAACCTGTCAGAGAATCTCTTTTCTGCACATATTATGGAACCGCCCGGAACCCCAAAATCAGTATGCAGACATACAATTATTGGTATTTTATAGTATGATTATTTATTATACACTATTTTCCTGCATGTGAAATGAATAGGAATGATTATCAAGATTATGACCAACTCAGCAAATATATAAACAAGCATTGGCATAGCCAATAGGTCTCGCCTTTGGGACCTTATAAGTGTTTAGTTATCCAGCACAATATCCTTGGTGCAACAACATCAAGTGTTGCATGGCTAAACACTTATAAGGTCCCAAAGGCGAGACCTATTGGCTATGCCAATGCTTGATGATGCTGAGGTTATGGTGCTGCCCTGGTGCAGAGGTGGTGCTGAACTGGTGCTGTACTGGTGCTGAGGTGCTGCTGCTCTGGAGCTGAGTTGGTGGTGCTGAGTGATGCTGTGCTGGTTCTCAGGTGATGTTGAGTTGATGCCGCACTGGAGCCGAGTTGATGCTGCACTGGTGCAGAGGTGGTGCTGTACTGGTGCTGCACTGGTGCTGATGGGGTGCTGTACTGGTGCTGAGGTGCTGCTGCGCTGGGGCGGAGGTGCTGCTGCGCAGGGGCTGAGGTGGTGGTGCTGAGTGATGCTTTGGTGGTTCTCAGGTGATGCTGCACTGGTGCTGAGGTGATGCTGCACTGGTGCTGAGGTGATGCTGCACTGGTGCTGAAGTGGTGCTATGTTGGTGCTGATTTGCTACTGAGGTGGTGCTGCCCTGATGCTGTGGTGGGGTTCCGCTGGTGCTGCACTGGTGGAGGTGCACCAATGTGGAGGTTGTGCTGTGCCAATGCTGAGGTGGTGCTGTGCGGATGCTGAGGTGGTGATGTGGTAGTGCTGAGCGATGCTGAGGAGATGCTGTACTGGTGCTGAAGTGTTGGTAAGCGGTGCTGTGGTGGCGCCGAGTGATGCACTGATGCTGAGGTGGTGCTGCTTCATTGATGCTGAAGTGGTGCTGCTGCACTGATGCTGAGGTGGTGCTGCACTGGTAGTGAGGTGGTGCTGCTGCACTGGTAGTGAGGTGGGTGCTGCACTGGGGCTGAGTGATGCGGAGGTGGGGCTGTGCTGGTGCGGAGGTGGGGCTGTGCTTGTGTTGTGGCGGTGCTCAGGTGCTGCTGAGTGATGCTCTGTTGGTGCTGCAGTGGTGCTGCTGAAATGGTGCTGAGTGACACTGACTGGTGCTGAAGTGGTGCGGTGCTGAGGTAGTGCTGTGCTGATGCTGCGATGGTGCTCAGGTGGTGCCAAAGTGGTGTTGTGCTGGTACTGAGTGATGCTGATGTGGTGCTGAGTGGGTGCTGCGCTTAGGTGATGCTGCGCTGATGCTGGGATGGTGCTGAGTGATGCTCAGGTGGTGCTGACTGATGCTGCACTGGTGCTGGGGTGATGCTGCACTGGTGCTCAGGTGGTGCTGCGCTAATGTTGAAGTGGGGCTGTGTTGGTGCCGAGTTGCTGCTGAGGTGGTGGTGCACTGATGCGGAGGCGGTGCTGTGCTGATGCGGTGATGATGCTGTGCTGGTGCGGAGGTGGTGACTGGCATCAGTAGCGGCACCCATGCACATTCAGTGTGCTTCTCTGGGGATCTGGAAAGGGCTCATTTTGCTTTCGAACATGGCTGGCTGCATGAAACCTCACTTCACAGACAATCCAATTAATTTAGAGTTGCAGTGGCTTCCAGGATGGGAACAGCTAGAGGTCAATCACAGAAGAGCTGGAATATCATACCTGGTCCCGCACCCAGCAGCCTAGCAAGAGAAACAGAAATCCCTTGCAGTGTAAATTCACAAATTGCTGAGATTTACAGAAATTCCGTTTTTTTTCTCAACTTGTGTATCTGTGTAAGACATAACATCTATCCATGCTCTCTAAAAATGCCAGATATATATATATCTGATAGCGACATCTAGCCGCAGATTCCTTAACTTAGAATATCCCCAGGCGTCAGACTGGATCCGGAAAATTTTGCGTAGCAGTACCTCTGCGCGCCGGGGGCGGCGCCGCCCGGCTCCACCCTGACGTCGTCCCCGGACATGACGTCAGTGGAGCCATATAGGACCCCCCCCCCCGGCGTGCTGACGTCAGTTTCCTTCTTTTCCGCGTTACAACGCGGATCCGGGATTCAGCTGTTCCTCTGGCCTGTTTTTCTTCAGGCCCTTTTCGACATCTTTGGCGTCGGGGAACAGTGTGCGATGCCTTCGGGCTTTAAGTTGTGCAAGACTTGTTCGCGCCAGATGTCGGACCCGCACGCCATTTGCATGTGGTGCCTTGGATCGCACCACGACTCCGTTGAGTGTGACGCCTGCCGGCAGATGCGTCCGAAGTCCCTGCGAGAGCATCGGATGAAGCTCTTGGCCGCCCGGTTGACCCGCACGGGGTCTCCCCGACGTTCTCCCCGCCGTTCTCCGGTGGGTTCTTCTAGCCGCGTCCGCTCCCGGAGTCGATCCCGCGAGCGTCGGCCTTCAGGTAAGTCCAGACGCAAGTCACGGAAGTCGAAGTCCTCGCTTCCACGTGACGATGGGGGCCATGGTTCCCGCTCCCTCTCAGAGCCGTGCCCCCCGGTGTCGACCTCCATTTACCCGCCCTTTCCGGGTACTGGTGCGACTCGGCCCCAGATGGAAGCCTATTACCAGGCTCTGCACTCCATCTTCGGGTCACCTCCACTCCCTGGTGCGCCTTCGGGTCCCACAGTGGAGGTAGGCATTCAGGTCGGATCTCCGCCGGCGGGTTCGCCCTCAGCGCCGGCCGAATGCCTCGACTCCGGCTCCGGAGTCGTGCCGGCGTCGGGTCCCAACCCCGATGGGCGTTCCAACCCCACGCCATGCCATTCTGCCCTGTCTATGCATAGCCCTTGGCGGCTCCCTGCGTCGACGTCGGTGGGGCCGGCGGCACTATGCCTGTCGTCTCCTGCCCCTCCGCACCTCTCGGTGGTGGAGGCGTCGCCGCCCACTCGTCCAGCCGAGTCGCCCCTCATGGCGCTCGACGTCACATCGACGTCGGAGCGGCGTCGTTCGACGTCGGAGCGGCGTCGTTCGACGCCGGAACGGTCGCCGGAACCTATTGGCTCTCCGCTTCCAGGGGACACGGAACCGGTGTGCTCGGGCTTGTCTCCACGCCCGTTTGCTCCACCGCCATGGGAGCAGTGGCCCATTCTTCCTCCTGCTGGGGGACGGGTCAGCTTGCAACCGTCCCCTACAGATGGGCTATTGTCGCCCACCAGGACGCCCACCGAACCTGGTGCTTTATTTTTAAGGGGTGTCCGCAGGGCTGCAGCTGTTTTACGCTTGCACCCTCCTTCTGTCCCCTTGTCCTCTGATCCGTTATTGGATCTCCTCCACCAGGATGAGGTGGATCTTGAGCCCTTGCTGCCCTTTAGCGGCTTGTTGTTCGACGCCCTACTCGGGACGTGGGCGCGACCATCTTCAGGAGATGCCGTCGATAGGGCTGTTGCGCATAGGCATCGTCCGGCGCCTGGGGACCCCTCCTGTTTGTCACTTCAGCCTAGTGCTCACGGCCTAGTGGTACAGGTGTCCTTCGCCACGCCGCCTTCTTCTCCACCTCTGTTGCAGCCTCCTATTAGGGAGTCTCGTTGGCTGGAGACATGTGGACGCGGCATTTTTGCGTCCGCTAGTTATGCCTTACGCGCTCTAAACACAGTTTGTGTTTTTGCCCGGGCTTCTTGTGCCCTTTGGGACTCGGTGGAGTGTCTTTTACCTACCCTCCCTGAGTGTCCTCGGGATGACATAGCTCGTCTCATTCACGAAGGCAGTGAAATGGCGCGTTTTGCTATTCGGTCCGCCGTTGACTCTACCGATTCGGTGGGTAGGACAATGGCGCAGTCCGTTGCCTTGCGCCGCCATGCCTGGCTGCGCGACGGGAGTTTCCCCGACAATGTCCGGGACAGTCTCCGGGATTTGCCATTTGATGGTATGTCCCTGTTTGACGCACATGCGGACTCCGCGGTTCGCCGCCTTCTGTCTACTTTCCGTAGTTTTGTTCAGGATGCGCTTGTCCTCCTCCTGCCCTATTGTCTTGCCTTCATGTTGGGCCCGGGTTCATGCTGTAATACCTGAACGGCCTGGGCGGCTTCTCGCCGTATTTTCCTTTCTGCTGCAGGTCTGCTGCTTATCCTTCTCAGTTCCTGTAGCCGGATGGTTAAGGTTGCACCCTTGCTCCAACGGGTTATGTGTTCGGAGCCTGTGGTTCTGCGTTACACTTTTACGTCCTCTGTCTATGAGCTCACGCTCCAGAGGTGCCCCTGGTTGGGGTTGATCCTTACCCTATGTGGGGTAATTGTTTGCTATTGTATAGCTGCATTCTTCCTACAGTAGCCTTTGTATGCTTCTGTGGGATCCCTTTAACTAGGTCCTCCGGCAGCTGTGCCTGTACGTTTTGCACACTGCTGCTGCGGGCCCTTCAGGGGCCTTCTTGCGGTCCCTTTGTTGGGTGTCGGCTGCGGACCTGAATCTTCCAGCTACCTTTCTTCAGGGCGGAAGGGTTTTCAGATCCCTCCTGTCCCTTCATGGTTCTTCCTTGCGGCCGCTCCATCTCTGGCCGGCCTACCGGAAGGCTCTGTCGCTGTCCCCAAGCACTCATGCTTGGCTCGCCACTATCCTTCTGTGTTCTATCGGCGTACGATGCCTGCTCCCTAGTGTCACCGGCTGGTGTGTTTTTCCCAGCAACTTTATGTTGCCTGGTCCTACCCTGCTATATCCATGCTGAGTACGCCCTTGGTTAAACTCCGCTCTCCATGGTGGCGTTCTGGCTCCAGACGTTGATGGTCTTCATTGTCTTGTGCCTTGCTGTTTGGCACTTCCTCTGCCACAGCTCCCATGCTCCTGTTGCATTCCGCGCAGGTGTTGTTGTGCTCTCCTTCGGGCTGCGATTGCTGCTCTCAGCGGGGGCGTTCTCCTCAGACCATTGTGGTCGAATGGGGCGTCTTAAGGGAGCGGAGGTATATCTGAAAGAGACACGTTAGTGACAGATTCCTTACCTTAGAATATCCCCAGGCGTCAGGCTGGATCCGGAAAGTTTTTTGCGTAGCAGTACCCTTGCGCGTCGGTAGGCGGCGTCGTGCGGCTCCGCGTCCGTCGTCGGCGTCGTGATCGCCGGGATGACGTCGCGGGCAGTACTTAGGCGCCGCCCCTGCGCGCTGACGTCAGTTCTTCTTTTTCCGCGCCAGTAAGCGCAGATCCGGGAAGAGCAGTGCCCTAGTCACTTTTTGACTATCTTTTTTGGTGAATTTTTTCACTGTTTCTTCAACGAGTCTTCACGACACCTAAGGTGTCGTAGGGATGCCCGGCTTTAAGCCCTGCGAGGAATGTGGTCGCATGATGTCGATCACGGACCCGCACCTCGAGTGTCTCTTTTGTCTCGGCCGAGACCACGACACGAAGTCGTGTCCTGACTGCCGGAAACTTCATCCTAAGGCTTTGCGAGAGCGGTCTCGAAAGCTCCTTGAAGTCCGGCATTCGGCTCCGCGCCGCACCAAGCCCCGGTCCCGGGAGAGGTCGAGGGGCCGGACGCGGAGTCCCCGCCGTTTGTCGGATTCAAAGTCTTTGCGCTCCTCCGGTAAGTCGAAGCACAAGAAGTCTAAGCGGCGTCATCGCTCTAAGACTTCGCCTCGCCGGTCTCGCGACTCGGCTGAGGTCCCTGTCGGCACCGTCCCCGCCCCGCGGCCCCGGACGTGCCTGTCGAGTTACCCCCGCAGTACCCGCCCTACCCGGGCTCGGGGGCGACTCAGGCCGATATACAGGAATTCCTGTCGGCCATGGCCCGCCTCTTCGGGCCTCAAGGTCCCTCCGGTGCGCCTCCGGGCCCCGCGGGCCCTGATGGGGTTGCTCCGGCGTCGGCGTCGACTCCGGTCCCGGCGTCGCCTGTCCCACCAGCCTTCGTCCCGGCCTCGGCTCCGGTCCCGGCCTCGACCCCGGCTCCGGTGGTGCCGCAACCCCCATCGACGCCGGTTGACCTAACCACGCCTCCGCCGATGTCCCCGGTGCCGTTTCCGACGCCGTCCGGGGCTCCGGGCGGCGTCGTCCCCGGTTCTCTCCGGGTCCGGACATGGAGCCGGAACGGCGTCGCCCGACGCCGTATCCGGCGCCGATGAGACCTTGGGTCCCTGATGTCCCTCCTCCTCCATATTTTCAACCTGAGGAGGACCAGGAGAGCTGGGAGGGGTCTGACGACCCTCTCACACAACAGTGCGAGTTTGACCCGGACTGGGTTGAGGAACTTGGGGATGCCAGTGGTCTGGATACCTCCCCTGACTCTGGCATGCTGTCTCCTCCCGTGGCAACGGAGGAGGGGGCTAATTTTGCAACGGTGTTGCGTAGAGCTGCTGGAGCCTTGAATCTCCAGTTGCCTACAGTGGTCGTCAGGTCTAACATCCTGACTGAAGTGCTTCAGCCGGCGGCCTCCTCTTCGGAGACTGTGCTGCCGTTCAACGAGGCACTGACTGACGTTCTTTTGGGTGCCTGGTCCAAACCCACCACAGGGGCTCCTGTGGATACGAACGTGGCCCGACGCCATCGCCCTGCTCCGGGCGACCCCCTGTTTCTCTCCCAACACCCCACCCCTGAGAGCTTGGTTGTCCAAGCCTCTGCCTCCCAAACCGCCTTCCCTACCGCCCCTCCGGATAGGGAATCCAAGCGCCTAGATCACTTTGGGAAGAAGGCTTTCTCTTCCTCCAGTGCTGGCTTGCGGTCTGTTAATACCGCTTGCCTCTTGGGCCGATCACACCCACTCCCTGTGGGATTCGGTGGCAACTGTTTTGCCGCAGTGTTCTGAGGAGGTCCAGACACTGCTTACCCGCGCCATTGCGGAAGGGCGTGATGCGGCTAAATATACCATCCGCTGTGGCCTTGATACCGCCGACTCGCTGGGCAGATCGCTTGCAACGACGGTGGCGCTGCGTCGCCACGCCTGGCTGAGAACCACTGGTTTTTCGGGAGATGTCCAGAATACACTCATGGACATGCCCTTTGATGGTGTCGGTCTTTTTGGTTCGAAGGCAGACCATGCGCTGGAGCGTTTCAAGGACTCTCGGGCTACTGCTAAGTCCCTGGGCCTTGCTGTTGTGCGCCCTCCACTCACGTCTGCTTTTCGCCCCTTTCGTGGCCACGGAAGGGGCGCCCAGTCACGTCCGCAGCCCGGCCAACGGCCCGCGCAGCAAGCGGCTTCGCGTGGCCGAGGACGTGGATACCGCCGTGGCGGTTCGGGCAACCAGCGTGCGGGTCAGGCCACCACCTCCAACCCGTCCGCGGCCTCCAAGCCCTCCTAGTCCCTCCTTTCAGGTGCACAGTACGCCAGTCGAGGGCAGGGTCCGCCATCACCTTCACCTCTGGCGTCCCATCACCTCGGACAGGTGGGTCTTGGACATTGTCCGAAGGGGCTACTCCCTCCCCTTCGAGACCACCCCCCAGCCATGCCACCTCAATTCCACCGCATGTCAGGGGATCACTTGGCGCTTCTACAGAAGGAAGTCACGGCCCTCTTGGCCAAGAGGGCCATCGAGCATGTTCCGACCCCAGAAGTAGGGCGTGGTTGCTACTCCCACTACTTTCTGGTGCCCAAAAAGGACAAGGAGGACATGCGTCCTATCTTGGACCTCCGGAACGTCAATCGCTTCCTCCGGAAGGAGAAGTTCAAGATGCTCACCCTAGCTCAGGTCTTGACTGCCCTCGACCCCGGAGACTGGTTGGTAGCGTTGGACTTGCAGGACGCCTATTTCCACATCCCCGTCCTGCCGGCCCACCGGCGTTACCTTCGGTTCACGGTAGGCCTCGAGCATTTTCAGTTCACTGTGCTCCCCTTTGGCCTTACCAGTGCCCCTCGGGTGTTCACGAAAGTGATGGCGGTGGTCGCAGCTCATCTGCGCCGGGCAGGGGTTTCAGTCTTCCCCTACCTCGACGACTGGCTGCTGAAGGCGGGCTCGTCCCAGGCAGTCGTCTCCCACCTCCAGACTACGGCCGAACTCCTGCACTCGCTGGGGTTCTCCATCAATGTGCCGAAGTCGCATCTGATTCCTTCTCCACAGCTCCTTTTCATCGGAGCAGTTCTGGACACGACGCAGTTTCGGGCCTATCCTCCCGAACGGCGAGTCCGGGATATTCAGGCTATGATTCCGATCTTTCAGCCTTTGTCCTGGGTTTCGGTACGGATGACCCTGAGGCTGCTGGGCCTCAAGGCCTCCTGCATCCTGCTGGTCAATCATGCCAGATGGCATATGCGGGCTCTGCAGTGGGACCTGAAGTTCCAGTGGGCGCAGCACCGGGGCAACCTGTCCGATCACGTCCAGATCTCGGAGGGGACTGCAATACAGTTGCAGTGGTGGCTCTCGAACCGGCAATGGGTCATGGGCAGATCCCTCTCCCTTCCCCAGCCAGAGCACACAGTTGTGACGGACGCGTCCCTTCTGGGATGGGGCGGTCACATGGGAGAGGCGGAGATCAGAGGCCTCTGGTCTCCGGCGGAGTCCCGGCTCCATATCAACCTTCTGGAGCTCCGGGCGATCCGACTTGCACTCAAGGCATTCCTTCCCTCTGTCAAAGGGAAGGTGGTGCAGGTGTTCACAGACAACACCACCGCCATGTGGTACTGCAACAAACAAGGCGGGGTGGGGTCGTGGACCCTTTGTCAGGAGGCTCTGCGCCTCTGGACATGGCTGGAACATCAGGGCATGTTCCTGGTGGTTCAACACCTGGCAGGTTCCCTGAACGCCAGGGCGGACGAACTCAGCCGCAGGTGCATGATGGATCACGAATGGCGTCTTCACTCGGAAGTGGCGCAAGGACTCTTTCTACAGTGGGGAGAGCCTTGGTTAGATCTATTCGCCACCGAAGAGAACGCGCAATGTCATCAGTTCTGCGCGTTGGAATTTCCAAGGCGGCACTCGCTCGGCGACGCTTTTCGTCACGAGTGGAGTTGCGGTCTATTGTACGCCTTTCCGCCTATACCACTTCTACCCAGAGTGTTGAAGAAGATTCGGCACGACCGGGCCCAAGTCATTCTTGTGGCTCCGGACTGGGCTCGAAGAGTTTGGTATCCCGAGCTACTCAATATGAGCGTAGATCCCCGATCCGTCTGCCTCTTCGGGAGGATCTTCTGTCGCAGCAGCAGGGGACGGTCCTCCACCCGAACCTGTCCAGTCTACACCTGCTTGCGTGGAGATTGAGCGGCGGCAGTTGATTCCTTTCGACTTGCCTCCCGAAGTTTGTGATGTGATTCTGGCAGCCAGGCGTCCCTCCACTAAGGTGGTATACGCCTGCAGGTGGAACAAGTTTGTGGCATGGTGCACAGCAAAGGCTGTGAATCCCCTCTCTGCCCCTCTTTCTGAGGTTCTTCTGTTCCTTCTTTCCCTGGCCCAACAGGGTTCTGCCCTGGGTACCATCAAGGGCTATCTTTGTGCCATTTCGGCCTTCCTCAGGCTTCCTGATCAGCCCTCCCTTTTCAAGTCCCCTGTTGTTAACAGGTTTCTAAAAGGCATTACACACACCTTCCCTCCTGTTCCGTTTGTGATGCCTCAGTGGGACTTGAACTTGGTTCTTACCTTTTTAATGTGCGCTCCCTTTGAGCCTCTACATAACTGTCCTCTTCGTCTTCTGACTCTGAAGACAGCCTTTCTGGTGGCCATCACCTCCGCTCTGCGGGTGAGTGAGCTCCAGGCTCTATCTTGCAAACCTCCCTTTCTGTCTGTTCATCCAGACAAGGTTGTTCTTCGGACGCGTCCGTCCTTCTTGCCAAAGGTGGTTACTGCTTTCCACATTGGGCAGACCATCACTTTGCCCACCTTCTTTCCGCCTCCGCATCCTTCCAGAGAGGAAGAGAGGCTCCACCGTCTGGACCCAAAACGTGCGCTCTCTTTCTATGTTGACCGCACAAAACACTTCCGGGTGGATGACCAGCTCTTTGTTGGTTACGTGGGCGCCAAAAGGTCGGGGCGGTGCACAAGAGGACCATCTCCCGCTGGGTTACCTTGTGCATCAAGACCTGCTATTCTTTGGCTAAGAAGGAGCCTCCTGTTGGGCTGCGTGCCCATTCCACCAGGGCAACGGCTGCTACCACGGCCTTGGGCCGCGGTGTTCCGCTGCCGGTTATCTGTCAGGCAGCTACGTGGGCCTCGCTGCACACGTTTACAAAGCATTACTGCCTTGACAGTCAGGTCCGGAGGGACGGCTTCTTTGGCCGTTCTGTCCTCCAGGACTTCCTTGTCTGATCTTTGTTCGCAGACCCACCACCGGGGTTGGTATTGCTGGGGTATCTATTCTAAGGTAAGGAATCTGTCACTAACGTGTCTCTTTCAGATGCACAAGTTACTAACTTGTGTAACGATATATCTGTAAGAGACAGTAGTTAGTGACAGATTCCTACCGCCCACCCATCCTCCCCGTTCTGCGAACTGATTTCTAGGGTTAAGGACATCCCTTTCAGGGCCCTAGTATTTTTCAGACACCTATGTCAGCTTCTTGCATGGCTCTGCGTTCCTGGCGCGGAAAGTCGTGTACAGAACTGACGTCAGCGCGCAGGGGCGGCGCCTAAGTACTGCCCGCGACGTCATCCCGGCGATCACGACGCCGACGACGGACGCGGAGCCGCACGACGCCGCCTACCGACGCGCAAGGGTACTGCTACGCAAAAAACTTTCCGGATCCAGCCTGACGCCTGGGGATATTCTAAGGTAAGGAATCTGTCACTAACTACTGTCTCTTACAGATATATCGTTACACAAGTTAGTAACTTGTGCTTCACGGCTAGTCTGCCGACTTTCGAGCTGGTAAACGAGGTTCCTGCCTCGGGGTCCGCTCCACATCCTGTGATTCTGTGCCAATCACATACTCTTTAAAAAAAAGAAAAAGAAAACGAGTACACAATGTGCCCTTGTGTACCATGACTGGCTTGGCCCCCCTGTCTCTATCTCACAGTAGCCAGTGGGTCTGCCCCGCTACCTGTGGCTGTAGCGTCTAGCGCTGAGCATTGCTCGGCCCGGTGGCCGCATGGCTGTTGGGGCTGTGTGTGTTTTTTCTTTTTTCGCCAGTGTACTACACACACACACAAGCCTCCTGCAGGCTTCCTACTACTTGTAGTGGCCCCAGTCTTGTCCCTCACTCTCGTGAGCGCAGTTCACACAATACGCCTCGTCATGCGTCTCTTGTGTCTCAGCTCTGCTCGTGGCACTTCATGGGACCCTCCCCTTCCATGGTGTGGTTCTGGCGGTACATACGTTTTCTTTGGTACAGTACTTCTGTTACCCACGTGCGTGGCACGGGTTGTTACCGTTCTTTTCTGCCTGGGGCTGCCGCCCTTTCGCGCAACGTGTGCATTCGCTGGTCTTGTGTTTTCTGTAACACTGACTCATCTTGGGCATCCCAGCATCTTTCCGTTGCTGTTCCTACTCTCACAGTGTTTCTTTCACTGTCATGCATGACCTTCCTGTCGGATTCGGTACGTTCTTGTACCTTAGTTGGACCTTCTCTGTCAACGGTCCATCAGATCCTATGGATCCCTCACATCCTGCACCTGGTCCCTCTCCGGCTACAGCAGGTGTCCACTCTTATTCCGCACTACCCTTCTGGGTTTGTGCTCATTTCTCCGCTGTTCACCAACGGGATTTCCTGCTGCCCTCGGCAGCTTTTGATGCCTTTGCCTCCCACGGTTGGCCACTTCCTCCGGAGTATCCTGGCCCGGTGTTGGCCACACTGGCAGCGCTGTCCCCACTGTGTTTAGTCAGCTGGTTGACACTTCTTTTCCCTTGGGAACTTAGTGGGGTTCTGTCGCAGACCCGCCTCCAGTGGGGTATGGCTTTGGTATCTATTCTAAGTTAAGGAATCTGCGGCTAGATGTCTCTATCAGATGTACGAGTTACTTACCTTCGGTAACGATGTATCTGGTAGAGACGTTGTCTAGCCGCAGATTCCTTAACGCCCACCCATCCTCCCCGATCTGCAAGGACCTTTCAGGTGGGGTTTTCGGCTTTCGCCTCCTTTGGGGTAGGTTGTCCTTCTCGGGGCGGCGTTTTTCGCCTTGCTCCCCATCGGACTATTCCTTTGGTTTACTTGTTCTTTTCCCCCCATTCTCGTACTGGGGCGGTGGGTTCAGGGGCCATCTGCGGTTTTTTTTACGCATATGTTTCTTCCAGTATGGTGCCTACTGGTATTCTCTACCCTCCCACCCGCCTTCTCTGTTGACTCTCCTACAGTCAATTGGTTTTCATGTCCTTTCGGCCTGCTCCTCAGTCCGACGATTCTCTCACAAGGGACACGGTCTCCCTTGTCTTAATCCTATAGTTTGGAGTTTTTTTGACTGTCGCTCTCGGCTCCTTTTATGGCCGTTTTGCCTCAGGAGAGGACACTCTCTCGCTTTTGCAGGGTTGCTTCTCAATATACTGTTCTGCTCTCTTCATTTCCTTTCGTCCGGTGCAGCCCTTCTGTCGTCTGCCTCGGTCTTGCTTTTGTAGGTCAATTTCCCTCACGGGTGACATTCACTTCGCTGTTGCGAAATGGCCTCTCAGAGTGTGGCTCTGCTCTTTCCTTTTCACCACCTTTCCGTCGACAGTGTTTTCTCACTGTCGTTCATGGTGTTGTTTCATACTTGGTTCTTTCTCTCTCACCAATTGTCTTTCTTTCTTTTTTATTCGCACACTGTTCCCATATTCTCACAGTTTTGTTGGGGGCTCCGCGTTGTGGCGCGGAAAAGTTCCTCCGAAGAAATCTGACGTCAGCGCGCCGGGGGGGGGGGGGGAGAGTCCTATATGGCTCCACTGACGTCATGTCCGGGGACGACGTCAGGGTGGAGTCGGGCGGCGCCGCCCCCGGCGCGCAGAGGTACTGCTACGCAAAATTTTCCGGATCCAGTCTGACGCCTGGGGATATTCTAAGTTAAGGAATCTGCGGCTAGACAACGTCTCTACCAGATACATCGTTACCGAAGGTAAGTAACTCGTACTTCAGTAAGTGTGTATTCAAGTACATTATGTATAATCGTCTATAGAACAGGTGATACAAACTAAATTTTTTGGCACTTAATAAGTATTTATCACTACCCATTAAAAGCCATATTAACAATAGCAAAATATTGAGTTAAAACGTATGCCTTCGCAGGCTACACGGAGTCCTTTAAAGTGCGAACATGTCTGGGTGATTTTATTAAGGACCCCTGCAAGGACTCCTGCAAGAAAATCATAAGCCCACCAAACTACGTAACAGATTATTAAAATAAGTGGCTGAAACCTAGAACTCTGCAGAAGGTACATTAACCCTCTGAGCTATTTTATGATGATTTAGACCCGTTGCCAGCGAATGCAGACCGATCTCTCCAACAAATGCAAAATTACCAGTGTTATCTCAGCAGCGTCACACCCTGAGCCCTGCTGGATGCACATGGACCTCAGCAGCAGGTGCCTTTACCTCCAAAGCTAGCTGAAAGTGCAGCCTGTTAAATACCGAGTAAGGAAGCCAGAAAAGCGTGGCCATGACATGCTGCCGTTGCCACTTGGGGGCAGAATATGTAAAAATAAAAACAAAAATAACGCATAGGGTGTCTGTAATTCACTCATGCTGCTCTTCTGGACCCCTCCCTCATCACTCCGCTCCCTTATGCCATCGTCCTCAAATTATGGGTTCATGGGGTACATTTGTTTTCAGCACTGAACAAAAACGCGTTTTCATGACATTTGTAAAATCTTCACAATCAAACCCCCCCCATTAAGAGCGCCTTGAGCCGCGGTGAACTACCAACACCGCAGCTGTCTGCAAAACGTATTGGCAGCAATTTTTTAAAATATACATAAAAAAGTATTGCTGGCCTCATTCTGTTGGCAGTTTTGTGTAACTTTCTTCCTTCCCTCCAAGAGAGGATGTGGCTTAACGGCTGGAGCGGCCGACCTTGAAATTGGGAACGGTGTTTGAGTCTCGGCGTCAGCTCAACATCCTGTGATTTGGGGCAAATTACTAAATTTCCACGTGCCTAACAAAATAAATGCTCCTTTTGTAATGTAACTGGTGCTTATGTATAGCGCTCCGACACCTTCGGGTGGAGTTCGCGCTATATAAAACTGCAACAAAAAAAGTGCCTTCATCGGAATGCACGAGACACTCCTCTACATGTGAAAGTACACTTAGCCACAGAGTCACCAGTCAAATCCAATCCCCAAGCGCATTGCCTCCAATCCCCAAAGCATTGGCAAAGCCAACAGGACAGGCCTCCATGTGATGAGCAGCACCACCCACAGTGAACCGGAAGAGATCCCAGGCACAAAGAGCCCAACACATGACACCCGACAAATGCCTGACCACAAGTGGTGCCACCAAGGGGCCTGCACCACTCATGGTCGGGGAAACCACAGCATCCCAACAAAACCACGTGAACTCTCACCTTGCATACAGTGCACCACACTGCGCCCATGAAACGGCGCAGGGACACCAACGACCCACAATGCTGCATGCGGGCACAAGCTCACACCAAGCACATCAGGCATGACAACGAAGCACTGTGAATGGTCAGGCCACTCACCAGCCCCCTGGAATTCGCCAAACAGAGTTCCCACACATTTGGCGCCTCCAAACGATGCAAACAGGCGCCACTGCCATGCTATTGAATGGCAGCCACCCTATCGACCCCAGAAGACAGAAGGCCCACGCCCTCCCGGTCCGGCCCTCACTACGTGACCCCCTGTCCAGTGCAAACGACCGCAGCAGTCTCCACCCCGCTGAGCCCTGTTGTGGCCGCACTCCTGCCCCCATGTGTGCCCCGCAGCACGGCTGCGCTCAAGCCCACCCGCCCCAACTCCACGCTTATGTCTATGCGGCGAGGCCCAGCAGAATGCAAATGCACAGACCTGCCAACCATACACCATGTGAATAAGAGGGCGCGTGTTTGTGCCTTTACGATTTTTAGGCTGACACATGACATGTTTGAAACTCAATGTAAAAAAAAAAACAACGGGGACACAGAATTTCTCTGCTCAGTGCGTGCCCCGCCACTTTTAGGAATGCCACGAGACCTATCGCACAAGTTACTAACTTGTGTAACGATATATCTGTAAGAGACAGTAGTTAGTGACAGATTCCTTACCTTAGAATATCCCCAGGCGTCAGGCTGGATCCGGAAAGTTTTTGCGTAGCAGTACCCTTGCGCGTCGGTAGGCGGCATCATGCGGCTCCGCGTCCGTCGTCGTCGGCGTCGTGATCGCCGGGATGACGTCGCTGGCAGTACTTAGACGCCGCCCCTGCGCGCTGACGTCAGTTCTGTACACGACTTTCCGCGCCAGGAACGCAGAGCCATGCAAGAAGCTGACATAGGTGTCTGAAAAATACTAGGGCCCTGAAAGGGATGTCCTTAACCCTAGAAATCAGTTTGCAGAACGGGAGGATGGGTGGGGCGGTAAGGAATCTGTCACTAACTACTGTCTCTTACAGATATATCGTTACACAAGTTAGTAACTTGTGCATCTGAAAGAGACACGTTAGTGACAGATTCCTTACCTTAGAATAGATACCCCAGCAATACCAACCCCGGTGGTGGGTCTGCGAACAAAGATCAGACAAGGAAGTCCCGGAGGACAGAACGGCCAAAGAAGCCGTCCCTCCGGACCTGACTGTCAAGGCAGTAATGCTTTGTAAACGTGTGCAGCGAGGCCCACGTAGCTGCCTGACAGATATCCTGCAGCGGAACACCGCGGCCTAAAGCCGTGGTAGCAGCCGTTGCCCTGGTGGAATGGGCACGCAGCCCAACAGGAGGCTCCTTCTTAGCCAAAGAATAGCAGGCTTTGATACACAAGGTTACCCAGCGGGAGATGGTTCTCTTGTGCACCGCCCAACCTTTTTTGGCGCCCACGTAGCCAACAAAGAGCTGGTCATCCTCCCGGAAGTGTTGTGTGCGGTTGATATAAAAAGAAAGCGCACGTTTTGGGTCCAGACGGTGGAGCCTCTCTTCCTCTCTGGAAGGATGCGGAGGCGGAAAGAAGGTGGGCAAAGTGATGGTCTGCCCAATGTGGAAGGCAGTAACCACCTTTGGCAAGAAGGACGGACGCGTCCTAAGAACAACCTTGTCTGGATGGACAGACAGAAAGGGAGGTTTGCATGAAAGAGCCTGGAGCTCACTCACCCGCCGAGCGGAGGTGATGGCCACCAAAAAGGCTGTCTTCAGAGTCAGAAGACGAAGAGGACAGTTATGTAGAGGCTCAAAGGGAGCGCACATAAGAAGGTAAGAACCAAGTTCAAGTCCCACTGAGGCATCACAAACGGAACAGGAGGGAAGAGGTGTGTAATGCCTTTTAGAAACCTGTTAACAACAGGGGACTTGAAAAGGGAGGGCTGATCAGGAAGCCTGAGGAAGGCCAAGATAGCACAAAGATAGCCCTTGATGATACCCAGGGCAGAACCCTGTTGGGCCAGGGAAAGAAGGAACAGAAGAACCCCAGAAAGAGGGGCAGAAAGGGGATTCACAGCCTTTGCTGTGCACCATGCCACAAACTTGTTCCACCTGCAGGCGTATACCACCTTAGTGGAGGGACGCCTGGCTGCCAGAATTACATCACAAACTTCGGGAGGCAAGTCGAAAGGAATCAACTGCCGCCGCTCAATCTCCACGCAAGCAGGTGGAGGCTGGACAGGTTCGGGTGGAGGACCGTCCCTGCTGCTGCGACAGAAGATCCTCCCGAAGAGGCAGACGGATCGGGGGATCTACGCTCATACTGAGTAGCTCGGGATACCAAACTCTTCGAGCCCAGTCCGGAGCCACAAGAATGACTTGGGCCCGGTCGTGCCGAATCTTCTTCAACACTCTGGGTAGAAGTGGTATAGGCGGAAAGGCGTACAACAGACCGCAACTCCACTCGCGACGAAAAGTGCCTCCCGAGCGAGTGCCGCCTTGGAAATTCCAACGCGCAGAACTGATGACATTGCGCGTTCTCTTCGGTGGCGAATAGATCTAACCAAGGCTCTCCCCACTGTAGAAAGAGTCCTTGCGCCACTTCCGAGTGAAGATGCCATTCGTGATCCATCATGCACCTGCGGCTGAGTTCGTCCGCCCTGGCGTTCAGGGAACCTGCCAGGTGTTGAACCATCAGGAACATGCCCTGATGTTCCAGCCATGTCCAGAGGCGCAGAGCCTCCTGACAAAGGGTCCACGACCCCACCCCGCCTTGTTTGTTGCAATACCACATGGCGGTGGTGTTGTCCGTGAACACCTGCACTACCTTCCCTTTGACAGAGGGAAGGAATGCCTTGAGTGCAAGTCGGATCGCCCGGAGCTCCAGAAGGTTGATATGGAGCCGGGACTCCGCCGGAGACCAGAGGCCTCTGATCTCCGCCTCTCGCATGTGACCGCCCCATCCCAGAAGGGACGCGTCCGTCACAACTGTGTGCTCTGGCTGGGGAAGGGAGAGGGATCTGCCCATGACCCATTGCCGGTTCGAGAGCCACCACTGCAACTGTTTTGCAGTCCCCTCCGAGATCTGGACGTGATCGGACAGGTTGCCCTGGTGCTGCGCCCACTGGAACTTCAGGTCCCACTGCAGAGCCCGCATATGCCATCTGGCATGAGTGACCAGCAGGAGGCCATGAGGCCCAGCAGCCTCAGGGTCATCCGTACCGAAACCCAGGATAAAGGCTGAAAGAGCGGAATCATAGTCTGAATATCCCGGACTCGCCGTTCGGGAGGATAGGCCCGAAACTGCGTCGTGTCCAGAACTGCTCCGATGAAAAGGAGCTGTGGAGAAGGAATCAGATGCGACTTCGGCACATTGATGGAGAACCCCAGCGAGTGCAGGAGTTCGGCCGTAGTCTGGAGGTGGGAGACGACTGCCTGGGACGAGCCCGCCTTCAGCAGCCAGTCGTCGAGGTAGGGGAAGACTGAAACCCCTGCCCGGCGCAGATGAGCTGCGACCACCGCCATCACTTTGGTGAACACCCGAGGGGCACTTGTAAGGCCAAAGGGGAGCACGGTGAACTGAAAATGCTTGAGGCCTACCGTGAACCGCAGGTAACACCGGTGGGCCGGCAGGACGAGGATGTGAAAATAAGCGTCCTGCAAGTCCAACGCTACCAACCAGTCTCCAGGGTCGAGGGCAGTCAAGACCTGAGCTAGGGTGAGCATCTTGAACTTCTCCTTCCGGAGGAAGCGATTGACGTTCCGGAGGTCCAAGATAGGACGCATGTCCTCCTTGTCCTTTTTGGGCACCAGGAAGTAGTGGGAGTAGCAACCACGTCCTACTTCTGGGGTCGGAACATGCTCGATGGCCCTCTTGGCCAAGAGGGCCGTGACTTCCTTCTGCAGAAGTACCAATTGATCCCCTGACATGCGGTGGAATTGAGGTGGCATGGCTGGGGGGTGGTCTCGAAGGGGAGGAGTAGCCCCTTCGGACAATGTCCAAGACCCACCTGTCCGAGGTGATGGGACGCCAGTGGTGAAGGTGATGGCGGACCCTGCCCCCTACTGGCGTGCTGTGCACCGGAAAGGAGGGACTAGGAGGGCTTGGAGGCCACGGACGGGTTGGAGGTGGTGGCCTGACCCGCACGCTGGTTGCCCGAACCGCCACGCCGGTATCCACGTCCTCGGCCACGCGAAGACGCTTGCTGCGCGGGCCGGTGGCTGGGCAGCTGACGTGACTGGGCGCCCCTTCCGTGGCCACGAAAGGGGCGAAAAGCAGAGGTGAGCGGAGGGCGTACAACAGAAAGGCCCAGGGACTTGGCAGTAGCCCGTGAGTCCTTAAACCGCTCCAGCGCATGGTCTGCCTTTGAACCAAAAAGACCGACTCCATCAAAGGGCATGTCCATGAGTGTATTCTGGACATCACCCGAGAAACCAGTTGTTCTCAGCCAGGCGTGGCGACGTAGCGCCACCGTCGTCGCAAGCGATCTGCCCAGCGAGTCGGCGGTATCAAGGCCACAACGTATGGTGTATTTAGCCGCATCTCGCCCTTCCGCAATGGCGCGGGTAAGCAGTGTCTGGACGTCCTCAGAACACTGCGGAAAAACAGCCGCCACCGAATCCCACAGGGAGTGGGTATATCGGCCCAAAAGGCAAGCGGTGTTGACGGACCGCAAGCCAGCACTGGAGGAAGAAAAACCTTCTTCCCACATTGGTCCAGGCGTTTGGATTCCCTATCCGGAGGGCGGTAGGGAAGGCGGTTTGGGAGGCAGAGGCTTGGACAACCAAGCTCTCGGGGTGGGATGTTGGGAGAGAAACAATGGGTCGCCCGGAGCAGGGCGATGGCGTCGGGCCACGTTCCTATCCACAGGAGCCCCTGTGGTGGGTTTGGACCAGGCACCCAAAGAACGTCAGTGAGTGCATCATTAAACGGCAGCACAGTCTCCGAGGAGGAAGCCGCCGGCTGAAGCACTTCTGTCAGGAGGTTAGTCCTGACGGCCACAGTAGGCAACTGGAGATGTAAGGCTCCAGCTGCTCTATGCAACACCGTTGCAAAATTAGCTCCCTCCTCCGTAGCCACGGGAGGAGACAGCATGCCAGTGTCAGGGGAGGTGTCTAGACCACTGGCATCCCCAAGTTCCTCAGCCCAGTCCGGATCATACTCACACTGTTGTGTGAGAGGGTCCTCAGACCCCTCCCAGCTCTCCTGGTCCTCCTCTTGTTCAAAATATGGAGGAGGAGGGACATTTGGGACCCAAGGTCTCATCGGCGTCGGTCCGGCTCCATGTCCGTCGGCGGAGGCGTGGTTAGGTCAACCGGCGTCGATGGGGGTTGCGGCACCACCGGAGCCGGGATCGAGGCCGGGGCCGGAGCCGAGGCCGGGATGTAGGCCGGTGGGACAGGCGACGCCGGGACCGGAGTCGACGGCGGCGCCGGGGCAACCCCATCAGGGCCTGCGGGGCCCGAAGGCGCACCGGAGGGACCTGAAGGCCCGAAGAGGCGGGCCATGGCCGACAGGAATTCCTGTATTTCGGCCGGAGTCGCCCCGAACCCGGAAAGGACGGGTAACGCGGGGCGGCTCTACAGGCATGTCCGGGGCCGCGGGGCGGGGACGGTGCCGACTGGGGCCTCACCCGAGTCGCGAGACCGGCGAGGCGAAGTCTTAGAGCGATGATGCTTCTTAGACTTTTTGTGCTTCGACTTACCCGAGGAGCGCGAAGACTTGGACTCCGACGACCGGCGGGGACTCCGCGACCGGCCCCTCAACCTCTCCCGGGACCGGGGCTTGGTGCGGCGCGGAGCCGACTGCCGGACCTCGAGTAGCTTTCGAGACCGCTCTCGCAAAGCCTTCGGATGAAGTTTCCGGCAGTCAGGGCACGACTTCGTGTCGTGGTCTCGGCCGAGACAGAAGAGACACTCGAGATGCGGGTCCGTGATAGACATCATGCGACCACAGGCTCCGCATGGCTTGAAGCCGGGCATCCCTACGACACCTAGGCGTCGTGAAGACTCGATGAAGAAACAGTGAAAAAATTCACAAAAAAAGTTAGTCAAAAATTGACTAGGGCACTGCTCTTCCCGGATCTGCGCTTACTGGCGCGGAAAAAGAAGAACTGACGTCAGCGCGCAGGGGCGGCGTCTAAGTACTGCCCGCGACGTCATCCCGGCGATCACGACGCCGACGACTGACGCGGAGCCGCACGACGCCGCCTACCGACGCGCAAGGGTACTGCTACGCAAAAACTTTCCGGATCCAGCCTGACGCCTGGGGATATTCTAAGGTAAGGAATCTGTCACTAACGTGTCTCTTTCAGATATTCAGTTTCCGCTACAGAAATGAATGACCGCTTAAAGGCGCCCCTCGGCAGCTGTAACTCTGGCTCAAAGCCGCTGACAATTTGCAGTGAGCACCCGGTGGACCATGTTACGGGACGAATGCCATCTAGTGGTTACCATGTGTAATAGCAGTCAAAGTGTTTCAATAGCCTCAAGGATGAACAAGCGCGGCCCCCCGGCCGCGAGAGTACTCGTGCATGCAGAGCAAACAGACCCACAAAGCGTTTCCCTTGCGGGAGCGAGCAGGGGGCACCATCTGTTTGCAAGTTAATTACAAACAGATGTTGCCAAAGCTCGCTCCCGCAAGGGAATCGCCAAACGTGCACGCGTTGCCATTCAAAGCAATGCAATGCGTGCACGTTTTTGCCCTCAAAACCGAGTCGATTACAAGAGGTCTCCTCCTAAGCGGCGCATGCGCGCTGCGTAGGCGAGACCTAAAAAGGGCACAGGTTAGATACACCCCAATCATAATTATCACACATTCTTACGTAATTAGTCTAATCTCTACCTAAGGTGTAACTAGCTGCTTAACCACCAGTTGTATTCATTTACTTTATGCACTTGTGTAAAGTCCCCATTCCTGCATACCTTTTTATGCCATCAGGACTGAAGTAGGAACTCTGTATATCAGGCTCCCTTCAGCAATCAGTCGCTGCATCTCACCCCACCCCCTGGTATTTTTCATACCTTTTTGGACACCGTGTTCTGTAGAGCGAGGAGTTGGCTTGCTGTACACTCCGGTTTTTCTATACATTACGGTGAACAGTACTCCTTTTCATATCATATCTGTGGAGCCTGCTCTCCTTCCTTCAAGACAAAACTTGCGAAGTCATTTCTACTCATAGCCACATTTCAGCTACCGTGTTTATTAAAGAGCTTAAGAAAACAGGAAAAAACCGTCTCTGGACAGTTAACAAGAGCCTTACAAAAACATGACACATAAGCCTGTATTTTATTAGTTTGCATAAATTGAATATCTTTTTTTAGAAATGAACAGGCCATTTTTTGTAGGTCTTATTATTTTATCTCCAACTCTAATGCATTGAATGCACAAATAGTGATCATGTTGGGGTATAGCAAGGTCTATGTTGAATCAACATAATAAAAACACAAAAAACCCATGTCACATAGTCAACAGACTTCTCTAAAAGCAATTCTGCAAATTTTAAGATCTGAAAGAGACACGTTAGTGACAGATTCCTTACCTTAGAATATCCCCAGGCGTCAGACTGGATCCGGAAAGTTTTTGCGTAACAGTACCCTTGCGCGTCGGTAGGCGGCGTCGTGCGGCTCCGCGTCCGTCGTCGGCGTCGTGATCGCCGGGATGACGTCGCGGGCAGTACTTAGACGCCGCCCCTGCGCGCTGACGTCAGTTCTTTTTCCGCGCCAGTAAGCGCAGATCCGGGAAGAGCAGTGCCCTAGTCAATTTTTGACTACATTTTTGGTGAATTTTTTCACTGTTTCTTTTCGAGTCTTCTCGACTCCTAGGTGTTGGTAGGGATGCCCGCCTTCAAGCCATGCGGTGCCTGTGGTCGAATGATGTCGATCACAGACCCGCATTTAGAGTGTCTCTACTGTCTCGGCCGAGACCACGACACGAAGTCGTGCCCTGACTGCCGGAAACTTCACCCGAAGGCTTTGCGAGAGCGGTCTCGAAAGCTCCTGGAGGTCCGGCAGTCGGCTCCGCGCCGCACCAAGCCCCGGTCCCGTGAGAGGTCGAGGGGCCGGTCGCGGAGCCCCCGCCGGTCGTCGGAGTCCAAGTCTTCGCGCTCCTCGGGTAAGTCGAAGCACAAGAAGTCTAAGAAGCACCATCGCTCTAAGACTTCGCCTCGCCGGTCTCGCGACTCGGCTGAGGCCCCTGTCGGCACCGTCCCCGCGGCTCCGGATGTGCCTGTGGCGCCGCCCCGCATTACCCGTCCTTCCCGGGTTCGGGGGCGACTCCGGCCGAGATACAGGAATTCCTGTCGGCCATGGCCCGCCTCTTCGGGCCTCAAGGTCCCTTCGGGCCCCGCAGGCCCTGATGGGGTTGCTCCGGCGTCGCCGACGACTCCGGTCCCGGCATCGCCTGTCCCGCCAGCCTTGATCCCGGCTCCGGCCTCGATCCCGGCTCCGGTGGTACCGCAACCCCGATCGACGCCGGTTGACCTAACCACGCCTCCGCCGGCGCCGATCTCCCCGGTGCCGTTCCCGACGCCGCCCGGGGCTCCGGGCGGCGTCGTTCCCCGGTTCTCTCCGGTTCCGGACATGGAGCCGGACCGACGTCGCTCGGCGCCGATGAGACCTTGGGTCCCAGATGTCCCTCCTCCTCCATATTTTGAACCAGAGGAGGACCAGGAGAGCTGGGAGGGGTCGGAAGACCATCTCACACAGCAGTGTGAGTATGATCAGGACTGGGCAGAGGAGCTTGGGGATGCCAGTGGTCTAGACACTTCCCCTGACACTGGCATGCTGTCTCCTCCCGTGGCTACGGAGGAGGGAGCAAATTTCGCAACGGTGTTGCGTAGAGCAGCTGGAGCCTTGCCCCTCCAATTGCCTACTGTGGCTGTCAGGACTAATCTCCTGACCGAAGTGCTTCAGCCGGCAGCTTCCTCTTCAGGGACTGTGCTGCCGTTTAATGATGCACTATCTGACGTTCTTTTGGGCTCCTGTGGATAAGAACGTGGCCCGACGCCATCGCCCTGCTCCGGGCGACCCCTTGTTCCTCTCTCAACATCCCACCCCCGAGAGCTTGGTTGTCCAAGCCTCTGCCTCCCAAACCGCCTTCCCTACCGCCCCTCCGGATAGGGAATCCAAACGCCTGGACCAATTTGGGAAGAAGGCTTTTCTTCCTCCAGTGCTGGCTTGCGGTCCGTCAACACCGCTTGCCTTTTGGGCCGATATACCCACTCCCTGTGGGATTCGGTGGCGGCTGTTTTGCCACAGTGTTCTGAGGAGGTCCAGACACTGCTTACCCGCGCCATTGCGGAAGGAAGAGATGCGGCTAAATAAACCATACGTTGTGGCCTTGATACCGCCGACTCGCTGGGCAGATCGCTTGCAATGACGGTGGCGCTGCGTCGCCACGCCTGGCTGAGAACAACTGGTTTCTCGGGTGATGTCCAGAATACACTCATGGACATGCCCTTTGATGGAGTCGGTCTTTTTGGTTCCAAAGCAGACCATGCGCTGGAGCGTTTTAAGGACTCACGGGCTACTGCCAAGTCCCTGGGCCTTTCTGTTGTGCGCCCTCCGCTGACCTCTGCTTTTCGCCCCTTTCGTGGCCACGGAAGGGGCGCCCAGTCACGTCCGCAGACCAGCCACCGGCCCGTGCAGCAAGCGTCTTCGCGTGGCCGGGGACGTGGCTACCGCCGTGGTGGTTCGGGCAACCAGCGTGTGGGTCAGGCCACCACCTCCGCCCCGTCTGCGGCCTCCAAGCCCTCCTAGTCACTCCTTTCAGGTGCACAGCACGCCAGTAGGGGGCAGGGTCCGCCATCACCTTCACCACTGGCGTCCCATCACCTCGGACAGGTGGGTCTTGGACATTGTCCGAAGGTGCTACTTCCTCCCGTTCGAGACCACCCCCCCAGCCATGCCACCTCAATTCCACCGCATGTCAGGGGATCACTTGGTGCTTCTGCAGAAGGAAGTCATGGCCCTCAGCATGTTCCGACCCCAGAAGTAGGACGTGGTTGCTACTCCCACTACTTTCTGGTGCCCAAAAAGGACAAGGAGGACATGCGTCCTATCTTGGACCTCCGGAACGTGAATCGCTTCCTCCGGAAGGAGAAGTTCAAGATGCTCACCCTAGCTCAGGTCTTGACTGCCCTCGACCCTGGAGACTGGTTGGTAGCGTTGGACTTGCAGGACGCTTATTTTCACATCCCCGTCCTGCCGGCCCACCGGCGTTACCTTCGGTTCACGGTAGGCCTCGAGCATTTTCAGTTCACCGTGCTCCCCTTTGGCCTTACAAGTGCCCCTCGGGTGTTCACGAAAGTGATGGCGGTGGTCGCAGCTCGTCTGCGCCGGGCAGGGGTTCCAGTCTTCCCCTACCTCGACGACTGGCTGCTGAAGGCGGGCTCGTCCCAGGCAGTCGTCTCCCACCTCCAGACTACGGCCGAACTCCTGCACTCGCTGGGGTTCTCCATCAATGTGCCGAAGTCGCATCTGATTCCTTCTCCACAGCTCCTTTTCATCGGAGCAGTTCTGGACACGACGCAGTTTCGGGCCTATCCTCCCGAACGGCGAGTCCGGGATATTCAGGCTATGATTCCGATCTTTCAGCCTTTATCCTGGGTTTCGGTACGGATGACCCTGAGGCTGCTGGGCCTCATGGCCTCCTGCATCCTGCTGGTCGATCATGCCAGATGGCATATGCGGGCTCTGAAGTTGGACCTGAAGTTCCAGTGGGCGCAGCACCAGGGCAATCTGTCCGATCACGTTCAGATCTCGGAGGGGACTGCAAGACAGTTGCAGTGGTGGCTCTCGAACCGGCAATGGGTCATGGGCAGATCACTCTCCCTTCCCCAGCCAGAGCACACAGTTGTGACGGACGCGTCCCTTCTTGGATGGGGCGGTCACATGGGAGAGGCGGAGATCAGAGGCCTCTGGTCTCCGGCGGAGTCCCGGCTCCCATATCAACCTTCTGGAGCTCCGGGCGATCCGACTTGCACTCAAGGCATTCCTTCCCTCTGTCAATGGGAAGGTAGTGCAGGTGTTCACAGACAACACCACCGCCATGTGGTACTGCAACAAACAAGGCGGGGTGGGGTCGTGGACCCTTTGTCAGGAGGCTCTGCGCCTCTGGACATGGCTGGAACATCAGGGCATGTTCCTGATGTTTCAACACCTGGCAGGTTCCCTGAACGCCAGGGCGGACGAACTCAGCCGCTGGTGCATGATGGATCACGAATGGCGTCTTCACTCGGAAGTGGCGCAAGAACTCTTTCTACAGTGGGGAGAGCCTTGGTTAGATCTATTCGCCACCGAAGAGAACGCGCAATGTCATCAGTTCTGCGCGTTGGAATTTCCAAGGCAGCACTCGCTCGGCGACGCTTTTCGTCGCGAGTGGAGTTGCGGTCTGTTGTACGCTTTTCCGCCTATACCACTTCTACCCAGAGTGTTGAAGAAGATTCGGCGCGACCGGGCCCAAGTCATCCTTGTGGCTCTGGACTGGGCTCGAAGAGTTTGGTATCCCGAGCTACTCAGTATGAGCGTCGATCCCCCGATCCGTCTGCCTCTTCGGGAGGATCTTCTGTCGTAGCAGCAGGGGACGGTCCTCCACCCGAACCTGTCCAGCCTCCACCTGCTTGCGTGGAGATTGAGCGGCGGCAGTTGATTCCTTTCGACTTGCCTCCCGAAGTTTGTGATGTGATTCTGGCAGCCAGGCGTCCCTCCACTAAGGTGGTATACGCCTGCAGGTGGAACAAATTTGTGGCATGGTGCACGGCAAAGGCTGTGAATCCCCTTTCTGCCCCTCTTTCTGAGGTTCTTCTGTTCCTTCTTTCCCTGGCCCAACAGGGTTCTGCCCTGGGTACCATCAAGGGCTATCTTTGTGCCATCTCGGCCTTCCTCAGGCTTCCTGATCAGCCCTCCCTTTTCAAGTCCCCTGTTAACAGGTTTCTAAAAGGCATTACACACCTCTTCCCTCCTGTTCCGTTTGTGATGCCTCAGTGGGACTTGAACTTGGTTCTTACCTTTCTTATGTGCGCTCCCTTTGAGCCTCTACATAACTGTCCTCTTCGTCTTCTGACTCTGAAGACAGCCTTTCTGGTGGCCATCACCTCCGCTCGGCGGGTGAGTGAGCTCCAGGCTCTTTCATGCAAACCTCCCTTTCTGTCTGTTCATCCAGACAAGGTTGTTCTTCGGACGCGTCCGTCCTTCTTGCCAAAGGTGGTTACTGCCTTCCACATTGGGCAGACCATTACTTTGCCCACCTTCTTTCTGCCTCCGCATCCTTCCAGAGAGGAAGAGAGGCTCCACCGTCTGGACCCAAAACGTGCGCTTTCCTTTTATATCAACCGCACACAACACTTCCGGGTGGATGACCAGCTCTTTGTTGGCTACGTGGGCGCCAAAAAAGGTCGGGCGGTGCACAAGAGAACCATCTCCCGCTGGGTAACCTTGTATATCAAAGCCTGCTATTCTTTGGCTAAGAAGGAGCCTCCTGTTGGGCTGCGTGCCCATTCCACCAGGGCAACGGCTGCTACCACGGCTTTAGGCCGCGGTGTTCCGCTGCAGGATATCTGTCAGGCAGCTACGTGGGCCTCGCTGCACACATTTACAAAGCATTACTGCCTTGACAGTCTGGTCCGGAGGGACGGCTTCTTTGGCCGTTCTGTCCTCCGGGACTTCCTTGTCTGATCTTTGTTCGCAGACCCACCACCGGGGTTGGTATTGCTGGGGTATCTATTCTAAGGTAAGGAATCTGTCACTAACGTGTCTCTTTCAGATGCACAAGTTACTAACTTGTGTAACGATATATCTGTAAGAGACAGTAGTTAGTGACAGATTCCTACCGCCCACCCATCCTCCCCGTTCTGCGAACTGATTTCTAGGGTTAAGGACATCCCTTTCAGGGCCCTAGTATTTTTCAAACACCTATGTCAGCTTCTTGCATGGCTCTGCGTTCCTGGCGCGGAAAGTCGTGTACAGAACTGACGTCAGCGCGCAGGGGCGGCGTCTAAGTACTGCCGGCGACGTCATCCCGGCGATCACGACGCCGACGACGACGGACGCGGAGCCGCATGATGCCGCCTACCGACGCGCAAGGGTACTGCTACGCAAAAACTTTCCGGATCCAGCCTGACGCCTGGGGATATTCTAAGGTAAGGAATCTGTCACTAACTACTGTCTCTTACAGATATATCGTTACACAAGTTAGTAACTTGTGCATTACTGCCTAATGATGGTCACGTCACCTTTAGAGTATGCCTCTCGAAAGAAGCAGTGACTGTTAATTGTGCTACTGATACTTCTAAAGTAGACCGTGGCACATTGCTAGCTCAATTCGTAAATGATAATAGTATCTGAAAGAGACACGTTAGTGACAGATTCCTTACCTTAGAATATCCCCAGGCGTCAGGCTGGATCCGGAAAGTTTTTTGCGTAGCAGTACCCTTGCGCGTCGGTAGGCGGCGTCGTGCGGCTCCGCGTCCGTCGTCGGCGTCGTGATCGCCGGGATGACGTCGCGGGCAGTACTTAGACGCCGCCCTGCGCGCTGACGTCAGTTCTTCTTTTTCCGCGCCAGTAAGCGCAGATCCGGGAAGAGCAGTGCCCTAGTCACTTTTTGACTATCTTTTTGTGAAATTTTTCACTGTTCTCTTCAACGAGTCTTCACGACTCCTAAGGTGTCGTAGGGATGCCCGGCTTTAAGCCCTGCGAGGTATGTGGTCGTATGATGTCCATCACGGACCCCCACCTCGAGTGTCTCTTCTGCCTCGGCCGAGGCCACGACACGAAGTCGTGCCCTGACTGCCGGAAACTTCATCCGAAGGCTTTGCGAGAGCGGTCTCGAAAGCTCCTTGAAGTCCGGCAGTCGGCTCCGCGCCGCAGCAAGCCCCGGTCCCGGGAGAGGTCGAGGGGCCGGACGCGGAGTCCCCGCCGTTCGTCGGAATCCAAGTCTTCGCGCTCCTCCGGTAAGTCGAAGCACAAGAAGTCTAAGCGGCGTCATCGCTCTAAGACTTCGCCTCGCCGGTCGCGCGACTCGGCTGAGGTCCCTGTCGGCACCGTCCCCGCCCCGCGGCCCCGGACGTGCCTGTCGAGTTGCCCCCGCATTACCCGTCCTTCCCGGGTTCGGGGGCGACTCCGGCCGAGTACAGAAATTCCTGTCGGCCATGGCCCGCCTCTTCGGGCCTCAAGGTCCCTCCGGTGCGCCTTCGGGCCCCGCGGGCCCAGATGGGGTTGCTCCGGCGTCGCCGTCGACTCCGGTCCCGGCGTCGCCTGTCCCACCAGCCTTCGTCCCGGCCTCGGCTCCGGCCCCGGCCTCGACCCCGGTTCCGGTGGTGCCGCAACCTCCATCGACGCCGGTTGACCTAACAACGCCTCCGCCGACGCCGATGTCCCCGGTGCCGTTTCCGACGCCGTCCGGGGCTCCGGGCGGCGTCGTTCCCCGGTTCTCCCCGGGTCCGGACATGGAGCCGGACCGGCGTCGCCCGACGCCGGTTCCGGCGCCGATGAGGCCTTGGGTCCCTTATGTCCCTCCTCCTCCATCTTTTCAACCTGAGGAGGACCAGGAGAGCTGGGAGGGGTCTGACGACCCTCTCACACAACAGTGCGAGTTTGACCCGGACTGGGTTGAGGAACTTGGGGATGCCAGTGGGCTGGATACCTCCCCGACTCTGGCATGCTGTCTCCTCCCGTGGCAACGGAGGAGGGGGCTAATTTTGCAACGGTGTTGCGTAGAGCTGCTGGAGCCTTAAATCTCCAGTTGCCTACAGTGGCCGTCAGGACTAACCTCCTGACTGAAGTGCTTCAGCCGGCGGCCTCCTCTTCGGAGCCTGTGCTGCCGTTCAACGATGCACTCACTGACGTTCTTTTGGGTGCCTGGTCCAAACCCACCACAGGGGCTCCTGTGGATAGGAACGTGGCCCGACGCCATCGCCCGGCTCCGGGCGACCCCCTGTTTCTCTCCCAACACCCCACCCCTGAGAGCTTGGTTGTCCAAGCCTCTGCCTCCCAAACAGCCTTCCCTACCGCCCCTCCGGATAGGGAATCCAAGCGCCTGGATCACTTTGGGAAGAAGGCTTTCTCTTCCTCCAGTGCTGGCTTGCGGTCTGTTAATACCGCTTGCCTCTTGGGCCGATACACCCACTCCCTGTGGGATTCGGTGGCTGATGTTTTGCCGCAGTGTTCTGAGGAGGTCCAGACACTGCTTACCCGCGCTATTGCGGAAGGGCGTGATGCGGCTAAGTATACCATCCGCTGTGGCCTTGATACCGCCGACTCGCTGGGCAGATCGCTTGCAACGACGGTGGCGCTGCGTCGCCACGCCTGGCTGAGAACCACTGGTTTTTCAGGGGATGTCCAGAATACTCTCATGGACATGCCCTTTGATGGAGTCGGTCTCTTTGGTTCAAAGGCGGACCATGCGCTGGAGCGTTTCAAGGATTCACGGGCTACTGCTAAGTCCCTGGGCCTTGCTGTTGTGCGCCCTACGCAAACGTCTGCTTTTCGTGGCCACGGAAGGGGCGCCCAGTCACGTCCACAGCCCGGCCAACGGCCCGCGCAGCAAGCGCCTTCGCGTGGCCGAGGACGTGGATACCGCCGTGGCGGTTCGGGCAACCAGCGTGCGGGTCAGGCCACCACCTCCAACCCGTCCGCGGCCTCCAAGCCCTCCTAGTCCCTCCTTTCAGGTGCACAGCACGCCAGTCGGGGGCAGGGTCCGCCATCACCTTCACCACTGGCGTCCCATCACCTCGGACAAGTGGGTCTTGGACATTGTCCGAAGGGGCTACTCCCTCCCCTTCGAGACCACCCCCCAGCCATGCCACCTCAATTCCACCGCATGTCAGGGGATCACTTGGTGCTTCTACAGAAGGAAGTCACGGCCCTCTTGGCCAAGAGGGCCATCGAGCATGTTCCGACCCCAGAAGTAGGGCGTGGTTGCTACTCCCACTACTTTCTGGTGCCCAAAAGGACAAGGAGGACATGCGTCCTATCTTGGACCTCCGGAACGTCAATCGCTTCCTCCGGAAGGAGAAGTTCAAGATGCTCACCCTAGCTCAGGTCTTGACTGCCCTCGACCCCGGAGACTGGTTGGTAGCGTTGGACTTGCAGGACGCCTATTTCCACATCCCCGTCCTGCCGGCCCACCGGCGTTACCTTCGGTTCACGGTAGGCCTCGAGCATTTTCAGTTCACCGTGCTCCCCTTTGGCCTTACCAGTGCCCCTCGGGTGTTCACGAAAGTGATGGCGGTGGTCGCAGCTCATCTGCGCCGGGCAGGGGTTTCAGTCTTCCCCTACCTCGACGACTGGCTGCTGAAGGCGGGCTCGTCCCAGGCAGTTGTCTCCCACCTCCAGACTACGGCCGAACTCCTGCACTCGCTGGGGTTCTCCATCAATGTGCCAAAGTCGCATCTGATTCCTTCTCCACAGCTCCTTTTCATCGGAGCAGTTCTGGACACGACGCAGTTTCGGGCCTATCCTCCCGAACGGCGAGTCCGGGATATTCAGGCTATGATTCCGATCTTTCAGCCCTTATCCTGGGTTTCGGTACGGATGACCCTGAGGCTGCTGGGCCTCATGGCCTCCTGCATCCTGCTGGTCACTCATGCCAGATGGCATATGCGGGCTCTGCAGTGGGACCTGAAGTTCCAGTGGGCGCAGCACCAGGGCGACCTGTCCGATCACGTCCAGATCTCGGAGGGGACTGCAAAACAGTTGCAGTGGTGGCTCTCGAACCGGCAATGGGTCATGGGCAGATCCCTCTCCCTTCCCCAGCCAGAGCACACAGTTGTGACGGACGCGTCCCTTCTGGGATGGGGCGGTCACATGGGAGAGGCGGAGATCAGAGGCCTCTGGTCTCCGGCGGAGTCCCGGCTCCATATCAACCTTCTGGAGCTCCGGGCGATCCGACTTGCACTCAAGGCATTCCTTCCCTCTGTCAAAGGGAAGGTAGTGCAGGTGTTCACAGACAACACCACTGCCATGTGGTACTGCAACAAACAAGGCGGGGTGGGGTCGTGGACCCTTTGTCAGGAGGCTCTGCGCCTCTGGACATGGCTGGAACACCAGGGCATGTTCCTGGTGGTTCAACACCTGGCAGGTTCCCTGAACGCCAGGGCGGACGAACTCAGCCGCAGGTGCATGATGGATCACGAATGGCGTCTTCACTCGGAAGTGGCGCAAGGACTCTTTCTACAGTGGGGAGAGCCTTGGTTAGATCTATTCGCCACCGAAGAGAACGCGCAATGTCATCAGTTCTGCGCGTTGGAATTTCCAAGGCGGCACTCGCTCGGCGACGCTTTCGTCACGAGTGGAGTTGCGGTCTATTGTACGCCTTTCCGCCTATACCACTTCTACCCAGAGTGTTGAAGAAGATTCGGCACGACCGGGCCCAAGTCATTCTTGTGGCTCCGGACTGGGCTCGAAGAGTTTGGTATCCCGAGCTACTCAATATGAGCGTAGATCCCCGATCCGTCTGCCTCTTCGGGAGGATCTTCTGTCGCAGCAGCAGGGGACGGTCCTCCACCCGAACCTGTCCAGTCTACACCTGCTTGCGTGGAGATTGAGCGGCGGCAGTTGATTCCTTTCGACTTGCCTCCCGAAGTTTGTGATGTGATTCTGGCAGCCAGGCGTCCCTCCACTAAGGTGGTATACGCCTGCAGGTGGAACAAATTTGTGGCATGGTGCACAGCAAAGGCTGTGGATCCCCTTTCTGCCCCTCTTTCTGAGGTCCTTCTGTTCCTTCTCTCTCTGGCCCAACAGGGTTCTGCCCTGGGTACCATCAAGGGTTATCTTTGTGCTATCTCGGCCTTCCTCAGGCTCCCTGATCAGCCCTCCCTTTTCAAGTCCCCTGTTGTTAACAGGTTCTTAAAAGGCATTACTCACCTCTTCCCTCCTGTTCCGTTTGTGATGCCTCAGTGGGACTTAAACTTGGTTCTTACCTTTTTAATGTGCGCTCCCTTTGAGCCTCTACATAACTGTCCTCTTCGTCTTCTGACTCTGAAGACAGCCTTTCTGGTGGCCATCACCTCCGCTCGGCGGGTGAGTGAGCTCCAGGCTCTATCTTGCAAACCTCCCTTTCTGTCTGTTCATCCAGACAAGGTTGTTCTTCGGACGCGTCCGTCCTTCTTGCCAAAGGTGGTTACTGCTTTCCACATTGGGCAGACCATCACTTTGCCCACCTTCTTTCCGCCTCCGCATCCTTCCAGAGAGGAAGAGAGGCTCCACCGTCTGGACCCAAAACGTGCGCTCTCCTTCTATATTGACCGCACAAAACACTTCCGGGTGGATGACCAGCTCTTTATTGGCTACGTGGGCGCCAAAAAGGTCGGGCGGTGCACAAGAGGACCATCTCCCGCTGGGTTACCTTGTGCATCAAGACCTGCTATTCTTTGGCTAAAAAGGAGCCTCCTGTTGGGCTGCGTGCCCATTCCACCAGGGCAACGGCTGCTACCACGGCCTTGGGCCGCGGTGTTCCGCTGCCGGTTATCTGTCAGGCAGCTACGTGGGCCTCGCTGCACACGTTTACAAAGCATTACTGCCTTGACAGTCAGGTCCGGAGGGACGGCTTCTTTGGCCGTTCTGTCCTCCAGGACTTCCTTGTCTGATCTTTGTTCGCAGACCCACCACCGGGGTTGGTATTGCTGGGGTATCTATTCTAAGGTAAGGAATCTGTCACTAACGTGTCTCTTTCAGATGCACAAGTTACTAACTTGTGTAACGATATATCTGTAAGAGACAGTAGTTAGTGACAGATTCCTACCGCCCACCCATCCTCCCCGTTCTGCGAACTGATTTCTAGGGTTAAGGACATCCCTTTCAGGGCCCTAGTATTTTTCAGACACCTATGTCAGCTTCTTGCATGGCTCTGCGTTCCTGGCGCGGAAAGTCGTGTACAGAACTGACGTCAGCGCGCAGGGGCGGCGTCTAAGTACTGCCCGCGACGTCATCCCGGCGATCACGACGCCGACGACGGACGCGGAGCCGCACGACGCCGCCTACCGACGCGCAAGGGTACTGCTACGCAAAAAACTTTCCGGATCCAGCCTGACGCCTGGGGATATTCTAAGGTAAGGAATCTGTCACTAACTACTGTCTCTTACAGATATATCGTTACACAAGTTAGTAACTTGTGCAATTATTCTTGGCGCCCAAAGTTTTCCAAGTAGCCTGTGCCAAAATTTTCAGATTGCCGAAAGTCAAGGCTTCATAGTCTTGATTCCACCTCTTTCACCCACCACCCTACATTTCCTATCTCTTTATCTCAGTTTTGCAAGTTCTCTTTCATACCAGCTTTCCGTATTTGTCACTGTTTTCTACCTTTCTTGTGTCAGAGTCTGACGATGAAAAATAAGTCGCAGTCCTCAAAAATTAGTGCTGGTCCCCACCACCTGCTTTCACCAGCACAATTTAGGTTCTGCCCCCACAAATCTGTTTATTATGTGATGGTTTACAAAATCAAACTACTTGTAACCCAGGACACCAACCAGTTGTTTCTAGGTTTCTGTCCCTGTGCTTCTTACCATGCTTATTGCAATCTGGGATCTTTTTACTTGTTCTTGGGTCCTGGCATTGCCTTACACCTGGAAACATAGTACTTGAGAAGCAGTAAACCTCTGTCAAGACAATGAATGAACGCAAACTTTGTTATGTGGCCCTGTGCTAGCATATCTGAAAGAGACACGTTAGTGACAGATTCCTTACCTTAGAATATCCCCAGGCGTCAGGCTGGATCCGGAAAGTTTTTTGTGTAGCAGTACCCTTGCGCGTCGGTAGGCGGCGTCGTGCGGCTCCGCGTCCGTCGTCGGCGTCGTGATCGCCGGGATGACGTCGCGGGCAGTACTTAGGCGCCGCCCCTGCGCGCTGACGTCAGTTCTTCTTTTTCCGCGCCAGCAAGCGCAGATCCGGGAAGAGCAGTGCCCTGGTCATTTTCTGACCAAACTTTTGGGTGAATTTTTCACTGTTTTTCTTCAATCGACTTCAAGGTGTCGTAGGGATGCCCGGGTTTAAACGTTGCGGCGCCTGTGCTCGGATGATGTCCATCACAGACCCGCATTGGGAGTGTCTCTTCTGCCTCGGCCGAGGCCACGACACAGAGTCTTGTTCCGACTGCCGGGCCCTCAACCCGAAAGCTTTGCGAGAGCGGTCTCGAAAGCTCCTCGAGGCCCGGCATTCGGCTCCGCGGAAGCCCCGGTCGCGTGAGAGGTCCAGGGGTCGATCGCGGAGTCCACACCGGTCGTCGGCATCGAAGTCTTCTTCGTCCGGTAAGTCCAAACACAAAAAGTCCAAAAGCATCGTCGCTCTAGGACTTCGCCTCGCCGGTCTCGCGACTCGGCTGAGGCCCCTCCCGGCACCGTCCCCGCGGCCCCGGACATGCCTGTGGAGTCGCCCCCACAATACCCGTCCTTCCCGGGTTCGGGGGCGGATCCGGCCCAAGTACAGGAATTCCTGTCGGCCATGGCCCGCCTCTTCGGGCCTCAAGGTCCCTCCGGTGCGCCTTCGGGCCCCGCGGGCCCTGATGGGGTTGCTCCGGCGTCGCCGACGGCTCCGGCCCCGGCGTCGCCCGTGCCTCCAGCCTCGATCCCGGCTCCGGCCTCGATCCCGGCTCCACAACCCCCATCGACGCCGGTCGACCTAACGACACCTCCGCCGGCGCCGATGTCTCCGGTGCCGTTCTCGACGCCGCCTGGGGCTCCGGGCGGCGTCGTCCCCAGTTCCTTCCGGCTCCGGACATGGACCCGGACCGACGTCGCTCGACGCCGGTTCCGGCGCCGATGAGACCTTGGGTCCCAAATGTCCCTCCTCCCCCTTATTTTGAACCAGAGGAGGACCAGGAGGACTGGGAGGGGTCTGATGACCCTCTGGCACAACAGTGTCAGTACGATGAGGACTGGACAGAGGGTCTAGGGGATGCCAGTGGTCTAGATACTTCCCCTGACACTGGCATGCTGTCTCCTCCCGTGGCTACGGAGGAGGGAGCCAATTTTGCAACGGTGTTGCGTAGGGCGGCTGGAGCCTTACATCTCCAACTCCCTACTGTGGCGGTCAAGACTAATCTCTTGACAGAGGTGCTTCAGCCGGCAGCCTCCTCTACGGAGACTGTGCTGCCGTTTAACGACGCCCTCACTGACGTTCTTTTGGGCGCCTGGTCCAAGCCCAACACAGGGGCTCCTGTGGATAGGAACGTGTCCCGACGCCATCGCCCAGCTCCGGGCGACCCCCTGTTTCTCTCTGTCCACCCCACCCCTGAGAGCTTGGTTGTCCAAGCCTCCGCTTCCCAAACCGCCTTCCCTACCGCCCCTCCGGATAGGGAATCCAAACGCCTGGATCAATTTGGGAAGAAGGGTTTTTCTTCCTCCAGTGCTGGCTTGCGGTCCATCAACACCGCTTGTCTTTTGGGCCGATATACCCACTCCTTGTGGGATTCGGTGGCAAATGTTTTGCCCCAGTGTTCTGAGGAGGTCCAGACACTGCTTTCCCGCGCCATTGCGGAAGGAAGGGATGCGGCCAAATACACAATACGATGTGGCCTTGATACCGCCGACTCGCTGGGCAGGTCTATTGCAACGACGGTGGCGCTACGACGCCACGCCTGGCTGAGAACCACTGGTTTTTCAGGGGATGTCCAGAATACTCTCATGGACATGCCCTTTGATGGAGTCGGTCTTTTTGGGTCCAAAGCAGACCATGCGTTGGAGCGCTTTAAGGACTCACGGGCTACTGCAAAGTCCCTGGGCCTTTCTGCTACACGCCCTCTGCTGACTTCTGCTTTTAGCCCCTATCGTGGCCACGGTAGGGGCGCCCCTTCACGTCAGCAGCCCAGCCACCGGCCCGCGCAGCAGGCGTCTTCGCGTGGCCGAGGACGTGGATTCCGCCGTGGCGGATCGGGCAACCAGCGTGCGGGTCAGGCCACCACCTCCAACCCGTCCACGGCCTCCAAACCCTCCTAGTCCCTCCTTTCAGGTGCACAGCACGCCAGTAGGGGGCAGGGTCCGCCATCACCTTCCCCACTGGCGTACCATCACCTCGGACAGGTGGGTCTTGGACATTGTCCGAAGGGGCTACTCCCTCCCCTTCGAGTCCACCCCCCCCGCCATGCCACCTCAATTCCACCGCATGTCAGGGGATCACTTGGTGCTTCTGCAGAAGGAAGTCACGGCCCTCTTGGCCAAGAGGGCCATCGAGCATGTTCCGACCCCAGAAGTAGGGCGTGGTTGCTACTCCCACTACTTCCTGGTGCCCAAAAAGGACAAGGAAGACATGCGTCCTATCTTGGACCTCCGGAACGTCAATCGCTTCCTCCGGAAGGAGAAGTTCAAGATGCTCACCCTAGCTCAGGTCTTGACTGCCCTCGACCCTGGAGACTGGTTGGTAGCGTTGGACTTGCAGGACGCATATTTCCACATCCCCGTCCTGCCGGCCCACCGGCGTTCCCTTCGGTTCACGGTAGGCCCCGAGCATTTTCAGTTCACCGTGCTCCCCTTTGGCCTTACCAGTGCCCCTCGGGTGTTCACGAAAGTGATGGCGGTGGTCGCAGCTCATCTGCGCCGGGCAGGGGTTTCAGTCTTCCCCTACCTCGACGACTGGCTGCTGAAGGCGGGCTCGTCCCAGGCAGTCGTCTCCCACCTCCAGACTACGGCCGAACTCCTGCACTCGCTGGGGTTCTCCATCAATGTGCCGAAGTCGCATCTGATTCCTTCTCCACAGCTCCTTTTCATCGGAGCAGTTCTGGACACGACGCAGTTTCGGGCCTATCCTCCCGAACGGCGAGTCCGGGATATTCAGGCTCTGATTCCGATCTTTCAGCCTTTATCCTGGGTTTCGGTACGGATGACCCTGAGGCTGCTGGGCCTCATGGCCTCCTGCATCCTGCTGGTCAATCATGCCAGGTGGCATATGCGGGCTCTGCAGTGGTACCTGAAGTTCCAGTGGGCGCAGCACCAGGGCAACCTGTCCGATCACGTCCAGATCTCGGAGGGAACTGCAAAACAGTTGCAGTGGTGGCTCTCGAACCGGCAATGGGTCATGGGCAGATCCCTCTCCCTTCCCCAGCCAGAGCATACAGTTGTGACGGACGCGTCCCTTCAGGGATGGAGCGGTCACATGGGAGAGGCGGAGATCAGAGGCCTCTGGTCTCCGGCGGAGTCCCGGCTCCATATCAACATTCTGGAGCTCCGGGCGATCCGACTTGCACTCAAGGCATTCCTTCCCTCTGTCAAAGGGAAGGTAGTGCAGGTGTTCACAGACAACAACACCACCGCCATGTGGTACTGCAACAAACAGGGCGGGGTGGGGTCTTGGACCCTTTGTCAGGAGGCTCTGCGCCTCTGGACATGGCTGGAACATCAGGGCATGTTCCTGATGGTTCAACACCTGGCAGGTTCCCTGAACGCCAGGGCGGACGAACTCAGCCGCAGGTGCATGATGGATCACGAATGGCGTCTTCACTCGGAAGTGGCGCAAGGTCTCTTTCTACAGTGGGGAGAGCCTTGGTTAGATCTATTCGCCACCGAAGAGAACGCGCAATGTCATCAGTTCTGCGCGTTGGAATTTCCAAGGCGGCACTCGCTCGGCGGCGCTTTCGTCGCGAGTGGAGTTGCGGTCTGTTGTACGCCTTTCCGCCTATACCACTTCTACCCAGAGTGTTGAAGAAGATTCGGCACGACCGGGCCCAAGTCATTCTTGTGGCTCCGGACTGGGCTCGAAGAGTTTGGTATCCCGAGCTACTCAATATGAGCGTAGATCCCCCGATCCGTCTGCCTCTTCGGGAGGATCTTCTGTCGCAGCAGCAGGGGACGGTCCTCCACCCGAACCTGTCCAGTCTACACCTGCTTGCGTGGAGATTGAGCGGCGGCAGTTGATTCCTTTCGACTTGCCTCCCGAAGTTTGTGATGTGATTCTGGCAGCCAGGCGTCCCTCCACTAAGGTGGTATACGCCTGCAGGTGGAACAAATTTGTGGCATGGTGCACAGCAAAGGCTGTGAATCCCCTTTCTGCCCCTCTTTCTGAGGTCCTTCTGTTCCTTCTCTCTCTGGCCCAACAGGGTTCTGCCCTGGGTACCATCAAGGGTTATCTTTGTGCTATCTCGGCCTTCCTCAGGCTCCCTGATCAGCCCTCCCTTTTCAAGTCCCCTGTTAACAGGTTCTTAAAAGGCATTACTCACCTCTTCCCTCCTGTTCCGTTTGTGATGCCTCAGTGGGACTTGAACTTGGTTCTTACATTTTTAATGTGCGCTCCCTTTGAGCCTCTGCATAACTGTCCTCTTCGTCTTCTGACTCTGAAGACAGCCTTTCTGGTGGCCATCACCTCCGCTCGGCGGGTGAGTGAGCTCCAGGCTCTATCTTGCAAACCTCCCTTTCTGTCTGTTCATCCAGACAAGGTTGTTCTTCGGACGCGTCCGTCCTTCTTGCCAAAGGTGGTTACTGCTTTCCACATTGGGCAGACCATCACTTTGCCCACCTTCTTTCCGCCTCCTTCCAGAGAGGAAGAGAGGCTCCACCGTCTGGACCCAAAACGTGCGCTCTCCTTCTATATTGACCGCACAAAACACTTCCGGGTGGATGACCAGCTCTTTGTTGGCTACGTGGGCGCCAAAAAGGTCGGGCGGTGCACAAGACGAACCATCTCCCGCTGGGTTACCTTGTGCATCAAGACCTGCTATTCTTTGGCTAAGAAGGAGCCTCCTGTTGGGCTGCGTGCCCATTCCACCAGGGCAACGGCTGCTACCACGGCCTTGGGCCGCGGTGTTCCGCTGCCGGTTATCTGTCAGGCAGCTACGTGGGCCTCGCTGCACACGTTTACAAAGCATTACTGCCTTGACAGTCAGGTCCGGAGGGACGGCTTCTTTGGCCGTTCTGTCCTCCAGGACTTCCTTGTCTGATCTTTGTTCGCAGACCCACCACCGGGGTTGGTATTGCTGGGGTATCTATTCTAAGGTAAGGAATCTGTCACTAACGTGTCTCTTTCAGATGCACAAGTTACTAACTTGTGTAACGATATATCTGTAAGAGACAGTAGTTAGTGACAGATTCCTTACCGCCCACCCATCCTCCCCGTTCTGCGAACTGATTTCTAGGGTTAAGGACATCCCTTTCAGGGCCCTAGTATTTTTCAGACACCTATGTCAGCTTCTTGCATGGCTCTGCGTTCCTGGCGCGGAAAGTCGTGTACAGAACGGACGTCAGCGCGCAGGGGCGGCGCCTAAGTACTGCCCGCGACGTCATCCCGGCGATCACGACGCCGACGATGGACACGGAGCCGCACGACGCCGCCTACCGACGCGCAAGGGTACTGCTACGCAAAAAACTTTCCGGATCCAGCCTGACGCCTGGGGATATTCTAAGGTAAGGAATCTGTCACTAACTACTGTCTCTTACAGATATATCGTTACACAAGTTAGTAACTTGTGCTTTTATGCTAATTAAATAGTTTTTTTCTCTACACAGAATAGGCTAGTAATTACATTCATGGGTAGGTCTGTTCTAGAGACATCTGTAGCTGTCTCGACAGCCTTATGTTTTCCAAAAAACATAACAACACACACATCAATACTTATAGGGTCTTTCTGACGTCACTCTTTATCCATTATTCTGCTCAAGTTTCCTTCATATTTCGTTTTTGCCCTCCACAGCATACAGTATGAGACAGTGGGTCAGCCAGCCCACTTCTTACATTATCTGCCTTGCCCTGTGAGAAAAGTGTCCTTCATTGGTAGTAGGTCTGGAGTGACTCGGCTACTGGGTCCAAGCCTTTTTATATATTTATTTTTCATGTTTGCCAGTTTTCTTTACATATTGCTTATGTTTGCAAATAAAAATAATAAATATAACTAACGAATAAAGAAGTTGTATGCTTGTCCAGGCCAGACGTGTTCGCGTTTCCAATGCTTTTTAGCACTGGTACAAAGGAATCCATTTTAAAATGTATGGTGTAGAGTAAATGCTGCAATTACGCCTACAGTGTGCTCAACAATGTACATTTTGCTATATCACAAACTTAAAAAGAACCTTTGTGTTTGTATTTTCCTCACGCTTGCTCATGTATTATCCGCCATACTTAATCACTGTTGACTGCTGTGCTGTGTGGGAATCCCAGTTCAGTGGCTTTAAACCTCTTGCTCAGGAATTTGTAACGCTCTGTGGGGGCAGCCTCTTCAAAAAGCATTCTGATTTCAGCTGTGATGCCAATTTCAGTCGCAGCTGGTGGTGACAGGATTTGGCTTCCTTTGCCTCGAAGTCTGTGAATTAATGAGAACTGTTAGTTTGTTTGGCCGCTGAAGCCAACCTCAAACGGACTATTTCAATTTCTGTACCTGCTCCCTCCAGCATTCTGAAAATGTTCATTGAAAACGCTGCTGAAAACCACGTGTATCAAATGCAGAATGTGGCTGCTTTATTTTCTGTGCGCAACCTGCTGTAGGCTGGGTGGTTCTTTTTGTGAAATCTCTTTTCGCGCCTGGTGCAATTTCCGCATCGTTTTTGCTCTGGCTATCCTGGAACAGTGCAAAATAAAAGGCTATTTGAATGTAAAAGGTTAGCAGCCGAAATAATTGTCCTTCAGTTGTTAATAAAGAGAGGCTAGTTCACACATTTATTTATTGCCAATCTTGCATTTTTTCTCGTTAAAGAATAGAAAATCTCTTTTCAATCGGAGTGCAATTTGCATTTGTAACTGAATTTAAGTGTTGCATAACCGTTCTATTGTTTGTGCAGAGCTTTCTAAACATTTTTGCCTGAGTTGAGGCTATTGAACCCCAGATCTGTTTGTACTGTAGAGTACGCCTACCATTGAGTGGCTATTGTATATGTATTATGTTATCATGAATTGATTGTTGTTTTCAGTCTGCGTGCTTTCGTGTTCAGTTTGAAATTCGGTTTATTTTGTATATTATCAACGTACATTGAGCCCATGGCGGACGATTAATGCTATTATAACTTGAGAACTGTTATGCCAACATTGGGAAGTTGGAATTCATTATTTTTCATAACATTGAAAGCTAAATTTAATGATTGCTACACTAACCTCATCTGTACATTTCCCATTCAGTTTTATGCTTCATCACTCTGTACTGTTTGGTCTAAGTGATTTTTTACACCTGTAAAAGACTGCTAAGTGTGTTTTACTGTTTTTTCTTTGAATACACGTTTTGAATACATACTCAATACTTTTCCCGTCATCTAATATTGCCAGATATAGACACATGTTTATTTCACTCCTCAAACTGCTGATTTAATTGGTAGCCCCCCTCCTCCCCCCACTAACTGTACCTCATTCTAATCCACTTCTACCTCCCTCCCGTCCCTTACTATCACCAGAGGTGTAACAGTAAGTGATGCAGCAAAGGCAACGGGACCCAGGGCTGTGAGGTGCCCTTGTAGCCCAATGAAGCTCCCCTTCTGTTTTTTAGGTCTCGCCTAGGAAGCACTTTCGACGTCTCTTCAAGACATGCTGAGTCTAGGATATGGGCTTGAAAAATCGCCCATCTTTTTCATTGGTTTCTCTTACGGTCCTTTAGAAATGCTGGCTTTATATTAGTGAATACTCTTAGTAGTCCCTCCTTTTGAAAATTTGTATCCTCCCATAAGGACTGCCCCTCTTACATGTGTTCTTACTGTTCAGAGTATATATATATACTTAGAACTCTTTTTTAGTTGGCCTGCCACTTTGCTGTTAACTGTTTCGTTGCTTCATTTGCTTGCTGTCCTTTAATGACTCCCCCTCACCCCTCCCACACCACTGCTTCGTTCACTTCACGTCCCTTAATCTCCCTGTGCCTCCCCCTCACACAACACTGCCCACCGAGGCCACTGCTGTTAAGCTCGTTTTTTTGTTTGGTTACTTTAGGCATAATTTGCAGTCCAGTGTCCTCGCTGAATATCCCTTTCCTTCTACCCCCAACCCCCTGCGTGCCCCCAAGATCGCTGCATTAATTTTTTATTCTTATGTTATATTACATTATTTGCTTTTATTTATGTAGCACACCTAGCCATGGGCTTGAGGGAAATTAAACAGTCAGCCCATTATCACAGGATATTGAGCCAACACCAGACTCGAAAACTGATCCCCCAGCTCACCAGTCGGCAGCTGTCACTGCTGCACCATATCCTTTCCTTAGCCATGTTGCACGGTGCAGTACCATATGTGGCCAAAAGAGGTCCCAAGGGACACCTAGTTGACAGCCTGTGGTAATGCACCCTCACAACACTGTTTATTGTTTCTTCTTCATCGGAATACCCAGTTTCTGTTGCCTAAGTAATTTCAGACATTTGTTGTAATTCTATCTTTGGGGGCCTCGCATCGGGACTCCGTTGCTCGATGTGCATTGGCACCATTTGATTTGCCTCCAGCCGTTACACTGACACTTAATATAGTCCCCCATGCAGTCTCCTTGTCCAGCCCCACTTTTAGGGGCTTCGGACAGGGCTTCGTTGTTTGCGGTTTACCGTTACAATTGCATTTACATCCAGCTGTCACGCCGCCACTTCATAGAATTCTGCGTGCAAGCTCTAGGTGGAGTTGTACATTTGGGGGCCTCAGATGGTTTTCCCTTGTCCACCGGGCGCAGGCTCTTATGTGCAGCCACTTATTTTATTTTATCTTTGGACTGCTGGCAGCGGGTCTTCATTGCTTGAGGTGCGTCGGCACCATATAATTTATTTTTAGCTGATGCACTGACACACTAAATAGTCCCCTATGCAGTCTCCTTGTTTAGTTCCACCTTTGGGGGCCCTCAGACGGGGCTCCGATGTCTGCAGTGCACCGTCACTATTTCACTTACATTCTGCCGTCATGCTGCCACATTACGGAGTCCTGCATGTGATGTCTAGGTGTGGTTATCCCTTTGGGGCCCTCATTCGGGTTTACCTTGTCTACCGTGCACAGGCTCACATAGTTAGCGTGATACATTTACATGCTGCCAGTTTGTGCCTGGACTTTTCACAACAGCTTTATTGCCCACAATATATCGTTGTGCCTAGCACAGACAGCCTACTACCCTGTGGCCTTCACAAAGTCTGTACCCTGTGTATACCTAGTTAGTGCGATAAACTTGCACGTTGCCAAATTCCAGAAGAAGGTTTTAGAACAACGTTAATGCTCATAATAGATTGTCTTGTTTAGCATAGAGCACCGACCGCAGGATGGCCCTCTCATCCAGGTTGTTCATATTTTTCATGCGCCCCAGGTATTTATGCATCTGAAAGAGACTATTAGTTATGGATTCCTTACCTTAGAATTACCCCCAGACGTCAGACTGGATCCGAAGAATTTTTTTTCAGCAGTAGCCCTGCGCATCGGTAGGTGGCGTCGGTCGACTCTGCGTTCGTCGTTGGCGTCGTGATCGCCGGAATGACATCGCGGTATCTACTTAGACGTCGTCCCTGCGCGCTGATGTCAGTTCTTTCTTTTTCCGCTCCAGCCAGCGCAGATCCGGAAAGAGCGGTACCTCTAGTCACTTTTTGACTGTCTTTTTTCGACTTTTGTCGACATCTTTTTCGAGTCGTTCGACTCCTGGTGCACAGGGATGTCACATCGGCGGACCGGCTTCAAGCCTTGTGGCTCCTGCCACAAGCTGATGTCGGTGATGGACCCACATCAAGTGTGCCTCTGATGTTTGGAGCGCGACCACGACCCGAAGTCGTGCTCCGACTGTCAGGCCATGGCCCCGAAGTCTTTGCGGGAGCGTTCCAGAAAGCTTGTGGAGGCCCGGCAGTCGGCTCCGCGCAACTCAAGTTCCCGGTCGAGAGGGAGGTCGCGGGACCTGTCGCGGAGCCATCACCACCACTCCTCGTCGAAGTCTTCGTCTTCGGGTAAGTCGAAGCACAAAAAGAAGGCGAAGAAGCACTGTCGCTCTTCGCGTTCTCCCCGTCTGTCGGCCGACGCAACGCGGGATGCGGCAGGTAGTCGTCCGGCTCCGCCCGTGGAGCCTGTTAGGTCGGCTCCGAGCTTCCCTTCCTTCCCGGGAACCGAAGCGACCCCTGCCCAACTTCGTCGTTTTTACGAAGCCCTCCACTCCATCTTTAGGCAGCCCGACTCCGCCAGCGCGCCTTCGGGCCAATGCGGACTTGGCTGGGGGTTGTAGGCCTTCGATGCCGGTGGCTTCGGCCCCGGCGCCGCAGGGCCCCCAGGGATCCAGGCCTGGATCCGGATCGGCGCCGGTCGACGTTACGACACCTCCTCCGGCGCCGAATCCATTGGCGACACCTCCGCCCCCTCCGGCGCCGGTTGTGTCCCCAACCGACGTCGACCCCAGCCTCCCCCTCGACATGGACACGGACATGGAGCCGGACCAGTGTCGGCCGACGTCGGTACCGGCGCCGACCGGTACTTTTGTACCTCTGTTCTCCCCTGGTGTTCCCTTTCGCCCTGAGTGGCAACCAGAGGAGGTTGAAGAGGACTGGGAGGTGTCTGTGGACCCTCTGGCAGACCAGTTGGAAGAACCGGACTGGAGAGAGGAGTTCTGTGAGGCTAGTGGTCTGGGCACTTCTCCAGACCATGGCATGCTTCCTCCCCCTACCGTGGCTACGGAGGAGGGAGCCTCTTACGCTGTGGTGTTGTGTAGGGCGGCTGGGGCCTTGAACCTTGAGCTTCCTACGGTGGCGGTCAGGACTAACCTCCTGACTGAGGTGCTTCAACCGGCAGCGGCCTCTTCGGAGCCCCTGCTGCCGTTCAATGAGGCCCTCACCAACATCCTTCTGGGCACTTGGTCCAAGCACAGCACAGGGGCTCCTGTGAACAGAATGATTGCCCGACGCCGTTACACCCATTCTGTGTGGGACACGGTCGCGCAGGTGCTGCCACAGTGCCTGGAGGAGGCCTGGGCCGTGCTCTCCCGTGGTCACTCATTTCATCGAAAAGAAACACAGTGAGAGAGAACTAAAATGGACTGTCCTTTCAGTGATTAAATCAAACCCTCGAGGTGGCGACATAGAAGCATCCTTGCTACAGAAGGAGGCATACTTAATATTGAAATTCAATAGTACGATCAATGGTTTGAACGAAATGTCAGAATTATCTAGGACTTAATTGTTATTCCTCCAATCACTACAACTCCCAGCATGCAACATAATTTAGTTCGTAACTGGGCGGCTGATATAGCTTGCTTCAAGTCAAATGCCACTGTATGTGCTGAATGTTCAATGGCACAATAAGCTGTAAAAGTGCCAACAATTTCCACACTAAAATAAGAAGAAATCTTAGAGTGCCAGAATTACTACAACACCCAGAAAGCAACTCGTAATCTACCAGAAGGGGGTTGTTAAAAAGCCTGTCAAAACCGGAAGTAACCGCGAGCGCTGCGGTTTGGAAAGATGACTGAACGCCGTTGCTTCACCAATTAAAAAGTAAGCCCCTGTTGTCCTGCTTGTCCGCAAAGTAAAACGGCAATTCGTAAGAAGTGCTCCTAACTGTATGCCTGTTTTCTGAATTTAGAAAGAAACAAAACGTAATTAAAGAAAGGGTCCAAAACGCTCCATTTTCGCGTGTTAGGAAAGACGATTCCTGAAAGCTCAAGCTTCTCCGATCAAAAAGTAAGCCTCTGTTTTGCCTCTTGATCCGCATTGTAAAGCGGCAACCTCCAAAGACGCGACATGAATTAAATGTCTCTGCTTTTATTGCAGAAATAAACTAATCTGCATCCGAAGAACTGCTCACGCTACACCATTGCGTTCTAATTAAGAAAGATACATCGGCGGTGATGCCGCCATGAATTAAGTAAGATGCCACAATAACTCCTTTGAGTGTTTCTTTAAAGTAAATCTGGCAATCAGTCGCTTAACGATTCCTTTTCATTTTCTAGAGCACCTGACAGAACAGTCAATTAATTTGTTTTTAAATCACCAGCGAAGAAGAGTACTTTATCCTGCAGCAAAAGAGCACGCACTAAACAGGTTTTGTGTAGAGTCCATGATAAACTTACACAGTAGACACTGAGAAAGGGTGAAACTATTTACAAAATAGCAACTTTGTTTATTATTTTTTTTTAGATCACACCAAGTCAAATCCCCCCCATGAGTACTACTGGGACTCGAAACGCGTCGGCATTTTTCCACCATTGAGGAATTAATAATTTATGAACACTAGCAGCTTTGAGGGAAATCTTGCATTGACTTAACCCCAGCTGGTTCTAAGCTGGTTCCCAATGGGCAGCATCCCTTCAAAAAGGACTGTTTAAATCATGTACAATGGGATTGATGCATGTATGAAGTTCATGAAATGGCTGACTGGTGTATTACTTTGAAGTTGTGTTCATGTATGGTTGTTTATCACGTTTATAATTTATTTTATGTACTTGTTTGAAACAAAAGTGTTTTCTCTATTTCTGACATATATGATATTAGAAAAATTATAAAATGAAAAAAATGAAGGAATGGTGAATAAATAACCAGGACCAATGAAATCAGGTATTGGTTCTTTGTCTGTTTAAGTAGATAACAGCAGAGAAAGTGGTAGCGAGGTTCCTTGTTGTGCTACTTTAATTGGGCCCTATCTAGCTACTGGTGCTTGGGCCTACCCCCTTCAACTTATTTATAGAAAGTTGGCATTTTCCTGCCCTTAGCCCTTTGTGCCTGCAGCCTGTCTTGGGTTACATGACTGGGTGTAGCTGACAGACTTTTTTAATTCCTCCCAGACAGTCACACCATAGTAGAATTAGGTGTGCCTTAGTGGGCCATCAACTGGCCTAATGGAGGGCACAGCTGAGCACAGCCCCACTTGCACCTGAATAGTATGTGCCCTGTCGCTTCACAATAGGCCTAACAGCCCTGTATTGTCAATGCAGCCAGCTTGGAGCCAGGGCAGGGGAGTCAGGAAATTCCAAGAACCTTTCCAGAAACGTCTCCCACCTTCCAGGAGAAGGGTACCTGGGTATAAAAATAGGACATTCAGACCCATTCTTCAGTTCACTACTGGACCTGCGGAAGGACTCTGAGGACTGCCTGCTGCTGTGCATACTGCCAGACTGCTGCTGTACCTGGAAGGACTGCGTTGCTGCCTGGAGCCTGCCCTGAACCCTCAGAGGCCAGCCCTGCTGTTGAGCCCTGCATTTGCAAAGGACTAGTTTGCAGGCCTCCTGTTCTGAGCCACAGGGACATAACAGGCTCCCACCATCTTGAACCAGCACCAGGACCCAGCCTGAGTGAGTCCTGAACCCCCAAGAGGTCTCCGTCCACTCCTGGACTCTTTGTTGTGCATTAAAGGTGCCCGGATGGCCAATTCCCAAATCTGAGGCCTGCATTGAGAACCAGGAAGAGATTGGGACCAACCTGCTCACCTACCTGCCCGAGGTACATCGCTGGTCGGATTGACTTCACGGCTTCTCTCGCTACTTTCTTCTCCGCGGCATCAAATCCGTTTCAGCGGTCCTTCGCCAAAGGGGTATCCAACCTCGTGGAACTGTCTTCGCCTACATTCTTCTGCTTCGTCTCACTGGAGATATTCAACTTCCATCTCGGCGGCTAAGTCCGAAGGTAAAAGCCCTCACCATGGCTTTGCTCCACAGCCATCCGACGATGAAGATCCCTCCCCAGACACTTCTGCAGCCTTGCTGAACTTCTACTTTCTTAGACACTTTTTATTCAAAACTTTTCTAAGTACGAAGGTAAGCGGTGACCGGGCCCAATCAACTTCTTGTATCTGACCCACGCTCCATCGTGGTCAGACTTTGCCCTGGTCTAGCGTGACCAGATATCTGCGGTTGGCGCTTTTATCTTTTAGGCGCTATTTTACAGTTTATTCTTTAAAAATTCATAACTCCATTTCTACAGATTTGATGTTTGTCGTTTTGGTGTCAAATAATTTATTGAAATGTATTCTACTTTTCTAATGTGGTTTGGGATTTTTCTTGTCCTGTGTTTTCACTTTATTACTGTTTGTGTGCTGCATTAATACTGTACACATTGCCTCTAAGTTAAGCCTGACTGCTTATTGTGCTAAACTACCCAGGTTTAAGCACAGGTTGATTTAGCGACTTTTTGTGGTTTACCCTGACTGGGGTTGTGGCTGTTGCTTGACCAGGGCTCACACCCCAGTCAACTAACAACCCAATTTCTCACACTGGGCAATTGTGACGCAGCAGCAAATTGAAGCCTTGAAGTAGGCAATGCTGCAGATATGTGGCACTCTTCCAGCTCCCTCCGACATGCCTTTGGACTTCCAAGGATCTTCAGGGTTACTGCTGGCATATCCTTCCTTGGCGTCATCTGCCAAACTTGGACCCGTTAACGGCCTCTGTACAAGTCCCGGCAATACTTCCGCCCCGCCTCCATGGCCTACGTTGTTTTTCCCTTGTCGACACCTATCCAGATGCCGCTGTAGGAGGATCCGCTGCTGGTTCTGATATCTGACCCCAGACTGACTTCAGCACAATCCCAACCGATGTTGCACTATGAAATAATCATAGCACAACAGGGCACCAGAAAGCCTGATTCTTATCCTATGCCCTTATTAGGCGGCTGCGCCCTGATAGTCCCTAAATCTTTTCTGCTCCAATTCTTATCAAAGCTTCCCACCACACAGAGATGATTATAACGGGCCTGGGGACGATGCGCCCCCTCCTTATGATGATGATCGTTTTTACATGGACTTAAAAGAAGCTAGTGGACTTGATAATTCCAATAATACAGGGTTAAACTCTCCAGTGGACTTCTAAACAAGAGAGTGCATCATTTAGAATGGTAATTTAATGAGCAGCTGGGGTCTTGAACTGCCAACTGCTCTCCAGCAAGGTTAAGACAAATGTCCTTTTGGAAATCTTACAACCTATGCCAGCTTCATCGGAGCCCTTGTTCCCTTTCTAAGAGGCCCTCACTGACACCCTAATGGGAATCTGGTCAAAGCATTGTTCTTGCTCACAGGTGTATAAGCAGGCAGCCAGACATTACAGACCGGTACCTGGCGATGCTGACTTTTTACTAAATATCCTACTTCAGAGATTCTGGTTGTTCAGGTTTCAACCAGGTGAATCCTAATTCGTTCCCCATGATTTTCCTGGCTGGGGAATCTAAGAGAATTAAGGCGTTAACAAAACAAATTGTCTCTTTGACTAGCCTAATATTGAGGTCAGTCAGTGCAGTCTGCTTAATGGGACGATGTGTGCATGTCCTCTGAGACTTAGCCAGCGAGTTCTTGTTGGTGGTCCACAAACACTTTAGGACCTCACTAGGCCAAACCATTGAGGATGGTCAAGATGCAGCCAAATACATGATTCGTGCTGGCCTTAATAGTACTGATTGTCTGGGAATGGCGATTAGCACCAGTGTGTTGCTCTGCGGCCAGGCGTGGATGCAGTCCTCGGGATTCTCCGAAGACGTACAGGCCTCTCTCATAGATATTTCTTTTGATGGCTCATGCCTGCTCTGCGAAAAAGCTGATTCTGCATTGTAACATTTCAAAGAAAGTACATCCATGGCATGATCCCTGGGTCGGTTTACCTCTGCCTAACAGTTTGCAAACCAGTTAAAAAAATTCAGAGGCTTCTCTGGCGGGCTGGCATTTAGGCAATGTGAGCCTCCCAGTCACTGCTGCTATCACCCCTGCCATTTCGAGGCTGTGCATGTGGATCTGGCTGGCAATGTGCAGGCCACCAAGGGCATCAGTCCTCCTAGTCTTCCTACCGCTTTAGCTTACTATTAGTGGCGTTCAACCATCCTGTGGTAGGCTGGATCCAGAACATTCTTCCGAGGTGGCAGTCCATCACGTCCGACAGATGGGTCCTTAAAATCTTTCAGCATGGGCATTTTCTACCCTTTCTTTCCGCTCCGCTGACTCAACCCCTAAATCAGAGTGAATCTCAAGAGGAACATCTGTGCATTCTTTTTCTCAGAGGAAAACCTCTCGGTTCTTTTGCAAGACGTGCAAATTGTAATTTCCAAAGGAGCAATCAAAACTAGGGAAGATTAAAATGCTTGCTATTTCCTCATGCCAAACGGATGAAGGCCATCGACACTTCTTAGATCTTTGTCCTCTAGATGCTTTCTTGCAGAAATACAAACTGCTCATGTTCTCACTGATACTGTCTGCCGTGGACCCGAGCAACTGGATGGTGTCCTTGGATCTGCAGTACATGCATTTTAATGTACCCACACCGCTGTCCCACAGATGTTACCCGTGGTTTATAGTAGGTCATAAGCATTTTCAGTTTCCCTTCCTCCCCTTTCTGCCTTACCAGTGTTCCTCAGGTGTTCCTGAAAGTGATGGCCATAGTCGCTGCCATGTTCAATTAGGTATGCCAGTTTTACTGTACCTCAACGACTGGCTGTTAAAGGCGGGTTCAGGAACAGCAAGATGAAGTTGTACCTGCCTCCTTCACAGAAGCTTCCTTTCATTGCATCTGTCCTGCATACGGTTTAGTTCAGGGCCTTTCCTCCTTTGCCATGAGTTCAGGACATTTGGGCTATGACCCTGATATTTCAGCCTCGATCTTGGATCTAGGTGAGAGCAACTTGGAGGCTTCTTGGTCTTTTAATCTCCTGTATCCTCCTTCTCGACTACTCCTGGTGGCATATGCGGGCTCTGCAATAGGGTTGACGTTTCTGTCTGCCCAGTAACAAGGAATGCCATTGAAATTTCAGAAGAGACTGCACACCCTTTGCAGTGGTAGCTGTTCGACCACAATTGGACCAGTGACAAGCTGGTAGAACAAAAGCTGAGTTGTCTGCAACCTGACAGTAGGTACACATGAATTGTTTTGGTATACCATTTCCCTCCTTTGAAGTGCACCCCAAGTGTTATATGTGAACCCAGAAAACCTGTCAAACAATCAGTAACACTGTAATGTCAAAAAGAGGCCCACTGTGATTGGGGCCTGCCTGTCTTCAGAGGACAGACAGGCAGGTATTGCCGAAGCACCTGGGAGGCATTTCACACTGATCAAATGCTAATTACTGGCTGGCAGAAGTGGGGGAACAAATGCAAAGTGGCTTCCAGAGGCTTTAGCTGGGAAAAAGTAACTTTCTAAAAGTGCCTTTTCCTTAATACTTATTATAAATATGATATCTGAAAGAGACACGTTAGTGATAGATTCCTTACCTTAGAATATCCCCAGGCGTCAGGCTGGATCCGGAAAGTTTTGCGTAGCAGTACCCTTGCGCGTCGGTAGGCGGCGTCGTGCGGCTCCGCGTCCGTCGTCGGCGTCGTGATCGCCGGGATGACGTCGCGGGCAGTACTTAGACGCCGCCCCTGCGCGCTGACGTCAGTTCTTCTTTTTCCGCGCCAGCAAGCGCAGATCCGGGAAGAGCAGTGCCCTGGTCAATTTTTGACCATTATTTTTGGTGATTTTTTCACTGTTTTTTTTTCCATCTTTAAGGTGTCGTAGGGATGCCCGGCTTCAAGCGATGCGGCGCCTGTGCGCGGATGATGTCCGTCACCGACCCGCATTGGGAGTGTCTCTTCTGCCTCGGCCGAGGCCACGACACCGAGTCTTGTCCCGAATGCCAGGCCCTCAACCCGAAAGCTTTGCGAGAGCGGTCTCGAAAGCTCCTCGAGGCCCGGCATTCGGCTCCACGGAGGCCCCGGTCGCGTGAGAGGTCCAGGGGTCGCTCGCGGAGTGCACACCGGTCGTCGGCGTCGAAGTCTTCTTCGTCCGGTAAGTCTAAGCACAAGAAGTCCAAGAAGCATCGTCGCTCTCGGACTTCGCCTCGCCCGATCTCGCGACTCGGCTGAGGCCCCTCCCGGCACCGTCCCCGCCCCCGCGGCCCCGGACTTGCCTGTGGAGTCGCCCCCGTCATACCCGCCCTTCCCGGGTTCGGGGGCGGATCCGGCCAAGGTACAGGAGTTCCTGTCGGCCATGGCCCGCCTCTTCGGGCCTTCAGGCCCCTCGGGTGCGCCTTCGGGCCCGCGGGCTCTGATGGGGTTGCTCCGGCGTCGCCGGCGGCTCCGGCGTCGCCCGGGCCTCCAGCCTCGATCCCGGCTCCGGCTTCGGCCTCGATCCCGGCTCCACAACCCCCATCGACGCCGGTCGACCTCACGACACCTCCGCCGGCGCCGATGTCTCCGGTGCCGTTCTCGACGCCGCCCTGGGCTCCGGGCGGCGTCGTCCCCCAGTTCCTTCCGGCTCCGGACATGGACCCGGAGCGACGTCGCTCGACGCCGGCTCCGGCGCCGATGGGACCTTGGGTCCCAAATGTCCCTCCTCCTCCTTATTTTGAACCAGAGGAGGACCAGGAGGACTGGGAGGGGTCTGATGACCCTCTGACTCGCAACTGTCAGTATGATGAGGACTGGACAGAGAGTCTAGGGGAGGCCAGTGGTCTGGATACTTCTCCTGACACTGGCATGCTGTCTCCTCCCGTGGCTACGGAGGAGGGGCCAATTTTGGTACGGTGTTGCGTAGGGCTGCTGGGGCCTTACGTCTCCAGCTCCCTACTTTGACGGTCAAGCCTAACATCTTGACAGAGGTGCTTCAGCCGGCAGCCTCCTCTGCGGAGACTGTGCTGCCGTTTAACGACGCCCTCACAGACGTTCTTTTGGGCGCCTGGTCCAAGCCCAACACAGGGGCTCCTGTGGATCGGAACGTGTCACGACGCCATCGCCCCGCTCCGGGCGACCCCCTGTTTCTTTCTGTCCACCCCACTCCTGAGAGCTTGGTTGTCCAAGCCTCCGCTTCCCAAACCGCCTTCCCTACCGCTCCTCCGGATAGGGAATCCAAACGCCTGGATCAGTTTGGGAAGAAAGGTTTTTCTTCCTCCAGTGCTGGCTTGCGGTCCGTTAACACCGCTTGTCTTTTGGGCCGATATACCCACTCTCTGTGGGATTCGGTGGCGGATGTTTTGCCCCAGTGCCCTGAGGAGGTCCAGGCACTGCTTTCCCGCGCCATTGCGGAAGGAAGGGATGCGGCCAAATACACTATCCGTTGTGGCCTTGACACCGCCGACTCGCTGGGCAGGTCGATTGCAACGACGGTGGCGCTCCGCCGCCACGCCTGGCTGAGAACCACTGGTTTTTCAGGGGATGTCCAGAATACTCTCATGGACATGCCCTTTGATGGAGTCGGTCTTTTTGGGTCCAAAGCAGACCATGCGTTGGAGCGCTTTAAGGACTCACGGGCTACTGCCAAGTCCCTGGGCCTTTCTGCTACACGCCCTCCGCTGCCTTCTGCTTTTCGCCCCTATCGTGGCCACGGTAGGGGCGCCCCTTCACGTCAGCAGCCCAGCCACCGGCCCGCGCAGCAGGCGTCTTCGCGTGGCCGAGGACGTGGATTCCGCCGTGGCGGATCGGGCAACCAGCGTGCGGGTCAGGCCACCACCTCCAACCCGTCCGCGGCCTCCAAGCCCTCCTAGTCCCTCCTTTCAGGTGCACGGCACGCCAGTAGGGGGCAGGGTCCGCCATCACCTTCCCCACTGGCGCACCATCACCTCGGACAGGTGGGTCTTGGACATTGTCCGAAGGGGCTACTCCCTCCCCTTCGAGACCACCCCCAGCCATGCCACCTCAATTCCACCGCATGTCAGGGGATCACTTGGTGCTTCTACAGAAGGAAGTCACGGCCCTCTTGACCAAGAGGGCCATCGAGCATGTTCCGACCCCAGAAGTAGGGCGTGGTTGCTACTCCCACTACTTTCTGGTGCCCAAAAAGGACAAGGAGGACATGCGTCCTATCTTGGACCTCCGGAACGTCAATCGCTTCCTCCGGAAGGAGAAGTTCAAGATGCTCACCCTAGCTCAGGTCTTGACTGCCCTCGACCCTGGAGACTGGTTAGTAGCGTTGGACTTGCAGGACGCGTATTTCCACATCCCCGTCCTGCCGGCCCACCGGCGTTACCTTCGGTTCACGGTAGGCCACGAGCATTTTCAGTTCACCGTGCTCCCCTTTGGCCTTACCAGTGCCCCTCGGGTGTTCACGAAAGTGATGGCGGTGGTCGCGGCTCATCTGCGCCGGGCAGGGGTTTCAGTCTTCCCCTACCTCGACGACTGGCTGCTGAAGGCGGGCTCGTCCCAGGCAGTCGTCTCCCACCTCCAGACTACGGCCGAACTCCTGCACTCGCTGGGGTTCTCCATCAATGTGCCGAAGTCGCATCTGATTCCTTCTCCACAGCTCCTTTTCATCGGAGCAGTTCTGGACACGACGCAGTTTCGGGCCTATCCTCCCGAACGGCGAGTCCGGGATATTCAGGCTATGATTCCGATCTTTCGGCCTTTATCCTGGGTTTCGGTAAGGATGACCCTGAGGCTGCTGGGCCTCATGGCCTCCTGCATCCTGCTGGTCAATCATGCCAGATGGCATATGCGGGCTCTGCAGTGGGACCTGAAGTTCCAGTGGGCGCAGCACCAGGGCAACCTGTCCGATCACGTCCAGATCTCGGAGGGGACTGCAAAACAGTTGCAGTGGTGGCTCTCGAACCGGCAATGGGTCATGGGCAGATCCCTCTCCCTTCCCCAGCCAGAGCATACAGTTGTGACGGACGCGTCCCTTCTGGGATGGGGCGGTCACATGGGAGAGGCGGAGATCAGAGGCCTCTGGTCTCCGGGCGGAGTCCCGGCTCCATATCAACCTTCTGGAGCTCCGGGCGATCCGGCTTGCACTCAAGGCATTCCTTCCCTCTGTCAAAGGGAAGGTAGTGCAGGTGTTCACAGACAACACCACCGCCATGTGGTACTGCAACAAACAGGGCGGGGTGGGGTCTTGGACCCTTTGTCAGGAGGCTCTGCGCCTCTGGACATGGCTGGAACATCAGGGCATGTTCCTGATGGTTCAACACCTGGCAGGTTCTCTGAACGCCAGGGCGGACGAACTCAGCCGCAGGTGCATGATGGATCACGAATGGCGTCTTCACTCGGAAGTGGCGCAAGGACTCTTTCTACAGTGGGGAGAGCCTTGGTTACATCTATTCGCCACCGAAGAGAACGCGCAATGTCATCAGTTCTGCGCGTTGGAATTTCCAAGGCGGCACTCGCTCGGCGACGCTTTTCGTCGCGAGTGGAGTTGCGGTCTGTTGTACGCCTTTCCGCCTATACCACTTCTACCCAGAGTGTTGAAGAAAATTCGGCACGACCGGGCCCAAGTCATTCTTGTGGCTCCGGACTGGGCTCGAAGAGTTTGGTATCCCGAGCTACTCAATATGAGCATAGATCCCCCAATCCGTCTGCCTCTTCGGGAGGATCTTCTGTCGCAGCAGCAGGGGACGGTCCTCCACCCGAACCTGTCCAGTCTACACCTGCTTGCGTGGAGATTGAGCGGCGGCAGTTGATTCCTTTCGACTTGCCTCCCGAAGTTTGTGATGTGATTCTGGCAGCCAGGCGTCCCTCCACTAAGGTGGTATACGCCTGCAGGTGGAACAAGTTTGTGGCATGGTGCACAGCAAAGGCTGTGGATCCCCTTTCTGCCCCTCTTTCTGAGGTCCTTCTGTTCCTTCTCTCTCTGGCCCAACAGGGTTCTGCCCTGGGTACCATCAAGGGTTATCTTTGTGCTATCTCGGCCTTCCTCAGGCTCCCTGATCAGCCCTCCCTTTTCAAGTCCCCTGTTGTTAACAGGTTCTTAAAAGGCATTACTCACCTCTTCCCTCCTGTTCCGTTTGTAATGCCTCAGTGGGACTTGAACTTGGTTCTTACCTTTTTAATGTGCGCTCCCTTTGAGCCTCTGCATAACTGTCCTCTTCGTCTTCTGACTCTAAAGGCAGCCTTTCTGGTGGCCATCACCTCCGCTCGGCGGGTGAGTGAGCTCCAGGCTCTTTCTTGCAAACCGCCCTTTCTGTCTGTTCATCCAGACAAGGTTGTTCTTCGGACGCGTCCGTCCTTCTTGCCAAAGGTGGTTACTGCTTTCCACATTGGGCAGACCATCACTTTGCCCACCTTCTTTCCGCCTCCGCATCCTTCCAGAGAGGAAGAGAGGCTCCACCGTCTGGACCCAAAACGTGCGCTCTCCTTCTATATCGACCGCACAAAACACTTCCGGGTGGATGACCAGCTCTTTGTTGGCTACGTGGGCGCCAAAAAGGTCGGGCGGTGCACAAGAGGACCATCTCCCGCTGGGTTACCTTGTGCATCAAGACCTGCTATTCTTTGGCTAAGAAGGAGCCTCCTGTTGGGCTGCGTGCCCATTCCACCAGGGCAACGGCTGCTACCACGGCCTTGGGCCGCGGTGTTCCGCTGCCGGTTATCTGTCAGGCAGCTACGTGGGCCTCGCTGCACACGTTTACTAAGCATTACTGCCTTGACAGTCAGGTCCGGAGGGACGGCTTCTTTGGCCGTTCTGTCCTCCAGGACTTCCTTGTCTGATCTTTGTTCGCAGACCCACCACCGGGGTTGGTATTGCTGGGGTATCTATTCTAAGGTAAGGAATCTATCACTAACGTGTCTCTTTCAGATGCACAAGTTACTAACTTGTGTAACGATATATCTGTAAGAGACAGTAGTTAGTGATAGATTCCTTACCGCCCCACCCATCCTCCCGTTCTGCGAACTGATTTCTAGGGTTAAGGACATCCCTTTCAGGGCCCTAGTATTTTTCAGACACCTGTGTCAGCTTCTTGCATGGCTCTGCGTTCCTGGCGCGGAAAGTCGTGTACAGAACTGACGTCAGCGCGCAGGGGCGGCGTCTAAGTACTGCCCGCGACGTCATCCCGGCGATCACGACGCCGACGACGGACGCGGAGCCGCACGACGCCGCCTACCGACGCGCAAGGGTACTGCTACGCAAAACTTTCCGGATCCAGCCTGACGCCTGGGGATATTCTAAGGTAAGGAATCTATCACTAACTACTGTCTCTTACAGATATATCGTTACACAAGTTAGTAACTTGTGCTTTACTAATACATTGAATTTGATATAGCTATTAAAATACTCCTTGTATTTCTAGATGCTTCCAAACTGAAATTAGCATTATTAAAAGTAATAATGATACCCAGTGTTTTCCTATGAAACAGCATTGCTGCAGTGAAAATAGTTTTTGGGGCTTTTTCACTGTAAGGACGTGTGACATTAAATTTCTACATGCCCTACATTTAAATACCCTGCACACTGCCTTAGGAAGAGTTAGTCCTACTTAGTGTGACTAATGAATATTTGAAAGGAAGGGTTAGACCTGTCAAAAGGTGTTATTTTGACCGGTTCAATTTGCAGTTTAAACCTTCACAGTCGGGATACAGGTGGCAGGACTGCTGTCATGTTTACACTGTCACTGTAGTGGATGGCAGAATGGATGCTGCAGTTCACTTATGACATATAACTAACAGGCTCTGGTTATACTTTTGTACCATGCACTCAGGACTTATAGGTAAGTTAATTATGCCAATCCCGGGGTATGCCAATTTCCTAATGTTGAAAGGGGGAGCACAGGCACTTATCCACTAGTTAGCAGGGGTAAAGTGCAAAGAGTTCTAAACTAGTAAAACCGTCAAGGCAAATGTCTGGGGTACCACCATGCAAAACAAGATCATTTCCAACAGTTTTTCTCCCATAACTTTTGTGATGTGACAGTGGCACCTTAACTTTTTCTTGACATTTCTCGTGTACGCCCTTTGAGCTGATGCACAGCTGCTTGTTGTGTCTTCTGACTCTTAGGGCTGTCTTCCTCGTTGCGTTTGCCTCAGCTCGTTGCATGAGTGAGCTTCAGGCACTGTTGGTGCAACTGCCATACACCATTTTTTTCCCAGACAATTTGGTGCTAAGGATTCAGGGGACCTTCTTGCCTGCAGTTGTGACTCCCTTCCGTGTTGCCCTATACATCACCCTACCTGCGTTCTGGTCCCCTCACCACCCCTTGAAAGAGGAGGAGAGTCTTCATAAGCTGGACCACAAAAGGGCTTTAAGCTTTTACATTGATTGTACCACGGACCATCAGGTAGATGATCAGCTTTTTCTGGGGTGTTCCGCAGTGAAGAAAGGGAAGGAGATCTAGAAGAGAACCATTTCAAGGTGGATAGTTCTCTGCATTAAGATCTGATAACCACTGGCCTTAAAGCAGCCTCTGGAAGGTCTGAAAGCTAATTTCACCAGTGCCAAGGCTGCTACCAGTGTGGTGGCACACTGAGGGCCTGTTCTTGATATGTCACGCTGCGACATGGGCGTCAAAGCACACATTCACAAAGCACGACTGCCTTGACAACCAGGTTTAACGGGAAGGACATTTCTCTTGCACAGTCCTGCAGGATTTATTTGGTCTGATGACACTCCACAGACCCTCCAACTTGGGGGGAAGGGGGAAGAGGAGGTCCTGCTTTGGTATATGTTATGAAGGTGACTAATCTGTAGTTAGAAATATCCATTCGAAGAACAAATTACTTTCTTTTGTTAACGCTCTTTCTGGTAGATACTCTATCTAACCACAGATTCCTCACTGTCCTCCACCACCCCATTTTTTGGAGTGGCCTCTTTTTATCAGAAAAGGTCCCAAGTTAGATATCTGCACACTGGTACTATCAATTCCTCGGCATTTGAAGGTGCGGAAACTGAAAAGCAAGTAATTTACATCAGCACTGTGCTGCGTCACTTCCGTAGGCGGTATAGAGTCAATGCGGAGCAGCTTGCGCCACCTACCGGTATGTGGGCACATTGCTAGTGTAAGCTTTCTGGATCCAATCTGGCGCCTGGGGATTATTCTAAAGTGAGGAACTTGTGTTTAGATAGAGTATTTATCTACCAGATAGTGTGTTACAAAAGGCAAGTAGTTTGTTCTTCAGTAAGGATGATGAACAGTCAAGACATACTTGTGTAGGATGCACTTTTAGGTACAGTTAACACTACAGTGGTACACACTGATTATAATATCCTGGCTGTACTAGAACTTTATCAAAGGTGTAAGGGTTCAGTAGTGAAGTAAAAATGCCTTTATTAACCACACAGTAAGATACGTTCAAAACACTAATGTTGGCAGTTTGTCTCTCCTACATATACCCAGGAAGGAGGAGTAGGGAGTGTCTTCTGTGCATTAACTTTAACTGTGGATGGCATGCTATTCATAGTGGTGGTGATGCCGAACAGATGTAGTGTCTGCATGGCAGGACAAAGTCAGAAAAGTTGTATGCATTTGGCTTGTACAAGTCTATTGGTCTTTTTTGGACACACACGCATGGCAGTTGATTCAGGAGGCCTAAATGAGTCCAAAGCATGCAGTTGGAATTCTTTGTTGGGTGACAGTTTGGGAGTCTGTGATAACTTGGCTGATGAGGAACTGTGTAAGTTCTTCCAATGCACCCTCTCTCCCGGTCCTTCGCATTTGGGAAATTGCAGGCTGAAGTTTAATGCTGCTTGATTGGAGTGCATGTGTGTGTAGGGCTCTGAGTTGATCCTAATGCAGTCATCAGGGAATCATGCAAGTGTTGTTCCAGTGTCCATGCTTTTTTGTTGGCACCAAGAAACACATTGATCACAGAGGAGCACATTAGGCAAGAAGCACACTAATGAGATCACCTATAGATTACTACATCTTTTTTCACACTTATGGCAGAAAGACAGCCTGAAACAGCCACTCTGAACAAGTACAGCATTTTCGAGGGGAACACATTGGATCCATCGACATTTTGGTGTAAAGCTTTGCTTCCAGTTTGATGAAAGATATCCCATAATATCAACCAAATTAGTGTATTTATCTAGGACAGTCGTTCAGCCAATCAGCTTCTTGTTTTATTCTGCCAAAGTGGACCACGGGTGGAGAGGATGGGCATTCACCTTTCCTTTCTTCATGTATTGCAGTGACCATGGCATTGGTCAGTCTTTTATAGGATGATTTTTCTTCATGGACACAAGCTGACCTGCTCCAGATTGTCTGACCTAATAGAGTAATCACAATGGATCGCTCCCTGTTCCATTGAGAGTTTTGTGAATCAAAATCAGACAGACAGTAACCTGGCTTACAACAGCATGGGCTGCAGATTGCATTGGGAGAGAGCTGCACAATGACGTCCTGGGAATAGTGGGTACAATCATCTCAGTACCTTTGCTTGCCTATCTTGTCATCTGGCCTTCTTCGCTCTGCAAGCTCTGGGAGATGAGTTCCATTAGTGGCAGACTATATGGTTCTCTGAGGGAGGAGTGTTAAGCATTCTTCTCAATTGGGGTGCAGGTAAAAAAGCCGGTACCCTTATAGCTATATTATCAGTAGCTGTCAACTGGTGGTCGTGTTATGCTTGAACATGCTAATCTTTTATAGACTACCACTTTGGGTGGACACCATCTCAACAAGAGTTGAGTAGTCTGCTGATGAGCAACTCGGTAACAAAATCTGATAGAGCACCCACTGCAGAATATTTATCCCAGGGCTGTAAAAATACTAGGTACATTGAATAGGATGAAATCATGAGTAAAATAAATATTTCTAATTAGTACTGCTACTTATAAACCCCCCACATTTTGAATCCTTGGGAGGAGATGTAGTCTAATGGTCAGAGCTGCTGACTTTTGAACTGGGAAACCAAGGTTCATCATGGCGTGGCTCATTAGCCTGTGATTCTGGGCAAAGCACTTAATTTCTCTGTGCCTTAAAAAATTAATATGTTTATGTATTGTATTCTCGTTCTCATGTAAAGCACTCTGCCCTTGGGCCACGTTTGCACTATATAAAATTAAAATGCAACCTGACTAAATCCAGAAAAAACTATTATAGCTCCTAGTCACATTTGGGTGGCACCATCGGCATCCACTCTGTTTGTCACACCCTGGGTATGATGACATGGATCCATATATTCATGGCCCCCCATGGGCATTGATGTTAATACTTTTTTTCTACACTCTTTCACAAGATAAGAGCTCCATTCTTCAAATAAAAAAAAAAAAAATCCATGTTTTTTCTTTAAAAAAAATTCTATTTTGCAGAGAAGCTAGGATGTCGCCACTAAAGACTACAGGTTTTATACGGTGTCTCGTGTGTTGTGAATAAGATGTCTGGCCTGCACGTTGTCTGTCTGTGGTTTCTGTGTTCTGAGAGTGAATCCAAGTTCTGTTATGTGTTCTCTCAAGCATTCAAAGGTAATTCTAACCGGTAGCCCAAGATGTGTGTACATGATGGAGGCCCTCAAGAAACCAGGCCTTTCCCGCTTCCTGCTCCAGGGCACCCTCATCAGGTAAGTCAAAGCACAATGTTTAAAAAAAGAAGCCTAAAAAACACAACAAATGTGATTCCTCGACTTCCAGATATTCCTGTTGTCAGACTAGGTTGCCTAGTTGGTGTACTTGTGATCAGGTTCTGGCTTCCTCTTCCTTCTCTTTGCCTATTCTCATTCTGGAAAAGATGAGCCCAGAGTCCCTGGACTGACTCTGTTAAGATCTACAGCAGGTTTCATCCTTCACTCTGAATTCAGACACTGACCACTTGCAGCTCCACTTCCAAAAGTCAGACATTAGTGAAAATATGGAACCATGTTTGGCTGATTACAATTAAATGTTCATGCTTCAGACCTTTCTGCATGTTGGGGATGACGATGAAGAGACACATAATGTACTAACTCTTCTACACAATGCACAATGATGCTGTCCTTTATTTGGATCTGCCAAGCACCAGTGGTCTAGATACCTTTCCTGAGTCGGCCCTGGAGTCCCCTCTTGGTCATCCAATAGGAGAGAGTGTGCCATTTGTGGTGGTCTGGAACTACTTCTTGCTTCAGATGAAACTAAAGTAAATTTGTTTACTGAAATCATTTTACCTGGTTCGCTCACTTATGGATCTCTTCTGTCTTTCAACAATTTTGGAAGCTTGGCCAAACATTTTTCTGACCTGGCTATTAGTTGCCATATTGTGAGGCGTCATAGACTGGCTCCTGAGGAAACAAAGTTCTTAAAGTATAAGCAATCACCACAGAGTTTGATGGTGCAGAATTCCTCTTGAAAGCTTAAACCTAATGCCTTCCCATCTGCTCCCTGGAAAGAGAGTCAAAGCCGATTGATACAGGGGCAAAAGGGTATTTTCTTTCGGCAGTTTGGCATTATGCTCTATGAATGTTTCTTTCCTGCTGGCTTGCTTCTGCCATTGCCTTTGGGACATGGCGCTGGAGGTTTTCACTGCTGTGCTGGAGGGCCTAAACTATTTCTTTTCACATACTGTTCAAGATGGTCAGGACGCGGGCAAGCAAATCTTGCACTCAGGCCTGGACTCCATAGATATGGTTGTCCATGCTATAGAACAAGTGTTATAATTTGCAGATACCTCTGGATGCTCTCTTTTACAGAGTTTTATATTGCGCAAACTTGACCCGAATCGGGTATCAGAGCGCTTTACATATCACCAGTTGCATTACATGAGGACACATTCATTTTTGTTAGGCACGGGGAGATTGTGATTTGCCCAGAATCACAGGATGTTGAGCGTCCTTGCCGAGACTCAAACCCAGTTCCCCAGATTCGAGGTCTACCGCCCTAGCCGTTAGGCCAACTCCTCTCCCCTCTCCTCTCTTTCCTGATTTTGGCTTGTTGGTGATCAGGCTAATTCTGTCCTTGAAAAGATTAAGCAGAGTTGTGTGTGGATTGCTTTATGGGTGTGCCTCCCCCAGCAGTATGGGAAGTTTCAGGGCTGTTTTAGGGCCTTAAGTTCCATCAGTTACAGCAAGTGCAACAGCCCTAACTGAACTTTCAGGCGTTATGGGGCATAGGCAGTGCAGAAAAAACAGGGCAAAAGCAACAACAGTCTTCCTTCTGCTCCTCTTCTGGCACTGCAACAAAACTTGTTTAATTCACCCTTGTGCAAACACGACTGGCCAACGAGAAGCCACATCTGACGTTTTGTGAATGTGAATCGCTGTCATTCAATTACTTTGGACCAGTGGTTTCTGCAAATTATTCAACTTGGGTACAACCTGCCCTTTCAGAAATTTCCCCCACATCCTTCCTGGTCTTATATCTATCTCCATGAAGCAGACCTTTTCTAGAGAGATGTTGACCTTACTCCCTATGGGTGCCATTGAGCTGGTGCCAGAAGCAGAACCTGAACAAGGGCACTATTCCTGTTACTTCCTGGAAGGGTAGTAATCTATGACCAATTCTGGTCCTCAGGATATTAAACTCATTTCTCTTGAAGGAGAAATTCACTATTTTATTTCTTGCTCAAGTCTTGCTGGCTTTGGACCACAAGGATTGGATGGTGACCTTGTAATTGCTGGATGTGTAGTTTCATATATAGATTCTGCAGTCCCACAGGAAGCACCTGAACTTTGTGTTGGGTTTCACTAGCTACCAATTTGCAGTCCTTCCATTTCGTCTTACATTGGCCCGTCAGGTGTTTTATAAGGTCTTGTTGATGGTCACAGCTCATCCTCAAAGGTTGGGGGTAGTTTTTTCTCACAAAAAAGTGCAATATCACTAATCTTGAGGGTTTCATTGGGGCCATCTTAAATACAGTTGCTTGAATGCCTTTTCACCCATGAACAATTTCAGAACTTTCATGCTATTATCCTGATGTTTTGAGCAAAAGCTGTTCTTCAAGTATCAATAGTTTGGCAGCTACTGGGCCTGTTAGCTTCCTGCATCTTGTTGATGCCTTTCGCTAGATGGCATATGTGGAAATTTCACTGGGGGCTGCCTTTTGAACAATTTTGTGTTTCCGAGGAGTCTTCTCAAAGATCTATAGTGGTGGATGAAGGACAGCATTGGACCTGCAGAAGGCCCTTTTACCCTCCTCCATCATGTGCCATGGTGGCTACCACTGCACCATCCCTATTTTTGGGGGGTTACTAGATGAAGTGGAAATTGGCTGTCTCTGGTCCCCCTGTCAGGCAGCACACATAAACCTGTTGGAGCAGCATGTTATAAGGTTGATACTTATGGCATTTGTGCCGTCAATCAGGGGATGTCAATTTAGATGCCCATCTATAACATGACTGTCATGTGGTCCTGCAACAAGCAGGGTGGTCTTTGCTCATACACTCTGCAAAGACATACTGAGGTTGTGTTTCCGCCTCTCTCTCAACGAGATCTGGCTGTTGGCGAGTAATCTGGCAGGTTCCACCTTGACTTCGCTCAACATCAAGGTGGAGGAGCTGAGCAGACATTATCTTGTCAACCACCAATAGTGTCTACACCTCAAAGTAGTTTATGGGTTCATCATCCACAGGGCACATTCTTAGGGGGCCTTTTCACTACCTCCAAGAACGCTAAGTGCACCGCCTTTTGTCCCCTCCAGTTTACTCTTCAAGGATCTCTGGGATACGCGTTCCATCTTTGGTAGGGCTTTCGCCTTCTGCAAGTGTTTCCACCTCTGACTCTGCTCCTGTGTATACTGAGAAAGAGAGGTGGGACCAAGCGAGGTCATTCTAGTGGCTCTGGATTGGACTTGGAGGCTTTGCTTCAAAGAGCACCTATCTCTGAACATCTGTCCTCCTCTTAGGCTTCCTTTTTAGATGTTCTGCTGTCCTGGCAGCAGGTGCACAGAGTTTACCCAAACCTCTGCAAAATCTGTACCTTTACGTTGAGGGAACCTGCCAGATTACTCTCCACCATCTGTAGGGGTATCGAGGGAGTACCTGTGGCCCATTTGAAGAGAAGATATTGGGGGTTATGGTCCGAATGAGTGCGGCCCAGATAATCGATTTGTGTGACATATGAGGCGAGTTCCGGAGTGCCCACTAATCTATCAATTCTCACGTGTAAAGTGTGTGGCGCAGAGTAGAATGAGTATACTCTAGCGGTAGGGTTGCGAGTCAGCAAGGTTCCAACTTTGTAATCAGTCAGTCAGTGAGTGTGCGGGATTGGGGGAGGCAGGTGGGTAATGGATGAAACGAGCGGTCCATGCCAACATCTAATACACTATTGAAATCGCCTCCAAACAACCATGAGACCCCAATCCAGCCAGATATTACTCCTGAGAGTGCTGTCAGAAACGCCATTTGTTCGACATTTGGGGCATAGTTGCTGCCAAGTAGTGGGTGACAACAGTCTAGGCTACTCCTGACAAGTACATACCTGCCCCCTGGGTCTATGACCATCTCATCTGCTACAAAATGGGGTACCTGGTTTTACCCATAATAGAGATTCACTAGTTTGAGAGAAGTTGGTGGCGAAGACTTGTCCGCGCTGCTGTAGCTTGAGTGCTTCATGGTGTGTCAGATGGGATTCTTGCAGTAGTGCAATATGTACAGATTGACGCTTGAGATAAGAGTAAATGGCATAGCGGCGCACTGGAGTGTGGATTCCGGGTACATTCCAGGTTAATATTTTGGTGTGTGCCATAATAGTCATGATGTATAGGACAGTGATTTGTCACTGGTGACAGAGCTGGAAACCCAGCATGTGAATAGAAGAGTTTTCCTACAATTAATGGAAGGGAGCGAAAGGGCCATATAACATAAGCGCCTATAGAACAATGAATAATAAAACATAAGTATTTGAACATGTAACATCATAAGACCGGGACACCAACCGGGTCCCCAACCAAACTATTTGTTAACATACATTCAACCTGTTATCAAGGTATTCATGGGGTGGGGGGAGGGGAGAAGAACACTGATGCGTACGCCAGACTGCAGGTGATAACAAGAGCCAGCACATCTTAAGAGGTAATTACCATTATTGACTCCAGGGGCGGGAGTATCTGTTGCGTCAGAATCTTAGTATGCAGTGCTACATTAGCCTATCAGGAACCTCAGCTGAGGTCCCCTATTTAATGTGAGGGTATGGTGATAAAACTATTGAATAAACGAAGTTGTGCATGAATGATTGTAGTGGGAAGTGCTACCTGAGGGACGTCAGATGAAGCCATCAGCAGTTTGTGATGTGACTTCAGTAGTGGGCAGCGAGTCAAGTCGAGAGGGCCAGGTGGTAGTGGAGCTCTCATCCCTGGAGGTTCTATGTCATTTATCTTCAGTTCCCGAGGGTTACGTGTTTTCAGCAAATGTGGCGGCCTGCTGTATCACTCGCTTGCGCTCTGCAATCATCTGTTCCAAGCTCAGTGTGGTCCCAGAGGTTGGAGATCGCTGTAGGCCATGGTGATTATTACGACGACGACATCCTCTTCGAGGCCGGGTGGTTGCTGTTTCTGCTGCGACGAGCAGGTCGTATGTAGTCCTTGTGTCTCCAACCAGTAACAGGCGTCGTCTGGTTGGTCAAAAAACTGTGTTACTGCTTATCACCACTCATAGGCGCACCAGAAAGAGGGCGAGTACTTAAGGTTCAGTTCACGAAGCTGACGTTTCACTGCGAGGAAGGTATTCCGCTCACGCTTAACTGCCAGGGTATAGTCTGGAAAGAACATTATACGGTCGTTGTCCACTTTGATCTCTGCTAGTTTTCTGGTTTCTCGCAGGATGGAGTCCCTATTCCGAAAATGTAACAGTTTAAGTATCATTAGTCGAGGACTGGAATCAGGAGGGGGCCTTCTCGCAGGGACCCAGTGCGCTCGCTCAATAGAGAAGAACTGTGACAAGGCATCCAGAGAAAGCAGCTCACGCAGCTAGTGATCTAGGTAGGCTGCTGCAACCCAGCCCTCCACTCCTTCGGGGAGGCCCACAACGTGACTGTTATTTCTTCTTGACCTCCCCTCTGCGTCCTCGGCCCTGTGTCCTAGGGTATGGACACGACCCATCAGGACACACAGGTCTGAATCCATACGTTGGGATCGGGGTTGTACGTCCACAAGTGTCTGCTCCATCGTGTCAACTCTATCTACTAGCATACGGTGGTCCGTGTGTAGCAGTGTTAGGTCCTTGGTTACATTGTCGATCTTGGCTTCCAAAGATGTTCTGGTGCGTTCAATCGCCTGCAGGACAGTGTCCAGTTTATCTTCCGGTGACATGGGCGGTTTTGGCGTTCCAGAGATGTAGTGTCTATGGATGACTCGTTAGTATTCGATGCCTGGCGTGAAGGTATGCCCTGAGTGGCAGATCGTAAGCAGTCCATCTCCAGTGGTTGTGCCCGGCAGTTTCACAGTGGTGTGCGCTGCCTATAATACGCTGCTTAGCGGGCTCACCTGTGTGTTTGCTTACATCCTTGAGGGAATAGTGATATGTTGTGCTGGGTGTCGTCTCTTACACCATGAGAATATACATATGGGGGGGCTGAAGGTGTATTTAGTCGTGACTCAGGAGTCCAGGTGCATGTGGGCAAATATCTTCTAAAAGGCAGTATTGTTCGCAACTACTTCAAAGAGTATAATATAAGCTACAGTGAGTAAGGGTGTGTTAAAATGATGAAAATGTCTGCCTGATGGATATTCAGGGATGTTAGCTAGTAAGTGTACGAGAGTGCTGGATAAATGGTGTCTGAATTTCCTATGGATCAGCAGGTGCACATTGTACAATTCTCCGTACCCCTCTGCAGGGGGGGTGCATGATATTAGACAGAGGTGGATGCCACAGGCAATCTCACATAAACAAAAGTGCACATGGGACAAAACAGTATAGTTGTTTTGCGAAGACCAGCAAGTAGAGTTAAGTCCAATGTCCCAGGTCCCCAGTCTGAGTAGAAGACAGGAGAGCACCGGATAAATGAATGATGCTAACTCGGGCAGGAACACCGTCATGAAGCGCTCAACAAGCACAACTGGGTAAGTTACAGGGGCAGCAAGGCTCCGAAATAGATGGGGAGTGTCTAGTTGTCAATTGTAACTTACTATGACTCTGAGCAGAGGAGTCATATGCATTGACAGGCTTGGGCCCGAGCCGACCCCCGGCTGTGAAGTATGGAACAATGTGCAGGTATTTCACATTATGTACGTCTCTCTGCAGTTTGACTCAATTGCAGGATCTAGGCCCGTCACGGCCCCCGGTTTCCCGCAGCTATGCTGCTCTTCAGGTAAGGGCCCTGGCGTGGTCAAGCGGTTCGCGCGAGTCCCAGTCCCGATACAGCCTCCGAGCTATGCCAGTCAGCCCACCACGCTGCGCCGCTAGAGTCTGGCTGCTCACACTCAATCCCCAGCACAAAGGGACAGCGCACACCGGGCGAGAGCATTGACTCTGCGCCACAGCTTTTCATACAATCAAATGGGGCCGCAGTGCGTGGTGGAGTCTAGGTCTGATAAGACCTCCGGCTCCCCGCAGTTTTAGTAGCCCCACAATCCGCCACACAGCAGTTCGGTAACGCACCTGAGGGGGTGGGTCGGCTCTTCCGGCGATGGTCTGTGCAAGTAGTCCTCTCAGGCTGTCTGCATGCCTCACGAGTCCTATGGTGATGACGGAGGCCCCACAACAGACCTCGTGGGTGCGGCCTCTCGTCGTCGGTTCGCCAGGTTTCGCAGTCCCTACCGAAGTGCAGAGCACATGCGATGCATTCGGAGGTTGGATGGCAGAGTGGTCTCACAGCCGCAGTGGTATGGTCATGGCGTGCGCCTCCAGCCCGCACAAGTACGGGCCCTGCCAGCTCCAGAGCGTCAGTTATGGAAATGGAGGCATCAACTGGTGCAGCAGCGCATGGGGAGTGAGGTGGGGTTCGTTCAAATAGTTAGTGCTCAGCATCAGCAAGGATTATTGGCGGATGATAATGTAGCCATTGGGAGCAGCCTCAGAATGTGTCCACCATCTTGGCCCTCTTAGCAATGCCCCCTGTTGTAGCCAGCGTTATTTTGCGTTCTAACACCAAATTCTAACTCATAGTCTCCTCACCTCCTTTTGCAGCATGTTTTGTTTGCCTTACTAATTACCCAGGAGCCCCTATTTTAAGATGGTATAACACAGCTGCCATCAAACAGGCGTGTCTTCAGCTCCTTAGCCACGCCCCTAATTAGATGAGCTCTACTCCCACCTGACAGTGACCAAACTGATCCTCCTTTCTACTGTGATTGGATTCTAGCTGTGTGGGAGGGTGCTGGAAATTAATACGAAAAGGCTTCCTTGGCATCGCCAAGTAAAAAGCGATATTGAAAAAGCTGCCCTTTTTTCTGCCCACAGTTCCTGTCCACTCCCAGATGGCTGATCTCTGCTACGTGGTCAGCATTTAACTGTTTGTGGCCTAAGAAGCAGGCTATTGTCCTCTGAGCCAGAGTTGTTTATTCTCCGAGCCAGAGATTTGTATTCCAGCTCTGCTGGTGTAATGATTGGCAGAACTCTTCCGGATAAGGCAGGTAAATTTTTACAAAGTTGGTTTTGCACTTAAATTAGCAAAAATCTGATTCTACCATTAAACCAGATTTTTTTAAGTTGGAAATAACTTGGAAATGTTTTTCCAGCATTTCCCCAAGCAAAGATAGGGAGCACCTATGTTTTTTTGTTTTTTATTTTGGAAGGGTTTATTGAACTTTTTTGAGCATGAGTGAAAAACACTGTAGAGTGGTGCAAGTACATTGAGATTTGGTAGAGGGAAGAAATTTGAATAGATTGATCAAAAACGGTTATGATAGAGAAGGTAACAAAATATACATACATTACGGTAAGATCTACAAAAGATTAATAACTTGATTGTAATGTTTGTGTGGCAGTATTTACCAATCGGAGTAGAGCTATGGATACAACAACAACTGCAAAAATTGAAAACAAAAAGACTGTAAAAAGAGAAGAAGAGATGTGGAAAGAATAGAGAGAGCAAAAAGCAAATAAAAAAAAGAAAACCCAAAAGGCCATGTGGAGCAGGATGTGAAGATGAAAAGTATGATAAGGTAGTGTATATGGTGGTATCTTTAGTGTTAGGCGAGTTGCGAATAAAGAATCCAGTGATTTCCAAAGATTTTGTGATTTGAGGATTACCCACAATCCTCATTTAGGTATAGTGGGTACTATTGAGATAGGTAACCCATGCCCACCAGGTGTTAATGAATGAATGATGTTACTTGTAGAGCGCTAACAGCTACTCAAAAGAGTGTCCTGACGCTACAACATAAAAACGTGGGGGAGAGATGAAGGATTTACTGGCTAAAGAGATACGTCATCAAGGATTTGCAAAAGGCAGGTTCACATTCTAGGCTCCTGAGCTGTACTGAAAGGAGATTCCATATTTTGGCCAAGCGTATCAGAAAAGAAGCACTACCACCTCTAGTTTTTTTTAAATGAGGGACCAGTATCAAGTGAGACCGTAGGCTTCTATTTGGTTGGTATCCATTTATTCTTTTATTCAATAATGGAGGCCGGTGTTATGCAATGCTCGATGCACCAGCGCGAGTGCTTTAAAGAAAAACCCTTTGCAGATGGGAAGCCACAGCAGTTTGGCGAGTAAAGGTGAAGTAGGGTTACCTTTTTAGAGGTTAAATGGCTGACGAAGTGCAAATGGCTGACGAACTGCAGTGTTTTTGACTACCTGTAAATGACGAAGCAGGTAAGCAGGTAAACCTAGGTGCAAGGCCTTCACGTTGTTCAGTCTGGATAGAATCGTGGCTTGGACTATCGCTTTACGAGCTTCCCAAGGAAGAAGGGCTAAGAATTTTCTAAGTACCCTTAGGATCCATATACAATTTCTAGCAACTGAATGGATCTGGGCCTTGAAAGATAGTTCATTTGCAAAAATTACACCCAGATTGCTCACTGCCTGTGTAGGCGGAGGGGGAGTTTGTCCATCACTGGGCCAAGAGCCGGACCAACCTGGTTTTGGATTAGACCCTAACAATAAGATTTCCATTTTGTCCGGGTTGCATTGTAAATTTGTAACTCATTTCCTTGAGCCAGCCTAAGACTGCTCTCACAGTCAGAGAATGTCTCCTTGCTGATGTCCGAGTCACCCTTGTAGGAAAATACTAACTGTGTATCATTGGCATAGGCGATGACAGTGATGCGGAAAGATTCCACCAGGGCAGCAAGAGGAGACATGTAAACATTAAATAATTCTGGAATCAGTGCAGAGCCCTGGGGTACTCCACATTTAAGTGGTTTAGCCCCGGAGAAATGTGTTTTTTTTCCAAACGGATTCTTCTCATTGCCGTTAGGAAAGAGCTCAGCCACTTTGAGGCTATTCCCCTGATTCCGATATCAGACAGGCGGTGTAAAAGAATGTTATGGGAGACTGTATTGAAAGCTGCCGACAGAAACAATAGAATGAGTTCGGCATTATGACTTTTGTCCGAGGACATTTTTAAAGTCACTGAGATGTCTAGCAGGGTGTGATAGGGGACATGATTAGCTGCTCTCCAGTCAATAAGAATGACCATTATTGCTATGGGCAGTTGGAGATCTAAAAGCGGCATGTCTAATTTTGAAAGTGGCAATGGCTCCTCAGCCACGTAGTTACCAAAGATTATCATAGGAAGAACCAGAGCAATATCGATGTTAAATATTTTACATAGTTGGATCTTGATAGCATTCCAGTAAGGGGTTAACCATTTACATTTAAAGAACATGCTCAGGGTCACCTGAATCTAGTTTACAGGGCCAGCAGGTATCTGCCTCCAGGAGATGTTTTTGTCCGGGGTCCGATAAAGGAATTATGATGCAAATAGTTTAGTTTGTGTTAAAGAAGGAATATGTTTATTTTGTAAGAGGTGGGTGTATATGTTAAGCCATGATTCTAGTGTGTGTAAGTCCCTGCCTAGAGTGTGAAAATATTTAGACGATTTCGATTGTATGGAGAGAGGAGAGGTGGTTGGGGGAAGAGTACAATAACTTCTAGATCTTAGGAGCAGCATGACCCAAATGAAGACACTGCCCCAGGAAAGTGGCGAGAGTCAGAGGTTGAAGAGAGCCCAATTTGGAAATTTTAGCTTTAATTTTCAGGAAGTTATAGAAGTCTATATGAGATAGGGCAAACCTATGTTGAAGAAATGCAAATGGTAGTGGGTCATTGTCAGTGTAGAGATTGCTGATCACGTTAATAACCTTAGTTGCCCACATCAGGCTTGTGTTTGTTTTTTTTATCTGAAAGAAACACATAGTGATAGATTCCTTACCTTAGAATATCCCCACGCGTCAGACTGGATCCGGAAAGTTTTCGTCAGCAGTACCCCTGCGCGTCAGTAGGTGGCGTCGTGCGGCTCCGCGTCCGTCGTTGGCGTCGTGGTCGCCGAGATGACGTCGCGGGCGCTACTTAGACGCCGCCCACGTGCGCTGACGTCAGTTCTTTCTTTTTCCGTGCCAGCAAGCGCAGATCCGGAGAGAGCGGTACCCCAGTCAATTTTTGACTGAGTTTTTGGGGATTTTTGTCTCAGCTTTTTGAGTCGATCGACTCCTGGTGCAGCAGGGATGCCCGGGTTTAAATCTTGCGAGGACTGTCATCGCATGATGTCGGTGACGGACCCGCACCGCATGTGTCTCTTCTGCCTGGGGCGCGACCACGACCCCAAGTCGTGCCCCGATTGCCGGGCCATGGCGCCGAAGACTTTACGGGAGCGGTCCCGAAAGTTGCTGGAAGCCCGGCAGTCGGCTCCGCGCCGTGAGAGGTCCCGGTCTAGAGGGAGGTCGAGGGACCGGTCGCGGAGCCGTCCTCATCGGAAGTCGTCCGAATCGAAGTCTTCGCACTCGGGGTCAGGTAAGGCGAAGCACAAAAAGAAGTCGAAGAAACATCCTCGTTCTTCGACTTCCCCTCGCCGGTCGCGCGACGCGGCAGAGGGAGCGGGTGGTGCCACCCCAGCGGCTCCGGCGGAGCCTACGCAGTCGTCGGTGACCTACCCGCCCTTCCCGGGTTCATCGGCGACTCCGGCCCAGGTACAGGAATTCCTGTCCGCTATGGCTCACCTATTTGGGCCGTCGGGCCCCTCCGGTGCGCCTTCGGGCCCCGCGGGCCCGACTGGGAGTCCTCGCCCTTTGACGCCAGTGGCTCCGGCCTCGGCACCGCAGGACTCCCATGGATCCTGTCGTGGAACCCGGTCGACGCCGGTTGACCTAGTAACAAAACCTCCACCGACGTCGCCCCCACCGGCACCACGTTGGACGTCGCCCGGCGCGCCGGACGACGTCGGCCCCAGTTTCAGCCCCGACGTGGATACGGTGCCGGAACGGTGTCGACCGACGCCGATTCCGACGCCGTTTGGGAATCTGTTCCCCTATATCCATCCTCCTCCTTTTCAACAGCAGGAGGAGGAAGGGGAGGACTGGGAGGGGTCTGAGGACCCTCTCACAGCTCAATGTGAGTATAACCCGGACTGGGCTGAGGAGCTGGGGGACGCCAGTGGTCTGGACACCTCTCCAGACCTTATCATGATGTCTCCTCCTACTGTGGCTACGGAGGAGGGTGCTAGTTTTTCTGTGGTGTTGCGTAGGGCTGCTGGGGCACTCCGCCTGCAGCTACCTACTGTGGCCATCAGGACTAACCTCCTGACAGAAGTGCTTCAGCCAGCAGTTTCCTCTGCGGAGCCACTGCTGCCCTTTAATGAAGCACTGTCTGACGTTCTTCTGGGCTCCTGGTCCAGGCCCAGCACAGGGGCTCCTGTGGACAGGAACGTGGCCCGACGCCATCGCCCGGCCCCGGGCGACCCCCTTTTCCTCTCCCAACACCCCACCCCTGAGAGCTTGGTCGTCCAAGCCTCTGCTTCCCCAAGCGCATTCCCTTCCGCACCCCCGGATTGGGAATCCAAGAGGCTGGAACAGTACGGGAAGAAGATTTTTTCTTCCGCCAGCCTAGGGCTGTGGGCTGTGAACACCGCATGCCTCTTGGGCCGTTATTCACACTCCTTGTGGGATACGGTAGCGCAGGTGCTGCCTAGCTGTCCGGAGGAGGCCCGGACGGCACTCTCTCAGGCTGTTGCTGAGGGGAGAGATGCAGCCAAGTTCACAATCCGTTGTGGCCTTGACACCGCCGACTCGCTAGGCAGGGCGATTTCCACGACAGTGGCGCTCCGCCGCCACGCCTGGCTGAGGACAACTGGCTTTTTGGGTGATGTCCAGAACACTTTGATGGACATGCCCTTCGATGGCATTCGCCTCTTTGGCAATAAGGCAGACCGTGCTTTGGAGCGCTTTAAGGACTCACAGGCTACGGCCAAGTCCTTGGGGCTTTCGGCCACGCGCCCTCCTCTGCCTTCTGCCTTTCGCTCCTTTCGTGCTCGCGGAAGGGGCAACCCACCACGTTCGCAACAAAGCCACAGGCCAGCGCAACAGTCCACGCGCGGACGTGGGAACCGCCGCGGCGGTTCAGGGGGCCAGCGGCAGGGTCAGTCCACCTCCACCACCACTGCCTCCAAACCTTCCTAGTCCGACCTTTCAGGCCCATCAAACGCCAGTGGGTGGCAGGCTTCGCCATCGCCTCCCCCACTGTCGCACCATCACGTCGGACAGGTGGGTTTTACAGATAGTCCGAAGGGGCTACTCCCTCCCCTTCGAGACTACCCCTCCAGCCATGCCACCTCAGTGCCACCGCGTATCGGGGGATCACTTGGCACTTCTCCAGCAGGAAGTTGCGGCCCTCTTGGCCAAGCGGGCCATAGAGCGCGTTCCGATGCCAGAAGTAGGTCGTGATTGTTATTCCCACTACTTTCTGATTCCAAAGAAGGGCACGGGCCTGCGTCCTATCTTGGACCTTCGGGACGTCAATCTCTTCCTCCGGAAGGAGAAGTTCAAGATGCTCACACTTGCTCAGGTCTTATCTGCTCTAGACCCACAAGACTGGCTGGTAGCGTTGGACTTGCAGGATGCTTACTTTCATATTCCCATCCTGCCGGCCCACTGGCGTTACCTCCGGTTCACGGTAGGCCACAAGCATTTTCAGTTCACCGTGCTCCCTTTTGGCCTTACCAGCGCCCCTCAGGTGTTCACGAAAGTGATGGCGGTGGTCGCAGCTCATCTGCGCAGATCAGGGGTTTCAGTCTTCCCCTATCTCGACGACTGGTTGTTGAAGGCGGGCTCGCCCCAGACAGTCGTCTCCCACCTCCAGACTACGGCCGAACTCCTGCATTTGCTGGCGTTCTCCATCAACGTGCCGAAGTCACACCTGATCCCCTCTCAGAAGCTCCTCTTCATCGGAGCGGTTCTGGACACGGCGCGGTTTCGGGTTTATCCTCCCGAACAGCGAGTCCGGGATATTCGGGCTATGATTCCAATCTTTCAGCCCTTATCCTGGGTTTCCGTCAGGATAACCCTGAGGCTGCTGGGCCTCATGGCCTCCTGCATCCTGCTGATCAATCATGCCAGGTGGCGTATGCGGGCTCTGCAGTGGGACCTGAAGTTCCAGTGGGCGCAGCATCAGGGAAACCTGTCCGACTACGTCCAGATCTCGGAGGGCACTGCACAACTCTTGCAGTGGTGGCTCACGAACCAACATTGGGCCAGCGGCAGATCCCTCTCCCTTCCCCAACCGGAGTACACAGTGGTGACGGACGCGTCCCTCCTGGGATGGGGCGGCCACATGGGAGAGGCGGAGATCAGAGGCCTCTGGTCTCCGGCGGAGTCCAGGCTCCATATCAACATTCTGGAGCTTTGGGCGATCCAACTTGCACTGAAGGCATTCCTTCCCTCTGTCAAGGGGAGAGTAGTGCAGGTGTTCACAGACAACACCGCCGCCATGTGGTACTGCAACAAACAAGGCGGGGTGGGGTCGTGGACCCTCTATCAGGAGGCTCTGCGACTCTGGACATGGCTGGAACATCAGGGCATGTCCCTGGTGGTTCAACACCTGGCAGGTTCTCTGAACGCCAGGGCGGACGAACTCAGCCACAGGTGCATGCTCGATCACGAATGGCGTCTTCACTCGGAGGTGGTGCAAGGTCTCTTTCAACAGTGGGGAGAGCCTTGGTTAGATCTATTCGCCACCGAAGAGAACGCGCAATGTCATCAGTTCTGCGCGTTGGAATTTCCAAGGCGGCACTCGCTCGGCGACGCTTTTCGTCGCGAGTGGAGTTGCGGTCTGTTGTACGCCTTTCCGCTTATACCACTTCTGCCCAGAGTGCTGAAGAAGATCAGGCGCGCTGGGGACAAGTCATCCTTGTGGCCCCGGACTGTGCTCGAAGAGTATGGTATCCCGAGCTACTCAGTATGAGCATTGATCCTCCGATCAGACTGCCTCTTCGGGAGGATCTTCTGTCGCAGCAGCAGGGGACGGTCCTCCACCCGAACCTGTCCAGCCTCCACCTCTTTGCGTGGAGATTGAGCGGTGGCAGTTGATTCCTTTCGACTTGCCTCCTGAAGTTTGTGATGTCATTCTGGCAGCCAGGCGTCCCTCTACTAAAGTGGTATACGCCTGCAGGTGGAACAAGTTTGTGGCATGGTGCACAGCAAAGGCTGTGGATCCCCTTTCTGCCCCTCTTTCTGAGGTCCTAGTGTTCCTTCTCTCTTTGGCCCGGCAGGGCTCTGCTCTGGGCACTATCAAGGGCTACCTTTCTGCAATTTCAGCCTTTCTCAGGCTACCTGATCAGCCCTCTCTTTTCAAGTCCCCTGTTGTAAATAGATTTCTCAAAGGCATTACACACCTTTTTCCTCCTATTCCTTTCGTGATGCCTCAGTGGGACTTGAATCTGGTTCTTACATACTTGATGTGCGCTCCCTTTTTAGCCTCTTCACAACTGTCCTCTTCGTCTCTTGACATTGAAGACTGCCTTCCTGGTGGCCATCACCTCCGCTAGGCGGGTGAGTGAGCTCCAGGCTCTTTCTTGTAAGCCTCCTTTCCTTTCAGTCCATCCGGACAAAGTGGTGCTCAGGCCCCGTCCTTCCTTTTTTGCCAAAACTGGTTACGGCCTTTCACATTGGGCAGACTATTACCTGTCCCACCTTCTTTCCGCCTCCGCATCCTTCCAGAGAGGAAGAGAGGCTCCACCGTCTGGACCCAAAACGTGCGCTCTCATTTTATCTCAACCGCACACAGCAGTTCCGGGTGGATGACCAGCTCTTTGTTGGCTACGTTGGCACCAAGAAAGGTCGGGCGGTACACAAGAGAACTATCTCCCGCTGGATTGTCTTATCTATCAAAGCCGGTTACTCTTTGGCTAAAAAAGAACCTCCGGTGGGGCTGCGTGCTCATTCCACCAGAGCTCCTGCAGCCACTACTGCATTGGGACGTGGTGTGTCCCTGCAAGACATCTGTCAGGCAGCCACGTGGGCCTCGCTGCACACGTTTACCAAGCATTATTGCCTGGACAGCCAAGTCCGGAGAGACGGCTTCTTTGGCCGTTCTGTTATCCGTGACTTTCTGGTGTGATCTTGGTTCGCAGACCCACCACCGGGGTTGGTATTGCTGGGGTATCTATTCTAAGGTAAGGAATCCATCACTGTGTTTCTTTCAGATGAACAAGTTACTTACCTTCGGTAACGATATATCTGTAAGAAACATTAGTAGTGATAGATTCCTTACCGCCCCACCCATCCTCCCCGCTCTGCTAACTGATTTCTAGGGTTAAGGTCATCCCTTTCAGGGCCCTAGTTTCAATGCACCAGTGGTCAGTATCTTGCATGGCTCTGCGTTCCTGGCGCGGAAAGTCGTGTACAGAACTGACGTCAGCGCGCGTGGGCACGTCTAAGTAGCGCCCGCGACATCATCTCGGCGACCACGACGCCAACGACGGACGCGGAGCCGCACGACGCCACCTACCGATGCGCAGGGGTACTGCTGACGAAAACTTTCCGGATCCATTCTGACGCCTGGGGATATTCTAAGGTAAGGAATCTATCACTACTAATGTTTCTTACAGATATATCGTTACCGAAGGTAAGTAACTTGTTCATTACTCCACAAGGGCATCTGACTAGATTTGAAGAGGTCACAACCGAGATGTCCATACACCATTTTTAAAGCCTTCAGTGTATCTAGAATAATGCAGTATGAATGGGCTAGAGTTACGGAGGTCATAGAGAGAGAAGCCACCAAGGTATAGGGAGAGCATAAATGTTGTTCAATAAATAGCCAAGGAGGGCAAATAAAGGCGTTCTCAAAGAACCATCTAGCACCTTGAGCAGCCAAAAAGGCCATCTGGGGCCACATTACACATGCTGCGCATTTTCCTTCATTGCGCTGGGCGCACCTTTTAAAAGTTGCGCCCAGTGCAATGAAGGAATATGTGCTGTATCTGAAAGAGACACGTTAGTGATAGATTCCTTACCTTAGAATATCCCCAGGCGTCAGGCTGGATCCGGAAAGTTTTGCGTAGCAGTACCCTTGCGCGTCGGTAGGCGGCGTCGTGCGGCTCCGCGTCCGTCGTCGGCGTCGTGATCGCCGGGATGACGTCGCGGGCAGTACTTAGACGCCGCCCCTGCGCGCTGGCGTCAGTTCTTCTTTTCCGCGCCAGTAAGCGCAGATCCGGGAAGAGCAGTGCCCTGGTCAATTTTTGACCATACTTTTTGGTGATTTTTTCACTGTCTTTTCCACCATTCAGGTGTCGTAGGGATGCCCGGCTTCAAGCGATGCGGCGCCTGTGCGCGGATGATGTCCGTCACCGACCCGCATTGGGAGTGTCTCTTCTGCCTCGGCCGAGGCCACGACACCGAGTCTTGTCCCGAATGCCAGGCCCTCAACCCGAAGGCTTTGCGAGAGCGGTCTCGAAAGCTCCTCGAGGCCCGGCATTCGGCTCCGCGGAAGCCCGGTCGCGTGAGAGGTCCAGGGGTCGCTCGCGGAGTGCACACCGGTCGTCGGCGTCGAAGTCTTCTTCGTCCGGTAAGTCTCGACACAAGAAGTCCAGAAGCATCGTCGCTCTCGGACTTCGCCTCGCCGATCTCGCGACTCGGCTGAGGCCCCTCCCGGCACCGTCCCGCCCCCGCGGCCCCGGACTTGCCTGTGGAGTCGCCCCGTCATACCCGCCCTTCCCGGGTTCGGGGGCGGATCCGGCCAAGGTACAGGAGTTCCTGTCGGCCATGGCCCGCCTCTTCGGGCCTTCAGGCCCCTCCGGTGCGCCTTCGGGCCCCGCGGGTCCTGATGGGGTTGATCCGGCGTCGCCGGCGGCTCCCGGCCCGGCGTCGCCCGAGCCTCCAGCCTCGATCCCGGCTCCGGCTCCGGCCCCGGCCTCGATCCCGGCTCCACAACTCCCATCGGCGCCGGTCGACCTCACGACACCTCCGCCGGCGCCGATGTCTCCGGTGCCGTTCTCGACGCCGCCCTGGGCTCCGGGCGGCGTCGTCCCCAGTTCCTTCCGGCTCCGGACATGGACCCGGAGCGGCGTCGCTCGACGCCGGCTCCGGCGCCGATGGGACCTTGGGTCCCAAATGTCCCTCCTCCTCCTTATTTTGAACCAGAGGAGGACCAGGAGGACTGGGAGGGGTCTGATGACCCTCTGACACGCAACTGTCAGTATGATGAGGACTGGACAGAGAGTCTAGGGGAGGCCAGTGGTCTGGATACTTCTCCTGACACTGGCATGCTGTCTCCTCCCGTGGCTACGGAGGAGGGGGCCAATTTCGGTGCGGTGTTGCGTAGGGCTGCTGGGGCCTTACGTCTCCAGCTCCCTACTTTGGCGGTCAAGACTAACATCTTGACAGAGGTGCTTCAGCCGGCAGCCTCCTCTGCGGAGACTGTGCTGCCGTTTAACGGCGCCCTCACGGACGTTCTTTTGGGCGCCTGGTCCAAGCCCAACACAGGGGCTCCTGTGGATCGGAGCGTGTCACGACGCCATCGCCCCGCTCCGGGCGACCCCTGTTTCTTTCTGTCCACCCCACTCCTGAGAGCTTGGTTGTCCAAGCCTCCGCTTCCCAAACCGCCTTCCCTACCGCTCCTCCGGATAGGGAATCCAAACGCCTGGATCAGTTTGGGAAGAAAGGTTTTCTTCCTCCAGTGCTGGCTTGCGGTCCGTTAACACCGCTTGTCTTTTGGGCCGATATACCCACTCTCTGTGGGATTCGGTGGCGGATGTTTTGCCCCAGTGCCCTGAGGAGGTCCAGGCACTGCTTTCCCGCGCCATTGCGGAAGGAAGGGATGCGGCCAAATACACTATCCGTTGTGGCCTTGACACCGCCCGACTCGCTGGGCAGGTCGATTGCAACGACGGTGGCGCTCCGACGCCACGCCTGGCTGAGAACCACTGGTTTTCAGGGGATGTCCAGAATACTCTCATGGACATGCCCTTTGATGGAGTCGGTCTTTTTGGGTCCAAAGCAGACCATGCGTTGGAGCGCTTTGAGGACTCACGGGCTACTGCCAAGTCCCTGGGCCTTTCTGCTACACGCCCTCCGCTGCCTTCTGCTTTTCGCCCCTATCGTGGCCACGGTAGGGCGCCCCTTCACGTCAGCAGCCCAGCCACCGGCCCGCGCAGCAGGCGTCTTCGCGTGGCCGAGGGCGTGGATTCCGCCGTGGCGGATCGGGCAACCAGCGTGCGGGTCAGGCCACCACCTCCAACCCGTCCGCGGCCTCCAAGCCCTCCTAGTCCCTCCTTTCAGGTGCACGGCACGCCAGTAGGGGCAGGGTCCGCCATCACCTTCCCCACTGGCGCACCATCACCTCGGACAGGTGGGTCTTGGACATTGTCCGAAGGGGCTACTCCCTCCCCTTCGAGACCACCCCCAGCCATGCCACCTCAATTCCACCGCATGTCAGGGGATCACTTGGTGCTTCTACAGACGGAAGTCACGGCCCTCTTGACCAAGAGGGCCATCGAGCATGTTCCGACCCCAGAAGTAGGGCGTGGTTGCTACTCCCACTACTTTCTGGTGCCCAAAAAGGACAAGGAGGACATGCGTCCTATCTTGGACCTCCGGAACGTCAATCGCTTCCTCCGGAAGGAGAAGTTCAAGATGCTCACCCTAGCTCAGGTCTTGACTGCCCTCGACCCTGGAGACTGGCTGGTAGCGTTGGACTTGCAGGACGCATATTTCCACATCCCCGTCCTGCCGGCCCACCGGCGTTACCTTCGGTTCACGGTAGGCCCGAGCATTTTCAGTTCACCGTGCTCCCCTTTGGCCTTACCAGTGCCCCTCGGGTGTTCACGAAAGTGATGGCGGTGGTCGCAGCTCATCTGCGCCGGGCCGGGGTTTCAGTCTTCCCCTACCTCGACGACTGGCTGCTGAAGGCGGGCTCGTCCCAGGCAGTCGTCTCCCACCTCCAGACTACGGCCGAACTCCTGCACTCGCTGGGGTTCTCCATCAATGTGCCGAAGTCGCATCTAATTCCTTCTCCACAGCTCCTTTTCATCGGAGCAGTTCTGGACACGACGCAGTTTCGGGCCTATCCTCCCGAACGGCGAGTCCGGGATATTCAGGCTATGATTCCAATCTTTCAGCCTTTATCCTGGGTTTCGGTACGGATGACCCTGAGGCTGCTGGGCCTCATGGCCTCCTGCATCCTGCTGGTCACTCATGCCAGATGGCATATGCGGGCTCTGCAGTGGGACCTGAAGTTCCAGTGGACGCAGCACCGGGGCAACCTGTCCGATCACGTCCAGATCTCGGAGGGGACTGCAAAACAGTTGCAGTGGTGGCTCTCGAACCGGCAATGGGTCATGGGCAGATCCCTCTCCCTTCCCCAGCCAGAGCATACAGTTGTGACGGACGCGTCCCTTCTGGGATGGGGCGGTCACATGGGAGAAGCGGAGATCAGAGGCCTCTGGTCTCCGGCGGAGTCCCGGCTCCATATCAACTTTCTGGAGCTCCGGGCGATCCGGCTTGCACTCAAGGCATTCCTTCCCTCTGTCAAAGGGAAGGTAGTGCAGGTGTTCACAGACAACACCACCGCCATGTGGTACTGCAACAAACAGGGCGGGGTGGGGTCTTGGACCCTTTGTCAGGAGGCTCTGCGCCTCTGGACATGGCTGGAACATCAGGGCATGTTCCTGATGGTTCAACACCTGGCAGGTTCTCTCAACGCCAGGGCGGACGAACTCAGCCGCAGGTGCATGATGGATCACGAATGGCGTCTTCACTCGGAAGTGGCGCAAGGACTCTTTCTACAGTGGGGAGAGCCTTGGTTAGATCTATTCGCCACCGAAGAGAACGCGCAATGTCATCAGTTCTGCGCGTTGGAATTTCCAAGGCGGCACTCGCTCGGCGGCGCTTTTCGTCGCGAGTGGAGTTGCGGTCTGTTGTACGCCTTTCCGCCTATACCACTTCTACCCAGAGTGTTGAAGAAGATTCGGCACGACCGGGCCCAAGTCATTCTTGTGGCTCCGGACTGGGCTCGAAGAGTTTGGTATCCCGAGCTACTCAATATGAGCATAGATCCCCCGATCCGTCTGCCTCTTCGGGAGGATCTTCTGTCGCAGCAGCAGGGGACGGTCCTCCACCCGAACCTGTCCAGTCTACACCTGCTTGCGTGGAGATTGAGCGGCGGCAGTTGATTCCTTTCGACTTGCCTCCCGAAGTTTGTGATGTGATTCTGGCAGCCAGGCGTCCCTCCACTAAGGTGGTATACGCCTGCAGGTGGAACAAATTTGTGGCATGGTGCACAGCAAAGGCTGTGGATCCCCTTTCTGCCCCTCTTTCGGAGGTCCTTCTGTTCCTTCTCTCTCTGGCCCAACAGGGTTCTGCCCTGGGTACCATCAAGGGTTATCTTTGTGCTATCTCGGCCTTCCTCAGGCTCCTGATCAGCCCTCCCTGTTCAAGTCCCCTGTTGTTAACAGGTTCTTAAAGGCATTACTCACCTCTTCCCTCCTGTTCCGTTTGTAATGCCTCAGTGGGACTTGAACTTGGTTCTTACCTTTTTAATGTGCGCTCCCTTTGAGCCTCTGCATAACTGTCCTCTTCGTCTTCTGACTCTGAAGACAGCCTTTCTGGTGGCCATCACCTCCGCTCGGCGGGTGAGTGAGCTCCAGGCTCTATCTTGCAAGCCTCCCTTTCTGTCTGTTCATCCAGACAAGGTTGTTCTTCGGACGCGTCCGTCCTTCTTGCCAAAGGTGGTTACTGCTTTCCACATTGGGCAGACCATCACTTTGCCCACCTTCTTTCCGCCTCCGCATCCTTCCAGAGAGGAAGAGAGGCTCCACCGTCTGGACCCAAAGCGTGCGCTCTCCTTCTATATCGACCGCACAAAACACTTCCGGGTGGATGACCAGCTCTTTGTTGGCTACGTGGGCGCCAAAAAGGTCGGGCGGTGCACAAGAGGACCATCTCCCGCTGGGTTACCTTGTGCATCAAGACCTGCTATTCTTTGGCCAAGAAGGAGCCTCCTGTTGGGCTGCGTGCCCATTCCACCAGGGCAACGGCTGCTACCACGGCCTTGGGCCGCGGTGTTCCGCTGCCGGTTATCTGTCAGGCAGCTACGTGGGCCTCGCTGCACACGTTTACTAAGCATTACTGCCTTGACAGTCAGGTCCGGAGGGACGGCTTCTTTGGCCGTTCTGTCCTCCAGGACTTCCTTGTCTGATCTTTGTTCGCAGACCCACCACCGGGGTTGGTATTGCTGGGGTATCTATTCTAAGGTAAGGAATCTATCACTAACGTGTCTCTTTCAGATGCACAAGTTACTAACTTGTGTAACGATATATCTGTAAGAGACAGTAGTTAGTGATAGATTCCTACCGCCCACCCATCCTCCCCGTTCTGCGAACTGATTTCTAGGAGTTAAGGACATCCCTTTCAGGGCCCTAGTATTTTTCAGACACCTGTGTCAGCTTCTTGCATGGCTCTGCGTTCCTGGCGCGGAAAGTCGTGTACAGAACTGACGTCAGCGCGCAGGGCGGCGTCTAAGTACTGCCCGCGGCGTCATCCCGGCGATCACGACGCCGACGACGGACGCGGAGCCGCACGACGCCGCCTACCGGCCGCGCAAGGGTACTGCTACGCAAAACTTTCCGGATCCAGCCTGACGCCTGGGGATATTCTAAGGTAAGGAATCTATCACTAACTACTGTCTCTTACAGATATATCGTTACACAAGTTAGTAACTTGTGCATTATGATGGATGCGCTGCCCTCGGAGCAGCCACAAACTCGGGATGCTCTAGGAGCACCGCATTCATGTGAGAAACTGAGCGGCTGCTTTGGAGCAGCTCCGTGTTTTCACGGTGCACGCAGCACCCACCTGCACTTTTAAAGGGAATTAGAGATCCCCTTACAGGCGGGTGCAGTAAGTGACTTCACCCGCCTGCAAGGGGATGTCTGGGGGGGGTCCATAGGACCCCCTTTCCCACCTCCAGAGGGCTGCTCTCTGGGTGCGCAGTGACAGTGCACCTCCTTTTAGGTGGAGCGCTGTCAGTGCGCCTCCTGAGGGCTTCTTTGCCTCTCCGCCCACGTCTGTAATATGGCACGGGTGCAGAGGCAATGGGATTCCCTCATTTGCATGGAGCACGCCCCCATGCAAATGAGGGAACTCCCCCTGAAGATAGCACTGGCGTATCTGAAAGAGACACGTTAGTGACAGATTCCTTACCTTAGAATATCCCCATGCGTCAGACTGGATCCGGAAAGTTTTTGCTTAGCAGTACCCTTGCGCGTCGGTAGGCGGCGTCGTGCGGCTCCGCGTCCGTCGTCGGCGTCGTGATCGCCGGGATGACGTCGCGGGAGTACTTAGACGCCGCCCCTGCGCGCTGACGTCAGTTCTTCTTTTTCCGCGCCAGTAAGCGCAGATCCGGGAAGAGCAGTGCCCTAGTCAATTTTTGACTACATTTTTGGTGAATTTTTTCACTGTTTCTTTTCGAGTCTTCTCGACTCCTAGGTGTCGGTAGGGATGCCCGGCTTCAAGCCATGCGACGTCTGTGGTCGAATGATGTCGATCACAGACCCGCGCTTAGAGTGTCTCTACTGTCTCGGCCGAGACCACGACACGAAGTCGTGCCCTGACTGCCGGAAACTTCACCCGAAGGCTTTGCGAGAGCGGTCTCGAAAGCTCCTGGAGGTCCGGCAGCCGGCTCCGCGCCGCACCAAGCCCCGGTCCCATGAGAGGTTGAGGGGCCGGTCGCGGAGCCCCCGCCGGTCGTCGGAGTTCAAGTCTTCGCGCTCCTCGGGTAAGTCGAAGCACAAGAAGTCTAAGAAGCACCATCACTCTAAGACTTCGCCTCGCCGGTCTTGCGACTCGGCTGAGGCCCCTGTCTGCACCGTCCCCGCGGCTCCGGATGTGCCTGTGGCGCCGCCCCCGCATTACCCGTCCTTCCCGGGTGACTCCGGCCGAGATACAGGAATTCCTGTCGGCCATGGCCCGCCTCTTCGGGCCTCAAGGTCCCTCCGGTGCGCCTTCGGGCCCCGCGGGCCCTGATGGGGTTGCTCCGGCGTCGCCGACGACTCCGGTCCCGGCGTCGCCTGTCCCGCCAGCCTTGATCTCGATCCCGGCTCCGGCCTCGATCCCGGCTCCGGTGGTACCGCAACCCCGATCGACGCCGGTTGACCTAACCACGCCTCCGCCGGCGCCGATCTCCCCAGTGCCGTTCCCGACGCCGCCCGGGGCTCCGGGCGGCGTCGTTTCCCGGTTCTCTCCGGTTCCGGACATGGCGCCGATGAGACCTTGGGTCCCAAATGTCCCTCCTCCTCCATATTTTGAACCAGAGGAGGACCAGGAGAGCTGGGAGGGGTCGGAAGACCCTCTCACACAGCAGTGTGAGTATGATCAGGACTGGGCAGAGGAGCTTGGGGATGCCAGTGGTCTAGACACTTCCCCTGACACTGGCATGCTGTCTCCTCCCGTGGCTACGGAGGAGGGAGCAAATTTCGCAACGGTGTTGCGTAGAGCAGCTGGAGCCTTGCACCTCCAATTGCCTACTGTGGCTGTCAGGACTAATCTCCTGACCGAAGTGCTTCAGCCGGCAGCTTCCTCTTCGGAGACTGTGCTGCCGTTTAATGATGCACTATCTGACGTTCTTTTGGGCACCTGGTCCAAGCCCACCACAGGGGCTCCTGTGGATAGGAACGTTGCCCGACGCCATCGCCCTGCTCCGGGCGACCCCTTGTTCCTCTCTCAACATCCCACCCCCGAGAGCTTGGTTGTCCAAGCCTCTGCCTCCCAAACCGCCTTCCCTACCGCCCCTCCGGATAGGGAATCCAAACGCCTGGACCAATTTGGGAAGAAGGCTTTTCTTCCTCCAGTGCTGGCTTGCGGTCCGTCAACACCGCTTGCCTTTTGGGCCGATATACCCACTCCCTGTGGGATTCGGTGGCGACTGTTTTGCCACAGTGTTCTGAGGAGGTCCAGACACTGCTTACCCGCGCCATTGCGGAAGGTAGAGATGCGGCTAAATACACCATACGTTGTGGCCTTGATACCGCCGACTCGCTGGGCAGATCGCTTGCAACGACGGTGGCGCTGCGTCGCCACGCCTGGCTGAGAACAACTGTTTTCTCGGGTGATGTCCAGAATACACTCATGGACATGCCCTTTGATGGAGTCGGTCTTTTTGGTTCCAAAGCAGACCATGCGCTGGAGCGTTTTAAGGACTCACGGGCTACTGCCAAGTCCCTGGGCCTTTCTGTTGTGCGCCCTCCGCTAACCTCTGCTTTTCGCCCCTATCGTGGCCACGGAAGGGGCGCCCAGTCACGTCCGCAGACCAGCCACCGGCCCGCGCAGCAAGCGTCTTCGCGTGGCCGGGGACGTGGCTACCGCCGTGGCGGTTCGGGCAACCAGCGTGCGGGTCAGGCCACCACCTCTGCCCCGTCCGCGGCCTCCAAGCCCTCCTAGTCCCTCCTTTCAGGTGCACAGCACGCCAGTAGGGGGCAGGGTCCGCCATCACCTTCACCACTGGCGTGCCATCACCTCGGACAGGTGGGTCTTGGACATTGTCCGAAGGGGCTACTCCCTCCCCTTCGAGACCACCCCCACAGCCATGCCACCTCAGTTCCACCGCATGTCAGGGGATCACTTGGTGCTTCTGCAGGAGGAAGTCACGGCCCTCTTGGCCAAGAGGGCCATCGAGCATGTTCCGACCCCAGAAGTAGAACGTGGTTGCTACTCCCACTACTTTCTGGTGCCCAAAAAGGACAAGGAGGACATGCGTCCTATCTTGGACGGCCGGAACGTCAATCGCTTCCTCCGGAAGGAGAAGTTCAAGATGCTCACCCTAGCTCAGGTCTTGACTGCCCTCGACCCTGGAGACTGGTTGGTAGCGTTGGACTTGCAGGACGCTTATTTTCACATCCCCGTCCTGCCGGCCCACCGGCGTTACCTTCGGTTCACGGTAGGCCTCGAGCATTTTCAGTTCACCGTACTCCCCTTTGGCCTTACAAGTGCCCCTCGGGTGTTCACGAAAGTGATGGCGGTGGTCGCAGCTCATCTGCGCCGGGCAGGGGTTCCAGTGTTCCCCTACCTCGACGACTGGCTGCTGAAGGCGGGCTCGTCCCAGGCAGTCGTCTCCCACCTCCAGACTACGGCCGAACTCCTGCGCTCGCTGGGGTTCTCCATCAATGTGCCGAAGTCGCATCTGATTCCTTCTCCACAGCTCCTTTTCATCGGAGCAGTTCTGGACTCGACGCAGTTTCGGGCCTATCCTCCCGAACGGCGAGTCCGGGATATTCAGGCTATGATTCCGATCTTTCAGCCTTTATCCTGGGTTTCGGTACGGATGACCCTGAGGCTGCTGGGCCTCATGGCCTCCTGCATCCTGCTGGTCGATCATGCCAGATGGCATATGCGGGCTCTGCAGTGGGACCTGAAGTTCCAGTGGGCGCAGCACAAGGGCAATCTGTCCGATCACGTTCAGATCTCGGAGGGGACTGCAAGACAGTTGCAGTGGTGGCTCTCGAACCGGCAATGGGTCATGGGCAGGTCCCTCTCCCTTCCCCAGCCAGAGCACACAGTTGTGACGGACGCGTCCCTTCTGGGATGGGGCGGTCACATGGGAGAGGCGGAGATCAGAGGCCTCTGGTCTCCGGCGGAGTCCCGGTTCCATATCAACCTTCTGGAGCTCCGGGCGATCCGACTTGCACTCAAGGCATTCCTTCCCTCTGTCAAAGGGAAAGTAGTGCAGGTGTTCACAGACAACACCACCGCCATGTGGTACTGCAACAAGCAAGGCGGGGTGGAGTCGTGAACCCTATGTCAGGAGGCTCTGCGCCTCTGGACATAGCTGGAACATCAGGGCATTTTCCTGATGGTTCAACACCTGGCAGGTTCCCTGAACGCCAGGGCGGACGAACTCAGCCGCAGGTGCATGATGGATCACGAATGGCGTCTTCACTCGGAAGTGGCGCAAGGACTCTTTCTACAGTGGGGAGAGCCTTGGTTAGATCTATTCGCCACCGAAGAGAACGCGCAATGTCATCAGTTCTGCGCGTTGGAATTTCCAAGGCAGCGCTCGCTCGGCGACGCTTTTCATCGCGAGTGGAGTTGCGGTCTGTTGTACGCTTTTCCGCCTATACCACTTCTACCCAGAGTGTTAAAGAAGATTCGGCGCGACCGGGCCCAAGTCATCCTTGTGGCTCCGGACTGGGCTCGAAGAGTTTGGTATCCCGAGCTACTCAGTATGAGCGTCGATCCCCGATCCGTCTGCCTCTTCGGGAGGATCTTCTGTCGCAGCAGCAGGGGACGGTCCTCCACCCGAACCTGTCCAGCCTCCACCTGCTTGCGTGGAGATTGAGTGGCGGCAGTTGATTCCTTTCGACTTGCCTCCCGAAGTTTGTGATGTGATTCTGGCAGCCAGGCGTCCCTCCACTAAGGTGGTATACGCCTGCAGGTGGAACAAGTTTGTGGCATGGTGCACAGCACAGGCTGTGAATCCCCTTTCTGACCCTCTTTCTGAGATTTTCTGTTCCTTCTTTCCCTGGCCCAACAGGGTTCTGCCCTGGATACCATCAAGGGCTATCTTTGTGCCATCTCGGCCTTCCTCAGGCTTCCTGATCAGCCCTCCCTTTTCAAGTCCCCTGTTGTTAACAGGTTTCTAAAAGGCATTACACACCTCTTCCCTCCTGTTCCGTTTGTGATGCCTCAGTGGGACTTGAACTTGGTTCTTACCTTTCTTATGTGCGCTCCCTTTGAGCCTCTACATAACTGTCCTCTTCGTCTTCTGACTCTGAAGACAGCCTTTCTGGTGGTCATCACCTCCGCTCGGCGGGTGAGTGAGCTCCAGGCTCTTTCATGCAAACCTCCCTTTCTGTCTGTTCATCCAGACAAGGTTGTTCTTCGGACGCGTCCGTCCTTCTTGCCAAAGGTGGTTACTGCCTTCCACATTGGGCAGACCATCACTTGCCCACCTTCTTTCCGCCTCCGCATCCTTCCAGAGAGGAAGAGAGGCTCCACCGTCTGGACCCAAAGCGTGCGCTTTCCTTTTATATCAACCGCACACAACACTTCCGGGTGGATGACCAGCTCTTTGTTGGCTACGTGGGCGCCAAAAAAGGTCGGGCGGTGCACAAGAGAACCATCTCCCGCTGGGTAACCTTGTGTATCAAAGCCTGCTATTCTTTGGCTAAGAAGGAGCCTCCTGTTGGGCTTCGTGCCCATTCCACCAGGGCAACGGCTGCTACCACAGCTTTAGGCCGCGGTGTTCCGCTGCAGGATAGCTGTCAGGCAGCTACGTGGGCCTCGCTGCACACATTTACAAAGCATTACTGCCTTGACCGTCAGGTCCGGAGGGACGGCTTCTTTGGCCGTTCTGTCCTCCGGGACTTCCTTGTCTGATCTTTGTTCGCAGACCCACCACCGGGGTTGGTATTGCTGGGGTATCTATTCTAAGGTAAGGAATCTGTCACTAACGTGTCTCTTTCAGATGCACAAGTTACTAACTTGTGTAACGATATATCTGTAAGAGACAGTAGTTAGTGACAGATTCCTACCGCCCACCATCCTCCCCGTTCTGCGAACTGATTTCTAGGGTTAAGGACATCCCTTTCAGGGCCCTAGTATTTTTCAGACACCTATGTCAGCTTCTTGCATGGCTCTGCGTTCCTGGCGCGGAAAGTCGTGTACAGAACTGACGTCAGCGCGCAGGGGCGGCGTCTAAGTACTGCCCGCGACGTCATCCCGGCGATCACGACGCCGACGACGGACGCGGAGCCGCACGACGCCGCCTACCGGCGCGCAAAGGGTACTGCTACGCAAAAACTTTCCGGATCCAGTCTGACGCCTGGGGATATTTTAAGGTAAGGAATCTGTCACTAACTACTGTCTCTTACAGATATATCGTTACACAAGTTAGTAACTTGTGCTTTATGTTCACCAACACTATTGGCATTACAGAAGGGGCCGCTCAAGCGTCTGCGGCCCCTTCTGTAATACCAAAGTTCCCTGGGGGCGCGCAAAGCTGGCGCAAATGCCTGTTGCGCTCCCAGGGCACCTTGTATAATGCAGCCCCTGATAGTCAACCTTAGTCTGCGCTCAGTGGCAGATAAGACTAATGTCTTGACAGAGGTGCTTCAGCCGGGAGTTACCCCCTCAGAACCGCTTCTCCTCTTTAATGGAGCCCTTACGAACGTTCTGCTCGGGGCCTGGTCCAAGCCCTGCACAGGGACTCCTGTGAAAAGGACAATTGCACGCCGCCATAGCACCACCCCACGGGATCCGAGCTTTCTCACACAACACCCTACACTGGAAAGCTTGGTGGTCCAAACCTCCATTTCTCGTGTAAAACCTGGCACATTCCCTACCACCTCACTGGATAGGCAATGCAAGAGGCTGGAAACCTTAGGCAAGAAAATGATTTCTCCGCCAGCCTGGCACTGCGGTCCATTAACAATGCTTGCCTTTTGGGCTGTTACTCCCATGCACTTTGGGATTCGGCTGTGCAGGTGCTGCCCATGGTCCCGGAGGAGGCTCGGGCCATACTCTCCCAAGGTATGGCAGATGGGAGAGATGCAACGAAGTTCATGATCAGATGTGGGCTGGACACGACCAACTCGCTAGACAGAGCGGTTTCTTCTTCAAAGGCCATATGGTGCTATGCCTGGGTGAGGATGACTGGCTTTTCAGGTGTTGTCCAAGCTTCGCTTATGTGCATGCCCTTTGATGGCTCCCGTCTCTTCGGAGACAAGGCGGACTCAGCACTGGAGTGCTTCAAGGATAGCAGAGCTATGGCCAGGTCCTTGGGTCTTTCCATGGCCCCACCACCAACCCAATCTTCCTTTCGCTCCTTCTTTTCGAAGGGGTTTCCAGCCACTTCTTTACCTGCCCAGCCACCACGGCACACCAGTTCCCCATCCTCTGCGTGGCCGAGGACGCAGTACCCCCTAGACACGGTGGGTCTGGCTGCCAGAAGTCGTGCCAGTCCACCATCCCCACACCCCCCGACACCTGCATCCTCTAAACCTCTTTAGTTCACTCTCCAACCACATCGGCAACTGATGAAGGCAGGATACACCATCACATGCACCACTGGAGGTTGATAACATCGGACCGCTGCGTTCTCCAGCTTATCCGGAGGTGCTACTTTCTCCCCTTAGTGACTACCCCTCCACACATGCCACCTTCTTGCAACAGACTAATGCAGGACCATCTTTCCTTACTCCACCACAAAGTGGCGGCTCTCTTGGCCAAGGGAGCCATAGAGAGGGTGCCGACGCCAGAAGTAGGTCATGGTGTTCTTATTCCCACTACTTTCTGGTGCCCAAAAAGGACAGAGTCCTTTGTCCTATCCTAGACCTGCTCCCTCTCAGTTTCTTCCTAAAAAAGTAGAAATTCAAAATGCTCACGCTCGCTCAAGTTCTGTCTGCCCTTGACCCGGGAGACTGGTTGGTAGCGTTGGACTTGCAGGTCGCATACATCCACATTCCCGTCATGCCTGCCTAAAGGCTTTACCTGCTGTTCACGGTGGGCCATGAGCACTTTCAATTCGCCGTGCTCCCTTTTAGCCTTACCAGCGCCCTTCGGGTGTTCACCAAGGTGATGGCAGTGGTTGCAGATCATCTGCGGAGATTAGGGGTTCCAGTCTTCCCCTATCTCAATGATGGGCAGTTGAAGGCGGGCTTGCCACAGGCAGTCGTCTCCCACCTCCAGACTACGGTGGCCCTCCTGCACTCGCTGAGATTCATTATCAACGTGCCGAAATCACATCTAACTCCCTCTCAGACGCTCCCTTTTATCGGAGCTGTTCTGGACACTGGGCAGTTTCTGGCTTATCCTCCCAAACGGCAAGTCCAGGATATTCTGCCTATGCTACTGATGTTTCAGCCTCTATCCTGGGTTTCAGTGGGATGGTCTCTGAGGCTGCTGGGCCTCACAGCCTCTTGCATCCTACTGGTGACACATGACCGCTGGCATATGCGGGCTCTGCGGTGGGACCTGAAATTTCATTGGGCGCAGCATCAGCGGAATCTTTCCGACATGGTCCAGATCTCGAAGGGAACTGCAAAAGATCTGCAGTGGTGGTTTACAAACCGTGATTGGGTCAGCGACAGACCCCTCTCCCAACCCCAACCAGATTCAACAGTGGTGACAGATGCTTCACTCCTGGGATGGGGTGGCCATCTGGGAGAGGTGGATATCAGAGGCATCTGGTCTCCAGTGGAATCAAACTCCACATCAACCTACTGGAGCTCTGGGCAATCCTGCTGGTATTAGAAGCCTTTCTACCCTCCATCAAGGGAAGGCTAGTGCAGGTGTACACGGGCAACACCACCGACATGTGGTACGGCAACAAACATGGTGGGCTGGGGTCATGCATCCTTTGTCAAGAGGCCATACGCCTCTGGACATGGTATGTACCTCTGGGCATATCCCTGGTCGTTCAACACCTGGCGGGCTTTCTGAACGCCAGGGTGGACAAACTCAGCCGAAGATGCCTAGCTGATCACGAATGGCCTCTCCATCCGGAGGTGGTGCAAGATCTCTTTCAGCAGTGGGGAGAGCCTTGGTTAGATCTGTTCGTTACCGCTGAGAACACGCAGTGTCAGCAGTTTTGCATGCTTGAGTTTCCAAGGTGGCTCTCGCTCAGAGATGCTTTTTGTTTCAAGTGGAACTGAGGCCTCATGTACGCCTTTCCGCCCATACCACTCCTGCCCAGAGTTCTCAAGAAGATCAGGAACAATGGGGCCTAAGTCATCCTTGTGGCTCCGGACTGGGCTCGCAGAGTTTGGCATCCTGAGCTATTGAGCATGGCAATTGGTCCTCTGATCAGGCTGCCCCTTCAGGAGGATCTCCTGCTGCAGCAGCTGGGGAGGGTCCTCCACCCGAACCTGGCTACGCTCTACCTTCATGCATAAAAATTGATCGGTGACAGCTGACAGCATTTGGCATCTTCCTGAAGTCTGCAGTGTTACCTTGGCAGCCAGGCCTCCCTTTACCAAGACGGTATATACCTGCTGCTGGGTCAGGTTTGTGGCATGGTGTGCAGAAAAACAAGTTGACCATCTTTCTGCTCCCCTTTGTCAGGTCCTTCTATTAAATTCTTTCTCTTGCCCACCAGGGCTCTGCTTTGGGAACCTGAAAGGGTTATCTTTCTGCCGTCTAAGCCTTTCTGCGATTGCCAGATCAGCCATCCCTGTTCAAATCCCCTGTTATGAATAGGTTTTTTAAAGGTCTGCAACATATGCTTCCACTTTAACCCTTCATCATGAATCAGTGGGACCTCGATCTAGAACTCACCTTTCTGATGTGCACTCCTTTTGAACCAGTGCAAACTGTCCTCTTGGGGTCCTTACCATCAAGACGGCCTTCTTAGTGGCAATAACGTCTGCCTGGAGGGTCAAGGAGCTCCAGGCTTGGTCATCTCGCCGCCGTACCTAAACATCTTCCCAGACAAGCTTGTTCTTCGCACAAGAGCTTTCTTCTTGCTGAAAGTTGTCACTCCCTTTCATGCAGGCCAGTCCAACACCTGCCTACCTTTTACCCTCCACCGCATCTCTCTAAGGAAGGGGAGTGACCCCACCGACTAAACCCAAAAAGAGCGTTGTCGTTCTACCTTGACCACACAAAAGAGTTCTGGGTGAACAACCAACTCTTCGTGGGCTATGTTGGAGTGAAGAAGGGTAAGGCTGTTGAGAAACTAACCATCTCCCGATAGATTGTCCTCTGCATTAAAATCTGCTACCCCCTGAGGGTTTGCATGGTCATTCCACCAGAGCTAAGGCTGTGACCACTGCGTTAGTATGCAGAGTATCGGTCCTGGACATCTGGAGGGCAGCAGTGTGGGCTTCTCTTCACACGTTCACCAAGCACAACTGCCTGGACAGTCCTGTCCGTCGAAACAGGCGTTTTGCTTGTTCGGTCCTGCAGGACTTTTTATTGTGAAATGGTTTCGCAGACCAACCTCCAAGGAGGTATTGGTTGGGTATCTATTCTAAGGTAAGGAATCTACAGCTAGAAGTCTCTATCAGATGAACAAGTTACTTACCTTCGGTAACACCTCATCTGGTAGGGACTCTGTCTAGCTGCCGTATTCCCTACCGACCCAGCCATCCTCCCTGCTCTGCCAGCAGATTTCTGGGGACAGGGCTTTTTCCCCGTTCAGGGCCCTTGTTTTCCACACCAGTGGTAAGTGTTCTTTGTGGCTCTGTGCTCCTGGCATGAAAAGTCAGGAAAAGAAACTGATGTTAGAACGCTGGGGTGGCGCCTATATAGGCACCACGCATGTCATTTCCGCTGCAGACGCCGCCGCCGATGTAAGGAATTTGTGGCTAGATAGAATCTCTACCAGATAAGGCGTTACTGAAGGTAAGTAACTTATTCATCGGTCTTATGTCTTTTCAGTGAGTATCAGGAAAATTTGAAGAAGATTTGGATGATATCTAGGGTGTGCGGAATAGCAGAATAAAGGTCCTCTAAAAAAATCAATTTATTATCAGCGTAAACAGATGTTGTCAGGCAAGAATTGGGAAATCGAAAGATTTTATTTTTCAGAAGAGTTGTTTAGCATGCCAGGAAGCGGCTCAGTGGCTAATTGTAAAAGGAGAGGAGATAAGGCACTTCCCTGAAATGTACTTTGCTTCATTTGGAAGGTTGCAGATGTGGAGTCATAGATTTTAATCCTGGCGTAGGGTGATCATTCAAGGCCATAACAATTTTTGAGAAGCGATCCTCTAAGTTATGACGGTGTAGTACAACTTCTAGGTACGGTAAGTGACCTAATCAAAGTCCTTTTCTGCATTTTATACAATAGCTGCTGCAGGGGACCAGTGAAAGGAAGCCTTTTCGATAATGTGGCAAAATGTACAAATATTGTCGCTGGCCAGTCTATCCTTAACAAAATCTAATTGTGAGGGACAAATTTATTTGGTTATATAAGGTTCTAAATGTTTGGCAAGAATTTTGGCTTATATTTTGACCTCCATTTTAACTAGCGAAATAGGCCTAAAATTATTTGGGAACAAGTAGTCTTCTCCGTCTTTTGGGATAATAACTATTGTAGCTTCGACTACTGTACCAGAGACCTTTCCTGAGGAAACAAAATGGTTAAGGACTGCCTCCGACGGCTCGATCAATGTTAATGCAAAGGTTTTATTGAAACTAATGGGTAGGTCATCCAGACCATGCACTTCACCATTCGGTATAAACTTGATTGCAATGGGCTTAACTAGTTGAAGTTTATCAGCTTCAGGGAAAGTTTATAGTAGTAGTGGCTTTAACAAGTTAAGACAGGAGCCTTTGGAGGAGAGTGTAGATGGCGTGTAGAGGATGGCATAGAGATTTTTTTAAACTTCTAGAATGTCAGCAGTTTTGGTTTTTATTGAGTCAGAAGAGTCCATAGTGGATGAGATCAAATTATCATTTCTCTTGAATTTCAAGTATGCTACCTGTGATTTCCCTGCTTTGTTGAGGTAAAAAAAAAAGTTTTTTTCCTCCTTCTTAGCCTGTTACCAAAGGTGTACGCGTTCACTTCCAATCGTGTTATTGTTGTATTTGAGACGTTTAGGAGAGAACTGTAGCTGGGCCTTTGGAATGTCTAATCATTCTTTATCCTTGATTTCCTTCGCTTTTTTTGGGTGGCCTTGATATCTTTGTTTTTCTTCACCATACGGCTTACATTCTCGCCCCTGATGGCACACTTTAACGCATCCCAGAAAATTACTTTGGAAGACACAGAGTTTGAATTGATTTTCATAACCTTTTCAGTTCCTTATTCAGGCCTTGTATGTCAGCCTTCTGTTATAACACTTCAGCGTTCATACGTCAAGAATGAATTGTTGGTTGAGGTGGGGCAATTTGTAGGGTGAAGGTAATTGCAGCATGGTCTGAGATAGTCATAGGTTCAATTGCGGTGTCAAAGTTCGAAATCGTGAAGTGTCAGGATATAGTCAATTCTCAAAAAAAGTGTTATGTGCGAAGGGCGGGAGAGGAGGGAAGTTGCTACCGGTTGGATTATGAAGTCTCCAAATATGAGATAAGGACACATTCTTTTATGGGCTCAGGCTGGTCTGTTAGTACAAGCAGATAGTCTATCCAGAACAGTTCCATGGGGAGATTAAAGTCACCACCCACTGCAATGTTACATGTCGTAGGGAGCAAGGTTAAGTTTTTATATAGAGCAGAAACAGTTTTTCTTTGAAGAAGCTGCAGAGCAATTCAGATCCTAGACCCACCGATATCTCATGTGTCAAACAAATAATGGATGACGCTGGCGTCTCCCATTTTAGTGAGCAGGGGAAAGCTAACGCCTTCAGGGAATTTTATCGCACTCTTTACTCTGCTGACTCGCTGGTGCCTCAGGACCAGCCTGGGTACTTGGAGGCCCTTGACCTCCTGCAGGTTTCACCCACAGCAAATGGGGAACTCAGTAAACCCATCACGAGCGAAGAGGTTCAAAAGGCGATTGAGGCGCTCAAACTGCAGAAGGCCCCAGGTCCCGACGGGCTGAACGCTCACTTCTATCGTGCATTCGCACCGGAGTTGACCCCTCACCTGGTGAACCTCTTTAATGACATAGTGACCACGCAACGGGTAACACCCACCATAGGAGAGGCTCTTGTCACCGTAATTCCTAAAATGGGGAAAGACCCTAAAACATGCTCCTCATATCGGCCGATAGCGTTGCTAAATCTAGATGCCAAATTATACTCTAAAATATTGGCCACCCGCTTAGAGAATGTATTGCCAGGTCGGATTGACCCGGACCAGTCAGGATTCATCAAGGGGCGACAGACCCACGATAACCTACGGAGAATCATACATATCATAGAGAAAGTACAGAAGAAATGCATCCCGGCTGCCCTCCTCTCACTGGACGCGGAGAAGGCTTTCGACCGCGTCAACTGGTCCTTCTTAATGCAGACGTTAGGCCGATTCGGGTTCAGTGAGACTTTTATAGGTATGGTGCGGGCCAACTACCACTCTCCCAGATCCCGAGTCTTGGTAAATGGAGTGGCCTCGGACTCCTTCTGTCTTTCGCGGGGAACGCGGCAGGGATGTCCCCTATCTCCCTTGCCCCTTGCCCTTTGCCCTGTGCATAGAGCCATTAGCGGTGCGGATAAGAGCGAACCCACACATACGAGGAGTAGCGTTCGGCTCCGACGAACATAAAATCTCCGTTTTTGCGGACGATGTCCTACTCCCCATCACTAATCCACTGATCTCTCTACCGGCAATCCAAGCTGAGCTCACTCTGTTTGAAAAAGCCGCAGGATTTAAAGTCAGCCTAGCTAAATCCTTTTTACTTAATCTGACATTGTTCCGGGAGGTGTTGGGAGGGTTATAGGAGACTTCTCCCTTCCGCTGCGCCGATAAAGAAATTACATACCTGGGTATCAAGCTCACCCCCAAAATAGCAGACCTCTAACAAAGCTAATTTCCCTCACCTGCTGCGACAGCTTAAAGCCGACTTTAGCAAATGGGGTTCCACATACACCTCATGGATAGGCATAATAAATGCCATAAAGATGAATGTCCTCCCCCGTCTTCTTTACCTTTTTCAGGGCCTGCGGATCCCGGTCGAAAGGGAGCTGTTCGTGGAACTGAAAAAGATGACAACTAAGTTCATTTGGCAAGGACAAAGGGCTTGCTTATCCCACTGACTATTAACTAAACCGCACAGGAAGGGGGGGCTGGCGCTGCCGGACTTCCTTGGGTACTACAGGGCCGCTCAACTGCAGGTGTTGACTGAATGGTCCCTCAAAGCCTCTGAGAAACATTGGCTCCATATGAATCGGCAGATAACAGGCAGGACCATTTGGGACCTTCTGTGGAAACAGAAACGATACAGGCCGCTTAATGCCTACCTTAGCACCCCCACGGCCACCACTCTTCAGGTGTGGGATCATCTCACCAAAACATTGCCGCTGACGACTTTTCCATCCCCCTACACCACCATTCACTTCAACCCGGATTTCCCCCCGGCTCTCCAGGAGGGACCTTTTGATGTTTGGCGGGCAGGCGGCTGCCTCATGATATCCGATCTTTATAAAAGGGGGGAATTACTCACTTTTGCGGAATGTGCAAGGCTGTTTAAGCTGACATCTGCAGAGGAATATCACTATCTGCAGATCAAACATTGGGTGTAGCAACCTCAGGTGCGGCTGGCCGCAACCAGAGACCTGCTCCCAATTGAGAAATTTGCACAGTCCGGTACAACAACGAAAGGGTGCATTTCGTTCCTATACTCCCTCATTCTGGCGATAGGTCCTCAGTTGGCCCCGCGACACCGAAAATTCTGGGACACCCCCATAGGGGAAAATATGGGGATTCCTTTTTAAGGACCTTGCCAAATATAACCGCTCTATGTTTTTAAGAGAAGCTCATTACAAAATTATGTATGATTGGTATCTCCACCCCCAGAAAGTGCACAAAATATTCCCTAACTCTTCAGATAGATGTTGGAGGGGCTGCGGGCTGCTGGAGGATTTTCACCATATCTGGTGGAACTGCCCCTCTATATAACCGTTCTGGAAGGAGATACTGTCCCAAATTAAATCAATTCTGGGCTACCCAATCCCAGACACCATGGACCACACCATCCTGGGGATACGAGACCCACAGCTGAAATATCAAACACTGGGAGATCGCTCCATTATGTGGCTATGCCTGGGTTCCGCCAAAATGGCAGTAGCTGCAGCATGGAAGAAGTCGGAGGCCCCCTCCCTTACTCAATAGCATGAGAGATTGTGGCGGGCGCTAGCCCTTGAACGAATGACAGAAATAGTGGATGACACAAGGAAGGGGTTTGACTATATCTGGATGGTCTACATTGGTGGGTTATCTGTCAGAGGGCTTGCCCCTGTTTGTGTGTGGTCCTAGACTAAGAGCCCTCCACCTCTTTCAAATATAATAGACCAGGGTTCTTCTCTAACTCACCGTGTAATGAGGTCTCCTTAAGCCTCGCATTGTTTCTTTTGACCACCCCCAGTCCTGGCCAGTTCTGTAACACAATCACCATGATACCATTGTTTTGTTCATGTATTATTTTATTCTGAAATTTGTTGTTTGTTGTAGGTGCACAAGCGCTAAACATATTCCTGTCCCGAAACAACGCAAGCTCTGTTTGGGTATTTTGCAATGCCAGATTGAACACAGTAGGGACATAAATGAAAGGAATTAAGCCATGCTGAGACCTTGTGAACAAGCTGTAATTTTTTTTTTTATGAGCTCTGTATCTCTTGGCCTACGAATTGTGCTTGGTGCAACTACAGTTATTTTGTGGCTGTTTAAAACCAATAAAAAGATTTTGAAACAAAGATATTATTTTATATGGTGTGATCAGTGAAAGGGCCCAGAAAAAGGAGAACAATCTGGGATGACCACGCAGAAAAAGGGCTTTGCTACAATCATGGACACAGATGATTTTCCTACCAATGGTAACCAGTGAGCCACAGTGCAGTATACATAAGCATTCCATTTCCATATCTACTTTACTCAAAATGAATAGAAAACCACCTGTAGTTATTGGCTAACAGCAAAGGCCACCTAATCACCTTAGCACCGTCTTCATGGTAAAAAAAATAATCCCCACACTTGCGGGTTCACTTACGTCACATGATGCAGTTAAGTCAGAATTTCACCTCTGCCAGTATTGGTTTTGCTGAGGAATTGAATCCTCATCAAGGACGGATTTGTTAGTCTTGGGTGCTTTGAAGGGGAAACTTAAAATTCTAGACAATGAAATCCGGGGTGGGGTAACTTGTATTGGTCCTGCAAGTTTTCTTCCACTTAATGCACCTAGAGAAATAGCAATGGCCATTTGATTGATGGCTATGTCCAACTCAACCTGCTCACAAAGTCTCATCTATAAACAATAACATGGATTTCTGTGTTCCCTCTAGGACGGTTGTATGTGATTTCATAGCTAAACAAAATTGATAGAATACCAATTATGAAAAATCATTTCCCATAAACTGCCTAATCAAAATTTTCAAAATGACTGAAATGTATCATATGGTAGAAGCCAATTAATAGAATGTCTTTCTATCAAAACTGCATTTTACATGCTTTTTAGTTCTCGAACTACTGGCCCGTGTATGTTGCAAAATGTATTGCTAGATTACAGTGGACTTTAGAGCCTGCCTTTGCTTACTGTTGATTGGTTTCATTGTCACTCTCATTTGCTTGCTTCTTATTCTTTTGAATGTGTGCTTTCCTTTCTCTTGTGTTTGTCCCTCGCTTGGAGCCTACACGCATTACTGTGTCCTTACACTGCTTGCTTTTTCAGGCGCTACTTTTTCTTTTTGCTTATGCACTCTACGATAGTTCAAGTGTTGACCAGCTGTTTCTCTAGTGTGCCTTTTGTCCTCTTTCTGTGCTACTCTCTTGCCCATGCGCTTCTCCCCGCTTCCCTCTGTGATGCTTTTGCCCATGTGTGCTCTCCGAGCCCACAGTGCTTCCCTCTTGTGCTTCTACCCACTCCCAGCTTCAAATGCTCTCTCTCGCCTGTTTGCTTTTCTCCCCTGCCCTCCATGCTCCCTGTTGCTCTCCCTCTCGCCCATTGTCTTCCCTCACACACTGTGCACCCTCAGTGCTGCTTCCATATCCCCTTGTTGCTTCTTCCCCCACCTCCCCCTCTATGTTGCTACCATGCCCCTTAGTCTTATTTTCCCCACCCACTTTGCCCCCTGTGTTTCTTTCCCTGCCCATGTTGCTTCCCCTACCTGCTTTCCTCAAAACAAAAAACTTGTTTGCGTGTTTTTATTTGCCAATCCGGCTTGGATTGACAAATAAAAAGAAAAAAAGCAGCTAGTCATTCTATAGCCGCCCGCTCAAAACATCATAAGCTTGTTTTTTTTTTTCATTTATCCAAGATGCACAGCCTAGCTAAAAACCTTTGACAAAGCCAATAGGTCCTCAAGGCAAGACCTAGTGGCTTTGCCAATGTTAGTTTTAGGTGCAAATGCCATTCATCTAGAAAATTGATTGTCTTTTAGTTTTTATTAAAGGATTGCATAGCTGCTTTTTCTTTTCAACTCTTCCCTTGTCCTGTCACTAGGTGAAGTTTTACCTTTTTTTAAATTGGTCTTCCGGGCAATTGGGGGGATGAGAATTTACTCCTAAACCACATTCCCTGTTTCCACTGCTTTTCTCCTCTTAATTTTCATTTCTATTCAGCTCCCCCTGTTCCTTTATGTGGCGAAGAGATGCAACTCTTGCCCATCCTTCACCCTTTTATAAAAATTATTTATTTTCCTCTTCACTTATGCACCGCATTATTCTATTTTTGAGGATGATAGGCATTTGTCCCCTCATTCTTCCTCTTAACCTCTCTTACCTCTTTTTTCGACTTAAGTAATAAAACTGGGTTCCTTAACCACTATGTGGTGTGCATCTTGCTTTCTTTTAAACACAGTTTAAGTGAATACATTTTTATTGTTTAACTATTCTTGGCTGTTGGGGTCTAATATTTTTTCAACAAACTGTATTTCTATTATTTGACTTGTCCACTAAATGGATTTCCAATTAATGAGTGTTATCAGAAATTGGTTTCTATAGTGTTATTTTTCTGTGAATCTGCATGCTACATTCCTGCTTATATTTCAATGGTCCTGATTTCCAGATATGCATACATTTCCTTACTGACCCAGTGATGTGCTGCTGCATTAGATTATCACCTGCTCTTTTTGAAGAAGGTGATCTAGCACTCGCTGGAACAAGTGCCCCTCTAGCCATCTCTGGGTAGTGTGACAGGTTGGGATGCTGTTCATTTTTGGTAACTGTGCGTTCTAGGAAATCTTGTGTTCTGCCACTTGGCTTTCTTTTTCCACAGGGCCGCAGAAATATATTAAGGACTAGTATCTGAAAAAGACAATTAGTTATAGATGCCTTACCTTAGAATTACCCCCAGGCGTCAGACTGGATCCGGAGAATTTTTTCGTCAGCAGTACCCCTGCGCGTCGGTCGACTCCGCGTTCGTCATTGGCATCGTGGTTGCCGGAATGACGTCGCGGTATCTACTTAGATGCCGCCCTCGAGCGCTGACGTCAGTTTTTCTTTTACCGCGCAAGCCAGCGCAGATCCGGAGAGAGCGGTACCCTTAGTCACTTTTTGACTAACTTTTTTGCAACTTTTGTCGACACCTTTTTTGAGTCTTCTCGACTCCTGGTGCACGCAGGGATGTCCAGTCGTCCTTTTCCTGGATTCAAGGCTTGCGACACCTGTCGCAAGCTGATGTCAGTTACGGACCCGCACCGCGTGTGCCTGTGGTGGCTGGAGCGCGACCACGATCCCAAGTCGTGCTCCGACTGCCGGACCATGAATCCGAAGTCTTTGCGGGAGCGGTCCCGAAAGCTTCTCGAGGCCCGGCAGTCCGCTCCGTTCGAGGTCCCGGTCACGTGGGAGGTCGAGGGACCAGTTGCGGAGTCACCACCACTCGTCCTCGAAGTCTTCGCACTCCTCGGGTAAGTCGAAGCACAAGAAGGCGAAGAAGCATTGTCGCTCTTCGCGCTCTCCCCTTCCATCGGCCGACGCAGGATGCGGACGGTGCCTGTCCTGCGGCTCCGCTTGCGGAGCCTGAAGGGTCGACTCAGAGTTTCCCTCCTTTTCCGGGAGCCGGTGCGACCCCTGCCCAGCTTCGGAGTTTCTATGAAGCGATGCATGCCATCTTTGGGCAGCCCGACTCAGCTGGCGCGCCTTCGGGCCCTGCAGACTCGGTTGGGGACCCTGGGCCTTCAACGCCTGCGGCTCCGGCCCCTGCGCCGCAGGGTCCCCTTGGATCCAGGCCTGGATCCGGATCAGCACCGGTCGATCTAGTTACACCTCCCCCGGCGCCGAATCCACCAGCACCGCGTCCGATACCGACGCCGGTTGTGTGCCCAGCTGGCATCGACCCCGGCCTCCACCCTGACCTGGACACGGAGCTGGACCGACATCAACCGATGCCGGATCCGGCGCCGAGCGGTACTTTTGTACCTCTGTTCTACCCTGGCGTTCCCTATAGGCTTGATTGGCAGCCAGAGGAGGGTGAGGAGGACTGGGAGGGGTCTGTGGACCCTCTAGCAGACCATTTGGAAGAACCGGACTGGAACGAGGAGTTGGGGGAAGCCAGTGGTCTGGATACCTCCCCAGACCTTGGCTTGCTGTCTCCTCCTACCGTGGCTACGGAGGATGGTGCTTCTTACGCAGTGGTGTTGCGTAGGGCGGCCGAGGCCCTCAACCTCGAGCTACCTACGGTGGCAGTCAGGACGAATCTCCTGACGGAGGTGCTTCAACCAGCAGCGGCCTCTTCAGAGCCCCTGCTGCCATTCAATGAAGCCCTTACCAACATCCCTTTGGGCACCTGGTCCAGGCCCAATACAGGGGCTCCTGTGGATCGGATGATTGCCCGACGCCACCGCCCGGCTCCGGGCGACCCCTCTTTCCTCTCCCAACACCCCACCCCTGAGAGCTTGGTGGTCCAAGCCTCTACATCCAAAGGCGCATTCCCTAACGCACCACCTGATAGGGAATCCAAAAAGCTGGACCATCTTGGAAGAAGATGTTTTCTTCCACCAGCTTGGGACTGCGGTCGGTAAACACTGCATGTATTTTGGGCCGTTACATCCACTCTGTGTGGGATACGGTAGCGCAGGTGCTGCCACAGTGCCCGGAGGAGGCCCGGGCCGTGCTCTCCCGTGCAGTTGCCGAGGGGAGAGACGCAGCAAAGTTTGCCATCAGATGTGGATTGGACACCGCCAACTCGCTAGGCAGGTCGATTTCAACGTCGGTAGCCCTTCGACGCTACGCCTGGCTGAGGTCGACTGACTTTTCCGGGGATGTCCAGGCTACCTTGCTGGACATGCCCTTTGATGGCCTTCACCTGTTCGGCGGCAAAGCAGACAACGCGCTAGAGTGCTTCAAGGACTCCCGGGCTACGGCCAGGTCCTTGGGCTTCTCCACCACCCGCCCAGCGCAGTCTGCTTTTCGCCCCTTTCGTGGCTACGGAAGGGGTGCCCCGCCACGTTCCACCCAGAGACACAGGCCTGCGCAAGCTGTCCAGTCCCTGCCGGGGACGTGGGACCCTCCGTCGTGGGTCTGGGGGCCAGCGAGCGGGCCAGTCCACCAACGCCCCCTCTGCAGCAGCCTCCAAACCCTCCTAATCCGACCTTCCTGGGCCACCAATCGCCAGTGGGCGGCAGGATTCGCCATCACCTCCCCCACTGGCGCACCATCACGTCGGACAGGTGGGTTTTGCAGATAGTCCGAAGGGGCTACTCCCTCCCCTTCGAGACTACCCCTCCATCCATGCCACCTCAGCACCATTGCATGTCGGAGGATCATCTGGCCCTTCTCAAACAGGAAGTTACGGCTCTCTTGGCCAAGAGAGCCATCGATCGAATTCCTGCCCCAGAAGTAGGTCGTGGTTGCTATTCCCACTACTTTCTGGTGCCCAAGAAGGACAAAGGCATGCGTCCTATCTTGGATCTCAGGAACGTCAACCGCTTCCTTCCGAAGGAGAAGTTCAACATGTTGACACTAGCTCAGGTCCTGTCTGCCCTCGATCCTGGAGACTGGATGGTAGTGTTGGACTTGCAGGACGCTTACTTTTCCCTGTCCTGCCGGCGTTTCCTGCGGTTCACGGTAGGCCACGAGCACTTTCAGTTTACCGTGCTCCCCTTTGGCCTTACCAGCGCCCCTCGAGTGTTCACGAAAGTGATGGCGGTGGTCGCAGCTCATCTGCACAGATCAGGGGTTCCAGTCTTCCCCTATTTCGACGACTGGCTGTTGAAGGCGGGCTCGCCCCAGGCAGTCGTCTCCCACCTCCAGACTACGGCAGACCTCCTGCACTCACTGGGGTTCACTATAAACGTGCCGAAGTCACACCTATTTCCCTCTCAGAAGCTCCTTTTCATCGGAGCGGATCTGGACATAACGCAGTTTCGGGCTTATCCTCCCGAGCAGCGAGTCCGGGATGTTCGGGCTATGATTCCGATCTTTCAGCCTCTATCCCGGGTTTCGGTCAGAATGACCCTGAGTTTGCTGGGCCTCATGGCCTCCTGCATCCTGCTAGTAGATCATGCCAGGTGGCATATGCGGGCTCTGCAGTGGGACCTGAAGTTCCAGTGGGCGCAGCATCAGGGGAATCTGTCCGATTGCATTCAAATCTCGGAGGGCAATGCACGACAATTGCAGTGGTGGCTAACGAACGAGGATTGGGTCAACGGCAGATCCCTCTCTCTTCCCCAACCAGAGTTTACAGTAGTGACGGATGCATCACTTCTGGGGTGGGGCGGCCACATGGGAGAGGCGGGGTCCAGGCTCCACATCAACCTTCTAGAGCTTCGGGCGATCCATCTTGCACTAAAAGCATTCCTTCCCTCTGTCCGGGGAAGAGTAGTGCAGGTGTTCACGGACAACACTGCCGCCATGTGGTACTGCAACAAACAGGGCGGGGACTGGGGTCGTGGACCCTATGTCAGGAGGCTCTCCGTCTCTGGATATGGCTGGAACATCAGGGCATATCCCTGGTGGTTCAACACCTGGCAGGTTCTCTGAACGCCAGGGCAGACTAACTCAGCCGCAGGTGCATGATGGATCACGAATGGCATCTTCACTCGGAGGTGGCGCAAGGTCTCTTTCAGCAGTGGGGAGAGCCTTGGTTATATCTATTTGCCACAGAAGAGAACGTGCAATGTCAGCAATTCTGCACGTTGGAATTTCCAAGGCGGCACTCGCTAGGTGACGCTTTTCGTCGCCAGTGGAGTTACGGTCTTCTATACGCCTTTCCGCCTATACCACTTCCGCCCAGAGTTCTGAAGATGATCAAGCGTGACGGGCCCAAGTCATTCTTGTGGCTCCGGACTGGACACGAAGAGTCTGGTATCCCGAGCTGTTACACATGGCCATCGATGCTCCGATCATACTGTCTCTTCGGGAGGATCTTCTGTCGCAGCAGCAGCAGGGGACGGTCCTCCACCCGAACCTGTCCAGTCTCTACCTCCTTGCATGGAGATTGAGCAGCAACAGTTGACGGCCTTCGACCTTCCTCCCGAAGTCTGTGATGTTCTCTTGGCAGCCAGGCGTCCCTCCACTAAGACGGTATACGCCTGTAGATGGAACAAATTTGTGGCATGGTGCGCAGCAAAGGCTGTGGATCCCCTTTCTGCCCCTCTTTCTGAGGTCTTTTTGTTCCTCCTTTCTTTGACCTAGCAGGGCTCTGCTCTGGGCACTCTAAAGGGCTACCTCTCAGCCATTTCAGCCTTTCTTAGGCTTCCTGATCAGCCTTCTCTTTTCAAGTCCCCTATTGTAAATCGCTTCCTTAAGGGCATTACTCATCTTTTTCCTCCTATTCCCTTCGTAATGCCCCAGTGGGACTTAAACTTGGTTCTAACTTATCTTATGTGCGCTCCCTTTGAGCCTCTACATAACTGTCCTCTCAGACTTTTTACTTTAAAGACTGCCTTTCTGGTTGCCATCACCTCTGCTCGCAGGGTGAGTGAGCTCCAGGCTCTTTCTTCAAAACCGCCTTTTCTGCCTGTTCAACCGGACAAGGTTGTCCTTCGAACTCGACCCTCTTTTCTTCCCAAGGTGGTTACTTCTTTCCACATTGGTAAAACCATCACTTTGCCCACCTTCTTTCTGCCCCCGCATCCTTCTAAAGAGGAAGAGAGGCTCCACCATCTGGATCCAAAACGTGCGCTTTCATTTTATTTGGATCGCTCAAAGCAATTCCGGGTGGATGACCAGCTCTTTGTTGGCTATGTGGACGCTAAAAGAGGTCGGGCCGTGCACAAACGGACCATCTCTAGGTGGGTCTTTTTGTGCATCAAAGCTTGCTATTCTTTGGCAAAGAAGGAGCCTCCAGTAGGACTGCGCGCCCATTCCACCAGGACGACGCCAGCTACCACTGCTTTGGGACGTGGAGTCCCCCTCAATGACATCTGTCAGGCAGCTACGTGGGCATCTCTGCACACGTTCACAAAACACTATTGCCTGGAGAGCCAAGTCCGGAGAGACGGCTTCTTTGGCCATTCTGTTCTCCAGGATTTTCTGGTGTGAACTTAGTTCGTAGACCCACCTCCGGGGTTGGTATTGCTGGGGTACCTATTCTAAGGTAAGGAATCTATAACTAATTGTCTCTTTCAGATGAACAAGTTACTTACCTTCGGTTACGATATATCTGTAAGAGACATAGATTAGTTATAGATTCCTTACCGCCCCACCCATCCTCCCCGTTCTGCGAACTGACTTTTAGGGGCAGGGAATCCCTTTCAGGGCCCTAGTTTTGTGCACCAGTGGTCAGTGTCTTGCATGGCTCTGCGCTTCTGTCGTGGAATGTCGTGAAAAGAACTGACGTCAGCATGCGAGAGCGCGTCTAAGTAGATACCGCAGCGTCATTCCGGCGACCATGACGCCAACGACGAACGCGGAGTCGACCAACGCTACTTCTCCGACGCGCAGAGGTACTACTGACGAAACAGTTCTCCGGATCCAGTCTGACGCCTGGGGGTAATTCTAAGGTAAGGAATCTATAACTAATCTGTGTCTCTTACAGCTATATCGTTACTGAAGGTAAGTAACTTGTTCGTTAAGAGCAATATAAAATCGAATAGTAACATTTACATAACGTAACCTACTTAAGTTCCAAATTACGTTGCCTCAATATGATCATATTTTAGCAAAAATCAGCTCTTGTGCCTTTCCCGGTTTTATAACCAGAAAGTGTGTAGCACATGACCTACTCAGCGCTCTCATGAAGCGTGTCTAGTGGGCTTGATATACTGCGCTCTCCTCGTGGCCAGATTGGATGCCCTCTCTGTACTCGCCAAGTTTGGGAGACGTGAGTCTAGTTAACTCAGTTAGGCGAAAGTGAAATGGAGTGAAAAACGATATTTCATGCCACACCTTTTTGAACATCTCATATCTTTGGAAGTAGCACACGTTTCTTGAAGTGCTTCTGTGCATGTGTTTTTGCATTTGCGAGGTACAAAGTGCACGTGAGCATACACCAACCAGTCCTACATTTCACCCCGTTGGTCTATCCCTGTGTACATCAATCAATCAATCATCAGCATTTTTAGAGCGCACTTCTACTCCGAGGGCCTGAATACGAGTTTGGCGACAGGTTACTCTATCACAAACGTGACTGATATCCCCGTCGCCATATCAGGAGTTCCATTATATCCAATGGGGTGGACGAAATCAGTGGCGGCTGGTGTAGTTTGAAAGTAGTGAGCCGTAAAGTGAAAGCCTGACTTCTGCAAAATCAGGTCTTGTGGATCTGAAGATATCCACACTGGAAATAAAAACGGCAGACGATTCCTGCGTCCATCTATTTTCATTGTAACAAATTTCACTATGCTGGTTGCACGTTCTGAGCCCTAGGTGGATGCTTCTATGCCGCTTACTGCTTAGAAGCTATTTCAAATTTGAATTTATTGTAACAAGGTGCGTAGAATAACACTGCAGGTAGTATCTTGCTATAGACATTTTTTCATATTACAGTGAGGATTGACCCATATAGACGTGTCACAAACAAAGTAAAATTAAAAAATAATGATTACAACACAAAACTGATAGCTAAGGATGTGCACATTAAAAAAAAAAAATCTAACATAACCAAAGGTGTTTGCTGAAATCCTACAGATGCCCTCTTAACAATCTGATAGTAGCTTAGCCTGCAGACCTCAGGCAACAGTCCATTTATTACTCAGTGAAACTCTTTCATTATGTAATGTCTATTTACTTCGCTGTGAGTTCCGCACTGAGATTGCTGAAGCGGCTTAAAGTCTCTTGGTGTCTGCACCAGGGTGCACAATTAATGCACAAAAGACAAATATACCGTTCCTCTCCAATAAGTATGCATTCTAAAAGTTACAGGGGATATAAAAAGTTTCCCAATACCCGCCCCATGCAGAATAAAAAACTGCACCAGGCCCAGAAAAGCATCTCTAGGCTGATGAGCTTTCCAAACCTTGCTCAACGATGGATGTGTTAACTAGGACTATTCCATGCCAGGCACAGTGTAAATGCAGCCTCCACCTACACAGTTTGATGACGGCGGGGTTCAAATCAAACCCCATGATGTTATTAACCAGAAAGCAGCACACTGGCTGCCCAGTCAAATGAATGCTGATCCCCGCAGCATTCCCTCCCTATAGCAAATCACGAGCGAAGTTTAATAAAAACAGCTCCCCATACAGCCACTTTATTTACTGCCCATTTGGAATCATAACATTGTAGAAAAGTGACATTAAGCAGCAGGTGGGACCATAAAGGTGATAGGTCAAGTCAATCGAATAAGTTTCACTGCACGTCATAAGTTAGAACTCAGAATTTTAATGATGCACACCATGCATCTGAGGTGGGGGAGGGGGCGGGGGGTTAAGGCTGGCTCACGACATTAACAGGGAATCTAAACTTACGTAGAACAGGCTATTTGGCTAGTTCCGAAAGCAATGTGTTGAATGGCAATTAAATTACCTGGAGAAATTTAAACTCATCCCTCGGGTCACAAAGGTTAAAGCAACAAAGAAACTGCAGAACGTGCAGCGGAGATGTACAATGCTGTCTCTGTGGGCAGACACGACATGCTGAGGGAGCACTGCACAAAGCTCAAGGACACTTTGCAAATGTGTACATTTCATATCGCCTGGTTAACTGTAATCGCTAGTAACTTTCTTGACTGTGTCTCTGTTTACAGCTGTGCACCCCTGCCACTTAAAGCACTGCCCCCTCTTCCTAAGTCGCAGCTGCCAACACTATCCATTTACCATAGATGTACGGTGGGCTGTAATTGTTATTAGGCCTGTTGAAAAATCTTACCGCAGCAATCTTATTGATACTCCCCGAGGGCCAACGGCCCGAAGCTATAAAAATGTACCGTCCCTCGCTGCCTGGCTGTAGTGGAGTGCATGCAGGCCTCGTGAAAATGAACTACCACGCCTCCAGTCCCCACCCAGCCAATCCAAGCACTGATCTAATGCTGTCTACAGTAGTAAACAGCATAAAAGCAGTGCCAGGATTGGCTGGGACAGGCAAACACAGCGCGCCATCTTAGACCGATGGGACTGTGTATCTGCCTCCCCAGTTCCCTGCCAGCGCCGACTGGGGAACCCTGAACTGAGCATGTCAGGCTGGCCATGGCAAAATACCGGCCAATCTAACATGCGCAGTCCAGGCAGTTACACAGCCTCAGCCTGCTGTCCGAGGTGGTAGTTCCCATCTCCAGTAAGGAAGCAATGATGATGCCCGGTGCGGTAGGGATAAAGCTTTTTTTATTTCCATTTTTGAAAATAAAGAGTAAATTGGAATTTGGCACGCAGTGGGGGCAGGGGCTCAACGCCCCTACCCTATGGAGGAACCGCCCCTGGACGAAATATCCCTCACGTTTGTGATGGAGTAACCCGTCCGCCAAACTTGTAATCAGGCCCAGAGTGTCCCGACACTACAGGACTGTGGATGCTGATGGGCGGCATCAAAATGTGCACGAAGTTATAGACGTTTGGAGTTATTACAGGACTGTCGAATATAAAAAATCTCTGTACACCATGAACATTGACGTTTTGCAATAAATAGCATTTTTTAATAACCAAATACCTTTCTTTTGTTTTTTACAGACTGAGTTGTGAAGAAAAAGCAGACGTTCCTGTACTTTTCAGAGATGTCTCATCACTTTTGCTCATCCAAATTTTAACAATGCCCCAGCCCCTGCGCAAAGGTATGTACACAATGTGAAACCCCACTGGCTGTAAGTGAAAAATATGGGTCTTCTGAACATCAAGTCAGAACGTGTTAGATGGATGCCAGAGTAATAGCAGTGTCTTATCTGAAAAGTGACATTGAACTGACATTTTTGTGTGGTTTGACTTGCTTATCTGTGCCGCGTCTTCCTCCTTTATCAGTCATTCAATGCAGTGAAGACAGGAGGCATGGAAACAAAAACCTATCAAGATCTGTTATAGAGAAATCATGCCCTTCGCTTGACCTTCGTCTGCTCACTGTGAAGAGGCAGCTCTATATTTCAAGCTGAACCGAACGCCTCAGGGTGAAGGACTGTAATTTATTTTGAATTTAGCTCTTCGGATTGCAGCAGTCGTGTAATAAGGGGGCAGCGGCAAAATGATAATCACTGTTGTGCAGTGCGTAGAAGAAATGCAGCACTCATGTTTGTGTGAAAGAAATGGAAATGCTTTTATTTGAAATAATTGTATTCATCGATACAATTAACAGGGTGATTGTGTCTCTTTGAATCTGAGAAATACAAGAGAACGCTTTTGTTACTGGCTATTATCCCTGAGCCCACCAAACAGTAGCACACACGGACCTTTGCTTTTAACGTTTGGGTTTAGGGGCACCATTGTGTCACAAGGGTAAAGCTATTGGAGCGGATCTTTAAAGAAATGACCACTTTTACCATATCATTACCTTTCCAGAGGAGTACTTCAGTTGCAGTGCATGGATGGTGATGCGTCCTTTTGGTGCAGTAGTATTGTATTCATTATACCCTTCAAGCAAATGCTTCTTTGCTCAAGAGCACCTGCATCATAATACGAAAGATATGATGCATTGATTCCAACCGGAGTCCTATGTTTCTTCAAGAACTATGTCCACAAGTAACGTTAGAGCAGAGTAATGCAAGGCATGCATGAAAGGCGTCTATGGTTGAAGCGATCTGTTAATTAGCTGTGTTGAGCTTTTGACAATGAGGTCTCTGTTAAAGTAGATGAAGGCAGACACCAGAACACCTCTGAACCCTAGAACAGAAAAGCAGCACAACGCAGTCAAGATTAAATGTTTGGATGGTACAGAACATGTAACCTCATGTAATGTTCATGATCACAACCTGATCGCAAACATGTGCACAGTTAAATGAAGGATGGCAGTCCTCCTGCTGAAAATCTGGGTACCTTGTTATGGGTTCTCACTGGTTTGTGAGACAGCCCTTCTCTGATCTATGGTCAATGGCACTGTTAGAAATGGGGGTCTCTAGTTGGCAGAGGTAGGTACCTTTGTCCAAATAGGGACCCTTCTTCTAGTCAGGGTAAGGGGGATACACACTTTAGATAACCCCTGCTCACCCCCTCGGTAGCTTGGCACGAGCAGACAGGCTTATCCCAAAGGCAATGTGTAAAGTATTTGTACCAACACTCACAGTAACACAGTGAAAACACCACAAAAGGACACCACACCAGTTTAGAAAAATAAAATAGCTTTATCTAAACTAAACAAGACCAAAACGACAAAAATCCAACATACACAGTTAAAAATATGACTTTCAAAAGGGTTCAAGAACTTGTACCATAGAAAACTATGGATGCGTGACTTTTCACCAAAGTACCTGTAGTTGCGTAAAAGTTCACCAAGTCAAGCAGCCGCAGCGTCGGAAAACAAAGAGATGCGACACTCCTGAGACCCTGAGGAGGCAATGCGACAGTCCCGCTGCACGCAGAGGAAGGGTTGCGTCGATTCCGGTCTGTATGGGGAGTGATGCGTCAATTGTTCGTGCCGGTTCTGGTCCGCAGGTGATGCGTCAAGAGAACTTGCCGCACAGGTACGATGCGTGGAAATCCAGGATGCGTCAGCATTGCGCGGCGCTGCGTGTGTCCTCTTCAGCCGCGATCCCTTGATGCGTCGATTCTTGCAGCGACAACAGGCGCTGCGACGGTTTTCGCAGCGGCGCGGCAATGTGTGGAAATTCTTCTCGCGCCGTGAAGATGCGTCGGAAAAACAGCTGCAAGAAGAGCGATGCGTCAATTTCTGTAGTTCTTTGAGTTTCTTCTCTCTTCCTGCTCCCAAACAGCAGCAACAACCTCCAGGGGCCCAAAACTGGCACAGGCACCTCAAGGCAGGTCAGAACTCACAACAGCAGAGTTCAGGGGAGCTGGAGGTGAAGTCTTTGTGTCCCTGAGACTTCTGAACAGGAGGCCAGCTCACTTCAGGCCCTTGGAGATCTTCTTCAAGCAGGGGTGTTATATTTCATATAGGTACCCCGATATAGGTCTAGGTAACATCATAACCCTTCACCTACATTCTCTACTATACTACATACATAACGGATTTGAAGGACTGACCTTTTACCCAGTTACAATACTACACACAAGTACGTAGGGTTTTTCCCTGGACAATGGCCTCATAAATTATGCATGAGGATTCTTAGTTTCTTGGAATCACAGCAGGACCATCATCTCCTGCATAATAACTGTGTATAAAGTTCATTCCCGACGTCATCCTAAGTCCGACACTGACACAGCAAGGTCCCCTGGGGATACTTTAGGGTATATAAACACCACATCTTGCTGAGATAGTTGGAGGAGATCAGGACTTCCCGGCCGACACACTGACGCAAGACGCTGATGTTCCTGCATGCAGATACTCCAGCTCGCAGTGGTCTGACATCCCTTGCAGGGTGTTCAGCTCAAGACCAGAACGGGGTCCCGCAGTCTCACATCAGGTAATGGGGTTGGCTTTATCCTAGAGGGATTCTTGGCTTTACACCTCCTCACATGCTAGGTACACTTAGGTACATCTAGTTAGGGTGCCTCGTAGGAGTACGTATTTTATTGCCATGTATTCTCTATACTTGCCTGTATTTATGATTTTAGCAAAATGGTAGAAAGCTACCATCTGTTTACTTTCTTAGTGCTTCTACTCATTTATTTATGCTACTGTCTACTGGTGATTTCAGAGCAACTATTTTACGCTAGAATAACGACTGTTCAATAAATACTTATTGAAAACGTCCCAACCGTTTATTCTGTGTATCTCTCTGAGAACAAGTGAGCACGAGTGAATGAGCGAAAAGTAAGTTACTGTTTCCACGGTCCTGAGGGATCAGGGTTGTCATGTTCGATAGTTGCCAAGAACTATTCTCTCCTTGGTAAGAGGAGGTTATAGTGGCATTGCGAGCTAGCTGGTACACAGGCCAATATACCCGGTGGGGGTGTCTGGAACCAGTCTGGACACCAGTCCCGCAGTGTATGTTGTCTAAATGCGCAGATCCTATATTGGTGTTATAGGAACTACACGACATGGCGCCGCCAGCGTTGGTATTGGCACTTATTTAGCAGTCAATTCTGAGTAGTTCAGTCGTGCTATTCTCAGAGACCCCTACTCACATTTCCCCAGAGACGTCTGGAGTGTGAGGGAACAAAATCCGCCGCAGCTGAGTAGGAAAATTCCTATGTATTGGCTGTTGGTTTAATCAAGCTTGAAGGATACAGTGTTCCTAATTGTGCATAACACCTTATCTCAGTTTCCTTGAAACACTCTCCTTTCTAAAAATAATGACTGAGCAGGGAGACGTAGATGAAGGGAATGCACTAACTTCACAACAGAAGAAAATGATGCAGATGCAATATATATTGCAGAAAATGTTAGAAATGCCGTAACCCTAAAATCTGAAAGAGACACGTTAGTGATAGATTCCTTACCTTAGAATATCCCCAGGCGTCAGACTGGATCCGGAAAGTTTTGCTAGCAGTACCCCTGCGCGCCAGTAGGTGGCGTCGTGCGGCTCCGCGTCCGTCGCTGCCGTCGTAAGCGCCGAGATGACGTCACGGAGACTACTTAGGCGCCACCCATGCGCGCTGACGTCAGTTCTTTCTTTTTCCGCGCCAGAAAGCACAGATCCGGTTAGAGCACGTACCCTAGTCACTTTTTGACTATCTCTTTTGAGACTTTTGTCTCCCTTTTTTCCAGTTGGTTTCCTGGTGCACGTAGGGATGCCTGGATTCAAGTCTTGTGGGGCCTGCCGTCGCAACATGTCGGTGGCGGACCCCCACGATGTCTGCCTCTACTGCCTGGAGACCGACCACGACTCTCGGTCTTGTCCGGATTGTCGGGCCATGGCCCCGAAGGCCTTGCGGGAGCGGCGCCGGAAACTGCTGGAGGTCCGGCACTCGTCCCCGCGCCGTTCCCGGTCCAGAGCCGTTCCAGGGAACGCTCGCGGGGCCACAGCCATCGTTCCTCGGCCTCCAGGTCTTCACCCTCGGATTCGGGTAAGAGACGACACAAAAAGAAGTCGAAGCGTGTTCGCTCTCCAACATCCCCCCGCCGGTCCGCGGATGAGGGGAACCGGGGCCTTGCCCCTGCGGCTCCTTTGGAGCTCGAGAGTCCCGCGGCCTACCTGCCTTACCCGGGTCCGTCGGCGACTCCCGCACAGGTGCAAGAATTTATTGCTACCATGGACTGCCTTTTTAGGCCTCGGGCTCCCGCCGACGCGCCATCGGGCCCCGCGGTCCCGTGTCTGGATCCTGTTGCCAGCTTCGGCACCACAGGATCCTGCGCAGCTGGCTCCGGCCAAGGCGCCACAAGGTCCAACGCTGCCGGCTCCGGCGCCGCAGTGGGTGCCTTTCGTCCCGCCATTACCCAGGTTCCAGGACCATTTTGTTCCTGCCTGGGATCCGCATTGGGGCACGGCGCCGGTTCGACCCCGACCGGCGCCGTTTCCAACGCCGTTCCCGACGCCGTATGTTCCCTCTCTGGCTCTTGCCCCGCCGCCGCTGTCGGTGCCACCGGCGGCGGAGGACGACTGGGAGGGGTCCGAGGACCCTCTCGCCCGTCAGTGTGACTCCGCGCAGGACTGGGCGGACGACTTGGAGGACGCCGGCGACCTCGGCGTCTCTTCTGACCCGGGGTTTGCCTCTCCCCCGCCTACTATGGAGGAGGGCGCCTCCTACACGATGGTGCTCCGTCGGGCAGCTGAGGTCCTCAACCTTGATCTCCCTATGGTGGCCCTCAAAACTAACCTCCTTACTGAGGTGCTCCAGACGGCGACCACCTCGTTCGGAGCCCCTGCTCCCGTTTAACGACGCCCTTACCGACGTCTTGCTGGGCACTTGGTCGCGGCCATCCACTGGGGCCCCTGTGGATAAGAATGTCGCCAGGCGTCATCGCCCGGCGCCGGGTGACCCCCCTTTTTTGACCACTCATCCTACGCCTGAGAGTCTGGTCATCCAAGCTTCGACGTCGCAGAGTGCCTTTCCCACGGCTCCGCCGGATAAGGACTCTAAGAAGCTGGAACAGTTCGGAAAACGTTTGTTCTCTTCGGCCAGCTTGGGGCTGCGGTCAGTGAATACCGCCTGCCTATTGGGCCGCTATTCCCACGCGGTGTGGGACACAGTTGCGCAGGTGTTACCTCAGTGTCCTGAGGAGACCCTAGCTGTATTGTCCCAAGCCATTGCAGAAGGTAAAGATGCGGCTAAGTTCGCCATTCGGTGTGGTTTAGACACCGCGGACTCCTTAGGTAGAGCGATTTCTACGACTGTGGCGCTTCGTCGCCACGCCTGGCTCAGATCTACCGGGTTCTCGCCAGATGTCCAAAACTCACTCATGGACATGCCCTTTGATGGCACTCGCCTGTTTGGCGATAAGGCCGACAGTGCGCTGGAGCGTTTTAAGGACTCGCGGGCCACGGCCAAGTCCTTAGGTCTTTCCACGAAAGGCCAGCCACTCCTGGGTTTCGTTCCTTTCGTGGCAAAGGGAGGGGCGCCCAGCCACGTTCTTTCAACAAGCCGATGCAGAACCAGCCTCAGCGCGGTCGCGGTTTCCGCAGGGGCGGATCTGGGAATCAGCGTGGGGGTCAGTCCACCTCCGCCCCCGCCGTTTCGGCCTCCAAACCTTCCTAATCCGAGCCTTGTGGGGCATTCCACGCCAGTGGTTGGCAGGGTCCGCCTTCATCTCTCTCACTGACACGCTATCACTTTGGACAAGTGGGTGTTGCAGATCATCCGCAAGGGTTACGCCCTTCCCTTCCAGTCCACCCCTCCAGCCATGCCACCTCAGTTCCACCGCATGTCGGGGGACCACTTGACACTTCTCCTGCAGGAAGTCGCGTCCCTCTTGGCCAAGGGGGCCATCGAGTGTGTTCCTGGGCCAGAAGTAGGGAGTGGTTGTTATTCCCACTACTTTCTGGTCCCCAAGAAGGACAAGGGGGCTTGCGCCCCATCTTGGACCTCAGGAACGTCAATCGCTTCCTCCGGAAGGAGAAGTTCAAGATGTTGACTCTGGCCCAGGTCTTGGCTGCCCTCGACCCTGGAGACTGGATGGTAGCGTTGGACTTGCAGGACGCCTATTTTCACATCCCCGTCCTGCCGGCCCACCGGCGTTACCTGCGGTTCACGGTAGGCCAAGAGCATTTTCAGTTTGACATGCTCCCCTTCGGCCTTACCAGCGCCCCCCGGGTGTTCACGAAGGTGATGACGGTGGTCGCAGCTCATCTGCGCAGGTCAGTGGTGTCAGTCTTCCCCTACCTCGACGACTGGTTGTTGAAGGCGGGCTCGCCCCAGGCAGTCATCACCCACCTTCAGACTACGGCCGACCTCCTGCATTTGCTGGGGTCCTCCATCAACGTGCCGAAGTCGCACTTGAGTCCCTCTCAGAACCTCCCCTTCATCGGAGCGGTTCTGGATTCGACGCTGTTTCGGGTTTATCCTCCCGAGCAGCGAGTCCGGGATATTCAGGCTATGATTCCGATCTTTCAGCCTCTATCCTGGGTTTCAGTCAGGATGACCCTCCGGCTCCTGGGCCTGATGGCCTCCTGCATCCTGCTGGTGCAACATGCCAGATGGCATATGCGGGCTCTGCAGTGGGACTTGAAGTTCCAGTGGGCACAGCATCAGGGCAACCTGTCCGATCATGTCCAGATCTCGGAGGGCACTGCACGAGACTTGCAGTGGTGGCTCACGAATCGCGATTGGGTCAATGGCAGATCCCTCTCCCTTCCCCAACCGGAGCACACAGTGGTGACTGATGCGTCCCTCCTGGGATGGGGTGGCCACTTGGGAGAGGCGGAGATCAGAGGCCTGTGGTCTCCGGCTGATTCCCGGCTCCATATCAATCTTTTGGAGTTTCGGGCGATCTGGCTTGCACTGAAGGCATTCCTTCCCTCTGTCCGGGGAAGTGTAGTGCAGGTGTTCACGGACAACACCACCGCCATGTGGTATTGCAATAAGCAGGACGGGGTGGGGTCGTGGACCCTCTGTCAGGAGGCTCTGCGCCTCTGGACTTGGCTCGAACGTCAAGGCATTACCTTGGTGGTTAAACACCTGGCAGGTTCTCTGAACGCCAGGGCGGACAAACTCAGCCGCCGGTGCTTGATGGATCACGAATGGCGTCTGAACTCGGACATGGCGCAAGGTCTCTTTCTGCAGTGGGGAGAGCCTTGGTTAGATCTATTCGCCACCGAAGAGAACGCGCAATGTCATCAGTTCTGCGCGTTGGAATTTCCAAGGCGGCACTCGCTCGGCGACGCTTTTCGTCGCGAGTGGAGTTGCGGTCTGTTGTACGCCTTTCCGCTTATACCACTTCTGCCCAGAGTGCTGAAGAAGATGAGGCGCGCCGGGCACAAGTCATCCTTGTGGCCCCGGACTGTGCTCGAAGAGTATGGTATCCCGAGCTACTCAGTATGAGCATTGATCCTCCGATCAGACTGCCTCTTCGGGAGGATCTTCTGTCGCAGCAGCAGGGGACGGTCCTCCACCCGAACCTGTCCAGCCTCCACCTCTTTGCGTGGAGATTGAGCGGTGGCAGTTGATTCCTTTCGACTTGCCTCCTGAAGTTTGTGATGTCATTCTGGCAGCCAGGCGTCCCTCTACTAAAGTGGTATACGCCTGCAGGTGGAACAAGTTTGTGGCATGGTGCACAGCAAAGGCTGTGGATCCCCTTTCTGCCCCTCTTTCTGAGGTCCTAGTGTTCCTTCTCTCTTTGGCCCGGCAGGGCTCTGCTCTGGGCACTATCAAGGGCTACCTTTCTGCAATTTCAGCCGTTCTCAGGCTACCTGATCAGCCCTCTCTTTTCAAGTCCCCTGTTGTAAGTAGATTTCTCAAAGGCATTACACACCTTTTTCCTCCTATTCCTTTCATTATGCCTCAGTGGGACTTGAATCTGGTTCTTACATACTTGATGTGTGCTCCCTTTGAGCCTCTTCACAACTGTCCTCTTCGTCTCTTGACATTGAAGACTGCCTTCCTGGTGGCCATCACCTCCGCTAGGCGGGTGAGTGAGCTCCAGGCTCTTTCTTGTAAGCCTCCTTTCCTTTCAGTCCATCCGGACAAAGTTATGCTCAGGCCCCGTCCTTCCTTTTTGCCAAAACTGGTTACGGCCTTTCACATTGGGCAGACTATTACCTTGCCCACCTTCATGTGGTATTGCAACAAGCAGGGCGGGGTGGGGTCGTGGACCCTCTGTCAGGAGGCTCTGCGCCTCTGGACTTGGCTCGAACGTCAAGGCATTACCTTGGTGGTTCAACACCTGGCAGGTTCTCTGAACGCCAGGGCGGACAAACTCAGCCGCCGGTGCTTGATGGATCACGAATGGCGTCTGAACTCGGACGTGGCGCAAGGTCTCTTTCTGCAGTGGGGAGAGCCTTGGTTAGATCTATTCGCCACCGAAGAGAACGCGCAATGTCATCAGTTCTGCGCGTTGGAATTTCCAAGGCGGCACTCGCTCGGCGACGCTTTTCGTCGCGAGTGGAGTTGCGGTCTGTTCTACGCCTTTCCGCCTATACCACTTCTGCCCAGAGTGCTGAAGAAGATTCGGCGCGACCGGACCCAAGTCATCCTTGTGGCTCCAGATTGGGCACGAAGATACTGGTATCCCGAGCTACTCGGCATGGCGATCGATCCCCCGATCCGACTGCCTCTTCGGGAGGATCTTCTGTCGCAGCAGCAGGGGACGGTCCTCCACCCGAACCTGTCCAGCCTCCACCTCCATGCGTGGAGATTGATCGGTGGCAGTTGACAGCTTTCGATCTTCCTCCCGAAGTCTGTGATGTCATTCTGGCAGCCAGGCGTCCCTCCACTAAATCGGTATACGCCTGCAGGTGGAACAAGTTTGTGGCATGGTGCACAGCTAAGGCTGTGGATCCCCTTTCTGCCCCTCTTTCCGAGGTCCTTCTGTTCCTTCTTTCTTTGGCCCAGCAGGGCTCTGGGCACTATCAAAGGTTATCTTTCGGCCATCTCCGCCTTTCTCCGGCTTCCAGATAAGCCTTCTCTTTTTAATTCCCCGGTTGTTAACCGTTTCCTGAAAGGCATTAGGCACACGTTTCCTCCTGTGCCGTTCATTATGCCTCAATGGGACTTAAACCTTGTCTTGACATATCTGATGTGCGCTCCCTTCGAGCCGCTTCATACCTGTCCTTTGCGTCTTCTCACTCTCAAGATGGCTTCCCTGGTAGCTATCACCTCTGCCAGAAGAGTGAGTGAGCTCCAGGCTCTTTCTTCCAAACCTCCTTTCCTTTCTGTTCATCCGGACAAGGTGGTTTTAAGGACCCGTCCTTCTTTCTTGCCAAAGGTCGTCACGCCCTTCCACATCGGGCAGACCATCACTTTGCCCACCTTCTTTCCGCCTCCGCATCCTTCAAAAGAGGAGGAGAGGCTCCACCGTCTGGTCCCAAAACGTGCGCTCTCGTTCTACCTGAAGCGCACGCAACAGTTCCGGGTGGATGATCAGCTCTTTGTTGGCTACGTGGGCGCCAAAAAAGGTCGGGCCGTGCACAAACGGACCATCTCTCGGTGGGTCGTTCTCTGCATCAAAGCCTGTTACTCGTTGGCTAAGAAGGAGCCTCCTGTGGGGCTGCGTGCCCATTCCACCAGGGCGACGTCAGCCACTACTGCCTTGGGACGCGGCGTTCCCTTGCAGGACATTTGTCAGGCAGCTACGTGGGCTTCGCTGCACACGTTTACCAAGCATTACTGCCTTGACAGTCAAGTCCGGAGAGACGGCTTCTTTGGCCGTTCTGTTCTCTGTGACTTTCTGGTGTAATCTTGTTCGCAGACCCACCACCGGGGTTGGTGTTGCTGGGGTATCTATTCTAAGGTAAGGAATCTATCACTAACGTGTCTCTTTCAGATGCACAAGTTACTACTTGTGTAACGATATATCTGTAAGAGACATTAGTTAGTGATAGATTCCTTACCTCCTCACCCATCCTCCCCGTTCTGCGAACTGATTTCTAGGGTTAAGGTCATCCCTTTTAGGGCCCTAGTTTCATGGCACCAGTGGTCAGTTTCTTGCATGTCTCTGCGTTCCTGGCGCGGAAAGTCGTGTACAGAACTGACGTCAGCGCGCATGGGTGGCTCCTAAGTAGTCTCCGTGACGTCATCTCGGCGCTTACGACGCCAGCGACGGACGCGGAGCCGCACGACGCCACCTACTGGCGCGCAAGGGTACTGCTAGCAAAACGTTCCGGATCCAGTCTGACGCCTGGGGATATTCTAAGGTAAGGAATCTATCACTAACTAATGTCTCTTACAGATATATCGTTACACAAGTAGTAACTTGTGCATTAGTAGCATATGGTGTTACAATTAGGGGTGGGCAAGTGTCTTTCGTGATTGAGGCACACGAATCATATAGAACAGAGGTATTCTACTCATGGATTAGATTCCCGCAGGTAAATGCTTTGACAAAAACATTTCACTACTATGTCGAAGATGACATACCGAACAAATATAGTCCATATGAGGACATTGAAATTCCACTCACTTACCACGAACATTTTTACTGGTTTAAAGGCGCCCTCCCCCATACAAGAAATAGAGTAAGACTCGGCCCGCTCGGAAGAGACGGGGCAACTTGGCCAGTTTTAGCAGCCTACACACCACATCCTGACATTTACACAATGCCAGGAGGAGACTTACTCGTACAGCATAAAGAATTAATAAGACTTTACCGAAACATGATACAGTTTGTGATGAGAACACTCACACTTCAGCCAACACCGGCTGCACAACCAGGACCAGTCCAAAATAATACAACTAAAATTACACCACAAACACTGCACGCAGTGATGGGTAAAATGCCCACTAAACGTGAACAAATGCCCTTCTGGATAGCACAAAAAATAACACAGCTGGAGGCAGTGTTTCCACACACTGGTCCTAAGGAAAAGCATAGAATACTGACAATTTGCTTGCCGATGGGGATAGCTCCCTCTATAGAAGATTGTACTTCTTGGGGTACAGTTTGCGCTGCAATATATACCAGGACTTATGGTATCCCTTCTTTAGCGGTAATACCAGATGTATTAAGACAAATACAGAACGAGTATGGAGCAGAACCTGCTCTAAATTTAGGTATGAAGTTGTTAAATAACTTTGCCCAGGTATCTGCGATAATATTAGCAAATATTAAAGGGGAAGCAGCATCAGTGGCAATACGCCATCGTCTGAGAGATTTCACTCCATCACAACAGGAGACAGAGCTACCTAAAATAATTGAATTTGCTTATGCAGAATTAGGTAGACAGTCTGGGAGCTAGACCTGTAACACCTCAACTAGTGGGAGGTACAGATAAAGAACAGGCAAAGCAAACACCGGTTTCTTCAAAAAAGAAATGGGACAATAATAAACAGCAAAAGAACAGATCTGAAAGAGACACGTTAGTGACAGATTCCTTACCTTAGAATATCCCCAGGCGTCAGGCTGGATCCGGAAAGTTTTTGCGTAGCAGTACCCTTGCGCGTCGGTAGGCGGCGTCGTGCGGCTCCGCGTCCGTCGTCGGCGTCGTGATCGCCGGGATGACGTCGCGGGCAGTACTTAGGCGCCGCCCCTGCGCGCTGACGTCAGTTCTTCTTTTTCCGCGCCAGCAAGCGCAGATCCGGGAAGAGCAGTGCCTGGTCATTTTTTGACCATACTTTTTGGTGAATTTTTTCACTGTTTTTCTCTTCAAGGTGTCGTAGGGATGCCCGGTTTCAAACGTTGCGGCGCCTGTGCTCGGATGATGTCCGTCACCGACCCGCATTGGGAGTGTCTCTTCTGCCTCGGCCGAGGCCACGACACGGAGTCTTGTACCGACTGCCAGGCCCTCAACCCGAAAGCTTTGCGGGAGCGGTCTCGAAAGCTCCTCGAGGCCCGGCATTCGGCTCCGCGGAAGCCCCGGTCGCGTGAGAGGTCCAGGGGTCGATCGCGGAGTCCACACCGGTCGTCGGCATCGAAGTCTTCTTCGTCCGGTAAGTCGAAACACAAAAAGTCCAAAAAGCATCATCGCTCTAGGACTTCGCCTCGCCGGTCTCGCGACTCGGCTGAGGCCCATCCCGGCACCGTCCCCGCGGCCCCGGACATGCCTGTGGAGTCGCCCCCGCAATACCCGCCCTTCCCGGGTTCGGGGCGGATCCGGCCAAAGTGCAGGAATTCCTGTCGGCCATGGCCCGCCTCTTCGGGCCTCCAGGTCCCTCTGGTGCGCCTTCGGGCCCCGCGGGCCCTGATGGGGTTGCTCCGGCGTCGCCGACGGCTCCGGCCCCGGCGTCGCCCGTGCCTCCAGCCTCGATCCCGGCTCCGGCCCCGGCCTCGATCCCGGCTCCGCAACCCCCATCGACGCCGGTCGACCTAACGACGCCGGCGCCGATGTCTCCGGTGCCGTTCTCGACGCCTCCTGGGGCTCCGGGCGGCGTCGTTCCCCAGTTCCTTCCGGCTCCGGACATGGACCCGGACCGACGTCGCTCGACGCCGGTTCCGGCGCCGATGAGACCTTGGGTCCCAAATGTCCCTCCTCCCCCTTATTTTGAACCTGAGGAGGACCAGGAGGACTGGGAGGGGTCTGATGACCCTCTGACACAACAGTGTCAGTACGATGAGGACTGGACAGAGGGTCTAGGGGATGCCAGTTGTCTAGATACTTCCCCTGACACTGGCATGCTGTCTCCTCCCGTGGCTACGGAGGAGGGAGCCAATTTTGCAACGGTGTTGCGTAGGGCGGCTGGAGCCTTACATCTCCAACTCCCTGCTGTGGCGGTCATGGTTAATCTCTTGACAGAGGTGCTTCAGCCGGCAGCCTCCTCTACGGAGACTGTGCTGCCGTTTAACGACGCCCTCACTGACGTTCTTTTGGGCGCCTGGTCCAAGCCCAACACAGGGGCTCCTGTGGATAGGAACGTGTCCCGACGCCATCGCCCAGCTCCGGGCGACCCCCTGTTTCTCTCTGTCCACCCCACCCCTGAGAGCTTGGTTGTCCAAGCCTCCGCTTCCCAAACCGCCTTCCCTACCGCCCCTCCGGATAGGGAATCCAAACGCCTGGATCAATTTGGGAAGAAGGGTTTTCTTCCTCCAGTGCTGGCTTGCGGTCCATCAACACCGCTTGCCTTTTGGGCCGATATACCCACTCCTTGTGGGATTCGGTGGCGAATGTTTTGCCCCAGTGTTCTGAGGAGGTCCAGACACTGCTTTCCCGCGCCATTGCGGAAGGAAGGGATGCGGCCAAATACACAATCCGATGTGGCCTTGATACCGCCGACTCGCTGGGCAGGTCTATTGCAACGACGGTGGCGCTACGACGCCACGCCTGGCTGATAACCACTGGTTTTTCAGGGGATGTCCAGAATACTCTCATGGACATGCCCTTTGATGGAGTCGGTCTTTTTGGGTCCAAAGCAGACCATGCGTTGGAGCGCTTTAAAGACTCACGGGCTACTGCAAAGTCCCTGGGCCTTTCTGCTACACGCCCTCCGCTGACTTCTGCTTTTCGCCCCTATCGTGGCCACGGTAGGGGCGCCCCTTCACGTCAGCAGCCCAGCCACCGGCCCGCGCAGCAGGCGTCTTCGCGTGGCCGAGGACGTGGATTCCGCCGTGGCGGATCGGGCAACCAGCGTGCGGGTCAGTCCACCACCTCCAACCCGTCCGCGGCCTCCAAACCCTCCTAGTCCCTCCTTTCAGGTGCACAGCACGCCAGTAGGGGCAGGGTCCGCCATCACCTTCCCCACTGGCGTACCATCACCTCGGACAGGTGGGTCTTGGACATTGTCCGAAGGGGCTACTCCCTCCCCTTCGAGTCCACCCCCCAGCCATGCCACCTCAATTCCACCGCATGTCAGGGGATCACTTGGTACTTCTGCAGAAGGAAGTCACGGCCCTCTTGGCCAAGAGGGCCATCGAGCATGTTCCGACCCCAGAAGTAGGGCGTGGTTGCTACTCCCACTACTTCCTGGTGCCCAAAAGGACAAGGAGGACATGCGTCCTATCTTGGACCTCCGGAACGTCAATCGCTTCCTCCGGAAGGAGAAGTTCAAGATGCTCACCCTAGCTCAGGTCATGACTGCCCTCGACCCTGGAGACTGGTTGGTAGCGTTGGACTTGCAGGACGCATATTTCCACATCCCCGTCCTGCCGGCCCACCGGCGTTACCTTCGGTTCACGGTAGGCCTCGAGCATTTTCAGTTCACCGTGCTCCCCTTTGGCCTTACAAGTGCCCCTCGGGTGTTCACGAAAGTGATGGCGGTGGTCACAGCTCATCTGCGCCGGGCAGGGGTTTCAGTCTTCCCCTACCTCGACGACTGGCTGCTGAAGGCGGGCTCGTCCCAGGCAGTCGTCTCCCACCTCCAGACTACGGCCGAACTCCTGCACTCGCTGGGGTTCTCCATCAATGTGCCGAAGTCGCATCTGATTCCTTCTCCACAGCTCCTTTTCATCGGAGCAGTTCTGGACACGACGCAGTTTCGGGCCTAACCTCCCGAACGGCGAGTCCGGGATATTCAGGCTATGATTCCGATCTTTCAGCCTTTATCCTGGGTTTCGGTACGGATGACCCTGAGGCTGCTGGGCCTCATGGCCTCCTGCATCCTGCTGGTCAATCATGCCAGATGGCATATGCGGGCTCTGCAGTGGGACCTGAAGTTCCAGTGGGCGCAGCACCAGGGCAACCTGTCCGATCACGTCCAGATCTCGGAGGGGACTGCAAAACAGTTGCAGTGGTGGCTCTCGAACCGGCAATGGGTCATGGGCAGATCCCTCTCCCTTCCCCAGCCAGAGCATACAGTTGTGACGGACGCGTCCCTTCTGGGATGGGGCGGTCACATGGGAGAGGCGGAGATCAGAGGCCTCTGGTCTCCGGCGGAGTCCCGGCTCCATATCAACCTTCTGGAGCTCCGGGCGATCCGACTTGCACTCAAGGCATTCCTTCCCTCTGTCAAAGGGAAGGTAGTGCAGGTGTTCACAGACAACACCACCGCCATGTGGTACTGCAACAAACAAGGCGGGGTGGGGTCGTGGACCCTTTGTCAGGAGGCTCTGCGCCTCTGGACATGGCTGGAACATCAGGGCATGTTCCTGATGGTTCAACACCTGGCAGGTTCGCTGAACGCCAGGGCGGACGAACTCAGCCGCAGGTGCATGATGGATCACGAATGGCGTCTTCACTCGGAAGTGGCGCAAGGACTCTTTCTACAGTGGGGAGAGCCTTGGTTAGATCTATTCGCCACCGAAGAGAACGCGCAATGTCATCAGTTCTGCGCGTTGGAATTTCCAAGGCGGCACTCGCTCGGCGGCGCTTTTCGTCGCGAGTGGAGTTGCGGTCTGTTGTACGCCTTTCCGCCTATACCACTTCTACCCAGAGTGTTGAAGAACATTCGGCACGACCGGGCCCAAGTCATTCTTGTGGCTCCGGACTGGGCTCGAAGAGTTTGGTATCCCGAGCTACTCAATATGAGCGTAGAACCCCCGATCCGTCTGCCTCTTCGGGAGGATCTTCTGTCGCAGCAGCAGGGGACGGTCCTCCACCCGAACCTGTCCAGTCTACACCTGCTTGCGTGGAGATTGAGCGGCGGCAGTTGATTCCTTTCGACTTGCCTCCCGAAGTTTGTGATGTGATTCTGGCAGCCAGGCGTCCCTCCACTAAGGTGGTATACACCTGCAGGTGGAACAAGTTTGTGGCATGGTGCACAGCAAAGGCTGTGAATCCCTTTCTGCCCCTCTTTCTGAGGTCCTTCTGTTCCTTCTCTCTCTGGCCCAACAGGGTTCTGCCCTGGGTACCATCAAGGGTTATCTTTGTGCTATCTCGGCCTTCCTCAGGCTCCCTGATCAGCCCTCCCTTTTCAAGTCCCCTGTTGTTAACAGGTTCTTAAAAGGCATTACTCACCTCTTCCCTCCTGTTCCGTTTGTAATGCCTCAGTGGGACTTGAACTTGGTTCTTACCTTTTTAATGTGCGCTCCCTTTGAGCCTCTGCATAACTGTCCTCTTCGTCTTCTGACTCTAAAGGCAGCCTTTCTGGTGGCCATCACCTCCGCTCGGCGGGTGAGTGAGCTCCAGGCTCTTTCTTGCAAACCGCCCTTTCTGTCTGTTCATCCAGACAAGGTTGTTCTTCGGACGCGTCCGTCCTTCTTGCCAAAGGTGGTTACTGCTTTCCACATTGGGCAGACCATCACTTTGCCCACCTTCTTTCCGCCTCCGCATCCTTCCAGAGAGGAAGAGAGGCTCCACCGTCTGGACCCAAAACGTGCGCTCTCCTTCTATATTGACCGCACAAAACACTTCCGGGTGGGCGCCAAAAAAGGTCGGGCGGTGCACAAGAGGACCATCTCCCGCTGGGTTACCTTGTGCATCAAGACCTGCTATTCTTTGGCTAAGAAGGAGCCTCCTGTTGGGCTGCGTGCCCATTCCACCAGGGCAACGGCTGCTACCACGGCCTTGGGCCGCGGTGTTCCGCTGCCGGTTATCTGTCAGGCAGCTACGTGGGCCTCGCTGCACACGTTTACTAAGCATTACTGCCTTGACAGTCAGGTCCGGAGGGACGGCTTCTTTGGCCGTTCTGTCCTCCAGGACTTCCTTGTCTGATCTTTGTTCGCAGACCCACCACCGGGGTTGGTATTGCTGGGGTATCTATTCTAAGGTAAGGAATCTATCACTAACGTGTCTCTTTCAGATGCACAAGTTACTAACTTGTGTAACGATATATCTGTAAGAGACAGTAGTTAGTGATAGATTCCTTACCGCCCACCCATCCTCCCCGTTCTGCGAACTGATTTCTAGGGTTAAGGACATCCCTTTCAGGGCCCTAGTATTTTTCAGACACCTGTGTCAGCTTCTTGCATGGCTCTGCGTTCCTGGCGCGGAAAGTCGTGTACAGAACTGACGTCAGCGCGCAGGGGCGGCGTCTAAGTACTGCCCGCGACGTCATCCCGGCGATCACGACGCCGACGACGGACGCGGAGCCGCACGACGCCGCCTACCGACGCGCAAGGGTACTGCTACGCAAAACTTTCCGGATCCAGCCTGACGCCTGGGGATATTCTAAGGTAAGGAATCTATCACTAACTACTGTCTCTTACAGATATATCGTTACACAAGTTAGTAACTTGTGCGTCAGGTCCGGAGGGACGGCTTCTTTGGCCGTTCTGTCCTCCAGGACTTCCTTGTCTGATCTTTGTTCGCAGACCCACCACCGGGGTTGGTATTGCTGGGGTATCTATTCTAAGGTAAGGAATCTGTCACTAACGTGTCTCTTTCAGATGCACAAGTTACTAACTTGTGTAACGATATATCTGTAAGAGACAGTAGTTAGTGACAGATTCCTACCGCCCACCCATCCTCCCCGTTCTGCGAACTGATTTATAGGGTTAAGGACATCCCTTTCAGGGCCCTAGTATTTTTCAGACACCCATGTCAGCTTCTTGCATGGCTCTGCGTTCCTGGCGCGGAAAGTCGTGTACAGAACTGACGTCAGCGCGCAGGGGCGGCGCCTAAGTACTGCCCGCGACGTCATCCCGGCGATCACGACGCCGACGACGGACGCGGAGCCGCCACGACGCCGCCTACCGACGCGCAAGGGTACTGCTACGCAAAAACTTTCCGGATCCAGCCTGACGCCTGGGGATATTCTAAGGTAAGGAATCTGTCACTAACTACTGTCTCTTACAGATATATCGTTACACAAGTTAGTAACTTGTGCATCTCACTCCAGGGGAAGGTCTCCTCAACAGGAGCCCCCAGAAAGGAGATATAATCTTAGGAATAGAGATAACATTAAAAAGCCTGACAAGTATCAGGACACTGATACATGTTCCTTTCAGGGTTCATCAAAAAACTCAGAGAGGGAAGGACGGTCAGAACAGAGACAAGAAGAGCGTACAAAGCCCAGAGACAGGCAACGCACTTTGGACTACGCTTCAAAGAAAGAAGAAAATCCCAAAGCAGAACCTCAATTTAAAAAGAAGAAGGTAGCAGGTCTCAAAGTTAGACATGCCCAGAATTCTGAGGACTCAACTACTGAACGGGAAATGAGCTCTGACGATGCTAGACAGCGCAGCAGAAGTAACAATAGCTCGCCGGAACCTGATGGAATTTCTGTTGACAGCGGAGTTGAGTGAGTATATCACGGTGGAAACACCGGATACTAGGGTGAGTGTTCCACACAAGTTACATGAAATAACACTCCAAATGGAGGGGGACAAGCCCAGACAAGTTAAGGGTCTCTTTTGGGAGAACCTGACTTCTGGCTACGACATCCTATTAGCAGAAAAAGATTGACCGCCTACTATTGTTATGGAATGCCCAAAGGGAGAAACTGTGATTCTACCAGCTTTCTCCGACCTAGTCCCCGCACACCTAAGACATACATATGCACAGGAGTGGGCGGTAGCCCTTGCTCCAGCATTATACCGCAACCACGTAGGGTGGGATGTAGAGTCACCCCACCACGTAATTCCAATAAAAACAAACCCAAGTCCACAAAGACAGTATCCCATAAAACAGGAAGCTAAAAAACAGGAGAGGGAGATCTTAGATCAACTTGAATATCAAGGCGTAATTGAACCATGCACCTCATCAATGAATAATCCTTTGTTTCCCGTAATGAAACCGGACAATTCATATCGTCTAGTTTTAGACTATAGACACCTGAACTCATGTACGAAAACATTTGCAGTCCAGAATGCACATAGTGCCACATTAATGAATAACATAGTGCGGAAAAAATGCAAAACAACATTAGATATCTCAAATGGATTTTTCTGCCAAAACATAGCGCCTGAAAGCAGATATTTGACAGCCTTCTCAGCGCTAGGGTCACAGCGTCAATGTTGTCGACTCCCCCAAGGGTATAAGAATAGACTGGGGTTATTCTCAAGGAGGGTAACAGAGTTACTACAGAATTTGGATGAGGAAGCATTATCCTATGTAGATGATATTTATCTGACGGATGATGACTTAGAGGAACACTTGACCAGGGTGAGCACCATAATTTTGGGTTTCGCCTCTGAGGGCTACAAATGTAATTTTTAAAAATCGAAAATAGCCCACCTCAATGCCCTATTTTTGGGATATGAGCTTTCAAGTAAAGGCAAAAGCCTGGCAGCCCACTTTTTAGAAAATTGTGCACTGCTACAACCTCCAAAATCATTAAAAATTTACAGTCCATACTGGGATTTTTGAATTTTGGCAGAACATACATTTTGGATTATGCAGAGAGAGTAAAACCTTTCTGCGACCTAATAAGACCTGACTTTTCAGTTAGACAATGGACACAGGAACTCACAAATATACTTTGTTCCCTACAAGCTGATATGATATCATCAAAACATTTACCGACACGCGTAAACGTACGCAACCTGGTGATCCGCGTAGTCGCAGGTCAATCAGGGTACACTTACTTAACCTTCAATGAAGGTGAAACAGTACCAATTGCATATAAATCGCATGTGTACACTAGTGCTGAAATGCGTTTTGCACCAACAGAAAAAATTCTGACAGCAGTACAGACTGCTGTACTGAGAGAAAAAGCACTGGCTCAGGGGAAACGAATAATTGTCGTGACCCCGGTACCGGCCTTAAAGGCTGCCACAAAGGCAAGCATCCCAAATGCAAAAGCGTTACATCCAGGATGGATACAATGGGCTAATTCTCTCACTGCAACAGATGTAGAATACAGATATGACCCTAGTCTAAAAACACAAGCATTCCTGCAATATGAACAAGAATATCCTCTACCAAATGAAATAATGCCTCTAGATCGGTATGAATACATTATTTATACTGACGGATCTGCTCAACCAGCCATAGGGAGTAAGCAACAATACAGTGCAGCATGCGCTATTGTAAAAGGTAGGATGCAGGACGGCAAGTTCCGTCCAAGCTGTACAAAAACGCAGTCTCTCGGAGACTGCACGGCTCAGTTGGCAGAATTAAAAGCACTATTACTGGCACTGATAAATACGGATCCAGAATTCCCCACACTGATAGTGTGTGATTCCTTTTACTGTGTCCAGTCATACAACGAATACCTCCACTATTGGGGACAAAATGGGTTCAGAGATTCAAAAGGTGGCACAATTAAACATAGGAAGCTATGGGAACAGGTAGCAGAGTTGAAGAACGAACTAACAAGGGCTCACGTGATACACACACTGAGTCATCAACGTGATGGCGTTCATGTTAAAGGGAATTCATTGGCTGATGAAGCCGCGAAGGGGGCAGTACGCACTGTGTCCGTAGCTGCAATCACCCGTTCAAAAACGAGGGTAGACGGTAGCACAATGGTAGCTGTGATTGCTTCATGCAATAACAGCAAAGCACTACCTAAAGGTTTTCCACTCAAGTACTCCTACAAGTTAGATGCAAACAACGTTCCATTTGCTCAGATTCCTGGAGTGGGGGGATAGAGTAATACCAAACATGGATCGCAGGTTAGGTTTAATCTTGGCAGCACACGAGGGTCTGGGTTCTGCGCACGCTGGAGTTACGGCGACAGTTTCTTTACTGAAACAACGCTATTGGTGGCCAGGGTTAACAAAGCAGACCAAAGACTTCCTCTTAAAGTGCGACATCTGTCAACAGATAAATGGCGCCACCGTAGCTCACCCAGCGCAGATCCCATTATTAGACGGCATCAGACTGACCGCTCGCGTGCATTTACCCGGACCACTGCGGCCCCTTACAATCTGACGGGGCTTACAAGTATATCATGGTGGCAGTGGATTCCTGTTCAAGATTCTTATGGGTGTATGGCCCCAGCGCTCGGCTGACGTCCGAACTGTTATAAAAGATTTGTGAGTCTTCATAGGGACATACGCAGTTGACACATTACATTCTGACCGTGGCCCCGCATTCAGCTCTAGGGCTTACAAGGAAGCCATGGGAAGTTTGGGTGTAGCATTGCGGTACTCCTCTCTCTACCATCCTGAGGGAAATTCGGTTGTGGAGAGGAAAAACCGGGACTTAAAGCAATCTTTAACAGCTAGGGTATTAGGCTCGGGTGGTAGTTGGGTCAATCATCTATATGGGGTCCAGCGAGCCCTTAATAACCAGCCAAGAAGCTCTCTAGGGGGTGCCACTCCTTACGAGGTCCTGTTTGGGACAAGAATGTGGGTACCTGATCTCGATTGTGAAGGCACAGTGGCGGATGAAAAACCGTTTGACATCAATAAACGTTTGGCTGTTTTACAGGATCTGAATGAATCCAGAGCCTCCTTAAGTAACGTTGAGACAAAGAAAACCGCCACTGGGGAAGTCACGTCAGCCACGGCAAGACCTGCCTGGATCCCTAAAGTTGGGGATCTGGTCAGAGAAAAGATTGTGGACAAGAAAGAATTCGGGCCATCCTATCGAAAGCCTGTACCTGTCCTGGCCGTTGAAGGATCAAGAACTGTACTTCTACTCCCTCTTGCCGGAAAAGAAAAGAGATTCGTCTCAATCGATCTGATCAAACCACACTATGTGGCCGATACTAAATAGTAGGCCTCGTGGGCTCCTGAGTAGCCGACGTCCTCCTCTCGCTACAATACAGGAAGTTCAAACTGAAAGACTCATAACATTTGAAGAGTCACCTTTACAAAGCAATGGAATCAATAACAATGCAATGGAACTAGTTCCCCTTGACACAAACTTTCAAAATCAAAATGAAAGACAAATTTCAATTCAACCTAATAAGGATGTCTACGTCAACATGCCTCTTCAAGAGCAATCTACAAGTTCAACAAAACCTGCTGAGCTACCAAAAATAGATCGAACTGCATCTGGCTATTTCATCGACTTCGATACCTTTTCATTGGATCCAAGTGAACCTGAAACGACGCCAGCCCAAATTTCTCGCAAACAACGGATCAAAGACTTTTTAAAAACTTTCTTAGGAAAACTTATTTAGTATCACCTTGGCTAGAACTTTGGCTAATCACCGGTATTTTATTTTTTCTTTTCTAGTTAGGATTAGTAATAACTTTCCACTTGCTCATCAATGGAACTTATCTTCAACAGAGCTCTGCAAAGTCAAAAGTTAACTTAATCTTAAAACCTCATGTTTCATCTCATCGTGAACAAAGAGACTTGTCCTTCGTGAACATTTCAGCAGTTCCTATACCGGATGGTATAATATGGGACAAAGTAAATTATGATATATTTGGACCAACCGAGCTTTTAAAAATTCCACATTTGTTTAAAATTTCATTGAACGATATCATTACCTCCAGTACATTTTCTGATGATTGGGATTTTGAAACTGTTAATAACTTATTGTCTGATTTGGAACAATCTGCCGCATTTTCTAGCACTGAAATGTTAGAGGACACATCAGATTTTGACAAAATGTATTGTTACCAACATTATGGTCATCATTTCTTGCATAAATCTAGCAAACCCAGAAATGTTTTCACATGCCACCAGTGGGAACATTGCTCTACACCACCGAAAGGTAGTTCAAAAACATTTGCACAGAAATTCTCATATTTTTCAGGGTTTAACACTTCTGACCCAACCTCGTACTATTATAAGGTTGCACCCATATCTGCACAGAAAAATATGTTAACAAACACCAAACAGATTTACTCTGCTTCCTTTATTCCCCAGCTGTCTGAACAGGGTTTTGACTTATGGATGGACACTGTAGACTTGAAATCAATCTGGGTTTCTAGTGACTGGCAAGTCGAGGGAACAGAAGCACTATTTAGAGCATGCCTCATTCCACAGCAGATGATTTTTCTGAATGACACTGTGCAACAGACTTCCTGTCTTGGAATAGCCAAGAATAAGGACTTGAACACACCTCAAATTCCAACACCTTTAAACACTGAGGGGAATTTTACATCAGAAAGAGGGGCTAAGTTGGATAACATATTGCAATACAATAGATCAGACCCCAATTGGAAGGGATGGTTGGTTTGGCCCACTGACACAAACAGATGTCAGGAAAGATTCAGGGGTACCACCGAAGGGTTTAGTATCCATAGGCCAGACCCACGTTATGTACAACGAGAACATCCGGGGGTAGTGACATCATACAGTGTTGGGAAGTTGTGCCTTGATTGGCTAAAGACCTCAACACTACCCCAGGTAAAACAACACTTGTCCTTACTCACAGAGGATGTGGACCTACGGGATTTTTTATTAGGTCCCAGAAAACCACGTCAGAAGCGTTTTTTGTATGCTGTCTATAACGAAATCTGGAAAATCTCCCAACAAGAAGCTGCAGAGAGATTAAGAGAAATAGATAGAGTTAACCTAGAAAAGGCGTTAGCCGTAGTTGACAATGGTATGACTACATTAACATCCAGGATATATTCACTGGGCAACATTGTATCTTCTGCTATCGATGTAATAGAACAGGATTTGTCCATATTGCAACACGGACAGTCGCAGTTACGTTCTATTATTTTGTTAAGCTGGATGCTGCAGTCATTGCGCGCCGGTTATGTGCCTTGGCATTTTATCAACATTACGTCATTATTTTCTGTATACAATCTAACGGAAAAACAGATGAAAACGGCACAGAGGGGAGCAAAATATACAATGCTGCGTATTGAGAAACTGGATAGGTTACCCTTTACTGTGGCTGAGTCACCGTCCACGGAATGGTTAGTCCACGGCCATATAACATTACCGGTCGCAACTTTCCAGTTTCAATATTGCCTAGAACAATAACAGGCAGGCAGATACGAGAAGATGGGTAAGGAATTCATCAGGGAATCCTGGGATTTGCCATACAGATTTCGATGCAGGAGTGGGGATCTGGAAGTGTTTCTAAGCGGAACTAACTGCGAGAACGCTTTAAGTGGATCTCTCATATGCCAGGATATTATGCTACACGGGGCTTGTAATGGGTCTGTGGCGAACTTGTCCTGTCATTTGAGGGGTACCCCGGCAGCTGTGATTAATCCGGTATTCAGGCTTCTCTCGAATGGGAGTTACTTGATGCTGAATGATCAAGGTTGTTGTGGGATGCTTCCGGGCATCGCATATCTAGTCACTGTGAGCTCCAGGGTTACTTGCTGTATGCAGGTATTGTTTCCACCAACACATACAGTCAGGGAGGTGCCGTTATGGCCTTCGCTAAATGTTTCCTTTATACGGTTTGATACTCTGAGCAGAATGAAAGCCATGCTTTTACAACGAACCGTGCCCTTAACCTCCGCCCGGGAGACTTTTGATCTCCAGATCGCAAGGTCCTCGGCTGAGATACAGGCACTTATACGTACAAACTGCCCCTTCCATTTCACAGAAATGGTAAGTCGTATCTTTAACATGTCTGATACTACGGGTATCGTACACCTATTTAAGACCATAGGTTCAGGACTGTTAAGCACCTTTCAGACGGTCCTCGGAGTTATACCGAACTTTATACACTCCGTCTTTGGAAGCATTTTTGGAGGGCTTCCGCTGATCCTGTTTCTAATAGCAGGAATCCTGATTGTTACCTTTCTGCTACGCAATGGACGTCCCAGCCACCAAGGAGATAGCAACAGCTCTCCTGGAGCGCAAATACCGTGATCGCATGGTACAACATCTGGGCACACCTCGCCTACGGGAACTGAGCGCCTCTTGGTTCCTGTCATTTAGACCAGTCTGGATGGACTGTGTCCTACCTGTTCTCCGATGCCTGTTCTGCGGAGAAGAATGCGTGTTGGACCTCTGTCTGACACTTCCATCGGTTGCGCCACCGGACGTTGATGCTTTACTGGACCCGATAACGGCCCATGTTCTGCAGTGTCCTCAGCGCATTCCCATGTTGTTGGCAGCATTCTTAGAGCCACCACAGGTAGTTTCTGCTCCTGTTGGTATGGACACCGGCTCCTCCAACACTCAGGCCTTGGATGTGGCACAGGCTGCCCCGGCACCTGCTGCAGGCAGTACGGAAGATCATCTGTGCTCAATTGACATTCTTTGTGAGGTGTTACAGGCATTGTCAGCTGCATTTGCAGACAGCAGCAATGTTGCATCTACCAGCAAGGACACATAAACATTTGGCATGTCGCACGCTTGGAAGATTTGGCTTTTAACTTTTTTCGGAATTCCAAATTGAAACCTTTTGACCTGCATGGCTTTCAAATGCTTGTAGTTGTTCGGACTATATAAACGGACACTTTAGAGCCACTACTTGAATGATTTTTTATGTAGAACACTTTTAAAGGTGTTTTTTTAACGCTTTTTAACTTCTCTTAAAAATGTTTTTATTATTTGTTGCGTACAAACCTCTCAGACGCCTTGGTAGTACGCTAGATTTTAGTAATGTCGTCCAGTCGGATGAGGAGTGGGTGTTATATTTCATATAGGTACCCCGATATAGGTCTAGGTAACATCATAACCCTTCACCTACATTCTCTCCTATACTACATACATAACGGATTTGAAGGACTGACCTTTTACCCAGTTACAATACTACACATAAGTACGTAGGGTTTTCCCTGGACACTGGCCTCATAAATTATGCATGAGGATTCTTAGTTTCTTGGAATCACAGCAGGACCATCATCTCCTGCATAATAACTGTGTATAAAGTTCATTCCCGACGTCATCCTAAGTCCGACACTGGCACAGCAAGGTAGAACCCCTGGGGATACCTTAGGGTATATAAACACCACATCTTGCTGAGATAGTGAGAGGAGATCAGGACTTCCATGCCGACACACTGACGCAAGACGCTGAGGTTCCTGCATGCAGATACTCCAGCTCGCAGTGGTCTGACATCCCTTGCGGGGTGTTCAGCTTGAGACCAGAACGGGATCCCGCAGTCTCACATCAGGTAATGGGGTTGGCTTTATCCTAGAGGGATTCTTGGCTTTACACCTACTCACATGCTAGGTACACTTAGGTATATCTAGTTAGGGTGCATCGTAGGAATACGCATTTTATTGCCATGTATTTTATATACTTGCCTGTAGTTATGATTTTAGCAAAATGGTAGAAACCTGCCATCTGTTTACTTTCTTAGTGCTGCTACTCATTTATATATGCTACTGTCTACTGGTGATTTCAGTGCACTTATTTTACGCTAGAATAACGACTGTTCAATAAATACTTATTGAAAACGTCCCAACCGTTTATTCTGTGTATCTCTCTGAGAACAAGTGAGCACGAGTGACTGAGCGAAAAGTAAGTTACTGTTTCCACGGTCCTGAGGGATCAGGGTTGTCATGTTCGATAGTTGCCAAGAACTATTCTCTCCTTGGTAAGAGGAGGTTATAGTGGCATTGGGAGCTAGCTGGTACACAGGCCAACATACCCGGTGGGGGTGTCTGGAATCAGTCTGGACACCAGTCCCGCAGTGTATGTTGTCTAAACGCGCAGATCCTATATAGGTCTGATAGGAACTACACGACTGGAAACAGCACACAGCAAAGTCCTTCTCCTTTCCTTGGCAGAAACAGCAACTGCAGGCCAACCCCAGACACACAGCAAGGGCAGTACTTCTCCTCAGTCTCTCCAGCTCTTCTCCTTGGCAAAGGTTCCTCTTGAATTCCAGGAATGATCTAAACTTCAGGGGTTTTAGGTCTAATACTTATACCCCAAAATGTCTTTGTTCTCTTTGTGCAAGGGGCTCTGAGCCCAGTTCAAACCAGTTCTGGGGGCATTCTGCCAGTGCACAACAACATCCTTTGTCCTTGGTCCCAGACACAGCACAGGGGGGCGGAGCCAGCATTGTAGAAGGCAGGCACAGCCCTATTCCGGTACAGGTGCTACTCCTTCCACCACTCCAAATGCAGATCAGGCCTATTCAGCCTAGTGCGGACTCATCCAGACTCCTGGAGCCACTGCACCTCCCCAACCCCTGTCACTTGAAAGCCAGACAGTCAATCCACAAACAGGCAGAGGCACACAGGAAGGTTGAACAAGAAAATAGCCACCTTCTAAAAGTGGTATTTTCCAATACACAATTTAAAAACCATCTTTACTAAAAGATGTGTTATTAAATTCTGAGTGCAGGGGTACTAAACTCCATTTTTCCATCTTATCCCTATGGGAAGATATGCTTGCAAAATGTTACAAAGCATTCCCCATTCTGTCCTATGGGCAAGATAGCCTTTCAATAGTGAAAAACGAAATTGGCAGTATTTCACTATCAGGACATGTTACACACACCAGTACATGTCCTACCTTTCACATACACTGCACCCTGCCGAGGGGGGGTACTTTGGGCCTATCATAGGGTTGTACTATGAGTAGGAAAAGGGAAGGGTAAGGCCTGGCAAGTGGGTGCACTTGCCAAGTCAACATGGCAGTTAACAAACTGCGCACAGGCACTGCGGTGGGAGGCCTGAGACCTCTTTTCAGGGTTACTCATGTGGGTGGCACAATCAGTGCTGCAAGCCCAATAGTAGCATTTGATTTACCCGCCCTGGCACACTTAGTGCACTTTACTAGGGACCTACTGGTAAAACAAATATGCCAATCAGGGAGAACCAATCTCAATATCAATTTACACAGGGAGCACTTGCACTTTGACACTGATCAGCAATGGCAAAGTGCCCAAAGCATCTAAGCGAGCAAAAACGAAATCCAGCACAGCATCAAAAACACAGGAGGTAGAGGCAAAAAGTCAGGGAAAACTACGCCAAGGATGCTATGTCTAACAGGCACAGAGCGCTTCGAGACCATGTGCAGCATCTGAGGACTCCTTAACCTCTTTGGGGTCTTCCACACAGGCAAAGTTAGGCTGGCCAACAGAGCTTCTGCAGGGCCTTCAAGCTTGTTCCCAGCCTGCCAATCGGAAAAGGGCAGTACTCCTCTCCATGTTCAGAAGAACCAAAGAAGTGTTTATATAGGCTTGTGTCACCAGTGTTGCTCAATAAGCTGATCTGAGCTTCAGCTTATATTTTCAGGTTTTGGCAGTTGTGCAGCACCCGACGTCCAGTCTGATTGACTGAATACTCTGCAGTTCAAAAGTCCAATTGGTTAGGGTGTTACAGTTACTTTCCTTATAGCGACTCCTAAGAAGTTCATCCCTTCCCATCTTTTCAGAACGTGCTTTGGTGGTACTGCCTATGGGCAACTGGCTGTTGTAGCTGAAAACATTATGTATTCCCCCAGGATGGATTCCAGAGACAAAGGAACAAAAGTGGAAGAAGTGGGCATGAGCTGTTCTTGTCTGTGTGGGCACCATTCATTCTCCATCTTCCAACCACCTTTCATACAATTGAAAAGATGATCACAATCAGTCATTTGTAACTCTAAAGAGAGTTGCACCGTCAGCCATCACAAAAATCTAATGTCCCCACAAGTCACAAATTGTAAGGGTTATTGTTCAAAAACCTCTTGAACATAATATACAGAAACATTAACACTTGTGAATCAAGTTAATATTAAGAGGCCCCCACTGCATCAAGCCAGTTCAGAATGAGGCATTACTCCTGAGTTCAGTTATTCCATCCTAAAACCTATAATGCAGCACCAGTCAAGGCCTATGCTGATGAGTGCATGGGGGCTACCCCATAGGGTACTTGGGGGCAGAGAGATCTTTTGATGGTCTCTCTAATCCTAGTGCAAATAAAGTGCTTTCTTTAGGAGCACCATATATTCAGTTTTATGGGTCCCTAAGGATCAGGCGCCCCACCAACTATTGCCTAATCAGAAATGCAGGAGAGCTGAAGGATAAAGGGAAAATGGCAGAGATGTTTCAGCTGCACAGATCGTTCGAGACTTTAGTCCTTACAGGCTATGAGTCCTGATTAGCATTTGATGTGGGCTTGTGCATTTTCTTAGGTTGAGCATGTTTATCTGCCAACTCTTGCCAGAGCACTTGTGATGGCATGCCCGCTCTTGCTGTGCTCTGCCTTATGCTGTTTACCTCTGAAGAAGGCTCCAGTGAAATGTGCATGGGTGATATGCTAACCTTCTGTATCTGATAGAGATGTCTAGCCACAGATTCCTTTCCTTAGAATTATCCCCAGGCGCCAGACTGGATCCGAAATTTTTCTACAGCAGTACCCTCTGCACATTGGTAGAGGGTGTCAAGCGACTCCGTAACAACGTCGTCCACTGGTTGTCAGAGTCCATATAAGCCCTCCCAAGGCACTGATGTCAGTTTCTTCCTTTCTGTGCTTCCACGCGGAACCGGAGAGCGGTAGCTCTGGTCGTTTTGGCCTACCACCACAGAACAGTGTGCTTTTTCTAGAGATCATTGAGGTCGACTATGTCAACCCCGCACCCTCATCCTATTTGTATGTGGTATCTATGCGCGCACTCTGACTCAGAACCTTGCAACTCGGGTCTTCAGCTTCAGTTGTCTATGTTGCAGGAGCACCACATAATGCTGTTGGTGATGCAGTGGTCGACGGCCCCTTGTTGGTCTCAGTCCTCTTCTTCCTCTGAGGAACGGACGAGGGCCAGCTCCCGAAGTCCTTCATCCTTGCGGTCACCTTGTGAGTCACGCCTTTGGCGGTCGGCGCCGTGGACTTTCTCAACTTTCCCGTGTACATGCGGTGTCCCTGACTCGCCTCCCATTCCTCCGATTTCAGAGTCGGACCGTGAATCTGGGCCTCTCCCAGTATTTCTCGGTGCCAGGGCAACTCTGGCTCAGATGAGGGAATACTATCTCTCCCTCCATGCCATTTTTGGCACTCAACCTCCCTCTGGTGCCAGTCTTGGCCCCAGGAAGGTCGGTGAGGCCTCGATTGACTCCAAACCGGTAGGTCCTCCCTCAGTGTGAGTGGGGCCCTCCAAATCTGTGATCGACTCCATCTCGGCTCCGGTGCACAGCCCTTTGGGGTTCCCTCTTGTGACGCCTGTGTTGTATCCACTGGTGCTGACCTCGCAGCCACCAATTGCCCCTTCTTTGTCTCCCCTCCCCAATGCCGAGGTGTCACCTTCTCGGCGCCGAACGACTTCGGGAATGGCGTCTGTGGATCAGTCCTCTTTGGGCTATCTTCCTCTGCTTTCAGAGGAGCCCCCTTCTATTTTCTCTTTGGCACACCGGTATTTTGGTGATGTGTGTGATCACATGACTGAGCCTCCTCCAAGGTTTCATTGGGTTTCTGCCCTTGGTGACGCTAGTGGCCTTAATTCTTCCCCATTCTATGGCCTGTTATCACCTCCTCGCTTCGGAGGCTAGCTCAGCTTTTGTGAATAGTTGATGTAGTTCTGGGGCTGCAGCTTCCTTCTGTGGAAGTTGCTATTGATTTCTTACTTGGGGTGCTCCAACACAGCCAGCTGAGCACTGAGCCTGCGCTTCCCTTCAGTGAAACCCTCTTTGTTATTCTGTTGGGCACTTGGGCTAAACCCATTTCAAGGGCCTCATTGGACCAGTCTATAGCTCATAGGCACCATCCTGAACCTGGAGACCCACTCTGCCTTTCCCGTCAGCATATTCCACACAGTTTTGTGGTTCAGGCTGCTACAGCTTCCCCCAACATCGGCGCCATGCCTGACATCCCTCCAATAGGCAGTCTAAAGGTCTGGATGCTTTGGGTCGATATATCTTATCTGCTACCAGATCCGCCTTATGGTCCCTTAACACAGCTTGTGTTTTGGGCTGTTTTTCTCATGTGCTGTGGGATTCGTGCCTTTTCCCCTCCGTCCCTGATGACTCTCAGTATACTCTTTCTCAGCTGATCCAGGGTGGCCGTCAGGTGGCTACATTACTGATTCGTTGTGGAATGGATACCACAGATTCTGTCAGACGGGCAATGGCTCTTTCGGTGTCTCTTCGACAGCTTGCCCGGAAATACCTTTCGATGGTCAATATCTGTTTGGCTCTCAAGCTGACTTGGCTTTACGCCGTTTCCGGGGTAGTCGGAGTGGGACGAAACCTTAATATCTGATTGCCATACTGTCATCTTCTTCCCCCGTACTCGGTCGGGTTGGGAATGGTCTCCTGTATTTCCTTCCGTGTGGACTGTTATAGGGCTGTGCCAGTTGGCTTCTTTTTTTCACTTGTCTCCACGTACCGTCAGTGTGGTGTCTTGCCCTGGCAGGTATTTTCTTTCGTCATTTTACCCTGTCAATGACAGGTTGTGGTCCCTGGTTGTTCTATGGGACGCATCTTACTTTCTGACCCTGTTGGTGTCTACGCCAGTGACTGCACGGTCTTCCTTGCTTTCTACCCAGGTTCTGATTGCGGTGTTTTCATAGTATTGTGTAGATGCACTCTTGCCTTGTTCCCTGTCCGACAAGGAACTTAGTCTGTATGCCTTGCAGGTATTCCTCAATATGTTTCTGACGCCTTCGTACCCCTTAAAGGGGACTCTTCTTGCCCTGCTTGGTGCACTGGTGTAAGTGGCATGAGTGACCTACTTGACCACCCTACCTCTTCTATGTCTTTGCATGGCCTGTTTTTCCTCTGTTCTGCCTTGCGCAAAGCCGCGGTTGCTTTCCCCTTTTTTTTTATTGGAGCCGTTTCCAAGACACCTCTGTGGTCAACCCCAATGTTTCATTTCTGGCCTGGCTGTTCTTCCTTTGTGCCTTCTGCCCTTTTTGGGGGTATATGGCGAATGCCCTCTTCCGTTCTTCTCGGATATGGGTGGATCGTACGGAGGTTTGTGATCTCCTAGGATTCTTTTCCAGGGAATTTTATTCCACTTCTTGCGCTCAAGTTGCAGTTCTCACCCCTTGGGAGCTCATCTCCCTTGTGCTAATAGGCTACCGAGTATGTTCTTGTGTCGCATCATGATCCTCGCCCATGTTGTTCCCTGGCTTGTTTGCAGGCACGAGTTCTCCCGTGCATACGAGGACTTTCCTTTGCTTCTGGTGGGATGTTTTATTCAACCCCTCCTTTCCAGGCAAGCGGTCTCTCTTTTTCTTATGCAGACCGGATAACCTAGTGGGGATATTTCCTGGAATCAGTTTGCAGACCCTCCTCCGGGATGGTATTGCTTGGGTATCTATTCTAAGGTAAGAAATCTGTGGCTAGACATCTCTATCAGATGAATAAGTTACTTACCTTCGGTAACGCCTTATCTGGTAGAGAATAGCCACAGATTCCTTACCGACCCACCCATCCTCCCCGCTCTGCGAACTGATTCTCCCCTTCTTCCGGTTCCCTTCTTTGCACCCTTGTGCCTTTCGTAAAAAAATTTTTTTTTTTTTTAAAACATGCAGAGGGGAGACCAAGAAGAACAACCCAGACTTCCAGTCATACTTCATATAAGCGTTTTTCCAAAAAGCGGACTCTTTTTGTGCACACTGTTTCAATAGCAGTTTCTATACGTGGCTCTGTGTTTTAGCGCTGAAAGTAGTTACGGAATAAACTGACATCAGCGCATCAGGGGAGAGCTTATAGGGACTCTGACGACATAACATCTGGTGGACGACGTGATACGGAGTCACCCGGCATCCTCTACCGGCGCACCGAGTTATTGCTGTAGAAATATTTCCGGATCCAAACTGGCTCTGGGGATAATTCTAAGGTAAGGAATCTGCGGCTAGATCTAGTCTCTACCAGATAAGGCGTTACCGAACGTAAGTAACTTATTCTTTAAGAACGTTCTGCTTCAGTTGGCACCTTTATTATAGGTGTTGGGAAAGTGCTAGTCGTTTACTGATGTGAGGAGTTGTTTGCGTGGAAGGACTTCAGTAATGTGAGCAAGCTTGTAAGCAGTTCGGTTTTTCATGTCTGCATATGAAGAGGTTGTTTGTGAGGTTTTTGTGTACCATGGTAGTAAACGGTTTGGCTTGTGCTTATATGTTTTAGTTGGAACATGAGTGTTCGGATGATTTACATGGAAGTCATTTAAGAGGGTGTTGACATTGGATGTGGAGGTGGCATAGCAAGAAATGTTTTCAAGCTTAGGTAGTTGATGGACAGGCTTTTGAAGAGTCTTAAGGTGTGTTTTCTCTTTTGGGTTGAATTATTTGTGTTGGTTGAATAATGAGCATGGGGATGGTAAGATGGCATAGTGTTCTGATGCTGTTCAAGAATGTCTCTTGTTGTTTCATGCTTGAGTTTTCTGGGAACCGTCGATGAGGGTGGTGTGGGTGTGTCGAATGGATCTGAAAGAGACACGTTAGTGACAGATTCCTTACCTTAGAATATCCCCAGGCGTCAGGCTGGATCCGGAAAGTTTTTGCGTAGCAGTACCCTTGCGCGTCGGTAGGCGGCGTCGTGCGGCTCCGCGTCCGTCGTCGGCGTCGTGGTCGCCGGTATGACGTCGCGGGCCGTACTTAGACGCCGCCCCTGCGCGCTGACGTCAGTTCTTCTTTTTCCGCGCCAGTAAGCGCAAATCCGGGAAGAGCAGTGCCCTAGTCAATTTTTGACTAAATGTTTAGTGATTTTTTCACTGTTTCTTTTCGAGTCTTCTCGACTCCTAGGTGTCGGTAGGGATGCCCGGCTTCAAGCCATGCGACGTCTGTGGTCGATTGATGTCGATCACAGACCCGCACTTAGTGTCTCTACTGTCTCGGCCGAGACCACGACACGAAGTCGTGCCCTGACTGCCGGAAACTCCACCCGAAGGCTTTGCGAGAGCGGTCTCGAAAGCTCCTCGAGGTCCGGCAGTCGGCTCCGCGCCGCACCAAGCCCCGGTCCCGTGAGAGGTCGAGGGGCCGGTCGCGGAGCCCCACCGGTCGTCTGAGTCCAAGTCTTCGCGCTCCTCGGGTAAGTCGAAGCACAAAAAGTCTAAGAAGCATCATCGCTCTAAGACTTCGCCTCGCCGGTCTCGCGACTCGGCTGAGGCCCCTGTCGGCACCGTCCCCGCGGCCCCGGACGTGCCTGTGGAGCCGCCCCCGCATTACCCGTCCTCTCCGGGTTCGGGGGCGACTCCGGCCGAAATACAGGAATTCCTGTCGGCCATGGCCAGCCTCTTCGGGCCTCAAGGTCCCTCTGGTGCACCTTCGGGACCCGCGGGCCCTGATGGGGTTACTCCGGCGTCGCCGACGACTCCGGTCCCGGCGTCGCCTGTCCCGCCAGCCGTGATCCCGGCCTCGGCTCCGGCCCCGGCCTCGATCCCGGCTCCGGTGGTACCGCAACCCCCATCGACGCCGGTTGACCTAACCACGCCTCCGCTGATGTCCCCGGTGCCGTTCCTGACGCCGTCCGGGGCTCCGGGCGGCGTTGTTCCCCGGTTCTCTCCGGGTCCGGACATGGAGCCGGACCGACGTCGCTCGACGCCGGCTCCGGCGCCGATGAGACCTTGGGTCCCAGATGTCTCTCCTCCTCCATATTTTGAACCAGAGGAGGACCAGGAGAGCTGGGAGGGGTCGGAAGACCCTCTCACACAGCAGTGTGAGTATGATCAGGACTGGGCAGAGGAACTTAAGGATGCCAGTGGTCTAGACACTTCCCCTGACACTGGCATGCTGTCTCCTCCCGTGGCTACGGAGGAGGGAGCAAATTTCGCAACGGTGTTGCGTAGAGCAGCTGGAGCCTTGCACCTCCAATTGCCTACTGTGGCTGTCAGGACTAATCTCCTGACGGAAGTGCTTCAGCCGGCAGCTTCCTCATCGGAGACTGTGCTGTCGTTTAATGATGCACTATCTGACGTTCTTTTGGGCACCTGGTCCAAGCCCACCACAGGGGCTCCTGTGGATAGGAACGTGGCCCGACGCCATCGCCCTGCTCCGGGCGACCCCTTGTTTCTCTCACAACATCCCACCCCCGAGAGCTTGGTTCTCCAAGCCTCTGCCTCCCAAACTGCCTACCCTACCGCCCCTCCGGATAGGGAATCCAAACGCCTGGACCAATTTGGGAAGAAGGCTTTTTCTTCCTCCAGTGCTGGCTTGCGGTCCGTCAACACCGCTTGCCTTTTGGGCCGATATACCCACTCCCTGTGGGATTCGGTGGCGGCTGTTTTGCCCCAGTGTTCTGAGGAGGTCCAGACACTGCTTACCCGCACCATTGCGGAAGGTAGGGATCCGGCAAAGTACACCATACGTTGTGGCCTTGATACCGCCGACTCGCTGGGCAGATCGCTTGCAACGACGGTGGCGCTGCGTCGCCACGCCTGGCTGAGAACAACTGGTTTCTCGGGTGATGTCCAGAATACACTCATGGACATGCCCTTTGATGGAGTCGGTCTTTTTGGTTCCAAAGCAGACCAACAGCTGGAGCGTTTTAAGGACTCACGGGCTACTGCCAAGTCCCTGGGCCTTTCTGTTGTGCGCCCTCCGCTAACCTCTGCTTTTCGCCCCTTTCGTGGCCACGGAAGGGGCGCCCAGTCACGTCCGCTGCCCAGCCACCGGCCCGCGCAGCAAGCGTCTTCGCGTGGCCGAGGACGTGGCTACCGCCGTGGCGGTTCGGGCAACCAGCGTGCGGGTCAGGCCACCACCTCCGCCCCGTCCGCGGCCTCCAAGCCCTCCTAGTCCCTCCTTTCAGGTGCACAGCACGCCAGTAGAGGGCAGGGTCCGCCATCACCTTCACCACTGGCGTGCCATCACCTCGGACAGGTGGGTCTTGGACATTGTCCGAAGGGGCTACTCCCTCCCTTTCGAGACCACCCCCCCAGCCATGCCACCTCAATTCCACCGCATGTCAGGGGATCACTTGGTGCTTCTGCAGAAGGAAGTCACGGCCCTCTTGGCCAAGAGGGCCATCGAGCATGTTCCGACCCCAGAAGTAGGCCGTGGTTGCTACTCCCACTACTTTCTGGTGCCCAAAAAGGACAAGGAGGACATGCGTCCTATCTTAGACCTCCGGAACGTCAATCGCTTCCTCCGGAAGGAGAAGTTCAAGATGCTCACCCTAGCTCAGGTCTTGACTGCCCTCGACCCTGGAGACTGGTTGGTAGCGTTGAACTTGCAGGACGCTTATTTCCATATTCCCGTCCTGCCGGCCCACTGGCGTTACCTTCGGTTCACGGTAGGCCTCGAGCATTTTCAGTTCACCGTGCTCCCCTTTGGCCTTACAAGTGCCCCTCGGGTGTTCACGAAAGTGATGGCGGTGGTCGCAGCTCATCTGCGCCGGGCAGGGGTTCCAGTCTTCCCCTACCTCGACGACTGGCTGCTGAAGGCGGGCTCGTCCCAGGCAGTCGTCTCCCACCTCCAGACTACGGCCGAACTCCTGCACTCGCTGGGGTTCTCCATCAATGTGCCGAAGTCGCATCTGATTCCTTCTCCACAGCTCCTTTTCATCGGAGCAGTTCTGGACACGACGCAGTTTCGGGCTTATCCTCCCGAACGGCGAGTCCGGGATATTCAGGCTATGATTCCGATCTTTCAGCCTTTATCCTGGGTTTCGGTAGGGATGACCCTGAGGCTGCTGGGCCTCATGGCCTCCTGCATCCTGCTGGTCGATCATGCCAGATGGCATATGCAGGCTCTGCAGTGGGACCTGAAGTTCCAGTGGGCGCAGCACCAGGGCAACCTGTCCGATCACGTCCAGATCTCGGAGGGGGCTGCAAAACAGTTGCAGTGGTGGCTCTCGAACCGGCAATGGGTCATGGGCAGATCCCTCTCCCTTCCCCAGCCAGAGCACACAGTTGTGACGGACGCGTCCCTTCTGGGATGGGGCGGTCACATGGGAGAGGCGGAGATCAGAGGCCTCTGGTCTCCGGCGGAGTCCCGGCTCCATATCAACCTTCTGGAGCTCCGGGCGATCCGACTTGCACTCAAGGCATTCCTTCCCTCTGTCAAAGGGAAGGTAGTGCAGGTGTTCACAGACAACACCACCGCCATGTGGTACTGCAACAAATAAGGCGGGGTGGGGTCGTGGACCCTCTGTCAGGAGGCTCTGCGCCTCTGGACATGGCTGGAACATCAGGGCATGTTCCTGATGGTTCAACACCTGGCAGGTTCCCTGAACGCCAGGGCGGACGAACTCAGCCGCAGGTGCATGATGGATCACGAATGGCGTCTTCACTCGGAAGTGGCGCAAGGACTCTTTCTACAGTGGGGAGAGCCTTGGTTAGATCTATTCGCCACCGAAGAGAACGCGCAATGTCATCAGTTCTGCGCGTTGGAATTTCCAAGGCAGCACTCGCTCGGCTACGCTTTTCGTCGCGAGTGGAGTTGCGGTCTGTTGTACGCCTTTCCGCCTATACCACTTCTACCCAGAGTGTTGAAGAAGATTCGGCGCGACCGGGCCCAAGTCATCCTTGTGGCTCCGGACTGGGCTCGAAGAGTTTGGTATCCCGAGCTACTCAGTATGAGCGTCGATCCCCCGATCCGTCTGCCTCTTCGGGAGGATCTTCTGTCGCAGCAGCAGGGGACGGTCCTCCACCCGAACCTGTCCAGCCTCCACCTGCTTGCGTGGAGATTGAGCGGCGGCAGTTGATTCCTTTCGACTTGCCTCCCGAAGTTTGTGATGTGATTCTGGCAGCCAGGCGTCCCTCCACTAAGGTGGTATACGCCTGCAGGTGGAACAAGTTTGTGGCATGGTGCACTGCAAAGGCTGTGATTCCCCTCTCTGCCCCTCTTTCTGAGGTTCTTCTGTTCCTTCTTTCACTGGCCCAACAGGGTTCTGCCCTGGGTACCATCAAGGGCTATCTTTGTGCCATTTCGGCCTTCCTTAGGCTTCCTGATCAGCCCTCCCTTTTCAAGTCCCCTGTTGTTAACAGATTCCTTAAAGGCATTATACACCTCTTCCCTCCTGTTCCGTTTGTGATGCCTCAGTGGGACTTGAACTTGGTTCTTACCTTTCTTATGTGCGCTCCCTTTGAGCCTCTACATAACTGTCCTCTTCGTCTTCTAACTCTGAAGACAGCCTTTCTGGTGGCCATCACCTCCGCTCGGCGGGTGAGTAAGCTCCAGGCTCTATCATGCAAACCTCCCTTTCTGTCTGTCCATCCAGACAAGGTTGTTCTTCGGACGCGTCCGTCCTTCCTGCCAAAGGTGGTTACTGCTTTCCACATTGGGCAGACCATCACTTTGCCCACCTTCTTTCCGCCTCCTTCCAGAGAGGAAGAGAGGCTCCACCGTCTGGACCCAAAACGTGCGCTTTCCTTTTATATTAACCGCACACAACACTTCCGGGTGGATGACCAGCTCTTTGTTGGCTACGTGGGCGCCAAAAAAGGTCGGGCGGTGCACAAGAGAACCATCTCCCGCTGGGTAACCTTGTGTATCAAAGCCTGCTATTCTTTGGCTAAGAAGGAGCCTCCTGTTGGGCTGCGTGCCCATTCCACCAGGGCAACGGCTGATACCACGGCTTTGGGCCGCGGTGTTCCGCTGCAGGATATCTGTCAGGCAGCTACGTGGGCCTCGCTGCACATGCTTACAAAGCATTACTGCCTTGACAGTCCGGTCCGGAGGGACGGCTTCTTTGGCCGTTCTGTCCTCCGGGACTTCCTTGTCTGATCTTTGTTCGCAGACCCACCACCGGGGTTGGTATTGCTGGGCTATCTATTCTAAGGTAAGGAATCTGTCACTAACGTGTCTCTTTCAGATGCACAAGTTACTAACTTGTGTAACGATATATCTGTAAGAGACAGTAGTTAGTGACAGATTCTTTACCGCCCCACCCATCCTCCCCGTTCTGCGAACTGATTTCTAGGGTTAAGGACATCCCTTTCAGGGCCCTAGTATTTTTCAGACACCTATGTCCGCTTCTTGCATGGCTCTGCGTTCGTGGCGCGGAAAGTCGTGTACAGAACTGACGTCAGCGCGCAGGGGCGGTGTCTAAGTACTGCCCGCGACGTCATCCCGGCTATCACAACGCCGACGACGGACGCGGAGCCGCACGACGCCGCCTACCGACGCGCAAGGGTACTGCTACGCAAAAACTTTCCGGATGCAGCCTGACGCCTGGGGATATTCTAAGGTAAGGAATCTGTCAGTAACTACTGTCTCTTACAGATATATCGTTACACAAGTTAGTAACTTGTGCTTCAGGTGTCCTTCCGCGTTTTTACGCATCAGTTTCTTCCAGTATGGTGCCTACTGGTGTTCTCTACCCTCCCACCCGCCGTCTCTGTTGACGCTCCTGCAGTCAATTAGTGTTCCGGTCTCTTTTGGGCCTGTTCCTACGACCGATCATTCTCTCACAGGGGACACGGTCTCCCTATTTCTTTCTTTTCTTAATCCTATGGTGGGTGCTTTTTTGCCTGTCGCTCTCGGCTCATTATTGCCGTCTTGCCTCAGGAGTGGGCACTCTCTCGCTTTTGCGGGGTTGCTTCTCAGTTTACTGTTCTGCCCTCTTCATTTCCTTTCATCCGGTGCAGACTTTCTGTCGTCTGCCTCGGTCTTCTTTTTGTAGGTCGATTTCCCTCAGGGGTGCAATTCACTTCGCTCTTGCGAATTGGCTTCTCAGAGTATTGCTCTGCTCTTTCCTTTTTGACAACTTTCAGTCGACAGTGCTTCTCACTGTCGCTCATGGTGCTTTCTCACCAATTCTCTTTTTTATTCGCACACTGTTCCCATACTCTCACAGTTTTGCTGGGGGCTCCGCGTTGTAGCCCGGAAAAGTTCCTCCGAAGAAAACTGACGTCAGCGCGCCGGGAGGGTCCTATATGGCTCCACTGACGTCATGTCCGGGGACAACGTCAGGGCGGAGCCAGGCGGCGCCGCCCCCCGGCGCGCAGAGGTACTTCTGCGCAAAATTTTCCGGATCCAGTCTGACGCCTGGGGATATTCTAAGTTAAGGAATCTGCGGCTAGACAACGTCTCTACCAGATACATCGTTACCGAAGGTAAGTAACTCGTACGTTTGGTCCATTCCTCTTCCAGACCCTTAGATAGGGTGAAAGGTCTATCGCTGCCAGAGGGTTGGCCTAAAAGACAGGCCAGGTCATCATCGGAGAAACCAAAGGTCTTGATTTTATCCATAGATGAAACGATGGAATTAGAAGGGAGACAAGGGGCTATCCGAAAGAGACTTTTTTTGTATTGTAACAAGATAGCAGAAAATAATACCAGAAGTACTGTACACAGATAGAAGTATGTGACACAAAGCGTATCCCAGGATGAAAATGTGAAAAAATAAACTCTAGCTCAACACAGACACAAAACACCCACAATAAACCAACATCAAAATTATCAAGATTGAGAAAATACAAGAAAGTGTGCACGACAACCCCTGGGGGACACAAGGTGAACACCCCACAGCTCAAGGCTGGGAAAAGACAACCACTCGCACGGAAGGGGCCCCCTGAGTCTGATGACAGGCAGAGGAGACAGGGGGAAAAGTCAAAATACTCAAAAAGGAAATCCCTCCGCCTGTATGCTAATATATATGGTGCTACACAGTCACTGATAGATTGGGACAGCCCAACTCTTCTGGCCTTCCAAATTATGGTATAGACAACATAATATACTGAAAAATCACATTTATGTATTTTGTTTTATCAAAATGGTAGAACATACGATGAGATAAATATCAAAATTCCAAGCGCATCCTACGTCACACACACACATGACCTCTCAATCAACATGAACCAGACACATACCCAAACAGACTCTTACATACTACCAATTCAACATTCACTATGCAACAAAACAACTTTTTTTTTAATTTATTTATAAAAATGATTATAAAACCCTCCCACAAAATAGGGAGATGCACATATTCAAAGGTATAGTTAGATAGAATCTATAACAGCATCATATGATCCCTTGATCAGTTGGTCATACAGTTCGTATTTCAGTTTCTTCTCAAACAGGATTCAGAAACTTTCTCAGCAATGCTCCTGCACATCACACAGCTCTGCATCGGCTCTATACCGCACCGGAAGTGATGGAGTGGAGACAAATATAAGAGCCACCCCTGCCTGCTGATGTCATTTCTTTTCTTAACGAGCCGTCCCATGTGTACCTGGTGCTCCACTCCCACAATCAACGGCCTTTGTAAATTTCTCAATTTTTTCTTTTTTTTAAAAACTGTGTGCTATGCAGCAATGCCTCCGGGGTTGATTGGCAACGTCTCCGCAGGACGAGGCCATGGTGAGCATTTTTGGCACTCTTCCAGCTCCCTCTGGCATGCCTTTGGTGCCCAACGATCCCCAGGACTCCCAGTCAGATTGGGCCCAGACAGCACAGTAGCGAGTTCCCCCACTGTGCTGTCTGGGCACCTTGAACCTGTTTGGTTTCCCTGCTGGTATCGAGCCTGGCACTGAAATCAGCACCTGTTCCTCAAACGTCGATACCGGCACCAGTGCCGGAGGAAGATGCACAACCCATCGTGGTGTACAGCTCAGAGCCAGCATCACCTTGACTGAAGCCATGTACAGATCTTGATGTGCTGCAGCCGCTTCTGAATCCATCTCAATCAGACACGATCCCACTGCTGTGCAGTCGTGCACAGACATTACACAAACCTTTTGGCTTGGACTCTGACTGATCCAGCCTTTTGGAGAAAATAATGGAGGGGATGGGCAAGAGTTTACCTCACCCTCTGATGATGACACCTGGTACATGGAACTGTAGGATGCTTTTGGGCTGTACACCTCATTCTACACTGAGTTATTTCAGACTCTGTCCTGGGTCTCAGTTAAGATGGCACTGAGGCTTTTTGGCATACTAGCTTCCTGCACTCTGTCCACCAACCATGCTAGATGCACATGTGAGCTTTGCAGTGGGACTTGAAATCTCAGTGTGCTTAGTACCAAGGAAACCTGTCTGATTTCATTTAAGTATTGGAGGAGACTGCAAAAGACCTGCAATAGTGGCTGCTCTACTACAATTGGACCAGTGGCAGACACCTCTTCCTGCCCCACCCAGAGTTGATGGTGGTGACAGATACATCTCTACTGGGTGGGGGTGGTCATCTGGGAGGGGTGGAGATGAAAGGTCTCTAGTGGGCAGCAGAGCCCCACCTCCACATCAATTTGCTGGACTGGCTGGCAATTCCCTTGGTATTGAAGGCCTTCTTGTCCTCCATCAACGGCCAACTAATGCAGGTTCCCATGGACAGCACCACTGTTATGTTATGTTATTTGAGCTTGTAGCGCGCACATATACTCCAAGGAGTGTCCCGGCGCGAGCCTGAAGAGAGGGAGAATAGGCGCAGATAGAGTGGAGTTAAGTTAGACAAAAAGATAAGTCTTCAATTTTTTTTTGAATAGACAGAAGTCTTGAATACTGCGGAGAGCCAGAGGAAGTGAGTTCTGGGCCGTGGCAGCTCTAACAGCAAGTGAGCTGCCCCCCACTCTTGTGAGCCGGAAGCGAGGAATATGGGCCAGGAACTGAGATGATGAACGAAGATATCTGGCGGGGGCGTAGAACACTGCCATGTGTTACTGCAACAAGCAGGGTGGGTGAGGTGCTGGGTCCTAACGTGGTGTGGTCCTGGGTTCTGTGTGGAAATTCTCTGCATCTCTGGAGCTGGCTGAATTGTCAGGAGAGTTCCCTTGCAGTAGACCACCTATTGGGATTTTTAAATGCCAGGGTGGACAAACTCCGCTGACGATGGCTAGTTGATCAGGAATAGCAGTTATACTCGGAGGTGGCACAGAGCATTTTCTGACAAAAGTGAGAGTTCTGAATTAATCTCTTTGCCACTGCCGAGATGCGCAATATCAGCACTGCAGCACGCTGGAGTTCCCAAGAAGACTTTCTCTCAGGGACTCATTCTGTCTATAGTGGAGTACGGGCTTCTATATGACTTCCGGCCCCTACATCTCCTCCCCAAGTTCTGAAAAAGGTCAAGAACGACTGGTCCCAAGTCATCCTAGTGACTTCTGATTCGACTAGAAGAGTGTGCATGAACAACCATCCTGCGATCAGGCTACCACTTTGGGAGGATCATCTGTGGCACCAGCAGCGCAGGAACCTTCACACAAAGTTGCCCAGAGCAGATTTCCATGCGTTGAAATTGAGCGGAGGCAGTTAATTGTAGTTGATTTTGCCACCTGAAGTGCTGGATTTTATCCTCGCTTCCAGCAGCCTTCCTCAAAGTCCAAATTTACAGCTGGCACAAGGAAAAGATTTGTGGCCTGGTGTGGAGTTCGCAAGACATACATTTTATAAGCCTAATTGTCAGATGTTCTCCCTTTGGTTTTATCTTTGGCCCAACAAGTCCTTGAACTGGGGATTATTAAAGGTTATTTGTCAGCCCCTTCAGGCCTTCTACATTTGCTGGATCACCTGTCCATGTTCAAATCTCCTGTTGTGATGCGATTTATTAAAGATTTGCCACATATATTCCCTTCCAAGCCATTTGTGAGGCCACAATGGGACCTTAACTTACTCTTGATGTTTATCATGTCTGCGCCCTACGAGCCGATGCTCAGCTGCTCATTGTGTCTTCTGACTCTAAAGACTGTCTTCCTCATTGTGATCACTTCAGCTTGAGGGCATCTAGAGTGCCTGAGTGAATTTCCGACACTACAGCCACTCCACTCCACCTTTTTTCTGGACAAACTGGTGCAGAGGACTCTGGCGGCCTTCTTGCTTTAAAGTTTTGACTCCTTTCCACGTTGGGCAATCCATCACCCTGCCTCCTTTATTTGCATTTCCTCGTTCCTATAAGGAGGAGGAGAGGATCCATCGGCTGGACCACAACGTGGCTTTATGCCGTTATGTTGATTGTACCAAGGATCACCGTTTAGACAATTAGCTTTTTGTTGGGTTCTCCAGTGTGAAGAAAGGGAAGGCTCTATAGAAAAATACTCTGTCGAGGTGGTTAGTCCTCTGCGTTAGGATCTGCTAAGCACTGGCCAAGAAGCAGTCTCTGGAAGGTCTGAGAACCCATTCCACCAGGCCCAAGGATGCTCCCGCTGTATTGGAATACGGAGTGCCTGTCCTTGATATCTGCCAGGCAGCGACGTGAGCGTCTGTGCACACGTTCACGAGCAAAACTGCCTTAACAACTGGGTCTGCCGTGAAGGACATTTCACCCATTTGGTCCTGCAGGACTTTTTGGTCTGAGTCCCCTCCATAGACACTCCACCTTGGGGAGGTACTTCTTTTGTATCTATTCTGAAGGTCAGGAAGCTGCTGATAGAAGTACTCATCAGAAGAACAAGTTACTTACCTTCAAGTAATGCTCTTTCTAGTGGATACTTTATCTAACTGCAGATTACTTAACGTCTTTTTCATCTCCCTGTTCTGTGGAATGGCCTCTTTTTAACATCTAAAAGGTCCCAAGTTAGGAGTTGGAACACTGATACCAACAATGGTTTTGTGCTCTACGTCTGAGGGCATGAAAAGATTTAAGAATGAAACTGACATCAGTGTGCAGGGGTGGAGCTTATATTTGACTACACTCTGACATTTCCAGTGAGGTGAGGAGATGTGCTTGGTGCCACACTGCATCATCTAGCTACGAGCAGGAGCGTTGCTGAGAAAGTTTCTGGGTCCTGACTAGCGCTTGGGGACTATGCTACAGGTGAGGAGTATGCAGTTAAATAGAGGACCCACCAGAAAGAGCGTTACCGAAGGTGAGAAACCATGTTCTTCTTAATCATTATTTCTTGTGACCTTTAGCCTACTTTTTATGGGGTACTGCCTTCCTGATAGCTCTAATGTTAGGTGTGAGAGTTGGTGACTTTCAAACTTTGATCCTTTGAAGCGCATAGGATCTTTCATCATGACTTGGTGAGTCTGTGGTCCACTTAGGCATATTCATTCCTGTATCTCCTTGTTCTTTGAGTATTGGAGCTGTACTTTCAAAGAACAATTTCACCCCATAGATTCCCTTTCCAACCTTCCTTACTTGCTAGTGGGGTAGATATTGGAAATTCTGCAGACAGGGCTAGGGTGACATTAGTTGCTTTATTGTGGCATGTGCCTATTAGAGACACTTCTAGGGAGTTGATCTCTTGCTACATGAATTTTTTTTTCGGTGCATCATCCTGTCATAATTTTTAATATGGGGAGGTAGTTATTAGAAACATGTTTCTTTGCAATGTACATTTCTAATTTTGTCTTCCTTCTCCCCCTTATATTCACTGCTCAGGAACCTGTTCCATATATTGGTAAGAACAGGGAGCCTAGTGTAGGATTAAATTAGAAATTTACCTTTATGCTTCCATCATACTTAAGCTCTCTTCCTTAATCCATGTTTGTTTATTTGACCGATGAATGAAGTGCAAAGTGAGGTGGATGCATTGAAAGCAAGATAAATTGATAGTGGAGACAGTACTGCGGATGTGCTACATGCGCTAATTTACTACTGTTTTCAGAGCAGTTGATGATTATCTCATTCTGTCGCGTAGCATTGCATTGCCTCGGTATCAAGGGCCTCAAATTAGGAATGTAGAAGTTACAATAAAGTAACTTTAACGAATTGAGGTTTGCGCTGAAATGGAGTGCCACTAACAGCCTCTTTACGATACATCTGTGGTACTGAGATTGAGGAGAAGTGATATTTCAGCAAGTATAATTTGTTTGATGGGAGGGGCATTTTAACATTGTCACTGATAAGCTGTGTCAATCTGTTTACATAGATTTTTATTGTATGGGTTAAATTAAAATATATATCACCTTTGTTTACAAGTAAATTCATGGTTTCAGATATCTAAACATGTGAAGTACTTCCTCGTTTTGATGAGTTTTTATGCAATGTATTTGAAAAGGGTTTAAAAGAAAACTTCAGTGTATGGGGATAAAGAACAACAGGTCGACTATTGTTTCATTATTTATCTGATAGAGACTTCTAGCCGCAGATTCTTTACCTTAGAATTATCCCCAGGCGTCAGACTGGATCCGTAAATCTTTTCGCAAGCAGTACCCCTGCGCGCTGGTAGGTGCCGTAGTTTGGCGTTGTTGGCATCATCTGTGCTGGGAGTGACGTGCCGGTGCCTATGTAGGCGCCTCCCCAGCACTCTGACATCAGTTCTTTTCTTTCTGCGCCAGTCAGTGCTGATCCGGAGAAGAGCTTCCCCTTAGTCATTTTTGACAACATTTTTTTTTACTTTTGTTGAAGTCTTTTTGAGGTTTTTCCTCCTGATGTGGCAGTGATGTAATCAAGGAAGGCCAGCTTCAAGCCCTGCGGCGCCTGCCACTGATCGATGTCAGTGACGGACCTGCATCTTGTATGCCTCTGGTGCCTCGAGCGCAACTACAACCCAAAGGCCTGTGCCGAATGCTGCACCATGAATCGAAGGCCTTGAGGCAGCGATCCCTCAAGCTCCTGGCGGCTCAACATGCTACGCCGATCGAGTTCAAGGTCAAGAGGAAGGTCCCAGGAGTGGTCGCAGAGTCCGAGATCCTCGTCGCACTTGAAGCTCTCGGGTCACTTGGGTAAGTCACACCACCACAAGAAGAAGAAGTCGTTGAAGAGCTCTTCGACTTCTCCACGTCCTTCGGCCGATGAGACGGGGGAGGGTCCACATTCAAGGCCTGGCTCCAAGGTGCAGCCAGCACATGGGCCATCTCCGCGCCTCACTGAGTTTCCGGGAGCCGGGGCGACCCCCACACAGCTAAAAGAATTCTATGATGCTAAACACCTCCTATTTGAGCAGCCTGTTCTCTCTGGTGTGCCTTCGGGTCCTGAGAATTCAACAGGGGCCCCTTCTGATTCTGCACCAACAGCTCCGGCCCTGGCACCAGTCAGGGTCCTAGGATCCATTCCTGAATCCGGACTGACGCCAGTCGAGCCACTTCGACCTTCTGTGGCACCGTCCCCGATGTTGACACTGCTGGCGCCACCGGCCCCATTCTAACCCCTGACTTTGACACGTGCCAGTGACCGACTGGAGCCATGCCTTCCAGGCCCAAACTTCCTTGCACAACACCCTACCCTGGAGTGCTAGGTGGTCCAAGCCTCCACCTCCCACGTATATCCTGGCACATTCCCAACTGCACCACTGGATCAGGATTCCAAGAGGCTGGATACCTTAGAGAAGATAATGTTTCCTTTCACCAGCCTGGCACTGAGGTCCATGAACACCGCGTACCTTTTGGGCTGCTATTCCCATGCTCTGTGGGATATGGTTGGCAATGGTCCCGGAGTAGGCCCGGGCTGTACTCTCCTACGCTGTACTCTCCCAGGCTGTACTCCTCCAGGCTGTTGCCATTGGGAGGGACGCGGCTCAGTTCACGATCCAATGTGGACTAGACACGATTGACTTACTGGGCAGAGTTGTTTCAACGACAGTGGCATTACGACGCCACGCCTTGTTGAGGACGACTGACGTTTCTGGAGATGTCCAAGCATTGCTTATGGATAGGCTTTCCTGTTTTCAGTTTCTATTTTTGGTCAATTCTGGTGGGGTTTTTTCAGTGATTTCAATGCCTTAAAAAAACAGTGGTTATCAGTGGTTACACATTTTTGTGCCATTAAAAAAAAAAAAAAAAGTGTTTTTCCGGTGTTTATGGAACGTTTTACTTTTATTATTGCTAGCTTTCTGCACTGATAGTGCATGGTATATAGACAGTGTACGTACAGTGTATATGAGGTCCAAATACATTTTTACAAATCAAACTTATTGTAGTAGACCATACAATACTTCTTCAGTGAGTCTTTGCTCATGCGTGCTCGCTCTTTCCTCGCAATGTAAACTTATATCTGTGTAAAGGCCCTCTAAAACATTGGCACTTGAGATGGGTAATGCCAAAACAGACAGTACACAATTTGCTAACTCTGGCCACTGACATAGTTTTCCATGGCAATACTGGTGCACCTGAATATTGCGATTCTCTCAGACAGGTTCTGCAACATATACGTGGAACTGGGCGCAATGTTTTGTATGCTGGTGCACTTAGAAACAGGTTGGCAAAAATGCAGAGAAAGGAAAAAAAACTGTAGACTGCATGGACTGCTCCATGACAAAGCTGCAAAAACACAACCCACATGGTGCCATTCTTCGCGACCGTCCTTGCTTACTGTTGAGAAAATAATGGGAAAGACAACATTTTCAGTCTTCATGATTTTACCACAGCTTGTTTTAGTTCATAGCCAAATAAAAGTTCCACAATGGAATGTGACTTTATATGACTAACTGCAATTACTATATATATATATATATATATATATATATATATATATATATGCATTCCTCATGTCTGCCCTCCTCCTATCTGTGCTGCTGTCAGACAACAAACAACGTAAATTATTTATGTATTCAATGGAAAGGCGGTGGGGCAGGATTAATTGCATGGGCTGCTTCGCTAGTGTAAAGGGACTTCTCTCATGGATTTGAGGGGGGAGCAGGCTGTCTTATTCGAGTTTGGGGTTTAAGCTCCGTTCGGGCAGCGTGGGTTAACAGTATGTACTCCGTGTCGCGAGCCGTCTGTTTTTACTATTGATTTTCCTGAAAGTTCCACACGCATTGAATGCAGCGAACACGCACAAATGCGGTCTACCTGGCAAAACAATGGGGAATCTAGATGCCCGCCCGTATGGTGGCGAGGTTTGCAAGCAAATAGTCTAGAAAGGGTTATTTTGGAGATCTTAGTAGTAGAAAGGGGTTTGGGATGAGTCAGAGTGGAGGTAGAGGATATATTGAGAAAGGTATAATGTGAGAAATAGGGTAGTGCATTGGAGAGAGTGGTAGAATGAGGTATGGGATGAGCCAGAGTGGAAGTAGAGGATATAGGTATAGATGCTGAATTAGGAGTAAAGAAATAAATGTAAAAAACATACGTACACGGAAGATAAATATATATATATATATGGAAGGTAATATATCTTCTTTGTCGTTTGTTCACTGGGCTCTGTAGGGCACAGAGAGGCTGGGGCTACAAGATTAAGCGTACTATCTAGTTTAGAAATTAGTGTGGGTGCAGAACTGACTGTGCAGAAAATCACCCAGTTACTGAGGTCAAAATGTCTCTCACTGCGAGCAGCAATGCCAGCTCAGTACCAAGTATGGAAGCAAAGACTCAGTAATGCTGCAGATGCACCAATGATTGACAGTCGGCATCTGCTAAAACGGGAGTGTCCAACATAGGTTGAGTAGGCCCAAATCACAGTCCGATCTTTAGGACATCCACATAAAGTTACATAGAATAAATGAAACATGTAGGGACATTCTAGGAAGAATTAGATTTTGATTTCGAAATACAGACAATATAGGTGACTAATCACTCCACATTCAGCTACATTGCAAAGTGAAAATTCATAGGAATTGAAGTTAAAAAAACATCCAGATAACAACCTAAATATAATCACCTTAATTTCTTGTCAATATATAGAACGCACGTTATCTGACATAGTGGGGTTTAGCCCTGAAGGGGAGGGAGCCAGGATTTGAAAATCAGAAGAGGTATAGCACGCACCGCGCAGTTTAAAGTTAAGACTGCACATATTAGTCAGAAGGAGGACTGGTTCCAATTTACCATAAAAATCTCAAAACTGTTTATGTTGGCATTAAGAATTTAAATGAAAAATGCACATATGGGCAGCTGCAGTGATAACAATTGGGGAGGAATACTCCAAAAGGGGGTGGAGAATGCTCCGGGCGAAGAGTCAGACAGTAGCTCTTCTCCCCAGATAAAAAGGGGCCCCTCCAGAACTCAGTACGCAAACAGCTCGAAGCACCAGCCTGAGCTCCCGCCCGCAGACCACCTGTGCACCCCAGCCCAGGCTGCATTGATTATCGAGAAACAGCCTTGTTTGTGGCCTTTTGAGGGTTGGAACGCATATCTGAAAGAGACACGTTAGTGACAGATTCCTTACTTTAGAATATCCCCAGGCGTCAGACTGGATCCGGAAAGTTTTGCGTAGCAGTACCCCTGCGCGTCGGTAGGCGGCGTTGTGCAGCTCCGCGTCCGTCGTCGGCGTCGTGATCGCCGGGATGATGTCGTGGCCAGTACTTAGACGCCGCCCATGCGCGCTGGCGTCAGTTCTTTCTTTTTCCGCGCCAGTAAGCGCAGATCCGGATTGAGCAGTGCCCCAGTCATTTTTTGACTGAATATTTTTGAGACTTTTTGTCCAAGTTTTTCGAGTCGTTTTGACTCCAAAGGGGTCAGTAGGGATGCCCGGCTTCAAGCCATGCAAGGTCTGTAATCGCATGATGTCGATTACGGATCCGCACCGTGAGTGTCTCTTCTGCCTGGGGCGCGGCCACGACCCCCAGTCGTGCCCCGAGTGTCGGTCCCTCGCTCCGAAGGCTTTGCGAGAGCGGTCTCGAAAGCTCCTCGAGGCCCAGCACTCGGCTCCGCGCCGCTCGAGGTCCCGGTCCCGTGAGAGGTCGAGGGGCCGGTCGCGGAGCCGTCGTCATTCGTCGGGGTCAAAGTCTTTGTCCTCAGGTAAGGCGAAGCACAAGAGGTCTAAGAAGCGTCGCTCTAAGACCTCCACTCGCCGGTCTCGCGACCCGGCCGAGGGTCCAGACGGTGCCACCCCCGCGGCTCCGGGGGTGCCCGCGCGGCCAACGCCGGCCTACCCGCCTGCTCCGGGTCCGACGTCGACTCCGGCCGAGATACAGGAGTTCCTGTCGGCCATGGCCCGCCTCTTCGGGCCTAAGGGTTTCCCTGGTGCGCCTTCGGGCCCCGCGGGCCCCAGTGGGAGTCCTCCCTCGGCACCACCGGCGGCTCCGGCCCCGGTGTCTCCGGTGGCTCCGGCGCCGCAGGACCCCCTCGGATCCAGGCGTGGATCCCGGTCGACGCCGGTTGACCTAACGACACCTCCACCGGCGCCGACCTCACCGGTACCGTTCACGGTGCCGTCCGAGGCCCCGGACGGCGCCGTCCCCAGGTTCTCCCCGGCACCGGACACGGAGCCGGATCAACGTTGCTCTACGCCAATTCCGACGCCGATGGAACCTTTTGTTCCTTGTGTCCCTCCTCCTTACTTTTCACCTGTTTTGGAGGACGAGGAGGACTGGGAGGGGTCGGAAGACCCTCTCACAGCTCAATGTGAGCCCTACCAGGACTGGGCTGAGGAACTGGGGGATGCCAGTGGTCTGGACACCTCTCCTGACCTTGGCATGCTGTCTCCTCCTTCCGTGGCTACGGAGGAGGGAGCAAGTTATGCAACGGTGTTGTGTAGGGCGGCTGAGGCCCTGCGCCTCGAGCTCCCTACGGTGGCTGTCAGGACTAACCTCCTGACGGAAGTGCTTCAGCCGGCGGCTACCTCTTCGGAGCCACTGCTGCCGTTCAACGACGCACTTTCGGACGTTCTTTTGGGCACCTGGTCCAGGCCCACCACAGGGGCTCCTGTGGACAGGAACGTAGCCCGACGCCATCGCCCGGCCCCGGGCGACCCTCTGTTTCTCTCCCAACACCCCACCCCCGAGAGCTTGGTTGTCCAAGCCTCCTCCTCCCAGAGCGCCTTCCCTACCGCTCAGGGAATCCAAAAAACTGGACCAATTTGGGAAGAAGATTTTTTCTTCCTCCAGTGCTGGCTTGCGGTCCGTGAACACCGCTTGCCTTTTGGGCCGTTACTCCCACTCTCTGTGGGATTCAGTGGCGCAAGTGCTGCCCAAGTGTCCTGAGGAGGTCCAGGCACTTCTCTCCCGTGCTGTTGCGGAAGGGAGAGACGCAGCGAAGTTCACCATCAGATGTGGCCTAGATACCGCTGACTCGCTAGGCAGATCGCTTGCTACGACAGTGGCGCTACGCCGTCACGCCTGGCTGAGGACCACTGATTTCTCGGGCGATGTCCAAAACACCCTTATGGACATGCCCTTTGATGGTATCTGCCATTTTGGCAATAAGGCAGACAGCGCGCTGGAGCGCTTTAAAGACTTGCGGGCTACGGCCAAGTCCTTGGGCCTCTCCGCCTTGCGCCCTCCGCAGCAGTCTGCTTTTCGCCCCTTTCGTGGCCACGGAAGGGGCGCCCAGTCACGTCCACTGCCCAGCCACCGGCCCGCGCAGCAAACGCCTTCGCGCGGCCGAGGACGTGGCTCCTGCCGAGGCGGGTTGGGTAACCAGCGAGCGGGTCAGGCCACCACCTCCGCCCTGTCCGCGGCCTCCAAACCCTCCTAGTCCGTCCTTTCTGGTCCACAGCACGCCAGTGGGGGTCAGGGTCCGCCATCACCTTCCCCACTGGCGCACCATCACATCGGACAGGTGGGTTTTGGACATTGTCCGAAGGGGCTACTCCCTCCCCTTCGAGACTGCCCCTCCAGCCATGCCACCTCAGCACCACCGCATGTCGGGGGACCATTTGGCACTTCTTCGACAGGAAGTTGCGGCCCTCTTGGCCAAGGGGGCCATCGAGCGCGTTCCGACCCCAGAAGTAGGGCGTGGTTGTTATTCCCACTACTTTCTGGTGCCCAAAAAGGACAAGGAGGACATGCGTCCTATCTTGGACCTCCGGAACGTCAATCGCTTCCTCCGGAAGGAGAAGTTCAAGATGCTCACCCTAGCTCAGGTCTTGACTGCCCTCGACCCTGGAGACTGGATGGTAGCGTTGGACTTGCAGGACGCATATTTTCACATCCCCGTCCTGCCGGCCCACCAGCGTTACCTGCGGTTCACAGTAGGCCTCGAGCACTTTCAGTTCACCGTGCTTCCCTTTGGCCTTACCAGCGCCCCTCGGGTGTTCACGAAGGTGATGGCGGTGGTCGCAGCTCATCTGCGCTGGTCAGGGGTTCCAGTCTTCCCCTACCTCGACGACTGGCTGCTGAAGGCGGGCTCGTCCCAGGCAATCGTCTCCCACCTCCAGACTACGGCCGGACTCCTGCACTCGCTGGGGTTCTCCATCAATGTGCCGAAGTCGCACCTGGTTCCTTCTCCACAGCTCCTTTTCATCGGAGCGGTTCTGGACACAACGCAGTTTCGGGCCTATCCTCCCGAACGGCGAGTCCAGGATATTCAGGCTATGATTCCGATCTTTCAGCCTCTATCCTGGGTTTCGGTACGGATGACCCTGAGGCTGCTGGGCCTCATGGCCTCCTGCATCCTGCTGGTCGATCATGCCAGATGGCATGTGCGGGCTCTGCAGTGGGACCTGAAGTTCCAGTGGGCGCAGCATTAGGGGAACCTGTCCGATTACGTCCAGATCTCGGAGGGAACTGCACAACAGTTGCAGTGGTGGCTCTCGAACCGGCAATGGGTCACGGGCAGATCCCTCTCCCTTCCCCAGCCAGAGTACACAGTTGTGACGGATGCGTCCCTTCTGGGATGGGGCGGTCACATGGGAGAGGCGGAGATCAGAGGCCTCTGGTCTCCGGCGGAGTCCCGGCTCCATATCAACCTTCTGGAGCTCCGGGCGATCCGACTTGCACTGAAGGCATTCCTTCCCTCTGTCAAGGGAAAAGTAGTGCAGGTGTTCACAGACAACACCACCGCCATGTGGTACTGCAACAAACAAGACGGGGTGGGGTCGTGGACCCTTTGTCAGGAGGCTCTGCGTCTCTGGACATGGCTGGAACATCAGGGCATATTCCTGATGGTTCAACACCTGGCAGGTTCCCTGAACGCCAGGGCGGACGAACTCAGCCGCAGGTGCATGATGGATCACGAATGGCGTCTTCACTCGGAGGTGGCGCAAGGCCTCTTTCTACAGTGGGGAGAGCCTTGGTTAGATCTATTCGCCACCGAAGAGAACGCGCAATGTCAGCAATTCTGCGCGTTGGAATTTCCAAGGCGGCACTCGCTCGGCGACGCTTTCGTCGTGAGTGGAGTTGCGGTCTGTTGTACGCCTTTCCGCCTATACCACTTCTACCCAGAGTGTTGAAGAAGATTCGGCGCGACCGGGCCCAAGTCATTCTTGTGGCTCCGGACTGGGCTCGAAGAGTTTGGTATCCCGAGCTACTCAGTATGAGCATCGATCCCCCGATCCGTCTGCCTCTTCGGGAGGATCTTCTGTCGCAGCAGCAGGGGACGGTCCTCCACCCGAACCTGTCCAGTCTCCACCTCCTTGCATGGAGATTGAGCGGCAGCAGTTGATTCCTTTCGACTTGCCTCCCGAAGTTTGTGATGTGATTCTGGCAGCCAGGCGTCCCTCCACTAAGGTGGTATACGCCTGCAGGTGGAACAAGTTTGTGGCATGGTGCACAGCAAAGGCTGTGAATCCCCTTTCTGCCCCTCTTTCTGAGGTTCTACTGTTCCTTCTTTCTCTGGCCCAACAGGGTTCTGCCCTGGGTACCATCAAGGGCTACCTTTGTGCAATCTCGGCCTTCCTCAGGCTTCCTGATCAGCCCTCCCTTTTCAAGTCCCCTGTTGTTAACAGGTTTCTTAAAGGCATTACACACCTTTTCCCTCCTGTTCCGTTTGTGATGCCTCAGTGGGACTTGAACTTGGTTCTTACCTTTTAATGTGCGTTCCCTTTGAGCCTCTCCATAACTGTCCTCTTCGTCTTCTCACTCTGAAGACAGCCTTTCTGGTGGCTATCACCTCCGCTCGGCGGGTGAGTGAGCTCCAGGCTCTTTCTTGCAAGCCCCCTTTCTGTCTGTCCATCCAGACAAGGTTGTTCTTAGGACGCGTCCGTCCTTCTTGCCAAAGGTGGTTACTGCCTTCCACATTGGGCAGACCATCAATTTGCCCACCTTCTTTCCGCCTCCGCATCCTTCCAGAGAGGAAGAGAGGCTCCACCGTCTGGACCCAAAACGTGCGATTTCTTTCTATCTGAACCGCACACAACAGTTCCGGGTGGACGACCAGCTCTTTGTTGGCTACGTGGGCGCCAAAAAAGGTCGGGCGGTACACAAGCGGACCATCTCCCACTGGCTTGTCTTGTGTATCAAAGCCTGCTATTCTTTGGCTAAGAAGGAGCCCCCTGTTGGGCTACGTGCCCATTCCACCAGGGCGACAGCCGCCACCACTGGGTTGGGATGTGGTGTCCCATTGCAGGACATTTGTCAGGCAGCTACGTGGGCCTCGCTGCACACGTTTACCAAGCATTACTGCCTTGACAGCCAAGTCCGGAGAGACGGCTTTTTTGGCCGCTCTGTTCTCCGAGACTTCCTCGTCTGATCTTTGTTCGCAGACCCACCACCGGGGTTGGTATTGCTGGGGTATCTATTCTAAGGTAAGGAATCTGTCACTAACCTGTCTCTTTCAGATGCACAAGTTACTAACTTGTGTAACGATATATCTGTAAGAGACAGTAGTTAGTGACAGATTCCTTACCGCCCCACCCATCCTCCCCGTTCTGCGAACTGATTTCTAGGGTTAAGGTCATCCCTTTCAGGGCCCTAGTTTTCAGACACCAGTGTGAGTTTCTTGCATGGCTCTGCGTTTCTGGCGCGGAAAGTCGTGTACAGAACTGACACAGAACAGCGCGCATGGGCGGCGTCTAAGTACTGGCCGCGACGCGATCACGACGCCGACGACGGACCCGCACGACCCCGCCTACCGACGCGCAGGGGTACTGCTACGCAAAACTTTCCGGATCCAGCCTGACGCCTGGGGATATTCTAAGGTAAGGAATCTGTCACTAACTACTGTCTCTTACAGATATATTGTTACACAAGTTAGTAACTTGTGCACCAAGAGTACTGCATCCTCAAATAGCATGGCAATTTCCCCCAGCAGTGGCATTATCAGTTTTACCTCTGCAGTGCCTGTGGCATGGCCTGTTTGAGACCGGTTGAGACCTTTGCAATGCCCCAGGCCCCCTTCCCCACCCCCAAGCCATGTGCTTGTAATTATCCGGTCAGCTCTGTGCAGATCCTTAAAGTGGAGCATGAATACAGCTAGCCTGCCGGTTCTGAACTGCTGCTTTCCAAACGCACCTTTAAACTATTGTGCGAGACACTTTCACTTTGTGAAATCCAGCCATTGATTTGTGGAGCTTAGCTGGCAGTTGGGAGCAGATGCGCAACTAGAGCAACATTTCAGGGGGGCTACTAAAAATTTCGGGGGGGAGGCGGGGGGGCTAATTCTTCCAGCAATAGGCAGGGTGGAGATGAAGGGGTGAAAAACACAATAAAGCCTCGTTAACACGTAAATGGTCTTTTAAAGACCTGTGAAGTACTCGGGTGCGGCTGCGATAGCAATGTGGCGCACAGTTAGATAAACACTCAAGACTGTTTGGGAGGTGTTAGAGGTGAGGTGGTGTGAATGGGAGGTGGGACGGGGGGGCGCACCTTTACTGCCTTCTTCCTGAGAGTCTGTGTACTGCCGAATTCAGAAAATATTGTTTTATAAGTAAAGTTGAATGTGGTGCTGCTGGGCTGTTTCTGATAATACACGCAAGACACAGGAAATAGAGCTATTAAACAGCCATAACGTAGCATTTGGGGCAATAGCACAGCAAATAAAATAACTCATTTGCTCAGGGTCACACACCCTGTGCAAGTTCGTATCAGGAATTTGATCTTTTAACTTTCCAAATGACTGCGCTGCGAGCCAACTAGTCACTAGTCACCTTTCCTTTACTGACACCAGCATCCAATGCGTCCATGCTAGGGAAACAATGCAAATCCCACAAAAAAAGCCTGTGCCAGGCAGCTGCGGAGTTTCTGTTGCCCAACAACACTTCCCAGAGTGACCTTTTCGTAACTGATGAAATCAACTGAATGTGGGGACGCTTGCATAAAGTCTAAATGCAATTCGGAGCTGTTTTGTACTGCTTCAGCTCCCTCATGTGGCCAACCGGTGCAACATGTGAAAAATCAGTGACACTCGGTTTAAACCGGGTCAGCTGATTTTCAGCCGGTTGGGTACTGTCGGGCACAGTCGGTTTTAACCGATTTCCGGACAGCCTACTTATGGACAAGCCCTATAAGGACAGCAGGGCTACAGCCAGGTCCCTGGGCTTTCCATGGCCCCTCGCCTCCCTCAATCCACCTTTCACTCCTTTCATGGCCACGGAAGGGGTTTCCAGCTATGTTTATATCCCCTCAGCCACCACGCACGATTCTCAGCCCCTGTGTGGCTGAGGATGTGGTACCCACAGGCCTCGTGGGTCGGGAAGCCAGCGGTCGAATCAATTGCCACGCAGCCGCAGCCTCCAAAGCCTCCTAATCTGCCCTCTTACCATCATGGGATCCCAGTGGGTGGCAGGATTTATTATCACCTGCCCCACTGGTGGTCCGTAACATCGGACAGGTGGGTTTTGCAGATGGTCTGAAGGGGCTACTCTTTCCCCTACGTGACTACCCCTCCCCCATGCTACCAAGACCTTTTTCAGTTCGCTGTGCTTTTCTTTGAACACCCGAGCGGCGCTGGTGTGGCATCGAGGTGATGGCGGTGGTTGCAGCTCATCTGCAGAGATCAGGGTGCCAGTGTTCCCCTCTCCCGACAACTGTCTGTTGAAGGCGGGCTCGCCAAAGTCTGTTGTCTCCCACCGCCAGACTACGGCGGACCTCCTGTACTCTCTGGGGTTCACTATAAATGTGCCAAAGTAACACCTGACTCTCTCTCAGAGGCTCCCTTTCAGCAGAGCTGTTCTGGACACAGTGCAGTTTCGGGCTAGTCCTCACGAACGGCGAGTCCAGGATATTCAGGCTATGTCACTGATGTTTCAGCTTCTATCCTGGATGTCGGTGAGACTGACTCTAAAGCTGCTGGGGCTCATGGCCTCCTGCATCCTACTGGTGACACATGCCCGCTGGCATATGCAGGCTCTGCAGTGGTACCTGAAGTTTCAGTGGGCGCAGCATCAGTGAAATCTCTTCAGCATGGTCCAGATCTCAGCGGGAACTGCAAAAGACCGGCAGTGGTGGCTTAAAAACCGGAGTTGGGTCAGCGGCAGGCCCCTCTCCCTTATCCAGCCAAATATGACAGTAGTGACAAATGAGTCACTCCTGGGATAGGGCGGCCTTCTGGGAGTGGTGCAGATCAGAGGAGACTGGTCTCCGGCAGAATCCAGACTTCGCTTCAGCTCTGAGTGATCCGATTGTCATTGAAAGCCTTTCTACTACTGTTCCCTCTAAGGTGCACGCCTGGGTGGCTGTGCACACAGCAGTCCAACTCCGTGCAGGAGGCACACTGTTGCGTGCATTTCAAAGAAGAGACCTTTATAGTCTAAGCGGAGAAATCCGACAGACAAGAAACGAAAACAAATGAGGCTACTTAAACCTAAAAAGCAATCAATTTTATTTGTGGATGGGGGTGATCTCCAGCGTATTTGGCAGCGATTCTGTTGGCAATACAAGTTAAAGTATGACTTTTTGAAAAATGCAGCTGTATCATTCCTCACTGTATGCACAGAGAGGTCTGCCAAGATTTGCTGATGTCTTTCAACTTCACTACACGCTACAATGGGATTTCCATTCCAACATGTTGGTTTTTTTTCTACCTGAGATGTGTCATTAAACCCCAAAGTTTGTAGAGGTGGGCAAGCTTGCAAATTAACGGGGATAGCCGAGCCAAGGTTCTGGCTGTGATCTTAGAGCCCGTGCAAGAGCCGAGCCCTGAAAATATTTAACAGTTTAATTGTACACTAAACATCATGTAAATATGATCAAATCTGTACAAAATTCAAAAAATGTATTTCTTTAACATGTGGAATCTTTGACATTAATACATCACATTATAGCTCTGCATTGAAAAGTACTTTATGAAATCATGAACCATTTAGTGAACTAGGAGACAAGACAATGTTCATGCAAACTATGTATGTGGCCCAGGTTATTATAGAGCAACATTACAGTCTATTAAATCAAACTCTAGGATTTTGTACAACGGGTATTCTGAACTGACATACTTGAAAGTGCTTTCATATGCAATAATGAAGAGAAAAGAGTTTTGCTGAAATAAAATATTTGCCTAGGACACACAATTTAAGTGGGGTAACCACGATTTGTCCAGGTTTCCTGGTGTCACTTTGCACAAATCAGGCAGTAAATGGGTATCTATTTGTCTTTCCCGATGTTAAAGCTTCCTTTTTACCTCTTTGTGCACTTTTCTGCAGGTTTTATATAGCAAAAACTCGACCTGAAGGTATTGGAGCACTTTACATATGCAGTAGTTACATTACACAAGGTCACCATTCATTGTTTATAGGCATGGGGAGATTAAGTGATTTGCCCAGAATCACAGAAGGCTGAGCTTACTCCAAGAGTCGAACCTGGTTCCCCAGCTCCAAAGTCGACAACTCTGGGTGTAATACCACATACTAGATAAAGGTAGGGAGGTAGGCAGAAGCCACATGAAAGCTTGCCTCTTGATGGGCTTGAGCTTCCAAAAGGACCTTGAGCTGAGCCAGAGCCAGGCTTTAGGCTCGAGCCACCTCCTAATGTTTTGTAAAGAATTAATTACAATGAAAGCTAATAGTCTTAGTTTAAACCACGCCATAAACATTATATATGTATGTGTCTCAAGATAAATAATATTTAAAACGGAGTACAGGTAAACATTTGATTGTAAAGAGAAGGGAAAGAAAATGTTATATATAAATGTGTATATGCACACACATAACATTTTCTTTTCCTTCTCATGACAGTCGTTTACCTGTATTCAGATTTAAATATTGTTATTTATCTTGATGTATCTCCTTTTTGTCAATATTGTGTATTTCTACTTGTTTTTTGCCAATCTTTATGAAGCACTCTGATGCCTGTTATGCTTTGTGTATGCTACACAAAACTACATAAATAAAAACATGCACTTTTTTTTAGACCCAAAAAAAAAATCATTCACATTCTTTAGACTAATGGATCATTGAAGTCTACATTACTTCATCACCTGCAAGCTTTTTTTAGCTGGTCTGGTAGAAAGATTCTGAATTTAACAGAGTTTCCAGTGCTCTAATGGCACATTGCCACATGTGTTTAACGGTACCCCCATGCTCTTCGTTAACTGTTTATTTCTAAGTAATTGGAGAGGGAGAGAATGTGTAAGTATTTGTATGACATTGCAGCACAGTTTGGCATTGCATATTATGACACTCCGAACATTTCCGTTGCGGATCAGAAACTGATTTAGTTTTAGAGAGTTATTCTATCAGTAGTATGTGGGCGTCCGTTCTTATTCACTGTGAACTTTGGTTACTGGCTGATATTGGAGTGCTGTACCAAATTCCTCATTTGCTATGGATGCTCATTGCCTAGCCTGACAGTTGCAAGTGCTGTTGGATTAAAGTATGACTAATTTTGCATAAGCGAAATAGTGAGTAAAATAAATAGTACGTTAGAAAGTGAAGCCTTATTACCAACCATTTATGCTAGTGCAGAAGCAACTTTTCGAACCCATAATTACCATTTGTGTGGGGGGGTGATAAGTAGTCGGTCTACAATTTACACCCAATTAGGAGTTGCAATTCTCAGAATAAGGAAATAGTGCCTGTTGCACATGATTTCGCTCAGTCTGAGGTTTGCAAGGCATTATTTTACACTCTAATCCCCCAATTTGTACAAGATTTTCCTTGGCATAAATTAAGGGAGCAAACCCATATCTCACACAGTTTGCACCAGAGCTGTAAACTCAGTTCAGGAACAAATGAAAATTTGCACATGAAACTGCATTAGCTGCCCAATAGTAGTCAGGGCCTGAGTGAGCTAACGACTCAAAGACCAATAGTAAGTTTGAATCCATTACAGTGTTAGTGAAAAGACAGAAAGCAAACAAGAGAGACTTAAAAATAAATTAAAGACTGAATCTGAAGATTGGAGTGAGACAAGAGGCATGTCAGAGAGTTAGCGAGCTAAGACCACTCTCAAAAATGAAAATGGGAGTACCACCAACAGTTTTGAACAGGTGTAGTACAAAGATCACACTTGCATCCCAGCAGTACCTATATTGAAATGGTGGTTGACAGTGTGCACCACTGTCACTTATTTATGGGGATCAGGACAATTTAAGTTTATCCTGTGGGTAGTGGTCCCGATTGTTAAATATTAAAAAATATTTTGCTAGTTTGGCCGAGAACCAAAATTCTGAGAGGTGTCCGCCAGACCGTGTTGGGTCTAAATGTATGCATGCATTCCACCAAGAGTAAAGACTATGAACCTTGCTGCACTGGTGTTTTATTATTCTCTCGGAGGCCCAGCACATGAACCCCCCTCTAAATGGGAACATGACGGTATTGGAATACTTCATGAGTGCCCTTTAAAGTGATCTTTGGCAGATTAGGGTATTTTGCTTAAATATCTGTTAAACTTGGGTCTAAGATGCACTATTGGACACTTTGTTTCCAATCTTTTCTTGCAGCTAATCCTTTGTTGTGGAAGGCAGGTTCACTGGCTTTGTTCGCTGAAATCCAGCTTTGGACATTGTCCATGCAGGAAGCAAGTAGTGCCAGTGGGATGAGTGGTCTGTGCCAGTGAGAGAAGTGGTCGGGGTCCCCTTAAAAAATGTGGGCATTCCCACCTATTTTTTTAAAATGTATTTTATTTTTTTATACAAATTAAACACTACGTCTAAGGTTGAGTTGGCACCCTGGAGGTACTTCCCACATCACCTGTTTGACAGACAGAGTAGAGGACTATCCAGAGAAGAGCATAAGAAGCTGCACCTGCGCTCTGGGGGTGTCGGCAGAAAAAAGCCTGGGAAGGGGGACAAGCTGCAGTGAATTAGGATAGGAGCATGTTAACTTTTACAAAACTCCTCTTTGGATCTTCTGTTGGACTGCCAAGATTGGATTATTACATGAGCTGCACCACGACCTGTCTGAAATTTCAGTACTACCTATTTGCCTTTAGACAATACAATTTGAATATTATGATTTAAAAATATAATTTACTGTTTAGTTCATTGGTGTAAAAAATTAAACTGTTCTTTCACCCGATCACCCAAGAGGTAGCAAGCTCGCTTGCATAATGGCTTATGGTAAGTTCCATTTGCGCACACAGCTCAGAATAGTGTGCACAAAGGCACAGCATTGCCACTCATCAAACAAAATAAATAGAGGGAACATTGCTTTCTACCCTCCATCAAGGGAAGTCTGTTCACAGACAACACCACCGTTATGTAGTACTGCAACAAACAGGGTGGGGTAGGGTCGTGGGCTCTTTGTCACGAAGCTCTTCATCTCTGGACATGGCTGGAACATCAGTGCATTTCCCTGGTGGTTCAGCATCTGTCAGGCTCTCTGCACGCCAGAGTGGACAAACTCAGCCGAAGATGCCTAGTGGCATCTCCATCCGGAGGTGGTGCAAGGTCTCTTTCAGCAGTGGGGAGAGCCTTGGTTAGATCTGTTCACCAAGAATGCGCAATGTCAGCAGTTCTGCGCGCTGGAGTTTCCAGGACGGCTCTTGTTCAGAGACACTTTTTGTCTTGAGTGGAGCTCAGGCCTCCCGTATGCCTTTCCACTCAGAATTCTCAAGAAGATCAAGAACGACGGGCCCAAGTCATCCTTGTGGCTCCAGAATGGGTTCGGAGAGTTTGGTATCCAGAGCTGTTAAGCATGGCCATCGATCCTCTGATCAGGCTGCCCCTTCGGGAGGATCTTCTGTCACAGCAGCAGGGGAAGGTCCTCCACCCGAACCTGTCAACTGTTCGCCTTCTTGTGTGGAAATTGAACGGCGATAGTTGACAGCTTTCGACCTTCCTCCTGAAGTCTCTAATGTTATCTTGGCAGCCAGGCAGCCCTCCTCCAAGATGGTATACGCCTGCAGTTGGGGAAAATTTGTGGCTTGATGTACAGAAAGACATATCAATCCCTTTTCTGCCCCCCTTCTCAGGTTCTCCTTTTCATCCTTTCTCTTGCCCAGAAGGGCTTTGCTCTGGGCAATCTAAAGGGCTGTCTCTGCTATTTTGGTGTTGCCTGACCAGCCATCCCTCTTCAAATCCTGTATTGTAAATAGATTCTTGAAAGGTTTGCAACATTTGTTTCCACCTTCCCCTTTCATTTAGCCCCAGTGAGCCCTCGATTTCGTCCTCACTTTTCTTATGTGCGCTCCTTTTGGGCCTTTGCACAATTGTTCAGTCAGGCTCCTTACCATCAAAAGGACCTTTCTCATGGCTATAACTTCTGCTCGGAGGGTCAGTGAGTTTCAGGCTTTATCATCCAAGCCTCCGTACATCAACATCTACCCAGACAAGCTGGGAAGCAAGATTTCTGTGCTGGGAAAGCACTGTAATCGCAACGGAGAACTGGTCAGAAATCAAAAACTATCTAATAAAGCTAATGCCCACCTTTTAGTGCTGGGCTTTTGCGGTGCCCATGCTATGTAAACGACATCTGAAAGAGACACGTTAGTGACAGATTCCTTACCTTAGAATATCCCCAGGCATCAGGCTGGATCCGGAAAGTTTTTGCGTAGCAGTACCCTTGCGCGTCGGTAGGCGGCGTCGTGCGGCTCCGCGTCCGTCGTCAGCGTCTGGACCGCCGGGATGACGCCGCGGGCAGTACATAAACGCCGCACCTGCGCGCTGACGTCAGTTCTTCTTTTTTCCGCGCCAGTAAGCGCAGATCCGGGAAGAGCAGTGCCCTAGTCATTTTTTGACTAACTTTTGGTGATTTTTCACTGTTTTCTTCGAGTCATCTCGGCTCCACGGTGTCGGTAGGGATGCCCGGCTTCAAGCCATGCGACGCCTGTGGTCGAATGATGTCGATCACAGACCCGCACTTAGAGTGTCTCTACTGTCTCGGCCGCGACCACGACACAAAGTCGTGTTCCGACTGCCGAGCCTTGCACCCGAAGGCTTTGCGAGAGCGGTCTCGAAAGCTCCTCGAGGTCCGGCAGTCGGCTCCGTGCCGCACCAAGCCCTGGTCACGGGAGAGGTCGAGGGGCCGGTCGCGCAGTCCTCGCCCGTCATCGGAGTCCAAGTCTTCGCACTCCTCGGGTAAGTCGAAGCACAAAAAGTCTAAGAAGCACCATCGCTCTAAGACTTCGCCTCGCCGGTCTCGCGACTTGGCTGAGGCCCCTGTCGGCACCATCCCCGCGGCTCCGGAGGTGCCTGTGGGACCGCCCCCGAATTACCCGTCCTTCCCGGGTTCGGGGGTGACTCCGGCCGAAATACAGGAATTCCTGTCGGCCATGGCCCGCCTCTTCGGGCCTCAAGGCCCCTCCGGTGCGCCTTCGGGCCCCGCGGGCCCTAATGGGATTGCCCCGGCGCCGCCGACGACTCCGGTCCCGGCGCCGCCTGTCCCACCAGCCTCGCTCCCGGCTTCGGCCCTGGCCTCGATCCCGGCTCTGGTGGTACCGCAACCCCCATCGACGCCGGTTGACCTAACCACGCCTCCGCCGACGCCGATGTCCCCGGTGCCGTTCCTGACGCCGACCGGGGCTCCGGGCGGCGTCGTTCCCCAGTTATCTCCGGATCCGGACGCGGCGTCGGACCGACGTCGCCCGACACCGGCTCCGGCGCCCAAGAGACCTTGGGTCCCGGACGTCCCTCCTCCTCCTTATTTTCAACCTGAGGAGGACCAGGAGAGCTGGGAGGGGTCGGATGACCCTCTCACACAGCAGTGTGACTATGATCAGGACTGGGCAGAGGAACTTGGGGCTGCCAGTGGTCTGGACACTTCCCCTGACACTGGCATGCTGTCTCCTCCTTCCGTGGCTACGGAGGATGGAGCAAATTTTGCAACGGTGTTGCGTAGAGCAGCTGGAGCCTTACACCTCCAATTGCCTACAGTGGCTGTCAGGACTAACCTCCTGACGGAAGTGCTTCAGCCGGCAGCTACATCCTCGGAGCCATTGCTGCCGTTTAATGATGCACTTTCTGACGTTCTTTGGGCACCTGGTCCAAGCCCACCACAGGGGCTCCTGTGGATAGGAACGTGGCCCGACGCCATCGCCCTGCTCCGGGCGACCCCTTGTTTCTCTCTCAACATCCCACCCCTGAGAGCTTGGTTGTCCAAGCCTCTGCCTCCCAAACCGCCTTCCCTACCGCCCCTCCGGATAGGGAATCCAAACGCCTGGATCAATTTGGGAAGAAGGCCTTTTCTTCCTCCATTGCTGGCTTGCGGTCCGTCAACACCGCTTGCCTTTTGGGCCGATACTCCCACTCTCTGTGGGATTCGGTGGCGCTCGCTTTGCCCCAGTGTCCTGAGGAGGTCCAGACACTGCTTTCCCGCACCATTGCGGAAGGAAGGGATGCGGCAAAGTACACCATCCGTTGTGGCCTTGATACCGCCGACTCGCTGGGCAGATCGCTTGCAACGACGGTGGCGCTGCGTCGCCACGCCTGGCTGAGGACAACTGGTTTCTCGGGTGATGTCCAAAACACACTAATGGACATGCCCTTTGATGGAGTCGGTCTTTTTGGTACCAAAGCAGACCATGCGCTGGAGCGTTTTAAGGACTCACGGGCTACTGCCAAGTCCCTGGGCCTTTCTGCTGTGCGCCCTCCGCTAACCTCTGCTTTTCGCCCCTTTCGTGGCCACGGAAGGGGCGCCCAGTCACGTCCACCGCCCAGCCACCGGCCCCCGCCGTGGCGGGTCAGGCAACCAGCGTGCGGGTCAGGCCACAAACCCCTCCCCGTCCGCGGCCTCCAAGCCCTCCTAGTCCTTCCTTTCAGGTGCACAGCACGCCAGTAGGGGGCAGGGTCCGCCATCACCTTCACCACTGGCGTGCCATCACCTCGGACAGGTGGGTCTTGGACATTGTCCGAAGGGGCTACTCCCTCCCATTCGAGACCACCCCCAGCCATGCCACCTCAATTCCACCGCATGTCAGGGGATCACTTGGTGCTTCTGCAGAAGGAAGTCACGGCCCTCTTGGCCAAGAGGGCCATCGAGCATGTTCCGACCCCAGAAGTAGGACGTGGTTGCTACTCCCACTACTTTCTGGTGCCCAAAAGGACAAGGAGGACATGCGTCCTATCTTGGACCTCCGGAACGTCAATCGCTTCCTCCGGAAGGAGAAGTTCAAGATGCTCACCCTAGCTCAGGTCTTGACTGCCCTCGACCCTGGAGACTGGTTGGTAGCGTTGGACTTACAGGACGCTTATTTCCACATCCCCGTCCTGCCGGCCCATCGGCGTTACCTGCGGTTCACGGTAGGCCTCGAGCATTTTCAGTTCACCGTGCTCCCCTTTGGCCTTACCAGTGCCCCTCGGGTGTTCACGAAAGTGATGGCGGTGGTCGCAGCTCATCTGCGCCGGGCAGGGGTTCCAGTATTTCCCTACCTCGACGACTGGCTGCTGAAGGCGGGCTCGTCCCAGGCAGTCGTCTCCCACCTCCAGACTACGGCCGAACTCCTGCACTCGCTGGGGTTCTCCATCAATGTGCCAAAGTCGCATCTGATTCCTTCTCCACAGCTCTTTTTCATCGGAGCAGTTCTGGACACAACGCAGTTTCGGGCCTATCCTCCCGAACGGCGAGTCCGGGATATTCAGGCTATGATTCCGATCTTTCAGCCTCTATCCTGGGTTTCGGTACGGATGACCCTGAGGCTGCTGGGCCTCATGGCCTCCTGCATCCTGCTGGTCGATCATGCCAGATGGCATATGCGGGCTCTGCAGTGGGACCTGAAGTTCCAGTGGGCGCAGCACCGGGGCAACCTGTCCGATCACGTCCAGATCTCGGAGGGGACTGCAAAACAGTTGCAGTGGTGGCTCTCGAACCGGCAATGGGTCATGGGCAGATCCCTCTCCCTTCCCCAGCCAGAGCACACAGTTGTGACGGACGCGTCCCTTCTGGGATGGGGCGGTCACATGGGAGAGGCGGAGATCAGAGGCCTCTGGTCTCCGGCGGAGTCCCGGCTCCATATCAACATTCTGGAGCTCTGGGCGATCCGACTTGCACTCAAGGCATTCCTTCCCTCTGTCAAAGGGAAGGTAGTGCAGGTGTTCACAGACAACACCACCGCCATGTGGTACTGCAACAAACAAGGCGGGGTGGGGTCGTGGACCCTCTGTCTGGAGGCTCTGCGCCTCTGGACATGGCTGGAACATCAGGGCATATTCCTGATGGTTCAACACCTGGCAGGTTCCCTGAACGCCAGGGCGGACGAACTCAGCCGCAGGTGCATGATGGATCACGAATGGCGTCTTCACTCGGAGGTGGTGCAAGGTCTCTTTCAGCAGTGGGGAGAGCCTTGGTTAGATCTGTTCGCCACCGAAGAGAACGCGCAATGTCAGCAGTTCTGCGCGTTGGAATTTCCAAGGCGGCACTCGCTCTGCGACGCTTTCGTCGCGAGTGGAGTTGCGGTCTGTTGTACGCCTTTCCGCCTATACCACTTCTACCCAGAGTGTTGAAGAAGATTCGGCGCGACCGGGCCCAAGTCATCCTTGTGGCTCCGGACTGGGCTCGAAGAGTTTGGTATCCCGAGCTACTCAGTATGAGCGTCGATCCCCGATCCGTCTGCCTCTTCGGGAGGATCTTCTGTCGCAGCAGCAGGGGACGGTCCTCCACCCGAACCTGTCCAGTCTCCACCTGCTTGCGTGGAGATTGAGCGGCGGCAGTTGATTCCTTTCGACTTGCCTCCCGAAGTTTGTGATGTGATTCTGGCAGCCAGGCGTCCCTCCACTAAGGTGATATACGCCTGCAGGTGGACCAAGTTTGTGGCATGGTGCACAGCAAAGGCTGTGAATCCCCTCTCTGCCCCTCTTTCTGAGGTTCTTCTGTTCCTTCTTTCTCTGGCCCAACAGGGTTCTGCCCTGGGTACCATCAAGGGCTATCTTTGTGCTTTCTCGGCCTTCCTCAGGCTTCCTGATCAGCCCTCCCTTTTCAAGTCCCCTGTTGTTAACAGGTTCCTAAAAGGCATTACACACCTCTTCCCTCCTGTTCCGTTTGTGATGCCTCAGTGGGACTTGAACTTGGTTCTTACCTTTCTCATGTGCGCTCCCTTTGAGCCTCTACATAACTGTCCTCTTCGTCTTCTGACTCTGAAGACAGCCTTTCTGCTGGCCATCACCTCCGCTCGGCGGGTGAGTGAGCTCCAGGCTCTATCATGCAAACCTCCCTTTCTGTCTGTCCATCCAGACAAGGTGGTTCTTCGGACGCGTCCGTCCTTCTTGCCAAAGGTGGTTACTGCCTTCCACATTGGGCAGACCATCACTTTGCCCACCTTCTTTCCGCCTCCGCATCCTTCCAGAGAGGAAGAGAGGCTCCACCGTCTAGACCCAAACGTGCGCTTTCCTTTTATATCAACCACACACAACACTTCCGGGTGGATGACCAGCTCTTTGTTGGCTACGTGGGCGCCAAAAAAGGTCGGGCGGTGCACAAGAGAACCATTTCCCGCTGGGTAACCATGTGTATCAAAGCCTGCTATTCTTTAGCTAAGAAGGAGCCTCCTGTTGGGCTGCGTGCCCATTCCACCAGGGCAACGGCTGCTACCACGGCCTTAGGCCGCGGTGTTCCGCTGCAGGATATCTGTCAGGCAGCTACGTGGGCCTCGCTGCACACGTTTACCAAGCATTACTGCCTTGACAGTCAGGTCCGGAGGGACGGCTTCTTTGGCCGTTCTGTCCTCCGGGACTTCCTTGTCTGATCTTTGTTCGCAGACCCACCACCGGGGTTGGTATTGCTGGGATATCTATTCTAAGGTAAGGAATCTGTCACTAACGTGTCTCTTTCAGATGCACATGTTACTAACTTGTGTAACGATATATCTGTAAGAGACAGTAGTTAGTGACAGATTCCTTACCGCCCCACCCATCCTCCCCGTTCTGCGAACTGATTTCTAGGGTTAAGGACATCCCTTTCAGGGCCCTAGTATTTTTCAGACACCTATGTCAGCTTCTTGCATGGCTCTGCGTTCGTGGCGCGGAAAGTCGTGTACAGAACTGACGTCAGCGCGCAGGGGCGGCGTTTAAGTACTGCCCGCGACGTCATCCCGGCGGTCCAGACGCCGACGACGGACGCGGAGCCGCACGACTCCGCCTACCGACGCGCAAGGGTACTGCTACGCAAAAACTTTCCGGATCCAGCCTGACGCCTGGGGATATTCTAAGGTAAGGAATCTGTCACTAACTACTGTCTCTTACAGATATATCGTTACACAAGTTAGTAACTTGTGCATCAGTGCCCTTGCTTTGATGCGAGAGGTGGCATTGAGTTAATGATGCCAATGCCAGAAGACTGGTGTTGTGGGTAGGCAGTTACCAATGGCCACTGATTTCTGCTTTTAACAATCCTGGGTGAAAAGAGGAAATGCAGTTGATGGGCTCCAGGATGAGCTGGTGGGAGGCATAGCAAAGATGTACACTCTCTCTGCACTTCTTGTGGCGATAATGAGGATGACTGATGTGGAGAATGCAAGGTGGATGTGACTGGATGCGCGATCAGTGATGAATGAGGAGTATGCAATCCAAGACAACTTTAACTTGTAATACAGTTTCAGCAGAGACAAAGCAGTAGTAATCAGCTACTATACACAAAATCATGTACCAAAACTATCCTTTTTACTGTGCATTCTCTGATCCTATTATTCCTCCGCTAGCATAAGTGCTAGTTATGATGATGCTGTAGAACACAGATGAAAAGTTACATCGAAAAGTGTATTCTAGAAAGATAGTAGTGCCTACTCCCACAGTGGCCTGTTTGATGGGGTGCTGCTACACAATAGACCTGCATGCTGCTTGAAGGAGGTGAACTGCGGCTGAATCCTCTCATGGGATAGAGTGCTGTAGAACAACACTGATCTACTCACTGTGCTTTGCTAGGGCTGCAGTCAGCCTCTAACACTGTGTCGCTGGGAAAGTCCTTCTGTTGTGCCAATGGCTAACACAACATTCATTAACTATAAACTGTTTGCCCTTTACCTTTTTCCAATTTATAGCTTCAGCGGTTCTGCTTCTTTCTGGGGAGTGAAACAAGCACGTAACCTTTACAAGCCTAAAGCAGCTTTGAAATAAAATTGATTAAAACTATACCTTCTTTTAACGTTTAATCTCTACGCATTTGGTCAGTGCCCTATACACTTAAAAATGTTTAATTATTTAGGAGGAATAACGTCATTGGTTATATTTAACGTGGCTTTCTATTTCAACATCTCCCATGCCTTATGCTGGGAATGATCATTTAATTTCACTTAGAGGACATAGGCACATTGAAAGAGAACCACGTCAACATTTGCCCTTCAAGAAACCCTCAGGAGAAAATCTTTAACTGCCTTATTAGGTCTTAAATGGACAGTGTATCTTTTTCAATCCTACTCTGATTAAGGCAAAGTAAACTCCATTACACTCTTCACTCTGTTCATTCACAGGAAGAACATTGATCTGAACTCATCACAAAGAAAGAACACAGCGAATTAAGTATGTTATTACAGAAGAGACTCCTTGTTGGAGGTCAGAATCTATTTATAGGCTTTCGTCTCTTCAATGTGTAGAGAGGGAAAATAAGTGGTGTCAGTAGTGCATTCTGTGCTCATAAAGTGAGCGTATTGCAGGTCAGCTGTAAAATATTGGATACATCATACATTGCTGGTTAAGCTACTAAGCATTAACTGCTATTACGATAGTAGTAAAAGTATGTTTTTATTCGATTAAAGTCTGTCATTGAGAATAGTCTGTGATGCATTATCTGGGTGCATCCTAAAATTCTTTATTTTGTAAAACATACAAGCCTTGCTATTTCTAGAAATGAAGTAATTGACTTAAAAATACCTAAAATGAAGCTCTTGCTGCTAGCTGTGTACAGAATTAAGAAGGCCTTCTAAATAGAGCATTCTTTAATAGTATGGAAAAAGTGGTACGGATTTGTTTTTGTGTGTGTGTAGTCCCATCCAGTATCCATACTCTTGAAAATACTATTCTGTACAGATATGCTCACTATACTCCCTTTTTCAGAGGTAGAAATCATATGATACTGTGCATGGCCAACATAAGTGCTTCCAATAAGACATTGGGTAAAGTCCATACCTCAGTTTGTAGAAGTATTTTAGATTTGTTTTGTCTTCTCGGTGCATTTTGACTTCATTGATAATTACATAGTGCAAGGACTTGGGGTTTACTCTACTCAGTCCTGTCTTTCTCATAATACTGTTCTTTCCCTTGAGTCATGGTTTTGTTTCCTCTTCTCTTTGAGTCTGTTATTCGGTCCCTGCAACCAACACTAAGACTCCTGGCTTTAAGAGCAGCCAGATTTGTGTATCCACATAGAAGAGTTTTATGTGGTCTCCTGAAAAAAATAAGAAGTTCCATGACATATTTGTGACAGTTTCTCTGCACTGATTTACGATATGGTCGGTACTTGTCTGTATTATTGAATGGACTTGAGTAACTCCAGAGCAGTTGCTAGCTTTTACTACACAATCAATTGTAGTGGCTACCTCCTCCTGCAGATTCCTTCATTGAACTCTTTCGAGGTACCAGCCTGGGATACGGAATTTTATTTGTTGCATCAGTATATTGTCATTTGTCACCATGCAACATCACAATTGAGCCTTGCAGCTCCTTCAGAACATACAAAGCGAAACTATATAGGGCCCCTGTTTTTTCCACGCCGTTATCAATGTGAAGTACATTTTTTATTGTACAGTTAATTAGAACATTACAAATAAAAACTGAGAACACCATGTGAAAAAACCCTTACAGTTATGTTTTTTTGTGCCGTATACAATGCGCCAAAGATATTCAGTTCGAAAACGAAGAGTTAGAGTAATAAGTGCTTAGTTCATTCCTATTGCCATATTCCCAGGAGACTTATGTCGAGGGTCCCGGTACTGACTTAAGTTAATCGGAAACAGGAGAGTTCGCCAAGTTGAAGTGCCAGTGTGTCAAGATGTAAACATGGGCTGTGTAAATTCGCCAAATAAATAAGTCGTTTAGAAGCTTGAGTTCTAAAAGTACATAGTGCGTAGACATGACTGGTGCAAATTAGCCAATTTTGTATGCATTTTTGAATCTTTCTAAGTTAAAGTGCTTGGTACATAAGCAAATAGCACGATGTCATGACAGTGAGGTGGCTTAAGCGTTCCCATCATAGTGGGGTAGATTATATGTTCAATTTCTCCAATATTGTACTTAGTCAGTTTTTTTCAGATTTTTCTTGAGTTGCCTTTTGTTTGCCTGTTTTTCCATCACAGAATGCAAATGGCGCCAGTCTCTTTTCTACTATGCTAAGGAATCTCGTAACGCTGCAGTTTAATTGCATGGCGGTCGGATCAAAACAGGCCAGTACCGCCTGTCTGTAGGTTCGATTGCCTTTTTGGTTAAAAAGGAGGCAGAGTGTTGTTCATCGCGCCTTCAGTATGCTTGTGCAAATACATATGTGTAGAAGGTCTTCACGCCCAAATCCGCGTAGGCGGAAGGTGGTGGTCGTTGTGTTGCGCTTCCAAGGTGGTAGGTGTAGAAGCGAGGGTAGCATGCCAAAGCAGTATCTTAAAAATGTATCCTTCACTGCCAAGTTGAACCCTGTGCTGAGATATGGTTGCGGTTTCGCAGAAACTTAGTTGTTCAATACAAACCAGCCGTGTGCCCTTTTCGCCAGCAGTGACTTGTCTTCTATTATCGATGTCGCTTTTATGGCTTTGGTGACTAGTGTTTTAAAGCTGGCATGGGTTGCTGAAATCTCCCAAAGGGCTTGACAACCTAGCTGCATTAAGCAGTCATAGAGCTAAGCTCTGGCTGGGTATCTTTCTCAAGATGACAATTCCACCCAGAGACGAGAGTTGCGTGTATTCTGTTCAGCACCCCTGATCTTATGCCAGCATTTTATGTACTGCCCCCTTCTGGCCAAAGTCTGTCTCTGAAGGCCAATTTCTAATCTTATTTGTGCGTGGGAAGTGTATTTTGGGAGACAGAAGATTATTCTTTATGCTCTGATGATGGTGTTATCCATGGTGGTTGCGTCTCTCCCTCGCAATGGCTCACTTCCATATGTTATTGTTGGGGGGAGTTACACTTAAAGTAGCTGGAGTAAAGGGGTAAAAAAAAAAAAGGCCACCACTTTCTTCTTCAAGGACCTCAATGCTAATGCTACGGTGGTGCCTTATTGTCTCAGGGATTTTTCTGAGCTTTGAAAGATCCCTTATTGTCTATGATGACGCTTAGATTTTTGTATTCTGTCACAGGCTCCAAACAAAGTTTGTCCAGCTGCCAATGTGGCTTTCTCCCTTTTGTATAGTTTATTGCCATGCTTTTTGTTTTTACCAAGTTGATTTGTAAGGCATTTTCCTGCAAGTTCTCTTGGGTGGCATCCAGTAAGTGCTGCAATCCAGCTGGTGTGTGGCTTATTAATACTAGATCGTCCGCATAAAGAAGGTTTGGGGCATGCAACTTGCAGTCATCCAGGCTTGTGGATAAGTCAGCCATAAAGAGATTGAACAGGGTGGGGGCAAGGACGCACCCCTGTTTTAGCCCTTTGGTGGTGGGAATTCACCTGGAGAGATGTGTCCCAGCTTGTCTTTTACCCGGGAGTCCATGTGCAGCAGGACTATCTGCCTTGGAAGGGCTGGGGCAACATTCCAGTTGTTCAACTTCTGTCATAATTTTGCTCAGTCAACATGGTCAAGGGCTGAGCAGTAATCGATGAAACATAAGTACAGTGATTGTTTAGCTTCTTTTGCAGCATCTATCAGCAGGAATAGGACCATGATGTTAGTGATTGTTCCAATATGCTTGTAGATGCCAGTTTGTTTTTAAGGTATGATGGAATTGTTTGCGGCTCAGGATGTTAATTCCTCCAAGATCGTTCCTGCATAGTATTTGGCATCATTATCGATCAGGCGATAGATTTTTGCACTGCTCTTGTCGCCCTACTTGTAGATTTGGAAAGTTATAGATACCTTCTTGGATGCTGTGATCAATTCTACCATCTGTATCTGTTTGAAGACTGGTTGCTGTGCTGTGATGCGGAGGTCATCCACTCTAGAGGGTTGTAGAGACTAGTGGTTTAGGATTGCTATGCCAGCGTTATTGTCAGCTTTATGTATGGGGTCTGGGAGTGCTTCTTCTGCTGATTTTGCGCAGATTGCTGAATATTTCTCCCACTGCTCAGAGCCTTTTAAATGACCGAACAAACACTTGGCCTAAACATCCTCGGGTAGATGAGAGTTTATTCCTATATGGGTCGGGCGTTGTTAGTGAGTCGATTGTTTGCCAGAACCGCGCACTATCATTGCTCCTTGTGTCGTAAATCGGCTTTGCCCACAGTGACTCATTTTCCTGCCTTTTTATGGTCCAATTTAGTTTTTTTAAGGCGGCTTTGTGACGTCTCAGTTAGCACTGCAGAGTAAAATCTTGCAGTCTCCTGTTAAGTTTCCTGAAGTTTTGTTTATGGCGCGATTAAGCCTTTTAGTTTGGAAGACATTAAGGTTTGCTGAGCGACTTCCAGCCTGAGGCGCACTTCTGGTAGTTATCTCGGTAGCAAATGTATCACTGAAGTCTTTGATGGAGGTCTCCCATGCAGCTAAGGGGTTCCCCGGTGTAGTTTGCTTATGATGGAGTTTATCCACAGAGAAGGGGGTGTACTTAATCTGCCTGTTGTTAGTAGTGTATACTGAGTTGAATTTCAGTTGGAGGGCAGAGAGGTGTAGCTAAACCTTTAAGGATGACTTCTTGTGGAAGGTGGTCGCTCAAATCTGAAACACCCAGGTTGAAAGAGGAGTTTTTGTGGATCATGGGGAGAATGACAAACGTATAATCAAGAATTGAGCTTGAAGATGTTGAGTGGAATGTTGGTACTGGCAGAGTGTCTTCCTGGAATCGTTTGTTCAGGGCTCGGAAGCTGAGATATTCCAGTTTCCTCAGAAGTTGAGTGCCTAGCCTGGATTGCTTGCCTGGTTTACTTATCCCCTGTTCCAGGATATTCCATTTCACTGACTGGTCAAGTAACAGGTCTTCATCCTCTGTTGAATCCAGAAGGTGGAGATTGAAGTCCCCTGTTAATATAAAATTGTGTGTTTGTTCTTCTTTAAGGAGCCTTAGTAATTCACTGGTCAGTTGCTTTGCACCCTCAGTTCTATACCTGGGAGGCAGATAGCCGTTTGCTATCACAACCATCCATTCTTCGTTATTACTCCTGAGTGTCGTTCTTACTGCTTGCGTTTCACGGTTCCATGTTAAAATATAGATTACAAAAATATAGTTGACAAAAATATCGATGTAAAAATATCGATTACAAAAATATCGAATTGCTATACTTAAACAGGTAAGTACAATAATATCGACTCAAAAATATAGATGTAAAAATATAGATGTAAAAAATATCGATTTTAAAAAATAACATAAATTAAAATAAATTAATTAAAAAATATTAAAATTATTAACAAAATAAATTAAATTTTATATATATTTAAACTAATTATAACAAATAAACTTAATTTATTAAATATAAACACAAAAAAATATTTACATATACATATATTTACTTAAATACATTTTATTAACTATTATCTTTATTTAATTTATATTTATATAAATAATTTAAAATAAAATATTCTATATTTAATTAACATATTAAACTATTTAAAAAAAAGAATACATACATTTAATAACAAAATAAAAACATTAGTAGAAAAAGCGCTGGATAACGAAGGGGTAAAAATTACTATTCCCACTCCAATGAGTGCAACAGTAGGGAAAGCGCTGGATAGCGGAGGGGTAAAATTTACTATTCCCACTCCAGTGAGTGCAACAGTAGGGAAAGCGCAGGACAGCGTAGGGGTAAAAATTACTATTCCCACTCCAGTGAGTGCAACAGTAGGGAAAACGCTGGATAGTGGAGGGGTAAAATTTACTATTCCCACTCCAGTGAGTGCAACAGTAGGGAAAGCGCAGGATAGCGTAGGGGTAAAAATTACTATTCCCACTCCAGTGAGTGCAACAGTAGGGAAAGCGCTGGATAGCGGAGGGGTAAAAATTACTATTCCCACTCCAGTGAGTGCAACAGTAGGGAAAGCGCTGGATCCCAAAACAATAAAAAATAAAACCATCAACATTTTTATTAAATTTAATTTCCAATATTAACATAATTAATATATAAATTTAAATATATTATTATTAACAAAGATAATAAAAAAATTAATTACCCATTATTTAACACTATTAAATCCACAACACACACCTACAATTAATTACATAATTAAATTTAATAATTACTAATTAATTAATGAAAATTAATTTATTATTTATTAATTAATCAATAAAAAATTAATTACTTACCACCTGTCACACCATTTACACATATTAACACCAAAACCCACACCTAAAATTAATTACACAATTACAATTAATAATTACTAATTAATTGATGGTAATTAACTTAAAAGTATTTAATAATTAATCAATAAAAAAAAAAAAACTTACCACCCTTCACACAATTTACACATATAAACACCACAACACACACCTAAAATTAATTAAGCAATTAACCTAATTATTTATTAATTGACTAATTGAAATTAATTAACAACTAATTATTAAACTATTATTAATTAATCAATTAACACATTAATTATTCAATAAATCTTATAAAATTAAATTACTTCCCACCCTAATCCCCTATAAACCCACAACCCACTACGGAACTAAAAACGCAGAATTAAACTTAAAATAAATTAATAACTAGTAAAACTCTAAAACATATAATAAAATAACAAACAATTCTCATTAAAAACACTAAAATACATAAAATTATTAATAAATCGATATTTTTGTAAACTATATTTTTGTAAACTATATTTATTACAAAGATATTTATGTAATCGATATTACTTACCTGTCAGTCGATATTCTTGTCAACTATATTTTTGTTCTCGATATTTCTTCTCCACGATATTTTTGCGGCGATATTTCTGTCCCGCGATATTTTTGCGGCGATATTTCGACTCTGCACCGCGTTTCACTTGGGGCTCTAAAGGTCACCTTCAACTCTTTGGTAGGGCCCGTGGTTGCCATTTATGTGTATATTGCCAGGCCGCCCATTCGATGGCCATATCTGGCTTGTTTCTGTGCAGGAACATGATGGTTTGTGAACCCGTGCACGTGTAAGGGTTGTTCAAGCCAGGATTCCTGCAGAAGTATATAATCAAAAGACTGGAAATAGTGCAGATGCTTAGGATCTTGCTTTATTTGGCAGGCCGTTGGGGTTCCAGGAACACAAGCAAATTGGTCTAGGCCCAGCCAGGCTGGGCCTGGTATGTTAGGTTTTTTGTTATTGGGTATTGCAGACACTGTTTATTGTGCGGGTTAACCAGTTCCAATTCCTTCCAGCTGCTTCTTCCCTTTGAACGTTTCTGCTGGTTTGGTGATTAGATTTGGCCGTTTTTACGGGGAGAAGCACTTCATGCGCCATTGTGCACTGAAAAGATAGTGTTGTGATCCTGCTTAGTCATTCTAGGTTGTTTTCCAGTTTTCAAGGGTGTGGCATAGCTAGGTTTGTAGTGGGTTAACAGCCTTATCCCCCAGGGCTGGAATGTAGGCTGTTCGTTCAAGACCAATGTCGCTATCTCAGTTGTTGACCATGCAGTATTCATTGCCTCATTTTCCTGCTGGTTGTCGGTATGGACAAATTTGGTTGACACAAGGTCAGATGAGTGCAGGTTCTCCAGTCCTTTGATCGTCCCTAAAAGGTGCAGTATGTTTCCCCTGTTTAGAATGTCTCCTGTCCTCCTAGATTTATATTCTGGCTGGATGATTATAGTGTCGTGTCCGATTGTTCCCTGGCTGGTTCACCGTTGGACTGCAGAGTGACACACTGGTTTTCTTGTAATTGAGGGGTTTCAGTGGTGTTGGGTTCTTGGCTGGAGTTGGTGTCCAACTGGCCACTGGCTAGGGCGTGACTAAGCTGCAGATCCATGCATGTCATTGTGGGTTTAGGTTCTTTGGTTATACCAGTTGTGATGACCAGTTGCTTCATGGCTGGCAGTGCGGCTGCTGCTGACAGGTTTTGTCTGTGGGGCGCAATTGTTTTCACTATTGTTATTGGGTTCATGTGATTTTTTTGCATGGCAGTGATGCCTGCCCGGCCTCTGGGCTTGTTGTAAATGCCGAGAGGGTTTTTGGATTAGGGTTGGCTCAATTTGGCTTGGTGTAATTGCCCCGCTGGTAGGTTTGTCCTGGTTCATGCCGATGTTCCAGGAGTCTACTTCTGACATTGCTGTGGGAGTCCATTCTGTCGTGGTTGTTGGACTATCGTGCTGGGGGGCTAGTGATGTGAATTGAAGGCTCTGCTTGAAGTCTATTGTCCCCAGAGTGGTAGTTTCCATCCGGAACTAACCAGTAATGTAATTCTTTCTGTTTCTGCCTTTCCTTCTTTGTTTTCGGCAAGCTTGAGCGTTGTTTAGCTCAGATTTGCAGTCCACCTGCTGAGGTGGGATAGGGGAGGAAGGCGGATATTGCACTGGATTTTTGAGTACAGGGGAGTCATTTGAGTGTTGGATCCTGCTTGCCCTGTCATCCTCATCCTGAGTCGTTAATTGGGGTAGTTCGGGACCGATTGCCCCCAGCTATGAAGTTGAAGGGTCAAGCTGGCCATCATTTCTTGGTCTGGTATCTTGTTTCAAGTCCATTATTAGATCGCCCAACATAATAGGGAGAGTAGATAATTTTTCCAAAATTGGTTCGCAAGTGCAGTCTGCTTGCACTACTTGTGAACCGGACTGCACTCATTTGATTAGGCCGTTCAATTCTGCAAGCTTCTCGTCTATTCCGGGAACATATACTGCTAGAGAGTGGAGGACTGATAGCTGTATGTCCATTTTGTCTGACTGCTATTGCAGAGCGATCACAGAGAGCTTCATAGTGTTGAGGAGAGATGTCCAGATAGAGTCTGTTTGTTGTTCCTTCCCGTTGCTGGATTTGGTTTTGTGGGCTGAATGGCTGGCCCCTGGGTAGGGGTGGGGGGGGTGAGGTTTGTGTGTAGCTACTAGCTCCTCCCACTCCTGCGTTGCAAGGTATGAAATATCGTAGTCTGTGCCTGAAGGTTCTTCCTTGGTTTGATGTGTGGGAGTTTTGCGAATGGCACTTGCCTTTAAAGATTTTAGGGATTATGTGAATGCCGCGGTGTAGGCGGTAACACATGGTGACTGTGGGTGAGGTCTGGCTTCTATTTGGACCGTGACAGACTCTGACTGTTCACCCACGCACACAAGGCCCTCCACGACCAGGGTCCAAAGTACCTCAACGACCGCATGACCTTCTACACGCCCACACGCCAGCTACGATCAACCAGCCACGCCCTCGCCACCGTACCACGCATCCGCAGAACCACCGCCGGAGGAAGATCCTTCTCCTACCTGGCAGCCAAGACCTGGAACTCCCTCCCCACTCACCTTCGGCGAACCCAGGACCATCTCTCCTTCAGGAAGCAGCTCAAGACCTGGCTGTTCGAGCAGTAACTTACCCCCTCCCCCAGCGCCTTGAGACCCTCCCGGGTGAGTAGCGCGCTCTATAAATGCCGTGATTGATTGATTGATTGACTGGCCAGTCCCTGGGGATGATGTTGGATAGCCATGTGCAAGTGGCTGGGGTAAGTCTAGTTCAGGAGGTGTTCTATCTGACTCGCCTGAGTCTCTTGAGATGAGGCTAAGGGATTGAGCCCGTGGAAGTTTGGGGCTCTCTCCCTGTAGCAATTCAGGACGCAAAAAGGTGTCAGCCTTGATAGGATCTGCCCCACTTGCTCGTTTCACTCTTTCCGTGCTGTAAGTGTTGGTGTCCACCAACCCACTTGTGCCATCTGGTGTTGTACCATTCAGTCCCATCGATTTAGTTTCCTCTATCTGAAAGAGACACGTTAGTGACAGATTCCTTACCTTAGAATATCCCCAGGCGTCAGGCTGGATCCGGAAAGTTTTTGCGTAGCAGTACCCTTGCGCGTCGGTAGGCGGCGTTGTGCGGCTCCGCGTCCGTCGTCGGCGTCGTGATCGCCGGGATGACGTCGCGGGCAGTACTTAGACGCCGCCCCTGCGCGCTGTCAGTTCTTCTTTTTCTGCGCCAGTAAGCGCAGATCCGGGAAGAGCAGTGCCCTAGTCAATTTTTGACTAACTTTTTTGTGAATTTTTTCACTGTTTCTTTTTCGAGTCTTCACGACTCCTAGGTGTCGTAGGGATGCCCGGCTTCAAGCCCTGCGGCGCCTGTGGTCGCATGATGTCGATCACGGAACCGCATCTGGAGTGTCTCTTCTGTCTCGGCCGAGACCACGACACGAAATCGTGCCCTGACTGCCGGAAACTTCACCCGAAGGCTTTGCGAGAGCGGTCTCGAAAGCTACTCGAGGTCCGGCAGTCGGCTCCGCGCCGCACCAAGCCCCGGTCCCGGGAGAGGTCGAGGGGCCGGTCGCGGAGTCCCCGCCGGTCGTCGGAGTCCAAGTCTTCGCGCTCCTCGGGTAAGTCGAAGCACAAAAGTCTAAAAGCGTCATCGCTCTAAGACTTCGCCTCGCCGGTCTCGCGACTCGGCTGAGGCCCCAGTCGGCACCGTCCCCGCGGCCCCGGACATGCCTATAGAGCCGCCCCCGCATTACCCGTCCTTTCCGGGTTCGGGGCGACTCCGGCCGAAATACAGGAATTCCTGTCGGCCATGGCACGCCTCTTCGGGCCTCCAGGTCCCTCCGGTGCGCCTTCGGGCCCCGCGGGCCCTGATGGGGTTGCCCCGGCGTCGCCGTCGACTCCGGTCCCGGCGCCGCCTGTCCCACCAGCCTTCATCCCGGCCTCGGCTCCGGCCTCGATCCCGGCTCCGGTGGTACCGCAACCCCCATCGACGCCGGTTGACCTAACCACGCCTCCGCCGACGCCGATGTCCCCGGTGCCGTTCCTGACGCCGTCCGGGGCTCCGGACGGCGTCGGTCCCCGGCTCTCTCCGGCTCCGGACATGGAGCCGGACCGACGTCGCTCGACGCCGGCTCCGGCGCCGATGAGACCTTGGATCCCAAATGTCCCTCCTCCATATTTTGAACCTGAGGAGGACCTAGAGAGCTGGGAGGGGTCTGAGGACCCTCTCACACAACAGTGTGAGTATGATCCGGACTGGGCTGAGGAACTTGGGGATGCCAGTGGTCTAGACACCTCCCCTGACACTGGCATGCTGTCTCCTCCCGTGGCTACGGAGGAGGGAGCTAATTTTGCAACGGTGTTGCGTAGAGCAGCTGGAGCCTTACATCTCCAATTGCCTACTGTGGCCGTCAGGACTAACCTCCTGACAGAAGTGCTTCAGCCGGCGGCTTCCTCCTCGGAGACTGTGCTGCCGTTTAATGATGCACTCACTGACGTTCTTTTGGGTGCCTGGTCCAAACCCACCACAGGGGCTCCTGTGGATAGGAACGTGGCCCAACGCCATCGCCCTGCTCCGGGCGACCCCTTGTTTCTCTCCCAACATCCCACCCCCGAGAGCTTGGTTGTCCAAGCCTCTGCCTCCCAAACCGCCTTCCCTTCCACCCCTCCGGATAGGGAATCCAAACGCCTGGACCAATTTGGGAAGAAGGCTTTTTCTTCCTCCAGTGCTGGCTTGCGGTCCGTCAACACCGCTTGCCTTTTGGGCCGATATACCCACTCCCTGTGGGATTCGGTGGCGACTGTTTTGCCGCAGTGTTCTGAGGAGGTCCAGACATTGCTTACCCGCGCCATTGCGGAAGGGCGAGATGCGGCTAAATACACCATACGTTGTGGCCTTGATACCGCCGACTCGCTGGGCAGATCGCTTGCGACGACGGTGGCGCTACGTCGCCACGCCTGGCTGAGAACTACTGGTTTCTCGGGTGATGTCCAGAATACACTCATGGACATGCCCTTTGATGGAGTCGGTCTTTTTGGTTTGAAGGCAGACCATGCGCTGGAGCGTTTTAAGGACTCACGGGCTACTGCCAAGTCCCTGGGCCTTTCTGTTGTACGCCCTCCGCTAACCTCTGCTTTTCGCCCCTTTCGGGGCGCCCAGTCACGTCAGCTGCCCAGCCACCGGCCCGCACAGCAAGCGTCTTCGCGTGGCCGAGGACGTGGATACCGCCGTGGCGGTTCGGGCAACCAGCGTGCGGGTCAGGCCACCACCTCCAACCCGTCCGCGGCCTCCAAGCCCTCCTAGTCCCTCCTTTCCGGTGCACAGCACGCCAGTAGGGGGCAGGGTCCGCCATCACCTTCCCCACTGGCGTCCCATCACCTCGGACAGGTGGGTCTTGGACATTGTCCGAAGGGGCTACTCCCTCCCCTTCGAGTCCACCCCCCCAGCCATGCCACCTCAATTCCACCGCATGTCAGGGGATCACTTGGTGCTTCTGCAGAAGGAAGTCACGGCCCTCTTGGCCAAGAGGGCCATCGAGCATGTTCCGACCCCAGAAGTAGGACGTGGTTGCTACTCCCACTACTTCCTGGTGCCCAAAAGGACAAGGAGGACATGCGTCCTATCTTGGACCTCCGGAACGTCAATCGTTTCCTCCGGAAGGAGAAGTTCAAGATGCTCACCCTAGCTCAGGTCTTGACTGCCCTCGACCCTGGAGACTGGTTGGTAGCGTTGGACTTGCAGGACGCTTATTTTCACATCCCCGTCCTGCCGGCCCACCGGCGTTACCTGCGGTTCACGGTAGGCCTCGAGCATTTTCAGTTCACCGTGCTCCCCTTTGGCCTTACAAGTGCCCCTCCGGTGTTCACGAAAGTGATGGCGGTGGTCGGAGCTCATCTGCGCCGGGCAGGGGTTCCAGTCTTCCCCTACCTCGACGACTGGCTGCTGAAGGCGGGCTCGTCCCAGGCAGTCGTCTCCCACCTCCAGACTACGGCCGAACTCCTGCACTCGCTGGGGTTCTCCATCAATGTGCCGAAGTCGCATCTGATTCCTTCTCCACAGCTCCTTTTCATCGGAGCAGTTCTGGACACGACGCAGTTTCGGGCCTATCCTCCCGGACGGCGAGTCCGGGATATTCAGGCTATGATTCCAATATTTCAGCCTTTATCCTGGGTTTCGGCACGGATGACCCTGAGGCTGCTGGGCCTCATGGCCTCCTGCATCCTGCTGGTCAATCATGCCAGATGGCATATGCGGGCTCTGCAGTGGGACCTGAAGTTCCAGTGGGCGCAGCACCAGGGCAACCTGTCCGATCACGTCCAGATCTCGGAGGGGACTGCAAAACAGTTGCAGTGGTGGCTCTCGAACCGGCAATGGGTCATGGGCAGATCCCTCTCCCTTCCCCAGCCAGAGCACACAGTTGTGATGGACGCGTCCCTTCTGGGATGGGGCGGTCACATGGGAGAGGCGGAGATCAGAGGCCTCTGGTCTCCGGCGGAGTCCCGGCTCCATATCAACCTTCTGGAGCTCCGGGCGATCCGACTTGCACTCAAGGCATTCCTTCCCTCTGTCAAAGGGAAGGTAGTGCAGGTGTTCACAGACAACACCACCGCCATGTGGTATTGCAACAAACAAGGCGGGGTGGGGTCGTGGACCCTTTGTCAGGAGGCTCTGTGCCTCTGGACATGGCTGGAACATCAGGGCATGTTCCTGATGGTTCAACACCTGGCAGGTTCCCTGAACGCCAGGGCGGACGAACTCAGCCGCAGGTGCATGATGGATCACGAATGGCGTCTTCACTCGGAAGTGGCGCAAGGACTCTTTCTACAGTGGGGAGAGCCTTGGTTAGATCTATTCGCCACCGAAGAGAACGCGCAATGTCATCAGTTCTGCGCGTTGGAATTTCCAAGGCGGCACTCGCCGGCGACGCTTTTCGTCGCGAGTGGAGTTGCGGTCTGTTGTACGCCTTTCCGCCTATTCCACTTCTACCCAGAGTGTTGAAGAAGATTCGGCACGACCGGGCCCAAGTCATTCTTGTGGCTCCGGACTGGGCTCGAAGAGTTTGGTATCCCGAGCTACTCAGTATGAGCGTAGATCCCCCGATCCGTCTGCCTCTTCGGGAGGATCTTCTGTCGCAGCAGCAGGGGACGGTCCTCCACCCGAACCTGTCCATTCTCCACCTGCTTACGTGGAGATTGAGCGGCGGCAGTTGATTCCTTTCGACTTGCCTCCCGAAGTTTGTGATGTGATTCTGGCAGCCAGGCGTCCCTCCACTAAGGTGGTATACGCCTGCAGGTGGAACAAGTTTGTGGCATGGTGCACAGCAAAGGCTGTGAATCCCCTTTCTGCCCCTCTTTCTGAGGTTCTTCTGTTCCTTCTTTCCCTGGCCCAACAGGGTTCTGCCCTGGGTACCATCAAGGGCTATCTTTGTGCCATCTCGGCCTTCCTCAGGCTTCCTGATCAGCCCTCCCTTTTCAAGTCCCCTGTTGTTAACAGGTTTCTAAAAGGCATTACACACCTCTTCCCTCCTGTTCCGTTTGTAATGCCTCAGTGGGACTTGAACTTGGTTCTTACCTTTCTTATGTGCGCTCCCTTTGAGCCTCTACATAACTGTCCTCTTCGTCTTCTGACTCTGAAGACAGCTTTTCTGGTGGCCATCACCTCCGCTCGGCGGGTGAGTGAGCTCCAGGCTCTATCATGTAGACCTCCCTTTCTGTCTGTCCATCCAGACAAGGTTGTTCTTAGGACGCGTCCGTCCTTCTTGCCAAAACTGGTTACTGCCTTCCACATTGGGCAGACCATCACTTTGCCCACCTTCTTTCCGCATTCTTCCAGAGAGGAAGAGAGGCTCCACCGTCTGGACCCAAAACGTGCGCTTTCCTTTTATATCGACCGCACACAACACTTCCGGGTGGATGACCAGCTCTTTGTTGGCTAGGTGGGCGCCAAAAAAGGTCGGGCGGTGCACAAGAGAACCATCTCCCGCTGGGTAACCTTGTGTATCAAAGCCTGCTATTCTTTGGCTAAGAAGGAGCCTCCTGTTGGGCTGCGTGCTCATTCCACCAGGGCAACGACTGCTACCACGGCCTTAGGCCGCGGTGTTCCGCTGCAGGATATCTGTCAGGCAGCTACGTGGGCCTCGCTGCACACGTTTACCAAACATTACTGCCTTGACAGTCAGGTCCGGAGGGACGGCTTCTTTGGCCGTTCTGTCCTCCGGGACTTCCTTGTCTGATCTTTGTTCGCAGACCCACCACCGGGGTTGGTATTGCTGGGGTATCTATTCTAAGGTAAGGAATCTGTCACTAACGTGTCTCTTTCAGATGCACAAGTTACTAACTTGTGTAACGATATATCTGTAAGAGACAGTAGTTAGTGACAGATTCCTACCGCCCACCCATCCTCCCCTGTTCTGCGAACTGATTTCTAGGGTTAAAGACATCCCTTTCAGGGCCCTAGTATTTTTCAGACACTTATGTCAGCTTCTTGCATGGCTCTGCGTTCCTGGCGCGGAAAGTCGTGTACAGAACTGACGTCAGCGCGCAGGGGCGGCGTCTAAGTACTGCCAGCGACGTCATCCCGGCGATCACGACGCCGACGACGGACGCGGAGCCGCACGACGCCGCCTACCGACGCGCAAGGGTACTGCTACACAAAAACTTTCCGGATCCAGCCTGACGCCTGGGGATATTCTAAGGTAAGGAATCTGTCACTAACTTCTGTCTCTTACAGATATATCGTTACACAAGTTAGTAACTTGTGCATTAGGGCAGTAATAGTAGGCAGGAATACCTCCGGGCAGTAAACAATGGCCTTCGGTTGTAGGGGGCGTTAGGAGACCCTTAATCTCCTTGTTACTGGAATAAATGACGGTTCCATGGTTTTTCAGGAATGCAAATTTGATGTAGATATTCGGTTGTTGGATGTAGGGCCCTGTCTTCGAATTCACCCATCAGTGCTTATGAGAACATCCCTGCTTTGGTCCTTAGGATCCATTGTCAAATTATCTAGAAACTCAGCGATTGTGGGGCTGGTGTTGAAACATTTTTTGCTCTTTTTGAATGAGAGGGTTTGCCCTCTCACTTTGCCAGATCTCATTGTGCAGAATCTAGTTATGATAGCCCTGGGGGTGTTGTTTTAGGTATCTGAAAGAGACCGTAGTTATAGATTCCTTACCTTAGAATTACACCCTGGCGTCAGATTGGATCCGGAGAAAAATGTTCTTAGCAGTACCCCTGCGCGTCGGTAGGTGGCGTCGATTTACTCCGCGTTCGTCGTCGTGGTCGCCGGGATGACGTCGCAGTGTCTACGTAGACACCACTCCTGCGCGCTGTCAGTTATTTCTTTTTGCGCCCAGCCAAATCAGATCCGGAGAGAGCGTGCCCCTTAGTCACTTTTTGACTAAAACTTTTTCGACTTTGTCGACATCTTTTTCGAGTCCTTCGACTCCTGGTGCACGTAGGGATGTCCCATCATCAGACCAGCTTCAAGCCTTGTGACTCCTGTCACAAGCTTATGTCTGTCACGGATCCGCACCTCGTGTGCCTCTGGTGTCTGGAGCCCGACCACGACCCGAAGTCGTGCTCCGACAGTCGGCCCATGAACCCGAAGTCTTTGCGGGAGCGGTCCCGAAAGCTTCTGGAGGCCCGGCAGTCAGCTCCGCGCCGCTCGAGGTCCCGGTCGAAAGGGAGGTCGCGAGACCGGTCATGGAGTCACCACCATCATTCCTCCTCGAAGTCTTCGTCATCGGGTAAGTCAAAGCACAAGAAGAAGGCGAAGAAGCACCGTCGCGCTTTGCCTTTTCCATGTCCGTCGGTCGACGCGATGCGGGACGCAGAAGGTCTTCGTCCTTCTGCCCTGCCCGCGGAGCCTGCTGGGACGGCTCCGAGCCTACTCCCTTCCCGGGAGCCGGAGCATCCCCTGCCCAGTTTCGTGTATTTTACGAAGCCCTCCACTCCATCTTTGGTCCCGAAAGCTTCTGGAGGCCCGGCAGTCAGCTCTGCGCCGCTCGAGGTCCCGGTCGAGAGGGAGGTCGCGAGACCGGTCATGGAGTCACCACCATCATTCCTCCTCGAAGTCTTCGTCATTGGGTAAGTCAAAGCACAAGAAGAAGGCGAAGAAGCACCGTCGCTCTTCGCCTTTTCCCCGTCCGTCGGCCGACGTGACGCGGGACGTGGAAGGTCGTCGTCCTTCAGCCCTGCCCGCGGAGCCTGCTGGGACGGCTCCGAGCCTCCCTCCATTCCTGGGAGCCGGAGCATCCCCTGCCCAGCTTCGTGTATTTTACGAAGCCCTCCACTCCATCTTTGGGCAGCCCGACTCCGCCGGCGCGTCTTCGGGCCCCGCGGACTCGGCTAGGGGCTCTAGGCCTTCGATGCCGGCGGCTCCGGCGCTGCCGGGCCCCCAGGGATCCAGGCCTGGATCCGGATCGGTGCCGGTTGACCGCACAACACCTCCCCTGGCACCGATACCTCTGACGAGGCCCCCGTCACCTCTGACGCCGGTTGTGTCCCCGGCCGGTGTCGACCCCGGCCTCCCCTCTCGACTTGGACACGGAGCCGGACTGGCGTCGACCGACACCAGTACCGGCCGGTACTTTTGTACCACTGTTCTATCCTGGCGTTACTTTTTGCCCTGAGTGGCAGCCAGAGGAGGGTGAGGAGGACTGGGAGGGGTCTGTTGACCCTCTGGTAGACCAGCTGGAAGAGCGAGACTGGAGAGAGGAGTTGGGTGAGGCCAGTGGTCTGGATACCTCACCAGACCTTGGTATGCTTTCTCCCCCTACCGTGGACACGGAGGAGGGAGCCTCCTACGCTGTGGTGTTGCGTAGGGCGGCTGAGGCCTTGGGCTTTGAGCTTTCTACGGTGTCAGTCAAGACTAACCTCCTGACTGAGGTGCTTCAGCCGGCAGCGGCCTCTTCGGAGCCCCTGCTGCCGTTCAATGAGGCCCTCACAGACATTCTTCTGGGCACTTGGTCCAAGACCAGTACAGGAGCTCTTGTGGATAGGATGATTGCCCGAAGCCACCGCCCAGCCCCGGGCGACCCAATTTTCCTCTCCCAACACCCTACCCCTCAGAGCTTGGTGGTCCAAGCCTCAACATCCAAAGGCGCGTTCCCTACTGCTTCCCCAGATAGAGAATCCAAGAAGCTGGACCATCTTGGGAAGAAGATGTTTTCTTCCGCCAGCTTAGGACTGCAGTTGGTGAACACCGCATATCTCTTTTGCAGCTACCCCCACTCTGTGTGGGACACGGTTGCGCAAGTGCTGCCACAGTGCCCGGAGGAGGCCCGGGCTATACTCTCCTGTGCGGTCGCAGAGGGTAGAGTTGCAGCGAAGTTTGCCATTCGGTGTGGGCTAGATACCGCCGACTCACTAGGTAGAACGATTTCTATGTCAGTAGCCTTGAGACCCTACGCCTGGCTGAGGTCCACTGACTTTTCCGGGGATGTCTAATGGACCCTTTTGGACATGCCCTTTGATGGCCGTCGCCTGTTTGGCGACAAGGCGGACAATGCGCTCGTGCGCTTCAAGGACTCTAGGGCTACGGCCAGAACCTTGGGCCTCGCTGCCACCTCTCGCCCCGTTCAGTCCGCCTTTTGCCCCTTTCGTGGCTACGGAAGGGGTGCCCCACCACATTCCACCCAGGGCCACAGGCCGGCGGCAGCTGCTCAGCCTCTGCGTGGCCGGGGACGTGAGACCCAGCACCGTGGGTGTGGGGGCCAGCTGGCGCGCCAGTCCACCAGTTCCCCCTCTGCATCAGCCTCCAAACCCTCCTAGTCCGACCTTTCAGGGCCACCAGTTGCCAGTGGGCGGCAGGATCTGCCATCACCTCCCCCACTGGCACAACATCACGTCGGACAGGTGGGTTTTGCAGATAGTCCAAAGGGGCTACTCCCTCCCCTTCGAGACTACCCCTCCGTCCATGCCACCAACACTCCATCGCATGTCGGAGGATCATTTGGCCCTTCTCCATCAGGAAGTTACGTCTCTCTTGGCCAAGGGAGCTATCGAGCGAGGCCCTGGGCCAGAAGTAGGTCGTGGTTGTTATTCCCACTACTTCCTGCTACCCAAGAAGGACAAAGGCCTTCGTCCTATCTTGGATCTCAGGGACGTCAACTGCTTCCTCCGAAAGGAGAAGTTCAAAATGTTGACATTGGCTCAGGTCCTGTCTGCCCTCGACCCTGGAGAATGGATGGTAGCGTTGGATTTGCAGGACGCTTATTTCCACATACCCGTCCTGCCAGCCCACCGGCGTTACCTGCGGTTCACGGTAGGCCACGAGCATTTTCAGTTTACCGTGCTCCCCTTTGGCCTTACCAGCGCCCCTCGGGTGTTCACGAAAGTGATGGCGGTGGTCGCAGCTCATCTGCGCCGGGCAGGGGTTTAAGTCTTCCCCTATCTTGACGACTGGCTGTTGAAGGCGTCTCCCACCTCCAGACTATGGCGGACCTCCTGCCCTCGCTGGGGTTCACTATCAACGTGCCGAAGTCACACCTGATTCCCTCTCAGAAGCTCCTTTTCATCGGAGCAGTTCTGGATACAGCGCAGTTTCAGGCTTACCCTCCCGAGCAGCGAGTCCGGGATATTCGGGCTATGATACCGATGTTTCGGCCTCTATCCCGGATTTCGGTGAGAATGACCCTGAGGCTGCTGGGCCTCATGGCCTTCTGCATCCTGCTGGTGGACCATGCCAGGTGGCATATGCAGGCTCTACAGTAAGACCTGAAGTTCCAGTGGGCACAGCATCAGAGGAATCTTTCCGATTGCGTCCAGATCTCGGAAGGCACTGCACACCAATTGCAGTGGTGGCTAACGAACCAGGATTGGGTCAACGACAGATCCCTCTTCCTTCCCCAACCAGAGATCACAGTGGTGACAGATGCATCACTCCTGGGATGGGGCGGCCACATGGGGGAGGCGGAGATCAGAGGCCTCTGGTCTCAGGCGGAGTCCGGGCTCCACATCAACCTTCTGGAGCTCCTGTGCGATTCGTCTTGCACTGAAGGCATTTCTTCCTTCTGTCAAAGAAAGGGTAGTGCAGGTGTGGTACTGCAACAAACAGGGAAGGGTGTGGTCGTGGACCCTATGTCAGGAGGCTCTTTGCCTTTGGACATGGCTGGAATATCTGGGCATGTCCCTGGTGGTTCAACACCTGGCAGGTTCTCTGAACACCAGGGCGGACGAACTCAGCCGCCGGTGCATGATGGCTCACGAGTGGCGTCTTCACTCGGAGGTGGTGCAAGGTCTCTTTCAGCAGTGGGGAGAGCCTTGGTTAGATCTGTTCGCCACAGAAGAGAACGTGCAATGTCGGCAGTTCTGCGCAATGGAATTTCCAAGGCGGCAGCCGCTCGGCTACTCTTTTCGTCGCGAGTGGAATTGCGATCTCTTATACACATTTCCACCTATACAACTTCTGCCCAGAGTGGTGAAGAAGATCAAGCGCGACCGGGCCCAAGTCATTCTTGTGGCTCCGGATTGGGTACGAAGAGTCTGGTATCCCGAGCTCTTGAACATGGCCATCGATCCTCCGATCAGACTGCCCCTTCGGGAGTATCTTCTGTCGCAGCAGCAGGGGACGGTCCTCCACCCAAATCTGTCCAGCCTCCACCTCCTTGCATGGAGATTGAGTGGCGACAGTTGACAGCTTTCGACCTTCCTCCCGAAGTCTGTAACGTTATCTTGGCAGCCAGGCGTCCCTCCACCAAAACGGTATACGCCTGTAGATGGAACAAATTTGTGGCATGGTACACAGCAAAGGCTGTGGATCCCCTCTCTGTCCCTCTTTCAGAGGTTCTCCTTTTCATTCTTATTTGGCCCAGCAGGGGTCTGCTCTGGGCACCCTTAAAGGCTATCTTTCGGCCATTTCGGCCTTTCTTCGCCTTCCTCATCAGCCTTCTCTTTTCAAGTCCCCTATTGTAAATAGATTTCTTAAGGGCATTACTCACCTTTTTCCTCCTATTCCTTTCGTAATGCCCCAGTGGGACTTGAATCTTGTCTTGACTTACCTTATGTGTGCTCCTTTCGAGCCACTACATAATTGTCCACTCAGACTCTTGACTTTAAAGACTGCTTTTCTGGTTGCCATCACCTCTGCTCGCAGGGTGAGTGAGCTTCAGGCTCTATCTTCAAAACCTCCTTTCCTTGCTGTCCATCCGGACAAGGTTGTCCTCTGGACTAGACCTTCTTTTCTTCCCAAAGTGGTTACCTCTTTCCACATAGGACAGACCATCACTTTGCCCACCTTCTTCCCGCCCCCGCATCCTTCCAAGGAGGAGGAGAGACTCCACCATCTGGATCCAAAATGTGCGTTATCATTTTATCTGGATTGCACGAAACAATTCCGGGTAGACGATCAACACTTTGTTGGCTATGTGGGTGCCAAGAAAGGTCGGGCCGTGCAAAAGCGAACCATCTCTCAATGGGTCGTCCTTTGCATTCAAATCTGTTATTCCTTGGCGAAAAAAGAGCTTTTCGGTAGGGCTGCTCGCCCAATCCACCAGGGCGACGGCAGCCACTACTGCTTTGGGATGTGGCATCCCCCTCAGTGACATCTCCCAGGCAGCCACGTGGGCATCACTGCACACGTTTACTAAGCATTGTTGCCTGGATAGTCAAGTCCGGAGAGACGGCTTCTTTTGCCATTCAGTTCTCCAGGGCTTTCTGGTGTGAACTTAGTTCGCAGACCCACCTCCGGGGTTGGTATTGCTGGGGTATCTATTCTAAGGTACGGAATCTATAACTAATAGTCTTTTTCAGATGAACAAGTTACTTACCTTCAGTAACGATATATCTGTAAGAGACATATATTAGTTATATATTCCTTACCGCCCCACCCATCCTCCCCGTTCTGCGAACTGACTTCTGGAGTAAGGGACTTCCTTTCAGGGCCCTAGTTTTGTGCACCAGTGGTCAGAGTCTTGCATGGCTCTGCGCTTCTGCCGTGGAATGTCGTGTAAAAGAACTGATGTCAGCACGCAGGGGCGGCGTCTAAGTAGATACCGCGACGTCATTCCGGCGATCACGACGCTCACGACGTACGCGGAGTCGACGGACGCCACCTACCGACGCGCAGGGGTACGGCTGAGAAAAAATTCTCCGGATCCAGTCTGACGCATTGGGGTAATTCTAAGGTAAGGAATCTATAACTAATGTATGTCTCTTACAGATATATCATTACTGAAGGTAAGTAACTTGTTCTTCACACACCATGGTCAGTCACTTCATGGCTCATTGCTTGTTCCGTGGAAAAGTCATGAAAAGTGCTGACGTCAGCGCGCCAGAGTGGCAGTGATGTTGATAACGCACACGTCACGATGCCGACGATGTCACCAGAAGTCGACTTACGCCATTTACTGGCACGCAGTGGTACTGCTATCAAAAATCTTCTGGATCCAGCCTGATGCCTGGGAGTTCAAAGTTAAGTAATCTACGGCTAGATCATGTCTCTACTAGATAAGGCGTTACCGAAGGTAAGTAACTTGTCAGTTACTACTGTAAAGACAGCCTCTCCTGTACAGTCTTTTAATTTTTATTCATATTTTTGTTCATGTTTCCATCTAATTGCTCAGTGTAGCTAAGCGGTGCTGGAACATTTTTGCAATGTCTTTCTTGTTGGGAAATTGTGCCCAAATTTGCAGCAAATGATTTTCTTTATATTTTCCATTATATTGCGTTACTTTAAAGTCAAGAAATCCTTTGAAAAAATACAGAAATATTTGATTTAATTTTATTTGTTTGTTGCTTGTCTCTGTTCACTCTTTAAAGTAATTACAATGTTTACTGTTTGCCTACCTTATTTGTGTTTTTGAGAAGCCTACCATCCTGTAGGCATTGCGATGAAAAGAAACTTGTTAGTAACCATGTAAAGCAAGTAATACTTGTGGAATTAATTGAGGGCCTCTACTTTATTTTTCCTTCCCTTTTTAGAACACTTTACCTGCATTGTGAAAGTTTTGTATACTTTGTTGTATACTCAAGCTGTTACTGCACTGTCTGTTAAACTTGTCACCGAAGAAAGATTGGCATGGAAAAACGCTGGTGCTGTGAAAAAGGTTGGTTGTTTTTACCCTAGTTTGTGTTTGGCATTGGGAGTGACATAAATCATGCATACCTCTGTTCGAAGTGCTTTGTTGTTCCAAAATGTAGTCATTTTGCTAACCAGACTGTCTCTAATCTGTTAGCCATGCAAAGAGTGCTTAAAGTGCTGCATGGAACCAGTGCAGCTCGCTAAAGGAATAAAACACAGCAGCATCCCAAGCTTTGAGAATACAAAAACAGGGCACAGACAAAGGAGACCCAAAGAAACAGTTTTCACAAGACATGGCACAAATAGCATGTGCCCATTTGTACATGCCTATGTTCGCATACTTTAGACCATTAAAGCCACTCATGACTGCCAATATTTGTTATCATTGTGTTTAGGTTTTATATATTCTTTATTGCCACTGGATCTACTGCCAGACACTCCCTGGTCCTTTATCTCACTCTTGCATGTTGATGCTTTCTCTGTTTATGAAAGGTTCTTTGTCTTTCTCTTCCTCCATCTTTCTGCTTTGTTTATTTTTTCCTCTCTTGGTTTCGGTAAATGTCTGTGGAAAAATAAGTGCTGGTTCGCTCTCCCCACGCCCCCTCCCGCCCCCAGGAACCACCGGTGTATGTCAAAGTGTATGCCTGATCACTTCCTCATAAGAGTGACATAGTCGACAAAATTTCTGCTCAGGATTTGTGTGATTCCACGAACCTTCAAATCGAAGAAGTGAAATGTATAGCAGTCTAAATCTTAAAAATGTGTCTCTTTATTTTAGAATCAATGTTAAAATTAAAGTACAATTGTCTTTTTCCTACGGATACTGCTAACTGCATATTCCTCATTTTTAGAGTATTCCCCAGGTGCCAGACTTTTCATAGTGGTACTCCCACGCACCACTGGGTTGTGCCGTTTGGCTCCGCGTTGACTTTGTTCTGCCTAAGGGCGAGCGGTAAACTCCGCTCCGCCGGCGGAGTTCGCTGAGTTTTGCCACTCCCCGCTCCCCTTGGAATGCTGAGTTTGGCAAATATCTCCACTAACAGCCGGCGGAGCGGAGTTTACCAGCACTCCCACTGCTCATGCTCACGCCTAATCATGGCCCATCAGCTGTAGCATAAGTCCATGTCAGTGAGGCTTTGGCATGGGAAAGTACATTGAAAAATGTCCACTCTCCCTTCAGGATCCATCTAGAGGTGGGGGGAGAGCGGCAAAGCCGTACTCAGTATGGCAATCCCTTCGCCCATCTGTAGTGTAGGTGATCGGCAGGAAAAATGCTAATGCTCCTCAGCAGCTGGTCAAGAAGGGACAGAACGCTGGTGGGGGGTAAGATATGTCCCACTCCGGGCCGTTGTAGTGGAACCAGCCGAACTGGCGTGTACGGGCCAGGCTTCTCAACCCTGTGTCTCCCGATGATGTCACTGATTACTCCGCGGAGGCATTCAGCCTGTAGTGAAACTCCAGCAAGTATTATATAGCGCCCAGGGCCGATGTCTTTCGCCAGTGGCCTTCTCTCAGGCGCCGCCCTCACCTGTGCACTCCGCACCTGTGGGTGAAAACAAAGCACCTTGCACATAAACAGGGCGGATTCCTTCACAGTCGGTCATCACGCGACTGCAGACCGAACGGAGTCGAAGGGCTGTCAGCTGAGCGCCACTGAAAGGGTGCACGTTCAGCATAGGAGGTGAAAGTGAAACTGCTGCAGTGTGAGGAATAGTGTCAGGAATCAAGTGTGCTGACACTGTGTCCACCAGGGGGTGAGTGCAGTGAGTTTGAGACATGCACAGTCAGAGGGAGTGAAAAGTGCATTAAGTGAATGTGCAATGTGAAGAATAAAGTATTAGATGCAAGTGTGCATGACACAGAGTCCATCGGGCAATGAGTGAGCACTGCTTGTGAGGCAAGTAAAGAGAGCTTTCAGACAGTGAATCTAAAATATGTAGAATAAAGTATGAGGAGGCTGCTGTGCGTGGCACAGTGTCAGAGTGTGCACTGAGTAAGAGGTGGGTGACAGGTACGTATAATAAACACAGTACTGAAGTACAGGGAATGAAAGGCAGTGCCTGTGGGGTGGGGACAAGTGGGCGGACGCTCAAAAATGGACCAGCTGGAGAAGCTCTTGCCATGTTTGATTTGCTGTCAGGTCTCGGAGGGAGAACTGTGACCTAGGATTGGGCAAGTGAACGTGAGTCCATTATTGATTGGTTGCCAGAAAGTAAAGTATCTGCCCCGGCATCTGGCTGCTGCACGCATCTGTCTTTCACCAGTGGATGGGTTATGGACTTTGTGTCGTCGAGATGCTTACTGAGTACTCCCCACTCATCAGCCCAGTGTCCTGACACTGACTGTTCATCGACCGAGAGAAGTTTGTGCAGAACTGGGAGCTGCTGGCCAGGGCACTCCCGTGGTGACAAACTGCTTCCAGGGTGCGACCGAGTGATACCTCATGCCTCACCTTCTAAGAAGTTTCCTCCTAATTCTGTCCTCTGGAGTCGCGAGCCACACCCTACATATACGAGTCTCCGGGGAGGCGTGCAACCGAGAAAACTTAGTGAGCGTGAATCTCCTAGCTGCATGCAAGTAATCACCAGGCTGACAGGGCTCGAGCACAAGCAAGGAATGGAGCACCAAGCCGGGTACGCTGACTCCAAGAACAGCTGAATCCTTCTCCATCCGGCAGCATGAGGCACACACATGGATCCGATCATTGTGTCAACAATGAACAGCTGTGAAAAAGGTGAGCTACCTACCTTACTCATTACCTTACTCAAAGTACCCCTCTTGTGTTTGAACGCTGTCACCTTCGGCTTTCCATATATATTGGATAGTACCTTTGTAGATACAGTACACAACCATGTTATCATTTTCGGAAGAGGGTCAGGTCGGGTGAGCATTAGCACATTAATCCTTGTTGTGCAGCCTCACGTTTGCAGTACTACATCTGCCTAGAATCCATGCTATGCCTGCGTAATCACACTGAGTTTTTCAGTAACTCCGTGATATGCCGCAGAGTGAAACTCGCGAGCTCCGCCCAGGCCTAGTTCGGCCACAGAAGTAAAAGAGTGGAGTTTCATATAAGCGCCACCTCTGTGTGGCGATGTCAGTTCTTTTTTTCCACGCCTTCCTATGCGAATGCAGAGCTCCACTCCCTTTTGTAAGTTGAAAAATTCTTTCAACAGTTACTTTCCAGTGTACAAGGGAATGATGTCCCCACTGAAGACTACAGGGTTCAAACTGTGTTGTGATGGTAAGAAACAGATGTTGGTGACGGACTGCCTCTGGTACTTGGGCATGGGCACGACTCTAAGATGTGTGAAGAATGTGCCCTCATGCACCCAAAGCCGATCCATGACCGTGAAGTGAAGCTGTACGTTGCCATACACCAAATAAGTCCCAAAATAAGTCTCAGACCTCATGTGAGTTCTACTCCAAGTCGAGAACATGGGCTCCTTCTCACTCTCTCGGACACTCCCGCACAGGCCAGTGGGCTGGATATGTCCCTGGACACAGGGTTTAGTGTGCTGTGGTGGTTAGTGCAGCCAAAGCCCTGAATCTACAGCTACCCTCAGTGGAAGTCAAAACCAATGTCCTGACTGCAAGTTTGCACCTAGGGCTGGCTTCTTCTGAACACCTACTCCCATTTCATGAGCCCCAACTGAGACCCTTATGGGTATCTGGGTGAACCCTTGCTCTTACCCGCCAGTAAACTGACCGGTGGCCAGACAACCTAGTTCGGCACCAGGCGGCCTGGACTTCCTTACTCAGGAGCTGAATCCTGACAGTTTGGCAGTCCAATCTTCCACCAGTAAAGTTAACCCTAATACATTTTCTACAATCCCTTCAGACAAGGAGTCAGAAGGGATGGAGGCATTTTTAAAACAAATGTTCTCCGCCGCCTGCTTGGCATTGCCTTCAGTCAGTGCAGTTTGACTTTTAGGATGTTACATGCACATCCTTTGGGACATGGTAAGTGAGATTTTGCCGGATGTTCCAGAGGAGCTCCGGCTCTCTTTGGCTCAAACCATTCAGGACAGCTAGGATGCAGCCAGGTATGTCATCGAGACTGACCTGGACACTACTGACTGTTAGGGGCATGTGGCAGGCACTAGAGCGGTGCTCCACTGTCACCCGTGGATGAGATCCACTTGCTTTTCAGGGGATGTGTAGATTTCCTAAAAGACATGCCCTTTGATTAGCGAAAAGACTGATTCTGCCCTTGAACACTTGAAGGAAATCAGAGCCATAGCGCATTTCTTGGGCCTTTCTACTCCTGCCTGACAGTTTCCCCAGCAGTTTCGACCCTTTTGAAGCTACTCCAGATGGCTGATGTATTGGCACCTCCATGCCCTGCCACCTCCAGTCCCTCTAGCCCGTTCATGGCCATGGCCGTGGTATGGGGTCTAGCATACATCATGCAGGCCACCAGGGACACCCAGCCCTCTGACCCGGTAGTATCAGCTTCCACGATGCTTTGGTTTACCGTTAGCGTCACACAGCCATCCTGTGTGAAAGCAGATCATACATTTTTTACTAGGGTGGCAGGCCATCATATCAGACATATTGGTCCTACAGATCATCCAAGAAAGTTGTACCACACCATTCCTTTCTGAGCCACCTCAACTCCTTCACATAGAGCATCTTTCAGAAAGACACCTTTCCATCTTGCCGCAAAAAGTGCAGGCTGTATTTGCTAAAGGGGCCATCAAGAGGGTGCTGGCCTTGGAAGTAGGTATGAGTTGCGACTCCTGCTACTTCCTAGTGCCAAAGAAGGATGGAGGCCTTGTCCTATTTTAGATCTGTGCTTTCTAAATACCTTCCTGCAGAACGACAAACTCAAAATGCTCATTTTGGCACAAGATCTGTCTGCCCTTGTTGCCTTGGACCTGCAGGATACGTATTTTCATGTGTTTGTCTTGCAATCCCACAGACGCCATCTGTGTAGGCCTGGGCGTTGAACTCCGCTCCGTTCGCTGAGTTTGCGGAGTTTTCTGCACTCCGCACTCGGCGGAGCTCGCGGAGTGCAAGAAAACCCCGCTTCGCGTAGTGCGGCAGAGTTTTTTCCCCGCTCGCGAACCGTAAGTTCGCGAGCGCGAGCTGCCGCTCGGGTAGAATTTCTACCGGAGCAGCAGAAAGACCAGCGCAAACAGCAGTTCGCACTACACTCCGCCACTCGTGGAACTTCGCAGAGTTTTTTTGTAACTTCGCAAAGTTCCGCGTAGCAAAACTCCGCGAACTACACCCAGGCTTACATCTGTGGTTCAAGGTAGGCCAGGAGCAGTTTCATTTTACTAGACTCCGCTTCAGCCTTACCAGCACCCCTCGGGTGTACGCAAATGTGATGGTGGCGGTCGCAGTGCACCTTCGAAAGTTGGACATACCAGTTTTCCCCTACATCAACAACTGGCTGCTGAAGGCAGACTTGCCAGTCAGTCGTGGACCACCTCCAGACACGATGTACCTCCTAACATCACTGAGGTTCTTGATCAACGAGACCCGACTCCTTCACAGAGGCTCCCCTTTATTGGGCCTTCTGGGTACAGTGCTGTTCAGGACAGTTCCTCTGCCACAATGAGTCCATGGCATTTAGGCTATAATACGGATATTTCAGCCTTGGTCCTGGACCTTGGTGAAAGAAGCTCTGAGACTTTTGTGTCTGTTGGTCTCATGCATCCTGGTTGTCTCTGTCCCCAGGTGGCAGATGCAGGCTCTGTAGTAGAAACTGATGTCTTAGTTGGAAACCTTTTGAATGTTATACAGGTTCCAGGGCAGACTGAATAAGGTCTCCAGTGGTGGCTTCTCAACCGTAATCTGACCAGTGTCAGACCATAGTCCCTTCCCCACAGAGAGTTTGCTGGTGGAGATGGGTGCATCCCTGCTGGGTTGGGGCGTTTGTCTGGGAGAGAAGGTCAGAGATCTCTCCGTGCAGATTCCAGAAGGTTTACGGGCTCACTCCACCAGAGCCAAAGCTACTACCACTGTGCTAGCATGCGTAGTGCCTGTCCTGGATATCTGTCAGGCAGCCACATTGGCTTCGGTACATACGATAACAGATCACTACTGCCTTGACAGGTCCGTCGGGAGTCACATTTTGCCCACTTGGTCCTGCAGGACTTTTTGGTCTCAGCCAGTTCAGAGACCTACCACCGTGATAGGTACTGCTTTGGTATCTATTCACAAAGTGAGGAATCAGCAGTTAGAAGTATCCATCACAAGAACAAGTTACTTACCTTGAGTAACGATCACTCTGGTGGATACTCTGCCTAACCTCAGATTCCCCACCAACCCTCCCACCTCCCCATTCTGTCAACTAAACTCTTTCCACCTTAAACGGTCCCAATCTAGAGATCTGCACACTGGTCATACTTCTACGTCTGAGGGCCTAGAAAGCAACTGACCTCAACATGCACAGGTGGCTCTTATATGTAGCTCCGCATGTCACTTTCGGAGCAAAACCATGTTGGCACAGGGCCATACCATGCCACCTACTGTCGCGCATAGGTACTGCTGATAAGTTTCCGCATCTATTCTGACGCCTGGAAGAGTATTCACAAGGTGAGAAATCTACGTTTAGATAGATTATCCACCAGAACTATTCATGTTGGGACCAGGGGTCCTGCCAGTTGAGAAATGCATTGTCAGGAAAATGGCCTCCTTATAAAATGAATAAAGAATATACTTGTTTGTCCTTTTAACTTAAGTCAGAGAAATAACCCAAATTAGCCATAAAGAACATATTTTGATTGAATTAATTATATACAATAGCTGCATATATAATTCTCAATGTTTAGTATTCATTGCCTTAGTTTGCTTCCTATGGTCTGTAAGCCTGATTTTTTCCAGTCTCATTGTCCTATTCCTTGGGACCACCCTGTAGTCAATAGCTAATCGGAATTGTGACTTTGCTACTCCTGTGAATGTTCGTCCCATGGATGACATCTTCCTTAAAACCAGGCTTTCAGCACTGAGCAACAATTGGACACCTTTTTAGGTCTTGTTTTACCTGTCTGGGAGATCTCATGTTACTGATACTTTTAAAACGTATTTGTGTGAAGTATTACGGGGAAAGAGGGGTTTCGGTCAGCCCACTTCAGCTATTGGCTGCTGTAGGCTTATCATGATATGCCATTGCTTGTCTGGGCTGCCCATTAAGGCTGTAGAATTCCGCAAGTTGTCCCATTTGTGTTCTAATTGGTGATGTTGCAGAAGTAGTTCTTTGGTTGGCCTGCAGAAGCAACATGACTGCTTGTAAATCAGTCAGATATTTTAATTGCTGGTTTATGGCTTTATTGTATAGGAAGCACGTCCTGTTTGCCTTTAAGGCACGCTAGGGCTATTCACTAATCACCCTTGTGAAATCATTTGTTTTTTTTTGGGTGTCTTGATAACATTTGGATGTTAGATTGACAGCTTTTTTTGTTCACAGAATAAACACATGCATTTTTATAACACTGTTCTTTGAGGATACAGCTTGATTCTGGGAACGATGTCTGTTCAACAAAGGGACCCTGCTCCCAACATCCATATAGTTGTAGCTCGAGAGATTGCTTCAATATGATATTTTCATTCTAGAACAGCTAGAAGCAGCAGACATAAAATTCACTTATTACCAACAAGAAGCTAAATCTATTAGCTTTGCCATTACACTATTAAGGGAAGCGAGACCTGTCGCTTTGCAAATGATTCTTAATCAATGACAGTCTGAAATAAAATTTGATACACGTAAAAATGTTCCTATTTATATTCGACTGGCCTGATTTTGTGAGCGAAGTGCAAGTTCCTTAGAAGTTTAACTTAAAAAAAAAATTCACATTGATTTCCACATTGCTCAAGAGCTAGTAATACCTTTGTCTGTATTCCTTGTGCATCGAGCGCGGATTATTTACTAATCAAACGGCATAGGTGGAGCTCGGACGTTTACTGTGTAAAGGGGACTTGGGCGTCATCAATGTGCACTCATATAGGCATGCTTCAGAGACATCCACCTCTTGCTGGAATTTATCCTGAAATGACAGTGACACTCTTAGTACGCTTCAAATCCAGATTGAACTCTAGCCTATCGTGCCAAATGTATCGTTATTTAGTCACTTTTCAGACTGTTTATTCAAAAAGCAGAGTTTCAAAGAAAAACTCTTTCTGCCAGTATTTCCCCAAAAATATGTTTATTCTTCACGAGAGTGTCTTTTAATTCCTAAAACGTATAATATCTCTGCGCATATACAGGATGCAGGAACGCTTTCAAAAACATGTTTTCAGAATGAAAGCAATTGTATGCGGAAAGCGAGCGTCAACATTTTCTTTAAAAAACACAATCCAATAAACCAGATTAAACTTAGAGAGTGCATTTGAAAGCACCACTTTAGCTATTCTTCTTAAAAGAAAAAGGTAGCAGGAAATTATTCTTCCATCATTAAACTGCACATTTGTGTTTTCCATAAGTTTTCCTTCAAGACGTTTTCTTCTCTCATTGCTACTGTTAGTCACGATGATTGCTCTTTTAGACAGATGTAGTGGCAAAGTGGTTAGACTTAGTTGCCTGACATTATTAAGGAGTGCTGCATTTGTCAATCTGTCATTCAAGCAGTTATGGGTTAGAGATTGGTTTTGCTTCAAGCCAAAGAGGGGAAATTGGCAAGTGCAGAGAGGTTAATAATACTACATCCATCTTATCTATGTGGGCAATCAAGTAGGTTCCCTCCTCCTTCCCTGAAAAGAGCAATGTCACACCATCCTAAGTTTACATCCTCACAATCTTGTAGTCACGGGCGCTCATGTTCAACATCCAGGTGCAAAATATTGCACCACTTCCATGCCTCAATACTTGTGAGATAAGGATACTCTAGGTCATTGTTGAGGTTGCCTTCATAACACTGTCATTGTCACCACACTCGCTAGCATCATTGAGTCCATGTAGAGGATCAGGGCACTTATCACCATATTTTGAACATCTACGGGCTTATGCTGAGGATATTTTGCAAACATGGGTCCGAGGTTGGTTCTATAGTGCAAATCCCACAAAACCACTCCAGACACACTCAGTGGATGCACATTACCCCACTAAACTTTCTCAAGTTCCAAACCTGGATTCTCTTCATCTCCACCACTTTTCTCTCCTCTTTCTCCAGCAGCACCATGGGAAAAGGTTTCTGTTCCAAAGAATTGCTTTGACAAGACCTCAAGAGTAGACCGGTCTCCTGGAAATCCCACAAGAGACCCAGAGAGCAGTGTTCAAGAGAAGAACACAATCATACGATGAAAACAACATCCTCAGGATGATACCCCAGAGGATATGTCTCTTAAAACGCCTCAGGAGAGATGGTTACCTGAAAGATGTGACTCCAATTACATTTCCTAGAAGTGCAGATGCAGTGCTAGATAGGCATTCATCTTCACACTGGCGTGCTTGCCATGCTGCAAATATTTAAGGACCTAGTCTCCCTCAAATGTCCTCTGCCGCAGTTTTATTAGTTTTAACCTCCACTGTGATGCTGCAATTATTGTGCATACTTTAACCAAATCAGACTCACATAGATCAGAGTGCTTCACTATTTTTGGGTCAGAGTCAAATGAGCCATCAGGACCCAAGGCATAATTATGAAATTAAACCACTTCTTCCCTAAATATTGATGTACCTCGCTATCTGAAGTTTCAGAATGCTAGTGGCGTGGACAGATGGCTGGAAATTTCTTTCTAGTTTCATATGCTGGGCCTTCTAAGAACGTTTCTCCTTTTGCTTTATTGGTGGGTTGAAGCAGCACAGGCACTGGAAAATTCCACTAGTTCTAATTCTATATGTATAATATTGTGGTGCGTTCAGGACAGTATTCTGAGCATATTTTGCCATTTATTGAGTCTCCTATGGAGCCACTTTTGGTAGCCTGGGAAAAGCTGTCATCGTCCCTGAGGTGAGTAAAAGGAGAGGCGAGAAGCATCGCTCATCTCCTGACCGAGGATTTCTCATGAAAAACTCTACATCGGATAGCCTAGTGGTTCAGACTTCATTAGTCAGGTGATTCCTGACACCTTCCTCCTCATGTTTGTTTTTCTGATTGTTGAAAGCTTTTTGTCTCACTACAAGCATACCTTGTGTTGAAGGCTAAAGAGACTACAAGATTCCGGACTGCTGATGTGCAGCAAATAGTTGGGCATCTGTTTGCTGGTGGAATGGATGTTTCCAAGCGTATGATGCAGATGGGACTAGATACAGTTCATGCGGTTACTTGCCTAATAGAGTGGTTCTCAAACAACGCTCCTGGATGTGGTCCACAGTTATTTCCCTGGACACGCAGGATGAACTGTCATTTGACAAGAACCTCTCTTCGTAGGCAAGGCAGATTAGTGCCTATTAGCAAAAATGTGTTTTTTTTTCTTCCTGTAAGATCTTTTTAGTTTTAATCACTTTTTATTATTTTATAAGATACGTACAGTAATGAGGCGGGCATTCCCACCTATGTAACAGGAACTGACCCAACAAAGAAGCTGTTTCAAACAACGACCCCGCCCCCCCTCACCCTCAGGCACCACCACAGCAGGATTGCAGGCTAAATCAAGTATGGACTCGACCTATAAGCTTCAAGGGATCATGTGTCCGCTTTGGTACGCAATCTGCTATGGGACAATAGACCCAGTGGACACAGTCTATAGGGGCATGTAAGGCTCCCGTTGTCTTTGCTGAGATACTCCAAAATGGGATCCCGCATTCTTGTAAACTTATCTGATGTGTCCTGTAGGTCGTGTGCGATATTTTCATAGACTGTAAGACCCTTTTTTTTTTTTTTAAGGTTTATGCCTTTGTAGAGATCTTGCTACAGAAGCTGCAGGAGCCCTGCAATCTGGGAAGTACTTTCACCCATCGAGGCACAGGATTTCTAAAATGACTTAGACATCAACCTAGCAAAACTTTGCATTCACCTTACCCATCACATATTGCCCATGGGGAGTAGAAACAAGATGGCACATTTTTAAAATGATGGCGAGGCTAGTTCAGAGCAGTTACTCCTCCAAGTCATATAGGTAATTCACACTGTACTGTTTTCCAGAATTAGGTCTTCTGACTCTTTCTGGAGCTTTCACACACATCCTCCCTTCAGGCAAACTATGGAAGGCAGTGCTATGCCTTTTCCTGAAGCGTGCCATTGAGAAAAGTAACATTAACAGGGAAAAGGGATAGCTAACTTGTAGCAGACGGTATCTACACAAATGCAACAGGTTGAGAGCTTTACAAGAAACGGCAGGCCAGGAGGGAGGGTGGTGGGAGGGGGGGTTACACGTTATCGGGGTAGTATTGAACCGCACTGTACAATTACTTCGAGTGATATTATTGGTACATGCACTTATTGTTTCATAGTCACTAAGATCGCCTGATATTTTGATTGGCAAAAACAAGCCGACCATTTGGTTTATACAAAGGTGATATTTGAATACGATTGGAAAAAGAAAAGGCCATATTGTACCTGCTATGATACATGGAATTCTTTTTTAAGGGGCTCAATAAAGTTTGTTATAAAAAAAAAAAAAAACAGGGAAAAGGGATTTACTGATACTTAACAAAGAGAAGGCGCTTGAGCTCAGTTTGGATGTACCTTGGAATCAGAGTACTATCGTTAGACCTTGCTAGCATTTATTTCAACATTGTTATCAAAATGTGGCACTGAAAATTCTCTAGTTCTTATTATGAACGGAGGTCACAATGTGTTTTGGTTCTTGCTTGCTGCAGTAGTGTTTATGAATGTACAATAGCATTGGCACATCTCATTTGTGTGGAGATGATTGTTACATTCCCCTCACCGGGACATTTGGTTGGACTGCATTGATCCTTGAAAAGAAAGAGGAAACAGAGAGATGTAAGATTTTAAATGTGAGGCTTAGGTATGTGGGGTCTGGTGATGAGTCAGAAGAACTAGAATGGGAGGGATGGAGATGTGTATGAAGCTTGTTGACCTAGGTGAAATAACTCGGAGTAGAAATAGAAATGAGGAGGGGACTAAAAAGGGAATAATTACAGTAGATAAGGGGCTGAAGGGTGTGAGTTGAGAAGGAGTTTGATGGATTTGCAGGTCGGTTGCACACTAAGAGAAATATATCAGAAAATAGGGAGACAGATGACTAAACGTAACATAAGTAAGATCAGGAGTAGTAATGAATGTCGGAGGGAAATTAGGAAGAATATCTGTGAGATAACCTAAAAAGTGAAAGAAGGAAAGCGATCTAGTAGTGAGGAAATAAATAGGCGAGAATGAGCGTATAACCATGAATAAAGTAGGGCGTGATAGAGAGAATGATACAGTAAAATCAGAGATGGCAAGGGAATAGGGGAGAGCATGTAATGAGCATTGTAGTAAACCCACCTCTCTATATAGTGCACCACAAGTGTACCTTAGGCAGGCACTCTGAGACATCGGTCGCGCTGGGGAGCTGGATGACGCTGGATCTGACTTCGGTGTTTTGGAGGCCTGGGGCTGCAGGGAGATAGTACCTCTATCTTAAGGGAGTTTCTTTGACGATTTGCGAAGTGCTGAAGATTCTCCGAGGTTTGTGAAGGCCACACAGCGTCGAGAAGAGCTAGAGGATGGTATTTGTTGAGTTCTGTTGTAGCAGGTAGGAATTTGTGCCCAAAGTCCACCACGAGGTCTGCAGTTCTCAGTCCAACAGCGATTGTTCGTTCGTCTTTTTGTGCTCGTGATACTACTGTTCAGAGTCTGAGGATGCCACCTAAATACTAAATTTAGGGGCATTTACAAGGGAGTGACAGGTATTGGCCAGTGGGCCCCTTCCCTGCGGTGTCTACACCCTCTATTTTTCCCTCCTCCCTTTTTGTCTAAATTATGAGATTTGATCATGTGAAACAAATGCTCAAGTCATACCAAAAATTACTTCTGTAATACTATTGTGAATTAACTTGCAAATCTAAAATTAAGTGTGCTGGACCATTGTGTGTTTTTGGAATTAGGAGATTCTGTATCTCTGGAGGCTTAGGGGCATTGGGTCTCCGGTCCTTAGCACCTTACATATCTTGATACAACTCACTCTACTAAAAGATAGGTGCAATCTGTTCTGCCTCAATCCCCTTCCAATTTGCTTTGTGTGTTTCCTAAAGATGTAATTTTTGCCACAGCTTTTTAGCCACTGTTCCTATTTGAACAACCATTGCTAATGCCATTATATCTGAAAGAAACACGTAGTGGTAGATTCCTTACCTTAGAATATCCCCAGGCGTCAGTCTGGATCCGGAAAGTTTTCGTCAGTAGTGCCCCTGCGCATCGGAAGGTGGCGTTGTGCGGCTCCACGTCCGTCGTAGGCGTTGTGATCGCCGGGATGCCGCTGCGGCAGCTACTTAGATGCCGCCCTCGCGCGCTGACGTCAGTTCTTTCTTTTTCCGCGCCAGCAAGCGCAGATCCGGAGTGAGCGGTACCCCCAGTCTTTTTTGACTGAGTTTTTTGAGATTTTTGTCTCACCTTTTTTGAGTCGATACGACTCCTGGTGCAGTTAGGGATGCCCGAGTTTAAGTCTTGCGAGGACTGTCATCGGATGATGTCGGTGACGGACCCGCACCGCGTGTGTCTCTTCTGCCTGGGGCGCGACCACGACCCCAAGTCGTGCCCCGACTGACGGTCCATGGCACCGAAGTCTTTGTGGGAGCGGTCCCGAAAGCTGCTTGAAGCCCGGCAGTCGGCTCCGCGCCGTGAAAGGTTCTGGTCCAGAGGGAGGTCGAGGGACCGGTCGCGGAGCCACCACCATCGGAAGTCGTCCGAATCGAAGTCTTCGCACTCGGGGTCAGGTAAGGCGAAGCGCCAAAAGAAGTCGAAGAAACGTCATCGTTCCCCGACTTCCCCTCGCCAGTCTCGCGACTAGGGCGGAGCCTACGCAGTCGCCGGTGACCTACCCGCCCTTCCCGGGTTCATCGGCGACTCCGGCCCAGGTGCAGGAATTCCTGTCCGCTATGGCCCGCCTATTTGGGCCGTCGGGCCCCTCCGTTGCGCCTTCGGGCCCCGCGGGCCCGACTGGGAGTCCTCGCCCTTTGACGCCGGCGGCTCCGGCCCCGGCCTCTGCACCGCAAAACTCCCGTGGATCCCGTCGTGGATCCCGGTCGACGCCGGTTGACCTCGTGACACCTCCACCGACCCCACCGGCCCCACGTTTCGCGTCGCCCGGCACGCCGGACGACGTCGTCCCCGGTTTCAGCCCCGAAGTGGAGACGGTGCCGGAACGGTGTCGACCGACGCCGATTCCGACTCTGTTTGGGAATCTGTTTCCCTATCTCCATCCTCCTCCTTTTAGGCCTGTACAACAGCATGAGGAGGAAGGGGAAGACTGGGAGGGGTCTGAGCACCCTCTCGCTGCTCAATGCGAGTATGACCCGGACTGGGCAGAGGAGTTGGGGGATGCCAGTGGTCTGGACACCTCTCCAGACCTTGGCATGCTGTCTCCTCCTACCGTGGCTACGGAGGAGGGTGCTTCTTTTTCTGTGGTGTTGCGTAGGGCAGCCGGGGCTCTCCACCTCGAGCTACCTACTGTGGCTGTCAGGACTAACCTCCTGACGGAAGTGCTTCAGCCAGCAGTTACCTCTGCGGAACCACTGCTGCCCTTTAATGACGCACTTTCGGACGTTCTTTTGGGCTCTTGGTCCAGGCCCAACACAGGAACGTGGCCCGACGCCATCACCCGGCCCCGGGCGACCCCCATCTTCCTCTCCCAACACCCCACCCCTGAGAGCTTGGTTGTCCAAGCCTCCGCTTCCCCAAGTGCATTCCCTATTGCACCCCCGGACAGGGAATCCAAGAGGCTGGAACAATTTGGGAAGAAGGTTTTTTCTTCCGCCAGTCTAGGGCTGCGGTCGGTGAACACCGCATGCCTCTTCGGCCGTTATTCTCACTCTCTGTGGGATACGGTGGCACAGGTGCTGCCTCAGTGTCCGGAGGAGGCTCGGACACTACTCTCCCAGGCCATTGCTGAGGGGAGAGATGCAGCCAAGTTCACGATCCGTTGTGACCTTGACACCGCCGACTCGCTGGGCAGGGCGATTTCCATGACAGTGGCGCTCCGCCGCCACGCCTGGCTGAGAACAACTGGCTTCTCGGGGGAATGTCCAAAACACTTTGATGGAAATGCCCTTTGATGGCATTCGCCTCTTTGGCAACAAGGCAGACAGTGCTTTGGAGATATTTAAGGACTCACGGGCTACGGCCAAGTCATTGGGCCTTTCGGCAACACGGCCTCCTCAGCCTTCTGCCTTTCGCTCCTTTCGTGCTCGCGGAAGGGGCAACCCACCACGTTCGCAACAGAGCCACAGGCCGGCGCAACAGTCCACGCGCGGACGTGGGAACCGCCACGGCGGTTCAGGGGGCCAGCGGGCGGGTCAGTCCACCACCACCCCAGCCACCACTGCCTCCAAACCTTCCTAGTCCGACCTTTCAGGCCCACCAAATGCCAGTGGGTGGAAGGCTTCGCCATCACCTCCCCCACTGGCGCACCATCACGTCGGACAGGTGGGTTTTACAGATAGTCCGAAGGGGCTACTCCCTCCCCTTCGAGACTACCCCTCCAGCCATGCCACCTCAATACCACCGCATGTCGGGGGATCACTTGGCACTTCTCCAGCAGGAAGTTGTGGCCCTCTTGGCCAAGGGGGCCATAGAGCGCGTTCCAACGTCAGAAGTAGGTCGTGGTTGTTATTCCCACTACTTTCTGATTCCAAAGAAGGACAAGGGCCTGCGTCCTATCTTGGATCTTCGGAACGTCAATCTCTTCCTCCGAAAGGAGAAGTTCAAGAGGCTCACACTTGCTCAGGTCTTGTCTGCCCTAGACCCACAAGACTGGATGGTAGCGTTGGACTTGCAGGACGCTTACTTTCATATCCCCGTCCTGCCGGCCCACAGGCGTTACCTGCGGTTCACGGTAGGCCACGAGCATTTTCAGTTCACTGTGCTTCCTTTCGGCCTTACCAGTGCCCCTCGGGTGTTCACGAAAGTGATGGCGGTGGTCGCAGCTCATCTGCGCAGATCAGGGGTTTCAGTCTTCCCCTATCTCGGCGACTGGTTGTTGAAGGCGGGCTCGCCCCAGGCAGTCGTCTCCCACCTCCAGACTACGGCCGACCTCCTGCATTTGCTGGGGTTCTCCATCAACGTGCCGAAGTCGCACCTGATTCCCTCTCAGAAGCTCCTCTTCATCGGAGCAGTTCTGGACACAGCGCAGTTTCGGGTCTATCCTCCCGAACAGCAAGTCCGGGATATTCGGGCTATGATTCCAATCTTTCAGCCCTTGTCCTGGGTTTCGGTCAGGATCACCTTGAGGCTGCTGGGCCTCATGGCCTCCTGCATCCTGCTGATCAATCATGCCAGATGGCATATGCAGGCTCTGCAGTGGGACCTGAAGTTCCAGTGAGTGCAGCATCAGGGGAATCTGTCCGATTATGTCCAGATCTCGGAGGGCACTGCAACACAGTTGCAGTGGTGGCTCACGAACCAGCATTGGGTCAGCGGCAGATCCCTCTCCCTTCCCCAACCAGAGCACACAGTGGTGACGGATGCGTCCCTCCTGGGATGGGGCGGCCACATGGGAGAGGCGGAGATCAGAGGCCTCTGGTCACCGGCAGGGTCCAAGCTCCATATCAACATTCTGGAGCTCCGGGCGATCCTACTTGCACTCAAAGCATTCCTTCCCTCTGTCAAGGGGAGAGTAGTGCAGGTGTTCACAGACAACACCACCACCATGTGGTACTGCAACAAACAGGGCGGGGTGGGGTTGTGGACCCTGTCAGGAGGCTCTGCGCCTCTGGACATGGCTGGAACATCAGGGCATTTCCCTGGTGGTTCAACACCTGGCAGGTTCACTGAACGCCAGGGTGGACGAACTCAGCCGTAGGTGCATGATGGATCACAAATGGCGTCTTCACTCGGACGTGGCGCAAGGTCTATTTCAACAGTGGGGAGAGCCTTGGTTAGATCTATTCGCCACCGAAGAGAACGTGCAATATCAGCAGTTCTGCGCGTTGGAATTTCCAAGGCAGCACTCGCTCGGCGATGCTTTTCGTCGCGAGTGGAGTTGCGGTCTCTTCTACGCCTTTCCGCCTATACCACTTCTACCCAGAGTGCTGAAGAAAATCAGACGCGACCGGGCACAAGTCATCCTTGTGGCCCCGGACTGGGCTCGAAGAGTATGGTATCCCGAGCTACTCAGTATGAGCGTGGATCCCCCGATCCGACTGCCTCTTCGGGAGGATCTTCTGTCGCAGCAACAGGGGACGGTTCTCCACCCGAACCTGTCCAGCCTCCACCTCCTTGCGTGGAGATTGAGCGGCGACAGCTGATTCCGTTTGACTTACCTCCTGAAGTCTGTGATGTCATTCTGGCAGCCAGGCGTCTCTCCACTAAATCGGTATACGCCTGCAGGTGGAACAAATTTGTGGCATGGTGCACAGCAAAGGCTGTGGGTCCCCTTTCTGCCCCTCTTTCTGAGGTCCTACTGTTCCTTCTTTCTTTGGCCCAGCAGGGCTCTGCTCTGGGCACTCTCAAGGGCTACCTTTCTGCTATTTCCCCGATCAGCCCTCTCTTTTCAAGTCCCCTGTTGTAAATAGATCTCTCAAAGGCATTACACACCTTTTTCCTCCTATTCCTTTCTTGATGCCTCAGTGGGACTTGAATTTGGTTCTTGCATACTTGATGTGTGCTCCCTTTCATCCACCTCATAACTGTCCTCTTAGTCTCTTGACCTTGAAGACTGCTTTCCTGGTGGCCATCACCTCCGCTAGGCGTGTGAGTGAGCTCCAGGCTCTTTCTTGTGAGCCTCCTTTCCTATCAGTCCATCCGGACAAGGTTGTGCTCAGGCCGAGTACTTCCTTTTTGCCAAAAGTGGTTACGGCCTTTCACATTGGGCAGACTATTACCTTGCCCACCTTCTTTCCGCCTCCGCATCTTTCCAGAGAGGAAGAGAGGCTCCACCGTCTGGACCCAAAACGTGCGCTCTCCTTTTATATCAACCGCACACAGCAGTTCCAGGTGGATGACCAGCTCTTTGTTGGCTACGTTGGCACCAAGAAGGGTTGGGCGGTACACAAGAGAACTATCTCCCGCTGGGTTGTCTTATGTATCAAAGCCTGTTACTCCTTGGCTAAAAAAGAACCTCCGGTGGGGCTGCGTGCTCATTCCACCAGAGCTACTGCAGCCACTACTGCATTGGGACGTGGTGTCCCCCTGCAAGACATCTGTCAGGCAGCCATGTGGGCCTCGCTGCACACGTTTACCAAGCATTATTGCCTAGACAGCCAAGTCCGGAGAGACGGCTTCTTTGGCCGTTCTGTTCTCCGTGACTTTCTGGTGTGATCTTGGTTCGCAGACCCACCACCGGGGTTGGTATTGCTGGGGTATCTATTCTAAGGTAAGGAATCTATCACTATGTGTTTCTTTCAGATGAACAAGTTACTTACCTTCGGTAACGATATATCTGTAAGAAACATTAGTAGTGATAGATTCCTTACCGCCCCACCCATCCTCCCCGTTCTGCGAACTGATTTCTAGGGTTAAGGTCATCCCTTTCAGGGCCCTAGTTTCAATGCACCAGTGGTCAGTATCTTGCATGGCTCTGCGTTCCTGGCGCAGAAAGTCGTGTACAGAACTGACGTCAGCGCGCGTGGGCGGCGTCTAAGTAGCGCCCGCGACGTCATCTCGGCGACCACGACGCCAACGACGGACGCGGAGCCGCACGACGCCACCTACCGAAGCGCAGGGGTTCTGCTGATGAAAACTTTCCGGATCCAGTCTGACCCCTGGGGATATTCTAAGGTAAGGAATCTATCACTACTAATGTTTCTTACAGATATATTGTTACCGAAGGTAAGTAACTTGTTCTTATAGCAGTGATCAGAGTGTTAACCCCTCCCCTTTCACCCATTACTGCTATCAGGAACTCGCTATCTGCCCTTGGACTCTAGCCTCACATGGACAGCTCAGCAGCAATTTCTGGCAGTTGCCTTTGATCCTCAGGGCAGCGAGATAGAGCTGCCTTGGGCTTAATCAGGGAAGTGGTGTGGGTTAGAGACTCCGAGTGCTACACTACGCACACTAACAACCAATTGGTTTTCAGCCAGTAATGTTGCTTTAAAAAAACACTTTTTAAATTAGAGACTACTAAATAATAAACATAAATTACTAGGTAACGTTCCTTACTAGGGTGTTTGACATAGCTCACAATGTAAAACACCATCCTGAATTCAGAATGCAAAACCCTGTCCTGTTACGGTTGCAGTGGCGTAGTCCGGGGTCCCCGGGCAGCACCAGTTTTGGGGGCGCCTTTTAGTATGCATATGTATACGTGCCGTAATGTCATCTTCCTTCTTTCTTCTGTATTTATGTTCCGTTTACCATTTATTACAGATAATCCAATTATGAACCCCATCCTTTAATAAGTTTGCGGCGTATCAGACAAGTTATTGAAATGCATCCAATGACAAATTGTTTGTTGATGCCTTTGTCAGTGTCAACCTGCTAATAGAAGTATTTTTACGCTGCTATAGCTTTTGAAGTTTACATTTTTTTCTAACATTTACAGAACACCTGTGATTCTCAGAAATCTTTGGAAGTGCTCTTGAATGTTGTCATAACAGAACTGTCCAAGGGAAAGTTGTACCAAGCTGGAGAAACTGAAGAGATGTCAATGGTACGTAGCTGTTCACCTTAGGAAGTGATAAGTTCAAGTGTGAAGGTAAACAATCTAAGCCATTGAAATCCGGATATGTGGATACAAGCTGCAATCGTATGCAATGCTATTTTAACAGCTACCTTTCCTCACAAGGAATATCAGTGAAAGTTTAGTCGTGTTTTTCTCTTTTTTTTTTGAAGATTACCTCTAGTGTTTGGTCGCCTCAGTCAATTGAGTATTTTCTGCAGCAGTTCTGCCTTCCTTTCCTCAGGATCAGCAGCCTTCTTCAGCATCACCTCTTTGGAACAGATTTACCCAGCTGCCAGGTTAGTGTGAAAAACCGATAAACCACTGTTTTATGTTCGAAATGTCCATAAAGACAAGTGTCTTCTACCTCCCCACGTCATTTTATGAATGCCTTTACATTACACCGTGTACAGTGCACATAGTTAAGAGGAATTTGTTGCATGCTATTCATTATTATACATCAGGAATTTAATGTTTATAAACTGTCACGACTGGAGGCGACGTTTGTGCTTGATCTTCCTTTGCTGATTATTACAGCAGCCTGAACAAAGCACATATGGCAGAATTGAATAACTATTAGTTCAATCTGATAGAGGCTTCTAGACATATAGTCCTTACCTTAGATACTTTTTGTGTGCAGTACCCCTTTGTGCCAGTAGAAGGCTTCATTCGGCTCAGCTTGGCGTCATCGTCCGTGCCGTAAGTGCGTGCGCAGTGCCTGTATAGGTGCCACCCCAGCGCGCTGATGTCCGTTCTTTAGCTTCCGCCCCAGTCAGCGCAGATCCGGAGAGAGCTACCCATGGTCAATTTCTGACTGAGCTTTTTCGACATCTTTTTTGAGAGATCTTCTCCTGGTGTGGCAGGGATCTCAACTAGATATGTCGGGTTCAAGCCGTGTGGCACCTATCATTGACAGATGTCGGTGACGGACCCGCACCTTGTTTGCCTCTTGTGCCTGGAGCGCAACCACAATGCGAAGACCTGTGCCAATTGCCGCGCCATGCACCCAAGTCCTTGAGGGAGCAGTCTCTCAAGCTCCTTACTGCTCGATGCGCGAAGCCGCAACAGTCTCGATCTCGGTCAAGATGAAGGTCCCAGGATCAGTCGTGGATCCCAAGATCCTTGTCGCACGGCCATTTGGGTAAGTCCCACAAGAAAAAAAAAAGAGCAAGAAGTCAAAGGTCCTCGACTTCTCCCCATCCGTTGTGGTCTTCAGACGAGACGTGGGAGTGTTGTCATTCGAGGTAGGGCTCCCCAGTTTAGCCTGCTCCTGGGACAGCTCCGCGCCTCTCTGATTTTCCGGGAGCCCAAGCGACCCACTGGTCACCTTCAAGAGTTTTATGAGGCCATGTATCTCATATTTGAGCGTCCCGTCCCCGCGGGTGCGTCTTTGGGCCCCGCGGGTTTGGGAAGGGCCCCTAATGGTTACAGTCGGACCCCTTGTATCCACAGATGGATCCGGATCGGCGCGGCTCATGCCAGCACGACCTTCCCTGGTGCCGGTCCCGATGCCCACGGCTCCGTGGGTGCCCATCAACGTCTCCCCAGATACTGGTATGCTCTTTCCCCCTTCCGAGGCTACGGAGAAGGGAGCGTTGTTTGCTATGGTAATGTGAAGGGCAGCCAGGGTACTGGATCTTAGTTTGCCCACAGAGGCAGTCAAAACGAATGTCTTGACAGAGGTGCTTTAGCCAGGAGTGATCCCCTCAGAACCGTTTGTCCCCTTCAATGAAGCTCTCACGGACGTCCTGCTTGGGACTTGGGCCAGACCCTCACAGGGGCTCCTGTGAACAAGGTGATTGCCCCCACCATCACCTCGCTCCAAGGGACCCCAATTTCCTCACGCAACACCCTACCCTGGAGAGTTTGATGGTCCAAGCCTCTACTTCCCATGTAAATCCTGGTGCATTCCCTACCGTCCCACCGTATAGGGAATCCAAAAGGCTGAACACCTTAGGCAAGAAAATCTTTTTTTCCACCAGCCTGGCACTACAGTCTGTAAATACTGCATGCCTTTAGGGCCATTACTCCCATGCTTTATGGGATTTGGTTGCGCAGGTGCTGCCCATGGTTTCAGAGGCATCCCAGACTATACTTTCCCAAGCTGTTGCTGATGGGAGGGATGCAGCTAATTTCACAATCCGATATAGACTGGATACCGCCGACTCGCTAGGCAGAACGGTTTCAACTGTAGCCTTACGGTGCCACGCCTGGCTAAGGTCAGCTGTTTTTTCAGGGATTTCATGGGATGTCCAAGTATTACTTTTGGACATGCCCTTTGATGGCTCCCCTCTCTTCAGAGAGCAAGCAGACTCAGCGCAGGAGCACTTCAAAGACAGCAAAGCTAAGGCCAGGTCCTTGAGCCTTTCCAAGGGCCCTCACCAACACCAGTCCTCTTTCACGGCCATGGAAGGGGCTTCCAGCCGCATCTTTGCATGCCTAACCATCACGGCGCACAAGCTTCTCAGCCTCTGCGTGGCCAAGGACGCAGTACTCACAGACTTTGTGGGTGGGTCAGCCAAAGGTTGGGCCAATCCTCCACCCCCAAGGCAGCTGCAGCCTCCATACCCCTTTTGTTTGCCCTATTACCATCATGGGCACCCAGTGAGAGGCAGGATATGCACTCACCTGCCCCACTGGAGGTCTATAACATCAGACCACTGGGTTATTCAAATTGTCCAAAGTGGCTACTCCCTCCCCTTTGTTACGACCCCTCCGCCCATGCCACCTCCTTGCGACAGGTTGATGTAGGACCATCTTGCCTTGCTCCGCAAGGAAGTGACAGCTATCTTGGCCAAGGGAGCCATAGAGTGGTGCTGAGTCCAGAAGTAGGTTGTGGTTGCTATTCCTGCTACTTTAAGGTGCCCGAGAAGGACGGAGGCCTTTGTCCTATCCTAGACCTGCGCCCTCTCAATTTCTTCCTTAAGAAGGAGAAGTTCAAAATGCTCACACTTTCTCAAGTCCTATCTGCTCTGGACCCGGGAGACTGGATGGTAGCGTTGGACTTGCAGGATGCATATTTCCACATTCCCATCCTGCTTGCTCACAGGTGTTATCTGCGGGTCACGGTGGGCCACGAGCACTTTCAGTTTGCAGTGCTCCCTTTAGGCCTTACCAGTGCCCCTTGGGTGTTCACCAATGTGATGGTGGTGGTTGTAGCTCATCTGCAGAGATCAGGGGTGCCAGTCTTTCCCTATCTCGATGAGTGGCTGATGAAGGCAGGCTCGCCTCAGGCCGTCGTCTCCCACATCCAGACAACGGCTGGGGCTCACCATCAGCGTGCTGGAGTCACACCTGAATCCCTCTCAGACACTCCATTCCATTGAAGCTGTTCTGGACACAGTACAGTATCAGGGCTGGCTATCCAAACGGCGAGTCCAGACTTTCAGGCTATGATACCGATGTTTTAGCCTCTATCCTGGATTTTGGTGAAACTGACTCTTAGCCTGCTGGGATTAATGACCTTGTGCATCCTACTTGTGACACATGCCTGCTGGCATATGTGGGCTCTGAACTGGGAGCAGAAGTTCCAGAGGGCACAGCATCAGGGGAATCTCTCCAATATGGTCCAGATCTCGGAGGGAACTGCAAAATATCTGCAGTGGTGGTTAACGTACTGCGATTGGGTCAGCGGCAGACCCCTCACCCTTCCTCAACCAGATCTCACAGTGGTGACATATGCGTCACTCCTGGGATGGGGTTACCATCTGAGAGAGGTGGAGATCAGAGGCCTCTGAGCTCCGAGCGATCTGGCTGGCTTTGAAGACCTTTCTACCCTCCATTAAGGGAAGGCTAGTACAGGTGTTCACAGACAACACCACCACCATGTGGTACTGGAACAATCAGGGCTTTGTGAGGTCATGGACCCTTTGTCAAGAGGCCTTGCGTCTCTGGACATGACGAACAAACTCAGCCGAAGATGCCTATAGGATCACGAGTGGCATCTCCTTCCGGAGGTGGTGCAAGGTCTCTTTCAGCAGTGGGACGAGCCTTGGTTAGATCTGTTCGTCACTGCTAAGAACGCGCAATGTCAGCAGGTCTGCATGCTAATGTTTCCAGGTGGCTCTCACTTGTAGACGCTTCTCGAGTGGAGCTCTCAGGCCCTCTGTACACATTTACGACCATACCACTCTTGCCCAGAGTTCTCAGTAAGATCAGGAACGACTCGGCCCAAGTGACCTTTGTGGCTCTGTCCTGAACTTGAAGAGTTTGGTATCCTGAGCTGTTGAGCAAGGCTATCGGTCCTACAATCAGGCAGCCTCTTCGGGAGGATCTTCTGTCACAGCAGCAGTGAAGGGTTCTCCACCTGAACCTCTCAACACTCCACCTACATGCGTGGAGATTGAGCGGTGACAGTTGACAGTTTTTAACCACGTGCCCGAAGTCTGCACTGTTATTTAGGCAGCCAAGCGTTCATCCACCAAAACAGTATACGCCTACCATTGGGACAAGTTTGTGGCATGGTGTGCTGAGAAACAGGTTGATCCTATTTCTGCCCCCCTCTCTCAGGTCATTCTCTTTATCTTTTCCCTTGCTCAACAGGGCTCTGCTCTGAGCACTGTAAAGGGCTACCTTTCTGCTATCTCAGCCTTTCTATGGTTGCCTGACCAGCCATCCCTCTTCAAATCCCCTATTGTACATAGGTTCTTGAAAGGTTTGCAACATGTTTCCTACTTCACCTTTCATCATGCCTCTGTGGGACATTAATGTAGTCCTGACGTTCTTGATGTGCACTCCCTTTGAGCCCTTCCATAGCTGTCCTCTCAACCTCCTTACCGTCAAGACGGCCTTCCTGGTGACAATGCCATCGGCCTGGAGAGTCAGTGAGCTTTAGACTTTGTTTTCCAAGCCCCCATACCTGAACATCTACCCAGACAAGCTGGTTCTTCACACTAGAGCCTTCTTTCTGCCTAAAGTGGTTACTTCCTTTCATGTAGGCCAGTCCATCACTCTGCCTACTTTTTACGCTGTCACATCCCTCTAAAGAAGAGAAGCGACTCCACCTACTGTACCCAAAAAGAGCGTTGTCGGTCGACCTTGATCGCACAAGAGAGTTCCGAGTGGACGAACAACGCTTTGTGGGGTATATCGGAGCGAAGAAGGGAAAGGCCATGGAGGTGCAGACCATCTCCTGATGGATCATGCTCTGCATTAGGATCTGCTACATATTAGCCAAGATGCAACCCCCGAGGGTTTGCGTGATAATTCCACCAGAGCTAAGGCTCTGACCACTGCGTTAGCACACAGAGTTCCGGTCCTGAATATCTGCCAGGCAGCAACGTGGGCTTCTCTGAACAAATTCACAAAGCACTACTGCCTGGACAATCTGAAATATCAGTTAGTTATAGATTCACTACCTTAGAATCTCCCCCCAGGCGTCAGACTGGATCCGGAAAGTTTTTTCGTCAGCAGTACCCCAGCGCGTCTGAAGGTGGCGTCCGGTCGACTCCGCGTCCGTCGTCGTGGTCGCCGGGATGACGTAGCGGAAGTTACTTAGACGCCGCCCTCGCGTGCTGACGTCAGTTCTTTCTTTTTCCGCGCCAGCAAGCGCAGATCCGGGAAGAGCAGTACCCCCAGTCATTTTTTGACTGAGTGTTTGTGACTTTTGTCAACTTCGTTTCGAGTCGTTATCCGACTCCTGGTGCACGAGGGATGCCCTGTTTCAAGGCCTGCGGTTCCTGTTCCCAGATGATGTCGGTGACGGATCCGCACCACGTGTGCCTCTTCTGCCTGGAGCACGACCATGACCCCAAGTCATGCTCCGACTGTCGAACCATGGCCCCGAAGTCTTTGCGGGAGCGTTCCCGAAAGCTCCTCGAGGCCCGGCAGTCGGCTCTGCGTCGCGCAAGGTCCCGGTCGCATGGGAGGTCGAGGGACCGATCGCGGAGTCATCATCACTCCTCTTCTAAGTCTTCGCACTCGGGGTCAGGTAAGTCGAAGCACAAGAAGAAGTCGAAGCAGCACCGTCGCTCTTCGACTTCCCCTCGGCCGACGCGACGCAGGGTGCGGGTGGTGCCACTCCCGCGGCTCCGCGTGCGAAGCCTTCAGGGTCGACTCCGGGCTTCCCTCCCTTCCCGGGAGCGACCCCTGCCCAGCTTCGTCAATTTTGCGAAGCGATGCCCGCCATCTTTGGGCAGCCCGATTCCGCCGGCGCGTCTTCAGGCCCCGCGGACTCGGTTGGGGGCCCTAGACCTTCGACGCCGGCAGCTTCGGCCTCGGCACCGCAGGGCCCCCTTGGATCCTGGCCTGGATCTGGATCGGCGGCGGTCTACCTCGTTACACCTCCACCGACGCCACGTCCACAGCCGACGCCGACTGGACCCCCAGCCGGCGTCGACCCCAGCTCCCACCTCGACGTGGACATGGAGCCAGACCGGCGTCGGCTGACGCCGGATCAGACGCCGACGGGTACTTTTGTCCCTGTGTTCCACCCTGGCTATTTTCAACCAGATTGGCAGCCAGAAGAGGGTGAGGAAGACTGGGAGGGGTCTGGTGACCCTTTGACTGACCAGTTGGACTACAATCCGGACTGGAGAGAGGAACTGGGGGAGGCCAGTGGTTTGGATACCTCCCCAGACCTAGGCATGTTGTCTCCTCCTACCGTGGCTACGGAGGAGGGAGGGTCATACGCAGTGGTGTTGCGTAGGGCGGCCGAGGCTCTCAACCTCGAGCTTCCTACGGTGGCAGTCAGGACTAACCTCCTGACAGGGGTGCTTCAGCCGGCAGCGAGCTCTTCGGAGCCCCTGCTCCCGTTCAATGAAGCCCTTACGGACATCCTTTTGGGCACTTGGTCCAGGCCCAACACAGGGGCTCCTGTGGACAGGATGATTGCTCGACGCCACCGCCCGGCTCCGGGCGACCCCACTTTCCTCTCCCAACACCCCACCCCTGAGAGCTTGGTAGTCCAAGCCTCTACGTCCAAGGGCACCTTCCCTACCGCACCTCTGGAAAGGGAATCCAAAAAACTGGATCACCTTGGAAAGAAAATGTTTTCTTCCACCAGCTTGGGACTGCGGTCGGTAAACACCGCATGTCTCTTGGCCCGTTATTCCCACTCTGTGTGGGATACGGTGGCGCAGTTGCTGCCTCCGTGCCCGGAGGGGGCCCGGGCCGTGCTCTCCCGTGCCGTTGCCGAGGGGAGAGACGCAGCGAAGTTTACCGTCCGCTGTGGGCTGGATTCCGCTGACGCACTTGGCAGGACGATTTCAACGTCAGTAGCCCTTCGACGCTACGCCTGGTTGCGTTCGACTGGTTTTTCAGGGAATGTCCAATCCACCCTTATGGACATGCCCTTTGATGGCCGTCGCCTTTTCGGCGACAAGGCAGACAACGCGCTGGAGTGCTTTAAGGACTCGCGGGTTACGGCCAGGTCCTTGGGCCTCTCCACCACCCGCCCTGCCCAGTCTGCCTTTCGCCCCTTTCGAGGCTATGGAAGGGGTGCCCACTACTTCCCGCCCAGGGCCACAGGCCGGCGCAAGCTGTACAGTCTCAGCGTGGCCGGGGACGTGCGAACCACCGGCGTGGTTCTGGGGGCCAGCGAGCGGGTCAGTCCACCACCGCCCCCTCTGCACCAGCCTCCAAACCTTCCTAGTCCGACATTTCAGGGCCACCAAACACCAGTGGGCGGCAGGATCCGCCATCACCTCCCCCACTGGCGCACCATCATGTCGGACAGGTGGGTTTTGCAAATAGTCCGAAGGGGCTACTCCCTCCCCTCAGTACCATCGCATGTCGGAGGATCACCTGGCCCTTCTCCAACAGGAAGTTTCGGCACTCTTGGCCAAGAGTGCCATCGAGCGCGTTCCTGTCCCAGAAGTAGGTCGTGGTTGTTATTCCCACTACTTTCTGGTGCCCAAGAAGGACAAAGGCCTGCGTCCTATCTTGGATCTCAGGAACATCAACCGCTTCCTCCGGAAGGAGAAGTTCAAAATGTTGACGCTCGCTCAGGTCTTGTCTGCCCTCGACCCTGGAGACTGGATGGTATCGTTAGACTTGCAGGATGCTTACTTTCACATCCCCGTCCTGCCGGCCCACCGGCGTTACCTGCGGTTCACGGTAGGCCACGAGCATTTTCAGTTTACCGTGCTCCCTTTTGGCCTTACCAACGCCCCTCGGGTGTTCACGAAAGTGATGGCCGCAGCTCATCTGCGCAGATCAGGGGTTCCAGTCTTCCCCTATCTAGACGACTGGCTGTTGAAGGCGGGCTCGCCCCAGGCTGTCGTCTCCCACCTCCAGACTACGGCTGACCTCCTGCATTCGCTGGGATTCTCCATCAATGTGCCGAAGTCACACCTGATTCCCTCTCAGAAGCTCCTCTTCATCGGAGCGGTTCTGAACATGATGCGGTTTCGGGTTTATCCTCCCGAACAGCGAGTCCGGGATATTCGGGCTATGATTCCGATCTTTCAGCCCCTATCCCGGGTTTCGGTTAGGATGACCCTGAGGCTGCTGGGCCTCATGGCCTCCTGCATCCTGCTGGTCGATCATGCCAGGTGGCATATGCGGGCTCTGCAGTGGGACCTGAAGTTCCAGTGGGCGCAGCATCAGGGGAATCTGTCCGATTACGTCCAGATCTCGGAGGGCACTGAACGATAATTGTAGTGGTGGTTCACGAACCAGGATTGGGTCAACAGCAGATCCCTCTCCCTTTCCCATCCAGATCATACAGTGGTGACAGACACATCCCTTCTGGGATGGGGTGGCCACATGGGAGAGGCGGAGATCAGAGGCCTCTGGTCACCGGCGGAGTCCGGGCTCCACATCAACCTTCTGGAGCTTCGGGCGATCCGTCTTGCATTCAAGGCATTTTTTCCCTCTGTACGGGGAAGAGTAGTGCAGGTGTTCACGGACAACACCACCGCCATGTGGTACTGCAACAAACAAGGCGGGGTGGGGTCGTGGACCCTATGTCAAGAGGCCCTGCGCCTCTGGACATGGCTGGAACATCAGGGCATATCTCCGGTGGTTCAACACCTGGCAGGTTCACTGAACGCCAGGGCGGACGAACTCAGCCGCAGGTGCATGATGGATCACGAATGGCGTCTTCACTCGGAGGTGGTGCAAGGTCTCTTTCAGCAGTGGGGAGAGCCTTGGTTAGATCTGTTCGCCACCGAAGAGAACGCGCAATGTCAGCAGTTCTGCGCGTTGGAATTTCCAAGGCGGCACTCGCTAGGCGACTCTTTTCGCCGCGAGTGGAGTTGCGGTCTTCTATACGCCTTTCCGCCTATACCACTTCTGCCCAGAGTGCTGAAGAAGATCAGGCACGACCAGGCCCAAGTCATTCTTGTGGCTCCGGATTGGGCACGAAGAGTCTGGTATTCCGAGCTGCTCAACATGGCCATAGATCCTCCGATCAGACTGCCTCTTCGAGAGGATCTTCTGTTGCAGCAGCAGGGGACGGTCCTCCACCCAAACCTGTCCAGCCTCCACCTCCTTGCGTGGAGATTGAGCGGCGGCAGTTGACATCGTTTGACTTGCCTTCTGAAGTCTGTGATGTAATCTTGGCAGCCAGGCGTCCCTCCACTAAGACGGTATACGCCTGCAGATGGAATAAGTTTGTGGCATGGTGCACAGCAAAGGCTGTGGATCCCTCTCTACCCCTCTTTCTGAGGTTCTCTTGTTCCTCCTTTCTTTGGCCCAGCAGGGCTCTGCTCTGGGCCCTATCAAGGGCTACCTCTCGGCCATTTCAGCCTTTCTTAGGCTTCCTGATCAGCCTTCTCTTTTCAAGTCCCCTTTTGTAAATAGATTTCTTAAGGGCATTACGCTGCCATTACAACGCAAGCGTTACATCGACTTGCACTGGAGGGCGCTATAACTTAAGGAATAGTAAGATTTACTATTCAAACACCTTCCCTACTGTACGTAGATTGGTGTTGGAATAGTAAATCTTACTACTCCTAAGTCCAACGCCCTCCAGCGCAAGTCGTTGTGACGACTTGCGTTGTAAAAACTGCGATGTTACATACCGCGATCATTTGGATCGCGTTGTAACATCACATATTCCCCCAGTGGGACTTGAAGTTGGTTCTTACATTTCTTATGTGCTCTCCCTTTGAGCTGCTTCATAATTGCCCTCTCAGGCTTTTAACTCTGAAAACTGCCTTTCTGGTTGCCATCACCTCTGCTCGCAGGGTGAGTGAGCTCCAAGCTTTTTCTTCTAAGCCTCCCTTTCTGGCTATCCATCCGGGCATGGTCGTCCTGAGAACCAGACCTTCCTTCCTTCCCAAGGTGGTTACTTCTTTCCACATTGGCCAAACCATCACTTTGCCCACCTACTTTCCGCCTCCGCATCCTTCGAAAGAGGAAGAGAGGCTCCACCGTCTGGATCCAAAACGTGCGCTTTCTTTCTACTTGAATCGCACAAAACAATTCCGGGTGGATGATCAGCTCTTTGTTGGGTAGGTGGGCGCTAAGAAAGGTCGGGCCGTGCACAAACGGACCATCTCCAGGTGGGTCGTTCTGTGCATAAAAGCCTGCTATTCTTTGGCTAAGAAGGAGCCTCCAGTGGGGCTGCGCGCCCATTCCACCAGGGCGACGGCAGCTACCACTGCTTTGGGACGAGGAGTCCCCCTCAATGACATCTGTCAGGCAGCTACGTGGGCATCGTTGCACACGTTTACGAGACACTACTGCCTGGACAATCAAGTCCGGAGAGACGGCTTCTTTGGCCGTTCTGTTCTCCAGGACTTTCTGGTGTGAACTTGGTTCACAGACCCACCTCCGGGGTTGGTATTGCTGGGGTATCTATTCTAAGGTAAGGAATCTATAACTAACTGTTTCTTTCAGATGAACAAGTTACTTACCTTCGGTAACGATATATCTGTAAGAAACATAGGCTAGTTATAGATTCCTTACCGCCCCACCCATCCTCCCCCTTCTGCGAACTGACTTCTAGGGTTAAGGACATCCTTTCAGGGCCCAAGTTTTGTGCACCAGTGGTCAGTGTCTTGCATGGCTCTGCGCTTCTGGCATGGAAAGTCGTCTACAGAACTGACGTCAATGCGCGAGGGCGGCGTCTAAGTAACTTCCGCGACATCATCCCGGCGACCACGACGCCGATGACAGACGCGGAGTCGACCGACGCCACCTTCAGACGCGCAGGGGTACTGCTGACGAAAAAACTTTCCGGATCCAGTCTGACGCCTGGGGGGGAGATTCTAAGGTAAGGAATCTATAACTAACCTATGTTTCTTACAGATATATCGTTACCGAAGGTAAGTAACTTGTTCGTCAAGTCCGTAGAAATTGGCTTTTTGCCTGTTTGTTCCTGCAGAACTTTCTGATCAAAGTTAGGTTTGCAGACCCACCTCTGGGGAGGTGTTGCTTGGGTATCTATTCTAAAGTACATAATCTGCAGCTAGAAGTCTCTATCAGATGAACAAGTTACTTACCTTTGGCAACACCTTATCTGGTAGAGACTCTATCTAGACTAGATTCCTTACCGACACACCCATTTTCCAAACGGTTTTCGAGGGATAGGGTTTTTCCCCTGTCAGGACCCTAGTTTTCCACACCAGTGATCAGTGTTCTTTGTAGCTCTGTGCTCCTGGTGTGGAAAATCGCAAAAAGAAACTGACGTCAGCTCGCTGAGGTGGCGCCTATATAGGCATTGCACACGTAACTGCCAGCACTGACGACTCCATGCAGAGCCGGACGACGCCACCTATTGGCATGCAGGGGTACTGCTCATAAAGTTTCCGGATCCATTCTGACGCCTGGGGATAATTCTAAAAAGTAAGGAATCTGCAGCTAGATAGTCTCTACCATATAATAAGGTGTTACCAAAGATAGGTAACTTGTTCAACAAGAGCACTATATATTTTTTTGTTTTGCATAGTACGCAGTTCGGTTCATACTTTATATAGCATGTACTTGGCCCATGGGGATTTGAGCGCTTCACAAAAGTAGTATACAATGGATTACAATCGTCAAGAAGAGACAATAAGCATCACATCAGGACAGAAGGGCCAAAATATCAAACAATTAGCCAGTGGATCTTAGCGATGGGAGGGATCTAGGTTTTACCAGAAATGTCACTCGAATATAAAATATAGGTCTCTGGAGCACGAAGACACAGTTGGTTTACGTGGACCCGGGCTGGGGGACTGGGTTGCAGAGATGTTTTGTCAGGTGGGTCACTTGAGTCAGAGACTCTTGTTTGGTTTCGGTGACCTGGAGAGGGGGAGAAAACAAGACTGCAGGGCCACTCTCGGTGATGACCTTGGAAATCTTGACATCCCTCGTTGACCGGTCGCTGTTGGCATCAGTGGTGTCCAGGCTGGACACACAACAAGCCTTGGTAATTGCAAGGGCTCCGCTACCCCAGGTATTAGTGCAGGGAGGCTCCGGGAAGGCTCAGCTGCTTGAGACTTGGCGAAGCGACGGGGCTGACCACCTGGACTCTCAATGACCTCATGGTGAGTTGCTCCCTCAGTTGACCCGATGGTCAGCAAAATGGTGAATCGGGCAGATGCAGTCGGTGCCTGCAGATGAAGAGAGATGCCTCCTCCACTTCAAGGTAGATGCTGCTTGGTTGACGAGGTACTGGACAGTCCTCCAAGGGATTGGGGAGGCTGTTCATCGGTAGTACGAGTCATTTCATGCAATTGTCGGGAGAGCAGCAGCCAGGCAGGGTTTTTAGTGCTGTTCTAGAGTTCTTGATTTGTTGGCTCTGCTTTGTCCTTCGGGTCCCAGCAGTGGCGGCTGCTACCTGGAATCAGCAGTGGGGCGGGGGGAGGGGCACGAGGGGATCGGATTAAAAATCAATTCACTTGTCTCCCAGCCAGCCAATCGGCCGCCGCTGCCGCCTCTCCTGCGTCCTCTTCCTGGCTTCTTGGAGGAAACAGGAAGCAGGAAGCACCAGGGCTCCCACGCTCCCCACAGCCAATCACAACGCTGCACAGTGACACAGCCCTCAGCCAGGGGCTGGAGGGGTGGGCATGTTCTCCACGCAGGCTGTACTGCAGCCTGCATGGAGACCATGCTATGTGTGCATGACTGTTTGGCCAGCCCGAGAGGGCCGACCAATCACTCATGCTCATATAGGGAGTGCAAACCACTCCTCCCCCTCTCTGAGAGCAGCCCCACCCCACAAAGACTCCGCAACGGGAAAAAATAAAATGATAATAACCTCTAGTTATTATCATTTTATTTGTCCTTTTTTTTTCACTGCATAAATCGGTGGGGAGCAGTGGGGCGATGCTCCTCCTTCTTAGCGTTGGAGCCGCCACTGGTTCCCAGGTAGACAAATTTTAATTTCCTGGTGTCAGGGGACCACCTGAATACTGAAATCTGAAAGAAACACTTAGTGATAGATTCCTTACCTTAGAATATCCCCAGGCGTCAGTCTGGATCCGGAAGGTTTTCGTCAGCAGTACCCCTGCGCGTCGGAAGGTGGCGTTGTGCGGCTCTGTGTCCGTCGTAGGCGGCGTGATCGCCGGGATGACGTCGCAGCAGCTTCTTAGACGCCGCCCTCGCGCACTGACGTCAGTTCTTTCTTTTTCCGCACCAGCAAGCGCAGATCCGGAGAGAGCGGTACTCCCAGTCTTTTTTGACTGAGTTTTTTTAGCTTTTTGTCTCGCCTTTTTGAGTTACGACTCCTGGTGCAGTTAGGGATGCCCGGGTTTAAGTCTTGTGAGGACTGTCATCGGATGATGTCGGTGACGGACCCGCACCGCGTGTGTCTCTTCTGCCTGGGGCGCGACCACGACCCCAAGTCGTGCCCCGACTGCCGGTCCATGGCACCGAAGTCTTTGCGGGAGCGGTCCCGAAAGCTGCTTGAAGCCCGGCAGTCGGCTCCGCGCCGTGAAAGGTCCCGGTCCAGAGGGAGGTCAAGGGACGGTCGCGGTGCCACCACCATCGGAAGTCGTCCGAATCGAAGTCTTCGCAGTCATCGTTCCCCGACTTCCCCTCGCCAGTCGCGCAACTTGGCTGAGGGTGCGGGTGGTGCCACCCCCGCGGCTCCGGCGGAGCCTACTCAGTCGCCAGTGACCTACCCGCCCTTCCCGGGTTCATCAGCGGCTCCGGCCCAGGTGCAGGAATTCCTGTCCGCTATGGCTCGCCTATTTGGGCAGCCGGGGCTCTCCACCTCGAGCTACCTACTGTGGCTGTCAGGACTAACCTCCTGACGGAAGTGCTTCAGCCAGCAGTTACCTCTGCGGAACCACTGCTGCCCTTTAATGACGCACTTTCTGACGTTCTTTTGGGCTCTTGGTCCAGGCCCAACACAGGGGCTCCTGTGGACAGGAACGTGGCCCAACGCCATCGCCCAGCCCGGGCGACCCCATCTTCCTCTCCCAACACCCCACCCCTGAGAGCTTGGTTGTCCAAGCCTCCGCTTCCCCAAGCGCATTCCCTACCGCACCCCCGGACAGGGAATCCAAGAGGCTGGAACAATTTGGGAAGAAGGTTTTTCTTCCGCCAGTCTAGGGCTGCGGTCGGTGAACACCGCATGCCTCTTGGGCCGTTATTCTCACTCTCTGTGGGATATGGTGGCGCAGGTGCTGCCTCAGTGTCCGGAGGAGGCTCTGACACTACTCTCCCAGGCTATTGCTGAGGGGAGAGATGCAGCCAAGTTCACGATCCGTTGTGGCCTTGACACCGCCGACTCGCTGGGCAGGGCGATTTCCACGACAGTGGTGCTCGGCCGCCACGCCTGGCTGAGAACAACTGGCTTCTCAGGGGATGTCCAAAACACTTTGATGGACATGCCCTTTGATGGCATTCGCCTCTTTGGCAACAAGGCAGACAGTGCTTTGGAGATATTTAAGGACTCACGGGCTACGGCCAAGTCCTTGGGCCTTTCTGTCACACGGCCTCCTCAGCCTTCTGCCTTTCGCTCATTTCGTGCTCGCGGAAGGGGCAACCCACCACGTTCGCAACAGAGCCACAGGCCGGCGCAACAGTCCACGCGCGGCCGCGGACGTGGGAACCGCCACGGCGGTTCAGGGGGCCAGCGGGCGGGTCAGTCCACCACCCCAGCCACCACTGCCTCCAAACCTTCCTAGTCCGACCTTTCAGGCCCACCAAACGCCAGTAAGTGGAAGGCTTCTCCATCACCTCCCCCACTGGCGCACCATCACGTCATACAGGTGGGTTTTACAGATAGTCCGAAGGGGCTACTCCCTCCCCTTCGAGACTACCCCTCCAGCCATGCCGCCTCAATACCACTGCATGTCGGGGGATCACTTGGCACTTCTCCAGCAGGAAGTTGAGGCCCTCTTGGCCAAGGGGGCCATAGAGCGCGTTCCAACGCCAGAAGTAGGTCGTGGTTGTTATTCCCACTACTTTCTGATTCCAAAGAAGGACAAGGGCCTGCGTCCTATCTTGGATCTTCGGAACGTCAATCTCTTCCTCCGCAAGGAGAAGTTCAAGATGCTCACACTTGCTCAGGTCTTGTCTGCCCTAGACCCACAAGACTGGATCGTAGCGTTGGACTTGCAGGACGCTTACTTTCATATCCCCGTCCTGCCGGCCCACAGGCGTTACCTGCGGTTCACGGTAGGCCACGAGCATTTTTAGTTCACCGTGCTTCCTTTCGGCCTTACCAGCGCCCCTCGGGTGTTAACAAAAGTGATGGCGGTGGTCGCAGCTCATCTGCGCAGATCAGGGGTTTCAGTCTTCCCCTATCTCGACGACTGGTTGTTGAAGGCGGGCTCGCCCCAGGCAGTCGTCTCCCACCTCCAGACTACGGCCGACCTCCTGCATTTGCTGGGGTTCTCCATCAACGTGCCGAAGTCGCACCTGATTCCCTCTCAGTAGCTCCTCTTCATCGGAGCAGTTCTGGACACAGCGCAGTTTCGGGTCTATCCTCCCGAACAGCGAGTCTGGGATATTCGGGCTATGATTCCAATCTTTCAGCCCTTGTCCTGGGTTTCGGTCAGGATGACCTTGAGGCTGCTGGGCCTCATGGCCTCCTGCATCCTGCTGATCAATCATGCCAGATGGCATATGCGGGCTCTGCAGTGGGACCTGAAGTTCCAGTGGGCGCAGCATCAGGAGAATCTGTCCGATTGCGTCCAGATCTTGGAGGGCACTGCAAGACAGTTGCAGTGGTGGCTCACGAACCAGCATTGGGTCAGCAGCAGATCTCTCTCCCTTCCCCAACCGGAGCACACAGTGGTGACGGACGCGTCCCTCCTGGGATGGGGCGGCCACATGGAGAGGCGGAGATCAGAGGCCTCTGGTCTCCGGCGGAGTCCAAGCTCCATATCAACATTCTGGAACTCCGGGCGATCCTACTTGCACTCGAAGCATTCCTTCCCTCTGTCAAGGGGAGAGTAGTGCAGGTGTTCACAGACAACACCACCGCCATGTGGTACTGCGACAAACAGGGCGGGGTAGGATCGTGGACCCTATGTCAGGAGGCTCTGCGCCTCTGGACATGGCTGGAACATCAGGGCATTTCCCTGGTGGTTCAACACCTGGCAGGTTCACTGAACGCCAGGGCGGACGAACTCAGCCGCAGGTGCATGATGGATCACGAATGGCGTCTTCACTCGGACGTGCCGCAAGGTCTCTTTCAACAGTGGGGAGAGCCTTGGTTAGATCTATTCGCCACCGAAGAGAACGCGCAATGTCAGCAGTTCTGCGCGTTGGAATTTCCAAGGCGGCACTCGCTCGGCGACGCTTTTCGTCGCGAGTGGAGTTGCGGTCTATTGTACGCCTTTCCGCCTATACCACTTCTACCCAGAGTGCTGAAGAAGATCAGACGCGACCGGGCCCAAGTCATTCTTGTGGCTCCGGACTGGGCTCGAAGAGTTTGGTATCCCGAGCTACTCAGTATGAGCATGGATCCCCCGATCCGACTGCCTCTTCGGGAGGATCTTCTGTCGCAGCAGCAGGGGACGGTCCTCCACCCGAACCTGTCCAGCCTTCACCTCCTTGCGTGGAGATTGAGCGGCGACAGTTGATTCCATTTCACTTGCCTCCCGAAGTCTGTGATGTCATTCTGGCAGCCAGGCGTCCCTCCACTAAATCGGTATACGCCTGCAGGTGGAACAGATTTGTGGCATGGTGCACAGCAAAGGCTGTGGATCCCCTTTCTGCCCCTCTTTCTGAGGTCCTACTGTTCCTTCGCTCTTTAGCCCAGCAGGGCTCTGCTCTGGGCACTATCAAGGGCTACCTTTCTGCAATTTCAGCCTTTCTCAGGCTACCTGATCAGCCCTCTCTTTTCAAGTCCCCTGTTGTAAATAGATTTCTCAAAGGCATTACTCACCTTTTCCCTCCTATTCCGTTTGTGATGCCACAGTGGGACTTGAATCTGGTTCTTACTTATTTTATGTGCGCTCCCTTTGAGTCGCTTCACAATTGTCCTCTCCGTTTATTAACCTTGAAGACTGCTTTCCTGGTTGCCATCACCTCCGCTAGGCGCGTGAGTGAGCTCCAGGCTCTTTCATGTAAACCTCTTTTCTGTCTGTTCATCCGGACAAGGTTGTGCTACGCACACGTCCATCCTTTTTGCCAAAGGTTGTTACTGCCTTCCATATCGGGCAAACTATCACCTTGCCCACTTTCTTTTCGCCTCCGCACCCTTCCAGAGAGGAAGAGAGGCTCCACCGTCTGGACCCAAAATGTGCGATCTCATTTTACCTCAACCGCACACAACACAGTTCCGGGTGGATGACCAGTTCTTTTTTGGCTACGTAGGCGCCAAGAAAGGCCGGGCTGTACACAAGAGGACTATCTCCCGCTGGGTTGTCTTGTGTATAAAAGCCTGCTATTCTCTAGCTAAAAAGGAGCCTCCGGTGGGGCTGCGCGCCCATTCTACCAGGGCAACAGCAGCTACTACTGCATTGGGACGTGGTGTCCCCCTGCAAGACATCTGTCAGGCAGCCATGTGGGCCGCGCTGCACACTTTTTGCCTTGACAGCCAAGTCCGGAGAGACGGCTTCTTTGGCCGTTCTGTTCTCCGTGACTTTCTGGTGTTATCTTGGTTCGCAGAACCACCACCGGGGTTGGTATTGCTGGGGTATCTATTCTAAGGTAAGGAATCTGTCACTAACGTGTCTCTTTCAGATGCACAAGTTACTAACTTGTGTAACGATATATCTGTAAGAAACATTAGTAGTGATAGATTCCTTACCGCCCCACCCATCCTCCCCGTTCTGCAAACTGATTTCTAGGGTTAAGGTCATCCCTTTCAGGGCCCTAGTTTCAATGCACCAGTGGTCAGTATCTTGCATGGCTCTGCGTTCCTGGCGCGCAAAGTCGTGCATAGAACTGACGTCAGCGCGCGAGGGCGGCGTCTAAGTAGCTGCCACGACGTCATCCCGGCTATCACGACGCCTACGACAGACGTGGAGCCGCACGACGCCACCTTCCGACGCGCAGGGGTACTGCTGACGAAAACTTTCCGGATCCAGACTGACGCCTGGGGATATTCTAAGGTAAGGAATCTATCACTACTAATGTTTCTTACAGATATATCGTTACCGAAGGTAAGTAACTTGTTCTTTAGGGGTATTTGGGGGAGTGTAAGGTTGTAGCCAATGGGCTACCTACCCCTGTGGTGACTACACCCCCTATATGACCACTTTCTGGGGAGAGTGGGCACAAACCTGACCCAGAGTTCCTAGTTGCACCAAAAGGAAGATGGTGAAACCCTTTTTCGAGTGTCTACTTCAGGTGGCCCAACTTAGAGGTGTGGCTAGCCTGATAGTGCAACACGCTTATTGACTATATAATTTTTCCCGCCTGCTCTGATGCCAAATGGGCCCCAGGGCAGGGGGTGGCATTCTCTCGGTCTGGAGGAAGCCGGGTGCATATCAAAGGCAACAAAGGCTTTTAAGCCATCCTTGCTGGAGGAGGTGTGATCACCTTCCTCCAGAGCAGGCATTGTTCCTGACCTCTGAGAGCCACCCAATCAGGAGGTCAGACACTCATCTGTGGTGGCAGGCTGGAAGAGTCCAGTCAGCCAGCACACTAAAAGACTGGTAGGCTTCAGGGGGTACCTCTAAGGTGCTCTCTGGGTGCATACCATAATAAATCGAATACTGGCTTCATGGTGGATTTGTTAAGACAAGGTGTTTGATACCAAACACCATTGGTTTCAGCACAGCCATCATGTAGCTGTGTAACTCGTAATGATCAGTGCCCAGTATATGTCCTTAAGATGCCTGCCTGATCACTCGCAATATCTAGGAATGGCACAAGACATCACAAGGGCCTATCTGCTCATACAGATGGGCCCTCATATAATAATATGCACCCTGCCTTAGGGTTCTAAGGCCTGCTTTAGGGTGACTTACATATAGTATATGCAGTGTACCTTGGCATTGCACACAGGGAGTGTGCCATGTTGTGTTTTCAAAATAGTTTGCATCATTTCACGCATCCTGTGTTGGCAGGCTGCATACACTTTTTGTGTGGATCCTTTAGGGTGGTGTAATACATGCCACAGCCCGTCCCTCTTTAGTGCCCATGCCCTAGGTACCAGGGGTACCATTTACTAGGGACTTACAGCGGTGCTAAAGTCCTTGCCATTTAGGTTACAATTGAACATTTTACTTGTTTGAAGGGAAAGAGCACAGGCACTGGAGGGCTGGTTAGCAGAGACCCAGTTCATTTTCAGTCAAAAGGCATCAGTACTTGGGCAAAAAGTGGGGGTGACCATGTCAAAAGGGGCACTTTCCTACACCTTGCTGTTGCTTCCCCATCCAACATTTCTGGATGGCACGGTGCGGGAACCACGGACGGTGCTGTAACACACCGTACCGGCCTAGCCTCTGCAGTGCTCCCCGCTGACAAGTTCTCATAGTGCACTGCTTGGTTAATGCGTTGTGAGTGTGGTCTCTACAAGGCTCCCTCTTATTAATATGGGCTCTATTATCCATAGTAGTTCTGGTCTCTCGGCCATCTTACTAAATGTCAGATCTATTGCAAAGCACTACAGTGAGTTGTCTAACTTTATATTGGATCACGATTTAGGCTTGCTCTTTTTAACAGATACGTGAGTTAAAGAAATGTATTTTCTTGACATTTCTGTTCCAGTACGGGGCCTCTATAGGCCCCACACCAGCGCGCTGACCTCAGTTACTTTCTGCACCATCAGCGCGGATAAGGAAGAGCTACCTCGGTCATTTATTTACCACATTGTCGACCTGTTCTAGTCTTTTTGCTCCTAGTGTGCCTTAGGGATTTCCCCTAAGAAATCTGTTTTAAACCCTTTGGAGCCTGCCACAGGCAAATGTCTGTGGCAGACCCCACCTGGTTTGCCTGTGGTGCCTGTAGCCGGACCACGACTCCAGGGCCTTCCCCCCTTTGCCTATGCTAAAAACCCTAAAGCAATCCGGGATTGGGCGATGAAGCTCCTGGCCGCTCGACACTAGACAGCTCCACACTGCTCTATGTCCTGTTTACGCAGGAAGATCCTGGGTTTCTCTCTGAGTCGTTCCCACCAGTCATCGTCAAGGTCAAAGTCGTAGTTGGGTAAAATGCCACTAGGAGAGGAAGACCAAGAAGTCGAAGTGCTCTTTGACTTTTCCGTGCTGGTCCAGGTCATCAACCGAAGCATAGGAGCTACTTCACAAGTCTAGGCCCACATGTCCCTGCAAAGTCTGAGCCTAGGTCCACTCGGCTCCTCATGATGTTTCGGGAGCCGGAACGAACCCCGCCCAACTCAGGATTTCTATGAGGCCACGCACCTCATCTTTTTGGGTGGCCAGACCCATCTGCGGAACACTCACAGGTTCGTAAGGTACCCCGACTGGGTTACCGCTGGCAGGTTCGCCCTCTGCACCAGTCGAGCCCTCTGGATCCATTCCTGAATTCGGACCAACTCTAGTGTTGAATCCATGACCTTCGCCAGGGTTTGGTCCAGTGGCAGCATTCCCAACATAAGTTTCACTGAACCCATATTCATTCCTGACTTTGATACGAAACCGGACCAGCATCATCCGACATAGACTCTGGCACTGACCGGACCAAGACCTTCCAAATCAGAGACAGTGCCTCCGTTTCCTGACAGGCCCTGTGAGGAGTATGTCTGGTGTGGTTCTGAGGATCCTTACACCTAACTTGACATCCTTAAAGAACCTTTGGCTGAAAACAACTGGTATGAGTTCCTGGCTGATGCCTGTGGTCTGAACACCTCACCAGACACTAGCCTTATTTCTCCTCCTAGTGTGGCTCTAAGGAAAGAGGCCTCCATTGCTATGGTGTTGTGGAGGGTGGCTGAAGTCCTCGGCCTCATGCTACCTTTGGTGGAAGTCGAGACCGGTGTTTTGACTGTGGTGCTTCAGCTAGAGGTGTCACTCACAGAACCCCTCCTGCCCTTCAAGCAAGTCCTCTTTGATTTTCTGCTTAGGGTCTGGACCAAGCCCTACCTTGTCACTCCTGTACACAGGACAGTCACAATCCGCCACCACCTGCTCCTGGCAACTGAGCTTTTCTCACCCAGCACCCCATCTCTGAGAGCCTAGTGGTGCAGGTCTCAACCTCTAAGGGAAATTTTGGAGCTTTCAGCACTCCACCGGATAGGAAATCCATGAGGCTGGATGCTTTTGGAAAGAGAATTTTCTCTTCCACCAGCTTTGCACTGCGGTGAACACCGTGTGCCTTTTGGGCCGATATAGCAACGCAGTGGTGAGACTCTGTTGCATAAGTGCTGCCCACGGTCTTGGAGGTGGACCGAGCCTTCTGACCCAGTCTATTGCTGACGTCAGGGATGGAGTCAATTCACTATCTGATGCGGGCTGGACAGAACAGGCACATTGGGCAGGCTCACTGCTTCATCAGTGGTTCTTCATCGCTATGCCCTGCTGAGATCAACTGTCTTCTCGGGGGATGTCCAGGCATCTCTTCGGGACAAGCCCTTAATCTGAAAGAGACACGTTAGTGACAGATTCCTTACCTTAGAATATCCCCAGGCGTCAGGCTGGATCCGGAAAGTTTTTGCGTAGCAGTACCCTTGCGCGTCGGTAGGCGGCGTCGTGCGGCTCCGCGTCCGTCGTCGGCGTCGTGATCGCCGGGATGACGTCGCGGGCAGTACTTAGACGCCGCCCCTGCGCGCTGACGTCAGTTCTTCTTTTTCCGCGCCAGTAAGCGCGGATCCGGGAAGAGCAGTGCCCTAGTCAATTTTTGACTAACTTATTTTGTGAATTTTTTCACTGTTTCTTTATCGAGTCTTCACGACTCCTAGGTGTCGTAGGGATGCCCGGCTTCAAGCCATGCGGAGCCTGTGGTCGCATGATGTCGATCACGGACCCGCATCTCGAGTGTCTCTTCTGTCTCGGCCGAGACCACGACACGAAGTCGGCCCTGACTGCCGGAAACTTCATCCGAAGGCTTTGCGAGAGCGGTCTCGAAAGCTACTCGAGGTCCGGCAGTCGGCTCCGCACCGCACCAAGCCCCGGTCCCGGGAGAGGTCGAGGGGCCGGTCGCGGAGTCCCCGCCGGTCGTCGGAGTCCAAGTCTTCGCGCTCCTCGGGTAAGTCGAAGCACAAAAAGTCTAAGAAGCATCATCGCTCTAAGACTTCGCCTCGCCGGTCTCGCGACTCGGCTGAGGCCCCAGTCGGCACCGTCCCCGCGGACCCGGACATGCCTGTAGAGCCGCCCCCGCATTACCCGTCCTTTCCGGGTTCGGGGCGACTCCGGCCGAAATCACAGGAATTCCTGTCGGCCATGGCCCGCCTCTTCGGGCCTTCAGGTCCCTCCGGTGCGCCTTCGGGCCCCGCGGGCCCTGATGGGGTTGCCCCGGCGCCGCCGTCGACTCCGGTCCCGGCGTCGCCTGTCCCACAAGCCTTCATCCCGGCCTCGGCTCCGGCCCCGGCCTCGATCCCGGCTCCGGTGGTGCCGCAACCCCCATCGACGCCGGTTGACCTAACCACGCCTCCGCCGACGCCGATGTCCCCGGTGCCGTTCCTGACGCCGTCCGAGGCTCCGGACGGCGTCGGTCCCCGGCTCTTTCTGGCTCCGGACATGGAGCCGGACCGACATCGCTCGACGCCGGCTCCGGCGCCGATGAGACCTTGGGTCCCAAATGTCCCTCCTCCTCCATATTTTGAACAAGAGGAGGACCAGGAGAGCTGGGAGGGTTCTGAGGACCCTCTCACACAACAGTGTGAGTATGATCCGGACTGGGCTGAGGAACTTGGGGATGCCAGTGGTCTAGACACCTCCCCTGACACTGGCATGCTGTCTCCTCCCGTGGCTACGGAGGAGGGAGCTAATTTTGCAACGGTGTTGCGTAGAGCAGCTGGAGCCTTACATCTCCAATTGCCTACTGTGGCCATCAGGACTAACCTCCTGACAGAAGTGCTTCAGCCGGCGGCTTCCTCCTCAGAGACTGTGCTGCCGTTTAATGATGCACTCACTGACGTTCTTTTGGGTGCCTGGTCCAAACCCACCACAGGGGCTCCTGTGGATAGGAACGTGGTCCGACGCCATCGCCCTGCTCCGGGCGACCCCTTGTTTCTCTCCCAACATCCCACCCCCGAGAGCTTGGTTGTCCAAGCCTCTGCCTCCCAAACCGCCTTCCCTACCGCCCCTCCGGATAGGGAATCCAAATGCCTGGACCAATTTGGGAAGAAGGCTTTTTCTTCCTCCAGTGCTGGCTTGCGGTCCGTCAACACCGCTTGCCTTTTGGGCCGATATACCCACTCCTTGTGGGATTCGGTGGCGGCTGTTTTGCCGCAGTGTTCTGAGGAGGTCCAGACACTGCTTACCCGCGCCATTGCGGAAGGGCGAGATGCGGCTAAATACACCATACGTTGTGGCCTTGATACCGCCGACTCGCTGGGCAGATCGCTTGCGACGACGGTGGCGCTACATCGCCACGCCTGGCTGAGAACAACTGGTTTCTCGGGTGATGTCCAGAATACACTCATGGACATGCCCTTTGATGGAGTCGGTCTTTTTGGTTCAAAGGCAGACCATGCGCTGGAGCGGTTTAAGGACTCACGGGCTACTGCCAAGTCCCTGGGCCTTTCTGTTGTACGCCCTCCGCTCACCTCTGCTTTTCGCCCCTTTCGTGGCCACGGAAGGGCGCCCAATCACGTCAGCTGCCCAGCCACCGGCCCGCGCAGCAAGCGTCTTCGCGTGGCCGAGGGCGTGGATACCGCCGTGGCGGTTCGGGCAACCAGCGTGCGGGTCAGGCCACCACCTCCAACCCGTCCGCTGCCTCCAAGCCCTCCTAGTCCCTCCTTTCCGGTGCACAGCACGCCAGTAGGGGCAGGGTCCGCCATCACCTTCACCACTGGCGTCCCATCACCTCGGACAGGTGGGTCTTGGACATTGTCCGAAGGGGCTACTCCCTCCCCTTCGAGACCACCCCCAGCCATGCCACCTCAATTCCACCGCATGTCAGGGGATCACTTGGTACTTCTGCAGAAGGAAGTCACGGCCCTCTTGGCCAAGAGGGCCATCGAGCATGTTCCGACCCCAGAAGTAGGACGTGGTTGCTACTCCCACTACTTCCTGGTGCCCAAAAGGACAAGGAGGACATGCGTCCTATCTTGGACCTCCGGAACGTCAATCGCTTCCTCCGGAAGGAGAAGTTCAAGATGCTCACCCTAGCTCAGGTTTTGACTGCCCTCGACCCTGGAGACTGGTTGGTAGCGTTGGACTTGCAGGACGCTTATTTTCACATCCCCGTCCTGCCGGCCCACCGGCGTTACCTGCGGTTCACGGTAGGCCTCGAGCATTTTCAGTTCACCGTGCTCCCCTTTGGCCTTACAAGTGCCCCTCGGGTGTTCACCAAAGTGATGGCGGTGGTCGCAGCTCATCTGCGCCGGGCAGGAGTTCCAGTCTTCCCCTACCTCGACGACTGGCTGCTGAAGGCGGGCTCGTCCCAGGCAGTCGTCTCCCACCTCCAGACTACGGCCGAACTCCTGCACTCGCAAGGGTTCTCCATCAATGTGCCAAAGTCGCATCTGATTCCTTCTCCACAGCTCCTTTTCATCGGAGCAGTTCTAGACACGACGCAGTTTCGGGCCTATCCTCCCGAACGGCGAGTCCGGGATATTCAGGCTATGATTCCCATCTTTCAGCCTTTATCCTGGGTTTCGGTACGGATGACCCTGAGGCTGCTGGGCCTCATGGCCTTCTGCATCCTGCTGGTCACTCATGCCAGATGGCATATGCGGGCTCTGCAGTGGGACCTGAAGCTCCAGTGGGCGCAGCACCAGGGCAACCTGTCCGATCACGTCCAGATCTCGGAGGGGACTGCAAAACAGTTGCAGTGGTGGCTCTCGAACCGGCAATGGGTCATGGGCAGATCCCTCTCCCTTCCCCAGCCAGAGCACACAGTTGTGACGGACGCGTCCCTTCTGGGATGGGGCGGTCACATGGGAGAGGCGGAGATCAGAGGCCTCTGGTCTCCGGCGGAGTCCCGGCTCCATATCAACCTTCTGGAGCTCCGGGCGATCCGACTTACACTCAAGGCATTCCTTCCCTCTGTCAAAGGGAAGGTGGTGCAGGTGTTCACAGACAACACCACCGCCATGTGGTACTGCAACAAACAAGGCGGGGTGTGGTCGTGGACCCTTTGTCAGGAGGCTCTGCGCCTCTGGACATGGCTGGAACATCAGGGCATGTTCCTGATGGTTCAACATCTGGCAGATTCCCTGAACGCCAGGGCGGACGAACTCAGCCGCAGGTGCATGATGGATCACGAATGGCGTCTTCACTCGGAAGTGGCGCAAGGACTCTTTCTACAGTGGGGAGAGCCTTGGTTAGATCTATTCGCCACCGAAGAGAACGCGCAATGTCATCAGTTCTGCGCGTTGGAATTTCCAAGGCGGCACTCGCTCGGCGACGCTTTTTGTCGCGAGTGGAGTTGCGGTCTGTTGTACGCCTTTCCGCCTATACCACTTCTACCCAGAGTGTTGAAGAAGATTCGGCACGACCGGGCCCAAGTCATTCTTGTGGCTCCGGACTGGGCTCGAAGAGTTTGGTATCCCGAGCTACTCAGTATGAGCGTAGATCCCCGATCCGTCTGCCTCTTCGGGAGGATCTTCTGTCGCAGCAGCAGGGGACGGTCCTCCACCCGAACCTGTCCAGCCTCCACCTGCTTGCGTGGAGATTGAGCGGCGGCAGTTGATTCCTTTCGACTTGCCTCCCGAAGTTTGTGATGTGATTCTGGCAGCCAGGCGTCCCTCCACTAAGGTGGTATACGCCTGCAGGTGGAACAAGTTTGTGGCATGGTGCACAGCAAAGGCTGTGAATCCCCTTTCTGCCCCTCTTTCTGAGGTTCTTCTGTTCCTTCTTTCCCTGGCCCAACAGGGTTCTGCCCTGGGTACCATCAAGGGCTATTTTTGTGCCATCTCTGCCTTCCTCAGGCTTCCTGATCAGCCCTCCTTTTCAAGTCCCCTGTTGTTAACAGGTTTCTAAAAGGCATTACACACCTCTTCCCTCCTGTTCCGTTTGTGATGCCTCAGTGGGACTTGAACTTGGTTCTTACCTTTCTTATGTGCGCTCCCTTTGAGCCTCTACATAACTGTCCTCTTCGTCTTCTGACTCTGAAGACAGCCTTTCTGGTGGCCATCACCTCCGCTCGGCGGGTGAGTGAGCTCCAGGCTCTATCATGCAAACCTCCCTTTCTGTCTGTCCATCCAGACAAGGTTGTTCTTAGGACGCGTCCGTCCTTCTTGCCAAAGGTGGTTACTGCCTTCCACATTGGGCAGACCATCACTTTGCCCACCTTCTTTCCGCCTCCGCATCCTTCCAGAGAGGAAGAGAGGCTCCACCGTCTGGACCCAAAACGTGCGCTTTCTTTTTATATCAACCGCACACAACACTTCCGGGTGCATGACCAGCTCTTTGTTGGCTACGTGGGCGCCAAAAGGTCGGGCGGTGCACAAGAGAACCATCTCCCGCTGGGTAACCTTGTGTATCAAAGCCTGCTATTCTTTGGCTAAGAAGGAGCCTCCTGTTGGGCTGCGTGCCCATTCCACCAGGGCAACGGCTGCTACCACGGCCTTAGGCCGCGGAGTTCCGCTGCAGGATATCTGTCAGGCAGCTACGTGGGCCTCGCTGCACACGTTTACCAAGCATTACTGCCTTGACAGTCAGGTCCGGAGGGACGGCTTCTTTGGCCGTTCTGTCCTCCGGGACTTCCTTGTCTGATCTTTGTTCGCAGACCCACCACCGGGGTTGGTATTGCTGGGGTATCTATTCTAAGGTAAGGAATCTGTCACTAACGTGTCTCTTTCAGATGCACAAGTTACTAACTTGTGTAACGATATATCTGTAAGAGACAGTAGTTAGTGACAGATTCCTACCGCCCACCATCCTCCCCGTTCTGCGAACTGATTTCTAGGGTTAAGGACATCCCTTTCAGGGCCCTAGTATTTTTCAGACACCTATGTCAGCTTCTTGCATGGCTCTGCGTTCCTGGCGCGGAAAGTCGTGTACAGAACTGACGTCAGCGCGCAGGGGCGGCGTCTTGGTACTGCCCGCGACGTCATCCCGGCGATCACGACGCCGACGACGGACGCGGAGCCGCACGCCGCCGCCTACCGGCGCCGCAAGGGTACTGCTACGCAAAAACTTTCCGGATCAGCCTGACGCCTGGGGATATTCTAAGGTAAGGGATATGTCACTAACTACTGTCTCTTACAGATATATCTGAAAGAGACACGTTAGTGACAGATTCCTTACCTTAGAATATCCCCAGGCGTCAGGCTGGATCCGGAAAAGCTGCTAGCAGCTACCTCTTGCGCATCGGTAAGCGGCGTCGTGCGGCTCCGCGTCCGTCGTCGGCGTCGTGATCGCCGGGATGACGTCGCGGGCAGTACTAACGCCGCCCCTGCGCGCTGACGTCAGTTCTTCTTTCCGCGCCAGTAAGCGCAGATCCGGGAAGAGCAGTGCCCTAGTCACTTTTTGACTACCCTTTTTTGTGAATTTTTCACTGTTTTCTTCTACGAGTCTTTCCGACTCCTAAGGTGTCGTAGGGATGCCCGGCTTTAAGCCCTGCGAGGTCTGTGCCCGCATGATGTCCATCACGGACCCGCATCTCGAGTGTCTCTTCTGTCTCGGCCGAGACCACAACACGAAGTCGTGCCCTGACTGCCGGAAACTTCATCCGAAGGCTTTGCGAGAGCGGTCTCGAAAGCTGCTCGAGGTCCGGCAGTCGGCTCCGCGCCGCACCAAGCCCGGTCACGGGAGAGGTTGAGGGCCGGTCGCGGAGCCCCATCGTTCGTCGGAATCCAAGTCTTCGCGCTCCTCCGGTAAGTCAAAGCACAAGAAGTCTAGCGGCGTCATCGCTCTGAGACTTCGCCTCCCGGTCTCGCGACTCGGCTGAGGCCCCTGTCGGCACCGTCCCCGCGGCCCCGGACGTGCCTGTCGAGTCACCCCCACATTACCCGTCCTTCCCGGGTTCGGGGCGACTCCGGCCCAAGTACAGGAGTTCCTGTCGGCCATGGCCCGCCTCTTCGGGCCTCAAGGTCCCTCCGGTGCGCCTTCGGGCCCCGCGGGCTCTGATGGGGTTGCTCCGGCGTCGCCGTCGACTCCGGTCCCGGCGTCGCCTGTCCCACCAGCCTTCATCCCGGCCTCGGCTCCGGCCCCGGCCTCGATCCCGGCTCCGGTGGTGCCGCAACCCCCATCGACGCCGGTTGACCTAACCACGCCTCCGCCGGCGCGGATGTCCCGGTGCCGTTCCTGGCGCCGTCCGGGGCTCCCGGACGGCGTCGTTCCCGGCTCTCTCCGGCTCCGGACATGGAGCCGGACCGGCGTCGCCCGACGCCGGTTCCGCGCCCGATGAGACCTTGGGTCCCTAATGTCCCTCCTCCTCCATATTATGAACCTGAGGAGGACCAGGAGAGCTGGGAGGGGTCTGAGGACCCTCTCACACAACAGTGCGAGTTTGACCCGAACTGGGTTGAGGAACTTGGGGATGCCAGTGGTCTTGACACCTCCCCTGAATCTGGCATGCTGTCTCCTCCCGTGGCTACGGAGGAGGGGGCTAATTTTGCAACGGTGTTGCGTAGAGCTGCTGGAGCCTTGAATCTCCAGTTGCCTACTGTGGCCGTCAGGACTAACCTCCTGACAGAAGTGCTTCAGCCGGCGGCCTCCTCTTCGGAGACTGTGCTGCCGTTCAATGATGCACTCACTGACGTTCTTTTGAGTGCCTGGTCCAAGCCCACCACAGGGGCTCCTGTGGATAGGAACGTGGCCCGACGCCATCGCCCTGCTCCGGGCGACCCCCTGTTCTCTCCCAACACCCCACCCCTGAGAGCTTGGTTGTCCAAGCCTCTGCCTCCCAAACCGCCTTCCCTACCGCCCCTCCCGGATAGGGAATCCAAGCGCCTGGACCACTTTGGGAAGAAGGCTTTCTCTTCCTCCAGTGCTGGCTTGCGGTCCGTCAACACCGCTTGCCTCTTGGGCCGATATACCCACTCCCTGTGGGATTCGGTGGCGACTGTTTTGCCGCAGTGTTCTGAGGAGGTCCAGACACTGCTTACCCGCGCCATTGCGGAAGGGCGAGATGCGGCTAAATACACCATACGTTGTGGCCTTGATACCGCCGACTCGCTGGGCAGATCGCTTGCAACGACGGTGGCGTTGCGTCGCCACGCCTGGCTGAGGACCACTTGTTTTTCGGGTGATGTCCAGAATACACTCATGGACATGCCCTTTGATGGAGTCGGTCTTTTTGGTTCAAAAGCAGACCATGCGCTGGAGTGTTTCAAGGACTCGCGGGCTACTGCCAAGTCCCTGGGCCTTGCTGTTGTGCGCCCTCCGCTCACATCTGCTTTTCGCCCCTTTTGTGGCCACGGGAGGGGCGCCCAGTCACGTCAGCAGCCCGGCCAACGGCCCGCGCAGCAAGCGCCTTCGCGTGGCCGAAGACGTGGATTCCGCCGTGGCGGATCGGGCAACCAGCGTGCGGGTCAGGCCACCACCTTCAACCCGTCCGCGGCCTCCAAGCCCTCCTAGTCCCTCCTTTCAGGTGCACGGCACGCCAGTAGGGGGCAGGGTCCGCCATCACCTTCACCACTGGCGTCCCATCACCTCGGACAGGTGGGTCTTGGACATTGTCCGAAGGGGCTACTCCCTCCCCTTCGAGACCACCCCCCCAGCCATTCCACCTCAATTCCACCGCATGTCAGGGGATCACTTGGTGCTTCTGCAGAAGGAAGTCACGGCCCTCTTGGCCAAGAGGGCCATCGAGCATGTTCCGACCCCAGACGTAGGACGTGGTTGCTACTCCCACTACTTTCTGGTGCCCAAAAAGGACAAGGAGGACATGCGTCCTATCTTGGACCTCCGGAACGTCAATCGCTTCCTCCGGAAGGAGAAGTTCAAGATGCTCACCCTAGCTCAGGTCTTGACTGCCCTCGACCCTGGAGACTGGTTGGTAGCGTTGGACTTGCAGGACGCATATTTCCACATCCCCGTCCTGCCGGCCCACCGGCGTTACCTTCGGTTCACGGTAGGCCCCGAGCATTTTCAGTTCACCGTGCTCCCCTTTGGCCTTACCAGTGCCCCTCGGGTGTTCACGAAAGTGATGGCGGTGGTCGCAGCTCATCTGCGCCGGGCAGGGGTTTCAGTCTTCCCCTACCTCGATGACTGGCTGCTGAAGGCGGGCTCGTCCCAGGCAGTCGTCTCCCACCTCCAGACTACGGCCGAACTCCTGCACTTGCTGGGGTTCTCCATCAATGTGCCGAAGTCGCATCTGATTCCTTCTCCACAGCTCCTTTTCATCGGAGCGGTTCTGGACACGACGCAGTTTCGGGCCTATCCTCCCGAACGGCGAGTCCGGGATATTCAGGCTATGATTCCGATCTTTCAGCCTTTATCCTGGGTTTCGGTACGGATGACCCTGAGGCTGCTGGGCCTCATGGCCTCCTGCATCCTGCTGGTCAATCATGCCAGATGGCATATGCGGGCTCTGCAGTGGGACCTGAAGTTCCAGTGGGCGCAGCACCAGGGCAACCTGTCCGATCACGTCCAGATCTCGGAGGGGACTGCAAGACAGTTGCAGTGGTGGCTCTCGAACCGGCAATGGGTCATGGGCAGATCCCTCTCCCTTCCCCAGCCAGAGCACACAGTTGTGACGGACGCGTCCCTTCTGGGATGGGGCGGTCACATGGGAGAGGCGGAGATCAGAGGCCTCTGGTCTCCGGCGGAGTCCCGGCTCCATATCAACATTCTGGAGCTCCGGGCGATCCGACTTGCACTCAAGGCATTCCTTCCCTCTGTCAAGGGGAAGGTAGTGCAGGTGTTCACAGACAACACCACCGCCATGTGGTACTGCAACAAACAGGGTGGGGTGGGGTCTTGGACCCTTTGTCAGGAGGCTCTGCGCCTCTGGACATGGCTGGAACATCAGGGCATGTTCCTGATGGTTCAACACCTGGCAGGTTCCCTGAACGCCAGGGCGGACGAACTCAGCCGCAGGTGCATGATGGATCACGAATGGCGACTTCACTCGGGAGTGGCGCAAGGACTCTTTCTACAGTGGGGAGAGCCTTGGTTAGATCTATTCACCACCGAAGAGAACGCGCAATGTCATCAGTTCTGCGCGTTGGAATTTCCAAGGCGGCACTCGCTCGGCGACGCCTTTCGTCGCGAGTGGAGTTGCGGTCTGTTGTACGCCTTTCCGCCTATACCACTTCTACCCAGAGTGTTGAAGAAGATTCGGCACGACCGGGCCCAAGTCATTCTTCTGACTCCGGACTGGGCTCGAAGAGTTTGGTATCCCGAGCTACTCAATATGAGCGTAGATCCCCCAATCCGTCTGCCTCTTCGGGAGGATCTTCTGTCGCAGCAGCAGGGACGGTCCTCCACCCGAACCTGTCCAGTCTACACCTGCTTGCGTGGAGATTGAGCGGCGGCAGTTGATTCCTTTCGACTTGCCTCCCGAAGTTTGTGATGTGATTCTGGCAGCCAGGCGTCCCTCCACTAAGGTGGTATACGCCTGCAGGTGGAACAAATTTGTGGCATGGTGCACAGCAAAGGCTGTGAATCCCCTTTCTGCCCCTCTTTCTGAGGTCCCTCTGTTCCTTCTCTCTCTGGCCCAACAGGGTTCTGCCCTGGGTACCATCAAGGGTTATCTTTGTGCTATCTCGGCTTTCCTCAGGCTCCCTGATCAGCCCTCCCTTTTCAAGTCCCCTGTTGTTAACAGGTTCTTAAAAGGCATTACTCACCTCTTTCCTCCTGTTCCGTTTGTGATGCCTCAGTGGGACTTGAACTTGGTTCTTACCTTTTTAATGTGCGCTCCCTTTGAGCCTCTACATAACTGTCCTCTTCGTCTTCTGACTCTGAAGACAGCCTTTCTGGTGGCCATCACCTCCGCTCGGCGGGTGAGTGAGCTCAGGCTCTATCTTGCAAACCTCCCTTTCTGTCTGTTCATCCAGACAAGGTTGTTCTTCGGACGCGTCCGTCCTTCTTGCCAAAGGTGGTTACTGCTTTCCATATTGGGCAGACCATCACTTTGCCCACCTTCTTTCCGCCTCCGCATCCTTCCAGAGAGGAAGAGAGGCTCCACCGTCTGGACCCAAAACGTGCGCTCTCCTTCTATATTGACCGCACAAAACACTTCCGGGTGGATGACCAGCTCTTTGTTGGCTACGTGGGCGCCAAAAAGGTCGGGCGGTGCACAAGAGGACCATCTCCCGCTGGGTTACCTTGTGCATCAAGACCTGCTATTCTTTGGCGAAGAAGGAGCCTCCTGTTGGGCTGCGTGCCCATTCCACAAGGGCAACGGCTGTTACCACGGCCTTGGGCCGCGGTGTTCCGCTGCCGGTTATTTGTCAGGCAGCTACGTGGGCCTCGCTGCACACGTTTACAAAGCATTACTGCCTTAACAGTCAGGTCCGGAGGGACGGCTTCTTTGGCCGTTCTGTCCTCCAGGACTTCCTTGTCTGATCTTTGTTCGCAGACCCACCACCGGGGTTGGTATTGCTGGGGTATCTATTCTAAGGTAAGGAATCTGTCACTAACGTGTCTCTTTCAGATGCACAAGTTACTAACTTGTGTAACGATATATCTGTAAGAGACAGTAGTTAGTGACAGATTCCTACCGCCCACCATCCTCCCCGTTCTGCGAACTGATTTCTAGGGTTAAGGACATCCCTTTCAGGGCCCTAGTATTTTTCAGACACCTATGTCAGCTTCTTGCATGGCTCTGCGTTCCTGGCGCGGAAAGTCGTGTACAGAACTGACGTCAGCGCGCAGGGCGGCGTCTAAGTACTGCCCGCGACGTCATCCCGGCGATCACGACGCCCGACGACGGACGCGGAGCCGCACGACGCCGCCTACCGACGCGCAAGGGTACTGCTACGCAAAAACTTTCCGGATCCAGCCTGACGCCTGGGGATATTCTAAGGTAAGGAAACTGTCACTAACTACTGTCTCTTACAGATATATCGTTACACAAGTTAGTAACTTGTGCGATGGATCACGAATGGCGTCTTCACTCGGAAGTGGCGCAAGGACTCTTTCTACAATGGGGAGAGCCTTGGTTAGATCTATTCGCCACCGAAGAGAACGCGCAATGTCATCAGTTCTGCGCGTTGGAATTTCCAAGGCGGCACTCGCTCGGCGACGCTTTTCGTCGCGAGTGGAGTGGCGGTCTGTTGTACGCCTTTCCGCCTATACCACTTCTACCCAGAGTGTTGAAGAAGATTCGGCACGACCGGGCCCAAGTCATCCTTGTGGCTCCGGACTGGGCTCGAAGAGTTTGGTATCCCGAGCTACTCATTATGAGCGTAGATCCCCCGATCCGTCTGCCTCTTCGGGAGGATCTTCTGTCGCAGCAGCAGGGGACGGTCCTCCACCCGAACCTGTCCAGCCTCCACCTGCTTGCGTGGAGATTGAGCGGCGGCAGTTGATTCCTTTCGACTTGCCTCCCGAAGTTTGTGATGTGATTCTGGCAGCCAGGCGTCCCTCCACTAAGGTGGTATACGCCTGCAGGTGGAACAAATTTGTGGCATGGTGCACAGCAAAGGCTGTGAACCCCCTTTCTGCCCCTCTTTCTGAGGTCCTTCTGTTCCTTGTTTCTCTGGCCCAACAGGGTTCTGCCCTGGGTACCATCAAGGGTTATCTCTGTGCTATCTCGGCCTTCTTCAGGCTCCCTGATCAGCCCTCCCTTTTCAAGTCCCCTGTTGTTAACAGGTTCTTAAAAGGCATTACACACCTCTTCCCTCCTGTTCCGTTTGTGATGCCTCAGTGGGACTTGAACTTGGTTCTTACCTTTTTAATGTGCGCTACCTTTGAGCCTCTACATAACTGTCCTCTTCGTCTTCTGACTCTGAAGACAGCCTTTCTGGTGGCCATCACCTCCGCTCGGCGGGTGAGTGAGCTCCAGGCTCTTTCATGCAAACCTCCCTTTCTGTCTGTCCATCCAGACAAGGTTGTTCTTAGGACGCGTCCGTCCTTCTTGCCAAAGGTGGTTACTGCCTTCCACATTGGGCAGACCATCACTTTGCCTACCTTCTTTCCGCCTCCGCATCCTTCCAGAGAGGAAGAGAGGCTCCACCGTCTGGACCCAAAACGTGCGCTCTCCTTCTATATTGACCGCACAAAACACTTCCGGGTGGATGACCAGCTCTTTGTTGGCTACGTGGGCGCCAAAAAAGGTCGGGCGGTGCACAAACGAACCATCTCCCGCTGGGTTACCTTGTGCATCAAGGCCTGCTATTCTTTGGCTAAGAAGGAGCCTCCTGTTTTTGGCTAAGAAGGAGCCTCCTGTTGGGCTGCGTGCCCATTCCACCAGGGCAACGGCTGCTACCACGGCTTTGGGCCGCGGTGTTCCGCTGCAGGTTATCTGTCAGGCAGCTACGTGGGCCTCGCTGCACACGTTTACAAAGCATTGCTGCCTTGACAGTCAGGTCCGGAGGGACGGCTTCTTTGGCCGTTCTGTCCTCCGGGACTTCCTTGTCTGATCTTTGTTCGCAGACCCACCACCGGGGTTGGTATTGCTGGGGTATCTATTCTAAGGTAAGGAATCTGTCACTAACGTGTCTCTTTCAGATGCACAAGTTACTAACTTGTGTAACGATATATCTGTAAGAGACAGTAGTTCGTGACAGATTCCTTACCGCCACCATCCTCCCGTTCTGCGAACTGATTTCTAGGGTTAAGGACATCCCTTTCAGGGCCCTAGTATTTTTCAGACACCCATGTCAGCTTCTTGCATGGCTCTGCGTTCCTGGCGCGGAAAGTCGTGTACAGAACTGACGTCAGCGCGCAGGGGCGGCGTCTAAGTACTGCCCGTGACGTCATCCCGGCGATCACGACGCCGACGACGGACGCGGAGCCGCACGGCGCCGCCTACTGACGCGCAAGGGTACTGCTACGCAAAAACTTTCCGGATCCAGCCTGACGCCTGGGGATATTCTAAGGTAAGGAATCTGTCACTAACTACTGTCTCTTACAGATATATCGTTACACAAGTTAGTAACTTGTGCATTCGGTCTATTGAGTGCCTTGGTTTCCTCACATACAGGAGGACATCGTCCGCATATAGCGAGATTCTGTCCTCCCATTCCTCGCCTATCGGGATCCCTCAGATCAAAGGGTCCTATCGGACCCAGGCCGCTAGCGGTTCGAGGGCTAGCGCAAACAGGATTGGGGATAATGGGCAGCCCTGTCTAGTTCCCCGCTGAAGGGTGAATGTTCAGACACTGTGGTGTTCACCCGCGCCCTGGCCATGGGCCGTTCATATAAAAGTCTCACCCATTTGATAAATTGAGGGCCCATGCCCAGTTTTTCCAAGACGGCGAAGAGAAAATTCCACTCTACACTGTCAAATGCCATTTTGGAATCTAGAGACAGGAGTGCCGATTGCTCTGTTGAGCCTTCGCCTGTTAAATGCAGTATGCCAAACAATATACGGAGGTTTAATCTTGTACCCCTGTGGGGCATGAACCCGGACTGATCAGGGTGTATGAGAGTGCTGATCACCCTTGCAAGGCGCATCGACAAACGTTTGGCCAGTACCTTGACCTCGTAGTTGAGTAGGGAGATCGGTCTATACAACCCGCACTCCATTGGTGATTTGCCTGCTTTCGGAATTACCGCGATTACTGCCACTCTTTGGTCGGCAAGGAGTACCCCCTCTTGTTGTACCTGATCGAACATGTTTGCTATGTGTTCTGCGGTTACGTCCAGCATACTTTTGTACATCTCGACAGGGAGGCCGTTCGGCCCCGCTGCTTTCCCTGATTGTAGGGCCCGGGTTGCATGTTTTATTTCATCCACTGTAAGGTCGCACTCTAACATCTCTCTATCCTCCTCTGTGAGTTTTGGCAGGGTAATGTTGCGTAGGAACTCCCTGCATTGCTCTTCGGTATGGGTCGACTGGGATGTGTAGATCCCTTCATAGTGTCTGGCGAACTCCTCTGCTATTTCTGCCCAGGTCTCATGTCTGCCACCCGTTCCATCGATTAACCCGCGAACCCAACCCCCATCCGCTTGTCTCTTACTTAGCCAGGCTAGCAACTTGCCCGCCTTGTCTCCCACTTCGTATATTTTATGTTGCGTGGCTAACGCCTGCGTCCTAGCACTGTCCTCCACTAGATCCCTGAGTTTTTTCTGTCGCACCCTAAGGCGCTGCATATCTGCGTCTGCCCTGAGATCAGCCCCAGCAGCTCTAGCCTCCAATTGAACAATTTCTTTCTCGAGAGTCAGGCATTTGAGATTTTTTTCCTTCTTTAGAACCCTGATTTTGGCTTGGGCCCTGCCCCTAATGATCGACTTGAATGCCTCCCACAGGGTCACACACGAGCTGACCGAACCCACGAGCTGACCGAACCCACATTATCCTCGAAGTATTGCTCCGCCCCTTCTCTCATGTCCTCCCTAAAGTCCTCGTCCTTGAAGTACCACGCGTTAATTCGCTGTAGCAGTGTGTAATCTTTTACTGGGCCAGATAGTCTTGCCTCTACAGGGGAGGGATCTGAGACCCCTCAGGCCATGTGTGTGGCGTCTACGAACTCCCCCCAGTCCGAGGGGCTGAATAATTAGGTAGTCCAGCCTGGCAAGACTGCCTGTTGCGGCTGATAAGTGTGTGAACTGCTGTGTTGCTGGGTGCTGGTGTCTCCAGATGTCGCCCCAGCCCATTGCCTCGAGGAATCTACCTAGTTGGCCGGCCTGTCTTGTGATGTGTGACCCCGAGGGGCCCATACCAACCAAATCTAATTTCTAATCTAATGACTATGTCATTCATATCTCCTCCCATCACCAATCTTCCCTCCGGTAGTTGCAATAGCAGGGGACCCAACACCTCGAGTGTTGCCGACTCTAGACCCGGGGGGCGTATACCGAATACAGGTTGAGTCTTCTTCCTTCCCACGTTCCACTAAGCACTGTGTATCTCCCAAGTGGGTCTGCCCATGTTTGGTTTGGGATAAAGGGAAAGGCTTTCCTGCACACCCACGCCCCTGGAGCCTGAAGTGTACCCCACATGGGCCAACAGGGTATAACCATACCTGTCTAAGGCTTTGCAATAATTGCCCCTCAGGTGCGTCTCCTATAGGAGGACCGCATCTGGTGCATGTTTTTTAATAAATTGCAAGACGGTTCCCCTTTTTAATTTCCCATTGAGCCAGTTAAAGTTCCAGGACCATACTTTCGCTAGGGACTGTTTCTGCTTTTCGGTTGCCATTGTCGCTCTACTGATTTTTCAAGAACCTTTAGTGGAGTGGACACTGTTATCACTGCGGACCTGTGCCTGCACTTGTTGCATACCTCGATGAATATGTACCTAACTATTAACTTCCCCCCCAACGATACCCCCGCCCCTCCCTGCTACCCTGTTATTAAGGTTGTGAAAACTCCAACTTACCAACCCGCATAGTGCCTGTCGCCCCTGACTATACATAACAGTTCAACTAGTAACTAGAGGGGGTTGCTCAGTCCAACAGAGCGGAGTTCTATTGCTCCGCTCCGTACCTTTTCCAACCCGAGCCCATAACACTTCTGTTGCCTCTGTGAGTCTCATGGAGTGGTTCTAAATCCGGCTGTTCCGGTCGGACAAACTCAGTGTCCCAATGTTCCCCACGACGCGAGAATAGACTCGGGGAGCAGGCCCGGTCTCTTTAATCTTACCTACGCCTCAGTCTCAGTGTTCCTTACTCGAGGGCCACCTCGGCTCTCGGGGTGCCGAAGGCCCTGGTGAAGAGGGCCGGTGTTTGTGTCCTGCTTCGATCTCTCCACCTTCTTTACCTTGTCCACTTCTCATATATTTCATGTCCCTTGCTCTCAGTTCTTTTTTCACCAAGTCAAAACTCCTCCTTTGGCGTTGCACTTGTTGGGTGTGGTCCGGGAAAAATCGGATCACGTTGTTTTCGTACGGCAAGTCACCTTTTGATCTCGCCGCTTGTAGTATGACGTCTCTGTCCCGGTGGTTAAAAATTCTCGCTATGATCGTGCGTGGTGGGGCCTTGGGATGCGGAGGCGGCACCGGGGCCCTATGTGCCCTCTCAACGGAGAAGAATTTGGAGAGGCGTCGGGGCTGTAACTTGTGGGTTATCAGATCTTCGATGAACAGGTCCATGCTCGGCCCCTCCGCTCCCTCCGGCACCCCCATGACCCGTATGTTATTCCTTCTCACGCGTCCCTCCTGATCCTCAAGCCGTGCAGCCATATGTGTGGCTTGTTGCGTTAGTGTGTACACCTGTTCCTCGAGATGTTTAGTCTTTGATTGGAGCTGGATTATCTGAGTTTCTGCTGTGGACACCTCACTCAGCTTGGATAGGTCCGCCCTGATCAGGGTGACCTCAATGGAGACTGAGTCAATTTTTGGTTCCAGGGACCCCTTGACGTCCTGAATCGCTGCCATTATGGCGGCCAGTGAGGGCTCCGCCGCCCCTTCATCCTCCTCCCTCGTGTTTGTGGCTGGCCTGGTAATAGCGTAGTTGTTCATTTTATTTGCCTGGACGGGTCCTGAGCCCTTAGGCTTCCCCATTCATCCTATGACCACCCTGTCAATCGCCTGGGCTATGTTGGAGGGCGGGGGGGGAGCGTCGCTCGTGTCCCTAGTGCTCCGCACTTCGGAGCATTCTTTTTTGGGTGGATTTGAGACTTGAACTATGGTGTGGTCTTACTGGTCGACGTGACACTGGCTATTGACCTTGTCCGATTTCAGTCCTTCAACCTCAGCGCAGGTCTGCTGTGGTTTATTCGTCCCTCCGACGTTGTCAGGCTTATCGCGCTATGCTCCTCTCAATGCGCGCTGCTGCCTTGCTCTGGGGCCACTTCTGCCAGGGCCTATTTCCCTATATTGGGCGCTTGTTGATGCTTTCCTGGTCTGCCCCGTCGATTACTGGAATGGGGGGGGGAGGGGAGAAGCCTCCTCTGCGCTATCGCCTCCTCGCCCCAGCCCGGTCGCAGTCCTGGGCCTGCTGGGCCCCTCTCACCTCTGCGGGCCTCCTCCCGGGGTGGGGGGAGACATCGCTGTCTCCTCCCCACTCAGCCGCTGTCCCGGTGGTGGCGCCCGCACGGCGCTCGAGGCTGCCAGCGGGGCATCCGCACTCTCGTGACCTCCCCGGCGGGCCCAGGCACACTGCAGGCAGGCCCAGGCCGAACATCTCCTGCTGGGCGCGGCTCCGGCCCCGGCCGCCGTGTCCCCTAGGCGATCTCGGAGACCACACATCCTGCCCTCCGGTCTGCACTCTGGTCGGTAACTCCCTCTGGGGGTCCACCTAGCTCCGCCGTAGGTGCGCTGCCCTCCTGCTGTTGGATTAGGCGACGGGCGCGGCAGCCTCGCTCCACCGTCCCGCCAGGCCGCGCCGCCCGATCTCCGGTCTCGCTGCGCCGGCACCAAATTAGGCTTCGTCGGGTTCAGCTGGGACCTAAGGTGGAGTGTTCTTCACTACACACGGCAGTGAGCTATCGGATGCCCTCCAAGGCAGGATTATCGAAGGATTTTCGGGGCTCGGGTCGGAGCTCCGCTAATCTGCGGCCATCTTGCTCCGCGGACAAGCCACGCCCCCTATGCCCAGATATATAAACCCAAGGGTGGAGTGTGACAGACGATGAGGGAGAGGAGAGGAGGTATCTCTTTCTCACTCTGAGGAAGGTAAAGTACCAACTTGTCCCAATTAATGCTAATGCCTGAATAGCTCCCGTAGTCTTCAAATAGCTGGAAAAGTAGGGCGAGGGACGGCACAGTGATATAAAGAAGGTTGTTGTCCACATAAAGCGAGATCTTCTCAAAGGCGGTCTCACCCGAAATATGAAAACCCTGGATCCCGGGGTGGTCGCGGGCCCTACATGCCAGTGATTCTATAGTGAGGGCAAACGGGGGAGGAGACAGGGGGCAACCCTGTCTCGTTCCCTTACCTATCGGAATGTTACTCAGATATGAATTTACCTGAAAGAAATCAGAAGACAAGAGGCGTTTGGCAAAACAGGAACAAGTTGGTTTAATTAAATGCAGCGTCCGGCAGAGTATCGACAGAGTTGTGTCTGAAGAAAGTCTCTCAGTGTACAGAGTTTCTGCCGACAATATATAAATTTCGTGAGGTACAATAAACAAATTCTGCATTCTTGGAAAAGCGTCTTAGTCGTAAATAGCAAGTGCAGTCATCTGATTTAAGGGGACACAGGTGGCTTGTGTGGGCCAGTGTGTACATGTCCAGATGTCTGGTTTGGGGAGCACGTGATCACTGTGTGTGGATTGCATGTTGTGTTCTGATTTGCTGGGTGATCCTAACTACATGTGGCATCTAGCTTTGTGGTATTTAGGGGAGAGCGCGCCTCTGTCCAAACATGTTTTATTGGGGCCAATTTCCTTTGACCTGTTTGTGGTGCAACTGTCTATCTGTGGGATCTATCAGGGTTTTCCCTGGGTGTGCGTTTGTTTTTGGGCTAAGTGAGACCCCACCTGTGACCTGTCACTCGATAGGTGTGGGTTTGGGTTGCAGGGCCTGTCTGACCACATATCTCTGACTCGGGGTTGATGGGTAGGTCATCTTGGGTGAATCCGACAGCAATGATAAAGAGTTTGTTAAAACTTCTACAAATAATGTGGCGGTCATTGATATATTTTTTACCGACATCCTCAGTATTGTGTGTGCAGTTCTCATAGCGTACATCGATACTGTCTTTACTGATATTGACATTGTTATGCATGCCTAGATCATGGCATACATTGACATTGTTTCCACTGGCAGCGACTTTATGTGGGCATATTTTATGGCATATGTTGACATTGCATTTGTTGGTAGTGCTGGTATCGGGCCTACATATATCATGGTATATATTGACATCGTATTCACCCATACTTACAGGAAACTCCGAGGACATCACCCCGTTCACTCTGATGGAGGGTACTGGGGCGTGGTACAACAGTTTAACCCATTTTCTGTAGCGGGGACCAAACCCAAATTACACCAGTGTATGTTCAAGGAAGGGCCAGTGCACAGCGTCAAACACTAGAAAGATTTGTGATTCCATTCAGTCTTTTATTTCATTTAACCAGTTATGCGTTCATCTAAGATTATATCATGTGGACCTATTAGGCATAAAGCCAGACTGGTTGCGGTGTATCAGTGGTGCAATAAATTGTATAAGTCTAGTGGCTAAGATCGTGGCCAGTATTTTCACTTCAGTATTAATCAGGGAGAGTGAATGATATGAAACACAGTGTTCCCTAGGTTTACTGTCCTTGTGTCTCACTACTATAGTTGCCCGCCTAAGAACCGGGGGGAGAGTCCCCTGCTGATCCTCCGAAAACGGGTTTAAAAGATGGGATCCTAGCATATCCATATGTCGCTTGTAGAATTCTGCCGGGATTCCATTGGGACCCGGAATCTTATTGGAATTGAGCTTCGCTGTGGGGGCTCGGACTTCCACCTAGATAAGATGCTATCTGAGGTGGTGCCTGCAGCAGTCTGGCGCTATAGAGGTCCTCGTAATAGCGAGCAAAGGCACCAGCAATTGCATCATCAGATTCCTCAACCTCCCCACCCGGCCCAGCTATCCGGTCAACCCACCTGGCTTCTACTTCTTTCCTTCGCAACCAGGCCAGAGGTTTTACGGCCTTATCACCTGCATCGTACAACCTATATAAGGTTGCTAACATTTGATTTTTTACGCTTTCTTGTGCCAGGGCTCGATATTCTCCCCTCAGCAGTGCTAGTCGTTTAAGGGCAGGGGGGTCAGTCTCTGGTCCAAAAGCTTCATTCGCTCCAGGGAACCAAGTGTCTTCATTATTTTCTCTGCAATCAGATTTTGGGCCCTGTCTTGAAGGACTGTCTTGTAAGCTTCCTACAGCACTATTTTAGATGCAACTGAATTCTCATTTTCCTTAAAGTAGAGCTCAGTGCCTACCATGAATCCGACCGCTACATCTCCTTCTCGTTGGTCCCAGTCTCACCAACTAGGGTGAATGATCCAGTGGTCCTCGTGCGCAAGATAGTCAGCCTGCTGTATTCTACTCACTTCCCCTGCCGGTGCGAGAATATCATCTAAATGGGAAAAGAATCTGTGGGCCCCAGAGAAGTAGGAGTAACTCTGTTCATGGGGGCAAGCCTGTCTCCAAAGATCTGTAAGGCCCAAGGCATCCTTAACATGTGTGAACTGGGTAGGGTGGGTAGTCGAACCGCCGAGCTCGTCTTATCTTGGTCAGGTACCATGACATCATTGAAATCTCCACCCACCACATGATTGAGTGAGGAGTCTCCTTCTAGCAGAATGCTAGACAGTTTCTCTAGGGATGGGCCTGTGGCAGAGGGGGTGGGGGGGCATTTACACTAATCAGTGTAACATCTATGTGTCCCCAAAGCCCTTTTACTCTAACATATCATCCTAGTGGTTCTATCCATTGTTCCGTGATTGTGAAGGGTGGGTTCTTTCTGATGGGAATAGCCACTCCCCTGGACTCGGACGTATATCCCAAGTGTGCAAGTGTCATATAAGCTCTCCTCCCCAAAATTCTTCACTGCGTCCCCTTAAGATTTGTTTCCTGTAAGAATGCCACAGATGGTAGAATTCGTTTTATATATTGGGCAACTAGTCCCCTCTTTACCCTTTCCAGTGTCCCCAAGGCCGTTCACATTCCTGGATAGGACTGAAATCGTCATTTCATCTGCCAGTGGGATGCTCATCTTATATACGGAAATAAGGACAGGAAGCACCAGGAGCAGGGTTGCTGGCTATTCGGTGGCTGAGGATTGAGATGTATGCATTCCTGGCCAGGGACGTGCGGCAGCCAATGCATCTGTGATTTCCTTCCCCCAATTATGGCAGTATCAATAACTTGCATAAACACTAGTCGGCATAACAGTATCTAAACCCTCTGAACCTAACAACCCCAAACCAATCTTCCAATCCTTTCCTCCTCCCCACCCCACAAAGACCCCAGTGAGTTTAACCTCTCATAACTAAACATCTGAAAGAAACACATAGTGATAGATTCCTTACCTTAGAATATCCCCAGGCGTCAGACTGGATCCGGAAAGTTTTCGTCAGCAGTACCCCTGCGCGTCGGTAGGTGGCGTCGTGCGGCACCGCGTCCATCGTTGGCGTCGTGCTCGCCGAGATGACGTCGCGGGTGCTACTTAGACGCCACCCACGCGCGCTGACGTCAGTTCTTTCTTTTTCCGTGCCAGCAAGCGCAGATCCGGGAAGAGCAGGAACCCCCAGTCTATTTTTGACTGACTTTTTGAGGCTTTTTGTCTCTGTTTTTCATCGAGTCTTCGACTCCTGGTGCAGATAGGATGACCGGTTTTAAATCCTGCGGGGACTGTCACCGTATGATGTCGGTGACGGACCCGCACCGTGTGTGTCTTTTCTGCCTGGGGCGCGATCATGACCCCAAGTCGTGCCCCGACTGCCGGGCCATGGCGCCGAAGACTTTGCGGGAGCGGTCCCGAAAGTTGCTGGAAGCCCGGCAGTCGGCTCCGCGCCGTTCAAGGTCCCGGTCCCGTGGGAGGTCGAGGGACCGTGCGCGGAGTCATCACCATCGGTCTTCGGGATCCAAGTCTTCGCACTCGAGGTCAGGTAAGGCAAAGCACAAGATGTCGAAGAAACGCCATCGTTCTCCGACTTCCCCTCGCTGGTCGCGCGACGCGGCTGAGGGTGCGGGTGGTGCCTCCCCGCGGCTCTAGCGGAGCCTATGCAGTCGCCGCCCGACTACCCGCCCTTCCCGGGTTCGTCGGCGACTCCGGCCCAAATACAGGAATTCCTGTCGGCCATGGCTCGCCTCTTTGGGCTGTCGGGTCCCGCTGGTGCGCCTTCGGGCCCCGCGGTCCCGACTGGGGGTCCTCGCCGGCGGCTCCGGCCCCGGCGTCGCTGTCGGCTCCGGCCTCGGCGCCGCAGGACCCCCTTGGATCCAGGCCTGGATCCCGGTTGACGCAGGTTGACCTTATAACACCTCCACCGACGTCGACCCCACCGGCACCACTTCTGATGCCGCTCGCTCCTCGGGACGATGTCGACCCCGGTTTCAGCCCCGAAGTGGACGCGGCGTCGAGCCGGCGTCGATCGATGCCGTTCTCGACGTTGCTCAGGGATTTCTATCCCCATGTCCCTGCTCCTTATTTTAGGCCTGTTGAACAGCCTGAGGAGCTAGGGGAGGACTGGGAGGGGTCTGAGGACCCTCTCGCAGCTGCTTGCGAGTCTGAACAGAACTTGGCTGAGGAGTTGGGGGACACCAGTGGTCTGGATACCTCACCAGACCTTGGCATGCTGTCTCCTCCTACCGTGGCTACGGAGGAGGGTGCTAGTTATGCTGTGGTGTTGTGTAGGGCGGCCGAGGCCCTACACCTCGAGCTCCCTACGGTGGCCGTCAGGACTAACTTCCTGACAGAGGTGCTTCAGCCAGCAGCTACTTCTGCGGAGCCGCTGCTTCCCTTCAATGAAGCCCTTTCTGACGTTCTTTTGGGCACTTGGTCCAGGCCCACCACAGGGGCTCCTGTGGATAGGAAGGTGGCCCAACGTCATCGCCCGGCTCCGGGTGACCCCATTTTCCTCTCCCAACATCCCACCCCCGAGAGCTTGGTTGTCCAAGCCTCTGCTTCCCCGACCGCCTTCCCTTCCGCACCACCGGATAGGGAATCCAAGAAACTGGATCAGTTTGGAAAGAAAATGTTCTTCCACCAGTTCTGCGCTGCGGTCCGTGAACACTGCATGCCTCTTGGGCCGTTATTCCCACTCTCTGTGGGATACGGTGGCGCAAGTGCTGCCCCAGTGTCCGGAGGAGGCCCGGCCAGCTCTCTCCCAGGCTGTTGCAGAGGGGAGAGACGCAGCTAAGTTCATGATTCGTTGTGGCCTAGACACCGCCGACTCACTGGGCAGATCGATTGCAATGACGGTGGCGGTTCGCCGCCACGCCTGGTTGAGGACTACTGGATTTTCGGGGGATGTCCAAAACACACTTATGGACATGCCCTTTGATGGCCGTCGCCTCTTCGGCGACAAAGCAGACAGCGCGTTGGAGAGGTTTAAGGACTCACGGGCTACGGCCAAGTCCTTGGGACTTTCTGCAGTCCGCCCTCCTCCGCCTTCTGCTTTTCGCTCCAGTCGTGGCACCGGAAGGGGCGCCCCGCAGCGTTCGCAACAGAGTCACAGGCCTGCGCAACAAGCATCCCAGCGCGGACGCGGGTTCCGCCGTGGCGGATCAAGGGGCCAGCGGGCGGGTCAGTCCACCACCACCCCGGCCACCACTGCCTCCAAACCTTCCTAGTCCAAACTTTCAGGCCCATCAAACGCCAGTGGGCGGCAGGCTTCGCCATCACCTCCCCCACTGGCGCACCATCACTTCGGACAGGTGGGTTTTAGAGATAGTCCGGAGGGGCTACTCCCTCCCCTTCGAGACTACCCCTCCAGCCATGCCACCTCCGTACCATCGCATGTCGGGGGATCACTTGGTGCTTCTTCAGCAGGAAGTTGCGGCCCTCTTGGCCAAGGGGGCCATCGAGCGCGTTCCGACGCCAGAAGTAGGTCGTGGTTGCTATTCCCACTACTTTCTGGTACCCAAGAAGGACAAGGGCCTGCGTCCTATCTTAGACCTCCGGAACGTCAATCGCTTCCTCCGCAAAGAGAAGTTCAAGATGCTCATTCTGGCTCAGGTCTTGTCTGCTCTCGATCCACAAGACTGGATGGTAGCGCTAGACTTGCAGGATGCCTATTTCCACATCCCAGTCCTGCAAGCCCACCGGCGTTACCTTCGGTGCACGGTAGGCCACGAGCACTTTCAGTTCACCGTGCTCCCTTTTGGCCTTACCAGCGCCCCTCGGGTGTTCACGAAGGTGATGGCGGTGGTCGCCGCTCATCTGCGCAGATCAGGGGTTTCAGTCTTCCCCTATCTCGACGACTGGTTGTTGAAGGCGGGCTCGCCCCAGGCAGTCATCTCCCACCTCCAGACTACGGCCGACCTCCTGCTCTTGCTGGGGTTCTCCATCAACGCACCTGATTCCCTCTCAGAAGCTCCTCTTTATCGGAGCAGTTTTGGACACGGCGCAGTTTCGGGTCTATCCTCCCGAACAGCGAGTCCGGGATATTCGGGCTCTGATTCCCATCTTTCAACCCTTGTTCCGGGTTTCGGTCAGAGTGACTCTGAGGCTGCTGGGCCTCATGGCCTCCTGCATCCTGCTGATCGATCATGCCAGATGGCATATGCGGGCTCTGCAGTGGGACCTGAAGTTCCAGTGGGTGCAGCATATGGGGAACCTGTCCGATCACGTCCAGATCTCGGAGGGCACTGCACGACAGTTGCAGTGGTGGCTCACGAACCGGCATTGGGTCGACGGCAGATCCCTCTCCCTTCCCCAACCGGAATTTACAGTGGTGATGGATGCGTCCCTCCTGGGATGGGGTGGCCACATGGGAGAGGCGGAGATCAGAGGCCTCTGGTCTCCGGCGGAGTCCAAGCTCCATATCAACCTTTTGGAGCTTCGGGCGATACGGCTTGCACTGAAGGCATTCTTTCCCTCTGTCAAGGGGAGAGTAGTGCAGGTGTTCACAGACAACACCACCGCCATGTGGTACTGCAACAAGCAAGGCAGGGTGGGGTCGTGGAGGGTCTGCGTCTCTGGACATGGCTGGAACATCAGGGCATGTCCCTGGTGGTTCAACACCTGGCAGGTTCTCTGAACGCCAGGGCGGACGAACTCAGCCGCAGGTGCATGCTCGATCACGAATGGCGTCTTCACTCGGAGGTGGTGCAAGGTCTCTTTCAGCAGTGGGGAGAGCCTTGGTTAGATCTATTCGCCACCGAAGAGAACGCTCAATGTCATCAGTTCTGCGCGTTGGAATTTCCAAGTCGGCACGCGCTCGGCGACGCTTTTCGTCGCGAGTGGAGTTGCGGTCTGTTGTACGCCTTTCCGCCTATACCACTTCTGCCCAGAGTGCTGAAGAAGATCAGGCGCGACCGGGCACAAGTCATCCTTGTGGCCCCGGACTGGGCTCGAAGAGTATGGTATCCCGAGCTACTCAGTATGAGCATCGATTCTCCGATCAGACTGCCTCTTCGGGAGGATCTTCTGTCGCAGCAGCAGGGGACGGTCCTCCACCCGAACCTGTCTAGCCTCCACCTCTTTGCGTGGAGATTGAGCGGTAGCAGTTGATTCCTTTCGACTTGCCTCCTGAAGGTTGTGATGTCATTCTGGCAGCCAGGCGTCCCTCTACTAAAGTGGTATACGCCTGCAGGTGGAACAAGTTTGTGGCATTGTGCACAGCAAAGGCTGTGGATCCCCTTTCTGCCCCTCTTTCTGAAGTACTACTATTCCTTCTCTCTTTAGCCCAGCAGGGCTCTGCTCTGGGCACTCTCAAGGGCTACCTTTCTGCTATTTCGGCCTTTCTCAGGCTCCCTGATCAGCCCTCTCTTTTCAAGTCCCCTGTTGTAAATAGATTTCTCAAAGGCATTACACACCTTTTTCCTCCTGTTCCTTTCGTGATGCCTCAGTGGGACTTGAATTTGGTTCTTACATACTTGATGTGTGCTCCCTTTGTGCCCCTTCACAACTGTCCTCTTTGTCTCTTGACCTTGAAGACTGCCTTCCTGGTGTCCATCACCTCCGCTAGGCGAGTGAGTGAGCTCCAGGCTCTTTCTTGTAAGCCTCCTTTCCAATCAGTCCATCCGGACAAGGTTGTGCTCAGGCCCCGTCCTTCCTTTTTGCCAAAAGTGGTTACGGCCTTTCACATTGGGCAGACTATTACCTTGCCCACCTTCTTTCCGCCTCCGCATCCTTCCAGAGAGGAAGAGAGGCTCCACCGTCTGGACCCAAAACGTGCGCTCTCATTTTATCTCAACCGCACACAGCAGTTCCGGGTGGATGACCAGCTCTTTGTTGGCTACGTTGGCACCAAGAAAGGTCGGGCGGTACACAAGAGAACTATCTCCCGCTGGGTTGTCTTGTGTATCAAATCCTGTTACTCTTTGGCTAAAAAAGAACCTCCGGTGGGGCTGCGTGCTCATTCCACCAGAGCTACTGCGGCCACTACTGCATTGGGACGTGGTGTCCCCCTGCAAGACATCTGCCAGGCAGCCACGTGGCCCTCGCTGCACACATTTACTAAGCATTATTGCCTGGACAGCCAAGTCCGGAGAGACGGCTTCTTTGGCCGTTCTGTTCTCCGTGACTTTCTGGTGTGATCTTGGTTCGCAGACCCACCACCGGGGTTGGTATTGCTGGGGTATCTATTCTAAGGTAAGGAATCTATCACTATGTGTTTCTTTCAGATGAACAAGTTACTTACCTTCGGTAACGATATATCTGTAAGAAACATTAGTAGTGATAGATTCCTTACCGCCCCACCCATCCTCCCCGTTCTGCGAACTGATTTCTAGGGTTAAGGTCATCCCTTTCAGGGCCCTAGTTTCAATGCACCAGTGGTCAGTATCTTGCATGGCTCTGCGTTCCTGGTGCGGAAAGACGTGTACAGAACTGACGTCAGCGCGCGTGGGCGGCGTCTAAGTAGCGCCCGCGACGTCATCTTGGCGACCACGACGCCAACGACGGATGCGGAGCCGCACGACGCCACCTACCGACGCGCAGGGGTACTGCTGACAAACTTTCCGGATCCAGTCTGACGCCTGGGGATATTCTAAGGTAAGGAATCTATCACTACTAATGTTTCTTACAGATATATCGTTACCGAAGGTAAGTAACTTGTTCGTTAACTACTCGACAGGGGATACTGAGAGCTCTGTAGCCCACCACCCCCTGCCACTAACTCAGTTCCACAAACTTCACAAACCACAACGGAGCCAACTGTCCCTGGTAACAGTGACTCTGTGATAAAAAAAAAAACTAACAAGTTGGTCTCCGTACTCCTGGAGCCAATGGTAGAGGGGAGTTGACGGCACCAAATCACCTGCATCTGGCCCCGGATACTATGCCAAATCGCCCGCTAAGGCGTTGCCAGAAGTTCTGTAGTCATACTGCTTTCTGGACCTTCTTGAAGGGTGTTGATGGCCACCGCAAGAGGGTGGGTGGTCTCCGTGTCTGTCTCTTGGCCCTAGTGTGTGAGTGCTCCCTCTGCGTCAGTGTTCCTACTTCGTTTAGTGCCCATGGACTCGTCATCTTCTGAGTCCGAGGATATTGTTGGGCGTTCCAGAGTGCCCTGTCTCTGCCACGCCACATCTGTGTCTCTCTGCAGTTGTCGCGAACCTTTCCTCCTGGGTCATCTTTTCTTTGGCTGGGCACCCCCCACAGCATAGGGGAGGGAGTCGGACTCTCCCTCCCGGTGTCCCAACAATTCTGGGGCGCACTTTCAACCAGGTCCAGGCCTCTTCCGGTGTCAGGAAAAATAAAGTTTTCTAAAAGCTTGACTGGGAACATTAGCATGTATTGTTGATGGAGGCCCCGCAGTCTAGCCTTCACCTCATCAAAGGTGCATCTCTGTTTCTGTACCTCCCTAGTGTAATCAGGAAATATACGTATTCTAGAGTTGTTATGGTGCACTTCCCCCAAGCTACTCCCCTCCGTAAGGGTCATGTCTCTGTGTTGAAAGTTCATTTCAGGAATCATGCAATCACAGTCCGGGGGGAGGGGGGCAGAAGTGGGTTTGCCCCCCAATGTACGGTGTGCTCTTTCTATAACAAAGCAGGGGGAGAATTTGTCCTGAAGGAGGATAGAACGTAGCCATTTTTCCACAAACTGCACCATGTCAGGGCCTTCAACCCCTTCAGGAAACCCTACGAAGCGTAGATTGTTCAGTCGAGCATGGTTTTCAGCGTTTTCCAGTCTCCACAGCACATCTTTGGTTGTGGTCCAAGCCTCAGTTATGTCTTTTTGGATGCTTGTGACTGTGTCTTCCAGTTCTGAAGTCTTGGACTCCGCAGACGAGACTCTTTCCGCCGTGTTATGGAGATTCTGGCGTAGCAGAGAAACATCCGAGGGTACTTCGCCTACCCTTCCCTTCAGTGCCTCCCGGGAAGACTGTATCGTGAAGAGGAGGGCAGCGTTATCGGTCCTGGGCTGCGGGGCAATCTCCGGCGGGAGGGGGGTTAACCACCCTCACATATCGATCCAGTTGCCTCTCTGGCTCTTTAGGAATTTAGAGAACATTTTATTGTACCTCATGAACTGTATAAAATGACGGCCAAAACTTTGTACATCGAGAGATTGTGAGCAGATGCATTCTATCCACACTCTCCCATCCCCAGCATTTAATTAAACCAACTTGTTTCTGTTTTGCCAAACGCCTCTTGTCTTTTCATTTATTTAAGGTAAATTCATATCAGAGCAACAAGGCTGCTACAGCCTCACCTGGCATGGGCGCCTTCCGGACATCACACCAGACAGGGAGTCGAGAAGTCTCTATACTCTTGGTCGGTATATCTTTTCTGCCACCAGTTCCACTTTGCGCTCACTTAATACCGCTTGTGTTCTGGGCAATTTTTCTCACGTGTTGTGTGATTCGGTCTCGTGCCTTCTTCCCTCACCCGGACGAGGCATGGGCAGCCACTACCCATTTACTCCAAGATGGCTGACAGGCAGCTAAATTGCTGATTCGATGAGGTATGGATACCACAGATTCTGTCAGGCGTGCCATGGCTCTGTCAGTGGCACTTTGCCGGCGTGCCTGGCTACGCACCTCTGGTTTTTCGGAGGCTGTTCAGTCCACCTTTGTGGACATACCTTTCAATGGTCACCGCCTGTTTGGCGCTCACACTGATTCCGCTTTACACTGTCTTTCGGGACAGTCTGGGTGGAGTGGAATCTTAAGCCCTGTTTGCTATACCGTCCTCTTCTTTACCCCCTGTTGTCAGTCTGTCCAGAGATGGTCTCCTTGATTTCTTTTCTGTGTGAGCCGTTCTAGGGTGGTGCACATTGGCTTCTTCTTTTCACTCGTCACCTCCGATTGACATCTGGTGTTGTGCTCCTGACCCAGCAGATATTTTTTTTTCTTGCATTTTTACCCTGTCGATGACAGGTTGTGGTCCCTGGTTGTTTTTTGGGACGCCTCTTATTTTTTGGCCCTGTTGGGGTTCTACATTAGTGTTCTTTTGCTTTCTACCCAAGTTTCTGATTGGGGTATTTCATGGTATTGTGTGGATGCCACTGTTCACTGTAGCATGCACGCTTGCGCGGGCGCGCACACTACCTGCTCCCAGCACGCACACACTCTCCCAGAGCGCGCTGTTCCTTGCAAGAGACAGGATTTTCACTTTCTTGGAATGTGAAATGCGAGGAGTTTACGGCCATGTGTATGAGCAGAATGCAGGTAAAATGACTTCGAGAGGCTTCCTCTAGGCTGCACCGGTTTTGCTACAGTGTGTCACGGAGCTTGGAGCAGGCAGCTGTTAAACATGTTTCTTGCTTTATTACTTGGGGGGGGCGGGGGGCCTGCAAGGATTCAGCAGTAGCAGTGGCGTTCAGAGCCCCATCCAGGAATGTATCTATTGTTGGCAGTGGTGCTGACAAAAATAATGTACAGTATCTGTTGTAAAGCGCTGGGAAAAACTGTCCAAGGTCTGTGTTATGTAAAACTGTGCAAAATAAACTGTGGATTCTGCCTGTCACCAACATCTCATCACATCCTTTAGGAATTAAGCACAAACCATTTAAGCACAAAGAATTATCCTTTGATGGCAGAAAGAAATACCTTTCTAGTAGCTGAATTGCAAAGCATGAAACTGGAAAATCTGGTATCAATTCTTGCTTGAGCAACTTGTGTGATCCTAGGCAAATACATTATTTCACTGAGCATCCTTTTTGTTCATCACATATGAGAACAGCTCTATTACTTGAGTTCAGAATGTGCAATCCATAAAAAAAATATTTATTTAACAGCATATAAAGGTTGCTCCATCTTTAATAAAAAGCTAGGCTACCTATACTGCATGCATGAGAACCGGCTTGCCTCTTTGTTCACTTATAGCATTGTCATCAGACCTGGGGCAGGATTGTTTCTCAGTTCATGTTTAAAAACTCCCACTTTTAATAAATACTTTTCAAATAAACTGATCTGCTTACGTGAAAAGCTCCAGCATGTAAAAAGAACGCCTTTTTGCATCTTGAAGAGACCTTATCATAGTCTAACGTGATGTTTGTTGCGCGATTTACATTCCTGGAGCCGGGCCTGCTTCCAAGGCACAGATGGGATGCTCCCCAGTCTATTTTATAATGTCTCAAGCATTCTGCCAGTGAAAAGAGAAATCAAACTTGTCACCACGGCTTAAAGTGGGATGAAAAAAGTGGATAATCGCGAAAACGCGCATGGCAAAAAGAAAAGTAACTGCAACTGTGGTTTGTTGAAGGCATAGTGGTCTTCAGTGTCACAATCACAGATAAGAACTGCATTTTCATTTACTTTTTCCCTGTCACTGTTTAAGGTGCTTTGTACCTCCTTCTCACTCTTTTACATATAATCACAGTTACAAAGGCACCAATGCTCTGTGCGCTCTGCAGAGGGGCCAACAATTGGATGCTCAGTATTCTGAACACCAGTCTGAGCCACTGAAAGATATTTTGCAAATCTCACACTTCCATCAGCCTCAACTCCAGAGCTCTCCATCATGGCCCATTATAAACAGCTCCTTACAACCTGAGCTTGCATGGATGCAAAAATTCCAGCATTTAAAAAAAAAAATCTCAGCATACCAAGTGCTGATCGGAGGAGTCAGAACTGACATATGATGATTAGGCTGGGGTGTATTAATGCAATTTTCTTAAACGGTCTACTTTTATTCGGCCTGCCCAGAGGAGGAAATACATGTGTGTGTATGTAACCAGTGCAACACAATTTCACCTCTATGTTATACGGCAGACTGAATTAAAAGTGACATAATTAGCATTGTAGTTTTTGTAGTTGGGAGCTAGCATATCACTTTCTTTGTATTCATATTCAACAACCAACCCCAATGAGATAGTGAGTACTGGAACACAACAAATTCATCCACTGTAATGACGCGTATAAAATGACACACTTCTCATGACTAGCTACATACTGCATAGCCTTTTTTACCCTACTCGTTTTCTCGTAGGATTTCAACCCACAATCAAGTCGCAAATAGAGACGCCTTATGCAGACACCCAATTTTTAGGTTCAAGGATTACCAGCAGGAGCTTTCAGTAATGCCACAGTCTGAGCCCAGTACCCTTTTAAACCTGACTTTGACAGCCAAGTCAAGCAGTTCTCAAAATGTTTCAACAATTAAAAAATATGATGTGCCCTACATGGGACTCAGTGTGATGAGTCAAATGCTTTCACCTGTGGTCCCAGCTTCATGGTTGCTCAGCAGACATCAACATCAATGAAGAGAGTGGTTAAGCGGGTCTGTCTAGGAGAGAGGGGACACTGAGGGTGTTATTGGACAGATTTTTAAGAAAGTGGATAATGTGGAGTTCAAGAAACGCAGACCTAGGACCCGGGGAGGTCCTGCATTCCATGAAGGAGGACAGCCTGGGGAGAGGGGGCTTGGCGGTGTAAGGGGACTAGACTCCGAGGAAGCAAGGGCAGAAGGAAAAAGTAAAATGGAAGAAAAACAAACAACGTCATGCCAAGAGCCTGTATTCCTACCTGGCCATGATCACCCTGATGATCCTGAACTTCATGGAGAAGGAGGCTCATGCTCTTCTAGGTAAGACGATTCATTAGTCCCTTATGACTTGTTTGCCATTAGGCTCACTTAGGGGGATGTTTTCTCATTGCAAGCTGCTGAAGCTAATACCACCACCCAAAGCCGCCTATTCTGGGGCCACAAAGGCTGCATTACCCAGCTCTACCCCTTTTAGGTCACTGTCACCATGACACTTTACCTTCAGGAAAATCTAATAATCATACAAACCTCTGAGTCCTGTTTTTTACTAAACCTAGGGTGTAAGTGCCACGAGAGTAAACAATTTATGTTATGACGGTGTGTAGCTACATTGCAAAACTGTCGCAAACCCCTATTAGATGGAGATGTATGTGTTAAATGCAGCTGTTTTCACTGTTGTAAACAAACGTTTGGAGTGGTGATTGCCACAGATTTATTTAGCGGAGTGCTGCACTTGCATGCATGATCAGTTGCTGGGTGCACATACACTTGGCTGTAGTTCACAGAGGTCTTACACTGCCGCACAGAGAGAAAACAAATTAGAGGGAACATTGGTGGATGCACTGTTGCCTTGTTCCCTGTCCTCCAGGGTACTTCGTCTGTATGCCTTACAGGCATTACTCCATATGTTTCTGGCACAATAGTACCCCTTATAGAGGAATCCACATGCTGTGCTTTGGTGCGACTGTGCAAATGTGAAAATGGTGCACGGGTGTTCTTCTTGCTCCTGCTCCACCACCTGTTTTGTTGAGTGTTTCTCCACACTATTCAAAGGGTTCTTTCCTTACACTCTATCTGGTGCCCTTCTTTTCTAGCAGACCCAGGGGAAGGGGCATGGTTATTAGCCTAGGGTGCATTGTCCGGTCCTGACCTAGGTGGTGTTCCTTCTTTACTGTCTTCAGGCATTAGCATTTCTTGTGCTAGTTCTCGCTATACACCGGCAAGACAGGCTCCTGCCCTTTCCCTTTCTCTCTTCAGGTTCCTTGCGTACATACCTTGTCCATATCTTGGCCTGGGTGGCCTACTCTGCCAACTCTTTCTCTTCTATGCCTCTGCATGGCCTGTTTCAATCTGCTTCTGCCCTGCGTGAAACTGCTGTTGCTTTTCACTTTTGGACAATGTTTTTGTGCTTGTTGGAGATTTTTCCATGACACCTCCGATACCAACCCCAACGTTTGGTTACTGATCTGGTTGTTCTTCAGATGTGCCTTCTTCCCCTTTTTGGGGTTTATGGCTATTTTTTCATCTTCCGTTTCTTCTATCTCAAACATGGGTTCCTTGACCACCCACTCTGGGTTGGTTCGTACGGAGGTTGATGATCCCTTGAGATTCTTTTCCAGTGAGTTTCCTTCACTTTTCGCGAGCGCGGATACAGTTCCAACCCCTTGTTGGGGGGAGGGGGGGTGTTCTCCCTTGAACTAATGAGCATACCAAATATGATCTTGGGTGACGTCAGGACCCTCACTCATGATGTTGCATGGTTTGTTGTCCGTACACAGGTCATCTGGTGCAAACTGGAACTTTCTTTCTGCTTCTGGCTTCCACGGTTGTTAGGCTGTAGGCTCTGCCTCTCGATCTGTTGCTTCAGCTATTTACATTGGTTCTTTGGTTTGGACCTTCACTTGTGGCATTGATCTTTCCTCTGTCTTTGTCCGCTGCTTCAGCCAGGTCCCTCCTCCATCTGCTATTCTTTCTTTTAAGATGGAGACTAGCTATCTGAATAGGCCTCCACTGTATTGACCTTTTTCAATACAACCCTTTTTACAGTCCTCCATAGTAGTCTTTGTTTCTCTATTCTAGCAAGGTTGTTTCCCCCCTGTTGTTTTCTTTTCAGCTGTCTCTCGGCCGCCTGATCATAACTGTTCAGCCAGTAGAGTTGTTTTCTGTCTGCTTACTTTGTTTTCTGGGGTGTGTGATATTCCACCCCCTCTATTCCTTTCCTATGGGGCCATGTGGCTGGTTGTCAGCTCGCTGTTGTACCATCTTCAGCCCATGCCCGATGTTGTGGCCGTTTATATGTACCCTTCTTAGGCACATTTTATTATACAGTGTAAATTTGTGTATATATAAATATATATGTGTGTGTTTTATACCTCCTTTTATTAGGTATCTCTAGAGTAAGTCATGTTCTCCTGCCTGTCTTAGGGACGAGTGTGTTTTTGCTTACGTTGTTGCGCTTTTTCTCGTGTCCTTGAGAGACCTCAGCATGTTCGTTGCTTTGCACCAGCTACGCCCTAACCCCCCTTGAGTGTTCTACATTGGATAGTCCCAGAGAGCTCCCTTCTCTCTCGAATTGTTTACTCTGGCCAAGCGTGGCCTATGGTCATAATTGTTGTTGTTGCTCGCAATGCTTTTCTTAAACTATTGGTTGGTGCTCTCTGCATTGCTTGCTTCTATGGCTAGGAGCTTTGGCTCAGTAGTTTTAACTATTGTCCTTGGCCTTCCGTCCCGTACTCTTGGCCCAGGTTATATGAAGGGTTCTTTCCAACTTATGTTTATTCTTCTGCCATGGTGTCTTTTTTCCATGTTTTTTGCACAGTTGTGGAATTAGGACCGTACTGGGTTTCTCATGATATTTCTGGTGGGATGTCTTTTTTCCTCACCTCTCTTCCTGGCAGTCGGTCACTCTCTCTTTTTCTTATGACAGTTCGGATAGCCTAGTCGGAAATCTTTTGTGGGATCGGATCGTAAACCCTCCTCCGAGGATGGTATTGCTTGGCTATCTCATTCAGAGGTAAGGAATCTGCGGCTAAACATCTCTATCAGATGAATCAGTTACCTTTGGTAATGCATTTCTGGTACAGACAAGATCTACCGCAGATTCCTTACCGACTCACCCATCCTCCCCGCTCTGTGAAGTGATTCTCATTTTCTTTCCAGATTCTTTCTCTGCATTCTTGTGCCTTTCATTGGTTTAAAAAATATATATAAATATTAAAATAAATAATTAAATAAATATAAAATATACAAATAAATATAAACCTTTTTCAAAAAGCAGTTTCTATACGTGGTTCCGTGGTTTAGCATGAAAAGTGGTTGCGGAAGAAACTGACGTCATCGCATCAGGGGACAGCTTATATGGACTCTGTCAACGTCACATCTGGTGGACGACGTCTTTATGGAGTTGCTTGACACCCTCTACCGACGCTCAAAGGTACTGCTGTAGACCTTTTCTGGATCCAGTCAGTGCCTGGGGATAATTCAAAGGTAAGGAATCTGCGGCTAGATCTTGTCTCTACCAGATAAGGCGTTACTGAAGGTAACTTATTCGTTACAAAGTCAAACAGCCTGTGATAGGTTTATATGGCAGAAAAGCAAACCGAGAGTAGCTAAAAACAAATTGCTTCAGAGCATGCAAGAGAATGGTGGGCTTGGCCTCCAGGATATTCAGACCTATTACCCTGCAGCCCAACTACATATAGCATTTGAATGGTCTCTCAGAGAGACTGGAAAACACTGGGATATCATGGAAGTGCACCTCTTGTATAGACCTCCTAGAGCATATTATGGCTTCCAAAGCATGCAAGACCAAAACTTGAATATGTGTCATACGTAACTGAGCCCCTGATGGAGACATGGAACTCGCTGACTAAATCCCCTTTAATAACAATGGTTTTGTCTCCTTTCACGCCAGTGTTGAAGAATAAAGAATTTACTCTGGCTATGGACATGGAACAATTTGAATAATGGCAGAAGGGTGATTGTACTTTGATAAGAGATCTGTCCCAAGTTCTGAAGATTAAATTGTTTAATCAGTGATAAACTGAGGTTAAAATTACAAAATCACAGAAAATGCTAGACTCCTATATTACCTTTTAAAGCACTAGTATTTACACCCACTGAACAAAGCTGTGGGAATCAAGGAGTTAACTCAATTTGAAAATGTATTTCCCAGTTATGAAACAACTAAAGGCCTTTTCTCTTCTATTTATCTAGCCGTGAAGACCCTACCCAAAAAACATAAATGTCCCTATATGTATAAATAAGAAAAAAGAATTAGGAAGGGATATTTCCCCGTTGGAATGGACCCGATTATTGCTGGACATGCGAAAAGTGATAATGGGCATTCGAGGTAGAGAAATATGGTACAAAATTTAATATTAACTAATATGGAGAACAAGGGACGAATAAAGGTTCAGCATACACGCCCCTAATAAGGCTCTGTAAATCAAAAGGCCCCGCCGGCCCAACGAGGAGCTGCCCGATGAAGCTTGACACCCTTCTGGGTGAGTGAGGGCCTTTGCTCCTGAGCAATCAGATCCCCAATCTGGTGCTTCAAGCTACTCCTGACCCCCTTTTTCCTATCTATTTAGGAACTACATACTCCTTTGACTTACAAACTTTTATATGATTAGTACATGACGCGTCGAAACTGAAGCACTTTGTTCCCCAATACTAATGGTAAATGTTGGAGAGAGTGCTGGGAGGAGGGTTTCTCCTTAAATGTTTGGTGGCAATGCAAGAAGCTTAAACCTTTTTGGAAGAAGTTTTTCAGGCATTTAAAAGGGGTAAAGGGCATACCAGTCCCTCAGGATGTACTCACTGTTGTATTGGGTATCTGATAGAGACATCTAGCCGCAGATTCCTTAACTTAGAATATCCCCCCAGGCGTCAGACTGGATCCGGAAAATATTTTTCCCCAGCAGTTCCTCTGAGCGCTGGGGGGCGGCGTTGCTCGGCTCCGTCCTGACATCGTCCACAGAAGTGATGTCAATGGACCCATATAAGCCCCCCCCACCCCCCCCCCCCCGGCGTGCTGACATCAGTTTTCTACCAAAAGTGGTATCTGCTTTTCACCTGGGCCAGTTTAACTGTTTCCTCTTTCTTATGTCCTCCTCATCCTACCAAGCAAGAGGAGTGTGGTTCATAGACTAGACTCCAGGCATGCAGCATCCTTTTAGATTGACAGCACTCAATAGGATAGAGTGAATGATCAAATCTTCACCACAGCCAGGAGCGGCAAGGCAGTCACAATTGCACCATTTCACTTTTGCTTATTTTCTGTATCAAGATCTTCGATGCATTGGCCAAGAAAGATCCCCCAGAGAGTACTCACGCCCACCCCACTATGGCCATGCTGCTTCCACGGCTCTCACCAGAGGTATTCAAGTGGCTAACAATTCCTAGGCTTCCATGTTGGATACTTGCATACATTTGAGAAACATTGCTTTCTGACAGCCCAAGAACAGAGTGATTAACCTTAACAGGCTCTACTCAGTCCCACCTCCTGGAGAGTATTGCTGTTGAATTCACTCACAAGCTGAGAGATCTGTTGTGAGAAGTAGCCATTGCAAGAAAATATACTTACCCTCAGTAACAGAATATCTGGTGGACATGTAACCTTTCCGCAGATTCCTCCCAAGTTATGAAACGTATCATATGCTGTATAATTGCTGTGGTTGATGCTCTCTCGATTGTTCTCCGCATGCCTTGATGAGGTGCGGAAAATGCACTATGAATTGAAGCCGGCATGCTGGTTTGTGCCCTGTGTACTCCGCCACCAGATTCAAGCTAGCCTGGCTGATGAGGGGTGAAACCCCGAAACCGGTCCTAGGATGCTTGTTTCTGGTCCAGGGAGGGCCTGGCCTGGCAGTTCGGGCTGGACTGCTCTCATGGGTAACAGGGTCAAGACTGATTTGCATATGGCTGGGTCTAAACTGGAATGGCGAGGCGTGCAAAAAACTGATGGATTTAACCTAGATCTGTGACTGGGGGTGAATGTTCGATTGATTCAGCATTCCATCCATCATGTGCTCTTTTTGCAGCTGTGTACTCTGATGTCATCATATCCGAGCAGGCGGATTTGTGGCTGAGGCCACATGGTGACCCTGTAGGGCCCTTTGCTGGTGAAAACATTTCCAGATCAAGTATGGTACCTGAAGGATATTCATAAGGTGAGCATTCTGTGGAAGGATAATGTATTCACCAGAAATATTGTTACTGAAGGTAAATAACTTTTTCTTTTTGACATCTACAAAGGGGTTGGGTCCAAATTAAAATATATGACCCCTCAAAATGTTTGAACTCCTGACAGAAAGAAGTACCAGAAGAAGGACAAGAATATTAAAGATAGTAATATTCCTCATATGAGCATAGTGAAAAAGAGAAAAACACCAGGGGATTATTCAGACTCATCATCATTGCCCATACCAATTTTGGAGAAGCTGCGGCCAAAACGTCTGTTGCCCTTTCCGAGCATTGCAGCCTCAGTTTAACCAGCCAGGCTTTCCAGCTGACTATTTTGTTTTTCTTTAGTGCACACTAGAGTAGAAGCCTTTGATGCCTATTGGCACTGGTAGTCTAGCCTAGCTAGAGAACCGTGGCACTAATGACAACCATCCCAAAGACCGAAAAAAGACCACCGGTCTCTCAGACATCAGTGTTGATGATAAAACCAGCACAGTTTATGCAGGAACAGAAGAATGTTCAGGAGCAACCACTTTGTCTCATCATAAAACGCCTACGACTGACCTCATTCCCAAATCTGCTAGAAAATGGTCAGCAGATTATAAAGCTGTGAATGAAAGGACAGTTATTGAGAAGACAAGTAGATATTAATTTACATTTTGCTGATTTGCTTGGGTCAGATTCTGATTCTGTGGATTTTCCTGAACTTTGTTCCTGCTGGAATGAAGGCTATCACAGTAAATCAGAAATCTCCTTTCTTACAGAGCATTTAGATGGCAGGCTTATCGTTGCTAAATCAGAGGGAAGGTAATTTTCAAATTCCAGGGGCAAATGTTGACCGATCTGACAGTATTTTGTAGCTGTTATTTCAAAGGCTGCTGATACCTTGGGTATAACTCTGCACACTCTCCCAGTTGATCCAGTACACTCCTGCCTGTCTCCCAACTGCTGGCCCTCTGAGAGCAGAGGATGACTTACCTCAACAAGCGAAGTCCTTTGTGAAGACTAGTTTGGCTCTATCACAGCTTGTTACCTCTGTCACAAGTAGGGTTCCAGTTAGCTAAAAGCTCAGAACAGTTCACCAGAACCATCTTTGGCAAGTAGAAGCTCGAGATGGATAGACGTAATACCGGGCCGTGATCCTCCGCCTAAACACATCACCACTCCATCAACCTGAATGGTGTCTCTTTGCATGTCAATGCTGTAACACGGATGTATAAATAAGTTAGTGCTAAATCTACATTTGGGCACGCCTGCTTTTCCAGTTACTGAATCCTCAGCCGTGTATGTCATTTGCTGTCTCGTGTGCTTCTTCCCTATAATGTGGGACAAAGATTGGGTTGAAGAGTTGAGTTAAACCAATGGGAAAAGCCTAAGTTGCAGCGGTTATACAATCTCTAGGGAAATCAGAAGTCAAACTTTTGATTTTCACTTTACACTGGGGGATCTGTATTTCTGATATACTGACTCATCTAACATAGGTCCATTGCTTCTGTGTCTAACAGGAAGAAGACGAATGTGCAGTCCTTGCTGGCTGCCTAGGACTGCTGCCGTCCCCCGTGCAGACATTACAGCAGTTCACCAGTGCCTCCTGTCTTCACTGGGCCGTACCAGCATTTGACATAATTGCTCAGTGGTGCTCAGAAGTGGTTTCATTTGCAGACATGCATGCTGATCAAGTACAGGTATGTGTAAACGTTTCAGTGAGCATTGCCACTGTTTTTTATGACTTTTATTTGAAAATGACTCTAATCGTAATATTTTTCATGTGTTATTCGCGTAGCAATGAGCGTGTCGTTCTTAAGATATACTGGCAACTATATTTATTGTTGAGGTGTCCGTAACAAAACAATTTGGGGTTATTTTTCTTAGCTCCAGTAAAAGAGATGACTTTCAGTTGCAGTCTAGAATCATGAAAGGTACATGGCTGAGTTTGAATTATTCTTTAATTCTGTTAGGTAATGTGGAGCGCCATCTCTGCCTGTGGTAGTGATGTAAGCTTTAAACATACTCCATATGCATTTACTGCGCTTGCCTCGATGCAGTTAGAGTGGCTGCATTCATCACTAGTCAGACCAGCTCCTTTTGCTGTAAGCGGCAGAATTAATAGAAGAGCTGACGAGAAACTCAGGGCCGTCTGAAGATAGGGGGCCCCTTACAGAGCGATGTTTGAGGCCCATGACCTATACAAGGTACCTTGTTTCAGTGGCAAAGTACGCGATTTACAAGCTTTGACAACGCCAGTAGGTTCAGCTTTCAGTCACTGTCTGAATGCCTCAATCCTTGCAGACCACTTCCATCCATGCACTTAGTATTTTATGTAATTTTTGTTTAATACACTATAAAACGTATGGCATTGCAGTTCAGCTGACATTTTTGATACGTCTATAAGAGTTATAATTTAATTTCAACTTTACTTCAAAAGGTCTGACCTGACTACTGACAGCACACCATCATAGTGAATAGTGAGGCAGTCTCACACTCATTCCCCTCATAAAATAGTACTAAGCCCATTGGTCTGGCTTACACTCAAAATGGCTCTTCGAGTTTGACTGTGTAATATTGTGGATGGCCGAATAGATGAATGCAAGAATGAGTCAAAAATGAGTGCAAAGATGAATGACTGCAAGGACAGGTGACTACAGAATGATGAACTAGTCACAAAGATTTGTAAAGTCTTCTGGGAGCTGCTTAGGATGATGGACACAAAGGAGGTGATGACTGACCGGGAGTTCGTTGAATGGATGTTGATAAAAAGAACAAAATGAAAGCCATTCTGATTTATGGTGGTGCGCAGTGCATATTGCAGCAGCCTAATAAACTGATTGTAATAAGAATTAAAAATTTCCTAGCTAACGTAACGGAAAGTTTCAATTCTATTAAGGACTCGGAGGCGAGGATTATGCCTTCCTTCTTCACTTTATGTGGAATAGCAGCATCAAGATTAACAAAAGACTGTGTTTCCCATGAACCAAAGGGAAAGGTAGCAAAAACAAACACATGGTAACATCCAATCCGATCGGGGAACCCAGTCCAACATAGTCCTTTGCTAGTGTCCACTCTTCCTCTTTCGGAGCGCGAAGACAGCCCATTCCTTCTCTTCAGGTGTCCTGCTTGTGAGCATCAGAACCTGAAAATGACAGGGACACATTACCGAAGGAACCAAACTGCCAAAGCCTGCAAATAGAGCATGAAGCAGTGAACCTGAGCACAGCAACAGTAATACATGCAGTCAAAACTGAAGTAAAGTACTTACTGCAGTACGGGGAGGGTTCTCCTCCTGGAGCGTAGGGCGGGATAATCCTCGCCTCCGAGTCCTTAATAGAATTGAAACTTTCCGTTACGTTAGCTAGGAAATTTTTCATTCTATGTCAGGACTGGAGGCGAGGATTATGCTTGTTTAAAGCTTGCCCACAACCAAATGAGCCATGTTAAGTACCGGCTTGAAGTAGAACCTCTTAAAGGTTGAGTCCGAAGACCAGTCCGCCGCATTGAGGATATCCTCTAAGCGGGCACCCAAGCCGAATGCCTTAGAAGCCATAGCTCCTCGCGCCAAATGCGCCCCGAAGTGACGGAGGCTTATACCAGCCTCCTGCATCACCCAGCGAACCCATCTGGCGATGGTGGGCGAGGAAACCGCTTTAAAGGGTTTCCGGAGCGCAATAAGGAGTTGGCGTTCTCCTGGGGGCGGAACTCTTCCGTCATCTCCTCGTAAGCCTTGAGGCATCTAACCACACAAAGTTTCGGGGAGTCGGGAAACTCCGGATAGGAAATTACCCTGGTATGGCATTTCGTATGCCTGAGCAGAGTGAAGGTCACCCCAACGGGAGTAAACATCCTACTGGTGATATCGAGGGCTCGGACATCCGAGACCCGCCTGCAAGATATCAGGCACAGGGAGCATAGCCAGTTTCGCAGAAAGTTCTTTCCTGGAAAGGAACCTGTTAGGTTGCCAAGATAGAAAAAGGTTGAGAACTTGATTAACATCCCAGAGCGCGGAATAACGCAGCTCTGGAGGCAATGAGAGCCGAATGCCGCGCAGCAGCATGCAAACCATGGGGTGTTCGCCCATAGGCGTCCCGTCAACCGGAACATGGCCAGATGAAATGGCCAACCTGAAGGTATTGATGGACCTGTAGGCCAGTCCGTCGGAAGCAAGTTGCGCCAAAAAATTCACGACGTGAATCACATTCGCGACCACGGGATCGAAACCCCGTCGCAAACACCAACGGGACCATCTGCCCCACGCGGACTTTTACCTCTTGACGGTACTGTCCGCCCAAGCCTTGGAGATGAAAGTCTCAGCCTCCCGCGAAAGTCCTGGAGCCTCCCATCTACCCCTGAAATCCGCCACGCCATGAGCAACAGCGAGTTCGTCAACACCAGAGAATGAGGAGTTCCCTCGGGACTCGGGAGGAGAGTTGGAAAATGGGGGAGTAGGATTGGAAAATCCCAAGAAAGTTCCAGAAGAACTGGAAACCAAACTTGCGACTTCCAAAGCGGAGTGACTATGACTAGGTCCGCCGATTGCCTTCGGACTTGCGCCGTTGACCGCGTGATCATCCCGAAGGGGGGGGAACGCATATCCCTGCTCGAAACTCCAGTCATGGAGGAACGCATCCGTGGCCGCCGCTAAGGGGTCTGGCCTCCAACTGAAAACCGCGGAGTCTGATGATCCAGTCTGGACGCGAACAGATCCGCTGAGAAAGGTCCCCAGTAATCGTTCAGCATCGCAAAAACGGACTGGTCTAGCCTCCAGAGACTGGAGTCCCGAAAGTGGCGCGATTGGAAATCCGCTTCCAAGTTGTCTCGCCCAGGCAGATACTCTGCTGTGACCGAGATCTGGCTGTCCAGGCAGTACTGCCAGAAACTCGCCGCCAGGTCCGAGAGGGCTTTCGACCTGGTACCTCCCAGGTGGTTCACGTAACGGACCGCCGAGACGTTGTCCATTTTCAGGAGCACGCACGACTGCACCGAGTCTCTCGTCCAGCAACGTACGGCAAAGGACCCCGCCAGAAGTTCTAGGCAATTTATATGCAACTTCTGTTCGTCGGGTGACCACAACCCTCCCGTAGAAAGGTCTCCACACCTGGCACCCCAGCCAAGCCTGCTGGCATCTGATTCGATAACGAGATCTGGAGCGGATCCGAAAATCGCTCGGCCGTTCCAGGCCTCCATATGGTCCAGCCACCAATGAATCTCGGCCCTCGCTTCGGCGGACAAGGCGATCTTGTGAGAATACGGATACTCTTTGCGGAGGAAGTATGCCTTGAGGCGCTGAAGGGCCCTGTAGTGGAGCGGGCCCGGGAAGATGGCCTGTATTGAAGCTGACAGGAGGCCCACCACCCGGGCCAGCTGACGGAGGGACACCTGTTGTTTGGCCAGAACGCGTCGCAACTCGTGGCGGATCTTGGTGACCTTCCTGGCTGGAAGACTGAGGGTAGACGTTGTGGAGTCTATGACGAACCCCAAGAAGGTAACGACTGAGCCGGTTGTAACAGTGAATCTGAAAGAGACACGTTAGTGACAGATTCCTTACCTTAGAATATCCCCAGGCGTCAGGCTGGATCCGGAAAGTTTTTTGCGTAGCAGTACCCTTGCGCGTCGGTAGGCGGCGTCGTGCGGCTCCGCGTCCGTCGTTGGCGTCGTGATCGCCGGGATGACGTCACGGGCAGTACTTAGACGCCGCCCCTGCGCGCTGACGTCAGTTCTTCTTTTTCCGCGCCAGCAAGCGCAGATCCGGGAAGAGCAGTGCCCTGGTCATTTTTTGACCATACTTTTTGGTGAATTTTTTCACTGTTTTTTCTATCAAGGTGTCGTAGGGATGCCCGGTTTCAAACGTTGCGGCGCCTGTGCTCGGATGATGTCCGTCACCGACCCGCATTGGGAGTGTCTCTTCTGCCTCGGCCGAGGCCACGACACGGAGTCTTGTACCGACTGCCAGGCCCTCAACCCGAAAGCTTTGCGAGAGCGGTCTCGAAAGCTTCTCGAGGCCCGGCATTCGGCTCCGCGGAAGCCCCGGTCGCGTGAGAGGTCCAGGGGTCGATCGCGGAGTCCACACCGGTCGTCGGCATCGAAGTCTTCTTCGTCCGGTAAGTCGAAACACAAAAAGTCCAAAAGCATCATCGCTCTAGGACTTCGCCTCGCCGGTCTCGCGACTCGGCTGAGGCCCCTCCCGGCACCGTCCCCGCCCCGCGGCCCCGGACATGCCTGTGGAGTCGCCCCCGCCATACCCGCCCTTCCCGGGTTCGGGGGCGGATCCGGCCAAGGTGCAGGAATTCCTGTCGGCCATGGCCCGCCTCTTCGGGCCTCCAGGCCCCTCCGGTGCGCCTTCGGGCCCCGCGGGCCCTGATGGGGTTGCTCCGGCGTCGCCGACGGCTCCGGCCCCGGCGTCGCCCGTGCCTCCAGCCTCGATCCCGGCTCCGGCCCCGGCCTCGATCCCGGCTCCACAACCCCCATCGACGCCGGTCGACCTAACAACACCTCCGCCGGCGCCGATGTCTCCGGTGCCGTTCTCGACGCCGCCTGGGGCTCCGAGCGGCGTCGTTCCCCAGTTCCTTCCGGCTCCGGACATGGACCCGGACCGACGTCGCTCGACGCCGGTTCCGGCGCCGATGAGACCTTGGGTCCCAAATGTCCCTCCTCCCCTTATTTTGAACCTGAGGAGGACCAGGAGGACTGGGAGGGTCTGATGACCCTCTGACACAGCAGTGTCAGTACGATGAGGACTGGACAGAGGGACTAGGGGATGCTAGTGGTCTAGATACTTCCCCTGACACTGGCATGCTGTCTCCTCCCGTGGCTACGGAGGAGGGAGCAAATTTTGCAACGGTGTTGCGTAGGGCAGCTGGAGCCTTACATCTCCAACTCCCTGCTGTGGCGGTCAAGGTTAATCTCTTGACAGAGGTGCTTCAGCCGGCAGCCTCCTCTTCGGAGACTGTGCTGCCGTTTAACGACGCCCTCACTGACGTTCTTTTGGGCGCCTGGTCCAAGCCCAACACAGGGGCTCCTGTGGATAGGAACGTGTCCCGACGCCATCGCCCAGCTCCGGGCGACCCCCTGTTTCTCTCTGTCCACCCCACCCCTGAGAGCTTGGTTGTCCAAGCCTCCGCTTCCCAAACCGCCTTCCCTACCGCCCCTCCGGATAGGGAATCCAAACGCCTGGATCAATTTGGGAAGAAGGGTTTTCTTCCTCCAGTGCTGGCTTGCGGTCCGTCAACACCGCTTGCCTTTTGGGCCGATATACCCACTCCTTGTGGGATTTGGTGGCGGATGTTTTGCCCCAGTGTTCTGAGGAGGTCCAGACACTGCTTTCCCGCGCCATTGCGGAAGGAAGGGATGCGGCCAAATATACAATTCGATGTGGCCTTGATACCGCCGACTCGCTGGGCAGGTCTATTGCAACGACGGTGGCGCTACGACGCCACGCCTGGCTGAGAACCACTGGTTTTTCAGGGGATGTCCAGAATACTCTCATGGACATGCCCTTTGATGGAGTCGGTCTTTTTGGGTCCAAAGCAGACCATGCGTTGGAGCGCTTTAAGGACTCACGGGCTACTGCAAAGTCCCTGGGCCTTTCTGCTACACGCCCTCCGCTGACTTCTGCTTTTCGCCCCTATCGTGGCCACGGTAGGGGCGCCCTTCACGTCAGCAGCCCAGCCACCGGCCCGCGCAGCAGGCGTCTTCGCGTGGCCGAGGACGTGGATTCCGCCGTGGCGGATCGGGCAACCAGCGTGCGGGTCAGGCCACCACCTCCAACCCGTCCGCGGCCTCCAAACCCTCCTAGTCCCTCCTTTCAGGTGCACAGCACGCCGGTAGGGGGCAGGGTCCGCCATCACCTTCCCCACTGGCGTACCATCACCTTGGACAGGTGGGTCTTGGACATTGTCCGAAGGGGCTACTCCCTCCCCTTCGAGTCCACCCCCAGCCATGCCACCTCAATTCCACCGCATGTCAGGGGATCACTTGGTACTTCTGCAGAAGGAAGTCACGGCCCTCTTGGCCAAGAGGGCCATCGAGCATGTTCCGACCCCAGAAGTAGGGCGTGGTTGCTACTCCCACTACTTCCTGGTGCCCAAAAGGACAAGGAGGACATGCGTCCTATCTTGGACCTCCGGAACGTCAATCGCTTCCTCCGGAAGGAGAAGTTCAAGATGCTCACCCTAGCTCAGGTCTTGACTGCCCTCGACCCTGGAGACTGGTTGGTAGCGTTGGACTTGCAGAACGCATATTTCCACATCCCCGTCCTGCCGGCCCACCGGCGTTACCTTCGGTTCACGGTAGGCCCCGAGCATTTTCAGTTCACCGTGCTCCCCTTTGGCCTTACCAGTGCCCCTCGGGTGTTCACGAAAGTGTTGGCGGTGGTCGCAGCTCATCTGCGCCGGGCAGGGGTTTCAGTCTTCCCCTACCTCGACGACTGGCTGCTGAAGGCGGGCTCGTCCCAGGCAGTCGTCTCCCACCTCCAGACTACGGCCGAACTCCTGCACTCGCTGGGGTTCTCCATCAATGTGCCGAAGTCGCATCTGATTCCTTCTCCACAGCTCCTTTTCATTGGAGCAGTTCTGGACACGACGCAGTTTCGGGCCTATCCTCCCGAACGGCGAGTCCGGGATATTCAGGCTATGATTCCGATCATTCGGCCTTTATCCTGGGTTTCGGTACGGATGACCCTGAGGCTGCTGGGCCTCATGGCCTCCTGCATCCTGCTGGTCAATCATGCCAGATGGCATATGCGGGCTCTGCAGTGGGACCTGAAGTTCCAGTGGGCGCAGCACCAGGGCAACCTGTCCGATCACGTCCAGATCTCGGAGGGGACTGCAAAACAGTTGCAGTGGTGGCTCTCGAACCGGCAATGGGTCATGGGCAGATCCCTCTCCCTTCCCCAGCCAGAGCACACAGTTGTGACGGACGCGTCCCTTCTGGGATGGGGCGGTCACATGGGAGAGGCGGAGATCAGAGGCCTCTGGTCTCCGGCGGAGTCCCGGCTCCATATCAACATTCTGGAGCTCCGGGCGATCCGACTTGCACTCAAGGCATTCCTTCCCTCTGTCAAAGGGAAGGTAGTGCAGGTGTTCACAGACAACACCACCGCCATGTGGTACTGCAACAAACAAGGCGGGGTGGGGTCGTGGACCCTTTGTCAGGAGGCTCTGCGCCTCTGGACATGGCTGGAACATCAGGGCATGTTCCTGATGGTTCAACACCTGGCAGGTTCGCTGAACGCCAGGGCGGACGAACTCAGCCGCAGGTGCATGATGGATCACGAATGGCGTCTTCACTCGGAAGTGGCGCATGGTCTCTTTCTACAGTGGGGAGAGCCTTGGTTAGATCTATTCGCCACCGAAGAGAAGCGCGCAATGTCATCAGTTCTGCGCGTTGGAATTTCCAAGGCGGCACTCGCTCGGCGGCGCTTTTCGTCACGAGTGGAGTTGCGGTCTGTTGTACGCCTTTCCGCCTATACCACTTCTACCCAAAGTGTTGAAGAAGATTCGGCACGACCGGGCCCAAGTCATTCTTGTGGCTCCGGACTGGGCTCGAAGAGTTTGGTATCCCGAGCTACTCAATATGAGCGTAGATCCCCCGATCCGTCTGCCTCTTCGGGAGGATCTTCTGTCGCAGCAGCAGGGGACGGTCCTCCACCCGAACCTGTCCAGTCTACACCTGCTTGCGTGGAGATTGAGCGGCGGCAGTTGATTCCTTTCGACTTGCCTCCCGAAGTTTGTGATGTGATTCTGGCAGCCAGGCGTCCCTCCACTAAGGTGGTATACGCCTGCAGGTGGAACAAATTTGTGGCATGGTGCACAGCAAAGGCTGTGAATCCCCTTTCTGCCCCTCTTTCTGAGGTCCTTCTGTTCCTTCTCTCTCTGGCCCAACAGGGTTCTGCCCTGGGTACCATCAAGGGTTATCTTTGTGCTATCTCGGCCTTCCTCAGGCTCCCTGATCAGCCCTCCCTTTTCAAGTCCCCTGTTGTTAACAGGTTCTTAAAGAGCATTACACACCTCTTCCCTCCTGTTCCGATTGTGATGCCTCAGTGGGACTTGAACTTGGTTCTTACCTTTTTAATGTGCGCTCCCTTTGAGCCTCTACATAACTGTCCTCTTCGTCTTCTGACTCTGAAGACAGCCTTTCTGGTGGCCATCACCTCCGCTCGGCGGGTGAGTGAGCTCCAAGCTCTATCTTGCAAACCTCCCTTTCTGTCTGTTCATCCAGACAAGGTTGTTCTTCGGACGCGTACGTCCTTCTTGCCAAAGGTGGTTACTGCTTTCCACATTGGGCAGACCATCACTTTGCCCACCTTCTTTCCGCCTCCGCATCCTTCCAGAGAGGAAGAGAGGCTCCACCGTCTGGACCCAAAACGTGCGCTCTCCTTCTATATTGACCGCACAAAACACTTCCGGGTGGATGACCAGCTCTTTGTTGGCTACGTGGGCGCCAAAAAGGTCGGGCGGTGCACAAGAGGACCATCTCCCGCTGGGTTACCTTGTGCATCAAGACCTGCTATTCTTTGGCTAAGAAGGAGCCTCCTGTTGGGCTGCGTGCCCATTCCACCAGGGCAACGGCTGCTACCACGGCCTTGGGCCGCGGTGTTCCGCTGCCGGTTATCTGTCAGGCAGCTACGTGGGCCTCGCTGCGCACGTTTACGAAGCATTACTGCCTTGACAGTCAGGTCCGGAGGGACGGCTTCTTTGGCCGTTCTGTCCTCCAGGACTTCCTTGTCTGATCTTTGTTCGCAGACCCACCACCGGGGTTGGTATTGCTGGGGTATCTATTCTAAGGTAAGGAATCTGTCACTAACGTGTCTCTTTCAGATGCACAAGTTACTAACTTGTGTAACGATATATCTGTAAGAGACAGTAGTTAGTGACAGATTCTACCGCCCACCCATCCTCCCCGTTCTGCGAACTGATTTCTAGGGTTAAGGACATCCCTATCTGAAAGAGACACGTTAGTGACAGATTCCTTACCTTAGAATATCCCCAGGCGTCAGGCTGGATCCGGAAAAGTTTTTTGCGTAGCAGTACCCTTGCGCGTCGGTAGGCGGCGTCGTGCGGCTCCGCGTCCGTCGTCGGCGTCGTGATCGCCGGGATGACGTCGCGGGCAGTACTTAGGCGCCGCCCCTGCGCGCTGACGTCAGTTCTTCTTTTTCCGCGCCAGTAAGCGCAGATCCGGGAAGAGCAGTGCCCTAGTCACTTTTTGACTATCTTTTTGTGAAATTTTTCACTGTTCTCTTCAACGAGTCTTCACGACTCCTAAGGTGTCGTAGGGATGCCCGGCTTTAAGCCCTGCGAGGTATGTGGTCGTATGATGTCCATCACGGACCCCCACCTCGAGTGTCTCTTCTGCCTCGGCCGAGGCCACGACACGAAGTCGTGCCCTGACTGCCGGAAACTTCATCCGAAGGCTTTGCGAGAGCGGTCTCGAAAGCTCCTTGAAGTCCGGCAGTCGGCTCCGCGCCGCAGCAAGCCCCGGTCCCGGGAGAGGTCGAGGGGCCGGACGCGGAGTCCCCGCCGTTCGTCGGAATCCAAGTCTTCGCGCTCCTCCGGTAAGTCGAAGCACAAGAAGTCTAAGCGGCGTCATCGCTCTAAGACTTCGCCTCGCCGGTCGCGCGACTCGGCTGAGGTCCCTGTCGGCACCGTCCCCGCCCCGCGGCCCCGGACGTGCCTGTCGAGTTGCCCCCGCATTACCCGTCCTTCCCGGGTTCGGGGGCGACTCCGGCCGAAGTACAGAAATTCCTGTCGGCCATGGCCCGCCTCTTCGGGCCTCAAGGTCCCTCCGGTGCGCCTTCGGGCCCCGCGGGCCAGATGGGGTTGCTCCGGCGTCGCCGTCGACTCCGGTCCCGGCGTCGCCTGTCCCACCAGCCTTCGTCCCGGCCTCGGCTCCGGCCCCGGCCTCGACCCCGGTTCCGGTGGTGCCGCAACCTCCATCGACGCCGGTTGACCTAACCACGCCTCCGCCGACGCCGATGTCCCCGGTGCCGTTTCCGACGCCGTCCGAGGCTCCGGGCGGCGTCGTTCCCCGGTTCTCCCCGGGTCCGGACATGGAGCCGGACCGGCGTCGCCCGACGCCGGTTCCGGCGCCGATGAGGCCTTGGGTCCCTTATGTCCCTCCTCCTCCATCTTTTCAACCTGAGGAGGACCAGGAGAGCTGGGAGGGGTCTGACGACCCTCTCACACAACAGTGCGAGTTTGACCCGGACTGGGTTGAGGAACTTGGGGATGCCAGTGGGCTGGATACCTCCCCCGACTCTGGCATGCTGTCTCCTCCCGTGGCAACGGAGGAGGGGGCTAATTTTGCAACGGTGTTGCGTAGAGCTGCTGGAGCCTTAAATCTCCAGTTGCCTACAGTGGCCGTCAGGACTAACCTCCTGACTGAAGTGCTTCAGCCGGCGGCCTCCTCTTCGGAGCCTGTGCTGCCGTTCAACGATGCACTCACTGACGTTCTTTTGGGTGCCTGGTCCAAACCCACCACAGGGGCTCCTGTGGATAGGAACGTGGCCCGACGCCATCGCCCGGCTCCGGGCGACCCCCTGTTTCTCTCCCAACACCCCACCCCTGAGAGCTTGGTTGTCCAAGCCTCTGCCTCCCAAACAGCCTTCCCTACCGCCCCTCCGGATAGGGAATCCAAGCGCCTGGATCACTTTGGGAAGAAGGCTTTCTCTTCCTCCAGTGCTGGCTTGCGGTCTGTTAATACCGCTTGCCTCTTGGGCCGATACACCCACTCCCTGTGGGATTCGGTGGCTGATGTTTTGCCGCAGTGTTCTGAGGAGGTCCAGACACTGCTTACCCGCGCTATTGCGGAAGGGCGTGATGCGGCTAAGTATACCATCCGCTGTGGCCTTGATACCGCCGACTCGCTGGGCAGATCGCTTGCAACGACGGTGGCGCTGCGTCGCCACGCCTGGCTGAGAACCACTGGTTTTCAGGGGATGTCCAGAATACTCTCATGGACATGCCCTTTGATGGAGTCGGTCTCTTTGGTTCAAAGGCGGACCATGCGCTGGAGCGTTTCAAGGATTCACGGGCTACTGCTAAGTCCCTGGGCCTTGCTGTTGTGCGCCCTCCGCAAACGTCTGCTTTTCGCCCCTTTCGTGGCCACGGAAGGGGCGCCCAATCACGTCCACAGCCCGGCCAACGGCCCGCGCAGCAAGCGCCTTCGCGTGGCCGAGGACGTGGATACCGCCGTGGCGGTTCGGGCAACCAGCGTGCGGGTCAGGCCACCACCTCCAACCCGTCCGCGGCCTCCAAGCCCTCCTAGTCCCTCCTTTCAGGTGCACAGCACGCCAGTCGAGGGCAGGGTCCGCCATCACCTTCACCACTGGCGTCCCATCACCTCGGACAAGTGGGTCTTGGACATTGTCCGAAGGGGCTACTCCCTCCCCTTCGAGACCACCCCCCAGCCATGCCACCTCAATTCCACCGCATGTCAGGGGATCACTTGGTGCTTCTACAGAAGGAAGTCACGGCCCTCTTGGCCAAGAGGGCCATCGAGCATGTTCCGACCCCAGAAGTAGGGCGTGGTTGCTACTCCCACTACTTTCTGGTGCCCAAAAAGGACAAGGAGGACATGCGTCCTATCTTGGACCTCCGGAACGTCAATCGCTTCCTCCGGAAGGAGAAGTTCAAGATGCTCACCCTAGCTCAGGTCTTGACTGCCCTCGACCCCGGAGACTGGTTGGTAGCGTTGGACTTGCAGGACGCCTATTTCCACATCCCCGTCCTGCCGGCCCACCGGCGTTACCTTCGGTTCACGGTAGGCCTCGAGCATTTTCAGTTCACCGTGCTCCCCTTTGGCCTTACCAGTGCCCCTCGGGTGTTCACGAAAGTGATGGCGGTGGTCGCAGCTCATCTGCGCCGGGCAGGGGTTTCAGTCTTCCCCTACCTCGACGACTGGCTGCTGAAGGCGGGCTCGTCCCAGGCAGTTGTCTCCCACCTCCAGACTACGGCCGAACTCCTGCACTCGCTGGGGTTCTCCATCAATGTGCCAAAGTCGCATCTGATTCCTTCTCCACAGCTCCTTTTCATCGGAGCAGTTCTGGACACGACGCAGTTTCGGGCCTATCCTCCCGAACGGCGAGTCCGGGATATTCAGGCTATGATTCCGATCTTTCAGCCCTTATCCTGGGTTTCGGTACGGATGACCCTGAGGCTGCTGGGCCTCATGGCCTCCTGCATCCTGCTGGTCACTCATGCCAGATGGCATATGCGGGCTCTGCAGTGGGACCTGAAGTTCCAGTGGGCGCAGCACCAGGGCGACCTGTCCGATCACGTCCAGATCTCGGAGGGGACTGCAAAACAGTTGCAGTGGTGGCTCTCGAACCGGCAATGGGTCATGGGCAGATCCCTCTCCCTTCCCCAGCCAGAGCACACAGTTGTGACGGACGCGTCCCTTCTGGGATGGGGCGGTCACATGGGAGAGGCGGAGATCAGAGGCCTCTGGTCTCCGGCGGAGTCCCGGCTCCATATCAACCTTCTGGAGCTCCGGGCGATCCGACTTGCACTCAAGGCATTCCTTCCCTCTGTCAAAGGGAAGGTAGTGCAGGTGTTCACAGACAACACCACTGCCATGTGGTACTGCAACAAACAAGGCGGGGTGGGGTCGTGGACCCTTTGTCAGGAGGCTCTGCGCCTCTGGACATGGCTGGAACACCAGGGCATGTTCCTGGTGGTTCAACACCTGGCAGGTTCCCTGAACGCCAGGGCGGACGAACTCAGCCGCAGGTGCATGATGGATCACGAATGGCGTCTTCACTCGGAAGTGGCGCAAGGACTCTTTCTACAGTGGGGAGAGCCTTGGTTAGATCTATTCGCCACCGAAGAGAACGCGCAATGTCATCAGTTCTGCGCGTTGGAATTTCCAAGGCGGCACTCGCTCGGCGACGCTTTTCGTCACGAGTGGAGTTGCGGTCTATTGTACGCCTTTCCGCCTATACCACTTCTACCCAGAGTGTTGAAGAAGATTCGGCACGACCGGGCCCAAGTCATTCTTGTGGCTCCGGACTGGGCTCGAAGAGTTTGGTATCCCGAGCTACTCAATATGAGCGTAGATCCCCCGATCCGTCTGCCTCTTCGGGAGGATCTTCTGTCGCAGCAGCAGGGGACGGTCCTCCACCCGAACCTGTCCAGTCTACACCTGCTTGCGTGGAGATTGAGCGGCGGCAGTTGATTCCTTTCGACTTGCCTCCCGAAGTTTGTGATGTGATTCTGGCAGCCAGGCGTCCCTCCACTAAGGTGGTATACGCCTGCAGGTGGAACAAATTTGTGGCATGGTGCACAGCAAAGGCTGTGGATCCCCTTTCTGCCCCTCTTTCTGAGGTCCTTCTGTTCCTTCTCTCTCTGGCCCAACAGGGTTCTGCCCTGGGTACCATCAAGGGTTATCTTTGTGCTATCTCGGCCTTCCTCAGGCTCCCTGATCAGCCCTCCCTTTTCAAGTCCCCTGTTGTTAACAGGTTCTTAAAGAGCATTACTCACCTCTTCCCTCCTGTTCCGTTTGTGATGCCTCAGTGGGACTTAAACTTGGTTCTTACCTTTTTAATGTGCGCTCCCTTTGAGCCTCTACATAACTGTCCTCTTCGTCTTCTGACTCTGAAGACAGCCTTTCTGGTGGCCATCACCTCCGCTCGGCGGGTGAGTGAGCTCCAGGCTCTATCTTGCAAACCTCCCTTTCTGTCTGTTCATCCAGACAAGGTTGTTCTTCGGACGCGTCCGTCCTTCTTGCCAAAGGTGGTTACTGCTTTCCACATTGGGCAGACCATCACTTTGCCCACCTTCTTTCCGCCTCCGCATCCTTCCAGAGAGGAAGAGAGGCTCCACCGTCTGGACCCAAAACGTGCGCTCTCCTTCTATATTGACCGCACAAAACACTTCCGGGTGGATGACCAGCTCTTTATTGGCTACGTGGGCGCCAAAAAGGTCGGGCGGTGCACAAGAGGACCATCTCCCGCTGGGTTACCTTGTGCATCAAGACCTGCTATTCTTTGGCTAAAAAGGAGCCTCCTGTTGGGCTGCGTGCCCATTCCACCAGGGCAACGGCTGCTACCACGGCCTTGGGCCGCGGTGTTCCGCTGCCGGTTATCTGTCAGGCAGCTACGTGGGCCTCGCTGCACACGTTTACAAAGCATTACTGCCTTGACAGTCAGGTCCGGAGGGACGGCTTCTTTGGCCGTTCTGTCCTCCAGGACTTCCTTGTCTGATCTTTGTTCGCAGACCCACCACCGGGGTTGGTATTGCTGGGGTATCTATTCTAAGGTAAGGAATCTGTCACTAACGTGTCTCTTTCAGATGCACAAGTTACTAACTTGTGTAACGATATATCTGTAAGAGACAGTAGTTAGTGACAGATTCCTACCGCCCACCCATCCTCCCCGTTCTGCGAACTGATTTCTAGGGTTAAGGACATCCCTTTCAGGGCCCTAGTATTTTTCAGACACCTATGTCAGCTTCTTGCATGGCTCTGCGTTCCTGGCGCGGAAAGTCGTGTACAGAACTGACGTCAGCGCGCAGGGGCGGCGCCTAAGTACTGCCCGCGACGTCATCCCGGCGATCACGACGCCGACGACGGACGCGGAGCCGCACGACGCCGCCTACCGACGCGCAAGGGTACTGCTACGCAAAAAACTTTCCGGATCCAGCCTGACGCCTGGGGATATTCTAAGGTAAGGAATCTGTCACTAACTACTGTCTCTTACAGATATATCGTTACACAAGTTAGTAACTTGTGCTTCAGGGCCCTAGTATTTTTCAGACACCTATGTCAGCTTCTTGCATGGCTCTGCGTTCCTGGCGCGGAAAGTCGTGTACAGAACTGACGTCAGCGCGCAGGTGCGGCGTCTAAGTACTGCCCGCGACGTCATCCCGGCGATCACGACACCAACGACGGACGCGGAGCCGCACGACGCCGCCTACCGACGCGCAAGGGTACTGCTACGCAAAAAACTTTCCGGATCCAGCCTGACGCCTGGGGATATTCTAAGGTAAGGAATCTGTCACTAACTACTGTCTCTTACAGATATATCGTTACACAAGTTAGTAGATTGTGCTTTCTGCTCGTTGATCATAAAGCCGAGGTCCTGGAGCAGAGTCACTGCCATCTGCAGATGAGCTGTCAGTTGATGGGCAGGAAGCCATCAGGAGAAAGTCGTCTAGATACACAATCATCCTGACCCCCCGAGCTCTCAGGAACTCCACCACCGGCTTGAGCACCTTGGTGAAGCACCAGGGAGCTGAAGAGAGTCCGAAAGGAAGGGCTGTGAACTCGTAAATGCGGTGACGCCAGGCAAACTGTAGGAACCGCCGGTGAGGGGGAAAAATCGGGATCACCAAGTAGGCGTCCTTGAGGTCCAAGCGAACCATCCAATCGTGAGGACGTAACACGTCCCGTAGGAGATGAACCCCCTCCATTTTGAAATGGCGATAAACCAGCCATTCGTTGAATTCGCTCAAATTTATGACCGGCCTCTTGCCGCCGTCGGTTTTGTCGACCAAGAAAATATTGCTTAAAAAACCCCTGGGATGGAGAGAAGTAAGGGAGATAGCGCACTTGTGGAGGAGGGAAGCAACTTCCTCATCCACCAGGGCTGCGTCTTGTGCAGAAAATTTAATGGGCCGGGGGTTGGATCTCTGAATTGGGTTCCTACAAACTCTATATGAAACCCCTGCACTGTTTGGAGCACCCAAGCATCGTGTGTGACGGACAACCAAGCCTGGTAACAACCTGCCAACCGCCCCCCTATTTTTAGTGGGGAAGAAGGGAGAACACTCACCGGGGCTTGAAGTAGAAGCTCCTCCTCTGAAGCCTTTCCCTTTCCCGCGGCGTCCTCTTGTGGGATAAAAGTTCCCGAATCAGGACTGGTCCTGATATTGTCCGGAGCCTCTCTGGGTGGTCTGATGGGGTTGACGACCGGCCGAGCGGCCCCTGCCTCGGCCGGCCCCGCGAAAAACACGCGGGAAAACATTCTTAATCGTGGACTGTGCCTTGTCCAACGACATGAAGGTATTAACAAATTTGCCGAGCTCCTTCACGAATGGCTCGCCAAACAGACCCCCCTGAGCAATGGCGCCCGCCTCCGAGTCCGCCAGGTCCCCTAACTTTGGGTCGATCTTAATAAGGAGGGACCGGCGTCTCTCGGTGGAGAGGGCACAATTTGCATTGCCCAAAAATATCACCGCTCTCTGTGCCCAGCCGGACAGGGCCTCAGGTGAACTGACGGAGCCGGATTCCTTGGCCTCCTCAGCCATATCGAGGATCTTAGTAATAGGTCCGAGGGCATCCAGGAGCTTGTCCTGGCACGCCTTCCAAGATCTGTCGATCCCCTTCTTGGGATCCCTGATAAACTTCTGGAGGAAGGTCGACATGCGGGGGTCAATTTCAGGGGTAAGGGCTACCTTCCCCTCCAGGGAAGGGCGGGGGCACTCCGCCCGTAGGCAATTGCAGGCCTCTTTTTCCAAAGGACGTCGGATGTGCCCAGCTACGTACGTAGGGACCTTATCAGCCGGGGCCCACTCTGAGGAACGTGGGTGGACAATGTTGTTGGGATCGAGCATGTCAGAGGTGCCCTGGGGAGTTTGGGAAGGGCGGGATGGAAGCCAGGGTCTCGAAGGACCTGGATCGGAGTCGGGGTCTCCGGCCACGCCCGGGTCAGTAGACGGGGGAGCCGGCGGGGGAGGTGGGGGGTCCCCTGCAGGCAGCGCTGGTTGACTATCGATAAAAGCCTGCTTCAAGCACTCAAAAGCGTCCACATCCACCCCTGGTTCACGGGGGCACTTAGGTGGCGGGGAGCCAAGGGTATCTTGGGCCGAGGGGGCCAGGGCTGGGGAGGGGGGCAGCAACCCGCTGCGCAAGCCGCTCAAATGCCTGATAGATCTGGCGGAAAAGCCTGTCCTCCAAAGGAGTGATGGCCTGATCCACCGCCCGGTAAATTGAAGTATCTACCGCCTCATAAAAGGCGTCCCCCCCCCAAGGCATGTCTGCGAGGGGGTCTTCCTCCTCTTGAAAATCATCATAATACTCCATAGTGTTGGGGTACCGTGGAGCACAAGGAGAAAAAAATATATATTATATAAGGGTGGAAACCCACCAGGCCGTTAGTGAAGGCCTAAGATTTTGGGGCTGGGTGGCAGCCGAAAGTATGGGCGGGTAAAACCGCAATTTCACGGGGTTCTAGCCCCAGGGGACAAGAAACTGCTGGCAAACAAAGCAATATCAGTAAGGAGTCGCCCAACTGTTAGGGAATTGGAACTGGTCTGGGTCGTGTCCCCTGCGAGGCCTATCTGCCAATACTGGACCTCAGCGAGGCGTTCAATGCAAGCAAATACTGACTGTTGTTCCCGTTTGAAATCGGGCAGGGAACGGAGCGTTAGTGCGCAAAAGGCGGTCGGCGTGAGTAATTAGGGCCGCTACTGCCTACAGAGCCGTGCCGGGCGTCCCCCTCAGACCAGAGGCTCTGACGAGAAAGTGCGCGCTATGCTTGAATTCCTGAGGGAAGTTCAAACAACGCGACGCACCTGCACCGTCTCCCGCGCCTCCTGGCGGCGGGAGGTCCGCAGAGCACAGGCCAGCAGAACGCCGCGTAGGGACGGGAAACCCGTTCCCGCGGCGCCGAGAACCACAAACAAATTTATGAAGCGCAGCCCATGCACTGTACAAAGTGAGAACACGGGAATAACACCGAAATAAGGGCGCGGCGCGCACAGCAAATAACAAGGTATACAATAGCAGAAGCGAAATATGACACGGCGCGTTCGCACCTATGATACAAATTAGCATATGAACATACAATCAGTCTATAAATAGGAACAAATGCATTAACGAAGCACTACACAATTAAACAAACTGAAGAGCACTAATCTGGCTGCGTAGCAGCGAAGAAAGAGGAAGAGGGGACACTAGCAAAGGACTATGTTGTACTGGGAAGCCCCTGATTGGATACTGGTTCCCTGATCGGATTGGATGTTACCATGTGTTTGTTTTTGCTACCTTTCCCTTTGGTTCATGGGAAACGTAGTCTTTTGTTAATCTTGACACTGCTATTCCAAATAAAGTGAAGAAAGAAGGCATAATCCTCGCCTCCAGTCCTGACATAGAATTCCAAGCCGCCTACAGGAAGATGATCAGACGGTGGAAGCTCCTCGGCAATGGCGGAGGAGCGTCGCCCCACTGCCTGGCTCATCGCCAGCATATGATGCTAGAACATTGTTTTATTTATCTGAAAGAGACACGTTAGTGACAGATTCCTTACCTTAGAATATCCCCAAGCGTCAGGCTGGATCCGGAAAGTTTTTGCGTAGCAGTACCCTTGCGCGTCGGTAGGCGGCGTCGTGCGGCTCCGCGTCCGTCGTCGGCGTCGTGATCGCCGGGATGACGTCCCGGGCAGTACTTAGACGCCGCCCCTGCGCGCTGACGTCAGTTCTTCTTTTTCCGCGCCAGCAAGCGCAGATCCGGGAAGAGCAGTGGCCTAGTCATTTTTTGACTAACTTTTTTGGTGAATTTTTTCACTGTTTCTTCGAATCGACTCCAAGGTGTCGTAGGGATGCCCGGCTTTAAGCGATGCGACGCCTGTGCTCGGATGATGTCCATCACTGACCTGCATCTGGAGTGTCTCTTCTGCCTCGGCCGAGGCCACGACACGAAGTCGTGTTCCGACTGCCGGGCCCTCAACCCGAAAGCTTTGCGAGAGCGGTCTCGAAAGCTCCTCGAGGCCCGGCAGTCGGCGCCGCGCCATTCCAAGCCCCGGTCGCGTGAGAGGTCGAGGGGTCGGTCGCGGAGTCCTCACCGGTCGTCGGGATCCAAGTCTTCGTCGTCCGGTAAGTCTAAGCACAAGAAGTCCAAAAGCATCATCGCTCTAGGACTTCGCCTCGCCGATCTCGCGACTCGGCTGAGGCCCCTCCCGGCACCGTCCCCGCCCCGCGGCCCCGGACATGCCTGTGGAGTCGCCCCCGCAATACCCGTCCTTCCCGGGTTCGGGGCGGATCCGGCCCAAATACAGGAATTCCTGTCAGCCATGGCCCGCCTCTTCGGGCCTCAAGGTCCCTCCGGTGCGCCTTCGGGCCCCGCGGGCCCTGATGGGGTTGCCCCGGCGTCGCCGCCGACTCCGGTCCCGGCGTCGCTCGTGCCTCCAGCCTCGATCCCGGCTCCGGCCTCGATCCCGGCTCCGGTGGTACCGCAACCCCCATCGACGCCGGTCGACCTGACCACGCCTCCGCCGGCGCCGATGTCTCCGGTGCCGTTCCTGACGCCGCCCGGGGCTCCGGGTGGCGTCGTCCCCATGTACTCTCCGGCTCCGGACATGGAGCCGGACCGACGTCGCTCGACGCCGATGGGACCTTGGGTCCCAAATGTCCCTCCTCCTCCTTATTTTGAACCGGAGGAGGACCAGGAGGACTGGGAGGGTCTGAGGACCCTCTGGCACAGCAGTGTCAGTATGATGAGGACTGGGCAGAGGAACTAGGGGATGCCAGTGGTCTAGATACTTCCCCTGACACTGGCATGCTGTCTCCTCCCGTGGCTACGGAGGAGGGAGCCAATTTTGCAACGGTGTTGCATAGGGCAGCTGGAGCCTTACATCTCCGACTCCCTACGGTGACGGTCAAGACTAATCTCTTGACAGAAGTGCTTCAGCCGGCGGCCTCCTCCTTGGAGACTGTGCTGCCGTTTAACGATGCACTTACTGACGTTCTTTTGGGCGCCTGGTCCAAGCCCAACACAGGGGCTCCTGTGGATAGGAACGTGTCCCGACGCCATCGCCCAGCTCCGGGCGACCCCTTGTTTCTCTCTGTCCACCCCACCCCTGAGAGCTTGGTTGTCCAAGCCTCCGCTTCCCAAACCGCCTTCCCTACCGCCCCTCCGGATAGGGAATCCAAACGCCTGGATCAATTTGGGAAGAAGGGTTTTCTTCCTCCAGTGCTGGCTTGCGGTCCATCAACACCGCTTGTCTTTTGGGCCGATATACCCACTCCTTGTGGGATTCGGTGGCGACTGTTTTGCCCCAGTGTTCTGAGGAGGTCCAGACACTGCTATCCCGCGCCATTGCGGAAGGAAGGGATGCGGCCAAATACACCATACGATGTGGCCTTGATACCGCCGACTCGCTGGGCAGATCTATTGCAACGACGGTGGCGCTGCGTCGCCACGCCTGGCTGAGAACCACTGGTTTTTCAGGGGATGTCCAGAATACTCTCATGGACATGCCCTTTGATGGAGTCAGTCTTTTTGGTTCCAAAGCAGACCATGCGTTGGAGCGCTTTAAGGACTCACGGGCTACTGCCAAGTCCCTGGGCCTTTCTGCTACACGCCCTCCGCTACCTTCTGCTTTTCGCCCCTATCGTGGCCATGGAAGGGGCGCCCAGTCACGTCAGCAGCCCAGCCACCGGCCCGCGCAGCAGGCGTCTTCGCGTGGCCGAGGACGTGGATACCGCCGTGGCGGTTCGGGCAACCAGCGTGCGGGTCAGTCCACCACCTCCAACCCGTCCGCGGCCTCCAAGCCCTCCTAGTCCCTCCTTTCAGGTGCACAGCACGCCAGTAGGGGCAGGGTCCGCCATCACCTTCACCACTGGCGTCCCATCACCTCGGACAGGTGGGTCTTGGACATTGTCCGAAGGGGCTACTCCCTCCCCTTCGAGACCACCCCCCAGCCATGCCACCTCAATTCCACCGCATGTCAGGGGATCACTTGGTGCTTCTACAGAAGGAAGTCACGGCCCTCTTGGCCAAGAGGGCCATCGAGCATGTTCCGACCCCAGAAGTAGGGCGTGGTTGCTACTCCCACTACTTTCTGGTGCCCAAAAGGACAAGGAGGACATGCGTCCTATCTTGGACCTCCGGAACGTCAATCGCTTCCTCCGGAAGGAGAAGTTCAAGATGCTCACCCTAGCTCAGGTCTTGACTGCCCTAGACCCTGGAGACTGGTTGGTAGCGTTGGATTTGCAGGACGCCTATTTCCACATCCCCGTCCTGCCGGCCCACCGGCGTTACCTTCGGTTCACGGTAGGCCTCGAGCATTTTCAGTTCACCGTGCTCCCCTTTGGCCTTACCAGTGCCCCTCGGGTGTTCACGAAAGTGATGGCGGTGGTCGCAGCTCATCTGCGCCGGGCAGGGGTTTAAGTCTTCCCCTACCTCGACGACTGGCTGCTGAAGGCGGGCTCGTCCCAGGCAGTCGTCTCCCACCTCCAGACTACGGCCGAACTCCTGCACTCGCTGGGGTTCTCCATCAATGTGCCGAAGTCACATCTGATTCCTTCTCCACAGCTCCTTTTCATCGGAGCAGTTCTGGACACGACGCAGTTTCGGGCCTATACTCCCGAACGGCGAGTCCGGGATATTCAGGCTATGATTCCGATCTTTCAGCCTTTATCCTGGGTTTCGGTACGGATGACCCTGAGGCTGCTGGTCAATCATGCCAGATGGCATATGCGGGCTCTGCAGTGGGACCTGAAGTTCCAGTGGGCGCAGCACCAGGGCAACCTGTCCGATCACGTCCAGATCTCGGAGGGGACTGCAAAACAGTTGCAGTGGTGGCTCTCGAACCGGCAATGGGTCATGGGCAGATCCCTCTCCCTTCCCCAGCCAGAGCACACAGTTGTGACGGACGCGTCCCTTCTGGGATGGGGCGGTCACATGGGAGAGGCGGAGATCAGAGGCCTCTGGTCTCCGGCGGAGTCCCGTCTCCATATCAACCTCCTGGAGCTCCGGGCGATCCGACTTGCACTCAAGGCATTCCTTCCCTCTGTCAAAGGGAAGGTAGTGCAGGTGTTCACCGACAACACCACCGCCATGTGGTACTGCAACAAACAGGGCGGGGTGGGGTCGTGGACCCTCTGTCAGGAGGCTCTGCGCCTCTGGACATGGGTGGAACATCAGGGCATGTTCCTGATGGTTCAACACCTGGCAGGTTCCCTGAACGCCAGGGCGGACGAACTCAGCCGCAGGTGCATGATGGATCACGAATGGCGTCTTCACTCGGAAGTGGCGCAAGGACTCTTTCTACAGTGGGGAGAGCCTTGGTTAGATCTATTCGCCACCGAAGAGAACGCGCAATGTCATCAGTTCTGCGCGTTGGAATTTCCAAGGCGGCACTCGCTCGGCGACGCTTTTCGTCACGAGTGGAGTTGCGGTCTATTGTACGCCTTTCCGCCTATACCACTTCTACCCAGAGTGTTGAAGAAGATTCGGCACGACCGGGCCCAAGTCATTCTTGTGGCTCCGGACTGGGCTCGAAGAGTTTGGTATCCCGAGCTACTCAGTATGAGCGTAGATCCCCGATCCGTCTGCCTCTTCGGGAGGATCTTCTGTCGCAGCAGCAGGGGACGGTCCTCCACCCGAACCTGTCCAGTCTACACCTGCTTGCGTGGAGATTGAGCGGCGGCAGTTGATTCCTTTCGACGTGCCTCCCGAAGTTTGTGATGTGATTCTGGCAGCCAGGCGTCCCTCCACTAAGGTGGTATACGCCTGCAGGTGGAACAAATTTGTGGCATGGTGCACAGCAAAGGCTGTGAATCCCCTTTCTGCCCCTCTTTCTGAGGTCCTTCTGTTCCTTCTTTCTCTGGCCCAACAGGGTTCTGCCCTGGGTACCATCAAGGGTTATCTTTGTGCTATCTCGGCCTTCCTCAGGCTCCCTGATCAGCCCTCCCTTTTCAAGTCCCCTGTTGTTAACAGGTTCTTAAAAGGCATTACACACCTCTTCCCTCCTGTTCCGTTTGTGATGCCTCAGTGGGACTTGAACTTGGTTCTTACCTTTTAATGTGCGCTCCCTTTGAGCCTCTACATAACTGTCCTCTTCGTCTTCTGACTCTGAAGACCGCCTTTCTGGTGGCCATCACCTCCGCTCGGCGGGTGAGTGAGCTCCAGGCTCTATCTTGCAAACCTCCCTTTCTGTCTGTTCATCCAGACAAGGTTGTTCTTCGGACGCGTCCGTCCTTCTTGCCAAAGGTGGTTACTGCCTTCCACATTGGGCAGACCATCACTTTGCCTACCTTCTTTCCGCCTCCGCATCCTTCCAGAGAGGAAGAGAGGCTCCACCGTCTGGACCCAAAACGTGCGCTCTCCTTCTATATCGACCGCACAAAACACTTCCGGGTGGATGACCAGCTCTTTGTTGGCTACGTGGGCGCCAAAAAGGTCGGGCGGTGCACAAGAGGACCATCTCCCGCTGGGTTACCTTGTGCATCAAGACCTGCTATTCTTTGGCTAAGAAGGAGCCTCCTGTTGGGCTGCGTGCCCATTCCACCAGGGCAACGGCTGCTACCACGGCCTTGGGCCGCGGTGTTCCGCTGCCGGTTATCTGTCAGGCAGATACGTGGGCCTCGCTGCACACGTTTACAAAGCATTACTGCCTTGACAGTCAGGTCCGGAGGGACGGCTTCTTTGGCCGTTCTGTCCTCCAGGACTTCCTTGTCTGATCTTTGTTCGCAGGCCCACCACCGGGGTTGGTATTGCTGGGGTATCTATTCTAAGGTAAGGAATCTGTCACTAACGTGTCTATTTCAGATGCACAAGTTACTAACTTGTGTAACGATATATCTGTAAGAGACAGTAGTTAGTGACAGATTCCTTACCGCCCCACCCATCCTCCCCGTTCTGCGAACTGATTTCTAGGGTTAAGGACATCCCTTTCAGGGCCCTAGTATTTTTCAGACACCTATGTCAGCTTCTTGCATGGCTCTGCGTTCCTGGCGCGGAAAGTCGTGTACAGAACTGACGTCAGCGCGCAGGGGCGGCGTCTAAGTACTGCCCGCGACGTCATCCCGGCGATCACGACGCCGACGACGGACGCGGAGCCGCACGACGCCGCCTACTGACGCGCAAGGGTACTGCTACGCAAAAAAACTTTCCGGATCCAGCCTGACGCCTGGGGATATTCTAAGGTAAGGAATCTGTCACTAACTACTGTCTCTTACAGATATATCGTTACACAAGTTAGTAACTTGTGCATCAGCGTATTCTTGCGCGGTCGTGCCTATCGCCCACACAATGAGCATGTTATCATGTACCGTCATGGCCTGAGAAGAGACAAGGTATACACACATCACAGTTGATTCAACCATTTGCCCCAAACCCTTGAGTGCTTAGCTGGGCATCCTCTGGCCATATAGAGTGACTTCTCTTGGACTGCGCACCAGTCCTCTCCCTTACGCCATTTAGTTATAGTTGGGGGATCAGATTGTCGCCATGCCGCAGCAATATCACGCTTTGCCACCATGATGGCTGTGCTGAAGAAAAGCTTGTCCGACCTGGAGCCATCCAAACCCTCCATGACGCCCAGGAGGAGATTCAGGGGGTTATGTGGCACCTCCCATCCCAGGACCCCTGTGAGTGTAGATTCTATTGCGTCCCAGTAGGGGCCGAGGCGGGGACAGGACCAGACCACGTGGTAAACGTCGGCCAGGCAAGCCGATGAGGGTTGCAGGCCAGCTCTGTGAAGTCGTTCTGGAGTTAAATATGCGTTGTGAAGGTAGTATAGCTGAATTATGCGAAGTTTGGCAGAAGTGGTAACGGTCTTGGGGGCCATTGGGGCGTTGCGCCAGTCTTCGTCCTCTAAGGGACCCAGCCACCCCTCCCACCAGTGTCTGAGTGAGTCAAGTGATGTTGGGCTATTATTAGTTAAGGAACGGTATATGCGCGAGACCCCACTCCTCCCCAAGTTGCCCATCATAATTTGTGCTTCCAATGGACTGAACTCCGGTAGGTGTGTAGTGAGAGCATGTCGTAATTGCAGATATCTATAGAACTGTGAGTGGTTGGAGGGTGTAGCGACGCTGTAGGTCTTGAAATGATCTCATGTGGTCCCCAGCCCACACGTCCCCAAGTAGGGATATTCCGATGAGGTCCCAGCCCCTGAACCCCTCCAGGGCGCTCACTTCTTTCAACCATTCTCCTTGCCAAAGGGGTGTGTGTTGAGTTAGCTTGGCTTCCCACCAGGTATGTCGCAGGGCCGCATGCCAGGCCAGCAGGACTGTACGTGTTACCGGGGGTAAAGCTCTGGGCACCGGACCTCCGCACATCATAGTCTGGATTTGCGGGAGCCCCAAGTCCCTTAGTTCAACCCTGTAGGACGGGTCGGACCAGCCTGCGGTAAACCAATCGTGTAAGACTAGCAATCGGGCGGCTAAGTAGTAGAGGTAGAGATCCGTCATACCCAAGCCCCCATCAAAAGGCGGGATCTGGCAGTGGGCACCGGCTATGCGGGTTCTCCACTCCCTCACAGGAACTTTGTGGCCATACTGTCTATCTCTTTGAACCAGGCTCGTGGAAGGTGAAATTGGTTTTTTTGTATTATGTATAAGAAGGGGGGAAGGATCATCATTTTGAAAAGGGCCACCCTGCCCAGCGGGTTGAGTGGTAGTGTCTGCCAGCTCCGGAGGTCCTCTTTGGCTTTTTTGACTAGCGGAGTGATGTTAGCGCCCACTCCAGGTCAGGGAGTAGAGCCACCCGAATCCCGAGGTATTTAAATGACTGTTGTCTAATGGGGATATTCGATTGCCAATCAAAGCTCTCTCTCTCTCTCTCTCTCTCTCTCTCTCTAAAGAGAGAGAGAGAGAGAGAGACACAGAGACACAGAGACACAGAGACACAGGCACGCGGGTCGATTTGGCAGGGTTGAGGCGGAGACCCGATACCTGTTCAAAAGTGTGGAGGGCCTGGAGGCATCTGGGTTTGTGAGAAAAAGGAGCACATTGTCCGCATATAGCGCAATTTTGTCAGTGTGGGTGCGGGCCCATTCCCATCCCTGAATCTGGTTGTCAGCCCGGATAATGCAAGCCAAAGGTTCCATCGCGAGGACGAATAGGAGATGGGACATCCCTGCCTAGTACCCCGTCCAATCGGAAAGGTCTCCGAGAGAGCCCCGTTTACAAATACCCTCGCTCGTGGTTTAGAATAGAGGACCTGGACAAGACGGCGGAAGAACTGGCCTATTCCCGCTGCGGCTAAAACATCATCGAGATATTGCCAGTCCACTGTATCAAAAGCTTTCTCTAAGTCAACCAGAAGGAGCGCCAAGTAAGGGTTGAGTGATTGGCGATGCACCAGGGCTAAGTGTAGGTGCCGCAGGCAGTGTCTGGTGCTTCGAGCTGGCATGAAGCCGCATTGGTCTGGGTGGACCAGTTTGTTAAGGGTCGGTCGCAGGCGATGGGCGAGTATAGTGGCATATATTTTTATCTCCGTGTTCATCAATGAAATCGGACTGTAGTCCTTGCAGGCGGGCGAGGGTGGCTGGGTCTTAAGGATCACCACGATGGTGGCAGTGTCTGTTTCGGGAGGGAATGTCCCCGTCTCTGAGACTTCCTGGAACAACGCTAGAAGGTGGGGAACCAAAATATCTCGGTATGAGGCATAGTATTCTTGCAGAAACCCGTCAGGTCCTGGGGTTTTCCCCGCGGCCATCAGAGCGATAGCGTCGCTGATTTCCTCTGGGGTGAGGGGGGAGTTCCAGGTCGGCCGCCTCTCCCTCCGTGAGGTGAGGGAGATGTATGTCTCCTCCGTTGTCAGGTCGCAAAGTGAAGCTGCAGGCTATTGGGCCGAGTATAGCTTAGAGTAGTACTCAGCGAAGGCTTGGGCCACTGTGGTCGGCGTTCGGTGGATGACATCAGCGAGGTCACGCACCTCAGGGACAATGCGGTTAGTTAAGGGGTAGGACGCTAGCCTATGCAATATCTTCCCGTTCTTGTCCCGCCACTCGAGCAATGGAGGATCTCCATAGCAGTTTCGCCGATTCAAGTGAGATTTGTTTGATCTCTTCCCTTAGGAGCTCGAGGTGTCTGCCTCGTGGGTTGTCCGCCCCTTCGGGGGTGCTCTCCTCCAGGCGAGCGACCTCTGCTTCGAGAAGGGCTAGTCGGCTGTCTTGGGATCGCCGCTGTACCTTAAGCAGGCTCTTGGCGTGGCCTCGGATAGTGGCCTTCCCGGCCTCCCACAGGGTTCCTGGAGAAGGGACTGAGTCTTGGTTGGAGCGGAAATATTGTCGAAGTTCCTCTCCAACCGCCTTCTTAAAGTCCTCATTTTGAAAGGACCAGGCATTCAGCCTCCAGATGAGACGACGACTAACCTGAGGAATCCCCAAGTACAGGAAGAGAGGAGAGTGATCCGAGATACCGCGGGGCAGGATGCCAACCTCAGACACTCTTTGGCAGTCGGGGGCTGGCAGAAAGAGCATATCTATACGTGCATGGGTGTGGTGCACCGCTTATGTGTGAGTGTACTGGGATCCCCGAGGGTTCCAAGCTCTCAAGATGTCGCAAAGACCCAGGGAAGTCGCCCACTCCCGTCAGTCGCCTTGCCTTGGAGTCCCTACCAGGTGAGGGCGTGCCTGTGGTGTTGAGTGTAGGGGCCATGACATCGTTGAAGTCGCCCCCTATGATTTTCTCACCCAGTGGAAGGGCGGAGACAACCTCTGTGACCTGCTTGAGAGATGAGAGAATTGTGGTGGGTGGAACGTATATGGACATTAAATTTAAGGTATCTCCCCCCAGCGTCCCCGATAGGGCAACAAATCGGCCCTGGGAATCATTTGTGACCTGGCTGAGTACAAAGGGGAAGTGGCACTTCAGGAGGATCGCCACCCCCGTCAAGCCCCGTTCAAATCCCGAGTGCCATACCCTGTCAAACCTGTGTACAAATGTAAGTTTAGAAAAAATATGTATTTGGTTTGTTTTTTAGGCACTTACATATGTGCTTTCCTATATTTATTGAAACTTTGTAACTCCCTAAGATAATTGATGGTGAAGTTATAATTTATGGATTAATTGCATTTCTGAGGTTGAGTTGCACAGGGCCAATTTGATCTGTAAAAACCTATTTTTCTTGTCTCTAGATAAAAACAAATGTATATTTTCCAGCTTTTATAAAGTCAGGTAAATGGAGACCCCATCAAGGCAGTATGAACACATCTGAAAGAGACACGTTAGTGATAGATTCCCTACCTTAGAATATCCCCAGGCGTCAGGCTGGATCCGGAAAGTTTTGCGTAGCAGTACCCTTGCGCGTCGGTAGGCGGCGTCGTGCGGCTCCGCGTCCGTCGTCGGCGTCGTGATCGCCGGGATGACGTCGCGGGCAGTACTAGGCGCCGCCCCTGCGCGCTGACGTCAGTTCTTCTTTTTCCGCGCCAGTAAGCGCAGATCCGGGAAGAGCAGTGCCCTGGTCAATTTTTGACCATACTTTTTGGTGATTTTTCACTGTTTTTTTCCAGCCTTCAGGTGTCGTAGGGATGCCCGGCTTCAAGCGATGCGGCGCCTGTGCGCGGATGATGTCCGTCACCGACCCGCATTGGGAGTGTCTCTTCTGCCTCGGCCGAGGCCACGACACCGAGTCTTGTCCCGAATGCCAGGCCCTCAACCCGAAGGCTTTGCGAGAGCGGTCTCGAAAGCTCCTCGAGGCCCGGCATTCGGCTCCGCGGAAGCCCCGGTCGCGTGAGAGGTCCAGGGGTCGCTCGCGGAGTGCACACCGGTCGTCGGCGTCGAAGTCTTCTTCGTCCGGTAAGTCTCGACACAAGAAGTCCAAGAAGCATCGTCGCTCTCGGACTTCGCCTCGCCGATCTCGCGACTCGGCTGAGGCCCCTCCCGGCACCGTCCCCGCCCCCGCGGCCCCGGACTTGCCTGTGGAGTCGCCCCCGTCATACCCGCCCTTCCCGGGTTCGGGCGGATCCGGCCAAGGTACAGGAGTTCCTGTCGGCCATGGCCCGCCTCTTCGGGCCTTCAGGCCCCTCCGGTGCGCCTTCGGGCCCCGCGGGCCCTGATGGGGTTGATCCGGCGTCGCCGGCGGCTCCGGCCCCGGCGTCGCCCGAGCCTCCAGCCTCGATCCCGGCTCCGGCTCCGGCCCCGGCCTCGATCCCGGCTCCACAACCCCCATCGACGCCGGTCGACCTCACGACACCTCCGCCGGCGCCGATGTCTCCGGTGCCGTTCTCGACGCCGCCCTGGGCTCCGGGCGGCGTCGTCCCCAGTTCCTTCCGGCTCCGGACTTGGACCCGGAGCGACGTCGCTCGACGCCGGCTCCGGCGCCGATGGGACCTTGGGTCCCAAATGTCCCTCCTCCTCCTTATTTTGAACCAGAGGAGGACCAGGAGGACTGGGAGGGGTCTGATGACCCTCTGACACGCAACTGTCAGTATGATGAGGACTGGACAGAGAGTCTAGGGGAGGCCAGTGGTCTGGATACTTCTCCTGACACTGGCATGCTGTCTCCTCCCGTGGCTACGGAGGAGGGGGCCAATTTTGGTACGGTGTTGCGTAGGGCTGCTGGGGCCTTACGTCTCCAGCTCCCTACTTTGACGGTCAAGCCTAACATCTTGACAGAGGTGCTTCAGCCGGCAGCCTCCTCTGCGGAGACTGTGCTGCCGTTTAACGACGCCCTCACGGACGTTCTTTTGGGCGCCTGGTCCAAGCCCAACACAGGGGCTCCTGTGGATCGGAACGTGTCACGACGCCATCGCCCCGCTCCGGGCGACCCCCTGTTTCTTTCTGTCCACCCCACTCCTGAGAGCTTGGTTGTCCAAGCCTCCGCTTCCCAAACCGCCTTCCCTACCGCTCCTCCGGATAGGGAATCCAAACGCCTGGATCAGTTTGGGAAGAAAGGTTTTTCTTCCTCCAGTGCTGGCTTGCGGTCCGTTAACACCGCTTGTCTTTTGGGCCGATATACCCACTCTCTGTGGGATTCGGTGGCGGATGTTTTGCCCCAGTGCCCTGAGGAGGTCCAGGCACTGCTTTCCCGCGCCATTGCGGAAGGAAGGGATGCGGCCAAATACACTATCCGTTGTGGCCTTGACACCGCCGACTCGCTGGGCAGGTCGATTGCAACGACGGTGGCGCTCCGACGCCACGCCTGGCTGAGAACCACTGGTTTTTCAGGGGATGTCCAGAATACTCTCATGGACATGCCCTTTGATGGAGTCGGTCTTTTTGGGTCCAAAGCAGACCATGCGTTGGAGCGCTTTAAGGACTCACGGGCTACTGCCAAGTCCCTGGGCCTTTCTGCTACACGCCCTCCGCTGCCTTCTGCTTTTCGCCCCTATCGTGGCCACGGTAGGGCGCCCCTTCACGTCAGCAGCCCAGCCACCGGCCCGCGCAGCAGGCGTCTTCGCGTGGCCGAGGACGTGGATTCCGCCGTGGCGGATCGGGCAACCAGCGTGCGGGTCAGGCCACCACCTCCAACCCGTCCGCGGCCTCCAAGCCCTCCTAGTCCCTCCTTTCAGGTGCACGGCACGCCAGTAGAGGGCAGGGTCCGCCATCACCTTCCCCACTGGCGCACCATCACCTCGGACAGGTGGGTCTTGGACATTGTCCGAAGGGGCTACTCCCTCCCCTTCGAGACCACCCCCCAGCCATGCCACCTCAATTCCACCGCATGTCAGGGGATCACTTGGTGCTTCTACAGAAGGAAGTCACGGCCCTCTTGACCAAGAGGGCCATCGAGCATGTTCCGACCCCAGAAGTAGGGCGTGGTTGCTACTCCCACTACTTTCTGGTGCCCAAAAAGGACAAGGAGGACATGCGTCCTATCTTGGACCTCCGGAACGTCAATCGCTTCCTCCGGAAGGAGAAGTTCAAGATGCTCACCCTAGCTCAGGTCTTGACTGCCCTCGACCCTGGAGACTGGTTGGTAGCGTTGGACTTGCAGGACGCGTATTTCCACATCCCCGTCCTGCCGGCCCACCGGCGTTACCTTCGGTTCACGGTAGGCCCCGAGCATTTTCAGTTCACCGTGCTCCCCTTTGGCCTTACCAGTGCCCCTCGGGTGTTCACGAAAGTGATGGCGGTGGTCGCAGCTCATCTGCGCCGGGCAGGGGTTTCAGTCTTCCCCTACCTCGACGACTGGCTGCTGAAGGCGGGCTCGTCCCAGGCAGTCGTCTCCCACCTCCAGACTACGGCCGAACTCCTGCACTCGCTGGGGTTCTCCATCAATGTGCCGAAGTCGCATCTGATTCCTTCTCCACAGCTCCTTTTCATCGGAGCAGTTCTGGACACGACGCGGTTTCGGGCCTATCCTCCCGAACGGCGAGTCCGGGATATTCAGGCTATGATTCCGATCTTTCGGCCTTTATCCTGGGTTTCGGTAAGGATGACCCTGAGGCTGCTGGGCCTCATGGCCTCCTGCATCCTGCTGGTCAATCATGCCAGATGGCATATGCGGGCTCTGCAGTGGGACCTGAAGTTCCAGTGGGCGCAGCACCAGGGCAACCTGTCCGATCACGTCCAGATCTCGGAGGGGACTGCAAAACAGTTGCAGTGGTGGCTCTCGAACCGGCAATGGGTCATGGGCAGATCCCTCTCCCTTCCCCAGCCAGAGCATACAGTTGTGACGGACGCGTCCCTTCTGGGATGGGGCGGTCACATGGGAGAGGCGGAGATCAGAGGCCTCTGGTCTCCGGCGGAGTCCCGGCTCCATATCAACCTTCTGGAGCTCCGGGCGATCCGGCTTGCACTCAAGGCATTCCTTCCCTCTGTCAAAGGGAAGGTAGTGCAGGTGTTCACAGACAACACCACCGCCATGTGGTACTGCAACAAACAGGGCGGGGTGGGGTCTTGGACCCTTTGTCAGGAGGCTCTGCGCCTCTGGACATGGCTGGAACATCAGGGCATGTTCCTGATGGTTCAACACCTGGCAGGTTCTCTGAACGCCAGGGCGGACGAACTCAGCCGCAGGTGCATGATGGATCACGAATGGCGTCTTCACTCGGAAGTGGCGCAAGGACTCTTTCTACAGTGGGGAGAGCCTTGGTTAGATCTATTCGCCACCGAAGAGAACGCGCAATGTCATCAGTTCTGCGCGTTGGAATTTCCACGGCGGCACTCGCTCGGCGACGCTTTTCGTCGCGAGTGGAGTTGCGGTCTGTTATACGCCTTTCCGCCTATACCACTTCTACCCAGAGTGTTGAAGAAGATTCGGCACGACCGGGCCCAAGTCATTCTTGTGGCTCCGGACTGGGCTCGAAGAGTTTGGTATCCCGAGCTACTCAATATGAGCATAGATCCCCCGATCCGTCTGCCTCTTCGGGAGGATCTTCTGTCGCAGCAGCAGGGGACGGTCCTCCACCCGAACCTGTCCAGTCTACACCTGCTTGCGTGGAGATTGAGCGGCGGCAGTTGATTCCTTTCGACTTGCCTCCCGAAGTTTGTGATGTGATTCTGGCAGCCAGGCGTCCCTCCACTAAGGTGGTATACGCCTGCAGGTGGAACAAATTTGTGGCATGGTGCACAGCAAAGGCTGTGAATCCCCTTTCTGCCCCTCTTTCTGAGGTCCTTCTGTTCCTTCTTTCTCTGGCCCAACAGGGTTCTGCCCTGGGTACCATCAAGGGTTATCTTTGTGCTATCTCGGCCTTCCTCAGGCTCCCTGATCAGCCCTCCCTTTTCAAGTCCCCTGTTGTTAACAGGTTCTTAAAAGGCATTACTCACCTCTTCCCTCCTGTTCCGTTTGTAATGCCTCAGTGGGACTTGAACTTGGTTCTTACCTTTTAATGTGCGCTCCCTTTGAGCCTCTGCATAACTGTCCTCTTCGTCTTCTGACTCTAAAGGCAGCCTTTCTGGTGGCCATCACCTCCGCTCGGCGGGTGAGTGAGCTCCAGGCTCTTTCTTGCAAACCTCCCTTTCTGTCTGTTCATCCAGACAAGGTTGTTCTTCGGACGCGTCCGTCCTTCTTGCCAAAGGTGGTTACTGCTTTCCACATTGGGCAGACCATCACTTTGCCCACCTTCTTTCCGCCTCCGCATCCTTCCAGAGAGGAAGAGAGGCTCCACCGTCTGGACCCAAAACGTGCGCTCTCCTTCTATATCGACCGCACGAAACACTTCCGGGTGGATGACCAGCTCTTTGTTGGCTACGTGGGCGCCAAAAAGGTCGGGCGGTGCACAAGAGGACCATCTCCCGCTGGGTTACCTTGTGCATCAAGACCTGCTATTCTTTGGCTAAGAAGGAGCCTCCTGTTGGGCTGCGTGCCCATTCCACCAGGGCAACGGCTGCTACCACGGCCTTGGGCCGCGGTGTTCCGCTGCCGGTTATCTGTCAGGCAGCTACGTGGGCCTCGCTGCACACGTTTACTAAGCATTACTGCCTTGACAGTCAGGTCCGGAGGGACGGCTTCTTTGGCCGTTCTGTCCTCCAGGACTTCCTTGTCTGATCTTTGTTCGCAGACCCACCACCGGGGTTGGTATTGCTGGGGTATCTATTCTAAGGTAGGGAATCTATCACTAACGTGTCTCTTTCAGATGCACAAGTTACTAACTTGTGTAACGATATATCTGTAAGAGACAGTAGTTAGTGATAGATTCCTACCGCCCACCCATCCTCCCCGTTCTGCGAACTGATTTCTAGGGTTAAGGACATCCCTTTCAGGGCCCTAGTATTTTTCAGACACCTGTGTCAGCTTCTTGCATGGCTCTGCGTTCCTGGCGCGGAAAGTCGTGTACAGAACTGACGTCAGCGCGCAGGGCGGCGCCTAAGTACTGCCCGCGACGTCATCCCGGCGATCACGACGCCGGACGACGGACGCGGAGCCGCACGACGCCGCCTACCGACGCGCAAGGGTACTGCTACGCAAAACTTTCCGGATCCAGCCTGACGCCTGGGGATATTCTAAGGTAGGGAATCTATCACTAACTACTGTCTCTTACAGATATATCGTTACACAAGTTAGTAACTTGTGCATTAGGTTTGTTCACTCAAAAACCTTTACACAAACTTCTCTATACAATTCTGCACGAATCCTCTAAAAAATCTTAGTGCACGTTTGTGCCAGAAAAGCATGTGAAGACAGTTTAACCTGCAGCCAGTACTGCAGGAAATTGCATGGAGAGGAGGGTAGAAATGCTGGACCATGCTTGCAATAGTCTTCCACACCAGATTGTCTCTGAAATCCTTACCATATTTTGCTCCGCAAGATGTGAGCAGTTCTTTATAGAATATTATTCCTTCATAAAGAGATGGACAGTAAAGGGGCATCAGTCAAAAATCATCAGATGTTCCCTATTTAGCATGAAAATTCCAGCGCTTGGGACCACTATGTGAAGCATGGGTGTCCCAGGTAGGGAAAAACATTACTGCTGCCAAATGCTGTAAGAAAAAATAACTGTGTGTTGGGTAAATCGATTTCTTGTATTTCCAAAACTATAAAAAATGCCAAACGGCCTACGGTGCTGGTGGACTGGTCAACATTAATCCATTTTGCAGCACATTCTTCTGAAAATTGCTCTCTGGCAAAGTGGGGGGGGGGGGTGGGGGGTTTATAGGACAAGCTGCCCCAGGGGCTCTGAGGCAGGCCCACAATGTGCTAAATGAGAGGCTCATAGTCTTTCTTACTTGTTTTAAATGTGTGGAACTTAACAGCCTTCTCTTGCATGCTGTGGTCTGTCTGTTTTTAAATTTCTTCTTGCTAGCTGTTACTTATATTAACTTGTTTTGCATCTATGGTGCCCCTTGTAGTTTTTTTTCCATTACTATGAGCTTCAAAATGATTTAGTGCTATTTGCTTTTTTCTTTTTGCATTACTTTCTACATATCTTGATCTCTATTGTACTTTTTCCATCCATATTCTTTTCATACACACCTTCTCCTAGCTTTATTTTTACTTTGTTGCCATCTCCTTTCATATTGAACCCTGTAAATTCTTGTATATTTACTATTCTTTAACTCCACGTTTGTTAAGGTGCTTTATATTGGGCAAACATGGTGCTTTATTACTGTAGCTGAACACAAAGAGACACTAACCATACATAAATTCAAAAATAAAATAGAAGCACTCCTGAATCACAGTGACTAGCTAAAAATAGTAGAGCAGAACTCTAGGCTCATAACAAGCCTTCTTGTTGCATTTCCCCTTTCTCTAAAACATGCCAAGGGCATATCCTGTTTCTAGTTTTACCCTTGGTGACTGCTGTGTTTCACCTGACACCAGTAATAGCCTAGACCTAATTAAGCAGAAGATATTTGGCTCTATGCCCTCCTCACACTTCTAAAGCTCTCCCAGGTGTGGAAGAAAGATGTGTTCTGCCTTTCAACTCAGCCTAGAAAATTGTTCATTTGGGAAAATGTGGAGGCTAGCTGTGCAGGCAGGCGTCACCATGCACTAGGAATGTGACAGGCTAAGCATATCCTTCAACAAAGTTATCTCTTGCCTTGTGTGTTAACCATCCTTCAAGCCTAGAACCTACTTGCTCACAAAAAGTTTATCAGCTTATGTAGATGAATGAGGTATTATCTCTTTCTGTTCCACTCTTTTGTACACTTGCATTCTCAGATCTAAATTCCAAGTGATATATATATATATTTTTTTCTAACACTCTTTATTGGCATTTTACACATGGTAGCAGTAACAATCACATTTGAAATATAGTCTTCCAAAATGATCTATTGTGGCAGGATCTGGGTTGAATATTGCAAAAATTATGATACCATTTTACTGCAAACTTAATTCCCCCTTTCCCACCCGCCCTTCGTGTCTAAGTGCCCAATAACTGTGTTCACGTCTATAATTCCATAACCATCTATCCGAAGTGCCGCACTATGTTCCACCTATCCTATTTCCTGTTCCGGGGTTTGTTGTGAATCCCTCACCTCCTCTACCTCCCCATCCAGGTGATCCTTCAAATCTGCAAGCATCGCGGACCATGCTCGCGCATCTTCCTCAAGTCTATCATCTTTCCTAATGTGTTTCATTAGAACCAGTTCAGCTGTTGCCCACACTTTCATATCTCTCAGCCGTCTACTTAAAGGTGGTGGAGTCGGGCTAAGCCACGAGATTGCTATTCTCCTCTTTGCAATCACCAACCCCAGGAGCACGAACCTCCTACTCAGTTTTTTCTTTTTCGGGGTGGGTATTAGATCTAATAGAGCAGAGCAGACCTTCCTGGGGACGGACCATCCAGTCGCCGCATGTATAAGTTCCAACACTCCCTCCCAGAATGGGATCAGACTCCTGCACTCCCATATCATAGGCAAGAAGCGTGATACTGCTTCTTCACATCTAGGGCAAGCATCTGATCGCTCCGGGTAACTTTTACTTCTGTATAGGTTTAGAAATACCTGGTGCACTATATATATTGAATTAACTTAAAACGGGCATTGTAGCTCACCTCTTGAACTCCTTCATATACTTTCGCCCACTCCTGTTCTAATATGGGTTCCTCCGACTCCTCTTCCCACCTTGCCTGAACCGGGAGGGCATTGACCGGACTATCGTCTAGAAGGGCCCTATAAATGTGGGAGATCAAGCACCGCCCACCCGCCATTGATAGTGTAGTTATAAGAACGGCAGTACAAGTGGGTTCCTCCGGCAAGGAAGTCCAGATTTCTCTAGCCACTGCCGCTTTCTTACCATACTGTAGGAATTGACCCGCTCCCAGCTCAAAAGCAGTCACAGCTTCCTCTCGGGTTATAAAGTTGCAGTTAGTATACAGGTCTCCCATTGTAAGACAGCCCCCGTCTTTCCAACGCTGGGTGGACATGGACTCTGCTAATTTCTTAAATGGCCTGACGACCCACAGTGGCATGTCAGGGGAGTAAGGTGCCTTCCGATTCACTCTCTTAACTGCATCTTCCCAAACTCTTGCTACATATCCAATCAGGTAGGGATATTCGTTCAGGATCCCAGCCCCCATCATGAGTAGCTCAGGCAGAGTACTACCGCTGTAGGTGCCCGCCAAAAGGGCCTTCTCCCAGTTAATACCCTCTTCCAGCCAGTGGACCACATGTTGCAGTTGGGCCGCTATGTAATATAGATGCATACGGGGGATCTCCACCCCGTCTACCCACTTACGTTGGAGGGTGTCTAGTTAAACTCGTTTCCGCTTGTTCCCCCACAGCAATTCCACCAATAAGCTATCTAATGCCAAAAAATAGGATTTGGGAATTTCGTAGAAAGAGTGTTGCAGGGTGTAGAGACAGCAGGCATTATTATAATTTTTATAATCGCCACCTTACCCATTAGGGAGAGAGCCAAGGACGTCCAGAATCCCACCGAAGCCTACACGCCATCTAATATCCTCCCTATATTATGCTCTAAGAATGACGAGGAGGTGTGCCACAAATGAATTCCCAGGTACCTCATACCCTCTTTTCTCCACGGCAGACCCACATCAGGGTGTATATCAATTGCCTCCTGTGCCATTTTCCCGATTGGGACTATTAACGATTTACCGGGGTTATTGCGGAGTTCAGAGAACTCGCCAAATTTCCGTTGTTCATTTAGGAGGGATGAAACCGCTCGAGGTTGGGCACCTTAGATACACCAACATGTCGTCCGCGTACAAGGAGACGATGTGTACGGTATCTCCCAAGGGGTCTCCATGTCCCACCATGTTTTTTCTGAGTGTTGCCGCTAGTGGCTCCATCGCCACTGCAAACAGCAGTGGCGACAGGGGGCATCCCTGTCGTGTTCCTCTTGACAAAAGAAATTGGTCTGACACCACCCTCACTGAGTCCCACTCGAGCAGTCGGATTCATATATAGTGGTTGAACCCAGCGGAGAAACCCCTGTCGCATCCCCATCTTTTGGAGGACTGCCCAAATAAACTTCCACTCTACCGAATCGAAGGCGTGCTCGATATCTAACATAGCTAGGGCACAGTCCTCATCCTGTATTATCGGAGCATGCCAAATATTTGCAAGTCTTATTCCAAGTGATATCCTTGTCATTGAGTGAGGACTATAGGCTTGTCTGATTATTTATCCTGTCTCTGGTCTCTTTAGAATACAATATGTACATTGGGTAACCAGGTGCCACCCTCTCCCTCGTTAAAGCAATTTAAAGGAATGTTGAAGGACTCTGTGCCAAAAGGTGGAACCAGGCTCTTGGAGACTAAGTAGTCCAGAGTCCCCTGTGCTTACTAACCCCGAGTGGCGGCTGCTACCGGACCGAGGTGGTGGGGTGGTAGGGCAGGCAGGGCGAGGGGGCTGGGGGGAATGAAAAAAAAACAAAAAAAAAACACTTACCTGGGTACTACTGGCCACCGCCTCCCCTCAGTCCTCTTCCTCTTCTTCCAGTCTGGAGTCCCAGCAGCAGGAAGCACCCGGGCTCTTAGACTCCCCTAAGCCAATCACAACGCTGCAATACAGCATTGTGATTGTTCTGAGCGCTGTGGTTCGGCACTCAGATGGGGACTGGGAGCTTGTGCATGTTCTCCACCCAGTCTGTACACTACAGCCTGGTGGAGCACATGCAAAGTGTGCATGACCGTTCTACCGGCCCACGACAGCCGGTCAAACTGTCATGCACACTAGGAGAGTGCCTTCCACTGCAGTGCTCTTATTCACGGAGCCCATCCCCGCCCCCACGAAACGAACTGAGTCACTGCAGTAGGAAAAATAAAATTATAATGTTGCATTATTATCATTTTATTTTTCCTTTTTTGAACTGCTCGAAGAGCAGTGGGGCGATGCGCCTCTGCCTTAGTGGAGGAGCCGCCTCTGCTAAGCTTTACCCACGTAAACCACATGCTGTATCAGGCACCAGCCTCTCCCATCGTTGATATGATCTCTGCATACAATAATACACATAACAATTTGCTGCCCAGTCAAGGGGTTTCCTGGCCACTCTTCCTCGGATGATCTTCTAACTCACTGGTATAAAGTTGGTCTCCAAAAGTTGATTGACTGTTACATGGACAATATTGATCTGGTCATATACTTATCTAAGTGACATAGTATGTTACTGGGGCGTAAAGTGTAAGTACTAGAAGTTTCTCCATTAAAGGTCAAGAGATGACGAGCTTCGGCTTTCCCTTTGGCTGCGTCTTTTGATAATTCGACCACATGGATGCACCTTTTACAGTCCAAAAGCCTCAAGTTCATTCGGGTTGTGATGCTGTTTTTAATATCTGAAAGAGACACGTTAGTGACAGATTCCTTACCTTAGAATATCCCCAGGCGTCAGGCTGGATCCGGAAAGTTTTTGCGTAGCAGTACCCTTGTGCGTCGGTAGGCGGCGTCGTGCGGCTCCGCGTCAGTCGTCGGCGTCGTGATCGCCGGGATGACGTCGCGTGCAGTACTTAGGCGCCGCCCTGCGCGCTGACGTCAGTTCTTCTTTTTCCGCGCCAGCAAGCGCAGATCCGGGAAGAGCAGTGCCCTAGTCATTTTTTGACTAACTTTTTTGGTGAATTTTTCACTGTTTTCTTCGAATCGACTTCAAGGTGTCGTAGGGATGCCCGGTTTTAAACGTTGCGGCGCCTGTGCTCGGATGATGTCCATCACAGACCCGCATCGGGAGTGTCTCTTCTGCCTCGGCCGAGGCCACGACACAGAGTCGTGTTCCGACTGCCGGGCCCTCAACCCGAAAGCTTTGCGAGAGCGGTCTCGAAAGCTCCTCGAGGCCCGGCATTCGGCTCCGCGCCACACCAAGCCCCGGTCGCGTGAGAGGTCGAGGGTCGGTCGCGGAGTCCTCACCGGTCGTCGGCATCGAAGTCTTCGTCGTCCGGTAAGTCCAAGCACAAAAAGTCCAAAAGCATCGTCGCTCTAGGACTTCGCCTCGCCGGTCTCGCGACTCGGCTGAGGCCCCTCCCGGCACCGTCCCCGCCCCGCGGCCCCGGACATGCCTGTGGAGTCGCCCCCGCAATACCCGTCCTTCCCGGGTTCGGGGCGGATCCGGCCCAAATACAGGAATTCCTGTCGGCCATGGCCCGCCTCTTCGAGCCTCAAGGTCCCCTCCGGTGCGCCTTCGGGCCCCGCGGGCCCTGATGGGGTTGCCCCGGCGTCGCTGACGGCTCCGGCCCCGGCGTCGCCCGTGCCTCCAGCCTCGATCCCGGCTCCGGCCTCGATCCCGGCTCCGCAACCCCCATCGACGCCGGTCGACCTAACCACGCCTCCGCCGACCCCGATGTCTCCGGTGCCGTTCTCGACGCCGCCTGGGGCTCCGGGCGGCGTCGTCCCCCAGTTCCTTCCGGCTCCGGACATGGACCCGGACCGACGTCGCTCGACGCCGGTTCCGGCGCCGATGAGACCTTGGGTCCCAAATGTCCCTCCTCCTCCTTATTTTGAACCAGAGGAGGACCAGGAGGGCTGGGAGGGGTCTGATGACCCTCTGGCACAACAGTGTCAGTACGATGAGGACTGGACAGAGGGTCTAGGGGATGCCAGTGGTCTAGATACTTCCCCTGACACTGGCATGCTGTCTCCTCCCGTGGCTACGGAGGAGGGAGCCAATTTTGCAACGGTGTTGCGTAGGGCGGCTGGAGCCTTACATCTCCAACTCCCTACTGTGGCGGTCAAGACTAATCTCTTGACAGAGGTGCTTCAGCCGGCAGCCTCCTCTACGGAGACTGTGCTGCCGTTTAACGATGCCCTCACTGACGTTCTTTTGGGCGCCTGGTCCAAGCCCAACACAGCGACCCCCTATTTCTCTCTGTCCACGCCCAACACAGCGACCCCCTATTTCTCTCTGTCCACCCCACTCCTGAGAGCTTGGTTGTCCAAGCCTCCGCTTCCCAAACCGCCTTCCCTACCGCCCCTCCGGATAGGGAATCCAAACGCCTGGATCAATTTGGGAAGAAGGGTTTTTCTTCCTCCAGTGCTGGCTTGCGGTCCATCAACACCGCTTGTCTTTTGGGCCGATATACCCACTCCTTGTGGGATTCGGTGGTGTTAGATTTGGGGGTCTCTAGTTGGCAGAGGTAGGTACCTTTGTCCAAATAGGGACCCTTGCGTCTAGTCAGGGAAAGTAGGTACACTCCCGAAATAACCCCTGCTCACCCTCTTGGTAGCTTGGCACGAGCAGACAGGCTTAGTTCAGAGGCAGTGTGTAAAGCATTTGTGAACACATACAGTAATCAAGTGACAACACTACAAATGGACACCACACAGGTTATATATTTATAAAAATAGGTATACTTTATATAGATTTATCACAAGACCATAAACGAGAAAAATAATCCACAATACTGTTAAGAATGCTTAGTTCTGATCAAAAAGGCTTAATTCAAGGTTCTGTGCGAGTCGGTAGCCTCCTCCGGCTACGGCGATGTCGAGAACAAACAGAGTCTAACAAATCCAGCTGACCGCGTCGAGACGGGCCAACACAGCGTAGACAGACTCGGTCACAGTACCTTTACTTGAAGCGGCAGGCACGGGCGTGCGAGCCGGATGGCTGTTCGTCGCGGTCGCGATGCAAAAATGGAAGCGTTGCAGGACGCGTTGTCCCTCGATGCGGTGCAGGCAGCGGCTCGTTGACGCTCGTCGAGACGGAGTCGGTGAGACCAGGGCCGTGCGTTGCAGGGCGAGACGGTGCTTCGATGCGGTGCTGGCAGGTTGCGGTGCGGCGACGGAGCCGGATTCAGGAGCTGGCGTCGATCAGTCCGGACAGCGGTGCGAGTAGGGCGGTGCGTCGCAAAGCGTGCGAGCGGTGCCCAACTCCGGTGCGGTCACAGGACTCGAACTCAGCAGCAGTGACCGTGTCGGTCGGACCAGTTCGATTCGGCGTAGCGAAGCGTTGCAGGACGCGTTGTCCCTCGATGCGGTGCAGGCAGCGGCTCGTTGACGGAGTCGGTGAGACCAGGGCCGTGCGTTGCAGGGCGAGACGGTGCTTCGATGCGGTGCTTACAGGACACCGAGTCGGTCGTGAGAGTCGGTCACAGCTCCCTACCTCTGCAGCCACTGAAACAGAGTTTCCAGCAGCAATTCACAAAGGGGGTGAAGTCCAATGGTCCTGGGACTTCGGTCAGGGGGCAAGCTCTCTTCCAAGCCCTTGGAGATCCTTCACAAGGTGATGAAAGTCACAGCAAAGCAAAAGTTCCTTTCTCCTTTCTTTGGCAGTCAGGCAAACCACTGCAGGCCAATCCCCCAAGCAGCACTCCAGGCTTAGGGATAGTCTCTCCTCAGTTTCTTCTTGGTTCCGCTCCTCAGCAAAGGTTTCTTCTTGTTCCCAAAAGTGATCTAATCTTCCTGGGGTCTGGGTGCCCCTCTTATACCCTGATTCTCTTTGTTCTCTGGAGGCAGAGGCCAAAACCAGTTCTGGTCAGTCCTGGAGCACTTTGTTTTTCTGACTCCTTCTTTCCTTTCAGAATGTGGGGCAGAGTGCTCAGCCGCCCGGCAGGAGGTGGAGCCAGCATTGTGGAAGGCAGGCACAGCCCTATTCAGACCCAGGTGCAACTCCTCCCTCCACTCTGGATGCAGATCTTTCTATTCAGCCCTGTGCTGACTCATCCTGTCTCCTGTAGCCACCCCCAGCCCCTGTCACTCAATCTCCAGACAAGGAATACACAACCTAGCAGAGGCAGGCTTGGATAGTTAGGCAAGAAAATACCCACTTTCTAAAAGTGGTATTTTCAAACACAGAATGTTAAAACCAACTTCACTAAAAGATGTATTTTATCATCCTGAGTTCAGGCATACTAAATTCGTTTTTCTACCATATCCCCTGGGTCAGTTCTGACTATAAGGTGTAATAGTCAGTCTGCCCATTCTGGCCTATGGGGAGCAGGTAGCCTTGCAATAGTGAAAACGAAAATGGCTGTAATTCACTATTAGGACATGCCACACACACCAGGGCATGTCCTACCTTATACTTACAATGCACCCTGCCCTAGGGCCTCCTTTAGGGGTGACCAACATGCAGTAAAGGGAAGGTTTAGGGACTGGTAAGTGGGTGTACTCACCAAGTCGACATGGCAGCCCGAGGCTGCACACAGGCTCTGCGATGGCAGGCCTGAGACACTTTTCACACGCCGCTTCTGTGGGTGGCACAACCAGTGCTGCAAGCCCACCAGCGGCATTGGATTTACAAGCCCTGGGCACACTGAGTGCGCTGTACTAGGGACTGACAAGTAAACCAATCATCCAATCATGGAGTCACTAATACATGTATCAATTAACGATCGGGAGCACTTGCACTTTGGCACTGATTAGCAGTGGCAAAGTGCCCATGAGCATCTAGTCCAGCAAAAACATATCAGCAACAGTGGAGGCATTACGAAAAAATGGAAGGGAGACCCACGCCAAGGATGCCAGGTCTAACAGGTGGCGACTGTTTTGCCCCAGTGTTCTGAGGAGGTCCAGAGTGACACTGCTTTCCCGCGCCATTGCGGAAGGAAGGGATGCGGCCAAATACACAATACAATGTGGCCTTGATACCGCCGACTCGCTGGGCAGGTCTATTGCAACGACGGTGGCGCTGCGACGCCACGCCTGGCTGAGAACCACTGGTTTTTCAGGGGATGTCCAGAATACTCTCATGGACATGCCCTTTGATGGAGTCGGTCTTTTTGGGTCCAAAGCAGACCATGCGTTGGTGCGCTTTAAGGACTCACGGGCTACTGCCAAGTCCCTGGGCCTTTCTGCTACACGCCCTCCGCTGACTTCTGCTTTTCGCCCCTATCGTGGCCACGGAAGGGGCGCCCCGTCACGTCAGCAGCCCAGCCACCGGCCCGCGCAGCAGGCGTCTTCGCGTGGCCGAGGACATGGATACCGCCGTGGCGGTTCGGGCAACCAGCGTGCGGGTCAGGCCACCACCTCCAACCCGTCCGCGGCCTCCAAGCCCTCCTAGTCCCTCCTTTCAGGTGCACAGCACGCCAGTAGGGGGCAGGGTCCGCCATCACCTTCACCACTGGCGTCCCATCACCTCGGACAGGTGGGTCTTGGACATTGTCCGAAGGGGCTACTCCCTCCCCTTCGAGACCACCCCCACAGCCATGCCACCTCAATTCCACTGCATGTCAGGGGATCACTTGGTACTTCTGCAGAAGGAAGTCACAGCCCTCTTGGCCAAGAGGGCCATAGAGCGTGTTCCGACCCCAGAAGTAGGGCGTGGTTGCTACTCCCACTACTTTCTGGTGCCCAAAAAGGACAAGGAGGACATGCGTCCTATCTTGGACCTCCGGAACGTCAATCGCTTCCTCCGGAAGGAGAAGTTCAAGATGCTCACCCTAGCTCAGGTCTTGACTGCCCTCGACCCTGGAGACTGGTTGGTAGCGTTGGACTTGCAGGACGCCTATTTCCACATCCCCGTCCTGCCGGCCCACCGGCGTTACCTTCGGTTCACGGTAGGCCTCGAGCATTTTCAGTTCACCGTGCTCCCCTTTGGCCTTACCAGTGCCCCTCGGGTGTTCACGAAAGTGATGGCGGTGGTCGCAGCTCATCTGCGCCGGGCAGGGGTTTCAGTCTTCCCCTACCTCGACGACTGGCTGCTAAAGGCGGGCTCGTCCCAGGCAGTCGTCTCCCACCTCCAGACTACGGCCGAACTCCTGCACTCGCTGGGGTTCTCCATCAATGTGCCGAAGTCGCATCTGATTCCTTCTCCACAGCTCCTTTTCATCGGAGCAGTTCTGGACACGACGCAGTTTCGGGCCTATCCTCCCGAACGGCGAGTCCGGGATATTCAGGCTATGATTCCGATCTTTCAGCCTTTATCCTGGGTTTCGGTGCGGATGACCCTGAGGCTGCTGGGCCTCATGGCCTCCTGCATCCTGCTGGTCAATCATGCCAGATGGCATATGCGGGCTCTGCAGTGGGACCTGAAGTTCCAGTGGGCGCAGCACCAGGGCAACCTGTCCGATCACGTCCAGATCTCGGAGGGGACTGCAAAACAGTTGCAGTGGTGGCTCTCGACCCGGCAATGGGTCATGGGCAGATCCCTCTCCCTTCCCCAGCCAGAGCACACAGTTGTGACGGACGCGTCCCTTCTGGGATGGGGCGGTCACATGGGAGAGGCGGAGATCAGAGGCCTCTGGTCTCCGGCGGAGTCCCGGCTCCCATATCAACCTTCTGGAGCTCCGGGCGATCCGACTTGCACTCAAGGCATTCCTTCCCTCTGTCAATGGGAAGGTAGTGCAGGTGTTTACAGACAACACCACCCCCATGTGGTACTGCAACAAACAAGGCGGGGTGGGGTCGTGGACCCTTTGTCAGGAGGCTCTGCGCCTCTGGACATGGCTGGAACATCAGGGCATGTTCCTGATGGTTCAACACCTGGCAGGTTCCCTGAACGCCAGGGCGGACGAACTCCAGCCGCAGGTGCATGATGGATCACGAATGGCGTCTTCACTCGGAAGTGGCGCAAGGACTCTTTCTACAGTGGGGAGAGCCTTGGTTAGATCTATTCGCCACCGAAGAGAACGCGCAATGTCATCAGTTCTGCGCGTTGGAATTTCCAAGGCGGCACTCGCTCGGCGACGCTTTCGTCACGAGTGGAGTTGCGGTCTATTGTACGCCTTTCCGCCTATACCACTTCTACCCAGAGTGTTGAAGAAGATTCGGCACGACCGGGCCCAAGTCATTCTTGTGGCTCCGGACTGGGCTCGAAGAGTTTGGTATCCCGAGCTACTCAATATGAGCGTAGATCCCCGATCCGTCTGCCTCTTCGGGAGGATCTTCTGTCGCAGCAGCAGGGGACGGTCCTCCACCCGAACCTGTCCAGTCTACACCTGCTTGCGTGGAGATTGAGCGGCGGCAGTTGATTCCTTTCGACTTGCCTCCCGAAGTTTGTGATGTGATTCTGGCAGCCAGGCGTCCCTCCACTAAGGTGGTATACGCCTGCAGGTGGAACAAATTTGTGGCATGGTGCACAGCAAAGGCTGTGAATCCCTTTCTGCCCCTCTTTCTGAGGTCCTTCTGTTCCTTCTTTCTCTGGCCCAACAGGGTTCTGCCCTGGGTACCATCAAGGGTTATCTTTGTGCTATCTCGGCCTTCCTCAGGCTCCCTGATCAGCCCTCCCTTTTCAAGTCCCCTGTTGTTAACAGGTTCTTAAAAGGCATTACTCACCTCTTCCCTCCTGTTCTGTTTGTGATGCCTCAGTGGGACTTGAACTTGGTTCTTACCTTTTTAATGTGCGCTCCCTTTGAGCCTCTACATAACTGTCCTCTTCGTCTTCTGACTCTGAAGACAGCCTTTCTGGTGGCCATCACCTCCGCTCGGCGGGTGAGTGAGCTCCAGGCTCTATCTTGCAAACCTCCCTTTCTGTCTGTTCATCCAGACAAGGTTGTTCTTCGGACGCGTCCGTCCTTCTTGCCAAAGGTGGTTACTGCTTTCCACATTGGGCAGACCATCACTTTGCCCACCTTCTTTCCGCCTCCGCATCCTTCCAGAGAGGAAGAGAGGCTCCACCGTCTGGACCCAAAACGTGCGCTCTCCTTCTATATCGACCGCACAAAACACTTCCGGGTGGATGACCAGCTCTTTGTTGGCTACGTGGGTGCCAAAAAGGTCGGGCGGTGCACAAGAGGACCATCTCCCGCTGGGTTACCTTGTGCATCAAGACCTGCTATTCTTTGGCTAAGAAGGAGCCTCCTGTTGGGCTGCGTGCCCATTCCACCAGGGCAACGGCTGCTACCACGGCCTTGGGCCGCGGTGTTCCGCTGCCGGTTATCTGTCAGGCAGCTACGTGGGCCTCGCTGCACACGTTTACAAAGCATTACTGCCTTGACAGTCAGGTCCGGAGGGACGGCTTCTTTGGCCGTTCTGTCCTCCAGGACTTCCTTGTCTGATCTTTGTTCGCAGACCCACCACCGGGGTTGGTATTGCTGGGGTATCTATTCTAAGGTAAGGAATCTGTCACTAACGTGTCTCTTTCAGATGCACAAGTTACTAACTTGTGTAACGATATATCTGTAAGAGACAGTAGTTAGTGACAGATTCTTACCGCCCACCATCCTCCCCGTTCTGCGAACTGATTTCTAGGGTTAAGGACATCCCTTTCAGGGCCCTAGTATTTTTCAGGCACCTATGTCAGCTTCTTGCATGGCTCTGCGTTCCTGGCGCGGAAAGTCGTGTACAGAACTGACGTAAGCGCGCAGGGGCGGCGCCTAAGTACTGCCCGCGACGTCATCCCGGCGAGCACGACGCCGACGACGGACGCGGAGCCGCACGACGCCGCCTACCGACGCGCAAGGGTACTGCTACGCAAAAACTTTCCGGATCCAGCCTGACGCCTGGGGATATTCTAAGGTAAGGAATCTGTCACTAACTACTGTCTCTTACAGATATATCGTTACACAAGTTAGTAACTTGTGCTTTGCTGCTCATCTGGGGAACAGGCCACTGTACTACATGAAGATCAGACTAATTTCTGTTATCTATGGTGAAGGAGTTTGGGGTTTTGTGAAATCATCTAATATATAAGGGGTAGAAAGTAGATTTTGTTGGTGCTTGGTGTAAACTAGGGTACATCAAATTTCATATGCCTTGAGAAACTTGGACTGAACTACCTGGAGGAAATTATCAAATTGACCCCTCTTCTTCTATGGATCTGTCTGGTCAGATCCCACGGCTGGCCTAAAGCAATAAATTATTAATGATTGTTTGAACTTAGATGTCCACAATAAAGTGGATGGTTTAATTATAGTAAAAGTGCTTGCCCCGATATAGGCCATCCAGAGCTGTTTGCAACTTCTTGGAATATCTTAAAGGCAAGATTTGGGTTAAAGATGAGATGGCTGTCCTGGGAGGCGATCAAACTTGACAAGCTGTTAGGTAGATCTTTTATTTATTTTTTAAATCTATACCTGGTCTGGAAGCATGTTTAATGTTGGTCACTGGAATTTATGAATGGAATCTTTTAACTAGGTTCAGAATAGGTATCACACATAATTTTTTTCCTTCCCCAAAGTTTAATCCTCAGTGGGCACGTCTCAGCATGTCCTAGTGATAATTTGTGTACTCAAAGCTTGTTAACGAGGGACTGGTTTTCTCCTCACTCAACACACCAGATGAACAAGCTAATCCAAGAATGCATATTCAGCAAACCTCTCTGGGTAGTGTCTCTGAGAGCACCAGAATTTACATAAGAGTGTAGGAAGACTATACATTTTCAATACAGCCATCCTTCCCTGCTAAGAAATTCATAGGAGTTACATCCTGCTAAGGCCATCCTAATTTTGGATAATAATGTAGGTTAATTGACGTTTTAAAAACCATGTGCATTGGTGTTATAAATATGCCCCAAGTATCTAACCTAAAGATAAGCCCTTTTCGATAGGCAAAATATTTTATCCTCTTAACTTTCTGTTGGGAGCCAGATTTAAACCAATCAATTCTGATTCATCAATATTGACCTTAAATCCTGATATAGTTCCGTTCCATAGGAATAGAAAATGTCTAAAACCTGTAGAGTGGATAAAAGTTTTTTTTTTTTAATTAACTTGGAAGGCAAGGATAAGGGCTGCATCGAAAATGAAGCCTTTTTTCTCTTTTTTGTGTAGCATGACCTAAGAACTCAGGAGTTGAGCTAAAGTGTCCATCCTTTAAGATTCGAACTGCTACGCCAAAGAAAATGCCTTCTGTATTGGCTTAAGTTATGCTTCTTTTAGTTGCCAATTTTAGACAGACACCGTAGCAATTTATATTGGTCCTTTTCCTCTCTGTGATCCTAAAAAGATTTGAGGGTTGTCATAGATTGGAAACTGAAGATTAAACTTCCTGCTGACATTCAGCAACAGCTTGATGTAAATATTGACGTTAAAGGGGGCTCTGTAGCACACCACATGTGTGGAAGACATGATTAGAAGCTTATTTTTTTTTCTGATGGATGCTTCTACCTGCACTATTTCCGATTCAGAGGATGACTATCCTGTGGACGTTAGAGGGTGTCCATGTGACTTACGTTTGATGAATGCTTTTTATCTTTCTTGTGTGTCTTTCTCTTGCTTGCAGAGTGGGAAGATGGTGACCTTGAACAGGCCCTGGATCGGCACCTGCCTCTTTTCTTATTTTGGGCCATGCTATAAACAGTTTTGTGTCTCATTCTTTTATCACCTTTGTGTGCATGCTAGGACAGGACTCACTGGCTGTAGAGTCATGGTCCGAACCCAAGCACCACATGCAGATAGACTGAGGGTCGGTGTAGGACATCTATCTGATAGAGACATCTAGCCACAGATTCCGTACCTTTGAATTTCCTAGGCGTCAGACTGGATCCGGAAGAATTTTCTTCAAGCAATACCCCTGCGCACCAGTAGGTGACGTCAGCGAGCTCCGCGTGACGTCGGCCGCAAGGGGAGTGATGTCCGTCTCACCTGTCTAGGCACCACCTCGGCGCGCTCACGTCAGTTCTTTTCTTTCTGCGCCAGTCAAGTGCTGATCCGTGAAGAGGGCTACCCTCTGTCACTTTCTGGCAAACTTTTTTTTGTACTTTTGTCAAACCCATTTTGGTGTTTATTTTTTTTTCCTCATGTCTAGAAAGACTTTTTGGTTCAAACTGTGCGGCGCCTGTCACCGCGCCATGTCAGTGATGGACCCGCACCTGGTTTGCCTGGAGCGCCACCACGACTCAGTCATGCTCCGACTGCCGGGCTATGGCTCCAAAGACTTTGAAAGAGCGATCCCTAAAGCTAGTTGCGTCCCGGCAGTCGACACCGCGTCGCACGACTCCTAGGGGATCTCGTTCACAGTCCCGGTCGAGAGGAAGGTCTGGGCTCCACTCCTGGAGTCCCAAGTCCTCTTTGTCCAAGTCATCCGGACACTCAGGTAAAAGACACAAGAAGTCAAAGCATGCTTCGACTTCTCCCCGCCTGTTGGCCGACGTGACTGATGAGCATCGGTGTTCTAGGCCTCATTCTTCGGAACCTGCACCTGTGTCAGCTCTGTGATATCGGCACCGACAGAACCTCCAGGACCTAGGTAATTTCCTTAGCCCTAATTTGAGGGGCTAGGAGTGGGGGGAAATTGGGAGGGGTCGCTGGACCCTTTAGAAGACCAGCCTTATCAGGAAATGGACTGGTATGAGGAATTGGGTGAGGCCAGTGGACTAGACACCTCTCCCGATTCTGGCATGCTTTCTCCCCCTTCCATCGCTACAGAGGAGGGAGCATCATTTGCTTTGGTGGTGTGAAGGGCGGCTGAGGTCCTGGACCTTCAGCTCCCTTCCGTGGTGGTCAAGACTAATATCTTGTCGGAGGTCCTGCAGCATGGTGTCTCCTCTTCGGAACCCTTGCTACCCTTTAATGAGGCCCTGACAGATGTTGTAGGAAAGTAGAATCTGCTTTCATGGTTACTCCCACTTTTTGCCTGGTGTTAGGCTGTTTCTGACTAGTCTGACTGGGATCCAGATAATCAGGACCCCAGTCTCTGTGCTTTCTCCCCTATATTGGTTATGGTAAGTACTTAGGTACACCCCAGATTGGATACTAATGTACCCTTATAAGTCCCTAGTATATGGTACTGAGATACCCAGGACATAGGTACACCAGGGGTCCCCCTTGGGCTGAAGCATGTATCTGAAAGAGACACGCTAGTGACAGATTCCTTACCTTAGAATATCCCCAGGCGTCAGACGGGATCCGGAAAGTTTTTGCGTAGCAGTACCCTTGCGCGTCGGTAGGCGGCGTCGTGCGGCTCCGCGTCCGTCGTCGGCGTCGGGAGCGCCGGGATGACGTCGCGGGCAGTACTTAGACGCCGCCCCTGCGCGCTGACGTCAGTTCTTCTTTTTCCGCGCCAGTAAGCGCAGATCCGGGAAGAGCAGTGCCCTAGTCAATTTTTTACTAAATTTTTGGTGATTTTTTCACTGTTTCTTTTCGAGTCATCTCGACTTCTAGGTGTCGGTAGGGATGCCCGGCTTCAAGCCATGCGACGTCTGTGGTCGAATGATGTCGATCACAGACCCGCACTTAGAGTGTCTCTACTGTCTCGGCCGAGACCACGACACGAAGTCGTGCCCTGACTGCCGGGCCTTACACCCGAAGGCTTTGCGAGAGCGGTCTCGAAAGCTCCTCGAGGTCCGGCAGTCAGCTCCGCGCCGCACCAAGCCCCGGTCCCGTGAGAGGTCGAGGGGCCGGTCGCGGAGCCCCCGCCGGTCGTCGGAGTCCAAGTCTTCGCACTCCTCGGGTAAGTCGAAGCACAAAAGTCTAAGAAGCATCATCGCTCTAAGACTTCGCCTCGCCGGTCTCGCGACTCGGCTGAGGCCCCTGTCGGCACCGTCCCCGCGGCCCCGGACGTACCTGTGGAGCCGCCCCGCATTACCCGTCCTTTCCGGGTTCGGGGGCGACTCCGGCCCAAATACAGGAATTCCTGTCGGCCATGGCCCGCCTCTTCGGGCCTCAAGGTCCATCCGGTGCGCCTTCGGGCCCCGCGGGCCCTGATGGGGTTGCTCCGGCGTCGCCGACGACTCCGTTCCCGGCGTCGCCCGTCCCGCCAGCCTTGATCCCGGCCTCGGCTCCGGCCCCGATCCCGGCTCCGGTGGTACCGCAACCACGATCGACGCCGGTTGACCTAACCACGCCGGCGCCGATGTCCCCGGTGCCGTTCCTGACGCCGCCCGGGGCTCCGGGCAGCGTCGTTCCCCGGATCTCTCCGGTTCCGGACATGGAGCCGGACCGACGTCGCTCGACGCCGGCCCCGGCGCCGATGAGACCTTGGGTCCCAGATGTCCCTCCTCCTCCATATTTTGAGCCAGAGGAGGACCAGGAGAGCTGGGAGGGGTCGGAAGACCCTCTCACACAGCAGTGTGAGTATGATCAGGACTGGTCAGAGGAACTTGGGGATGCCAGTGGTCTGGACACTTCTCCTGACTCTGGCATGCTGTCTCCTCCTTCCGTGGCTACGGAGGAGGGAGCAAATCTCGCAACGGTGTTGCGTGAGAGCAGCTGGAGCCTTGCACCTCCAATTGCCTACTGTGGCTGTCAGGACTAACCTCCTGACGGAAGTGCTTCAGCCGGCAGCTACCTCCTCGGAGCCATTGCTGCCGTTTAATGATGCACTGTCTGACGTTCTTTTGGGCACCTGGTCCAAGCCCACCATAGGGGCTCCTGTGGATAGGAACGTGGCCCGACGCCATCGCCCTGCTCCGGGCGACCCCTTGTTTCTCTCTCAACATCCCACCCCCGAGAGCTTGGTTGTCCAAGCCTCTGCCTCCCAAACCGCCTTCCCTACCGCCCCTCCGGATAGGGAATCCAAACGCCTGGATCAATTTGGGAAGAAGGCCTTTTCTTCCTCCAGTGCTGGCTTGCGGTCCGTCAACACCGCTTGCCTTTTGGGCCGATATTCCCACTCTCTGTGGGATTCGGTGGCGGCCGTTTTGCCCCAGTGTTCTGAGGAGGTCCAGACACTGCTTATCCGCACCATTGCGGAAGGTAGGGATGCGGCAAAGTACACCATACGTTGTGGCCTTGATACCGCAGACTCGCTGGGCAGATCGCTTGCAACGACGGTGGCGCTGCGTCGCCACGCCTGGCTGAGAACAACTGGTTTCTCGGGTGATGTCCAGAATACACTCATGGACATGCCCTTTGATGGAGTCGGTCTTTTTGGTTCCAAAGCAGACCATGCGCTGGAGCGTTTTAAGGACTCACGGGCTACTGCCAAGTCCCTGGGCCTTTCTGTTGTGCGCCCTCCGCTAACCTCTGCTTTTCGCCCCTTTCGTGGCCACGGAAGGGGCGCCCAGTCACGTCCGCTGCCCAGCCACCGGCCCGCGCAGCAAGCGTCTTCGCGTGGCCGAGGACGTGGCTTCCACCGTGGGGGGTCGGGCAACCAGCGTGCGGGTCAGGCCACCAACTCCGCCCCATCCGCGGCCTCCAAGCCCTCCTAGTCCTTCCTTTCAGGTGCACAGCACGCCAGTAGGGGGCAGGGTCCGCCATCACCTTCACCACTGGCGTGCCATCACCTCGGACAGGTGGGTCTTGGACATTGTCCGAAGGGGCTACTCCCTCCCCTTCGAGACCACCCCCCCAGCCATGCCACCTCAATTCCACCGCATGTCAGGGGATCACTTGGTGCTTCTGCAGAAGGAAGTCACTGCCCTCTTGGCCAAGAGGGCCATCGAGCATGTTCCGACCCCAGAAGTAGGACGTGGTTGCTACTCCCACTACTTTCTGGTGCCCAAAAAGGACAAGGAGGACATGCGTCCTATCTTAGACCTCCGGAACGTCAATCGCTTCCTCCGGAAGGAGAAGTTCAAGATGCTCACCCTAGCTCAGGTCTTGACTGCCCTCGACCCTGGAGACTGGTTGGTAGGTTGGACTTGCAGGACGCTTATTTTCACATCCCCGTCCTGCCGGCCCACCGGCGTTACCTTCGGTTCACGGTAGGCCTCGAGCATTTTCAGTTCACCGTGCTCCCCTTTGGCCTTACAAGTGCCCCTCGGGTGTTCACGAAAGTGATGGCGGTGGTCGCAGCTCATCTGCGCCGGGCAGGGGTTCCAGTCTTCCCTACCTCGACGACTGGCTGCTGAAGGCGGGCTCGTCCCAGGCAGTCGTCTCCCACCTCCAGACTACGGCCGAACTCCTGCACACGCTGGGGTTCTCCATCAATGTGCCGAAGTCGCATCTGATTCCTTCTCCACAGCTCCTTTTCATCGGAGCAGTTCTGGACACGACGCAGTTTCGGGCCTATCCTCCCGAACGGCGAGTCCGGGATATTCAGGCTATGATTCCGATCTTTCAGCCTTTATCCTGGGTTTCGGTACGGATGACCCTGAGGCTGCTGGGCCTCATGGCCTCCTGCATCCTGCTGGTCGATCATGCCAGATGGCATATGCGGGCTCTGCAGTGGGACCTGAAGTTCCAGTGGGCGCAGCACTAGGGCAACCTGTCCGTTCATGTCCAGATCTCGGAGGGGACTGCAAAACAGTTGCAGTGGTGGCTCTCGAACCGGCAATGGGTCATGGGCAGATCCCTCTCCCTTCCCCAGCCAGAGCACACAGTTGTGACGGACGCGTCCCTTCTGGGATGGGGCGGTCACATGGGAGAGGCGGAGATCAGAGGCCTCTGGTCTCCGGCGGAGTCCCGTCTCCATATCAACCTCCTGGAGCTCCGGGCGATCCGACTTGCACTCAAGGCATTCCTTCCCTCTGTCAAAGGGAAGGTGGTGCAGATGTTCACAGACAACACCACCGCCATGTGGTACTGCAACAAACAAGGCGGGGTGGGGTCGTGGACCCTCTGTCAGGAGGCTCTGCGCCTCTGGACATGGCTGGAACATCAGGGCATGTTCCTGATGGTTCAACACCTGGCAGGTTCCCTGAACGCCAGAGCGGACGAACTCAGCCGCAGGTGCATGATGGATCACGAATGGCGTCTTCACTCGGAAGTGGCGCAAGGACTCTTTCTGCAGTGGGGAGAGCCTTGGTTAGATCTATTCGCCACCGAAGAGAACGCGCAATGTCATCAGTTCTGCGCGTTGGAATTTCCAAGGCGGCACTCGCTCGGCGACGCTTTCGTCGCGAGTGGAGTTGCGGTCTGTTGTACGCCTTTCCGCCTATACCACTTCTACCCAGAGTGTTGAAGAAGATTCGGCGCAACCAGGCCCAAGTCATCCTTGTGGCTCCGGACTGGGCTCGAAGAGTTTGGTATCCCGAGCTACTCAGTATGAGCGTCGATCCCCCGATCCGTCTGCCTCTTCGGGAGGATCTTCTGTCGCAGCAGCAGGGGACGGTCCTCCACCCGAACCTGTCCAGCCTCCACCTGCTTGCGTGGAGATTGAGCGGCGGCAGTTGATTCCTTTCGACTTGCCTCCCGAAGTTTGTGATGTGATTCTGGCAGCCAGGCGTCCCTCCACTAAGGTGGTATACGCCTGCAGGTGGAACAAGTTTGTGGCATGGTGCACAGCAAAGGCTGTGAATCCCCTCTCTGCCCCTCTTTCTGAGGTTCTTCTGTTCCTTCTTTCCCTGCCCCAACAGGGTTCTGCCCTGGGTACCATCAAGGGCTATCTTTGTGCCATCTCGGCCTTCCTCAGGCTTCCTGATCAGCCCTCCCTTTTCAAGTCCCCTGTTGTTAACAGGTTCCTAAAAGGCATTACACACCTCTTCCCTCCTGTTCCGATTGTGATGCCTCAGTGGGACTTGAACTTGGTTCTTACCTTTCTCATGTGCGCTCCCTTTGAGCCTCTACATAACTGTCCTCTTCGTCTTCTGACTCTGAAGACAGCCTTTCTGGTGGCCATCACCTCCGCTCGGCGGGTGAGTGAGCTCCAGGCTCTATCATGCAAACCTCCCTTTCTGTCTGTCCATCCAGACAAGGTTGTTCTTAGGACGCGTCCGTCCTTCTTGCCAAAGGTGGTTACTGCCTTCCACATTGGGCAGACCATCACTTTGCCCACCTTCTTTCCGCCTCCGCATCCTTCCAGAGAGGAAGAGAGGCTCCACCGTCTGGACCCAAAACGTGCGCTTTCCTTTTATATCAACCGCACACAACACTTCCGGGTGGATGACCAGCTCTTTGTTGGCTACGTGGACGCCAAAAAAGGTCGGGCGGTGCACAAGAGAACCATCTCCCGCTGGGTAACCTTGTGTATCAAAGCCTGCTATTCTTTGGCTAAGAAGGAGCCTCCTGTTGGGCTGCGTGCCCATTCCACCAGTGCAACGGCTGCTACCACGGCTTTAGGCCGCGGTGTGCCGCTGCAGGATATCTGTCAGGCAGCTACGTGGGCCTCGCTGCACACATTTACAAAGCATTACTGCCTTGACAGTCAGGTCCGGAGGGACGGCTTCTTTGGCCGTTCTGTCCTCCGGGACTTCCTTGTCTGATCTTTGTACGCAGACCCACCACCGGGGTTGGTATTGCTGGGGTATCTATTCTAAGGTAAGGAATCTGTCACTAACGTGTCTCTTTCAGATGCACAAGTTACTAACTTGTGTAACGATATATCTGTAAGAGACAGTAGTTAGTGACAGATTCCCTACCGCCCACCCATCCTTCCCGTTCTGCGAACTGATTTCTAGGGTTAAGGACATCCCTTTCAGGGCCCTAGTATTTTTCAGACACCTATGCCAGCTTCTTGCATGGCTCTGCGTTCCTGGCGCGGAAAGTCGTGTACAGAACTGATGTCAGCGCGCAGGGGTGGCGTCTTAGTACTGCCCGCGACGTCATCCCGGCGCTCCCGACGCCGACGACTGACGCGGAGCCGCACGACGCCGCCTACCGACGCGCAAGGGTACTGCTACGCAAAAACTTTCCAGATCCAGTCTGACGCCTGGGGATATTCTAAGGTAAGGAATCTGTCACTAACTACTGTCTCTTACAGATATATCGTTACACAAGTTAGTAACTTGTGCATTATGCCACCCACGGGAGACCACTCAAACTGTAACTACAGGCCTGCCATTGCAGCCTGTGTAAGCTGGTGCTAGCGCTACTTACGACAGATATAGGTTCCCTATATCTGAGGTCACTACACCTAAAACCTATAGGTCACCCCTAAGGCAGGCCTTTCAATCCTGAAGGCAGGGTGATTGGTTTTGATTGGTGCTAAGTGTGACAATGCCCCTGCATGAGCAGGGCACCCCTATAACCTACAGAGTCCATTCTCCCGGGTTATAAGTGAGTCAGCCATGTAACATCTAGAGGGGCCATGCGTCATTACACGATGACCATCTCTAAACTGGCTGTAACGAACCCTGTCATGTTTGGTATCAAACATGTTGGAATCCTACCCCCACACCATAGACGTGTGGGAGGTATGATTCCATGCACTATAAAGCTCCACCGGGAGGCCCTCAGTGCTCCTGGTACCAGTCTTCCGGAACCGGACATCAAGCTAGGGCTGCTGCCGACCAGAGACATGTTTCTGCTCTCCTGCTGCTGAGCCAAGCTCGAGCAGGGGAAGGCAGAACAAAAGATATCCTGTCACAGAGAGGTGTGACTACCTCCCAGACAGGGTTTAGTGTATTGGGGCAGGGTGGGGGCGCTTGCCAGCGCCACTGAGACTGCTTGCAGGGCACATTTGGTGCCCTCCTTGCATAGGAGTTCAAGAGCCATTGGCTCCCGCTCTGGCGCGAAACTGGACAAAGGACATGGGAGTATCCACCCCAATGTCCAGCCCCTCCTCTGGGAGGGAACCCTGAATCGTTACAACCCTTTCCTTAGGGTACTTAAGGGCTTACCTGTGGGTGGGTCCCTAGATTCGTCGTGGGACAAGATTCAGATCAAGATACCACTTCATCTTCGACCATCTGGGCACTTTGGACTTCGCTCTGGGCACCAAGGCTGCAACTGGGAAGACTCCTGCTGCTCCTGGTCTCGTTGCCCTGCTCGTCTGCTACAACGTCCGTGCCTGTGCTCCATACCGGAACCTTCCAAGGCCTTTGGACATCCAAGACACCTGAAGGAATCTCCCTTGAAGTGAAGGAGTCACTTCCCTGCATCTGCAGACACCTCAACCAAGCTAAGCGGTCTGCTGCTCCTGGGCCCCTACGGATTCCAAAAGGCTCAGCAACACAGGGGGTGGTTCTACAACTCCCTCGAGGCCTGCACTGTCTTCATACCAAGTTTGAGGCCAGTATCCCTCGTCGGAACCACAGAAACCAAACCCCTGTGCACCGCGTCGACCTGTCGTTGCAAAAGCTTGTTGGCTCTCTTCCTCGAAGATCTTCGGGCTCCAAATAGCCTCCACCTCAAGCATCTTCTGTGACCAAGATCTTCATCCTCACCGCATCTCTTGCACCGTGGGCCTGCATCTTTGGTAAGCTGCTCGAGGTCCTCTTGCGACTCCAGTGCCTCCAGCCTGTGGGTCCTCTTGAGGGTCTTCTTTGATTTCAGCGGGCTCCCCTGATTGCTCAGGGCCTGCTCTGACTCCCATGCTTGTGGTGAGTCACCTGGACTTAGCTGGTCCCGACACTGCACCTTTTTCTCCTTCCAGATTGTTTGCAGTTGCCAAGGCTCGTTGGTGCTTCCGACAGACACCGACCCCTCAACTCTCGACATCCGACAGCTCATGAACGGCTCCTGGTCTTCCTCAGCGTCGCCTGGTCCACACAGCTGAAGCTCCAAGGTCACCGTCAACTCTCCTGCATTGGTGGAAATCCGTCTTCCGTGCCTCCTGGTCACTCCTGAGTGGCATAGACTCTGTTCCCTCTGCTTGCAGGTACTATTCAACTTGAATCCACCTTTGTGTTCCACTGGACCCTTTCACCTTCTCCAGCAGCGACATCTTCCTGAAGTTCTCCATTGAGTTTGGCGGCAGTTTCTGACACCACTTCACACCTATGCACCCGGCTTCCATGGTGTAGGTATCCTGGTTCCTAGGGTTATCCACGGGTGGGCTGGCTCTCCAACCTTCTGTCTTCCACGGGGCTTCTTCAGGGTCCACTGGGAAGGGTCCTTCTTTAAACTTGCGGTCGTGTTCCCACTCTGCACACGGCCTCCCTGGGGTTCCTGGTTACTTACCTTGAGTGGTTCCTTGGGTCCCCAGCACATCTACGTCTTCAGGGCATAGTCTTGACTTGAGTAATGGTTCGCATACCACTATTTTAGTATATGGTTTGGTCTCCCCCTGGCGACCACTGTGTATTCGTGCTGCTTACCTGTTTTTATTGCTAAGTATTGTGTACACTGTGTATATCTCCGGCTAGGGGATATTTGTATGTGTTAATACCTATTTTTATAAATATACTGTGTGGTTCCTTTTCACTTAGTCTATACCAATAAGATTACGTTCTGGTAGAACAAGCTGCTTTACACTCCTTCTGGACTAATCCTGAAGGCTGCTTTCCACAGCTACCACTTAGAGAGCTTTCTAAGGCTGTGTAAGATCACTAAAATCACCATAAGGGTTGTCTGGATTAATGCAGGGTACTACACTTATACTAAGCCAGCCTCCTACACCTGGTTCAAGCCCAGCACATGGGGCTCCTGTGAATAGGACAATTGCCAGCCGCCACCAGCATTCTCCAGGCGACCCAGGTTTCCTCCCTACCCAACCCCACCCGAGAGAGCTTGGTGGTCCAAGCCTCTACCTCCCATGGCACGTGCCCTTCCGCTCCCTCGGACAAGGAATCTAAGAGTCTGGATTGTTGGGGTAAGAATTTCTTTTTTTCCACCAGCCTTACTTTGCGGTCAGTGAACACTGCTTGCTTATTGGGCCGTTAATCCCACTCCATGTGGGAAACGGTTGCGCAAGTGCTCCCACAGGTACCAGAGGAGGTCGGGCCGTCCTCTCCCAAGCAGTGTCAGATGGGAGAGATGCACCAAAGTTCGCCATCCGTTGTGGTCTCGATACGACTGACTCACTGGGCAGAGTAATTTCATCGACGGTGGCTGTTCAACGCCACGCCTGGTTGAGAACTTCTGGCTTTTCGGGGGATGTCCAGGCCTCTCTCATGGACCTTCCCTTTGATGGCACCCTTCTCTTCAGAGACAAGTCAGACATGGCGCTGGAGTGCTTTAAGGACTTAAGGGTTGCAGCCAAGTCTATGGGCCTCTGAGTCACACGTGCCCAGTCTGCCTTTCGCTCCTTCCTCTTCTATGAAAGGGGCTTTCAGTTATGCCAGTCATACCCCTGCCATAGGACAGCGCAAGTTCCACTACCTCTGTACGGCCGAGGACGCAGCTTGTTCCGACCCCTGTGGGTCAGGCGGCCAGAGGTTGGGTCACTCCACCATCTCCCCTGTAGCCTCAGCCTCCAAACCCTCCTAGTCTTGCCCTTCTAGATCCTGGGCGGCCAGTTGGTGGCACTATCAGCAAACACCTCCACCACTGGCAGACCAGCACATCAGACAGGTGGGTCCTCCAGATAATCCAAAGGGGCTACTTTCTCCCCTTCGAGACCACCCCTCTCTCCATGCCTCCATCCTACGATCGGCTGACGGAGGGTCATTTGATTTTACGCCAGGAGGAAGTCATGACTCTCTTGGCCAAGGGAGCCATAGATAGGGTTCCGGAGCCAGAAGTAGACTGTGGTTGCTATTCCCACTACTTTCTGGTCCTGTAAAAGAACAAGGGCCTTCGTCCTTTCCTAGACCTATGAGCCTTCAACTACTTTCTCAAAAAGGAAATATTCAAGATGCTCACTCTAGCTCAGCTCCTGTCTGCCCTGATCCAGGAGACTGGATGGAAACGTTGGATTTGCAGGACACCTATTTCCACATTTGCGTCCTGCCTGCCCATCGGCACCACCTGCAGTTTATGGTTGGCCACGATCATTTTCATTTCACTGCGCTCCCCTTTGACCTTATTAGTGCCCCTTGGCTGTTCACCAAGGTGATGGTCATGGTCGAAGTTCATCTGCACAGATCAGGGGTGCCAGTCTTCCACTATCTCGACGACTGGCTGTTGAAGGTGGGCTCGCCACAGGCTGTCGTCTCCCACCCCTAGACAACGGCAGACCTCTTGCATTCGCTGGGGTTCACTATCAATGCGCCAAAGTCACACCTGGCTCCCTCTTAGACGCTCCCTTTCATCTGAGCTGTTCTGGACACAGTGTAGTTTCGGGCCTATCCTCCCAAATGGAGAGTCCAGGATATTCAGGCTATGATACCAATATCTGATAGAGACATCTAGCCGCAGATTTCTTACCTTTGAATTTCCAGGCGTCAGGCTGGATCCGGAAGGTTTTTCTTAGCAGTACCCCGCGTGCCAGTAGGTGGCGTTGGTCGACTCCACGTGACGTCAGCGGCGTTGTTTGTCGTCGTGGTGATGTCCGTGTCATCAATATAACTGCCACTCCTGCGCGCGCTGTCAGTTCTTTTTTCTCCGCACCAGCCCGCGCCGATCCATTGAAGAGAGCTACCACCTGTCAATTTTTGACCAGCTTTTTTCGGCTTTTTCTCAACTCCTTTTGGTGTGTACGAATGTCATCCAAGTAGACCTTGGGGTTCAAGCCGTGTGGCGCCTTTCACCGCGCCATGTTGGTCACGGACCCTCACTTATTGTGTCTTTGGTGCTTGGAGCGCGACCACGACTTGAAGTCGTGCTCCGACTACCAGGCTATGGTGCCCAAAGCTTTGAGGGAGCGGTCCCTAAAGCTGCTCACGGCCCGGTGTCCGGCACCGCAGAGGTCGCCTCGTCGGTCTCGATCCCGGTCCAGGTCTTGGTCGAGAGGAAGGTCCGAGCACTGTTCCGGCGAATCGAAGTCCTCTTCGTCGAAATCATCGAAGTCAGGTAAGCGGCACCACAAAAAGCACAAGAAGTCAAAGCGTGCTTCGACTTCACCCCGCCTGTCTCACGATGCGGCAGAGGGTCGGCTCCCCGTTTCCCTCCCTTTCCGGTTCCGGGAGCGACCCCCTCCCAGCTCAAAGAGTTTTACGACGCCATGTGTGCCGTATTTGGGCGGTCTGACCCTTCCGGCATGCCTTCAGGCCCCGCAGGCTCAGATAATGGAGGAGTCCCCATGGGTTCCGCGCCTACCACTCCTGCCCCAGCTCCATGGCCTCCGACTGGACAATTTCCCGGGTCCGGACCGGTGCCGGTCGCACCTCCACAGCGACCTTCCCCAGCGCCGAGGTCCTCGCCGGCGCCCACCAGCAGCACCTCCCCAGTCCTCATACCCGATGACACGGAGCCGGTCCGGCGCAGACGGAGCCGTACCGCGCCATGCCGTTCAAACTGCCCTTTTCTGAAGGGTTGGGGATGGATGAAGAGGACTGGGAGGGGGAGCAGGATCCCTTAGAAATCCAGCAATCACAAGAGATGGACTGGTATGAGGAACTGGGTGATGTCAGTGGTTTGGACCCCTCCCCAGTCTCTGGCATGCTGTCTCCACCTACCCTGGCTATGGAGAAGGGGGCATCATTTGCCATGGTGGTGCATAGGGCTGCGGAGGTCCTACGGTGGCAGTCAAGACTAAGGTCTTGACAGAGGTCCTACAGCCTGGGGTCTCCAGCTCGGAAACCTTGCTGCCTTTTAATGAGGCCTTGACGGACGTCCACCTGGGTACCTGGTCAAAACTCAGCACAGGGGATCCTGTGAATAGGACGATTGCCTGCCGCCATCGCCCTGTACTGGGCAACCCACTTTTCCTCACCACCCCCACAAAGCTTGGTGGTCCAAGCTTCCACATCCCATGGCGCGTTCCCTTCCACACATCCGGACAGGGAATCCAAGAGACTGGAGAATTTGGGGAAGAACATTTTTTCTTCCGCCAGTTTTGCATTGCGGTCGGTGAACACTGCATGCCTATTGGGCCGTTATTCCCATTCTATACCGTTATTCCCATTCTATATGGGACACGGTTGCGCAAGTGCTGCCCAGAGTATCGGAGGAGGACGGGCTCTACTCTCCCAAGCTATTTCCGACGGGAGAGACGCAGCGAAGTTCGCCATCAGATGTGGCTTGGACACAACAGACTCGCTGGGCAGAGTGATTTCCATGATGGTGGCCGTCCGTCGCCATGCCTGGCTGAGAACGTCTGGCTTCTCGGGAGATGTCCAAGCTAACCTCTTGGACATGCCCTTCGATGGCTCCAGTCTCTTCGGAGACGAGGCAGATACTGCCCTTGATTGCTTCAAGGACTCACGGGCCACTGCCAAGTCCATGGGCCTCACCACAGCCTCCCGGTCAGCATCTGCTTTTCGCTCCTTTTGTGGCTACAGAGGGGGCTATCCACCACACCAACCCTTTTCCAGCCAGAGGGCCCCGCAAGCTCAGCGGCCTCTGCGGGGCCGTGGACGCGGTGCACCCCGACCCCGCGGGTCTGGAGGCCAGAGATCGACCCAGGCCACAACCCCCTCCTCCACCGCAAAACCTTGCTAGTCCGATCCTCCAGGATCATCTACAGCCAGTTGGTGGCAGAGTATGCCATCATCTCCACCACTGGCAGAACATCACATCGGTTACTCCCTTCCCTTCAAGACTACCCCTCCATCCATGCCTTCAGTATATGATCGGCTGATGGATGATCACCTTGCCCTACTCCGCGAGGAAGTCAAGACTCTCCTGGCCAAGGGAGCTATAGAGAGGGTTCCCGGGCCAGAAGTGGGCTGTGGTTGTTATTCCCGCTACTTTCAGGTCCCAAAGAAGGATGGAGGCCTTCGTCCTATCCTAGATCTCAGAGCCCTCAACTATTTCCTCAAAAAGGAGAAGTTCAAGATGTTCACCCTAGCTCAGGTCCTGTCTGCTTTGGAACCAGGAGAGTAAATGGTAGCGTTGTACTTGCAGGATGCCTATTTTCATATCCCCGTCCTGCCTGCCCATCATCGCTACCTGCGGTTTACGGTGGGCCATGAGTACTTTCAATTTGCAGTGCTTCCCTTCGGCCTCACCAGCACCCCTCGGGTGCTCACAAAGGTGATGGCAGTGGTCGCAGCCCATCTGCGGAGATCAGCGGTTCCAGTCTTCCCCTATCTCGACCACTGGTTGTTGAAGGTGGGCTCGCCCCAAACGGTTGTCTCCAACCTCCAGACTACGGAGACCCTCCTGCATCGCTGGGGGTAACTATCAACGTGCCAAAGTCACACCTGACCCCATCTCAGACGCTCCCTTTCATTGGAGCGGTTCTGGACACGGTGCAGTTTCCGGTCTGTCCTCCTAACGGCGAGTCCAGGATATTCAGGCTATGATACCGATGTTTCGGACTCTCTCCTGGATTTCGGTGAGAATGACTCTGAGGCTGTTGGGCCTCATGGCCTCCTGCATCCTGCTAGTGACCAATGCACGGTGGCACATGCGGGCTCTGCAGTGGGTCCTAAAGTTCCAATGGGCACAGCATCGAGGGAATCTTACCGACTTGGCTCAGATTTCAGAGGGCACTGCGAGAGACCTGCAGTGGTGGCTAACAGACAGTGATTGGTTCAAGGGCAGACGCCTCTTCCTTCCCCACCCAGATCTCACAGTAGTGACGGATGTGTCCCTTCTGGGATGGGGTGGCCATCTGGGAGAGGTGGAGATCAGAGGACTCTGGTCTCCGGCGGAAGCCAAGGTCCATATCAGTCTTTTGGAGCTTCGGGCGATCCGACTGGCACTGAAAGCCTTTTTGCCATCAAGACTCGTACAGGTGTTCACGGACAACACTACTGCCATGTGGTACTGCAACAAACAGGACGGAGTGGGGTCGTGGACTCTGTCAAGAGGCCCTGCGTCTCTGGACTTGACTGGAAAATCAGGGCATTTCCCTGGTGGTTCAACACCTGGCCGGTTCTCTGAACGCCAGGGAGGATGAGCTCAGCTGAAGGTGTATGGCATCTCCATCCGGAGGTGGCACAAGGTCTCTTTCAGAGGTGGAGAGAGCCTTGGTTAGATCTGTTCGCCTCCAAAGAGAACGCGCAATGTCAGCAGTTTTGCGCGTTGGAGTTTCCAAGGCGGCTCTCGCTAGGTGGCGCTTTTTGCCACGAGTGGAGCTCAGGCCTCCTATACGCCTTTCCGCCCATACCACTCCTGCCCAGAGTGCTCAAGAAGATCAGGAGCGACCGGGCACAAGTCATTCTTGTGGCTCTGGACTGGGCATGGAGAGTTTGGTATCCCGGGCTTCTAGACATGAGCATCGATCCTCCATTCAGGTTGCTCCTTCGGGAGGATCTTCTGTAGCAGCAGCAGGGGAGGGTTCTCCACCTGAACCTGTCCACTCTCTGCCTCCTTGCGTGGAGATTGAGTGGCGACAGTTGACAGCTTTCGACCTCCCTCCCGAAGTCTGTGAGGTTATTTTGGCAACCAGGCATCCCTCCACAAAATCGGTATATGCCTGCCGATGGAACAAATTTTGTAAATATTGTACAGACCGGTCTATTGACCCCCTGTCTGCTCCTTTATCTGAAGTCTTTCTGTTTATACTTTCCTTGGCCCAGCAGGGCTCTGCTCTGGGCACCTTGAAGGGCTATCTTTCGCCCCTTTCCTCTTTTCTTCGGCTGCCTGATCAGCCCTCTCTTTTCAAATCCCCTCTGGTGCAGAGATTCTTCAAGTGGTTAACCCACTTGTTTGCCCCTTCACCGTTTATTATGCCACAGTGATACCTTAATTTGGTTCGCACCTTTCTGATGTGTGCACCGTTTGAGCCGCTGCACAACTGCCCTCTGTGGTTGCTCACCATCAAAACAGCTTTTTTGGTGGCAATAACCTCTGCCAGGAGGATAAGTGAACTGCAGGCAGTGTCTTCACCGCCTCCTTACCTGACGGTCTTTCCAGACAACGTGGTGCTCCGCACAAGGGCATCTTTTCTGCCTAAGGTGATAACAACCTTTCATATGGGGCAGTCGGTTACTCTACCCACCTTCTATGCACCTCCGCACCCTTTCAAGGAAGAGGAGCATGTCCATCGTCTGGACCCAAAAAGAGCGTTATCGTTCTACCTCGATCGAACCAGAGAGTTTCGGTTGGATGACTAACTCTTTACAGGGTACGAGGGTGAAAATAAAGGGTGTGCTGTCCAAAAGAGGACTCTATCCCGCTGTGTTATCCTATGTATAAAGATCTGTTTCGCCTTAGCGAAGAAAGATCCTCCTCAAGGGCTTAGAGCCCATTCTACCAGGGCAAAGGCGGCCACCACGGCTCTTCAGCATGGTGTTCTCATTTCTGATATTTGCCAAGCAGCCACTTGGGCATCACTGCACACGTTCGCCGGACAGGCATGTTCGGCTGCTCTGTTTTGCAGGATTTTCTGGTCTAAACCTTTCTGCAGTCCCTCCTCCGGGGATGGTATTGCTTGGGTATCTATTGAAAGGTAAGGAAGCTGCGGCTAGATGTCTCTATCAGATGGACAAGTTACTTACCTTCGGTAACGCAGAATCTGGTAGAGACATGATCTAGCCGCAGATTCCTTACCGACCCTCCCATCCTCCCCGCACTGCAGAATTGTTTTTTAAGTGTCCGGGATGTTCCCCTTCAGGGCCCTAGCTGTTCATTTTTAACACACCATGGTCAGTTACTTCATGGCTTCGCGCTTCTTGCGTGGAAAGTCGTGAAAAGTACGGATGTCAGCGCGCCGGAGTGGTGGTTATATTGACGACGCGGCCGTGACGACGAACACGACGCCGCCGACGTCCCGCGGAGTTGACCGACGCCACCTACCGGCGCTCAGGGGTAGTAGAAAAATCTTCCAGATCCAGCCTGACGCCTGGAAGTTCAAAGGTAAGGAATCTGCGGCTAGATCATGTCTCTACCAGATAAGGCGTTACTGAAGGAAGGTAACTTGTCCGTTCAAGCCACTAGCCTACATTTTGGTGATGACTCTGAGGCTGCTGGGCCTCATGGCCTCCTGCATCCTGCTAGTGACACATGCCAGATGGCATATGCGGGCTCTGCAGTGGGAACTTAGTTACAGTGGGCACAGCATCAGGGGAATCTCTCCGACATGGTCCAGATCTCGGAGGGAACTGCATGAGGTCTGCAGTGGTGGCTAACGAACTGCGATTGAGTCGGAGGCATACCCCTTTCCCTTCCCCAACCAGTCAGTATTGACAGATGCATTACTTCTCGAATGGGGCGGCTGTAGGAGGCTGGCCTAGTATATGGTGCACATTTATTCAAATGAAGCACCTTGCACTAATTCAGACGATCCTTATGGTGACTTTAGTGGTCTTAGACAACCATAGAAAGCTCTCTTAGTGGTAGCTGTGGAGAGGAGTCTCAAGGCTGATTCCAGAAGGAGTGCTAAGCAGCTTGTTTTACCACAACTAATCATATGGTGTTGGTTAAATAAAAAAGAACCACACAGTGTAGTTATAGAAATAAGTATATTTATTATACACACTCACTAAACATTGGTATATCTCCTATCCGGAGATATCAACACAATACACACAATGCTTCAATCGTGAACAGGTAAGTAAGCACAAATACACAGTGGTCTCCAGGGGGAGACCAAACCATATACTAAAGAAGTGGATTGCGAACTGCAACCAAAGTCGGGACTTGGACCAGGAGACTCAGAAGAGCTGGGGACACAAGGAACCTCCCGAGGTAAGTACCCTTGAACCTCACGGAGGCTGTGTGCAGAGTGGAAACACAGCTGCGTACTCAATGCAAGTCAATGGGAAAGTCAAGGTTGCAGTTTTAAAGAAGAAGGATCCTTCCCAGTGGACCCTGAAGAAACACCGTGGAAGACAGAAGGTTGGAGAGTCACCCCACCCGTGGATACCCCTGGACCCTTACATCAGCGAAGCCGGGTGCATAGGTGCAAAGTGACGTCGGAAACTGCCATAGACCACAATGGAGGACTTCAGGAAAGATGCTGCTGGCGAAGGAGGTGAAAGAGTCCGGGGGAATCCAAGGGTGGATTCTTGAAGTGAAGAACCTGCAAGCAGAGGGGACAGAGTCTATGCCACTCGGAAGTGACCAGGAGGCACGGAAGAGCAATGAACACGGATGACGGAAGATGCAGGAGTGATGACGGTGTTCTGTCTCTGCAGCTGTGAGGACCAGGTGACGCTGTGGAAGACCAGGAGCTGTTCATGAGCTGTCCTATGTCGGAAGTCTAGAACCATGGGGTTGGTGTCCGGCGGGAGCACCAACAAGCCTTTGCAACAGCAACAGTGGTGGTAAACGAAAAAGGAGCAACGTTGGGACCAGTAACGTCCAAGGGACTCACCAATTGCAGGAGAGTCAGAGCAGACCCCAAGCAAGCAGGGGATCCCACTGAAGCCAAAGAAGACCCTCAAGGGGACCCACAGGCCGAAGGATTGGAGTCTCAAGAGGATCTCGAGCAGCTCCCCAAAGATGCAAGCCCACGGTGCAGAGGACGCAATGAGGACGAAGATCTTGGCAAGAAGAGATGCTGGAGGCTGGAGCTTCTTGTAGCCTGAAGACCTCTGGAGTACAGAGCCAACAAGCCTTGGCAACGGCAAGTCAATGCAGTGCACAGGGGTTCTGTTCCAGCGGTTCCGACGAGGGGTACTGGCCTCAAACTTGCTGAGAGGACAGGTCAGGCCTCGAGGGAGTTGCAGAACCACCACTTGTGTTTCTGAGCCTTTCGGAGTCCGTGGGATGTCAGGAGCAGCAGACCAGTCAGCTTTGTTGCTGTGCCTGCAGATGCAGGAGAGTGACTCATTCACTCCAAGAGAGATTCCTTTGGGTGTCTTTGATGCCCACAGTCCTGGAGAGGAACCTGGATGAAGCACAGACAAAGACGAAAAAGAAGACTTGTAGAACAGCGAGACCAGGAGCAGCAGGAGTCTTCCTAGGTGCAGTCTCGGTTCCAGGCGAAGTCCAGCAAAGTCCAAGGTTCCCAGACGGTCGAAGTTGAAGTGATTTCGGGCTTGAATCTTGTCCCATGACGAATCTGAAGAGCCACCCACAGGTAAGCCCTTAAGTACGCTAGGGAAACGGTTGGAACGATTCAAGGTTCACTCCCAGAGGAGGGGCTGAACAGAGGGGAGGATACTCCCATGTCCTTTGTCCAGTTTTGCGTCAGAGCGGGAGTCAAGGGCTCCCTGAGCTGGCTCAAACTGGAGTATGCAAGGAGGGCACCAAATGTGCCCTTCTGAGCAGTCTGGTGGCGCTGGCAAGCACCCCCACCCCAGCCCAATACACTAAGTCCTGTCTGGGAGGTGGTCACACCTCACTGTGACAGGAAACCTATTGTTCTACCTTCCCCAGCTCAAGCTCAGCTCAACATCAGGAGGCAGAATTGTGTCTGGGGTCGGCAGCAGCACTAGATTGGTGGCAGACCCTGGAAGGCTGTTATCAGGAGTACTGGGGGCTTCCCAGAGGAGCCTCCCAGTGAATGGAATCATGCCTCCAACACCTATAACGGTGTTGGGGTATGATTCTGACAGGTTTGATACCAAACATGCTAAGGTTCTGCACAACCAATATATAGTTAGCCATCGCGTAATGACGCATGACCACTATATGTATAACAATGGCTGACCGCACTTGCTCATGCAAGGCACCCTCACACTTATAACCTAGCACCCTGCCTTCAGTATTGAAAGGCCTGCCTTAGTGGTGACTTATAGGTTTTAAGTGCAGTGACCTCAGATATAAGGAAACTTATATCTGTTGTAAGTGGTGCTAGCACCAACTCACACAGGCTGCAATGGCAGGCCTGTAGTCACAGTTTGAGTGGTCTCTCATGGCATAATGCATGCTGCAGCCCATGGGAGACCCCTGGTGTACCTAAGCCCAGGGTACCTTAGTACCATATACTAGGGACTTACATGGGTACACCAGTAGCCAATTGGGAAGGTAGCAAAGTACTTACCACTATCAATTTTAGGGAGAAAGCACAGTTACTTGGGTCCTGATAAGCAGGATCCCAGTCAGACCAGTCATAAAACAGAACACCACCAGCAAAAAGTGGGGGTAACCATGAAAGCAGATACTACTTTCCCACAGCGGCCAACTGGTAGAGATGGAGATCAGAGGACTCTAGTCTCCCGCGGAATCGGGACTCCACATCAACATGCTGGAACTCTGAACGATCCGATTGGCCTTGAATGCCTTTCTTTAAAGGAAGGCTAGTTCAAGTGTTCACAGACAACACCGCCGCCATGTGGTACTGCAACAGGGCACAGTGGGGTCGTGGACACTTTGTCAAGAGGCCCTGCGTATCTGGACATGGCTGGAACAGGGCATATATCTGGTGTTGCAAAACCTGGCAGGTTCCCTGAATGCCAGGGTGGACTAACTCAGCCATCAATGCCTATGGGATCACAAATGGCGTCTCCATCCAGCGGTGGCGCAAGATCTCTTTCAGCAGTAGAGAGGGCCTTGATTAGATCTGTTAGCTTCTGCAGAGATTGTGCAATGTCAGCAGTTTTGCACGTTAGAGTTTCCAAGGCGGCTCTCGCTCGGAGATGCTTTTCGTCTCGGGTGGAGCTCAGGCCTTTCCGCCTATACCACTTCTGCCCAGAGTTCTCAAGAAGATCAGGAATGACCGGACCCAAGTCATCCTTGTGGCTCCGGACTGGACACGGAGAGTCTGGTATCCCGAGCTTCTACAGATGAGCACTATCCTCCCATCAGGCTGCCCCTTCGGGAGTATCTTCTGTCGCAGCAGCAGGGAAGGGTCCTCCACCCAAACCTGTCAACTCTGCGCCTTCTTGCGTGGAGATTGAGTGGCAGCAGTTGATAGCTTTCGACCTTTCTCCCGTAGTCTGCAATGTTATTCTGACAGCCAGGCGTCCCTCCACTAAGACGATATACGTTTGTAATATATTGTACAGAAAAGTCTTTTGACCTTCTTTCTGCTTCACTTTATTTTTTATTTTGTCCCTTGCCCAACAGGACTCTACTCTGGGCACCTTGAAAGGGTACCTTACAGCTTTATCTGCCCTCCTGAGGCTGCCAGACCAACCTTCCCTTTTTAATTAACCCATTGTACATATATTTTTCAAAGACCTTGTACCTGTGTTCCCTCCTGCCCCTTTCATTATGCCTCAGTGGGACCTCAATTTGGTTCTCACTTTTCAAAGTGTGCTCCTTTTGAGCCTCTGCTTAATTGCCCCTTGCTGCTGCTCACTATCAAAACAGCCTTCTTTCTTACTGGCAATTACATCTGCCGAGAGGATGAGCGAGTTGCAGGCTCTATCGTAAAAAACCCCATTTCTGGCGATATTCCCTGACAAATTGGTGCTTCGCACTAGGGCCTCTTTCCTTCCAAAAGTGGTAACTCCATTTGATGTGGGGCAATCTGTTACCTTGCCACTTTCTACGCTCCTCCGCATCCCTCTAAAGAAGAGGAGCGACTCCACCACCTGGACCCAAACAGAACGTTGTCGTCCTACCTTGACCGCACAAAAAATTTCCGGGTGGACAACCAACTCTTCATGGGGTATGTTGAAGCAAAGAAAGGTTGTGCGGTGCAGAAGAGGACCATCTCCTGGTGGGTCGTCCTCTGCATCAAAGTTTGGTATGCTCTAGCCAAAAAGCAGCCTCCTGAAGGCTTAAGGGCTCATTCCACCAGAGCTAAGGCTGCTACCACTGCTTTGCAACATGGAGTACCAGTCCTGGATATCTGTCAGGCAGCAACGTGGGCATCCCTGCACATGTTCACCAGACATTACTGCCTGGATACTCAAGTCTGCAGGGATGTCCATTTGGGCCGCTCAGTCCTGCAGGATTTCCTAGCATAAATTTGTCTGCAGTCCCTCCTCCGGGGATGGCATTGCTTGGGTATCTATTCAAAGGTTAAGGAATCTATGGCTAGATGTCTCTATCAGATGGACAAGTTACTTACCTTTGGTAATGCCTTATCTGATAGAGATATGATCTAACTTCAGGTTTCTTACTGACCCACCCATCCTCCCCATGCTGCGGACATGTTTCTAGGGTCAGGGCTGTTCCTTTTCAGGGCTCTAGGTTCCTAAAAAAACACCAATGTCAGTACTCTTCATAGCTCTGCGATTCTGGCATGGAAAGTCATGAAAAGTGACTGACGTCAGTGTGCCAAGGTGGCGCCTTTATAGGTGACGCGGATGTCACTTCCGGCACAGACTACGATGTCACACGGAGCCGACCGGCATGCCGGGAGGGGTATTGGTTTAAGAAAAATCTTCCGCATCCAGTCTGACACCTGAGAAATTCAAAGCTAAGGAATCCGGGGCTAGATTATGACCAGATAAGCAGGGCCGGACTGGCCGTAGCGGGCACCGGTCGTTTCCCCGGTGGGCCGCCAGGGTGGGGGCCGGTTTTGGACCCCTGGGGGCCGTTTTTGTTACCGGGGCAGCTTTGCAGCATAGCTGCAATATCGACCCCCTGTAACAAAAGCAACTGCAGTGTTTACCACGCCCGCCCCCTCAATTGCCAGGGCCGGTTTGCATTCCCAGTCCGGCCCTCAGATAAGGCGTTATCGAAGATGAGTAACTTGTCTGTCAAGTGTTTGAAGCCTGAATATTTTTGGGGAGACATCATTAGCACTGCAATATTTTAGAATTTTGTTCCTGTAAAAAAAAAAATGCAAATCTGTGAGAGAGCAAGCTCTGGATCAGCATTGAAGGCACAGAAAAAATGGGTACAGACGTTTTTGCCATGGCTGGGTGCTATATGGCTTTGGTGACGTCACCAGACATCACTTCCGGTGCCAATACAAAGCCAGCGCCACCTTCTGCTGTTGTACAGCATTGAAGTTTTCAAATCCAGTCTGATGCCTGGGTTATTAAACAGGTGAAGTATCTGCGGGTAGGGTATCCACAACAAAAGATTGTTGCCTAAGTTTAGTAACTTTTTCTTTTAGCCCACGAGGAAAAATGCAGGCTATCACATGATAGCTTGGTCCATCATATCAGATGGTCAGAGGTCAAGTAATAACAAAGCTAGATGACCCTTACCCACTGCCCTTAATAGATTACCTCAGATGCCAAGAAATGGCAGTTACCTACCAAAGACTGTTTAATACAAAATTTCTTATTGGTGTGTTTGTCCATTGTTTGCACTCCTGGGTCCATATTGCAGAAGTACCCCAGGGGTGCTTCGGGCTGTTTGCTACAGCTTTGCACTTTGGTATTACAGAAGGGGCCGCAGATGCTTGTGCGTCCCCTTCTGTAATACCGATAGCACTGGCACACATAAAGCACCAGTGCTATCATCAGAGGGTGTCGCCTCATTTGCATGGGGGCAGGGCCCCATGCAAATGAGGGAATACCTTTTCCTCTGTGCCCGCGCCGTAATACAGACGCAGGCACAGAGGCAAAGAAGCTGTCAGGAGGCACACTGACAGTGCACCACTGTCAGTGCGCCCCCTCATGCCGGCCCTCTGGAGGCGGGAAAGGGGGTCCCATGGACCCCCCCGACATTCCCTTGCAGGCAGGTGCAGTCACTCACTGCAGCCTCCTGCAAGTGGATCTCTAATCCCCCTTAAAAGTCCAGACGGGTTGCCACCTGCACTGTGAAACACGAAGCGGCTTCAAAGCAGCCGCTTTGTTTTTCACATTTATGCACTGCCCCAGGGCAGTGCGAGTTAGCGGCTGCCCTGGGGGCAGCGCATTTATCCTAATATGGTGCATCTCCCTTGTTTGCACCAGGCGCACCTTTTAAAAGGTGCGCCCGGCACAAACAAGAAAAATGCGCTGTATGTATGATACAGCCCCTGGGGTACTTTGGTATGACAACAGGGGCCTGAGACCTTGTGCGGCCCCATCTGTAACATTGACCTTTCCAGCGCAATGACCTCATGCAAATGAGGGAATATTGTTGCAATTGCAACCTTGTTTTTTTTACAGATACTGGCACCATGGCAAAGAAACTGCCAGGAGGTGCACTGATTGTGTAACACAAGGTGGCATACAGTCAATGCACCCTCTCTTCACCCCTGATGGTGATCCTTGGGAGGGGTTTGTTTGCAGGGGTCCTGGTGGGTTCCAGAGATCCCTCATGCAGTATAGATTGCACACACATGCAGGGAAATCCTGCCCCCTCTTTGACATGAGACTGGTCCGCCTCCAGTGAAAAACAAGCATTTGCAATGCAATAGGTCTCGCATTTGCGAGAGTTTAAGCTATTGGAATTGTGAATGACAATGCCTTTTATTTATCTGTTTTGATTAACACATTAATAAAAGGCATTGTCATTTACAATGCCAATAGCTCAAACTCTTGTAAATGCAAGACCTATTTCGTTTCAAAGAAGCGGCCGCCATTGTCCCGGGCTGCTTGGAAAGTGAAAGCGGGCATGGCGTGCTGAATGTTGCAGGAAAAAAGCAAACACAAGGAGATGATGGATGGAGCGCTGAAACTTTTCAGACACTCACCCCCAGTCACAGATCTGGGTTGAATCCATCATCGTTCTTTAGCTCACTAAGCCACCCCAGTTCAGATACAGCTATATGCAAATCAGTCTTGACCCTGTGCCTCATGGGAACAGTCCAGCCCGAACTGCCAAGCCCTGTCTTCCCTGGACCGGAAACAAGCATCCTGGGACCGGTTTCGGGCTAACAGCCCTCATCAGCCAGGCTAGCTTGAATCCAGTGGCAAAGTGAGCAAGGGACCCATGTCTGGGCATACCCTGCCATCTTAGGGCGAACAAAGCAAACACAAGGAGATGATGGACGGAGTGCTGAAACTTTTCAGACACTCACCCCCAGTCACAGATCTGGGTTGAATCCATCATCGTTCTTTAGCTCACTTTGCCACCCCAGTTCAGACACAGCTATATGCAAATCAGTCTTGACCCTATGCCTCATGGGAACTGTCCAGCCCGTACTGCCAAGCCCTGTCTTCCCTGGACCGGAAACAAGCATCCTGGGACCGGTTTCGGGCTAACAGCCCTCGTCAGCCAGGCTGTAGGAGAGTAGGATCTGCTTCTTATAGTTACCCCCACTTTTTGCTGATGTTTCACTGTTTTTCGACTTAGCCAGACTGAGGCCCTGCTAATCAGGACCCCAGTCTATCTGCTTTCTCCTCTAAATTGATTGCAAGTACTTAGGTACACTCCAGATTGGATTCTGGGGTACCCTTGTGAGTCCCTAGTATATGGTATACTATGTACCCAGGGCATAGGTACCCCAGAGGCCTACCAGGGGCTGCAGCATGTATTATGCCACCCCTGGGAAGCTTTGTAAAATGACACAACAGGTCTGCTACAGCAGCCTGTGTAAGGTGGTGTATCCACCCCTTACTGAGATATAGGTTCCCTATATCTCTCCATATCACTGCACATGTAAACCTATCAGTCTCCCCTACGGCAGGCCTTAACAATCCTGAAGGCAGGGTGCTGGGTTTCATGTGAGAGGGTGCTCATGCATGAGCAGAGCCCCTCTGCAGCTTTCGGAATCTTCATTCTGGGGTTGTTTGTGATGCAGCCAGACCATATACTCTTAAGTGCATTATGACCTCGCGGTAAATGCTAACTTGAGAATGGCTGCATGGAAACATGTCGTGTTTGGTGTCAAACACCTTGGAATCATACCTCCACCCCAGTAACTGGGGTGGGAGGTATGATTCCACCCTACTAGAGGGAGAAACATGGCACCACCGGTACACCCGGTACCAGCTTAACAGAACCCTGGCATCACAAAATGGATGCTGCAGCCACAGACACGAGTCTGCCCTCCTGCTGCTGGACGAAACTCCGGCAGGGGAGGCCTGGACAATAGGTTTCCTGTCACACGGAGGTGTGACCACCTCCCAGACAGGCTTTAGTGTATTGGGGCTGGGTGGCTGCTCTCCAAGAGTGCTTTGAAGTCTGCACTGGGGGCACATTGGTGTCCCTGTGCATAGTCCAGCTCAAACCGGTTGCAGGGGCTGCCAGCCCCTGCTCTGGCTCGAAACTGGACAAAGAAAATGGGTGTAGCCACCCCTCTTTCCCCCAGAGTTTGTCCCACCCCTTCCTTGGGTATAAAGTAGGAACCCCTGACTACAGGACTTTAGATTACACCTGGACTAAACTCTGACACAGAAACCAAGTACTTTGACGATCTACACTACGCTGGATGACTGAAGAATCTCCCTTGGAGTAAAGGAGTTACTCCCCTGCAAGGCAGGCACCTTTAACGCAACTGACCGGTTAGCATCTCCGCAGCTCCGACGGACTCCGAAGAATATTGCCACACAGGAGGTGGGTTCCCGAGGTCTCTGAGGTCGATCTGTGCCCACAGCAAGTCTGAGGCCCGTATCCCTCGTGGAGACCGTGCAACCCGAACCCCTGGACACCGCGACCATTTGCAGAAGCATCAGCTTTCCGGTGACCCCTGAGGCTGAGCTTTGGGTTACTTGTAGCCCTGACCCCGAGCAGTGATCACACAGAAGATTGCTGGCCTACACTCAGCGAGTGTTCCGTGGGCCGCCATTTTGTGATTCCTCTCGAGATCCCTTCGCGATCCCTGGTTCGTTGACCTGTGGGTCCCCAAGAAGGCAACTCTAACTTTAATTGGGCTTCCCTGGTTGCTCCAGACGTGCCCTGACTCTCCATCGCTTGGGGAGTCCCCAGGACCTTGCTGGTCCTCACAGAAGCATCTTTTCTCTTCCTGCGTGGGTTGCTGTTGCCAAGGCTTGTTGTGTTCAATCCTAGCACCGACACCCCAGCACTCGACATCCTTCATGGGACAGCTCGAATCCGGCTCCTGGTGATCCTTGACGTCTCCGGGACCCCGTGGCTGCAGAGTCAAGCTTCACCTTTTCGCACCTGAAGCACCCGACATCGGTGGGCATTCGATTGCTCCGCTCCTGGTCACTGGCTAGTGACCCAGACTCTGTCCCCTCTGCTTTCAGGTTCTTCACATCTTCGATCCAGGCTTGGATCACACCGGACACTTTTCTCCTTCACGGCAGCAGCACTTTGCAGCAGATCCCCATTGAAATCAACGACGATTCCCGACACCCTTTGACACCTATGCACCCGGCTTCCCTGGGTGAGGTAACTCGAGTACTACGGTGCTCCCATGGGTGTTGGCCCTAGAACCCCTTAAGTCTAAAGGGGTTTGCTTAAAGTCCTCTCCTAAGTGTCCTTTTGCTTTAAAATTCCAACCGCGACTTTCCTCATAGAATCCTACGGGGCTCGCGGCTGGGTTCTCACACTGCACACGTCCCCCGTGGGTCTCCTGTGTCACTACCTTGGGTGGTTCCTTGGGGTCCCAGCGATTCTACGTGCTCTAGGCACTGTGTCTAGTCAAGTCGTGGTTCTTATACCACTTTCTTAATATATGGTTTGGTCCCCTCTGGGGCCCATTGTATATTGTGCTATTTACTGTTGTTTTAATACTGTGATATTGTGTATTCTTGGACTCTAATCTCATAAAGAGATTAGTAGTGAGTGTTTAGAAATAAATACATATATTTTATATATATCTGGTGTGGTTCTCCTTTCATTTGGTCATTCAAGAGGTTATAATCTGGTAAACCAAGCTGCTTTACACTCCTTGAAGACTTAGCCTGAAGGCTGCTCTCCATAGCTACCACTAGGATAGCTTTCAATAAAGGTGGTCTTTAAAGCTATCATCAATAAGGGTCGTTTGGACTGGTGCAAGGTGCCCACTATAACTAGTGGACAGCATATGCCAGGCCAACTTCTCACATCCAGGCTAGCTTGAATCCAGTGGCAAAGTGAGCAAGGGACCCACGTCTGGGCATACCCTGCCAACTTAGGGTGAACAAAGCAAACACAAGGAGATGATGGACGGAGCGCTGAAACTTTTCAGACACTCACCCCCAGTCACAGATCTGGGTTGAATCCATCAATGTTGCAGGAAAGCATATCGTGCCTGCAGTAGGAGAAACTCATTAAAGAAAATAGTGCTTACAGACTAAATAAGACACCCCGTGTAACAACAGAAGTAAAAGGGCCAGTCCTCATGGGAGGTTACAGATGAAGACAAGGCGGTACTAAGGAGGGACTAATAAGCCCATTAACGAATCAGAAGTCAGCATTTTCAAAGGACAATGACACAAGGCAATGAAAAATGTGGGCGGAGCTTCAAGTCCATACTCGAATACAGCATGCCTCGCAGAGCAGCGCATGCACTACCCAGGCTCGACCTAAAAATTATAAGCAGGGCTGCAGCCATGTTGTTGCATGGCTGCCTCAGCAGAATTTGAGGTTATCTGAAAGAGACTATTAGTTATAGATTCCTTACCTAAGAATTACCCCCAGGCGTCAGACTGGATCCAGAGAATTTTTTCCTCAGCGTTACCCCTGAGCATCGGTCGACCCCGCGTTAGTTGTTGGCGTCGTGGTGGCCGGGAGGACGTCGCGGTGCCTACTTCAAGTCCATACTCGAATACAGCATGCCTCGCAGAGCAGCGCATGCACTACCCAGGCTCGACCTAAAAATTATAAGCAGGGCTGCAGCCATGTTGTTGCATGGTTGCCTCAGCCGAATTTGAGGTTATCTGAAAGAGACTATTAGTTATAGATTCCTTACCTAAGAATTACCCCAAGGCGTCAGACTGGATCCAGAGAATTTTTTCCTCAGCGTTACCCCTGAGTGTCGGTCGACCCCGCGTCAGTTGTTGGCGTCGTGGTGGCCGGGATGACGTCGCGGTGCCTACTTAGTTGCCGCCTCTGCGGTCTGACGTCAGTTCTTTCTTTTTCCGCGCCAGCCTTGCGCTGATTCGGAGAGAGCTTGCCCCTTAGTCACTTTCTGACTACACTTTTTTTGTAACTTTTGTCGACTTCTTTTTCAAGTCTTCGACTCCTGGTGTGCGAGGGATGTCCCATCGTTGGACCGGCTTCAAGCCCTGCGAGGTCTGTCTCAAACTGATGTCTGTGACGGACCCGCACCTCGTGTGCCTCTGGTGCCAGGAGCGCGACCACGACCCAAAGTCGTGCTCCGATTGTCGGACCATGAATCCGAAGTCTTTGCAGGAGCGGTCCCGAAAGCTTCTGGAGGCCCGGCAGTCGGCTCCGTGTCGCTCCCGGTCTTGCTCGAGGGGAAGGTCTCGAGGCCGGTCGCGGAGCCACCACACCTCGTCCAAGTCTTCGCACTCCACGAGTAAGTCGAAGCACAAGAAGAAGGCGAAGAAGCACCGTCACTCTTCGCCTTCTCCCCGTCTGTCAGCTGACGCGACGCGGGACCCGGAGCATCGTCGCTCTAAGGCTCCATCTCCGGTGCCTGACTCAGGGACGACTACGCACCTCCCCCGTTTCCGGGAGCCGGAGCGTCCCCTGCCCAGCTTCATACGTTCTACGAAGCCCTCCATCGAATCTTTGGGCAGCCCAACTCCACTGGCACGCCTTAGGGCCCCGCGGAGTCGGTCGGAGGCACTGGGCCTTCGATGCCAGCGGTTCCAGCCCCAGTGCCGGAAGGCCCCCATGAATCCAGGCCTGGATCTGGATCGGCGCCGGTCGACCTTACTCGACATTCGCCGGCGCCGATCCCGGCGACGACGCCCCCGGTGTCGACCGTACCCTAGGCCGACGCCATTCCCATCCTCTCCCCCGAGATGGAGCCGGACCGACGCCGGAGGGTACTTTTGTTCCCTTGTTCATCCCAGGTGTTCCTTGTCGCCCTGAAGGTGGTGATGAGGACTGGGAGGGGTCGCTGGACCCTTGGCAGACCAGCTGGAAGAACCGAACTGGAGAGAGGAATTGGGGGACGCCAGTGGTCTGGACACTTCACCAGACCTTGGGATGCTTTCTCCCCCTACCGTGGCTATGGAGGAGGGAGCTTCCTATGCTGTGGTCATGCGTAGGGCAGCCGAGGCCTTGGGCCTGGTGCTTCCTACAGTGGCAGTCAGGACAAATCTCCTGACGGAGGTGCTTCAACCTGCAGCAACTTCCTCCGAACCCCTCTTGCCCTTCAATGAAGCCCTCACGGACGTCCTTCTGGGCACTTGGTCCAAGCCCAGCACAGGGGCTCCTGTGGAACGGACGATTGCCCACCGCCCAGCCCCGGGCGATCCCATTTTCCTCACCCAACACCCTTCCCCCAAGAGCTTGGTGGTCCAAGCTTCTTCTTCCAAGGGAGCATTCCCTTCTGCTCCTCCAGGCAGGGAATCCAAGAAGCTAGATCATCTTGGGAAGCAAATGTTGTCTTCCTCCAGCTTAGCATTGCGGTCCGTGAGTACCGCATGCCTCTTGGGCTGATACTCCCATACTATCTGGGATACGGTTGCGCAGGCGCTGCCTCAGTGCCCGGAGGAGGCCCGGGCTATTCTCTCCCAAGCCGTGGCAGATGGGAGAGACACAGCAAAATTCATGATTCACTGTGGACTGGACATCACCCACTCACTGGGCAGAACGATTGCCACGTCGGTAACCATTCGGCGCTACGCCTAGTTGAAGACGTCTGGTTTTTTGGGGGATGTTCGAGCAACCTTGCTGGACATGCCCTTAGATGGCCGTCGCTTTTTTGGTGACAAGGCAGACTCGACGCATGAGCGCTTTAAGGATTCTCAAGCTACGGCGAGATCCTTAGGTCTCGCAGCGTCCTCCCGTCCACCACAGTCTGCCTGTCGCCGCTTTCGTTGCTACGGAAGGGGCAACCCACCACATCCGGCCCAGTCTAGCCACCGGTCCATGCAAGCCTCCCAGCCTCTGCGTGACGGCAGACGTGGGACCCAGAGATGTGGGTCTGGGGGACAGCGGGCGGGCCAGTCCGCCCTTCCCACCCCTGCAGCCGCCTCCTAAACCTTCCTAGTCCAACCTTCCAGGGCCATCAGAATCCAGTGGGCGGCAGGATTCGACATCACCTCCCCCACTGGCAGACCATCATGTCGGACAGGTGGGTTTTACAAATAGTCCGAAGGGGCTACTCCCTCCCCTTCGAGTCTACCCCTCCCTCCATGCCACCGTCTTTCGATAGCATGCCGGAGGATCATTTAGCACTTCTCCGCCAGGAAGTTTCGGCTCTCTTGGCCAAGGGAGCCATCAAGAGGGTTCCTACGCCAGAAGTAGGTCGTGGTTGCTATTCCCGCTACTGTCTGGTGCCCAAGAAGAACAAAGGCCTTCGTCCTATTCTAGACCTCAGGGTCCTCAACCGCTTCCTCCAGAAGGAGAAGTTCAAAATGCTAACCCTGGCTCAGGTTCTGTCTGCCCTCGACCCTGGAGACTGGAGGGTGGCGTTGTACTGCAGGACGCCTATTTTCACATCCCCGTCCTGCCAGCCCATAGGCGCAATCTGTGGTTCACGGTAGGCCACAAGCATTTTCAGTTCACCGAGCTCCCCTTTGGCCTTACCAGCGCCCCTCAGGTGTTCACGAAAGTGATGGCGGTGGTCGCAGTTAATGTGCGCAGATTAGGGGTTCCAGTCTTCCCCTATCTCGACAACTGGCTGTTGAAGCCGGCTCGCCCCAGGCTGTCGTCTCCCACCTCCAGACTACGGCGGACCTCCTGCACTCGCTGGGGTTCACTATCAACGTGCCGAAGTCACACCTGACTCCCTCTCAGTCGCTCCTTTTCATCAGGGCTGTTCCGGACACAGTGCCATTTCGGGCCTATCCTCCTGAGCAGCGAGTCTGGGATATTCAGGCTATGATACCGATGTTTCAGCCTCTATCCCGGATTTCGGTGAGAATGACCCTGAGGCTGCTGGGCCTTATGGCCTCCTGCATGCTGCTGGTGGATCATGCCAGATGGCATATGCGGGCTCTGCAGTGGGACCTGAAGTTCCAGTGGGCGCAGCATCAGGGGAATGTTTCCGACTACATCCAGATTTCGGAGGGAACTGCGCAACAACTGCAGTGGTGATTAACGAACCAGGATTGGGTCAGAGGACGATCCCTCTCCCTTCCCCAACCAGACCTCATGGTGGTGACTGATGCATCACTTCTGGGATGGTGCGGCCACCTAGGAGAGGCGTAGATCAGAGGAGTCTGGTATCCGGCGGAGTCCGGGCTCCATATCAACCTGTTGGAGTACGGGCGATTTGCCTGACACTGAAGTCATTCCTTCTCTCCCTCAAGGGGAAAGCAGTGCAGGTGTTCACGGACAACACCACCGCCATGTGGTACTGCAACAAACAGGGCGGGTGGGGTCGTGGACCCTATGTCAAGAGGCTCTTCGCCTTTGGACATGGCTGGAACATCAGGGCATAACCCTGGTAGTTCAACACATGGCAGGTTCCCTGAACGCCAGAGCAGACAAACTCAGCCGTCAGTGCCTGGTGGATCACGAATGGCGTCTTCACTCGGAGGTAGTCCAAGGTCTCTCTCAGCGGTGGGGAGAGCCTTGGTTAGATCTGTTCGCCACCGAAGAGAATGCGCAATGTCAGCAATTCTGCCCGTTTCTGCAAATTTCCAAGGCGCCACTCGCTTGGCGACGCTTTTCGTCGCGAGTGGAACTGCGGCCTCCTGTACGCCTTTCCGGCTGTACCACTTCAGCCCCGAGTGCTGCAGAAGATCAAGCTCGACCGGGCCCAAGTCATTCTTGTGGCACCGGACTGGGCACAAAGAGTCTGATACCCCGAGCTCCTGAGCATGGCTATTGATCCTCCGATCAGACTGCCCCTTCGGGAGGATCTTCTGTCGCAGCAGCAGGGAACGGTTCTCCACCCGAACCTGTCCAGCCTTCACCTCCTTGTGTGGAGATTGAGCGGCGACAGTTGACAGCTTTTGACCTTCCACCTAAAGTTTGTAATGTCATCTTGGCAGCCAGGCGTTCCTCCACTAAGACGGTATACGCCTGTCGATGGAACAAGTTTGTGGCATGTTGCACAGCAAAGGCTGTGGTTCCCCTTTCTGCCCCTCTTTCTGAGGTTCTTTTATTCCTTCTCTATTTGGCCCAGCGGGGTTCGGCTCTGGGCACTCTCGAAGGCTATCTGGCAGCCATTTCTGCTTTTCTTTGGCTACCAGATCAGCCCTCTTTGTTCAAGTCCCCTATTGTAATCAGATTCTTTAAAGGCATTATTCATCTCTTTCCTCCATCTCCTTTCATAATGCCTCAGAGGGACTTGAACCTTGTCTTGACTTTCCTTATGACTTTCCTTCGAGCCTCTTCACAACTGTCCTCTTAGACTTCTCACTCTGAAGAGAGGCTTTTCTTGTTGCTATCACCTCTGCTCGCAGAGTGAGTGAGCTTCAGGCTCTTTCTTCTAAGCCCCCTTTCTTCTTGGTGCATCCGGACAAAGTGGTGCTTCTAACGAGACCCTCGTTCCTACCTAAAGTTGTTGCTCCTTTTCACATCGGACAGACTATCACACTGCCCGTCTTTTTTCCGCCTCCGTACCCTTTCAAGTAGGAGGAGAGACTCCACCGTCTGGACCCGAAACGTGCGTTGTCTTTCTACCTCGACTGCACAAAGGATTTCCAGGTGGACGATCAACTCTTTGTTGGCTATGTGGGTGCCAAGAAAGGTAGGGCTGTGCAAAAGCGTACCATCTCTAGATGGGTTGTCCTTTGTATAAAGATTTGTTACGCTTTCGCTAAAAAGGAACCTTCTGTGGAGCTGCGAACTCATTCCACTAGAGCTACAGCAGCAACTACTGCTTTGTCACGTTGAGTCCCACTTATTGACATCTACCAGGCAGCAACATGGGCTTCTATGCACACGTTCACCAGACATTACTGCCTGGATAGTCAAGTCCGGAGTGATGGCTACTTTGCCCGTTCTGTCCTCCGGGACTTTCTGGTGTGAACTTGGTTCGCAGTCCCTCCTCTGGGGTTGGTATTGCTGGGGTATCTATTCTAAGGTAAGGAACTATAACTAATAGTCTCTTTCAGATGAACAAGATACTTACCTTCGGTAACAATGTATCTGTAAGAGACATTTATTAGTTATAGATTCCTTACCGCCCCACCCATCCTCCCTGCTCTGCGACCTGACTTCTAGGGATAGGGACTCCGTTGCAGGGCCCTAGTGTGGCGCACTAGTGGTCAGTGTCTTTCACGGCTCTGCGCTTCTGGCGTGGAAAGTCGTGTCAGAACTGACGTCAGCGCGCAGGGGCGGCATCTAAGTAGGCACTGCGACGTCATCCCGGCGACCACGATGCCGTCAACGGACGCGGAGTCAACCGACGCCAACTACCGACGCACAGTGGTAACGCTGAAGAAAAAATTCTCCGGATCCAGTCTGACACCGGGGGGTAATTCTAAGGTAAGGAATCTATAACTAATATATGACTCTTACAGATACATCGTTACCGAAGGTAAGTAACTTGTACACCTTGACAGAATCGGTGAGACAAGTATGCACATGTTCTTCAATTTAAGAAATTTGGTATTCGGCAGCATCATTCATGGACATAAGTCATTCGGTTTGTTGTGAGTTAAAACTACATCTGGTGATCCTATCTTTCATTCCACAACTGGTAGGAGGCTTTCTAAATTGAGAGCGACCAGAGCTTATGTAGAGTTACATAGTGTCTGAAGCCGCAGAATAATAGTGACTTTAAAAAGTTTAAAAAAAAGATTTTGGTGGACCTGGGCTATGTTTTGGGAAGGTGCACTTGTTCTTGCCCAGTGGTTAATTTGTGAAAAAATAAGTGCCGGGGCTCTCGTCAGGATGCAGCTTGCACCAGCCCATTTCTCCTGTTAGCGCCGCCTAAAACAGAACCAACTACTAACCATGAAAGTGGGGAGAGGGTGTGGTGTAATGGCCAGGGCTGCCCTCTTCGGGGCTGGGGAACCAGCTTCGAGTCTCAGCATGGGTTCAACTATGACAATAACAGGAGGCCCTAAGGTTCTATATGACTCTAACAAGGGGCACTAGGGTGCTATATGACACAAAAAGTAAGAAAAGGGTGAGAATTGTTGGAAAACCAAAGAATTAGCCTCATACTCTGAAAACTGGAAAACGATAAACAGACACAAATTTTAAAAATACACTTCATCAGTTAGTTCATAATATCTGATTTTGTGGGAGCCACATAGGATGCAAAATAAAGTGGCAGATAGTTTCCCATGCATGCTCATGAATCTTCTGCTCGAAAGGATGACAGTAAATGATTTTCAGGGTGAGCGTAGAGAAGGATAGTAGTTTAAGGCAAGGGGATTTTCATGGAGAAAATATCTTCCCTTTGAAGTAAAAAGAAAACATTTCAGTTGAAAATGCACTTTTGTGGTCGATTTTCAGATCAAAAACGTAACCTTGTTACATGTGCACATAGAGAAATAGAGATGTATTTGATTGCCCAAAAAGTCATAAATTCATTCAAAATGTAGGAGTAAGAATAGAGGATTAAACTTCCAACTTTTGTTAATGAGTATTTGTGAATTGGAACCCTAGTAACTCAGTTGTCTGTTGATAACCACCATACTATTGCTAAATGCGCTCTCTCCCCTCCTGGTGTCAAAAGACCTCTGAAGGAGCCAACAGGCAGCATAGCCACTATACAGAGGCAATAAATACAAAATAGAGGAAGTGTCTTAATATTTGTAAATCAATCAGTCTGCTGATCCAGAGCTATGTGTAACACAGACTGTAAACTCACCTGCAATCTAACAGAAAGGAGGAACATGGTTGGTCTTTTATGGACCCAGCCCTCTGCCGGCAGCCAACAAAGGGCAATACAAGGAAGAAACTAGGGCTGGATATAGAGTGGGGTAGTAATGCACAAGGTTGGATGGTGGAGGAAATCCCACTATGAGTTCTCTGGATGTACACTTCATCCGGGAAGCCAAGGATGTTTTTGTTTTGTTGCAGTTTTAAATAGAGCGAGCTCGACCCGAAGGTATTGGAGCGCTTTACATGAGCACCAGTTACGTTACAAGGACACATTCATTTTTGGTAGGCATGGGGACATTAATTGATTTGCCCAGAATCACAGGATGTTGGGCCGACGCAGAGACTCGAACGTAGTCCCCCAGCTTCAAAGGCTCTAAACCGGAGGCTAGTTAAAATGTCCTTAATAAAAGTCACTTGATAGAACCAGCCTCGAGGCAAACCGGTAATCAAACCATTAATCAAGCTGGGTATAGAGGAGCAAACAAGAAAGCAAGACAGAATTAAAATAAGTGTTGTAAGCCAGCAGTCGAGGGTGAGTAAGTTGCCACCGTTGCTCATGGTGGGTTTGTACTACGCATGTGTAACTTGTGAATAACCTCCGTAGCATAGCATCAAGTCCCCAGCCGTGATTCCTGCCCCAAGCCCCCCTCGTCATCCTCCCCTACCCCTTCCCTCCCTCGGACTCCCCTCTGGACCTGTTTGCAGGTTAGGCTGAGCGAGGCTGCCATCTCACGGGTCTGGAGGGGGCTCAGGTACTGCTGGACCTGGAACCGCTGGTTCAGGGTGATCAGCTGCACCTGCGTGAAGTACGTCCGCGCCTTCACTTTTGTATTGTATTGTAATAGCAGTTATATAGCGCTTACTACCCCTGACGAGGCATCAAAGCGCTTTTTCATCGAGTAGCACGCTACTCCGGAACCCATAAAGGATTATAGGTGAATTAGTATAGTGAAATATGAAAGTGATTTGAGTGATGCATATGTTAGTCAGTTATTTGGATTGAGAAGGATAGTAGAGGGCTAGAGAACGGAAAAAGGTTTGCATTTATATAGCGCTTGCTACCCCTGATGGGGTTTTGAAGTGCTTTTTCAGCAATTAGCACGCTACTCTGGAACCCATACAGTGTTAGTGGTGAATTAGTATAGTGAAATATGAAAGTAATTTAACAAAAAGAGCACACTAAGTAGAGCGCAGGAAAACCACAGAGCTCACAAATCAAATGGCAAGAGAGAAACCAGCGAGGGACCTACAAAGCCACAACTTGTGCCCTTCTAAAGTAACTTTCCACCACCCTGTCTACCATTAACACACTGCTGTCCATCAAAATATGCATTTACAGCATTTACTGAAGGGTAGGCCCAATGCCACCAAAATATTCACAAAGCAACACCCTTAAACGTATTCTTATTTAAAACTTAGCCAACCAAGGTAAGCCTTCCATCCGCACCGGAAGTGAAGCCCAAGGAAGTGAGGGCTAGAGCAGACGAGATATGCAGCAATACACACAGCGGCAGAGTAACCGTATGAAGAAATAATGAACCCACAGCTAGTATTGGTGCCCAAAGCACAATGGGCATGCATCCCTGCCACCATCACTGCCCAGATACCCAGGGCAATGGCAGTCTTCAATCGCAGCGCCCCATAAAACACTTAACGCCAGGAAGTGTAACAAACATCTGCAAATTACAAGAAGGTGTTCAATGTCGCAAAGCATGACCATTGGCCACCTCTGTGTTGGTGCCACTATTTACCACTCACGGCAAAGCTCAAGAGATTTTCAGCCAAAAGAGGCATGCATGGTTGAACACACCTGATGTACGGCAGCATGGTGTGCCCCTTTCGCAGACCCTTAAGAGCCCCACAGGCAGCCGCCCTTGCCAGTACGGTGGCCTATGTGTATTACATGGCAATGTACATACTACATAATCCTCGAAAGCCATCCATAAGAGAAGACCGGGGGCTCGCCTCGGTTGGTCGTCCTGACTTGTTTAGAATGCCTCGCGTATGAAGGATGGAGCCATCCTTCCATGCACATTAAAATGAGGTCAGGAGTCTCTGGGAGCCGCTTGTAGCAGTGTCTGCAGCAGTAGAGTACACACAAACAAATGAGCGCCCAAGGCCCAGGCGAAAGACTTACAGGCGTTAAATAAAAAGCATGCGTGTGGCCTCGGGAGGAGAAAGAGCTGGCGCATCCCTCCCGCAGAGCCAGCCGGTATCCATTTTCTAACCCACCGCAGGAAACCAGCGAGGAGCAGGCGACAGGCAGCCCCACGTTGGCCATGGTTTCTGCAGCCCCCACCCACTGTTTCTTGCCACCCCCCACCCGTCCCAACTCCTTAACTCAGAAGGTTCATCTTTTTTTTTTTTTTAAATAATTACAAGTGCGCAAAAAGGTCTCAATAAAAACAGAAAGAGGGGGCAGGATGGTTACATCCCCTATGCAAGCCACGTGAGAACACTTTCTATCTGAAAGAGACACGTTAGTGACAGATTCCTTACCTTAGAATATCCCCAGGCGTCAGGCTGGATCCGGAAAGTTTTTTGCGTAGCAGTACCCTTGCGCGTCGGTAGGCGGCGTCGTGCGGCTCCGCGTCCGTCGTCAGCGTCGTGATCGCCGGGATGACGTCGCGGGCAGTACTTAGGCGCCGCCCCTGCGCGCTGACGTCAGTTCTTCTTTTCCGCGCCAGTAAGCGCAGATCCGGGAAGAGCAGTGCCCTAGTCACTTTTTGACTATCTTTTTTGTGAAATTTTTCACTGTTTTCTTCAACGAGTCTTCACGACTCCTAAGGTGTCGTAGGGATGCCCGGCTTTAAGCCCTGCGAGGAATGTGGTCGTATGATGTCCATCACGGACCCCCACCTCGAGTGTCTCTTCTGTCTCGGCCGAGACCACGACACGAAGTCGTGCCCTGACTGCCGGAAACTTCATCCGAAGGCTTTGCGAGAGCGGTCTCGAAAGCTCCTTGAAGTCCGGCAGTCGGCTCCGCGCCGCACCAAGCCCCGGTCCCGGGAGAGGTCGAGGGGCCGGACGCGGAGTCCCCGCCGTTCGTCCGGAATCCAAGTCTTCGCGCTCCTCCGGTAAGTCGAAGCACAAGAAGTCTAAGCGGCGTCATCGCTCTAAGACTTCGCCTCGCCGGTCGCGCGACTCGGCTGAGGTCCCTGTCGGCACCGCCCCCGCGGCCCCGGACGTGCCTGTCGAGTTGCCCCCGCATTACCCGTCCTACCCGGGTTCGGGGGCGACTCCGGCCGAAATACAGAAATTCCTGTCGGCCATGGCCCGCCTCTTCGGGCCTCCAGGTCCCTCCGGTGCGCCTTCGGGCCCCGCGGGCCCTGATGGGGTTGCTCCGCGCGCCGCCGTCGACTCCGGTCCCGGCGTCGCCTGTCCCACCAGCCTTCGTCCCGGCCTCGGCTCCGGCCCCGGCCTCGACCCCGGTTCCGGTGGTGCCGCAACCCCCATCGACGCCGGTTGACCTAACCACGCCTCCGCCGATGTCCCCGGTGCCGTTTCCGACGCCGTCCGGGGCTCCGGGCGGCGTCGCTCCCGGTTCTCCCGGGTCCGGACATGGAGCCGGACCGGCGCCGCCCGACGCCGGTTCCGGCGCCGATGAGACCTTGGGTCCCTTATGTCCCTCCTCCTCCATATTTTCAACCTGAGGAGGACCAGGAGAGCTGGGAGGGGTCTGACGACCCTCTCACACAACAGTGCGAGTTTGACCCGGACTGGGTTGAGGAACTTGGGGATGCCAGTGGGCTGGATACCTCCCCCGACTCTGGCATGCTGTCTCCTCCCGTGGCAACGGAGGAGGGGGCTCATTTTGCAACGGTGTTGCGTAGAGCTGCTGGAGCCTTAAATCTCCAGTTGCCTACAGTGGCCGTCAGGACTAACCTCCTGACTGAAGTGCTTCAGCCGGCGGCCTCCTCTTCGGAGCCTGTGCTGCCGTTCAACGATGCACTCACTGACGTTCTTTGGGTGCCTGGTCCAAACCCACCACAGGGGCTCCTGTGGATAGGAACGTGGCCCGACGCCATCGCCCGGCTCCGGGCGACCCCCTGTTTCTCTCCCAACACCCCACCCCTGAGAGCTTGGTTGTCCAAGCCTCTGCCTCCCAAACAGCCTTCCCTACCGCCCCTCCGGATAGGGAATCCAAGCGCCTGGATCACTTTGGGAAGAAGGCTTTCTCTTCCTCCAGTGCTGGCTTGCGGTCTGTTAATACCGCTTGCCTCTTGGGCCGATACACCCACTCCCTGTGGGATTCGGTGGCTGATGTTTTGCCGCAGTGTTCTGAGGAGGTCCAGACACTGCTTACCCGCGCTATTGCGGAAGGGCGTGATGCGGCTAAATATACCATCCGCTGTGGCCTTGATACCGCCGACTCGCTGGGCAGATCGCTTGCAACGACGGTGGCGCTGCGTCGCCACGCCTGGCTGAGAACCACTGGTTTTTCAGGGGATGTCCAGAATACTCTCATGGACATGCCCTTTGATGGAGTCGGTCTTTTTGGTTCGAAGGCAGACCATGCGCTGGAGCGTTTCAAGGACTCACGGGCTACTGCTAAGTCCCTGGGCCTTGCTGTTGTGCGCCCTCCGCAAACGTCTGCTTTTCGCCCTTTCGTGGCCACGGAAGGGGCGCCCAGTCACGTCCACAGCCCGGCCAACGGCCCGCGCAGCAAGCGCCTCGCGTGGCCGAGGACGTGGATACCGCCGTGGCGGTTCGGGCAACCAGCGTGCGGGTCAGGCCACCACCTCCAACCCGTCCGCGGCCTCCAAGCCCTCCTAGTCCCTCCTTTCAGGTGCACAGCACGCCAGTCGGGGGCAGGGTCCGCCATCACCTTCACCACTGGCGTCCCATCACCTCGGACAAGTGGGTCTTGGACATTGTCCGAAGGGGCTACTCCCTCCCCTTCGAGACCACCCCCAGCCATGCCACCTCAATTCCACCGCATGTCAGGGGATCACTTGGTGCTTCTACAGAAGGAAGTCACGGCCCTCTTGGCCAAGAGGGCCATCGAGCATGTTCCGACCCCAGAAGTAGGGCGTGGTTGCTACTCCCACTACTTTCTGGTGCCCAAAAAGGACAAGGAGGACATGCGTCCTATCTTGGACCTCCGGAACGTCAATCGCTTCCTCCGGAAGGAGAAGTTCAAGATGCTCACCCTAGCTCAGGTCTTGACTGCCCTCGACCCCGGAGACTGGTTGGTAGCGTTGGACTTGCAGGACGCCTATTTCCACATCCCCGTCCTGCCGGCCCACCGGCGTTACCTACGGTTCACGGTAGGCCTCGAGCATTTTCAGTTCACCGTGCTCCCCTTTGGCCTTACCAGTGCCCCTCGGGTGTTCACGAAAGTGATGGCGGTGGTCGCAGCTCATCTGCGCCGGGCAGGGGTTTCAGTCTTCCCCTACCTCGACGACTGGCTGCTGAAGGCGGGCTCGTCCCAGGCAGTCGTCTCCCACCTCCAGACTACGGCCGAACTCCTGCACTCGCTGGGGTTCTCCATCAATGTGCCAAAGTCGCATCTGATTCCTTCTCCACAGCTCCTTTTCATCGGAGCAGTTCTGGACACGACGCAGTTTCGGGCCTATCCTCCCGAACGGCGAGTCCGGGATATTCAGGCTATGATTCCGATCTTTCAGCCTTTATCCTGGGTTTCGGTACGGATGACCCTGAGGCTGCTGGGCCTCATGGCCTCCTGTATCCTGCTGGTCACTCATGCCAGATGGCATATGCGGGCTCTGCAGTGGGACCTGAAGTTCCAGTGGGCGCAGCACCAGGGCGACCTGTCCGATCACGTCCAGATCTCGGAGGGGACTGCAAAACAGTTGCAGTGGTGGCTCTCGAACCAGCAATGGGTCATGGGCAGATCCCTCTCCCTTCCCCAGCCAGAGCACACAGTTGTGACGGACGCGTCCCTTCTGGGATGGGGCGGTCACATGGGAGAGGCGGAGATCAGAGGCCTCTGGTCTCCGGCGGAGTCCCGGCTCCATATCAACCTTCTGGAGCTCCGGGCGATCCGACTTGCACTCAAGGCATTCCTTCCCTCTGTCAAAGGGAAGGTAGTGCAGGTGTTCACAGACAACACCACCGCCATGTGGTACTGCAACAAACAAGGCGGGGTGGGGTCGTGGACCCTTTGTCAGGAGGCTCTGCGCCTCTGGACATGGCTGGAACATCAGGGCATGTTCCTGGTGGTTCAACACCTGGCAGGTTCCCTGAACGCCAGGGCGGACGAACTCAGCCGCAGGTGCATGATGGATCACGAATGGCGTCTTCACTCGGAAGTGGCGCAAGGACTCTTTCTACAGTGGGGAGAGCCTTGGTTAGATCTATTCGCCACCGAAGAGAACGCGCAATGTCATCAGTTCTGCGCGTTGGAATTTCCAAGGCGGCACTCGCTCGGCGACGCTTTTCGTCACGAGTGGAGTTGCGGTCTATTGTACGCCTTTCCGCCTATACCACTTCTACCCAGAGTGTTGAAGAAGATTCGGCACGACCGGGCCCAAGTCATTCTTGTGGCTCCGGACTGGGCTCGAAGAGTTTGGTATCCCGAGCTACTCAATATGAGCGTAGATCCCCGATCCGTCTGCCTCTTCGGGAGGATCTTCTGTCGCAGCAGCAGGGGACGGTCCTCCACCCGAACCTGTCCAGTCTACACCTGCTTGCGTGGAGATTGAGCGGCGGCAGTTGATTCCTTCGACTTGCCTCCCGAAGTTTGTGATGTGATTCTGGCAGCCAGGCGTCCCTCCACTAAGGTGGTATACGCCTGCAGGTGGAACAAATTTGTGGCATGGTGCACAGCAAAGGCTGTGAATCCCCTTTCTGCCCCTCTTTCTGAGGTCCTTCTGTTCCTTCTCTCTCTGGCCCAACAGGGTTCTGCCCTGGGTACCATCAAGGGTTATCTTTGTGCTATCTCGGCCTTCCTCAGGCTCCCTGATCAGCCCTCCCTTTTCAAGTCCCCTGTTGTTAACAGGTTCTTAAAAGGCATTACTCACCTCTTCCTCCTGTTCCGTTTGTGATGCCTCAGTGGGACGTGAACTTGGTTCTTACCTTTTTAATGTGCGCTCCCTTTGAGCCTCTACATAACTGTCCTCTTCGTCTTCTGACTCTGAAGACAGCCTTTCTGGTGGCCATCACCTCCGCTCGGCAGGTGAGTGAGCTCCAGGCTCTATCTTGCAAACCTCCCTTTCTGTCTGTTCATCCAGACAAGGTTGTTCTTCGGACGCGTCCGTCCTTCTTGCCAAAGGTGGTTACTGCTTTCCACATTGGGCAGACCATCACTTTGCCCACCTTCTTTCCGCCTCCGCATCCTTCCAGAGAGGAAGAGAGGCTCCACCGTCTGGACCCAAAACGTGCGCTCTCTTTCTATATTGACCGCACAAAACACTTCCGGGTGGATGACCAGCTCTTTGTTGGCTACGTGGGCGCCAAAAAGGTCGGGCGGTGCACAAGAGGACCATCTCCCGCTGGGTTACCTTGTGCATCAAGACCTGCTATTCTTTGGCTAAAAGGAGCCTCCTGTTGGGCTGCGTGCCCATTCCACCAGGGCAACGGCTGCTACCACGGCCTTGGGCCGCGGTGTTCCGCTGCCGGTTATCTGTCAGGCAGCTACGTGGGCCTCGCTGCACACGTTTACAAAGCATTACTGCCTTGACAGTCAGGTCCGGAGGGACGGCTTCTTTGGCCGTTCTGTCCTCCAGGACTTCCTTGTCTGATCTTTGTTCGCAGACCCACCACCGGGGTTGGTATTGCTGGGGTATCTATTCTAAGGTAAGGAATCTGTCACTAACGTGTCTCTTTCAGATGCACAAGTTACTAACTTGTGTAACGATATATCTGTAAGAGACAGTAGTTAGTGACAGATTCCTTACCGCCCCACCCATCCTCCCCGTTCTGCGAACTGATTTCTAGGGTTAAGGACATCCCTTTCAGGGCCCTAGTATTTTTCAGACACCTATGTCAGCTTCTTGCATGGCTCTGCGTTCCTGGCGCGGAAAGTCGTGTACAGAACTGACGTCAGCGCGCAGGGGCGGCGCCTAAGTACTGCCCGCGACGTCATCCCGGCGATCACGACGCCGACGACGGACGCGGAGCCGCACGACGCCGCCTACCGACGCGCAAGGGTACTGCTACGTAAAAAACTTTCCGGATCCAGCCTGACGCCTGGGGATATTCTAAGGTAAGGAATCTGTCACTAACTACTGTCTCTTACAGATATATCGTTACACAAGTTAGTAACTTGTGCTTTTAGGACTCTTTGCGTCGTCCAAAGACCCAGAGGAAGTGGCAGAGCCCAGGAAGGGTTGGAGGGCGGGGCCAGCGGCAAGGACAGCAAACCGAGCATAGCAGTCAAGATCAGTGCACAGAAGGCAATGTGGAAATAAGGAAAACAACAAAATGAAAGCACGCAAGCAGCGTGCGCGCTGCTGCTCGCTTCCAAGGCAATACTCCATGGGAGTTAACTTTAAAAAAGGTGGGACATTCACCAACCTTTAGCCATTTGGAGGCTACGATTTTTAAATGACACAGACAAGAGCCAATCCAAAGCGTGGGAGGAGTCAGACTCCACAAAGTACAGACAACAGATCATCCTGCAGCTCAATCGCTGTAGGCTCGACCTAACAAAGCTGTGGTTTCGCTCTGTCTTATACTAATGAGCTCTCCTTAACACAGGCGCAAACTGTTAAGAGTTTGCACCTATGCGGAGAACATCGCTTTTAGTGTAATGTGGCGCATTGTCCCGAGCTTCACCAGGCGCGCCAAGTTAAGGTTGAACTGTGCCTCAAACAGAGATAATGATTATGTGCCTGATTATTATTTGGGCCCAGGTATTTTGAATCCATATTATCGCACCACAACTGCATTTTCGATGCAGCTGGCTACAGGATTCTAAATCTACACTGCCAACAGATTGGGGCCAGTATTATGTTTCTCCAATGACTTCAAGGTTGGATCACTACAACTCACTTTGTGGGGCTTCCTAAAAACTATCATACTTTATTTAGCGCAGGAGACAAGAGCCCACTTGGTTTGGGGTTTTTGGAAGACGGAGCATGCGTCTTAAGCTGGGAGAAAAGTGTGCTAGACCGCATCAAGTTTGAATGTGCGTACTTATTGCTCATATACTTTTCTGGAGGCCATTGGATTAGGGCCAATTATTGCCCACTCCCCTCATGCTGTGAAAAGAGATACCGGCCTCCGGTCACTCAATACATCTTCTCCATCTGTAAAATACTGCTTTCCTGTTGTCACCTGGGCAGTGCTGGGTAATAATGTTTATGTAAAAATAAGCTATAGCAGAAATTAAAATATTACTGTCTTAAAAATGTGTTTACTATCTGTTCCTTTTTTTTTTTTTTTTAGATAACATTGAATCTAGGTTATTAAAACTTCTGTTGGTGCAGTTTTTCGTTCTGCAGTCTGCTAAGAATAAAGTATAGAATGCATAATGAAGCATACGGTTACGGATATGTCCAGCTCAAGGGGCTCTGAGGTCCTGCGCCCATGCGACGAAAAGAGAAGGAATTGCTCAAGGCATTTCTGTTTTTTAGAGCAGCTATGATGTGTATTGTGCTCCAATTAGAGGACGCAACATCAAAGTATAATGTGATATTCATCCTCATAGCTTTGTATGCCTTTAACATAACAGAAATGGTTTTATTGCTTTTAGGATTTGCTCATACAGGATCCTCAGTGGGACTTGCCACGCCTTCTTCAGCTGCCAGAAAATTATAACACCATCTTTCAGTTCTATCACCGAAAGTCTTGCGCTGTCTGTCTGAAGGTTCCTAAGGACCCTGCTTTGTGCCTCGTGTGTGGGACTTTCGTTTGCTTGAAAGGCCTTTGCTGCAAGCAACAGAGTTACTGTGAATGTGTTCTGGTAAGTAACTGTGTCCTGATAACTGCCTACATCTTAAGTAATGTGCTAATGCAAACTTGCCTCTACTTTGTTTCTTTTCAATCGCACTTCTGTTGTTCGTACACTATTAACACTTTCATTTATGACAAGGTTGAGCGCGTGCACTTTGATCTACTGTACTGTGGATTGAAACCACAGGTGTGCCTATATTAGCCTCGCATGCTTCCTTGTTCTGTTGAACCAGATCTACAAGGTGCAGCTACGGATGTTCCCAACAGTGTTTGCTTGTTTTACTCTAATGCACAAGTTACTAACTTGTGTAACGATATATCTGTAAGAGACAGTAGTTAGTGATAGATTCCTTACCTTAGAATATCCCCAGGCGTCAGGCTGGATCCGGAAAGTTTTGCGTAGCAGTACCCTTGCGCGTCGGTAGGCGGCGTCGTGCGGCTCCGCGTCCGTCGTCGGCGTCGTGATCGCCGGGATGACGTCGCGGGCAGTACTTAGACGCCGCCCCTGCGCGCTGACGTCAGTTCTGTACACGACTTTCCGCGCCAGGAACGCAGAGCCATGCAAGAAGCTGACACAGGTGTCTGAAAAATACTAGGGCCCTGAAAGGGATGTCCTTAACCCTAGAAATCAGTTCGCAGAACGGGGAGGATGGTGGGGCGGTAGGAATCTATCACTAACTACTGTCTCTTACAGATATATCGTTACACAAGTTAGTAACTTGTGCATCTGAAAGAGACACGTTAGTGATAGATTCCTTACCTTAGAATAGATACCCCAGCAATACCAACCCCGGTGGTGGGTCTGCGAACAAAGATCAGACAAGGAAGTCCTGGAGGACAGAACGGCCAAAGAAGCCGTCCCTCCGGACCTGACTGTCAAGGCAGTAATGCTTAGTAAACGTGTGCAGCGAGGCCCACGTAGCTGCCTGACAGATAACCGGCAGCGGAACACCGCGGCCCAAGGCCGTGGTAGCAGCCGTTGCCCTGGTGGAATGGGCACGCAGCCCAACAGGAGGCTCCTTCTTAGCCAAAGAATAGCAGGTCTTGATGCACAAGGTAACCCAGCGGGAGATGGTCCTCTTGTGCACCGCCCGACCTTTTTGGCGCCCACGTAGCCAACAAAGAGCTGGTCATCCACCCGGAAGTGTTTCGTGCGGTCGATATAGAAGGAGAGCGCACGTTTAGGGTCCAGACGGTGGAGCCTCTCTTCCTCTCTGGAAGGATGCGGAGGCGGAAAGAAGGTGGGCAAAGTGATGGTCTGCCCAATGTGGAAAGCAGTAACCACCTTTGGCAAGAAGGACGGACGCGTCCGAAGAACAACCTTGTCTGGATGAACAGACAGAAAGGGAGGTTTGCAAGAAAGAGCCTGGAGCTCACTCACCCGCCGAGCGGAGGTGATGGCCACCAGAAAGGCTGCCTTTAGAGTCAGAAGACGAAGAGGACAGTTATGCAGAGGCTCAAAGGGAGCGCACATTAAAAGGTAAGAACCAAGTTCAAGTCCCACTGAGGCATTACAAACGGAACAGGAGGGAAGAGGTGAGTAATGCCTTTTAAGAACCTGTTAACAACAGGGGACTTGAAAAGGGAGGGCTGATCAGGGAGCCTGAGGAAGGCCGAGATAGCACAAAGATAACCCTTGATGGTACCCAGGGCAGAACCCTGTTGGGCCAGAGAGAGAAGGAACAGAAGGACCTCAGAAAGAGGGGCAGAAAGGGGATCCACAGCCTTTGCTGTGCACCATGCCACAAATTTGTTCCACCTGCAGGCGTATACCACCTTAGTGGAGGGACGCCTGGCTGCCAGAATCACATCACAAACTTCGGGAGGCAAGTGGAAAGGAATCAACTGCCGCCGCTCAATCTCCACGCAAGCAGGTGTAGACTGGACAGGTTCGGGTGGAGGACCGTCCCCTGCTGCTGCGACAGAAGATCCTCCCGAAGAGGCAGACGGATCGGGGGATCTATGCTCATATTGAGTAGCTCGGGATACCAAACTCTTCGAGCCCAGTCCGGAGCCACAAGAATGACTTGGGCCCGGTCGTGCCGAATCTTCTTCAACACTCTGGGTAGAAGTGGTATAGGCGGAAAGGCGTACAACAGACCGCAACTCCACTCGCGACGAAAAGCGTCGCCGAGCGAGTGCCGCCTTGGAAATTCCAACGCGCAGAACTGATGACATTGCGCGTTCTCTTCGGTGGCGAATAGATCTAACCAAGGCTCTCCCCACTGTAGAAAGAGTCCTTGCGCCACTTCCGAGTGAAGACGCCATTCGTGATCCATCATGCACCTGCGGCTGAGTTCGTCCGCCCTGGCGTTCAGAGAACCTGCCAGGTGTTGAACCATCAGGAACATGCCCTGATGTTCCAGCCATGTCCAGAGGCGCAGAGCCTCCTGACAAAGGGTCCAAGACCCCACCCCGCCCTGTTTGTTGCAGTACCACATGGCGGTGGTGTTGTCTGTGAACACCTGCACTACCTTCCGTTTGACAGAGGGAAGGAATGCCTTGAGTGCAAGCCGGATCGCCCGGAGCTCCAGAAGGTTGATATGGAGCCGGGACTCCGCCGGAGACCAGAGGCCTCTGATCTCCGCCTCTCCCATGTGACCGCCCCATCCCAGAAGGGACGCGTCCGTCACAACTGTATGCTCTGGCTGGGGAAGGGAGAGGGATCTGCCCATGACCCATTGCCGGTTCGAGAGCCACCACTGCAACTGTTTTGCAGTCCCCTCCGAGATCTGGACGTGATCGGACAGGTTGCCCTGGTGCTGCGCCCACTGGAACTTCAGGTCCCACTGCAAAGCCCGCATATGCCATCTGGCATGATTGACCAGCAGGATGCAGGAGGCCATGAGGCCCAGCAGCCTCAGGGTCATCCGTACCGAAACCCAGGATAAAGGCCGAAAGATCGGAATCATAGCCTGAATATCCCGGACTCGCCGTTCGGGAGGATAAGCCCGAAACTGCGTCGTGTCCAGAACTGCTCCGATGAAAAGGAGCTGTGGAGAAGGAATCAGATGCGACTTCGGCACATTGATGGAGAACCCCAGCGAGTGCAGGAGTTCGGCCGTAGTCTGGAGGTGGGAGACGACTGCCTGGGACGAGCCCGCCTTCAGCAGCCAGTCGTCGAGGTAGGGGAAGACTGAAACCCCTGCCCGGCGCAGATGAGCTGCGACCACCGCCATCACTTTCGTGAACACCCGAGGGGCACTTGTAAGGCCAAAGGGGAGCACGGTGAACTGAAAATGCTCGGGGCCTACCGTGAACCGAAGGTAACGCCGGTGGGCCGGCAGGACGGGGATGTGGAAATACGCGTCCTGCAAGTCCAACGCTACCAACCAGTCTCCTGGGTCGAGGGCAGTCAAGACCTGAGCTAGGGTGAGCATCTTGAACTTCTCCTTCCGGAGGAAGCGATTGACGTTCCGGAGGTCCAAGATAGGACGCATGTCCTCCTTGTCCTTTTGGGCACCAGAAAGTAGTGGGAGTAGCAACCACACCCTACTTCTGGGGTCGGAACATGCTCGATGGCCCTCTTGGTCAAGAGGGCCGTGACTTCCTTCTGTAGAAGCACCAAGTGATCCCCTGACATGCGGTGGAATTGAGGTGGCATGGCTGGGGGGTGGTCTCGAAGGGGAGGGAGTAGCCCCTTCGGACAATGTCCAAGACCCACCTGTCCGAGGTGATGGTGCGCCAGTGGGGAAGGTGATGGCGGACCCTGCCCCTACTGGCGTGCCGTGCACCTGAAAGGAGGGACTAGGAGGGCTTGGAGGCCGCGGACGGGTTGGAGGTGGTGGCCTGACCCGCACGCTGGTTGCCCGATCCGCCACGGCGGAATCCACGTCCTCGGCCACGCGAAGACGCCTGCTGCGCAGGCCGGTGGCTGGGCTGCTGACGTGAAGGGGCGCCCCTACCGTGGCCACGATAGGGGCGAAAAGCAGAAGGCAGCGGAGGGCGTGTAGCAGAAAGGCCCAGGGACTTGGCAGTAGCCCGTGAGTCCTTAAAGCGCTCCAACGCATGGTCTGCTTTGGACCCAAAAGACCGACTCCATCAAAGGGCATGTCCATGAGAGTATTCTGGACATCCCCTGAAAACCAGTGGTTCTCAGCCAGGCGTGGCGTCGGAGCGCCACCGTCGTTGCAATCGACCTGCCCAGCGAGTCGGCGGTGTCAAGGCCACAACGGATAGTGTATTTGGCCGCATCCCTTCCTTCCGCAATGGCGCGGGAAAGCAGTGCCTGGACCTCCTCAGGGCACTGGGGCAAAACATCCGCCACCGAATCCCACAGAGAGTGGGTATATCGGCCCAAAAGACAAGCGGTGTTAACGGACCGCAAGCCAGCACTGGAGGAAGAAAAACCTTTCTTCCCAAACTGATCCAGGCGTTTGGATTCCCTATCCGGAGGAGCGGTAGGGAAGGCGGTTTGGGAAGCGGAGGCTTGGACAACCAAGCTCTCAGGAGTGGGGTGGACAGAAAGAAACAGGGGTCGCCCGGAGCGGGGCGATGGCGTCGTGACACGTTCCGATCCACAGGAGCCCCTGTGTTGGGCTTGGACCAGGCGCCCAAAAGAACGTCCGTGAGGGCGTCGTTAAACGGCAGCACAGTCTCCGCAGAGGAGGCTGCCGGCTGAAGCACCTCTGTCAAGATGTTAGTCTTGACCGTCAAAGTAGGGAGCTGGAGACGTAAGGCCCCAGCAGCCCTACGCAACACCGTACCAAGATTGGCCCCCTCCTCCGTAGCCACGGGAGGAGACAGCATGCCAGTGTCAGGAGAAGTATCCAGACCACTGGCCTCCCCTAGACTCTCTGTCCAGTCCTCATCATACTGACAGTTGCGTGTCAGAGGGTCATCAGACCCCTCCCAGTCCTCCTGGTCCTCCTCTGGTTCAAAATAAGGAGGAGGAGGGACATTTGGGACCCAAGGTCCCATCGGCGCCGGAGCCGGCGCCGAGCGACGTCGCTCCGGGTCCATGTCCGGGGCCGGAAGGAACTGGGGACGACGCCGCCCGGAGCCCAGGGCGGCGTCGAGAACGGCACCGGAGACATCGGCGCCGGCGGAGGTGTCGTGAGGTCGACCGGCGTCGATGGGAGTTGTGGAGCCGGGATCGAGGCCGGGGCCGGAGCCGGGATCGAGGCTGGAGGCTCGGGCGACGCCGGGGCCGGAGCCGCCGGCGACGCCGGATCAACCCCATCAGGGCCCGCGGGGCCCGAAGGCGCACCGGAGGGGCCTGAAGGCCCGAAGAGGCGGGCCATGGCCGACAGGAACTCCTGTACCTTGGCCGGATCCGCCCCCGAACCCGGGAAGGGCGGGTATGACGGGGGCGACTCCACAGGCAAGTCCGGGGCCGCGGGGGCGGGGACGGTGCCGGGAGGGGCCTCAGCCGAGTCGCGAGACCGGCGAGGCGAAGTCCGAGAGCGACGATGCTTCTTGGACTTCTTGTGTCGAGACTTACCGGACGAAGAAGACTTCGACGCCGACGACCGGTGTGCACTCCGCGAGCGACCCCTGGACCTCTCACGCGACCGGGGTTTCCGCGGAGCCGAATGCCGGGCCTCGAGGAGCTTTCGAGACCGCTCTCGCAAAGCCTTCGGGTTGAGGGCCTGGCATTCGGGACAAGACTCGGTGTCGTGGCCTCGGCCGAGGCAGAAGAGACACTCCCAATGCGGGTCGGTGACGGACATCATCCGCGCACAGGCGCCGCATCGCTTGAAGCCGGGCATCCCTACGACACCTGAAGGTGGAAAAAAACAGTGAAAAAATCACCAAAAAGTATGGTCAAAAATTGACCAGGGCACTGCTCTTCCCGGATCTGCGCTTACTGGCGCGGAAAAAGAAGAACTGACGTCAGCGCGCAGGGGCGGCGTCTAAGTACTGCCCGCGACGTCATCCCGGCGATCACGACGCCGACGACGGACGCGGAGCCGCACGACGCCGCCTACCGACGCGCAAGGGTACTGCTACGCAAAACTTTCCGGATCCAGCCTGACGCCTGGGGATATTCTAAGGTAAGGAATCTATCACTAACGTGTCTCTTTCAGATGGGGGCTTTAGAAACGTTCATGCCTGGACTATTGTGATTGCTGATTTTATATATATATGTGGGGGCCAGGTAAGCCATCAGCTGGTAAAAGCTGTTGCCAAGTAAAAATAAGGATTGTAAAAGCACGTAGAGTTGCCTTGTGTAAAGGGCATGCACACAACATACAGCACACAGAGCATGCAAATAGGCAAACTAACCTACAGAGACCCATTTCCACAAAGTTCACATGACATTCAGGCACCCATGCACACAGGCAAACAGACTATAAGCATCAATGCACACAGATCTACTCTCAAATAGAGCTTCTTTCATCAGGGGGCACAGTGCATTGTGCATCCGTGGGCTGCTGGGTCATGTGTAGCAAGGGGGACAAGGTGAAATGCAGAAAGGTAGCTCACAGGTACCTCAATGTAGGAAAACCACAAGGTGATGCTCACCAGGTGAGCACTAGTGATGAATCTCAGGGCAATGTTTTCAGTGTGACTCTGTTGAGAAGTTTTGTATGTGTCTTGGGTGCACAGAGCAAGATGCCTCACTGGAGTTGCAGGTGCTGTGCATAAGAGATCACAATATCTGGTAGAGACTTCTAGCCGCAGATTGCTTACCTTAGGATTATCTCAGACGTCAGACTGAATCCGGAAATATTTCATGAAGAGTACCCCTGCACGCTGGTAGGTGGCATCGTTCGGCTCCATGTGGCCTCATCCACGTCAGAAAGTGACATGCACGGTGCCTATATAGGTGCCACCACAGCGTGCTGACGTCAGTTCTTTTCTTTCCGCGCCAGTCTGCGCAGATCCGGAGAGAGCTACCCTGTCAGTCACTTTTTGACTGTGCTTTTTCTGCGTTTTGTTGAAATCTTTTTAGTTCTTCTCCTGGTGTAGCAGGAATGTCCACTAGGAAGGCTGGCTTCAAGCCCTGCGGCGCATGTCATCGACCGGTGACGGACTCGCATCTTGTATGCCTCGTGCCTGGAACGCACCGATGATGTGAAGACCTGTGCCAATTTCCGCGCCATGCACCCCAAGGCCTTGAGGGAGTGGCCCCTCAAGCTCCTTGCCGCCCAACATGCGACGATGCAGCAGTCTCTATCCCAGTCGAGAGGAAGATCCCAGGATCGGTCGCGGAGTCTGAAATCTTCGTTTCATTCGAAGTCGTTGGGCCACTCTGGTAAGTAGCTCAACACCAAGAGTTTTATGAGGCCATGCGTCTCCTATTTGAGCGGCCCGTTCCCGCTGGCGCACCTTCGGACCCCTCAGCCTTAGGAGGGGCCTCTAGTGGTTCCACGCCTGTGGCTCTGGTGCCATTCGGGCCCCTTGGATCCATGGAGGGATTCGGACCGGCACCGGTCGTAACACCTAGACATTCCCCGATGCTGGTCCCGATGGGGACGCTCCCGGCGCTGCCCCCGTTCTGATCCCTGACTCCAACATGGAGCGGGAGGGACGTCGTCCGATGCAGACTGGAGCCATGCTTTCCAGGCCTGAGCCTTATTCCTATGAGCTAGGGCTCGGGGAGGATTGGAAGAGGTCACTTGACCCTGAGAAATACCAGCCTTTAGATCCCCAAATGAACTGGTGTGAGGGCTTGGCGGAGGCCGGTGGACTGGACACATATGCAGATACTGGCATGCTTTCTCCCCCTACTGTGGCTACGGAGAAGGCAGCGTCCTTTGCAGTGCTGGTGAAAAGGGCAGCTGAGGTCCTGTACCTTGGTCTGCCCTCAGTGGCAGTCAAGATGAACGTCTTGGCGAGGTGCTTCATCCAGGAGTGTCTCTCCCATTTAGTGAGGCCCTTACAGACGTCCTGCTTGGGACTGGGTTCAAGCCCAGCACAGGGGTTCCTGTGAACAGGATGATTGCCCACCGCTCCGCGGGACCCCAACTTCCTCACACAACTTTCTACCCTGGAGAGCTTGGTGGTCCAAGCCTCTATCTCCCATGTAAATCCTGGCACATTCCCTACCGCCCCACTGGATAGGGAATCCAAGAGGCTGGATACCTTAAGGAAGAATATGTTTTCTTTTACCAGCCTGGCACTGCTGTTCGTGAACACTGCGTGCCTTTTGCGTTGTTACTCCCATGCTCTATGTGATTCTTTTGCGTAGGTGCTGTCAAAGGTCCCAGAGGAGGTCCGGGCCATACTCTCCCAGGCTGTCTGCGACTGGAGAGATGCAGCTAAGTTCACAATCAGATGTGGACTGGATACCACCGACTCACTGGGCAGAGCGGTTTCCTCGACGGTGGCCTTACGGCACCACGCCTGGCTGAGAACAACTGGCTTTGCAGGGGATATCCAAGCATTGCTTATTCACATGCTCTTTGATGGCTTCCGTCTCTTCGGAGACAAGATGGATTCAGCCCTGGAGTGCTTTAAGGACAGAGCAGGGCTACGGCCAGGTCCTTGGGTTTTTCCATGGCCCCTCGCGAACCCAATCCGCCTTTAGCTCCTTTCTTGCCCAGGGAAGGGGCTTCCAACTGCGTCTATACCGGCCCAGCTACCATGGCGCACAAGCTTCCCAGCCTTTGCATGGCCAAGGACGCGGTACCCACAGATCCCTTGGGTCGGTCCACCAGATGTTGGGCCAGTTAACCCCTCGCCCACCACCCCCTCCAGAACCGCAGTGTCCATACCCCTATAGTCTGCCCTCTTACCTACAGTGGAAGGCAGGGTATGCCAGCACCTGATCCACTGGAGGTCTATAACCTCAGACTGATCAGTTCTCCAAATTGTCTGGCAGGGATACTCCCTCCCCTTCATGACTAACCCTCCACCCATGCCACTTGCTTGCGACAGGCTGATGGAGGACCAGTTCTCCTTGCTCTGCCAGCAAGTGACAGCTCTTTTGGTCAAGGGAGCCATCGAGAGGGTGCCGACGCCAGAAGTAGGTCGTGGTTGGTATTTCTGTTACTTTCTGGTGTCCAGAAATTATGGAGGCCTTCGTCCTATCCTAGACCTGCGCCCTCTCAATTTCTTCCTAAAAAAGGAGAAGTTCAAAATGTTCATGCTTGCTCAAGTCCTATCTGCCCTGGGCCTGGGACACTGGATGGTATCATTGGACTTGCAGGACGCATATTTCCTCATTTCTGTTCTGCCTGCCCACAGGCATTACCTGCGATTCATGGTGGACCACAAACACTTTCAGTTCACCGTGCTCCCTTTTGGCCTTACCAGCGCCCCTCGGCTGTTCACCAAGATGATGGTGGGGGTTGCAGCTCATCTGACGAGATCGGGGTGCCAGTCTTCCCCTGTCTTGATGAATGGCTGTTGAAGGTGGGTTTGCTCCCAGGCTGTTGTGTCCCACCTCCAGACTGCGACAGACCTGCACTCGCTGAGGTTCACCATCAACATGCCAAAGTCACATCTAACTCCCTCTCAGATACTCCCTTTCCTCCAAGCTGTTCTGGACACGGTGCAGTTTCTGGCCTATTCAGAACGGCTAGTCCTGGATATTCAGGCTATGATACTGATGTTTCAGTCTCTCTCGTGGATTTAAGTGAGACTGACTCTAAGGCTGCTGGGCCTCATGGCCTCCTGCATCCGGTTTGTGACACATGCCCGCTTGCATATGCGGGCTCTGCAATGGGACCTGAAGTTCCAGTGGAAGCAGTGTCAGTGGAATCTCTCTGACCTGGTCCAGATAAGTAAAAGGTTTCACTCAAATGCGTTTTTACGCGGTAATGCTTTCCTATGAAGAAAAAGGCATTTACTGCATACAGGTATTTGCAAACGATTCTCGGGGTTCCCCTTAAGGTGATAGTGGGCCAAGGTCCAAAGTACCATCAGCAGTTCAAGTTTACCTGGCCTGGAGTGTACGGGTGCAGAAGTGCTGGACGGGTTAGTAGCTTTGTGCGCTACATTGTAGGCTAAGAGTGGGACCACCTAGAAACAGGCTGCAAAGGGGGACTTCGGGACAAATCCAGGAGCTCCCAACAGGGGGCTCGGTTCGTGGGGGTCCTGGGAGCAGGGGAGCACTGCCTATTGTCGTGGACCCAGGCCGGGGAGCTCGGGTGCAGAGGATTTTGATCGGCTGGTGCCCGTGCCTCAAAGGCACCGACGGATCTCAGTTAGACCTGCAAAGGGGGACAAAACAGAACAGCTGGGTCACTCTCAGTGCTGGCCTCTGTGGTGCTGACGTCCTTCATCGGCTGCTCGATCTTTGCGGCGTTTGGAGTCCGGATTAGACTCAAACAAGCTTTGGCTGCTGCATGGGGCCTGTACCCCGGGTATTTGTGCACGGCGGCTTCGGTTGGTCCTGGCATCTTCTCACTTGGTGGGGAGACGGATCTGATCTCTAGGAGCACTGTGACCTCTTCCTGGGCTGCTGCTGCTGCGTTGGTGGACCAGGTGAACTGCAGAACAGTGAACCAGACGTTGCAGTCGATGCCAGCAGGCTATAGGGAACTTCAGGGGAGATGCTGATGGCTTGGCAAAGTGCTGTAGGCCCTCCAAGGCTTTTACAGTATCCACAGACGCAAGAAAATTCGGGTTGTTGCAATTGTCAGGACAGGAGCAGGTAGGCAGGCAAGGTTTGGTGCCAAAGGCCACTAGCAGTCCGCAGTTCTTGCTTCTTCAGCTCTTCTTTCTTCAGTCAGACAAATCTAAGTTTCTGGTGTCAGGGGGCCACCTAACTACTCAATTTTTAGGTGTTAAGGGGAATGAAGGGTAGTAGGCAACAGGCTACTTACCCTTGGGGCCACTACACCCTTTATATGGCCACTTCCTGTGGAGAGTGGGCATAACCCTGTCCCTGAATTCCTATTTCCACCAAAATCAAAATGGTGGAACTCTTCTTTCGTGGAGCACATCAGGCAGGCCACCTTAGGGGTGTGACTAGCCTGGTGGTGCACCACGGCTCCTAGCATAGCTAATGTCCCACCTGTCCTGGTGCCAATTGGGCTTCAGGATAGGGGGTGGCACCTCCCAGGTCTGGGTGAAGCCGGGGTCACATATCAAAGACGGCAGGAGCTTTGAAGTCCCTGGCCTTGGTATGCAGATTCACTAGTCATCCTGCTTGAGGAGGTGTGCACACCTTCCTCTGGAGCAGGCATTGTTTCTAGCCTCAGAGAGCATGGGCTGTCACCTGCAGGGGGTCAGGAACATGTCTGTGGTGGCAGGCTGGAAGAAACCAGTCAGCCAGCACACTAAGAGCCTCCAAGTTGTGCTCTGGGTGCATGTTTTAATAAATCCACTACTGGCATCAGTAGGGACTTATTAAGACAAGGTGTTTGATACCAAACACCATAGGTTTCAGTAAAGCTATCAGGTCGCTGGGGAACTCATAATGACCAGTGCCCAGTACATATACTTTGATGGCTTTCCTGTTCACATGTACTATTTAGCTATTGACCTAGACAACACAGGGGCCCATCTGCTCATGCAAATATGCCCAAGTCATCCTTGTGGCTCTGGACTGGACATGGAGAGTCTGGTATCCCGAGCTTCTGAGCATGCTCATCGATCCCCCGATCAGGCTTCCTGTTCGGGAGGATCTTGTATCGCAGCAGCAGGTGAGGGTTCTCCACCAGAACCTGTCCACTCTCTGCCGTCTTGCGTGGAGATTGAGCAGCGGCAGTTTACAGCTTTCCACCTTCCTACTGAAGTCTGTAATTTCATCTTGGCAGTCATGTGTCCCTCCACAAAGACGGTGTACGCCTGCCATTGGAAAGGGTTTGTGGCATGGTGTACAGAAAAATCTGTTGATCGTCTTTCTGCCCATCTTTCTGAGGTTCTGCTTTTCATTCTTCCTCTAGCCCAGCAGTGCTCTGCTCTGGACACTCTTAAGGGCGATCTCTCTGCCATTTCCGCTTTCATCCGGTTGCCTGATCAACCCTCTTTATTCAAGTCCCCCATTGCACATAGGTTCCAAGGGTCTGACACATCTCTTCCCTCCTTCACCGTTCATTATGCCTCGGTGGTACCTTAATTTGGTTTTAACTTTTTGATGTGCACACCAAGCCTCTACAGAATTGTCCCCTCAGGCTTCTCACCTTAAAAAGAGCCTTACTTGTGTCAATTACATCTGCCAGCTGAATAAGTGAGCTGCAGGCCTTATCATCCAAGCCGCCTTACCTCTGTCTATCCTGACAAAGTGGTGATTGGCACAAGGACCTCCTTTCTGACGAAAGTGGTCACCTCTTTTCATGTAGGCCAATCTAATACCTTGCCTACCTTTTTATGCTCCTCCACATCCCTCTAAAGAAGAGGAGCGTCTCCTCTGTCTGGACCCAAAAAGTGCGTGGTCGTTCTACCTTGACCGCACATGAGAGTTCCGGGTGTGCGACCAAGTCTTTGTGGGATATGTTGGTGCAAAGAAAGGTCGGCTGTGCAGTAGCGGACCATCATCAGATGGGTCGTGCTCTGCATCAAAATCTGACACGCACTCGCCAAGAAGCAGCCTCCTGAAGGTCTGGGGCTCATTCCACCAGAGCTAAAGTGGCCACCACGCAGAGTTCCGGTCCTGAATATCTGCCAGGCAGCAACGTGGGCTTCCCCGCACACGTTCCCGAAACATTACTGTCTGGACAGTCAGGTCTGCAGGGATGGGCACTTTGCCTGTTCGGTCCTGCAGGACTTTCTTGTTTGAAATTTGTTTGAATACCCACCTCCGGGGATGGTATTGCTTGGGTATCTATTCTAAGGTAAGAATCTGCAGCTAGAAGTCCCTATCAGATGAACAAGTTACTTGCCTCCGGTAACGCCTTATCTGGTAAAGACGATCTCTAGCTGCAGTTTCCTTAACGACCCACCCATCCTCCCCACTCTGCGAACGGATTTCTAGTGATAGGGATGACCCCTTTCAGGGCCCTAGTTTTGACACAGCATTGGTCAGTGTTCTTCATGGCTCTGCTCTTCTTTCATGGAAAGTCATGAAAAGTAACTGTCAGCGCGCCTGGGTGGCGCCAATGAGGTACCACAACGTAATTTCTGGCATGGATGACGACGGACACATAGCTGATCGAAGCCACCTACTAGTGTGCAGGGGCACTGCTCATGAAAAGTCTTCTGGCTTCAGTCTGACACTTGGGGAAATTCTAAGGTAAGGAATCTGTTGCTAGATATAGTCTCTACCAGATAAGGCGTCACCGAAGGTAAGTAATGTGTTCGTCATGAGTGATGTTATAAATATTGTCATAGACCATGTCATGAGTGATGCAATATGTGAGATCATAAGCAGTGCATGACTGGGGTGCGAGTTATAGTTTGCTCTGCTAACTATAACTGGTGAATTAATGTGTTGTTTTTTTTTAGGTCATATTGTTAATGTTGTCACAGACATATTCACCTAATTATAACGTTACCTTAACCCTTTTTTGGAAGGTTTGTAAAAAAAAAAAAAAAAAAACATCTTTTTATCACACCTAACTATATCGTTACCTTAACCTTTGGTTTTTTCAGTGAATTTCTAGGTATTTTATTACTTCGCCCGTGCTTGGCGGGGGTTGGCGACGGGACCTTATGGTTTTTTAAGGAGAGGGGTCCATGTGCCCCCCTCCCTGAGCCGAATTATGCCCTGGGGAACGCAATCCCCCTGGGCCATTATTTAAATTAAAAAGGAGGGGGGCCACATGCCCCCTGCCCTAGAGCCTTATTACGCCCCCTTCCCCAAGCCTTATTAGGCCCTGGGGATCCCATCCCCCAGTGCAACTACTACAATAAAATGGGAGGTGGGGCCGCATGCCCCCTCTCCTGAGCCTTTCTAGGCCTTGGGGACCTCATCTCTCAGTGCTGTGTTTTTAAATTAAATGGGAGGCCCTCCTTCTCGAGCCTTCTTAGGCCTTGGGAATCCCAACTCCAGGGCCTTTTTTTAATGAAAGGGGAGGGGGGCCGCATGACCCCCTCCCCAGTCGTGTTAGGCCCTGGGTACCCCATCTCCCAGGGCTGTGTTTTTTAAATTAAAGGGGGGGAGGTCTGCATGGCCCCCTTCCTTGAGCCTTCTTAGGCCGTGGGGATCCCAACTCCAGGGCCTTTTTTTAATGACCCCTCCCCAGCCGTGTTAGGCCCTAGGAGCCATATCCCCTAGGGCCCTTTTTTAATAATTAAAGGGAGGGGCCACCCTGCCCCCCTCTCCGAGCCTTGTTAAGCGCATTGGACCCCATCTCCCAGGGCAATTTTCTTTTAAATTAAAGGATAGGGGGGCCATGGGGCCCCCTACCCCAAGCCTTATTAGGCCCTGTGGACCCCACCCCCAAGGCCTATTTTTTAATTTAAATGGGGGGGTCACACGCCCCTCCCCCCTCCCCGGGCCTAGTTAGTTCCTGGGAACTCCAACCCCAAGGGTCCTTTTTTTTTTTTTTATTAAGAGGGAGGGGGCCGCGTGGCCCCCCTTCCCGAATCTTCTTGGGCCCTGGGGACCCCATCCCTCAGGGCCTTTTTGATTGAAAGGGTAGGGAACCACGCAGCCCCCCTCCCTGGACCTTGTTAGTTCCTGGGGTCCCCATCCCCCAGGGTCCTTTTTTAAAATTTATTTAAAGGGGAGGGGGGCGCATGACCCCCCCTCCCCGAGCCTTCTTAGGCCCTGGGGACCCCATCCTCCAGGGCGACTACTAACATGAGGGAGAAAGGGAGGTGGTCACGTGGCCCCTCCCGACTCTTTTCTGGTCCCGGGGACCCCATCCCTCGGATCCCGCACTGTTAAATGTGGGTGCCCACACTGAGCACCCACCATATAGTAGTTGGGGGCCGCAGGGGGAGCCCTAAGGCCCCAGCCAGTTCCCTGCATGCAGCCGGAGCCTGAATGCTCCCACCCGGAGGGAGCAGCTACTAATGCTGCTCCCTCTGCATGGGAGCAATATTTTTATCTGTTTCCCTGCCCACATTAGTGTGGACAGAGAAACAGATCGAAGTTTGCTCCCAGCGGGCAGGAGCATTTTTAGAGCTTCCACCCACTGGGAGCAGACTTGGAGATTTGCTCCCGCTTGGTGGGAGTTTTGAAAATGCTTCCGCCAAGTGGGAGCAAGCACAGGTTTTCGACGCGGACAGAGAAACCACTGTGTCCCAGGGTGGCCCCCCGGGACATAGCTAGTGAGCCGGCCCAGGGGGATGGGGTCCACAGGCCATTAATGGCTCAAGGAGGAGGGCCGTATGGTCCCCCCTCCCTTAAAGTGATCGGCCCAGAGGTGGGCTCCCCGGGACCTTTAATGGCTCGGGGAGGGGGGCCGCGTGGCACCCACTTCCCATTTTTAAAAAGTTTGGTCCTAGGGAGGGCTACCTGGGGCCTGTCATGGCTCGGGGAGGGGTGCAGTGCACCACCGCTTATTTAACAATTTAGGCTCCAGGGTGGGCTCACCGGGACTTCTGTTGGCTTGGGGAGGGGGGCCACGCATCCCTCCTCCCAGCATCTATTATTTTTGGCCCTTGGGTGGGCTCCCCGGGGCCTGTAAAGGCTAGGGGTGGGGGGCTGTGCTCTCCCCTCCCATTATTAAAACAAAGTGACTTGGGGCGTGGCCGAGCCGGCGACCAAGATGGCCGCCTGACTCTGAAGCTCCGGGACCGTCGCGATTTCCAATCTTCCAGACTCGCTTCATATGCCGGCTCGTGCCCGCAAACAGGCATGCTGAGGTGCAGCGAGCGAGCGGCGTACGATTGAGCCGCTCGCGGACTTGAAAAACGGCCGGAAAGTGCGGTGACGGCGAATGCGAGTGCGGGCCTGACGCGGCCCTCGGAGGCCCCGTGTCGACAGGGGACTCGGGTGAGCCTGAGGGCGGGGCCCGGACGGCACGCCACGCTTGAATGAGTAACTCCAGCAGCACGTCTCGGCGGAAGGGGACAGAGGATGCATACCTGACCCCAGCTGGTGGCGGAGCAAGGCTCCCAAGTAAGTACGTACTACATGGCAGTGCGCACTATTAATGGTCAAAGTGGAGCCGAGACCAGGGACGCCACGCATGGCGGATCAACCGCTGCGAACTAACGAGTGGAAGCTTTCATGAGCGGAACTAAGGGGCAGACAGTGGCATAAAATGAACAGCCCACTTACACTTGCCTGACTGCATTGGATTGCCCCCTTGAACGAGGCCCCCTCCTCCCTGAGCACCATATTCCTGCCGCTGGTCTCCATCGGGGGTGCGGACGCAGCGAACAGGCGGTAACTGTGCCCAATTAACCTTGCCACTGTATTGGGACCTGAAGTGGGAACGATTTCATCGCAGGAGCACCTCCCTGCCCATTCCACACACCCTGCTAAAAACAGTCGCACGCGATGGGGCGAACAGACCCTAAGCAGCGCCAGCTGAGCTTTGATGCTCCAAAGACTCCCAGGCAGGAAGACAATGACGGCCAGTCCGAAGTTGGGGCCCCACCGCTGGAAGGCACCGCGCCCATAATGGCTGAACTGAGGGCTGGATTTCAGGCCATCGACACCCGCCTAGATGTCCTAACGTCTCGCCTGGATGACATCCATAATCTATTTATTTTTTATTTTACAGAGTTTTATATAGCGCGAACTTGACCCGAATCGTGTATCGGAGCGCTTTAGATAGCACCAGTTGCATTACATGAGGAAACATTCTTTTTTTTTTATTAGGCACTGGGAGATTAAGTGACTTGCCCAGAATCACAGGATGTTCAGCGTCATTGCCGAGACTCGAACCCAGTTCCCCAGATTCGAGGTCGACCGCCCTAGCCGTTAGGCCAACTCCTCTCCCCACAAGACGCTCGAATTGGGGAAGCAGAGAACCGCATATCGGCCTTGGAGGATGCACAGCCGAACATCCATAAATGATTGGACAGGACTGAGGCCCTTCTGAAAACAGTGGCCGCCAAGGCTGAGGATTTGGAGGCGCGCTCGCGTTGAAATAATCTCCGCATCGCAGTAATAGCTGTGTCTACGAACACTGGCCCTATGGCTAAATTTGTGGACACTGTACTGATAGACCTCTTTGGAAAAAAGGCCTTCTCCGGCACCTTTGCGGTCGAAAGAGCGCACCGGACGCTGGGGCTGCGCCCAGTGCTGGGAGCACCCCCAAGATTGATCATGGCCAAAGTTCTCAACTACCAGGATCGAGAAGCGGCGCTGCGAATGGCCGGGGAGGGGGTGCGCTCTCCTACCAGGGATCGGAAATAGCGCTGTTTCCCGATTATACACCAATGGTGCAAGAGGCGAGACGCAAATATATAGACATCAAACGCACGTTACAGAAGGCGAATGTCAAATATACAATGCTATACCCGGCTAGACTACGGATTCAAGTAAGCGGCAAGACACACTTTTTCGACAGTCCTGATGAAGCGGGAAAATTCTGGAAGCATCACCAAAATACAATTGCCCCTCAGAAGCGCAGAGATGACGGAGAAGCCAGATCCTAGTAGCTCTCGGACTCCCTGAAGTACAAAACCGATTCAGCGTCCCGCTACCCCCAACTGAGAAACTCCCTGCCTCCACTGGTGCAGCATGTGGGGCGCGAAAACGTCAAACTGTGACCCACAAATAAACTATGAACATGTACGCAGCATATGATCCTTGCTGCTGTCTTAACTAAAGTAGGAGAGAAGATAGGTATCATGTTTAAGTATGCATGGACGGTCCTTAAGGAGTGTTGCCTACCCCCATTGGAAGAACTTTCCTCCTGTTTCTCCCCTCCCTCCTGGGATGGGGGTGTTCTTTGTTCTTGTTTTTTACATTCCCTACACGGTTTTCTTAATGGGATTCACCGGGTGCTTGTTTTTATGTATCCGATGTGGGTGGGGGTTGGGGCAGGAAATGTGGGAAGTTAATATTTGTTATGTCTGTTTTTGGTACAGAGTCATGCCTTTCATCTTAGATAGAGCTGTGGAACAAATGAAACTACGTACTGTTATGATTCACATTACACCACCTACATGACCTCTTCTAGAGTGCGAGGCGCAGGTTTGCTGCTTCGATGCATGTCTTGGAATGTTAGAGGACTATCAAACCCCAAAAAGGGACGCCAAGTTTTAGCCTACATGTCCAGACATTCCGTTCAACTGGCATTCCTACAAGAAACACACTATGCTGCATCCCCTGAACACCGTTTTGCATCGACATGGGGTACTAACAGATTTTTAACCAGTTACAGCACATATTCACATGGGGTGTGTATCCTGATCCATCGAGCACTCCCCTTCTTGGTTGGGGAGGTAGTAGTGGCGGATGAAGAGGGCAGGTACATTATAGTATCGGGCACACTGGGCGGGGAGCCACTTCTACTGATTAATATATACGCACCAAACGTCGACACTACGGACTTCTTCCCTAAAATTGCCATTCACATTACGCAACTAAATGTAGACAATATTTTACTAGGAGGTGACTTCAACCTTACTTTAAACCCCTCTATAGATTCTACAGGGCCGAAATGCGTCACCAAACCGCATGCAACGCAGGGCCTCACTTCAATACTAGAGTCCACACTATTGTTGGACCCCTTGAGGACTAGGCACCCCTCTGGTCAAGCATACTCCTTCTATTCAGCTCCACATGGTACGTGGTCACGGATAGATCACTGGTATCTCACACCCCGTCTTATACTTGCAGTCCAGGAGGTCGATTATTTACCCCATACATTGTCCGATCACTCCCCGGTTCTCCTCAAATTGGAGTTGTCTATGATATCAAGGCCACACAGTCCGTGGAGATTCCCCGCCGAGGCCATTCTTGATTCAGTTTTTCATACCGAAGTGGGAGAAGCTATTGAGGAATACTTTCGGTTAAATGAGGGCACAGTGGATTCGCAATCCACATTATGGGACGCCTTTAAGGCATATATTAGAGGGGTGTGCATATCCAAACATGCAGGAGTGCTGCGCTCCATACGAAGAGACTTAGAGGTATTGGAGCAAAAACTTAAGGACCGCGATGGAACTGCGCAAAAGACCGCCCCCCATTAGCATTACGAGAACGAGCGACATTGATAACAGAATTCACTGAACAAGCGGACTGCGAGGTCAAATATTTGGGCAAGTACGCCAGAGCCCAAACATATGGCGAAGGCGAAAGGCCGGGCAGGACACTCGCTAGACTACTCCGCCCTCAATACCAATCGACATATATCACGCACTTAGAGGCGGATAATGATGTTATGTTGACACGAGGCAGCGATATCACAGCCGTGTTTCTATCTTATTACTCCCATTTATACACGACGCATAAGCCACCTGAGGGGAAGGCCCTTCTGGACTATCTGAACGAGATAGCAATGGTATGGATAGAAAAGGGACACTGCGAATTTCTAGCCTCCCCAATAGATGAAGACGAAATTAAACAAGCAATTAGGGAGCTTGCCAACTGCCGGGCCCCCGGTTCGGATGGCTTGACATGTGAATTCCACAAAGCCTACCAACACATACTAGCTCCCCGACTTCTGGAAGTACATGATGAAGCCCTGCAGAAAGAGGCCCTCCCCCCGACGAGGTGAGAGGCTATAGTCACGCTCCTGCTTAAAGCTGGTAAAAATCCTCGGAACTGTACATCCTATAGACCGCTATCTCTTCTTATCCAAGACTACAAGATCTTAGCTAAAATCCTAGCTACCCGCCTTTCACTATTAATAGATAAAATTATATGTCCCTTTCAAGCGGGATTTGTCCCTGGCCGTTCTACGGCAGTGAATCTACGCACTATATTTGCAGTTCTCAACCAGCTGGAGCCTACTCTGCCTGCTGCGGCAATTCTACTCGACCCTGAAAAAGCGTTTGATTCTTTAGAGTGGCCCTTTCTTTACGCCGTACTGCAAAAGCTAGGGATCCCGATCGGTTTCCTTAATTTAATTCGGCTCCTGTATGCCAATCCAGTTGCGCGCCTGAAACTAAATGGTGAGGTCACCTCTCAATTTGGCCTGACGCGAGGAACCAGGCAGGGATGCCCTCTCTCGCCCCTGCTATTTATTATAGCCATGGACCCACAGGCTAGGCACATACAGGAGATTGCAGTTCCATACAGGCCCCCTGGTAGCCTCATTCTACGCGAATGATGTTATGCTCTTTGTGCGCGAACCGGACACTAACCTATCTCCATTGTTAAGAGAGGTGGTCCGATTTGGGACATACTCTGGTCTTACAATCAACTGGACGAAATCAGAGATCTTTGCGCTGACACCGGCCACTATTCACGCTGATATCGAATTCCCACTTTGATGGTGTACAGACCCTCCGAAATATCTGGGAATATACCTGCATTGCAATGCTCCGGAGGTGATCCGCCTCAACTATCGAGCGGCTATCGACAAGCTTACAACTCAAATCGAACGATGGGTTAAACTTCCCCTTGCCATGGCAGGTAGAATTGCCATTATTAAAATGGTAGTACTCCCGCGGTTTCTTTACCTCTTTTTAAATATTCCCATTGCACTCACCCTGAAGTTCTTCGACACTTTGCAATCCTTATTGCTCCTGCTCGTATGGGCTGGGAAACAGCCACGCATCGGTTGGGATACACTCGTCATGCCATATGAGCGAGGAGGCTTTGGGGTCCCCGATTTTTACTTATATTATCTTGTTGCGCAGATACACTTCACGTACTATTGGTACCACCCGGATGTCCAACTCCAATTTTTAAAACCAGAACGGTCTCCAGTGTTTCCCAATCCATTCCCAACTATATTACCACAGGGCCTGCCCCGCAACCCCACTGAAATACAAACAGTATCCACAGCTTGTTGGGCATGGTCCAAATTGCGGCGGTATTTACACGCCGATTTTTTATATTCTGCACACATACCCCTAGCTGCCAATCCCTGGATCCCCCCCTACGATGGAGACCCTTACTAAACAGACCCTTAGTAGACATGGGCTACATACTGTGGGGGTTTTCTTTGTGGACTCACAACTGCGAACCATTGGAGAACTGCCCCACTGTGGCGATGTATCATACATGGACAGATTTCTTCTACACCGGGTCCGGGGCTCGTTAGCGGGAGCGCTCCCGGAGACTGTGACCGAGCCCCCAGACTTTCCCCCACCTACCCTACTGATAACCTTGCCGGATGGGACACATCTGGTGTCAAGACTATATCATTCGTCTCTGAAGCTTAGACCCGCAGTTGGTGCAAAAGCACCCTCAGCTTGGGAGCAAGATTTGGAAATGCCATTAACAGATAGTATGTGGGCATATTGCTGTGAACAAACGCGCTGTGTGTCAGGTAACCATCGTCATAAACTGTTACATTTTAAGTACCTGCACCATGCATATATTACACCATACTTATTGGCTAAGATTGACCCCAGCACCTCACATGTATGCGCTAGATGCGCTGAAGAAAGAGCTGATTTTGCACATTTGGCTTGGACATGCGGATTGGTTTTGGCATATTGGGGGGAGGTCTTTGAGCAATTGTCCTTAATGGTAGAGCATACGCTACAACCGACACCACTAATGGCGTTGCTGGGATATGTAAAGCCCCTAAAGAAAAGTGCACAGCGATTTACTGCAATAGGCCTATTGATAGCAAAACGACAGGTTTGCTTGCACTGGGGTACCACACAGGTCCCAACGGTGAAGTCCTAGATAAGAGACCTAGTATATTGTGACACCACAAGCAAAATATATGCCACACTGCAGCCCCCGACCTCACGTCCACGGGATATTTGGCAACCACTAAAAGCCTATCTGCAGACACACCCCTTAGAAGAAAGCTGAAGCCCCCCCTGTCGATGCTGAGTCATACCTGTCGAAGTGACATTTTTTTTCTTTTTTTTTCTTCAGAGTTTTATATAGCGCGAACGTGACCCGAATCGGGTATCAGAGCGCTTTACATAGCACCAGTTACGTTACATTAGGACACACATTCATTTTTGTTAGGCACGGGGAGATTAAGTGATTTGCCCAGAATCACAGGATGTTCAGCGTCATTGCCGAGACTCGAACCCAGTTCCCCAGGTTGGAGGTCGGACGCCCTAGCCATAGAACGGTATGCGAAGGAAAGTCCCCCCTACATATTACGATAAAGCTTCAGGGAGATGGAGGTGATACGCCGCATGAGCATAGTATTAAAATTAGGCCAGACTTGTGCTTCAAATGACTGTATGTGGGAAATGTATCGATGTAAGTGGAACATGACTATCAGCTGTTATATGGCAATGCGATAAACAAAAAATGTTAAAAAAAAAATGTAAGTCCGTTTTTATATAGCGCAGCTACTCACCCTTACGGGTCTCAAGGCGCTGGGGGCCGTAGTGGAAATTAAGTGAGCTATTGCCCAGAGTCACATGGTGCTGAGCTGCCGCCGGGGATCGAACCGTGAACCCTGTGCTCCGAAGTCAGCTGCCCTGGCCGCTGCACCACACCTCCATAAACAACACTGCTTAGATGGAAAATGCACTACCATACATAAAGAACTGTGAAACAAACGGACTGGCAGAACTCTATTGCAATGCCATTTACTGTAGATGATGAGCTAACACTCTGTGCCTGTTGTTATAGTTTGAATCACAATGTATGAATACAGATGTTTATTTCTAGGAGATTTGAAGACATGTACAACAATGATTATTTCATGTATCCCTGTGCATTACAAATCCTAATAAAGAAATGTTTAAATATATAAATAAGTAAATAAAACAAAGTGACTCTGGCCACCATTTTGTTTTTATACATCTGAAAGAGACACGTTAGTGACAGATTCCTTACCTTAGAATATCCCCAGGCGTCAGGCTGGATCCGGAAAGTTTTTTGCGTAGCAGTACCCTTGCGCGTCGGTAGGCGGCGTCGTGCGGCTCCGCGTCCGTCGTCGTGGTCGTCGGGATGACGTCGCGGGCAGTACTTAGACGACGCCCCTGCGCGCTGACGTCAGTTCTTCTTTTTCCGCGCCAGTAAGCGCAGATCCGGGAAGAGCAGTGCCCTAGTCACTTTTTGACTATCCTTTTTTGTGAATTTTTCACTGTTTCTTCAACGAGTCTTCACGACTCCTAAGGTGTCGTAGGGATGCCCGGCTTTAAGCCCTGCGAGGCCTGTGGTCGCATGATGTCGATCACGGACCCGCATCTCGAGTGTCTCTTCTGTCTCGGCCGAGACCACGACACGAAGTCGTGCCCTGACTGCCGGAAACTTCATCCGAAGGCTTTGCGAGAGCGGTCTCGAAAGCTACTCGAGGTCCGGAAGTCGGCTCCGCGCCGCACCAAGCCCCGGTCCCGGAGAGGTCGAGGGGCCGGTCGCGGAGTCCCCGCTGTTCGTCGGAATCCAAGTCTTCGCGCTCCTCCGGTAAGTCGAAGCACAAGAAGTCTAAGAGGCATCATCGCTCTAAGACTTCGCCTCGCCGGTCTCGCGACTCGGCTGAGGCCCCAGTCGGCACCGTCCCCGCCCCTCCGGCTCCGGACATGCCTGTAGAGCCGCCCCCGAATTACCCGTTCTTTCCTGGGTCGTGGGCGACTCCGGCCGAAATACAGGAATTCCTGTCGGCCATGGCCCGCCTCTTCGGGCCTTCAGGTCCCCTCCGGTGCGCCTTCGGGCCCCGCGGGCCTGATGGGGTTGCCCCGGCGCCGCCGTCGACTCCGGTCCCGGCGCCGCCTGTCCCACCAGCCTTCATCCCGGCCTCGGCTCCGGCCTCGATCCCGGCTCCGGTGGTACCGCAACCCCCATCAACGCCGGTTGACCTAACCACGCCTCCGCCGACGCCGATGTCCCCGGTGCCGTTCCTGACGCCGTCCGGGGCTCCGGACGGCGTCGGTCCCCGGCTCTGGACATGGAGCCGGACCGACGTCGCTCGACGCCGACTCCGGCGCCGATGAGACCTTGGGTCCCAAATGTCCCTCCTCCTCCATATTTTGAACAAGAGGAGGACCAGGAGAGCTGGGAGGGGTCTGAGGACCCTCTCACACAACAGTGTGAGTTTGACCCGGACTGGGCTGAGGAACTTGGGGATGCCAGTGGTCTAGACACCTCCCCTGACACTGGCATGCTGTCTCCTCCCGTGGCTACGGAGGAGGGGGCTAATTTTGCAACGGTGTTGCGTAGAGCAGCTGGAGCCTTACATCTCCAGTTGCCTACTGTGGCCGTCAGGACTAACCTCCTGACAGAAGTGCTTCAGCCGGCGGCTTCCTCTTCGGAGACTGTGCTGCCGTTTAATGATGCACTCACTGACGTTCTTTGGGTGCCTGGTCCAAACCCACCACAGGGGCTCCTGTGGATAGGAACGTGGCCCGACGCCATCGCCCTGCTCCGGGCGACCCCTTGTTTCTCTCCCAACATCCCACCCCTGAGAGCTTGGTTGTCCAAGCCTCTGCCTCCCAAACCGTCTTCCCTACCGCCCCTCCGGATAGGGAATCCAAACGCCTGGACCAATTTGGGAAGAAGGCTTTTTCTTCCTCCAGTGCTGGCTTGTGGTCCGTCAACACCGCTTGCCTTTTGGGCCGATATACCCACTCCCTGTGGGATTCGGTGGCGGCTGTTTTGCCGCAGTGTTCTGAGGAGGTCCAGACACTGCTTACCCGCGCCATTGCGGAAGGGCGAGATGCGGCTAAATACACCATCCGTTGTGGCCTTGATACCGCCGACTCGCTGGGCAGATCGCTTGCGACGACGGTGGCGCTACGTCGCCACGCCTGGCTGAGAACAACTGGTTTCTCGGGTGATTTCCAGAATACACTCATGGACATGCCCTTTGATGGAGTCGGTCTTTTTGGTTCAAAGGCAGACCATGCGCTGGAGCGGTTTAAGGACTCACGGGTTACGGCCAAGTCCCTGGGCCTTTCTGTTGTACGCCCTCCGCTCACCTCTGCTTTTCGCCCCTTTCGTGGCCACGGAAGGGGCGCCCAGTCACGTCAGCTGCCCAGCCACCGGCCCGCGCAGCAAGCGTCTACGCGTGGCAGAGGACGTGGATACCGCCGTGGCGGTTCGGGCAACCAGCGTGCGGAGTCAGGCCACCACCTCCAGCCCGTCCGCGGCCTCCAAGCCCTCCTAGTCCCTCCTTTCCGGTGCACAGCACGCCAGTGAGGGCAGGGTCCGCCATCACCTTCACCACTGGCGTCCCATCACCTCGGACAGGTGGGTCTTGGACATTGTCCGAAGGGCTACTCCCTCCCCTTCGAGACCACCCCCCAGCCATGCCACTACAATTCCACTGCATGTCAGGGGATCACTTGGTACTTCTGCAGAAGGAAGTCACGGCCCTCTTGGCCAAGAGGGCCATCGAGCATGTTCCGACCCCAGAAGTAGGCGTGGTTGCTACTCCCACTACTTCCTGGTGCCCAAAAAGGACAAGGAGGACATGCGTCCTATCTTGGACCTCCGGAACGTCAATCGCTTCCTCCGGAAGGAGAAGTTCAAGATGCTCACCCTAGCTCAGGTCTTGACTGCCCTCGACCCTGGAGACTGGTTGGTAGCGTTGGACTTGCAGGACGCTTATTTTCACATCCCCGTCCTGCCGGCCCACCGGCGTTACCTGCGGTTCACGGTAGGCCTCGAGCATTTTCAGTTCACCGTGCTCCCCTTTGGCCTTACAAGTGCCCCTCGGGTGTTCACGAAAGTGATGGCGGTGGTCGCAGCTCATCTGCGCCGGGCAGGGGTTCCAGTCTTCCCCTACCTCGACGACTGGTTGCTGAAGGCGGGCTCGTCCCAGGCAGTCGTCTCCCACCTCCAGACTACGGCCAAACTCCTGCACTCGCTGGGGTTCTCCATCAATGTGCCGAAGTCGCATCTGATTCCTTCTCCACAGCTCCTTTTCATCGGAGCAGTTCTGGACACGACGCAGTTTCGGGCCTATCCTCCCGAACGGCGAGTCCGGGGATATTCGGGCTATGATTCCGATCTTTCAGCCTTTATCCTGGGTTTCGGTACGGATGACCCTGAGGCTGCTGGGCCTCCTGCATCCTGCTGGTCAATCATGCCAGATGGCATATGCGGGCTCTGCAGTGGGACCTGAAGTTCCAGTGGGCGCAGCACCAGGGCAACCTGTCCGATCACGTCCAGATCTCGGAGGGGACTGCACTACAGTTGCAGTGGTGGCTCTCGAACCGGCAATGGGTCATGGGCAGATCCCTCTCCCTACCCAAGCCAGAGCACACAGTTGTGACGGACGCGTCCCTTCTGGGATGGGGCTGTCACATGGGAGAGGCGGAGATCAGAGGCCTCTGGTCTCCGGCGGAGTCCCGGCTCCATATCAACCTTCTGGAGCTCCGGGCGATCCGACTTGCACTCAAGGCATTCCTTCCCTCTGTCAAAGGGAAGGTAGTGCAGGTGTTCACAGACAACACCACCGCCATGTGGTATTGCAACAAACAAGGCGGGGTGGGGTCGTGGACCCTTTGTCAGGAGGCTCTGCGCCTCTGGACATGGCTGGAACATCAGGGCATGTTCCTGATGGTTCAACACCTGGCAGGTTCCCTGAACGCCAGGGGCGGACGAACTCAGCCGCAGGTGCATGATGGATCACGAATGGCGTCTTCACTCGGAAGTGGCGCAAGGACTCTTTCTACAGTGGGGAGAGCCTTGGTTAGATCTATTCGCCACCGAAGAGAACGCGCAATGTCATCAGTTCTGCGCCTTGGAATTTCCAAGGCGGCACTCGCTTCGGCGGCGCTTTTCGTCGCGAGTGGAGTTGCGGTCTGTTGTACGCCTTTCTGCCTATACCACTTCTACCCAGAGTGTTGAAGAAGATTCGGCACGACCGGGCCCAAGTCATTCTTGTGGCTCCGGACTGGGCTCGAAGAGTTTGGTATCCCGAGCTACTCAGTATGAGCGTAGATCCCCTGATCCGTCTGCCTCTTCGGGAGGATCTTCTGTCGCAGCAGCAGGGGACAGTCCTCCACCCGAACCTGTCCAGCCTCCACCTGCTTGCGTGGAGATTGAGCGGCGGCAGTTGATTCCTTTCGACTTGCCTCCCGAAGTTTGTGATGTGATTCTGGCAGCCAGGCGTCCCTCCACTAAGGTGGTATACGCCTGCAGGTGGAACAAGTTTGTGGCATGGTGCACAGCAAAGGCTGTGAATCCCTTTCTGCCCCTCTCTCTGAGGTTCTCCTGTTCCTTCTTTCCCTGGCCCAACAGGGTTCTGCCCTGGGTACCATCAAGGGCTATCTTTGTGCCCTCTCGGCCTTCCTCAGGCTTCCTGATCAGCCCTCCCTTTTCAAGTCCCCTGTTGTTAACAGGTTTCTAAAAGGCATTACAGGGGCGTGGCCAAGATGGCGGACTGAGAGGTCGCTTGTCCCGGAGGCTCCCTGCTCCCGGCCTACTCGCCCGGCTATAAACTAGCAATTGGCCCGAGTGAAGCGCGGCTCACAGTGAGAAAGTGCGGGGGAATACGGCGGCAGTCTCCGCAAAGCAACAGGAGGCGATTCGAGCCTACCCGAGGGCAAAAACGACGGAGGTGAGCGGGCGGACTCGGCGCGAGAAAATGGCGCCCGGACCGGAGGATCGGTAGTGCGGGGACGCCGGCAGCGGCAGGAGAGACCCAGAGCAGCGGAGCCACAGAGACGTCCCATCGGGATCAACAACAAACCCTGGGTGCCCGGAGGTGCGGTGGCGCAGGGAGCGGAGCGCCGGCGGACTGAGAGCCCGGCAGCGGCCCACCACGACCGTGAAAGGAATCGGACTCCCCAAGCTGAGCGGGGCCTGTCATCGGCCTGTCACCGCTGCAACGGGACGGGGGGCAGCGCCGCTACGAGAGGGGCCCACGCTGACGAGACGACGGAAGAGGTGAGGAGGGAATGAGGTGATCCGCGCCCCGGGGCTCCAACAGGCTCGGAACACCCGAGGGGCCTGGAGTGCGGGGGAGGAGACGACTACGAGAGCGCACAGGCCCGTCGAGCACCAGGTCGGGCGCTGTGGGCCCGAGCAGGGGGACCTGCGGAGAGGGGATCGTGACTCCCGCACCTATTGTCGCCGGAAGAGAGCAAGTCCACAAAGGGACCTCAAAAGGACCAGGCATAGTAGGGGCCTGCACCAGTGAGCTAGGGAGAGAGAATCCAGGGACCCCCGGACGGCACACAGAGCGCCGAGGCCTGAGAACTGAGAGGCCACAACGCACACAGGGAGCGGTGGCAGGGACAAGACAAGCCTAGAGCACCCTACTACGGAGGGGCCACTACGCGAAGAAGGCAAGCGGTGAGGGGGGTGTAGAGATCAGAAACGATCCCCCGACACCGGGTTAAAAGAGACAACCAATTCCTCCGTGAGCAGGCCCCACAATTACGCAGAGTGGAAGGGGGGAAATACCGCTAACAGGCCAGGGACGGTGGCCGCCGGGGGCACAACATAGACGGAGTGTGACAGAAGGTAGAGCAGATTTGGAACGCGACTGACTCCTGTGGGGAGAAAGGAGAGGCCTCGTGTGCACTCCCGTCATTAGGATAGTCGAGAGAGTCTGAGTCTGTGTCCGACTATAGAGCGACGCGGGGGAAGGTGGAGAGGCGGAGAGGGGAACAGAGGAGCCAACACTCGGCTAGATCAGTCGGCTGGCGGAGGAGAGGGGACTTAGCCGGCAACAGCCGCCACGTGGACGGCTCGGGAGCGAGAGGTGCCTACTGGGGGAGGCGGCACGCCGTCGGTCGCCGGGGGACCCCCTGCCCGTCTCCCATACGGGGCTCGAGTGACAGAGGCGACTTGAGATCCCCACCTGTTGGCAGGCCCAGCAATGTCCTCGGTGAGGAAGAGAGGGAGAGAACTCTGAAGGAAATGCTAACCAGAGGACCCCTGCCTACGGACAAAGGTAACAGAACATCTCCTCCCCAGAAAACCCAACCAGACCCGGAAGACGGGGAGGTCCCCATCACCCGCTCCTTCTTGGAGTCGCTTTTCAACGTCCTTCGAGACGACTTCCAGACCCTTAAGAGTGAAGTGGCGGGGGAGGTCCGCGAGATTCGCCGAGATGTTGACGCAATAGGTGAAAGAGTAGCGGCAATAGAGGGAAATGACATCACCAAAGGGGAAGAAGTCGAGCAACTCCAACAAGAGGTGATCCGCCTGCGAGATCAACAACTGGATCTCCAGGCACACGCCGAAGATCTCGAAAACCGCTCACGAAGAAACAACATTCGCGTCAGGGAGTCCCTTCGAAAATGGAAGGATCAGATGTGAACCAGTACCTCCAAGGCTTGTTTAGAGACATACTAGGGGAGCCTCAAGACTTTCCTATCCGCATAGACAGAGCACACCGAGTTGGTCTGGCGAGACGGGCCCCTGCTCCTCCGCCAGACATCCTTGCCTTCCTACCGGATTTTCCTCTCAAAGAAAGAATACTGCGGGAGGCACGGTCGAAACAACCTCTACAATATCAGGGACTTTCCATTGCCCTATACCAGGACCTCGCCGCTAGTACGCTACAAAAAGGAGAGACTTTAGGGAAGTGACTACCCACCTAAGAACACAAGGAGTGGCATACTCATGGGGACACCCTTTCCGCCTTATCTTTAAAATGAACGGCAAACTGCACCAACTCCGATCCTTCCAGGAAGCATGTAAGATCCTGGGCTTGGAACAAAGAACCACGGAAGAGTCACCCAGTCGCACACAGAATCTGCCGAGGAATGAGTGGCGGACAGTGGGGGGCAAACGCTCCCCCAATACAGAACTACGTCCAAGCTCAGACACAATGGCGCAAGAGAGACTGCTGGCGCTAGAAACGGTACAGAAAGAAACCGCGCCCGACGACCCCACCATGACTGCACCAGAGGGACCTTTTTTCTTAGCATTGGTATTGCAATAGCCGGGGGGGCTCGGGGGCGGGGGCCCGGGACACTTGGTCCACACACTTACCCCGATTCTTTACTTACCACATGCCCAGGGTTTCGTACGAAGGGCAATGGACAATGAGGGGACTCTGGGGTTTACAAGTTGGGGTTAGGGAGGGTAGAAAGAGGTCAGGGTGGGGGAGGGGGCGACAGAGTTTTTATTCGTTACCGGGTTGGGGGGACGAGGAAGTTGGGGAAAGGGGCGGGGGAACCGGTGTGCTGCCTACGGGGGGATACATATGAGAATCGCGAACACAGGAGGGGGCTTGGAGGACATAAGAGGTGGTCTCCACCAGTCATAGCTGTTGACCACATGACTACCCTATGTCAAGGTCCGCTTTGCAGATACTAACTCTTAATGTGCGGGGACTGAACAATCCCATTAAAAGAAGAGCGGTGCTATCCTATCTAGAGAACTCGGGGCGTCGGTGTGCCTCTTGCAGGAGACACATCTCCTCTCCAGGGATTGGCACCGCATGAAAACCCGAGCCTTTCCCCACCAATTCTACTCATCTACTTCAGATAAGAAAGCGGGGGTGGCCATTCTGATATCTAAATCATTCCCGGGAACGATGGGGGTCAAAGTGGCGGAGGTGAAGGGCCGGTTACTAGCCTACACACTTTGGGTGGGGGTGCCCCTCTGGTGGTGGGCTCGGTCTATGCCCGAACTCGGGACAAGAACAATTTTGAAGCTGGCACTATCCGAGGTCTTATGTTCGCAGGAACGGAAAGTGGTCATAGGAGGGGACCTGAATCTGGTCATGGACGCTGAGAAAGATAGATCGGGGCAACGATATGGCCAAACAGGGGCAATTTCTAAGGCAGGAAAAGACTGGCTAAAGGATAGGGGTCTCCTGGACTTCTGGAGGGTGTCTCACCCCCATCTCACACAATTTTCCTATTACTCCCATGCACACCATACATACGCTAGGCTAGACCACTTCATAGGGACCACAGAAGTACATACAATGGTGGACACAGTAAATATCACACCAGCAGCACTCTCGGACCATGACGCAGTGGTAATGATTCTCTCTATCCCCTCAGTTAAGCGACCTCCAGGGAGGTGGAGACTCCGAGAAAATTTGCTTTCCAGAGCAGGGGTGTCCCAACAACTACAACAATGCATCTCTAATTACCTCGCGATAAATGACTCCCCAGACACGCCTCTTTCAGCTCTCTGGGGGCGCTGAAGGCCGTGGTGAGAGGCGAACTAATCGCTATCTCTGCCGCCGAAACCAAAGAACGCAGAGAAAACGGGAACTCCTTACGGAGAAAGTGTTAGAACTGGAACGCATACACCAGCGGCTAGGCGCGCCGCGGATATGGCGTCAACTAAAAGCAGCACGAGCACAGCTAGGATCATTAGACCTTGACAGAGCCGAATACGCGGCCCTTCGACTGAAGCACTTATACTATGTGGGGGCGACAAAACGGGACGACTCTTAGCTAGTAAGCTCAGGGCCCGAGTCCAACGGGCCAAAATACAAACGCTCCGGAATGATGATGGGGAACCAGTTGAGGAGATGACAAGATTGCTGCGGTCCTTCGGGACTTTTATTCCACGCTCTACGGGGAAACCTCACAGCCAGGTGGTGATGGGGCCACATACCTCCAGGGGGCAGCCACGTCGGCGCTGGACGCCGCGGGAGCTGAAGCACTAGACGCGCCCATTACGATAGCGGATGTGATTGGAGCCATTTCCCGTCTTAAACCCTTGAAGTCGCCGGGCCCGGACGGGTTCTCGGCGGGATTTTATAAGGCCCTCTGCCCACTTCTAGCTCCGATTCTCACGCGGCTTTTTAATTCCTTCCAGGGACCTGGGACTATACCTAGGGACATGCTGACGGCGAGACATCGTAGTCATCCCTAAACCGGGGAAAGACGCAACCCAATGTAGTTCTTACCGCCCAATTTCCCTCCTCAATCTCGATCTGAAGTTGTTCACGGGGATCCTAGCAGCTCGATTAGGCCCGCGACTGCCCGGAATCATTGAACCGGACCAGTCGGGTTTCATCTCCAATCGTCAAAGCAGTGACAACACTAAACGAATACTGCATTTGATAGATAAGGCCCATCGCACTACCATGAACGCCCTACTGCTATCGGTCGACGCAGAAAAAGCGTTCGACAGAGTCAGTTGGGACTTCCTAGACAAAACTTTAGTTCATTTCGGCGTGGGGATCGCTTCCGAACATGGGTAGCGAGTTGCTACTACAAGCCCGCGGCAGTAATTAGGGTAAATGGCGTGACCTCCCGACCCTTCGAGATACAGAGAGGTACGAGACAGGGATGCCCTCTGTCACCCCTTCTTTTCGCCCTATACGTAGAACCGCTAGCGCAACGAATCCGAGACAACCCTGATATTTTAGGTATCCCTTTCGGGGGGAACAGCATACCGTGAGCCTATATGCCGATGATATCCTGGCAACTTTGGAGTCCCTGAACGCTCAGTCCCAGCCTTCTTGCAAGAACTGACCGCCTTCGGTCAAGTGTCCGGCTTCAGGATGAACGTACAGAAATCCATGGTTTTACATCTAGGGAGTGGGGCAGAACAACGGGAGGAAGAGCGCCCACAATATGGTGAGTTGCAGTCTCGTGACTCAATTACCTACCTGGGGATAGAACTCGCTCCCTCTGTGGCGCGCACGGTCACACAGAACTATACTAAACTCCTCGCCCAAATTCAGAAAGATCTTAGACAATGGCAAAAACATTCTTTATCATTACTAGGCCGCATAGCCGCTATCAAAATGAATATCTTGCCCAAAGCTCTCTACATCTTTCAGACCATACAGGCCTGGCCCCCACCGGGGACCCTACACAAACTCCAGAACGCGGTGCAACAATTCATCTGGGCTGGGGCCCGCCCGCGCATGCGTAGGGATCTTTCACACCGACCCCCAGACGAGGGAGGATTGGGTATCCCAAATTTCTTAGAATATTTCAGAGCGGTGCAACTTCGACACTTAGTGGAGTGGAGCAGACCCGAGTCCGAAAAAGATGGCTGTTCCAGGACCGAGCACTGGCGAAACTCTTCTTGTGGAAGGTGCCTTTCCTCAAACGGTCAGATAGACCACCAAATCTCAGGGGCTCCCCAGTCACCAATACGCTGCTAAGAGTCTGGGACTCGGTGGCGGTCAAACGCGGATTCACATCCTTTCCCTCACCAATGACTCCCATATTCGATAACCCGGAGTTTTTACCAGGGCTTGAAGAACGAGCGTTTCCGCAATGGCGAACCACGGAATGCAGGTCGGCGGGACACCTCTTCGATCTGGAGGGGTTTCTGCCGTTGGCGGAATTACAACAACTCTATACAATTTCCGCCCCGCAACGCTACCAATACTTTCAGATCCGCCACTGGCTCCTCCATCCCGAGGTGAGACCGCTAGTCCACAGGAAGCTCACCACGTATGAGAGATGGTTATTAACCAAAGAGTCGGATAAAAAGATGATCTCTGACTTATATAACATGTTGCGTCCACCAGTTCCCTCCTTACCCTCTGCGGGACAGAGGCGATGGATGCGGGAACTCGGCAGGGAATTAACGGCGAAGGAGTGGCAAGCGATATATTTTCGGGCTAACCACACAGCCCGCAATACAGCTAGCAGAGAAGCGGCGGTCAAAGTGGTTACCTACTGGTACCTAACACCGGCCAGACTACACAAAGGGAACCCTGATCGAAGCCCGACTTGTTGGAGGGGCTGTGACGAAGAGGGCACACTGACGCACCTACTATGGGACTGTAAAGAAGTGACTGACTACTGGGGTGCCATCTTAGATGACATAGATAAGCAATTCGAGACTGAAATTCCCCGATTCCCCGCATACACGTTACTGGGGTTGCCCAATCCACTCACTTACCCCCTGAAGTCGATTAGGGGCAAACAGATGGGTCTGGCGATGGGGGCAGCTACTCAACACATTCTCTCATTATGGGGGACACAGACCCGACCAACACACACAGGTTGGCTACATAAACTTTGGTACCTTATAGGTATGGAGCGGATCCAGGCCACCCTGACGAACTCTACAGATACTTTCCGCACCATCTGGCGTCCACTGCTGTCCCTGTTAGAACTTGAAATGACTGAATTAACATGCCCTAAATACCTCCGTATCCTAAGGCTCACCGAAAGGGGACACACCGACGAGCCATCTTAACCTGCTCACTAATACAAGACTCCCACATTAGGTTCCTCAGAATCACTTCTTCAGCACACCGGTTCGGGGAGGGGGAAGAGGGGCTAGGGAAGGGGAGGGGTCAGGGAGTTTCTTTCGTTTGTTGTTGATTCACACATTAGCATCATATATTGCGGACTGCAGACACCCCAGGCAACACCCCCATGAGTCTACCTCCATGCTTGGCCAGAACCGGCCTCAAGATGATGCATTTATCTGTCTACGGATGTGACGAAAATGGGAGGGAGGACGATCATATATGTATCTTATGGGTTTGTCTGTTGTAACCAAAGCTACATCATTATTTTGATATGTTTGAAAACAATAAAAAACAGAGTTAAACCATAAAAGGCATTACACACCTCTTCCCTCCTGTTCCGTTTGTGATGCCTCAGTGGGACTTGAACTTGGTTCTTACCTTTCTTATGTGCGCTCCCTTTTAGCCTTTACATAACTGTCCTCTTCGTCTTCTGACTCTGAAGACTGCCTTTCTGGTGGCCATCACCTCCGCTCGGCGGGTGAGTGAGCTCCAGGCTCTATCATGTAAACCTCCCTTTCTGTCTGTCCATCCAGACAAGGTTGTTCTTAGGACGCGTCCGTCCTTCTTGCCAAAGGTGGTTACTGCCTTCCACATTGGGCAGACCATCACTTTGCCCACCTTCTTTCCGTCTCCGCATCCTTCCAGAGAGGAAGAGAGGCCCCACCGTCTGGACCCAAAACGTGCGCTTTCCTTTTACATCGACCGCACACGCCATTTCCGGGTGGATGACCAGCTCTTTGTTGGCTACGTGGGCGCCAAAAAAGGTCGGGCGGTGCACAAGAGAACCATCTCCCGCTGGGTAACCTTGTGTATCAAAGCCTGCTATTCTTTGCCTAAGAAGGAGCCTCCTGTTGGGCTGCGTGCCCATTCCACCAGGGCAACGGCTGCTACCACGGCTTTGGGCCGCGGTGTTCCGCTGCTGGATATCTGTCAGGCAGCTACGTGGGTCTCGCTGCACACGTTTACAAAGCATTACTGCCTTGACAGTCAGGTCCGGAGGGACGGCTTCTTTGGCCGTTCTGTCCTCCGGGACTTCCTTGTCTGATCTTTGTTCGCAGACCCACCACCGGGGTTGGTATTGCTGGGGTATCTATTCTAAGGTAAGGAATCTGTCACTAACGTGTCTCTTTCAGATGCACAAGTTACTAACTTGTGTAACGATATATCTGTAAGAGACAGTAGTTAGTGACAGATTCCCTACCGCCCACCCATCCTCCCCGTTCTGCGAACTGATTTCTAGGGTTAAGGACATCCCTTTCAGGGCCCTAGTATTTTTCAGACACCTATGTCAGCTTCTTGCATGGCTCTGCGTTCCTGGCGCGGAAAGTCGTGTACAGAACTGACGTCAGCGCTGCAGGGCGGTGTCTAAGTACTGCCCGCGACGTCATCCCGGCGACCACGACGCCGACAACGGACGCGGAGCCGCACGACGCCGCCTACCGACGCGCAAGGGTACTGCTACGCCTGGGGATATTCTAAGGTAAGGAATCTGTCACTAACTACTGTCTCTTACAGATATATCGTTACACAAGTTAGTAACTTGTGCATTCCTGACAGTCCCTCTGCGTCCCCTACATGGTGCCTAGGGGGCAGAGTATCCCTAACCTGCCCCCTTATAGATATATATTTTTAAACATGTTCAGGATAGGGGACTGAGTCCCCAAGTCCTGTAATGGCTGCCAGCAACATTTTTCTCATGTTGCTGGCAGCCAATCAGAGCGCTTGCTCCTGCTGGAGTTTTGTTTTTAAATTGGCGCTCCCGCGAGAGTCTGCCGAGACTCTCGCAGATCGAACCGTCCAGATATACAATTATTTTTTAACCTTAATTTTCTCAAAAACTACTGACCGGATTTACACCAAATAATCACAAAGCACAATCTGTGGACCAAGGTCTAGATTCCTGCCAAATTTGGTGTAAATCTGTTCAGCAGTTTGGGCTGTAGCCCTGTCTATGGAAAATGCATGGGGAATTTGTGTTCTGGGACTCCCCTTTTTCTCGGCCCTTGCTTGATGGATCAGTCCAAAACTTTCTGTGCGCAAACTAGTCAAAGTAGCACCTTTTTGGAAAGTTTTGTGAAGATTCGTGAAACGGTGCCAAAGTTATTAGCAAGACAAAAAATGTTTTTCCTATGGAACAGCTGACCTAACTATAACTACCTAGTGGCGACTGCCATTAGGTGATAGATGGGTAGATAGATACTCACTGTGCACCGCTGGCGTTTAGGTGCCGCCAAAGTTTATGGATTTATAGATAGATATATAGATTAGATAGATAGATGCTACAGAACCCAAGCTCACTGATGTCAGTTGTTTTCTAGGCTCTCTGCGCAGCAGATAAAGAACCCAAGAGCAGATTGCTCTTGACCAGTTTGCAGCTCTCTAGATATGGTACAATTTTAGATGGAAAAGAGTCTAGTTCACAGAACGGGAAGGCCAGAGGGTCGGTCACGAATCTGCGGTTAGGTAGAGTATCAACCAGAAAGAGCATTACTGAAGGTAAAAGGTAATTCCTCACCTTTGGAATGGGTACCAAAGCAGTACTTCCCAGGTGATGGGTGTGTGAACTGACTCAAACCAAAAAGTCATGCAGGATCGAGCGTGCTGAATGCCCTTTTTGTCAGACCTGGCTACTCAGACAGTAGTGGTTCATGAATGTGTGGAGCAACACTCATGTAGCAGCCTGGCAGATGCCCGAAACAGGCACTCCATGTGCCAACGCAGTAGTGGAAGCTTTAGCTCTGGCAAGCCTGCAAACCTTTTGCGGTCTGCTTCTTGGCCAATTCATAGCAGATTTTGATGCAGAGAATGATCCAGGGAGTAATGGTCCTTTTCTGCACTGCTCTGTCCTTCTTCTCCAGCGAATTCTACAAAGAGCTGATCATCCACACGATGTTCTCTGGTATGATCAATGTAGAAGCTAAGAGCTCTTTGGGATCCAGCTAGTGTAATCTTTCCTCCTTCTTAGAGGGGTGAGGTGGAGCAAAGAATGCTGGGAAAGTGATGTTTTCTCGGACATCAAAAGGAGTGATCATTTTTGATAGAAAAGAACCTTGGATCCTCAACACTTGCTTGTCTGGAAAGAATTAAATATACAGTGGGTTGACAGAGTGAGGTTGTAGTTCACTCACACGCTACACCAATGTTATGGAAATTGTGAAAAAAGTCTTTAAAGTGAAAAACTGCATAGGTTCAAAAGGAGTACACATTCGGAAAGTAAGAACTAGATTCAGGTCCCACTGGGGCAAGATGGTGTGGGCAGAAACAAATTTTGCAGTCTTCAAAAAAAAAAAAAAAGCATCACAAATGGTGATTTAAATAAAGAAGGCTGGTCTGGCAACAACAAAAAAGCTGAAAGAGCAGACAGATATCCTTTAAGTGTCTTTCTGGTCTAGAGACAACACAAAGAGCAATACTTCAGGTAATTTGGCATGAAGTAACTGCAAACTTGTCCCAACCACAGGCATTTAGTGATTTCGTGGTGGTACATTGGGTGCCAGAAAGACATCAGCTACTTAGGGAGGAAGGTCAAATGAATTCAACTGCTGGTGATCAATCTCCTAGCATGGAGATGAAGATTGCTTAGCCTGGGTGCAGGACCCTGTCTTGCTGCTGCAACAGAAGATCCTCCCAAAGTAGCAGGCTAATTGAAGGACAGATGCTCATGTCCAGGAGTTCCGGGCACCACACACTCCTTGACCAATCCACTGCCACTAGGATGCCTTTGGTCCAGTGGTTCCTGATCTTTTTCAGATCCCGGGGCAGGAGAGGTAGTGATAGAAAGGCATTCAGGTGCCCTAAGCTCCACTCTTAGCAGTGCTTAATTTGTAAAACAATAAGTGTCGGGCCCTCGTCGGGAGGCCACTGCAGCTTGCACCATCCATTGCCCCTGCCAGAACTGCTAATGACCGCACCAACATACTAGTAATCATCATACTCTTAAAAGTGTGACAGTACCAGGCCCCCAAAGCTATAAAAACGGCCTGAGTGGTAAGTATTAGTCATTTTTATTGTGTATTTAATTAATAAACAGCTGTTGTGCTTATCTCTGAATTTGACTGATAGCTCCCGTGTATGGCAGACTGTCATAAGTGCCAGTGCAGAGTACCGGAAACCACTGGCTCAAATTAAGCACCGACTCTAGGCAGAATTCATCTCCAAGGGAGAGTTGTCCTTGGAACTCTAATATGCAAAAATGCTGACATTGCACATTCTCAACAGTGGAGAATATATCGAGCCAAGGTTCTCCCCATTTGCAGAAGACCTGGCACCACTTCTTTGTGTAGCTTCCAGTCGTGATCAGATAGGCGTCGACAGCTGTGTAAGTCCACCCTTGCTTTTAAAGATGCCACCAAGTGGTGTGCCTTTTTTCAGAGGTGTAGCCCCCCCTGACACAGTGTCCATGACCTCATCCTGCCCTGCTTGTTGCAGTACCACATGGCTGTGGTGTTGTCTGTGTGCACTGCACCAGCCCCCCTTCGATAGATGGCATGAAGGCTTTCAACGCCAAGTGAATGGCCCACAACCCCAACAGATTCATATGGAGCAGAGCCTCCTCCAGAGACCAGCCAACCCTAATATTCACCTCTCCCAGATCGCTACCCCCAACCCAGAAGCGAAGCATCCAGTCACCACTGTTAGCTCTGGGTGGGGTAGGGAGTGGGGTGTGCCGCTGACCCAGTCGGGATCCCACAGCCACCACTGCAGGTGTTTTGCTGGACATAGTCGGAAAGATTTTCCTGATGCTGCGCCTTCTGGACTTTCAGATCGCTCTGCAGTGCCCACATATGCCACCTGGCATACGTGACCAGCTGGATGCAGGAGGCCATCAGTCCCAGCCTACTCTGCATGATCTTTACCGAGATCCAGGACAGAACCTGAAACATCGGGATCATGGCCTGATTGTCCTGGACTCCTCTGTGTCCAGAATAGCTCCAACGATGAGGAGCATTTTCAAAGGAGTTAGATGTGAATTCAACACATTGATAGAGAACCCGAAGGATGTCAAGAAGTTCGCCGTAGTCTGAAGGTGGGTAATGACTGCCTGGGGCGAGCTCGCCTTTAACAGCCAGTTGGGAGGTAAGGGAAAACTGGTACCCCAACCTCTGTAGCTGCGCTGCATCCACCACCATCACGTATGTGAATACCCAAGGAGCACTGGTGTGCCCAAATGAGAGCACTGCAAACTGAAAATGCTCTTGCCCCGCCATGAACTGCAGATAGCTCCCGTGTGCCTAAGGACGGGGTTTGGAAATAAGCAACCTGCAGGTCCAGTTCTACCATCTAATTTCCAGGGTCAAGAGCAAACTAGACCTGGGTTAGGGGTGAGCATCTTGAATTTATTCTTTCTCAGAAAGTCATTGAGAGGGTGATGGCCTCCGTTCTTCAGGACCAGAAGGAAGAGGGAGTAGCAGCCAGTACCCACTTCTGATGCTGGCATCCTCTTTATGACTCCTTTGGCCAGAAAGGACTGCAATTCCTGCTTTAAAACAGACAGAAGTTCCTCCACCAGCTGTCCTGAGGGTGGTGGAAGTTGCAGTGAAGTGAAAATAAACGGGAGGGCATATCCCTGCCGAGCAATTTGCAGGACCCACTTGTCTGAAGTGATTGCTTACCACCATGGGAGAAAATGCTGGATCCTGCCTCTGACAGTGTGACTGTGTGCCCTGAACGGGCCCAATAAAGAAGTTTTGCAGTTGTAGTAACTGGAGGGGTTGGGGATTGGCGCTGCTTGCTGCCCTTCTGTCTAGGTTGTCTGTGGCTGCCATCACGGCAGCCACAAAAAGGCTGTAGCATCTGCAGAGCTGCCTATATGGGCTATTAATGACGATATTGAAAGCCCGCCATAGGTGAAACCTCTGGGGGAACTGACGCATTGGATCAGACAGGCCAAATGAGCACGCTGTGGCCCTGCTCTGTTTAAAGCGCTCAAGGGCGAGTCTGCTTTTTCAACAAATAAGCGAGAGTCATCGAAGGACATGTCCATTAGAGAAGACTGGACATCCCCTGAGAAAGTCTGTACATCTCGTGCAGGCATGTCTCCTGAGTGTCATGCTTGCACCACTAAACTTTCTGGGGTTGGGCGCTGCGTTAGGAAAGGCAGACCACCCGGGGCAAGGTGGCCCACCCACTTTCTGCCTATTTACCAGCAGTCCAGAACATGTTTTTGTCCATGCCCCAAGACAGGTGTCTGTGAGGGACTCATTAAAAGGCAATAGAGGGTCAGTGTGGTCTGTCTGGGTTGGAGGACTTTAGTGAAAATATTAGTTTTCACCTCCATAGTAGGCAATTGGAGGTCAAGAACCTCAGCAGACCTTCGTATCACTACTATGAAGGAGGCAGTTTTCTCAGTAGCTGATCTAGTTAGAGACCAGTCCAGTGGCTGGAAAAGTATCCAGTCCACTGCCATCTTGTAGCACATCATACACATTGTCTTAAGTGTATTTTTGAGCAAACACATCTCCATCATAGCAATCATTATCGGAGTCAGTACCGAAAAAGATTGTGAATGATCTGGGCCATTGCTTGAGGTCAGGGCAAAGTGTCAGTTTCCAATGGGTTGCAAAAAGACTGCAAGCAAGTGGGATTAGAGTGTGGCCCCAATCGAAGTCGAAGTGGTGTCGGAGACCACTATGGGTTACACTTTATCTGGTATCATCGGTGCTGATTCTCTGGATTCCAGTGTGAGTTGTGGTGCCAAGTATGTCGTCTACACCAAAACCTGTGTGAGACCTGAAACGGGTCCAGAGTCCCAGTCGGAGGTGCTTGCGGCTCCTTGGGGCCTGAAGTCGCGCCAGAGGGAGCTGGCAGCATGCCAGAGAGACGCAGCATAGCTTCACGAAACTCTTGGATCTGAAAGAGACACGTTAGTGACAGATTCCTTACCTTAGAATATCCCCAGGCGTCAGGCTGGATCCGGAAAGTTTTTTGCGTAGCAGTACCCTTGCGCGTCGGTAGGCGGCGTCGTGCGGCTCCGCGTCCGTCGTCGGCGTCGTGATCGCCGGGATGACGTCGCGGGCAGTACTTAGGCGCCGCCCCTGCGCGCTGACGTCAGTTCTTCTTTTTCCGCGCCAGTAAGCGCAGATCCGGGAAGAGCAGTGCCCTAGTCACTTTTTGACTATCTTTTTGTGAAATTTTTCACTGTTCTCTTCAACGAGTCTTCACGACTCCTAAGGTGTCGTAGGGATGCCCGGCTTTAAGCCCTGCGAGGTATGTGGTCGTATGATGTCCATCACGGACCCCCACCTCGAGTGTCTCTTCTGCCTCGGCCGAGGCCACGACACGAAGTCGTGCCCTGACTGCCGGAAACTTCATCCGAAGGCTTTGCGAGAGCGGTCTCGAAAGCTCCTTGAAGTCCGGCAGTCGGCTCCGCGCCGCAGCAAGCCCCGGTCCCGGCAGAGGTCGAGGGGCCGGACGCGGAGTCCCCGCCGTTCGTCGGAATCCAAGTCTTCGCGCTCCTCCGGTAAGTCGAAGCACAAGAAGTCTAAGCGGCGTCATCGCTCTAAGACTTCGCCTCGCCGGTCGCGCGACTCGGCTGAGGTCCCTGTCGGCACCGTCCCCGCCCCCGCGGCCCCGGACGTGCCTGTCGAGTTGCCCCCGCATTACCCGTCCTTCCCGGGTTCGGGGCGACTCCGGCCGAAGTACAGAAATTCCTGTCGGCCATGGCCCGCCTCTTCGGGCCTCAAGGTCCCTCCGGTGCGCCTTCGGGCCCCGCGGGCCCAGATGGGGTTGCTCCGGCGTCGCCGTCGACTCCGGTCCCGGCGTCGCCTGTCCCACCAGCCTTCGTCCCGGCCTCGGCTCCGGCCCCGGCCTCGACCCCGGTTCCGGTGGTGCCGCAACCTCCATCGACGCCGGTTGACCTAACCACGCCTCCGCCGACGCCGATGTCCCCGGTGCCGTTTCCGACGCCGTCCGGGGCTCCGGGCGGCGTCGTTCCCCGGTTCTCCCCGGGTCCGGACATGGAGCCGGACCGGCGTCGCCCGACGCCGGTTCCGGCGCCGATGAGGCCTTGGGTCCCTTATGTCCCTCCTCCTCCATCTTTTCAACCTGAGGAGGACCAGGAGAGCTGGGAGGGGTCTGACGACCCTCTCACACAACAGTGCGAGTTTGACCCGGACTGGGTTGAGGAACTTGGGGATGCCAGTGGGCTGGATACCTCCCCGACTCTGGCATGCTGTCTCCTCCCGTGGCAACGGAGGAGGGGGCTAATTTTGCAACGGTGTTGCGTAGAGCTGCTGGAGCCTTAAATCTCCAGTTGCCTACAGTGGCCGTCAGGACTAACCTCCTGACTGAAGTGCTTCAGCCGGCGGCCTCCTCTTCGGAGCCTGTGCTGCCGTTCAACGATGCACTCACTGACGTTCTTTTGGGTGCCTGGTCCAAACCCACCACAGGGGCTCCTGTGGATAGGAACGTGGCCCGACGCCATCGCCCGGCTCCGGGCGACCCCCTGTTTCTCTCCCAACACCCCACCCCTGAGAGCTTGGTTGTCCAAGCCTCTGCCTCCCAAACAGCCTTCCCTACCGCCCCTCCGGATAGGGAATCCAAGCGCCTGGATCACTTTGGGAAGAAGGCTTTCTCTTCCTCCAGTGCTGGCTTGCGGTCTGTTAATACCGCTTGCCTCTTGGGCCGATACACCCACTCCCTGTGGGATTCGGTGGCTGATGTTTTGCCGCAGTGTTCTGAGGAGGTCCAGACACTGCTTACCCGCGCTATTGCGGAAGGGCGTGATGCGGCTAAGTATACCATCCGCTGTGGCCTTGATACCGCCGACTCGCTGGGCAGATCGCTTGCAACGACGGTGGCGCTGCGTCGCCACGCCTGGCTGAGAACCACTGGTTTTTCAGGGGATGTCCAGAATACTCTCATGGACATGCCCTTTGATGGAGTCGGTCTCTTTGGTTCAAAGGCGGACCATGCGCTGGAGCGTTTCAAGGATTCACGGGCTACTGCTAAGTCCCTGGGCCTTGCTGTTGTGCGCCCTCCGCAAACGTCTGCTTTTCGCCCCTTTCGTGGCCACGGAAGGGGCGCCCAGTCACGTCCACAGCCCGGCCAACGGCCCGCGCAGCAAGCGCCTTCGCGTGGCCGAGGACGTGGATACCGCCGTGGCGGTTCGGGCAACCAGCGTGCGGGTCAGGCCACCACCTCCAACCCGTCCGCGGCCTCCAAGCCCTCCTAGTCCCTCCTTTCAGGTGCACAGCACGCCAGTCGGGGGCAGGGTCCGCCATCACCTTCACCACTGGCGTCCCATCACCTCGGACAAGTGGGTCTTGGACATTGTCCGAAGGGGCTACTCCCTCCCCTTCGAGACCACCCCCAGCCATGCCACCTCAATTCCACCGCATGTCAGGGGATCACTTGGTGCTTCTACAGAAGGAAGTCACGGCCCTCTTGGCCAAGAGGGCCATCGAGCATGTTCCGACCCCAGAAGTAGGGCGTGGTTGCTACTCCCACTACTTTCTGGTGCCCAAAAAGGACAAGGAGGACATGCGTCCTATCTTGGACCTCCGGAACGTCAATCGCTTCCTCCGGAAGGAGAAGTTCAAGATGCTCACCCTAGCTCAGGTCTTGACTGCCCTCGACCCCGGAGACTGGTTGGTAGCGTTGGACTTGCAGGACGCCTATTTCCACATCCTCGTCCTGCCGGCCCACCGGCGTTACCTTCGGTTCACGGTAGGCCTCGAGCATTTTCAGTTCACCGTGCTCCCCTTTGGCCTTACCAGTGCCCCTCGGGTGTTCACGAAAGTGATGGCGGTGGTCGCAGCTCATCTGCGCCGGGCAGGGGTTTCAGTCTTCCCCTACCTCGACGACTGGCTGCTGAAGGCGGGCTCGTCCCAGGCAGTTGTCTCCCACCTCCAGACTACGGCCGAACTCCTGCACTCGCTGGGGTTCTCCATCAATGTGCCAAAGTCGCATCTGATTCCTTCTCCACAGCTCCTTTTCATCGGAGCAGTTCTGGACACGACGCAGTTTCGGGCCTATCCTCCCGAACGGCGAGTCCGGGATATTCAGGCTATGATTCCGATCTTTCAGCCCTTATCCTGGGTTTCGGTACGGATGACCCTGAGGCTGCTGGGCCTCATGGCCTCCTGCATCCTGCTGGTCACTCATGCCAGATGGCATATGCGGGCTCTGCAGTGGGACCTGAAGTTCCAGTGGGCGCAGCACCAGGGCGACCTGTCCGATCACGTCCAGATCTCGGAGGGGACTGCAAAACAGTTGCAGTGGTGGCTCTCGAACCGGCAATGGGTCATGGGCAGATCCCTCTCCCTTCCCCAGCCAGAGCACACAGTTGTGACGGACGCGTCCCTTCTGGGATGGGGCGGTCACATGGGAGAGGCGGAGATCAGAGGCCTCTGGTCTCCGGCGGAGTCCCGGCTCCATATCAACCTTCTGGAGCTCCGGGCGATCCGACTTGCACTCAAGGCATTCCTTCCCTCTGTCAAAGGGAAGGTAGTGCAGGTGTTCACAGACAACACCACTGCCATGTGGTACTGCAACAAACAAGGCGGGGTGGGGTCGTGGACCCTTTGTCAGGAGGCTCTGCGCCTCTGGACATGGCTGGAACACCAGGGCATGTTCCTGGTGGTTCAACACCTGGCAGGTTCCCTGAACGCCAGGGCGGACGAACTCAGCCGCAGGTGCATGATGGATCACGAATGGCGTCTTCACTCGGAAGTGGCGCAAGGACTCTTTCTACAGTGGGGAGAGCCTTGGTTAGATCTATTCGCCACCGAAGAGAACGCGCAATGTCATCAGTTCTGCGCGTTGGAATTTCCAAGGCGGCACTCGCTCGGCGACGCTTTTCGTCACGAGTGGAGTTGCGGTCTATTGTACGCCTTTCCGCCTATACCACTTCTACCCAGAGTGTTGAAGAAGATTCGGCACGACCGGGCCCAAGTCATTCTTGTGGCTCCGGACTGGGCTCGAAGAGTTTGGTATCCCGAGCTACTCAATATGAGCGTAGATCCCCGATCCGTCTGCCTCTTCGGGAGGATCTTCTGTCGCAGCAGCAGGGGACGGTCCTCCACCCGAACCTGTCCAGTCTACACCTGCTTGCGTGGAGATTGAGCGGCGGCAGTTGATTCCTTTCCACTTGCCTCCCGAAGTTTGTGATGTGATTCTGGCAGCCAGGCGTCCCTCCACTAAGGTGGTATACGCCTGCAGGTGGAACAAATTTGTGGCATGGTGCACAGCAAAGGCTGTGGATCCCCTTTCTGCCCCTCTTTCTGAGGTCCTTCTGTTCCTTCTCTCTCTGGCCCAACAGGGTTCTGCCCTGGGTACCATCAAGGGTTATCTTTGTGCTATCTCGGCCTTCCTCAGGCTCCCTGATCAGCCCTCCCTTTTCAAGTCCCCTGTTGTTAACAGGTTCTTAAAAGGCATTACTCACCTCTTCCCTCCTGTTCCGTTTGTGATGCCTCAGTGGGACTTAAACTTGGTTCTTACCTTTTTAATGTGCGCTCCCTTTGAGCCTCTACATAACTGTCCTCTTCGTCTTCTGACTCTGAAGACAGCCTTTCTGGTGGCCATCACCTCCGCTCGGCGGGTGAGTGAGCTCCAGGCTCTATCTTGCAAACCTCCCTTTCTGTCTGTTCATCCAGACAAGGTTGTTCTTCGGACGCGTCCGTCCTTCTTGCCAAAGGTGGTTACTGCTTTCCACATTGGGCAGACCATCACTTTGCCCACCTTCTTTCCGCCTCCGCATCCTTCCAGAGAGGAAGAGAGGCTCCACCGTCTGGACCCAAAACGTGCGCTCTCCTTCTATATTGACCGCACAAAACACTTCCGGGTGGATGACCAGCTCTTTATTGGCTACGTGGGCGCCAAAAAGGTCGGGCGGTGCACAAGAGGACCATCTCCCGCTGGGTTACCTTGTGCATCAAGACCTGCTATTCTTTGGCTAAAAAGGAGCCTCCTGTTGGGCTGCGTGCCCATTCCACCAGGGCAACGGCTGCTACCACGGCCTTGGGCCGCGGTGTTCCGCTGCCGGTTATCTGTCAGGCAGCTACGTGGGCCTCGCTGCACACGTTTACAAAGCATTACTGCCTTGACAGTCAGGTCCGGAGGGACGGCTTCTTTGGCCGTTCTGTCCTCCAGGACTTCCTTGTCTGATCTTTGTTCGCAGACCCACCACCGGGGTTGGTATTGCTGGGGTATCTATTCTAAGGTAAGGAATCTGTCACTAACGTGTCTCTTTCAGATGCACAAGTTACTAACTTGTGTAACGATATATCTGTAAGAGACAGTAGTTAGTGACAGATTCCTTACCGCCCCACCCATCCTCCCCGTTCTGCGAACTGATTTCTAGGGTTAAGGACATCCCTTTCAGGGCCCTAGTATTTTTCAGACACCTATGTCAGCTTCTTGCATGGCTCTGCGTTCCTGGCGCGGAAAGTCGTGTACAGAACTGACGTCAGCGCGCAGGGGCGGCGCCTAAGTACTGCCCGCGACGTCATCCCGGCGATCACGACGCCGACGACGGACGCGGAGCCGCACGACGCCGCCTACCGACGCGCAAGGGTACTGCTACGCAAAAAACTTTCCGGATCCAGCCTGACGCCTGGGGATATTCTAAGGTAAGGAATCTGTCACTAACTACTGTCTCTTACAGATATATCGTTACACAAGTTAGTAACTTGTGCATTAGCTGCAAAGTTGCTGACTGTCTTGAAAACTTGGGTTGCCCCAGAATAAGAGTCCGAATCGGCTCTGAAGGCTATTGAGTTCAGGAGTGCAACCGAGAGGCACATTTATGCCCTTGAGCCTTCTCAGTTTAGAAATGCCAGGAAGATGGCGAGTCCATCTTGGACTTCTTGTGCTTTTTTTTTTGTGTTACCTGATAATTTCCACTGTAATGAAGATCTGCTGCGGGAACAACTTTGTGAGTTGGAACGGAACCTTACCTTCCACTTCGACCGGTCACGACATGGAGTCTGCCGGTGTTTAGTGACATACTGCTTTGCCTCACAGTCCTGAATGACCTTCAAATTCATCAGGGCTCAGTCACTACGGGGCTTGAAGTCATGGTCTGACCCCAATCACTAAAGACAAATCTGGTGGGTATCTATCACATGGATTTGCTTGCGACAGTCCCTTGAAGATTTGCACCCTGTGGTTTTAGGGGATGACATTGTCCCTCCTTGCACACTGCTATTTAAGTATGCATTTTTATGACCATTTACTTCAAGAAGCACAATTGAAATATTTCTATTTCAAAATACTGCACAATTGGTATTGGTCCCCTTATAAGTTGTGTAGGGCCCACATAATCCTGACTGATTCCTGCTGGCAGTTCATTAACGATTGTTGTGACCTCTACCATATACTATGGTCCTGCCATACCCTGACACCCTATTGCAGTTCAATATGGAGGACACTTCACAATACTAGCTCTCTACCCTTCAGAGACTCTGCCAAACTGGCCTTTCTACATGACTTCACTGACATTGATGACATGTCCTCCCCTGTTGGAGATGGAAATCGACAGCCCTGATGGTGGCCAAAATATGCATCTAACGACATTGGCGCTCATCACAGGTTGCCTACACACCAGGAGTGGTTCATTGAGCTGTACCAACTGGCTATCTATGAAAGACTCATTTATAGGTGTAGGAAAGTGGCTCTATATATACTGCACCAAAGTAAGGTACAGTGTGTATAGGGTCCACAGTTCCCCAATGGTAAGGCAGAGGCTAAAGTTAGATATAACCTTACTCTCTAAAGTGGTAGCTTGGTCGAGCAGTAAGGCAGTATCAGAGGACAGTGTAAAGCATTTGTTGTACACACTCAGTCAGCAAATGGTCTCACACACTCAAGAACTGAACTCTAGGCCAATTGTTTGTATAAACATATAGTTGTTTTTATTTTAGAACCACAATATGTATACTTTCTCAGAATGGGTTACCTTAGTTAAACACTTTTTAAATAGGCAATAGACTTTTTGATTACAGTAGTCACAGTTGGTGCAAAAGGCAACACAATGTCAAACACAATGCAACATTGAGCTCAATGGAAAGTTTTAGTTAAATGCAATTAGTTACTTTGTGGATTACTTTTCTAACCACAGGACTGGATCTTGGATTCAGTCCCGGGACACTTCCTGTAAACAGTTGAGTAAAAGCGTTTTGGTTACAGTAGTGATTTTTAAGGAATATTATTGTATTTTAAAAGTTGACACTTAGAAACTTTTCTAGGTAAAATTACCAATGTTATCCTATGGAAGGAAATTCAGTTTGCAGGTAAAGTATGTTTACGTTACTTTTGTAATGCAGTGCTGGGCTCTCAGGTTCAGCACTGGGATATCTATCTAAAACAGGCAAGTAATTACGTTTGTATCGTTTGCACGATTTTTAAAGAATATTTGTAAGTTTCAGAAATCGACACTTAGAAACTTTTTCAGCAAAAAGCAGGCAATGATATCCTATGGAAGGAATTTCAAGTTACTGGTAAGTACGGTTAAAATTACTTTTCAGGGTCAGTACTGGACTAAAAGATGCAGCATTGAGGTCTCTCCTGATAACAGGTGAGCAAACCGGAATTCGTTACTGTTGTGATTTTTAAGCAATATTTTGGTATTTCAAAAGTGGACACTTAGAAGAAATTTCACAGAAAACCAGTCAATGGATCCCTATGGAAGAAAATTGAGTTAGCGGTAAGTAACGTTGTGATTACTTTTCAGGGTCAGTGCTGGGCACCAAGATCCAGCACTGGGATCTCTCCTAATAGCAGGTGAGTATTTCCGTTTTCGTTACTCGGTTGATTTTAGGTGAATATTTTAAAGTTGAGAAACTCCACACAGAAGAATTTCCAAGTGAAACCAGTCAATGTTACCCTATGGAAGAAAAGTGAGTTATCGGCTTTTGGGTAAGTACTCGACTGGCAGAGTTAAGGTTCTGGGCATAGACCCAGGGATCCCCCAGGGTCAGGTAAGTACAGTTGTTACACCCTCAGCGGCACAGGTGCGGCCGGGTGCAGAGTGAGTAGGCCCAATGTTATCCTATGGACGGCAGGGGGCCTTTGGTTGGTGGCTGCTGGCTAGCAGGCCACTCTGCTGTGGAAGCAAAGCTCCTGGTCACTTACTCAGGGCAAGTGGGGAAGTCGAACAGGGTAGTTGGTGCACCCTCAGCGGCACTGGGGCGGCCGGGTGCAGTGGGCTTTTGGGCCGTCGGGCGCCCAATGGTTTTCAATGCGAAAGCTGCGTGACGAACAAAGACTGCAAGCTCGGGGACGGTGATTCTTCAGGTGCGACAACCACTTCGAGAGGTAAGTTGGGAAGCTGTGGGAAGGGTAGGCACCCAGGAGTTGGGCACAGGAGGCCGTGGGGCGTCGGGTGCAGGGGTGTCTTTAGGCGTCGGAAATCTTACCCTCGGCTGGTCGCGGTTGGAGGGGTCCCTGGTTCTGAGGCTGCAGGCGTCGTCAGGAGCGTCGAGGAGGGCCCTTGGGTGCTGGATTCTGGGTCACAGTCGCCGGGGGACGTCCTCTTGGTATTTGCCCACTCCGGCACAGGCCGGGCTCGGCGGGTGCAGAGGGTGCTGGATTCGCGGTTCCCGGTTGGCACCAGGGGTTGGTTGCTTGCTTTGAGCAGTACCACTGCTCTTGGGAGTCCCAGGTGGTTAGAGTCACAAGGCAGTCAGGTCCTCCGGGGTTTGTGAGGGTGCTGACCACTGGAGACGCCGGGGTTTAGCAGGAGCAGGTTCGAGGGTCGACAGGCCGGTAGGGCTGGGGCCAAATCAGTTGGTGTCTTCCTCTTGTGAGCAGCTGCACGGCAGGTCTTCTTGTTTCTTGTTCTTCTTTCTTGTTTCGGAATCTGGAACTGAGGAAGGAAGGTTCAGGGAGCCCCTAAATACTGAATTTAGGGGTGGTTACAGGTAGGTAAGGGCAGGGACCAATGGGTCCCTTCCCTGGGGTGGGTACCCCCCCATGCTGCCACTCTCCAGTGGGAGGGGGGCAGGAGCCTGTCCCTGGTTGGCCCGGTCCCCCCATCCTCAAGATGGCGGGGACTCGAGTTTGTGCTTCACCTCGCCTCCCCCACCTTAGGGGTGGAGTTGGCAGAGGTGGGCACAACCCATTTCCTGCCTCTGGTTTTTCCGCCGGTTCTCCCGGCAGAAGTGGGGGTAGAACCAGTGGGGACCAGTTTGCTGGGAGCAGCAAATGGTCTGGGGAAGCTCAAAAGGCGGCAGGCCTTTGAAGCTTCACCTGCCCATCCTGGGGGAGGAGGCTTTGGCACCTCGCCCCAGGATGCGCATTGTTTCAGGCCCCTGAGAGCAGAGGCTCTCGACCCAGGGGTCCAGAAACATGTCTGGTGGTGGCAGCCACTCAGTTCGGACACTGGAGGTCGGGTTGGTTTCAGGGGGCATCTCTAAGATGCGCTCTGGAGTGCGTTTTACATTAAATCCCACACTGGCATCAGTGTGGGTTTAATGTGCTGAGAAGTTTGAAACCAAACTTCTCAGTTTTCAGTGGGGCCATTATGGTGCTGTGGAGTTCGTAATGACAGACTCCCAGCACCATATACTCTTAATGGCAGCACTGCACTTACAATGCCCGAGAATGGACTTGGGCACTGTAGGGGCACAGGGCTCATGCCTCTGTGCCCTCACCACTGGCATAGTGCACCCAGCTAGAGGGGTGGCTGACCTAGGCCAGGGCAGTGTTTTGTAGGCATGGCACACAGGGATGTGTGCCATGTCGACTCTTCACTTTTGTTCTGCACCAAGACACGCAGCCTGCCAGGGCAGTGTGTGTGTGTGTAAAGGTACAGGGTCCCTAAGGGTGGCACAACAAGTGCTGCAGCCCTTAGGGGCCTTCCCTGGTCACAGTGCCCTGGGTACCCATGGTACCATTTACTAGGGGCTGACCTGTGGCCAGGGATGCCAATTGGGTGTAGGCATTAATGCAGTTTTAGGGAAGGAACACAGGCCCTGGGTACCTGGTTGGCAGGAGCCCAGGGCACACTCAGTCAAAGCACATCAGCAATTTAGCAAAAAGTGGGGGCATACCATGCAAGAAAGATGGCACTTTCTCACAATAGGCTCCAAGACCAGTTGCACATATTTGACGATATATGGGGGGCTGTTTACATCTTCAAGAACTTTAACCCCTTCGGTGCTTATGACGAGCTGGACTCGTCATGGCACACAGTGCTCGTGTGCTCATGACGAGTCCAGCTCGTCATAAGACCACCCACGGGGAAGCGCTGGCGCTCCCCCGTGGGAATCCGATCCTTAGTTTTTTTGGGGGGAGGCAGGGAAGGGCTTCCCCTGCCTCCCCCCGCCCCCCGCCCTCCCCATCAATGACGTCAGCGCGCTAGGCGCGCTGACATCATTGAGGGTTTCCCTTCTTGCCGACGCGCTGGAAGCCATTTGCTTCCAGCGCGTCGGGAAATAAGGTGAGGTTTGGCTCGGGGAGGGGGTGTTTGTATCAAAAGAGGCATCGAGGGAAAGGAAAGGGTTTTCCTTTCCCCGATGCCTCTTTGTGCATTCCTGCTGCACGATCATGTGATCGTGCAGCAGGAATGCCCACGAGGGAGGGAGGGAGGGTCCTTTACGCAGCTGTAGTGTAGGAAAGGCACTATACATTTACCCAACGAGGTAGCATTTACTGATTAGCCAGTAGAAAGTACTCCAGTTGAGTAGAGGTATTGCACAAAACGGTGGCATCTTCGTGGATAAATATGCAGGGCAGATGTGCCTTCTCTCCATTTCCAACGTGAAAAGTTAGCTGTAATCCTTGATGGAGGTCTTTGCATCCTTCATTTTCTCGAGCGCAATTCTCGTGTAGAATTCGTGAGCGTGGTTAAGCAGATGTGGCTTCTCTCCATTTACACCCTGAAAAGTTAGCTGTAATCCTTGATGGACGTCTTTGCAGCCTTGAATTTCTTGAGCGCAATGCTCGTGTAGTTCCTGTGACCAGGAGGTTCCTTCTCCTCGTCTGCCGCTGAGATCGTGCTCTGACCCTTTATAAACAAGAGGAATGTGAACGGGCCTAGAAGCCCCGCTCGTTTGGCCCCGCCACACATACACTAGCGGTATGCAACGTCTGCCCGCCCTTTCCCCACTATGATGGACAGCTTATCAAAGGTTCCCGGCGCTTTCGGCGCGGTGGCAAAATTACAGACACACAGGTCACTGGAGACAATTCTTCTGGTCCTTTACGCAGCTGTAGTGTAGGAAAGGCACTATACATTTACCCAACGAGGTAGCAGTTACTGATTAGCCAGTAGAAAGTACTCCAGTTGAGTAGAGGTATTGCACAAAACGGTGGCATCTTCGTGGATAAATATGCAGGGCAGATGTGCCTTCTCTCCATTTCCAACGTGAAAAGTTAGCTGTAATCCTTGATGGAGGTCTTTGCATCCTTCATTTTCTCGAGCGCAATTCTCGTGTAGAATTCGTGAGCGTGGTTAAGCAGATGTGGCTTCTCTCCATTTACACCCTGAAAAGTTAGCTGTAATCCTTGATGGAGGTCTTTGCATCCTTGAATTTCTCGAGCGCAATGCTCGTGTAGTTCCTGTGACCAGGAGGTTCCTTCTCCTCGTCTGCCGCTGAGATCCTGCTCTGACCCTTTATCCCCTTCGGTGCGTAGGACGAGCTGGACTCGTCATGGCACACAGTGCTCGTGTGCTCATGACGAGTCCAGCTCGTCATAAGACCACCCACGGGGCAAGCGCTGGCGCTCCCCCCGTGGGAATCCGATCGTTAGGTTTTTTTTTTGGGGAGGCAGGGGAAGGGCTTCTTCTGCCTCCCCCCGCCCCATCAATGACGTCAGCGCGCGAGGCGCGCTGACATCATTGAGGGTTTCCCTTTCTTCCCCGACGTGCTGGAAGCCATTTGCTTCCAGCGCGTCGGGGAAATCAGGTGAGGTTTGGCTCGGGGAGGGGGGGGGTTTGTATCAAAAGAGGCATCGAGGGAAAGGAAAGGGTTTTCCTTTCCCCCAATGCCTCTTTTGTGCATTCCTGCTGCACGATCATGTGATCGTGCAGCAGGAATGCCCACTAGGCACGAGGGAGGGAGGGAGGGAGGGAGAGAGAGAGAGAGGGAGAGAGAGGGAGAGGGAGAGGGAGGGAGAGAGAGAGAGAGAGAGAGAGAACACACCCCAGCTTCTATTTTATTTTAATTTGCTTCTCCATGAAATGTAAATGGGCAGTAGACCACAAAGTTATTATTGGTATGTGGCTAGGACGCGTCAATTCAAACTGCTCCCAATTCACACCGGTGAGCGTATTGTGTAGGTGGGTAATTAATGTGCACTGGTGTTCAGCTTTGCGCTGCAGGATTTTTGTACAATGCATATGCATGTTGACTGTGTGCACGGGGGATTTATATAGGTGCTGGTCAGTGCATGAGGAGTGTCAGCAGGACACGTGTATTGCCTACATAGAGACACAGGTTATGTGGACTGGACTAGGTAAATTTAGAGGTAGGGTTCAAAAACTACAGCTAGGCACTTTGCAAAAAAAGGTCATTTTTCACTGCGAAATTGAGGTGTGACCACGTTGCGTTTTGCGCCGTTTCCTGTCGCAGGCACTAGGCCGACCCACACAAGTGAGGTACCATTTTTCTCGTAAGACTTTGGGGAACGCGGGGTGGGTGGAAATTTGTGGATCCACGCAGATTCCAGAACTTTCCACCACAGAAATGTGGGGAAAATGTGGTTTTTTTGACAATTTTTTATGTTTGCAAGGGATTCTGGGTAACAGAACCTGGTGGGAGGCAGTCCAGTCACCCCATCCTGGATTCCCCTGGGTGTCTAGTTTTCAAAAATGTATAGGTTTGCTAGGTTTCCCTAGGTGCCGGCAGAGCTAGGGTTCAAAAACTACAGCTAGGCACTTTGCCAAAAAAGGGTCATTTTTCACTGCGAAATTGAGGTGTGACCACGTTGCGTTTTGCGCCGTTTCCTGTCGCAGGCACTAGGCCGACCCACACAAGTGAGGTACCATTTTTCTCGTAAGACTTTGGGGAATGCGGGGTGGGGGAAATTTGTGGATCCACGCAGATTCCAGAACTTTCCACCACAGAAATGTGGGGAAAATGTGGTTTTTTTGACAATTTTTTATGTTTGCAAGGGATTCTGGGTAACAGAACCTGGTGGGAGGCAGTCCAGTCACCCCATCCTGGATTCCCCTGGGTGTCTAGTTTTCAAAAATGTATAGGTTTGCTAGGTTTCCCTAGGTGCCGGCAGAGGTAGGGTTAAAAACTACAGCTAGGCACTTTGCCAAAAAAGGGTCATTTTTCACTGCGAAATTGAGGTGTGACCATGTTGCGTTTTGCGCCGTTTCCTGTCGCAGGCACTAGGCCGACCCACACAAGTGAGGTACCATTTTTCTCGTAAGACTTTGGGGAACGCGGGGTGGGTGGAAATTTGTGGATCCACGCAGATTCCAGAACTTTCCACCACAGAAATGTGGGGAAAATGTGTTTTTTGGGACAATTTTTTATGTTTGCAAGGGATTCTGGGTAACAGAACCTGGTGGGAGGCAGTCAAGTCACCCCATCCTGGATTCCCCTGGTTGTCTAGTTTTCAAAAATGTATAGGTTTGCTAGGTTTCCCTAGGTGCCGGCAGAGGTAGGGTTCAAAAACTACAGCTAGGCACTTTGCAAAAAAAGGGTCATTTTTCACTGCGAAATTGAGGTGTGACCACGTTGCGTTTTGCGCCGTTTCCTGTCGCGGGCACTAGGCCGACCCACACAAGTGAGGTACCATTTTTCTCAGAAGACTTTGGGGAACGCGGGGTGGGTGGAAATTTGTGGATCCACGCAGATTCCAGAACTTTCCACCACAGAAATGTGGGGGAAATGTGTTTTTTTTGACAATTTTTTATGTTTGCAAGGGATTCTGGGTAACAGAACCTGGTGGGAGGAAGTCAAGTCACTCCATCCTGGATTCCCCTGGGTGTCTAGTTTTCAAAAATGTATAGGTTTGCTAGGTTTCCCTTGGTGCCGGCAGAGCTAGGGTTCAAAAACTACACCTAGGCACTTTGCAAAAAAAGGGTAATTTTTCATTGTGAAAATGTGGTACGTCCACGTTGCATTTTGAGCCATTTCCTGTTGTGGGCACAAGGGCTACCCACACAAGTGAGGTACCATTTTTATCGGGAGACTTAGGGTAACACAGAATTGTAGAGCAACTGTTATTACCTATTGACTTTCGATGCATTTCTGCCTTCCAAATGAAAGACAATGTGTAAAAAATAAGTCATTTTGAAAAATGACCTATAATTCTCATGCTAGTATGGGTACTCCCAATTTCGGAAATGTGCAAATATATACTGTTTCTAAAATCTACATTTTGTTCCCATTTCAGAAATACATAGGTGTCTTTCATAACAATTTTTCCATGTATACATTTTCCCAAAATAATTGCTATATACCCGGTACATAATAAAAAACCATTGCAAGATGCTGCTCAATTATTGGCTCTGGGTTCGTCGGGTTCTTGGTGAACCTACAAGTCCTATATATCCCCACAACCAGAAAGGTCCAGCGGATATAACGGTATATTGCCTTCAAATAGCTGTCATAATTAGAAGAAGTTACAGGTGAAAACGTTGACACAAATGGCTGTTTTTTTCAACTAATTTTCAATTTTTCCTTTATTTAACTGTTAGTTTCTATAAGGAAAACTTTAAGGATCTACACAAATGACCCCTTGCTGAATTCAGAATTTTGTCTACTTTTCAGAAATGTATGGCTTTCCAGGATCCATTATTGGTTTCATACCCATTTCTACCATTAACTGGAAGGAGGTTGAAAGCACAAAAAATAGCAAAAATAGGCTATGTCCCAGAAAAATGCCAAAACTGTGTAAAAAAGTTGGTTTTCTGACAAAAGTCTGCTTGTCCCTGAAAGCTGGGAAGATGGTGATTTCAGCACCACAACCCCTTTTTGATGCCATTTGCAGGGAAAAATCAAGACGCTTTCATCTGTAGCCCTTTTTCGCATTTTTCCCAAAAAAACAAAATTTAGCTGTATTTTGACTAATTTCTGGGTCCCCTCCAGGGGAATCCACAAACCCTGGGTACCTTTACAATCCCCATGATGTTAGAAAAAAGGACGCAAATTTGGCATGGATACCTTATGTGGTCAAAAAGTTACAGGGGCCTAAGCACGCACTACCCCAAATAGCCAAAAAAAGGCTTAGCACAGGAGGGGAAAAGGCCTAGCAGCGAAGGGGTTAATGTATTATAGTACTGAGGAAACTCGCATCCCCCACCAAACCAGGCTGTAGACTGGGATAGTATCAGGGTCTCCACATCATACATTGGGAGAAAAAGGGAAGGGTGATAGATGGACGAGATAAAGGAGATGCACTCATCGTGTCCAGAATCTATCCAATGTTGGCCTTTGTCTATCTTCCGGGTAGGGGCAATAGGGAAAGTGAAACCATGCTATGTAAACACAAGGAGAGATAACTTCGACCATGGCAGTGATTGCCAGTGTCGTAGACAATCTCATACTTTGTTATATTGTTTTACTATTGTATTACATTTATTGTTGTACCCTATCCAGCATGTGTGTGCTGGTTATCTCTTGTTTATTTCTTCTGTATACCTGTTTACCATTAGTACTCTGCAATAGAATAACTTATGACTGTTATAAAATTCAGTAAAGAAATATATATATTTTTTAAATGATGCACTTTGCGAGATTAGTCTTTGAAGAGATGAGAGGTAGCTCCGGATTCACATCTGGTGGCGTGGAAAGAAAGGAACTGCCATCAGCTTGCTTGGGTGGCACTATATGTGGCTCTGCCCATCACTTCTAGAGCGGATTTACGCTGGTGCAGAGCTACATGACACCCCAGCAGCACGCAAGGGTACTGGTTGAAAACTTCCTGATCTAGTCTGACGCCTGGGCAATATCAAAAAGGTGGAGGAAGCTGCTGTTAGAAGTAGCCATCGGAATGATAAAACTGTGCAAAACTTTCCATAGGTTTGCCTCAACGTAGTCAACTTAATCATGGAGAGTTTTATGACTATAACTCAAGTTCAAAGGTTATTGAAGAAAAAAGTGAAATTCCCTATATCAGTTCTCCTAGGAAAAATGTTGTTGCATCCAGGGAAAACATTTTGGGATGGATGCCAACAACTGATACAAATAGGAAGCAGCTTCTTCTAACTTTCATTTTTTTTTTTTTTTTTTGTGTGAAGATTTTAACAACCGAGGTGAAATAAGTTAATATTGTTATCAAAATAACGCCTATATGTGGCCTATGTAGACTTTAGGGCTGCTTTTGTTCTTGTTCTGAGGGAAAAACTCAAGAACTCCCTCAAGTCGCTGGGTTTTCAACATGGGCTACTATCTATTGTAGCAAGGCTCCATGAGCATAATTATGCCCAAGTGATGGGGGAAGCAGGGAGAATTGCAAAACTTGTTGAACAGATTTAAAGCCTTTTGTGACGTAAAGAGCTTGGAGATTAACATCCTAAAGATGAAGTTAATGGAAGTTAGACCCCACAAATCATTTTGTAGTAAACTGAGATTGGGGATGCAATTCTTGAATAAGTCAGCCATTTTGACTATACAGGAATTAGGGTAGATTATGTATTATCATGGCCACCTCATATTAAAAAAAGTAGAGCAATAATTCTACATAGAGCCACAGCCATTGTGAAACTGTACAGATCTACAACATCCAGAACACTATCTCCAGCTATAGCGGTCTACAGAGTAACAGCACAATCGGTAGCTCTCAATGGGGAGGAAATCTGGGGAATGGGCAATATCAAAGAACTTACTGTATGGGAAAATAATTTTGTTAGATCCTTACTCCATTTACTGCAGAGTACTCCTGTGCTTCCACTTTATTTTGAAGTATCCCTGAAAATTATAGACAGCCTGGCAGTCCTCAGACCATTATTATACTGGGTTAGGCTGTGGATAACTCCAGAGTTGGAATCTTTTAGGAATGGACTAGGGGAGTTTTTAAGGTTAGATAGGGATCTTAATTTGCACTGGCTATGTCACATTAAGTTTTGGCTCGATGTTCTGGGGCTGGAAAGAATGTGGATTGATCCTATTTCCATTTATCAAGCAGCAGGAGATACCTTAAATAAAATGTATTGGCTTTAAGTTGTAGATAATTGGCAGATGGAATATACAACCTGGTAGTCTCTCAGATAATTTTTGGGATATGAAATCAGTTCCATCTTTTGAACTAAACCTAGATGAAATAGTTTCCCACAAGGCTAATACTTTATACATTAAGGGCCTGATTCACAAACAGCCTCTGCTCTTGTGGTGGAAGCTCCGCAGTCGTGGTAGGATCTCCGCCCGTGTGGCGGAGTCTCCAGAATGAAAAACTGCCTTGTGGAGATCCCGTCCCGAGTGTGGAGGCTTTCTGTGAATCGGGCCCTCAGTTTAGATTTGGTACTTTACTGCTCAACAGTTTTACCTGCAAGTGGGACAGCAAATTAACTGACAATGGACTGTTCAACACAGGTGGAACTGGGAAAGAAAATATTGAACACATTTTGTTCTTTTGCCCCAATTATTTATCTGCAATAAGGAAATAGATTCGTCCCCTTTGTGGTAACCTAGGGTTTCAACAAATAACCTTATGAGTATTCAGGTCCAGTACATACACTATAATTGTCTATGGTATAGGTAAATTCTTATTCTCTGTTTGGATTCAATGGAAAATATTGGGGTTACCCGTTTTTAATCTTAAACTGAAATTTCAGATTTTTAGTCTATTTTAATCTTTTTAAATTACAATTGACATGATGCTTTTTAAGTAATTATTTGGATGTCACATTCTTTATACACTGTGTATTACTGTTGTATGAATTGGAGTAGTTTATGAATTATATTTTTTCTTGTTATCTTGCATTTTATGGGGTATCACCCCCAAAACAAATATTTAAACCAAAAAAAGAAGAGTAAAAATTCTATATCTATTTTAAAGTTTTGAATTTTTGAGAAATGTGAGTGGATCGTGACAGTCTCTAAATTTGTTTTCTGACATCTTGAGTTCACGTTTTTTTTACCAAATTGTGACTTTGCGATGTGTAAAAAGAATCTGTGGATATGCTAGAAGAACAGCAATATTCATATTTTAAAACCATCTATTGAAACATAATTGCAACTTTTAAAATTGCTATACTCTAGTTTGAAATATGCAAATGTTTTGTTTGGAATGCAGTTTCAATTGACAGAGTATTTTGAGTTAAAAACTTTGCCACGTTTTAAAGACTCGACAAGGGATTTGGCAGATGACTTCTTGAGCTTAGATTTATTATGTCAAGTTTTAGGGAGATCCATCAAGGGGGGGGGCGAGTTAATGTTGTTCAAAAAGGTTTTGATTTGCCATTAACTTTGATGCTGTTTGATCAATCTGCAACACATTTGCCAGACAATTAGCATGCTTAGCTTAGTTTCTGTCTTTAAAGTTTTGTGCAGGTCCCATAAGTTGGGGCAGAGTTAAAGAGGGGGGGGTCAAAAAAGTTATAATACACCAATAATGTTGGTGCCATTTGTACCTACAAGGAAAATTAGCAAGCATTTAGCACGTTCCTGTTATTTTACTGTCTCAAGTTCCATCATAGGGGGTGAAATGTTAAAAATGAGAGGGGGTCTAAAACAATAATGCTTTCTATTTTAAGTCCTAGGGCAATTTTGCTCTCTCCTATTCCAAAAACTGATGAACAGATTTACACCACATATGGTATGAAAATGAACTTCATTCAGAATAGTCTGTTTTTGTGGTTTGGTGTAAATCCATTCAGTAGTTTTTTCTTTTTTTTAGAAATTAAGGTTCAAACTTGGTTTATTTCCTGCTGTGGCCCATCGCAATGGATCCGTGAATCAGTGAGCTCAAACTATGCAATCTCATTGGCTGGCCACAACCTGAGGAAAAAGATGCTGCTGTCATTTTATGACTCGGGGACTTGGTCCTCGTGTCCTAGGAAATAAGAAATTATATATAAGGGGGCAACGTAGGGGTACCTTGGTCCCCAGGCCTTGTAGGGTATTTTTTACTTATTTGTCTAAGATTGGTTCTAAGCCTTTAAAAAGGTGTTCGGGTGAAACACATGTTGGCTGTATCTCTCTCCTAAAGAAGTCTTCTACTTGCATAAACATCTGATCAATGAATCATTAACTGGGCTTTATGATGCCTCCAACAACATCCGGACATAGTCTGTCACTACTGGTCCTATCTGCATACTTCTTCTACTGTAATTACGGGTGGATTACTTATGGACACTGAATGCCTTTAGAAACACATTTCTCTCTTTTTTTAGATTAGAATAAAAGTCCTAAATGCATACCTTGTTTGGCTGATCAATTAACCAAGCAGGTGTGCTCTGGGCCTTGTTAGCATTGCTTGGAGTGTGGCATATTACCACTCTCTGTTCTGTACCCTGTAGGTAGCAGGGGTGCGGCCCAGTATAGCACCCACCCACATCTTTTTATCTCTTTACAGAGTACCTTCTGCCACACTGCCTCACAGTTTATCGGATGTGCAGTCAGTTTAACCCACTGCTTCCAAATGCTAAGCCCTGAACTTGCCTGCCGGTGAATATCCATGTAGCCAGACTCCATAGATCGGCTCCTGGTGACCCTGATTTCCTTACACAGCATCCTGTTTCAGAGAACCTGGTGGTCCAGACTTCAACCGGCAAGGTAAACCGCATTCAATCCCTACAACCCGCCTCCCCCAGACAGGAAGTTAAAGAAAATTGAGGCATTCTGAAAAGGAATGTTTTTAATGGCTAGCCTCTCACTGAGGTCGGTCAGTGCTGCTTGCTTATTGGGCTGGGATAGGCCCGTCTTCTGGGACCTAGCCAGTTAAATCTTGTTGTCAGGCCCAGAAGAACTTGGGTCCTTTTGGCTCAGGTCAATGAAACTGGCCAAGATGCAGCCAAATACGTGATTTGTGCTGGCCTCGATACTCTTGATACTACTGATTGTCTGTACAAGAGGTTAGCACCATTGTGGTGGTCCATCACCATACATGGAAATGATCTTTAGGTTTCTTAGGAGATGTACAGGCCTCCCTTATGGGTATGCCTTTTGATCTCTCCTGCCTACTCAGCGAAAAAGCGGATTCTGCCTTAGAATGCTTAACAGAAAGTAGGGTCATTACAAGCTCTCGGGGTCTTTCTTCCCCTGCCAAACAATGTCCTCACCACTTCAGGAAATTCCGGGGCTATTCCAGGGACTTTGCATATAGACACAACCAGTCTCCCCAGCCCTTTCGGCAGTCACCCCATTCGTTTTGTGGCAGGAACCCGGATCTGGCAGGCAACATACAGATCACCCTGGGCTTCAGAGCTCCCAGTCCCCCTCCCTTGCGACAGCAGCCTCCAAGCCACTTTAGCTTGCCATCAGTGGCACACAGCCACCCTGTGGGAGGAAGAATCCAGCACTTTTTTTCTGCGTGGCTATCCATCACCTCTGACAGCAGGCCCTCCAGATCCTTCAGCATGGCTATTACTTACTGTTTTTTTCTGCCGTGATGCATCTTCATTCCACTTCAGAACAGCTCTCACAAGCGAAGCAGTCCATTCTAATGCAAGAGGTGCGAGCTTTACCCTCCAAAGAAGACATCGAGAGGGTTGCTGTTTTCTCATGTCGACAAAGGATGAAGGGCTTCAGCCTCTCTTAGATCTTCATCCTCTGAATGCCTTCCTACAGAAGGACAAATTAAAAATGCTCATGCTGGCCCAAGTTCTATTTGCCCTGGATCCAGGTGAGAGGATGGTAGCCTTGGGCCTGCATGATGTGCATTTTCTGATACCAATCCTGCAGTTTCACAGACGTTACCTGCGATCTAAAGTAAGACAAGAGCATTTTCAGTTTTCCGTTCAACCCTTCAGCCTCACTAGTACCCCTCAAGTGTCCACGTAAGTGATAATGGTGGTTGCCACCAATCTTCGCAGGTTGGGGATTTCTCTTACTTGGACGACTGGGCAAAATCACCACAGTCTGTCAGGGGCCACTTCCAGACAGCGCATAACTTCTTGACATCATTGGGGTTCTTGATCAACGAATCAAAGTTGCACCTGACTCTTTCATAGAGGCCTCCTTTTGCAGGAGTTGTCTTGGTTACGGTGCAGTTCAGGGCCTTCCCTCCATTGTAAAGTGTCCAGGGCATTTGGACTATGATCCCGATTTTTCAACCTCGATCCTGGATCTTCGTGAGAGCAGCTCTGAGGCTTCTTGACCTCTTAGACTCCTTTAGGAAGTGACTTGCACACAACTTACAGTGGTGACTGCTCAACTGCAATTGGACCAGCAGCAGACACCTTTCTCTTCCCCACCCAAAGCTGACAGTGGGGGTCACCTGGGAACGGTGGAGATCAGAAGACTGGTCTCTGGCGAAAACACAGCTCAATATCAATCTGTTTGAGCTGCAGGCCATTTGTGCGGCGCTGATTCAAGGGGAGGCTGGTTAAGGTTCTCACGGACAACACTGCTTACATTTGGTACTGCAATAAGCAGGGCGAAGTGGAGTCCTGGGTTCTGTGATAAGAGGCTCTCCACCTCTAGAGTTGGCTGAAGCATCTGGGCAGATCCCTGATCGTGAACCTCCTGGCAGGATTCTTGAACGCCAATGCAGACAAGCTCAGCCGGTAGCACCTGGCGAATCATAAATGGGGCCTGCATCTCGAGGAGGCACAGGGCATCTTCTCACAATGGGTGGAGCCCAGGCTAGATCTTTTCTTTGCCACCCAGGCTAGATCTTTTCGCCACCATCAAGAACGTGCCATGTCAAAACATTTGCAGGTTGGAGGTCTCGTGAAAACTCTCCGGCGACACATTCCAGCTGGAGTCAAGCACAAGACTCATGTCCGCCTTCTCCCTATGCATCTCCTGCCCAGAGTCCTGAAGAAGATCAGGAACAACAGCGCCTAGGTCATCCTACTGGCTCTGGATTGGACCAGGAGAGTGTGGTACTTGGAACCTCTGGGCATGAGCGCCTTACCACTTCAGGAGGATCTTCTGTCACAGCATCAAGGGCAGGGTTGTGCATCCAAAACTGCGCAATCTACTACTCTAGGCTTGTAGATTGAGAGGCTGCAGTTTAATGCATTTGATCTACCATCTGAGGATGTGGATGCCATCCTTACTGCCAAGCATCTGTCCATCTATGAAGTCAAATTACGCTGGGTGTTGGGACAGATTTGTGGCCTGGTGCTAAATCTATCTGCCAGACAAACCCTTTACATGCCAAACTGTAATATGTATCTGAAAGAGACACGTTAGTGACAGATTCCTTACCTTAGAATATCCCCAGGCGTCAGGCTGGATCCGGAAAGTTTTTTGCGTAGCAGTACCCTTGCGCGTCGGTAGGCGGCGTCGTGCGGCTCCGCGTCCGTCGTCGGCGTCGTGATCGCCGGGATGACGTCGCGGGCAGTACTTAGGCGCCGCCCCTGCGCGCTGACGTCAGTTCTTCTTTTTCCGCGCCAGTAAGCGCAGATCCGGGAAGAGCAGTGCCCTAGTCACTTTTTGACTATCTTTTGTGAAATTTTTCACTGTTCTCTTCAACGAGTCTTCACGACTCCTAAGGTGTCGTAGGGATGCCCGGCTTTAAGCCCTGCGAGGAATGTGGTCGTATGATGTCCATCACGGACCCCCACCTCGAGTGTCTCTTCTGCCTCGGCCGAGGCCACGACACGAAGTCGTGCCCTGACTGCCGGAAACTTCATCCGAAGGCTTTGCAGAGCGGTCTCGAAAGCTCCTTGAAGTCCGGCAGTCGGCTCCGCGCCGCAGCAAGCCCCGGTCCCGGGAGAGGTCGAGGGGCCGGACGCGGAGTCCCCGCCGTTCGTCGGAATCCAAGTCTTCGCGCTCCTCCGGTAAGTCGAAGCACAAGAAGTCTAAGCGGCGTCATCGCTCTAAGACTTCGCCTCGCCGGTCGCGCGACTCGGCTGAGGTCCCTGTCGGCACCGTCCCGCCCCGCGGCCCCGGACGTGCCTGTCGAGTTGCCCCCGCATTACCCGTCCTTCCCGGGTTCGGGGCGACTCCGGCCGAGCACAGAAATTCCTGTCGGCCATGGCCCGCCTCTTCGGGCCTCAAGGTCCCTCCGGTGCGCCTTCGGGCCCCGCGGGCCCAGATGGGGTTGCTCCGGCGTCGCCGTCGACTCCGGTCCCGGCGTCGCCTGTCCCACCAGCCTTCGTCCCGGCCTCGGCTCCGGCCCCGGCCTCGACCCCGGTTCCGGTGGTGCCGCAACCTCCATCGGCGCCGGTTGACCTAACCACGCCTCCGCCGACGCCGATGTCCCCGGTGCCGTTTCCGACGCCGTCCGGGGCTCCGGGCGGCGTCGTTCCCGGTTCTCCCCGGGTCCGGACATGGAGCCGGACCGGCGTCGCCCGGCCGCCGGTTCCGGCGCCGATGAGGCCTTGGGTCCCTTATGTCCCTCCTCCTCCATCTTTTCAACCTGAGGAGGACCAGGAGAGCTGGGAGGGGTCTGACGACCCTCTCACACAACAGTGCGAGTTTGACCCGGACTGGGTTGAGGAACTTGGGGATGCCAGTGGGCTGGATACCTCCCCCGACTCTGGCATGCTGTCTCCTCCCGTGGCAACGGAGGAGGGGGCTAATTTTGCAACGGTGTTGCGTAGAGCTGCTGGAGCCTTAAATCTCCAGTTGCCTACAGTGGCCGTCAGGACTAACCTCCTGACTGAAGTGCTTCAGCCGGCGGCCTCCTCTTCGGAGCCTGTGCTGCCGTTCAACGATGCACTCACTGACGTTCTTTTGGGTGCCTGGTCCAAACCCACCACAGGGGCTCCTGTGGATAGGAACGTGGCCCGACGCCATCGCCCGGCTCCGGGCGACCCCTGTTTCTCTCCCAACACCCCACCCCTGAGAGCTTGGTTGTCCAAGCCTCTGCCTCCCAAACAGCCTTCCCTACCGCCCCTCCGGATAGGGAATCCAAGCGCCTGGATCACTTTGGGAAGAAGGCTTTCTCTTCCTCCAGTGCTGGCTTGCGGTCTGTTAATACCGCTTGCCTCTTGGGCCGATACACCCACTCCCTGTGGGATTCGGTGGCTGATGTTTTGCCGCAGTGTTCTGAGGAGGTCCAGACACTGCTTACCCGCGCTATTGCGGAAGGGCGTGATGCGGCTAAGTATACCATCCGCTGTGGCCTTGATACCGCCGACTCGCTGGGCAGATCGCTTGCAACGACGGTGGCGCTGCGTCGCCACGCCTGGCTGAGAACCACTGGTTTTTCAGGGGATGTCCAGAATACTCTCATGGACATGCCCTTTGATGGAAGTCGGTCTCTTTGGTTCAAGGCGGACCATGCGCTGGAGCGTTTCAAGGATTCACGGGCTACTGCTAAGTCCCTGGGCCTTGCTGTTGTGCGCCCTCCGCAAACGTCTGCTTTTCGCCCCTTTCGTGGCCACGGAAGGGGCGCCCAGTCACGTCCACAGCCCGGCCAACGGCCCGCGCAGCAAGCGCCTTCGCGTGGCCGAGGACGTGGATACCGCCGTGGCGGTTCGGGCAACCAGCGTGCGGGTCAGGCCACCACCTCCAACCCGTCCGCGGCCTCCAAGCCCTCCTAGTCCCTCCTTTCAGGTGCACAGCACGCCAGTCGAGGGCAGGGTCCGCCATCACCTTCACCACTGGCGTCCCATCACCTCGGACAAGTGGGTCTTGGACATTGTCCGAAGGGGCTACTCCCTCCCCTTCGAGACCACCCCCCAGCCATGCCACCTCAATTCCACCGCATGTCAGGGGATCACTTGGTGCTTCTACAGAAGGAAGTCACGGCCCTCTTGGCCAAGAGGGCCATCGAGCATGTTCCGACCCCAGAAGTAGGGGCGTGGTTGCTACTCCCACTACTTTCTGGTGCCCAAAAAGGACAAGGAGGACATGCGTCCTATCTTGGACCTCCGGAACGTCAATCGCTTCCTCCGGAAGGAGAAGTTCAAGATGCTCACCCTAGCTCAGGTCTTGACTGCCCTCGACCCCGGAGACTGGTTGGTAGCGTTGGACTTGCAGGACGCCTATTTCCACATCCCCGTCCTGCCGGCCCACCGGCGTTACCTTCGGTTCACGGTAGGCCTCGAGCATTTTCAGTTCACCGTGCTCCCCTTTGGCCTTACCAGTGCCCCTCGGGTGTTCACGAAAGTGATGGCGGTGGTCGCAGCTCATCTGCGCCGGGCAGGGGTTTCAGTCTTCCCCTACCTCGACGACTGGCTGCTGAAGGCGGGCTCGTCCCAGGCAGTTGTCTCCCACCTCCAGACTACGGCCGAACTCCTGCACTCGCTGGGGTTCTCCATCAATGTGCCAAAGTCGCATCTGATTCCTTCTCCACAGCTCCTTTTCATCGGAGCAGTTCTGGACACGACGCAGTTTCGGGCCTATCCTCCCGAACGGCGAGTCCGGGATATTCAGGCTATGATTCCGATCTTTCAGCCCTTATCCTGGGTTTCGGTACGGATGACCCTGAGGCTGCTGGGCCTCATGGCCTCCTGCATCCTGCTGGTCACTCATGCCAGATGGCATATGCGGGCTCTGCAGTGGGACCTGAAGTTCCAGTGGGCGCAGCACCAGGGCGACCTGTCCGATCACGTCCAGATCTCGGAGGGGACTGCAAAACAGTTGCAGTGGTGGCTCTCGAACCGGCAATGGGTCATGGGCAGATCCCTCTCCCTTCCCCAGCCAGAGCACACAGTTGTGACGGACGCGTCCCTTCTGGGATGGGGCGGTCACATGGGAGAGGCGGAGATCAGAGGCCTCTGGTCTCCGGCGGAGTCCCGGCTCCATATCAACCTTCTGGAGCTCCGGGCGATCCGACTTGCACTCAGGGCATTCCTTCCCTCTGTCAAAGGGAAGGTAGTGCAGGTGTTCACAGACAACACCACCGCCATGTGGTACTGCAACAAACAAGGCGGGGTGGGGTCGTGGACCCTTTGTCAGGAGGCTCTACGCCTCTGGACATGGCTGGAACATCAGGGCATGTTCCTGGTGGTTCAACACCTGGCAGGTTCCCTGAACGCCAGGGCGGACGAACTCAGCCGCAGGTGCATAATGGATCACGAATGGCGTCTTCACTCGGAAGTGGCGCAAGGACTCTTTCTACAGTGGGGAGAGCCTTGGTTAGATCTATTCGCCACCGAAGAGAACGCGCAATGTCATCAGTTCTGCGCGTTGGAATTTCCAAGGCGGCACTCGCTCGGCAACGCTTTTCGTCACGAGTGGAGTTGCGGTCTCTTGTACGCCTTTCCGCCTATACCACTTCTACCCAGAGTGTTGAAGAAGATTCGGCACGACCGGGCCCAAGTCATTCTTGTGGCTCCGGACTGGGCTCGAAGAGTTTGGTATCCCGAGCTACTCAATATGAGCGTAGATCCCCCGATCCGTCTGCCTCTTCGGGAGGATCTTCTGTCGCAGCAGCAGGGGACGGTCCTCCACCCGAACCTGTCCAGTCTACACCTGCTTGCGTGGAGATTGAGCGGCGGCAGTTGATTCCTTTCGACTTGCCTCCCGAAGTTTGTGATGTGATTCTGGCAGCCAGGCGTCCCTCCACTAAGGTGGTATACGCCTGCAGGTGGAACAAATTTGTGGCATGGTGCACAGCAAAGGCTGTGAATCCCCTTTCTGCCCCTCTTTCTGAGGTCCTTCTGTTCCTTCTCTCTTTGGCCCAACAGGGTTCTGCCCTGGGTACCATCAAGGGTTATCTTTGTGCTATCTCGGCCTTCCTCAGGCTCCCTGATCAGCCCTCCCTTTTCAAGTCCCCTGTTGTTAACAGGTTCTTAAAAGGCATTACTCACCTCTTCCCTCCTGTTCCGTTTGTGATGCCTCAGTGGGACTTGAACTTGGTTCTTACCTTTTTAATGTGCGCTCCCTTTGAGCCTCTACATAACTGTCCTCTTCGTCTTCTGACTCTGAAGACAGCCTTTCTGGTGGCCATCACCTCCGCTCGGCGGGTGAGTGAGCTCCAGGCTCTATCTTGCAAACCTCCCTTTCTGTCTGTTCATCCAGACAAGGTTGTTCTTCGGACGCGTCCGTCCTTCTTGCCAAAGGTGGTTACTGCTTTCCACATTGGGCAGACCATCACTTTGCCCACCTTCTTTCCGCCTCCGCATCCTTCCAGAGAGGAAGAGAGGCTCCACCGTCTGGACCCAAAACGTGCGCTCTCTTTCTATATTGACCGCACAAAACACTTCCGGGTGGATGACCAGCTCTTTGTTGGCTACGTGGGCGCCAAAAAAGGTCGGGCGGTGCACAAGAGGACCATCTCCCGCTGGGTTACCTTGTGCATCAAGACCTGCTATTCTTTCGCTAAAAGGAACCTCCTGTTGGGCTGCGTGCCCATTCCACCAGGGCAACGGCTGCTACCACGGCCTTGGGCCGCGGTGTTCCGCTGCCGGTTATCTGTCAGGCAGCTACGTGGGCCTCGCTGCACACGTTTACAAAGCATTACTGCCTTGACAGTCAGGTCCGGAGGGACGGCTTCTTTGGCCGTTCTGTCCTCCAGGACTTCCTTGTCTGATCTTTGTTCGCAGACCCACCACCGGGGTTGGTATTGCTGGGGTATCTATTCTAAGGTAAGGAATCTGTCACTAACGTGTCTCTTTCAGATGCACAAGTTACTAACTTGTGTAACGATATATCTGTAAGAGACAGTAGTTAGTGACAGATTCCTACCGCCCACCCATCCTCCCCGTTCTGCGAACTGATTTCTAGGGTTAAGGACATCCCTTTCAGGGCCCTAGTATTTTTCAGACACCTATGTCAGCTTCTTGCATGGCTCTGCGTTCCTGGCGCGGAAAGTCGTGTACAGAACTGACGTCCAGCGCGCAGGGGCGGCGCCTAAGTACTGCCCGCGACGTCATCCCGGCGATCACGACGCCGACGACGGACGCGGAGCCGCACGACGCCGCCTACCGACGCGCAAGGGTACTGCTACGCAAAAACTTTCCGGATCCAGCCTGACGCCTGGGGATATTCTAAGGTAAGGAATCTGTCACTAACTACTGTCTCTTACAGATATATCGTTACACAAGTTAGTAACTTGTGCTTTTTGTTTGGTCTTTGGCCTAGTAAGGTTTTTAAGTGGGCACCATTAAGGTTATTTGTAAGCCTTTTTGTGTTTGCCGGACCAACTGACCCTGTTTAAATTACCTGTTGTGATGCGGTTTATTAAAGGTTTGACACACACTTTCCCTCCCAAACTATTTGCGTCCACTTCAGCTCGTTGTGTAAGTGAACTCCAGACTCCATTGGTACAACCACCCTATGCCCCCTTTTTTCTGGACAGACTGGTGCCAAGGATTCAGGCTGCCGCCTGGCTGAACATCGTTACTCATTTCTATTTGTGCAATCCATCAGTCTCCCAGCATTCTTTGTCACATCTCACCTCTCAGAGGAGGTGGAGATGCTTTATTGGTTGGACCCCAAAAGAGCTTTAAGCTTTTACATGGATCAAACCAATAACCTTTGGGTGGATGATCAGCAGGGTACTTTGGGGCGAAGAATGGAAAGGACTCTATTGAGGCAGATTGTCCTATGCATTAAGATCTACTATGCATTGTCCAAAAAACAGTTTTTGGAGGGTCTGAGAGCCCATTCCAAAAGTTGCCACCACTGTGTTGGCACATGGCGTTCCTGTCCTTGACATCTGAAAAGCTACGATATTGGTGCATATGTTAAGATAGCACTACTGCCTTGGCAGCCTGGATTGTTGGGAAGGGAATTTAGCCTGTTCAGTCCTGCAAGATTTTCTGGTCTGAACCCACTCCACTTACCCCTCCACCTATGGTAGATACTGCTTTGGTATCTATTGTAAAGTAATCTGTAGTTAGAAGTATCCACCACAAGAGTCGCATGCTTTCCTTTGGTAACCCCCTTTCTGTTGGATTCTCCATCTAACCACAGATTACTCACTGCCGTTGTTTTGTGCTCTGCATGTCCAAAGGCATAGAAACAGTCAAGCAAGACACTGACATCTGCACACAGGGTTGGCGCTTATATGCGGCTCAGCTCTGTCACTTCCAGGGTAGAACAAAGCCTACATGGAGTCTCACAGTGTACAGAAGCACTGTTTTGAAAGGTTTCTGGATCCAGTTTGGCGCCTGGGGAATATTCTAAAGGTGCGGAATCTATGGTTAGGTAGTGTATCCACCTGAAAGAGTGTTACCGCAGGTAAGTAACTTGTTCTTTAGTACTTATTAACCGGCTTTGCACTTTTAAATCAATTGATGCAAAAATATGTATTGTTTTGAAATGTTCATATGCTTTTTCTTGGCTGATGACTTTCAAGTGCTTGAGAATTCTAATTTATATTTTCCATGAAACATATATATATTTTTTTTGCTCTTCTCTCTGAACTTGTTTAGCACTCTCAAAACTGTGGCGCAGGGACAGGAATCTTTCTGTTGATCAATGCTTCTGTCATCATCATTATTCGTGGCCATCGTTTCTGTCTCTGGGGTTCTGTGTATTTAGATGCCCACGGTGAAGAAGACCGAGACCTCAGGTACAGTTTTGCGTGTTACTTTATGAATATAGACCTACTCCTGTATGTTTTTACAGGCATGTCAAACTGTTTTCAGTGAAAAGAACAGATGGGAGAAACCCTATAGAATGTCAGTTCATGCCTTTGGTTGAGAGGTCAATCTTTTCTCTTTCGACAGAATGCCCATGGCACTACTGATTTAAAGATTAATCCATGTGCATTTTTCTATTTGTCTATTGCAATCTCCTTTCTATTTTCAATTAACATTAATTAAAGCCTGCCTGACATGTGAGTGGGAGTGCTCAAAAAAATGCACTGTGTGAAGCAGGGACAACAAAGAAAAATTGATGAGCATTCCCTGTAGACATAAGTATCTGAAAGAAACACGTTAGTTATAGATTCCTTACCTTAGAATTACCCCCAGGCGTCAGACTGGATCCGGAAAGTTTTTTCGTCAGCAGTACCTCTGCGCGTCGGAAGGTGGCGTCGGTCGACTCCGCGTCCGTCGTCGTGGTCGCCGGGATGACGTCACGGCAGCTACTTAGACGCCGCCCTCGCGCGCTGACGTCAGTTATTTCTTTTTCCGCGCCAGCCAGCGCAGATCCGGGAAGAGCGGTACCTCAGTCATTTTTTGACTAACTTTTTCTCAACTTTTGTCGACTTCTTTCTTCGAGTCTCCGACTCCGAAAAGGTGCACGAGGGATGGCCCGGCTTCAAGGCTTGCAGTTCCTGTAGCCGACTGATGTCGGTGACAGATCCGCACCGCGTGTGTCTTTTCTGCCTGGAGCGCGACCATGACCCCAAGTCGTGCTCTGCGCCGTTCGAGGTCCCGGTCGAGAGGGAGGTCGAGGGACCGGTCGCGGAGCCACCACCATTCCGGTTCGAAATCATCGAAGTCTTCGCACTCGGGGTCGGGTAAGTCGAAGCACAATAAGAAGTCGAAGAAGCATCGTCGCTCTTCGACTTCTCGTCGGTCGGCCGATCCGACGAGGCACGCGGGTGGTGCCCCTCCTGCGGCTCCGCGCGCTGAGCCTGCAGAGCCGACTCCGAGTTTCCCTCCCTTTCCGGGACCCGGAGCGACTCCCGCCCAGCTTCGTACGTTCTACGAGGCGATGCATGCCATCTTTGGGCGAACCGAACCCGCCGGCAGGCCTTTGGGCCCCGCGGACTCGGTTCCTGGATCCGGACCGGCGCAGATTGACCTCGTTACGCCTCCACCGGCGCCGCTTCCGACGGCACCACTACCGCGTCCGACGCCGGTTGGCCCCGGCCTCCATCCTGATGTGGACATGGAGCCGGACCGGCGTCGTCCGACGCCGGGTGGGGTTTTCATGACCCTATTCACTCCTGGGGTCCCTTTTCAACCACAGTGGCACCCAGAGGATGATGAAGAGGACTGCGAGGGGTCAGGTGACCCTTTAACTGACCAGTTGGAAAGTGAACAGGACTGGAGAGAGGAACTGGGGGATGCCAGTGGTTTGGACACCTCCCCTGACCTTGGCATGTTGTCTCCTCCTACTGTGGCTACGGAGAAGGGAGCGTCATACGCAGTGGTGTTGCGTAGGGCGGCCGAGGCTCTCAACCTCGAGCTTCCTACGGTGGCGGTCAGGACTAACCTCCTGACGGAGGTGCTTCAGCCGGTTGCGAGCTCTTTGGAGCCCTTGCTGCCGTTCAACTAGGCCCTCACCAACGTCCTTTTGGGCACCTGGTCCAGGCCCAACACGGGGGCTCCCGTGGATAGGATGATTGCCCGACGCCGGCTCCGGGCGACCCCACTTTCCTCTCCCAACACCCCACCCCGGAGAGCTTGGTTGTCCAAGCCTCCACTTCCAAAAGCGCATTCCCGACCGCTCCCCCGGAAAGGGAATCCAAGAAGCTGGATCACCTTGGGAAGAAGATTTTCTCTTCCGCCAGCTTAGGACTGCGGTCGGTAAACACTGCATGTCTCTTGCGCCGTTATTCCTACTCCGTGTGGGATACGGTGGCGCAGGTGGTGCCTCAGTATCCAGAGGAGGCCCGGACAGTGCTCTCTCAGGCTGTGGCCGCCGGGAGAGATGCAGCAAAGTTTGCCATACGTTGTGGGCTGGACACCGCCGTCTCTCTGGGCAGGACCATTTCAACGTCGGTAGCGCTTCGGCGCTATGCCTGGATGAGGTTGACTGGCTTTTCAGGGGATTTCCAGAATACCTTGATGGACATGCCCTTTGATGGCCGTCGCCTTTTTGGGGACAAAGCAGACTAGAGCGTTTCAAGGACTCACGGGCTACGGCCAAGTCCTTGGGCCTCTCTACCCGCCCTTCGCAGTCTGCTTTTTGCCTCTTTCGTGGCTACGGAAGGGGTGCCCCGCTACGTTCCGCCCAGAGCCACAGGCCGCAGCAAGTTACCCAACCTTCGTGCGGCCGGGGACGTGGGAACAACCGTCGTGGTTCCGGGGGCCAGCGGGCGGGCCAGTCCACCAACCCCCCTCCGCAGCAGCCTCCAAACCCTCTTAGTCCGACCTTTCAGGCCCATCAAACGCCAGTGGGCGGCAGGATTCGCCATCACCTCCCCACTGGCGCACCATCACGTCGGACAGGTGGGTTTTGCAGATAGTCCGAAGGGGCTACTCCCTCCCCTTCGAGACTACCCCTCCAGCCATGCCACCAAGATACCACCGCATGTCGGAGGATCATCTGGCCCTTCTCCAGCAGGAAGTTACGGCTCTCTTGGCCAAGGGAGCCATCGAGCGCGTTCCTGTCCCAGAAGTAGGTCGTGGTTGTTACTCCCACTACTTTCTGGTCCCCAAGAAGGACAAGGGCCTCCGTCCTATCTTGGATCTCAGGGACGTCAACCACTTCCTCCGGAAGGAGAAGTTCAAGATGTTGCCGCTTGCTCAGGTCTTGTCTGCCCTCGACCCGCAAGACTGGTTGGTAGTGTTGGACTTGCAGGACGCTTATTTTCACATCCCCGTCCTGCCGGCCCACCGGCGTTACCTACGGTTCACGGTAGGCCACGAGCATTTTCAATTTACCGTGCTCTCCTTTGGCCTTACCAGCACCTCTCGGGTGTTCACGAAAGTGATGGCGGTGGTCGCAGCTCATCTGCGCAGATCAGGGGTTTCAGTCTTCCCTTATCTCGACGACTGGCTGTTGAAGGCGGGCTCGCCCCAGGCAGTCGTCTCCCACCTCCAGACTACGGCCGACCTCCTGCATTCGCTGGGGTTTTCCATCAATGTGCCGAAGTCACACCTGATGCCCTCTCAGAAGCTCCTTTTCATCGGAGCGGTTCTGGACACGACGCGGTTTCGGGTCTATCCTCCCAAGCAGCGAGCCTGGGATATTCAGGCTATGATTCAGATCTTTCAGCCTCTATCCCGGGTTTCGGTCAGAGTGACTCTGAGACTGCTGGGCCTCATGGCCTCCTGCATCCTGCTGGTCGATCATGCCAGATGGCATATGCAGGCTCTGCAGTGGGACCTGAAGTTCCAGTGGGCGCAGCATCAGGGGAATCTGTCCGATTGCGTCCAGATCTCGGAGGGCACTGCACGTCAACTGCAGTGGTGGCTCACGAACCAGGATTGGGTCAGTGGCAGATCCCTCTCCCTTCCCCAACCATACCACACTGTGGTGACGGACGCGTCCCTTCTGGGATGGGGCGGTCACATGGGAGAGGCGGAGATCAGAGGCCTCTGGTCTCCGGCGGAGTCCGGGCTCCACATCAACCTTCTGGAGCTCCGGGCGATTCGTCTTGCACTCAAGGCATTCCTTCCCTCTGTCCGGGGAAGAGTAGTGCAGGTGTTCACGGACAACACCACCGCCATGTGGTACTGCAACAAACAGGGCGGGGTGGGGTCGTGGACCCTATGTCAGGAGGCCCTCCGCCTCTGGACATGGCTGGAACATCAGGGCATATCCCTGGTGGTTCAACACCTGGCAGGTTCCCTGAACGCCAGGGCGGACGAACTCCGCCGCAGGTGCATGATGGATCACGAATGGCGTCTCCACTCGGAGGTGGTGCAAGGTCTCTTTCAACAATGGGGAGAGCCTTGGTTAGATCTATTCGCCACCGAAGAGAACGCGCAATGTCAGCAATTCTGCGCGTTGGAATTTCCAAGGCGGCACTCGCTAGGCGACGCCTTTCGTCGCGAGTGGAGTTGCGGTCTGTTGTACGCCTTTCCGCCTATACCACTTCTACCCAGAGTGCTGAAGAAGATCAAGCGCGACCGGGCCCAAGTCATTCTTGTGGCTCCGGACTGGGCACGAAGAGTCTGGTATGCCGAGCTGCTCAACATGGCCATCGATCCTCCGATCAGACTGCCTCTTCGGGAGGATCTTCTGTCGCAGCAGCAGGGGACGGTCCTCCACCCGAACCTGTCCAGTCTCCACCTCCTTGCGTGGAGATTGAGCGGCAGCAGTTGACGTCTTTCGACCTGCCTCCCGAAGTCTGTGACGTAATCTTGGCAGCCAGGAGTCCCTCCACTAAGACGGTATACGCCTGCCAGTGGAACAAATTTGTGGCATGGTGCATAGCAAAGGCTGTGGATCCCCTTTCTGCTCCTCTTACTGAAGTACTCTTGTTCCTTCTCTCCTTGGCCCAGCAGGGCTCTGCTCTGGGCACTGTCAAGGGCTATCTGTCCGCTATCTCTGCCTTCTCTTTTCAAGTCCCCGGTAGTTAACCGTTTCTTAAAAGGCTTAACACATCTTTTTCCTCCAATCCCCTTCGTTATGCCTCAGTGGGACTTGAATCTTGTGCTAACTTATCTAATGTGCGCTCCCTTTGAGCCGCTTCATAGCTGTCCCTTACGGCTCTGAACTCTTAAGACTGCTTTCCTGGTAGCCATCACTTCTACTAGAAGGGTGAGCGAGCTCCAGGCCCTTTCTTCACAACCTCCTTTCCTATCTGTCCATCCGGATAAGGTGGTTCTCGGAACCCGTCCATCCTTTCTTCCTAAGGTGGTCACTGCCTTCCACATTGGGCAGTCCATTACCTTGCCCACCTTCTTTCCGCCTCCGCATCCTTCGAAGGAGGAAGAGAGGCTCCACCGTCTGGACCCAAAACATGCGCTCTCCTTCTATCTGGATCGCACCAAACCGTTCCGGGTGTATCATCAACTTTTTGTTGGCTACGTGGGCGCAAAGAAGGGTCGGGCCGTACACAAACGCACCATTTCACGGTGGGTCGTGTTGTGTATTAAAGCCTGTTACTCTCTGGCTAAAAAAGAGCCTCCAGTAGGGCTACTCGATCACTCCACCAGGGCGACGGCAGCCACTATTGCCTTGGGAAGAGGAGTTCCTCTAAATGACATCTGTCAGGCAGCTCCGTGGGCATCACTGCACACGTTTACGAAACACTACTGCCTGGACAGTCAAGTCCGGAGAGACGGCTTCTTTGGCTGTTCTGTTCTCCAGGACTTTCTGGTGTGATTTTGGTTCGCAGACCCACCACCGGGGTTGGTATTGCTGGGGTATCTATTCTAAGGTAAGGAATCTATAACTAACGTGTTTCTTTCAGATGATTAAGTTACTTACCTTCGGTAATGATATATCTGTTAGAAACATTAGTTAGTTATAGATTCCTTACTGCCCCACCCATCCTCCCCGTTCTGCGAACTGATTTCTAGGGGTAAGGTCATCCTTTCAGGGCCCTAGTTTTGTGCACCAATGGTCAGTGTCTTGCATGGCTCTGCGTTTCTGGCGCGGAAAGTCGTGTACAGAACTGACATCAGCGCATGAGGGCAGCGTCTAAGTAGCTGCCGCGACGTCATCCCGGCGACCACGACGCCGACGACGGACGCGGAGTCGACCGACGCCACCTTCCGACGCGCAGAGGTACTGCTGACGAAAAACTTTCTGGATCCAGTCTGACGCCTGGGGGTAATTCTAAGGTAAGGAATCTATAACTAACTAATGTTTCTTACAGATATATCGTTACCGAAGGTAAGTAACTTGTTCATTTCTTATTGGACTGTGTTGAAGTTTGTTTTGTGCAAGGCATCACTTGCTGAAGAGCAATATCTTCTACTTTGGGGTCAAACCTGCAAAAGGATGTTTGATTAGGATTGGAAATCCTACTGGTGTGCCCATAATATTGGTGTCACTAAAAGAATTTAAGGCCAGTGAGGTGTTGTTCCCCGACAGCCTTGGTTTGATTTTTATGTATCTAATGGTCAGTCACCTCATGTCAAGGGTAGCTCTTTTAATCAATGATGGAGGTGATAATCATGGCCCTGCTCCAGAAAGTGGTCCGCTTAGATGTGATTTGTATATAATTCATTTTGCATTGATAAATGTGCATGATATTAGACTATTCTGGTGCATTGGATGGAGGAGGCCGCTAGGGGATGCTGTTTCAGTTAGATCAGTTTTGGTGTGCAGCTGGCAGATCAGCAGTAATAGGTTCACAACAGGATCTTCTCAGGTCTGGTGTCTGAGAGACTTAAGTTGGGGATTGAAGTATGCTGGCATAAGGAGGTGTTTTATTGTACTTATATTATTACTTCACCCCCAGTTCTGCAGCGAGCATTAACATAAATTAAATTTCAGTGGACTCTAGAAAGGTGTGGAGAGGTCTTCAGGAATGGTCCCCAAGAAACACTCTGATTTTTACTGTGATTGAAACTAATTGAGTCAGGGAATGATTCAATTATAAACATAAAGGGATCACATTACCTGTGTGCTAATTATATTTCAAATGCTAGAGGAGTTTGTTTCACTGTCCTCTCAAAAGTCTATTTGAGGGAAGCCCCACCTGCTTCCTATCACCAAGAACAAGTCTGCCCAAGGTGCATTGTTTGCCCTTTCATTCTTCTGACACTAGCGTAGGATTTCTGGGAAAGTTGGAACTGACACCAACACCTTTACAGTAATAGAGTCATTGCTACTTTACAACAGAATTAAGGGGCACAGATGATCAAAGTTTCTGGTCTGTTCTGATAGATATTTCTTTCCAAGGTTTTCTCACCTTATGAATATCCTTTCCCTGCCAGACTGAATCTGAAAACTTTCTGCCCAGACGCAGCAGGCAATTCAGGATAATTGTATATATCACAAGGGAGGGAACAAAGGGAGGCCACAACAGAATTGGTGAAAGGAACAAAGTATTTATATTTATAAGTAGTTATATCAGCACTACCATATAATTAAATAAACAGTGACCATACCATACAAGTGTGCACTGAACGTGCAAGTGACAGTGGACTGCGCTGTGACACTAGGGTGAAAGACACAACGTGAACAGCGCAATGAGAACAAATAATAACGTGGTCAATAATACAAATATATAAAATCAGTATTTGTCAATTGGGTGACATGAATGGACCACAACAGCGCCAAAGTTCTGTGCTGGGTAGTCGACAGCGTTTCAACCTGATCAATTTCAGGTCACCATCAGGACAATTGGTCACTTGATTTCAAGGTAGTGCTGTGTGAATGAAGCAAATTGCCCGGTGTGAGAACGCCGGGGGGCTGGAGGTCGCTGGGGCGAGGACAGCCAATCACAAGTGAAGGGTCCCACTTCCCTCAATTCACGCGGACCCTTCACTCGTCCTCGGCCCACCCGTGACTCCGAGGATTCAATCCCTCTGTCCGCGACTAATCCGGCTTCCTGCCCGGTGGACAATCACTACACCGGCCCGTAGATGCTACGGCCCTGACCCCTAGAACTTGGTTCTCCCTTACAGATCTCCATTAACCGGGATCGCGCGGACCCTTCACTTGTGATTGGCTGTCCTCGCCCCAGCGACCTCCAGCCCCCCGGCGTTCTCACGCCGGGCAATTTGCTTCATTCACACAGCACTACCTTGAAATCAAGTAACCAATTGTCATGATGATGACCTGAAATTGATCAGGTTGAAACGCCGTCGACTTCCCAGCACAGAACTTTGGCGCTGTTGTGGTCAATTCATGTCACCCAATTGACAAACACTGATGTTATATATTTGTATTATTGACCACGGGTATTATTTGTTCTCATTGCGCCGTTCACGCTGTGTCTTTCACCTTAGTGTCACTGCGCCATCCACTTTCACTTGCACGTTCAGTGCACACTTGTATGGTATGGTCACTGTTTATTTAATTATATGGTAGTGCTGATATAACTACTTATAAATATAAATACTTTGTTCCTTTCACCAATTCTGTTGTGGTCTACCTTTGTTCCCTCCCTTGTGATATATACAATTATCCTGAATTGCCTTTCTCGAATGTTTTCCAGTTGAGACATTGTTGTTTTGGTACAAACTTCACCCGGTCTCACCTGGGTTAACGGGTTCACTCCTGTAATTGTTTCTTTTTCAGACGCAGCAGGCGGCATCATGGAGCCTAAGCCATGACTCCGCCCTCCATGATGTGATGACTTAAAAGTATATAAGGTGCTAACTGACGCAGTTGTGCCAGTTTCTGTTTTTTCCATGCCTTAGCGATGCAGTTCTGGTGCTCTTCTCTGTGCTTTACTGATGAAATTCCTCAGCTTTTGACAGTGACTATGTCAGATGTCTACTGACATTTTGGGGTTTAAACCCTCTTTGAGATGTTGTAAAAAGATGTCCTTGTTGGATCCGCATGGTATCTACATGTGGTGTCGAGGATCAGAACACGGTCCTTGGCTGCAACTCCTGCTCATTGATGCACTCAAAGGTCATCAGAGCAGGAGGCCAAGCTATATTTGGTCAAGGCCCACAGGACAACATCAAACATATTTCTGCTGATAGATAGCGATCTTCTTACAAAAAGTACAAAAAATCAATCAACCCAGATTTATAAAGCACTGCTATTTATCCGTGAGGGTATCCAGGCGCTCAGAGCCAAGCTGCTTGGATGGAATCAGTTGAACAACCAGGTCTTGAGCTCCTTTCTTAATTCCTGAAGAGAGAGAGAGGTCCGGAGGGGAGGGCGTGGGGTGAGGCTGTTCCAGGACTTTGTGGCGAGGTAGGAGAAGGAACATCCTCCACTGTTGCTATGGTGGATGCAGGGGGGTGTGAGCAAGGGAGAGGGTGGTGGGGCGCAGGTGTCTGGGGGGTTGAGGGAAGCTCAGGCGGTGGCTGATGTATACTAGTCCTTGATTGTGCAGGGCTTTGTAGGCATGGGTAGCATCTTGAATTGATATCTCTTGTGGACGGGGAGCAAGTGGAGTTTCCTGTGATGTGTGGTGATGTGGGTCCATTTCGGGAGGTCGAGGATGAGTCTGGCCACTGAGCTCCGTATGGTCTGCAGTCTCTTCAGGAGGTATGTTGTGATTCTTACGTAGTGTGTATTGCCGTAGTTCAGGCGGCTTGTGATGAGGGCTTGAGTGACGGTGCGTCTGGTGCTGACCGGATCCATTTGAAGATTTTCCAGAGCATGCGAAGAGTGAGGAAGCAGGCGGAGGAGACTGCATTGATCTGATTTTGCATGGTGAGTTTGTTGTCCAGGATGATGCAGGGATTCCGGGCGTGGTCTGTGGTAGTGGGTGAGGGTCCTAGTTTAGCAGACCACCAGGAGTCGTTCTACGGGGAGGTGTTGTTCCCAAAGTTCAGCACTTCTGTTTTTTCTTTGTTGAGTTTGAGGCAGTTGTTTTGCATCCAGTCTGCGACACTGGTCATGCACAGTCTGAAGTCGGCCCTCGTGGTGGGTGGGTCTTCAGATAGAGAGATAATGAGCTGGGTGTTGTCTGCATCGGATATAATGTTCAGTCCATGGTTTCTGAAGAGAGATAATGAGCTGGGTGTTGTCTGCATCGGATATGATGTTCAGTCCATGGGTTCTGACAATGCTGGACAGGGGGGTCATGTAGGCATTGAACAGAGTAGGGCTGAGGGATGAACCTTGAGGGGCACCGCAGATGATTTTTTGGGATTCTGAGGTGCAAGGTGGCAGGCGGATTCTCTGGGTTCTTTTGGTGAGGAAGGATGCAATCCATTTGATGGCGTCCTCTTGGATTCCTATCCGATGAAGCCTCTTAATCAGGGTGTGGTGGAACACAGTGTTTAAGGCTGCTGAGAGGTCGAGGATGGTCAGGGAGGCCGCTTCTCCCCTGTCTAGGAGGGTTCTGATGTCGTCGGTGGCTGTGATCAGGGCGGTTTCGTTGCTGTGGTTCGTACAGAAACTGGATTGGGATGGATCCAGAAGATCGTTGTTCTCCAGGTATTCCGTGAGTTGGTGGCCTTTTTCGGGGACTTTGGCAGGTAAGGGGAGCAGTGGCCCAGTAGCTCTTGAGCTCGTTGGGGTCGGTGGATGGTTTCTTGAAGAGGGGTTTGACTTCAGCGTGTATCCATTCTTCTGGGAAGGTGGCCGATGTGATGGATGGCGATGAACTTTTTGCTGGTAGTCCTGTTTCCGAGGTTGAAGATGCGGTGGGGACAGGGGTCCATGGGTGCTCTTGAGTGGACGGAGTGCATGATGGCTGTGGTGCTCTGTGTGGTAAGCTGGTCTCAAGTGGTGATCTGGTGGTCAGAGGTTGCGTCTGGGGGATAGAGGAGATTGAGGATGTCGGAGGCGGCAGGTTGGGGTTCGAAGTGTGTGTAGATGGTGGAGATCTTGTTGGGGAAGACGTCTGCCAGGGTGTCGCAGTTCTTGGGAGGGGGTGGTGAAGTTTTCAGTTGCTGAGGGGTTGGCGAACTCCTTGAGGATGCTGAAGACTTCTTTGTTGTGGTTGCAGCTGGCTTTGATGCGGTTGGCTAGGGCGTTCTTTTTCTTCTCTTTCAGGAGTTGGTGGTAGTGGTTGAGTGATGTCTTGAAGGTGGTGCAATCAGTGGGCTCCTTACTGGTGTACCATTTCCTTTCTAGTTGCTTGCAGATGCGTTTCGTGGTTCTCAGTCCTGACGTGTACCAACTGGCCTGTTTGGTGAATCTTTTGAGTTTGGTCGGTTTGATGCGGGCGAGTCTGTCGGGGAAACAGGTAATGAAATTCTTGACAGCCTGTTCATGGTTAGTTGTGATGTCAGTGTGGGAGGTGTTGAAGGCTTCTGTACATTGGATTTCTGATACTTCGCTCCAGCAGCGGTGTGAGGTGCTGGGCTGTTTGGTCACGGTGCTGCGGGTTCCTGTGATGGTAAAGTGAACGATTGAGTGATCCATCCAGGTGAGTTAAGCGACTTGTCTGTACTTGACTCTGTCGCTGGCTGTGAAGATAGGGTTGAGCGTGTCGTGCATTGTATATGTAGTCGGTGACTAGTTGAATGAGGCCGATTGTGTTCATGCTTTCGAGGTTGGCTGTGTTGGTGGTGTTAGGGTCGTCGTGGTGAAAATTGAGGTCTCTGAGGAAAATGTAGTGTTCAGTGTCGATGGCTTGTGGAACAGTGAATTCGGGGATGGCATTGTCGAGGCCGGGGCGTGGTCCTGAAGGTCTGTAGGCGAGGGTTCCTCTGATGAGGGGTGCTGTCGTCTGCGGCGGTGGTGCAGTGGATGGTTTCTTTGTGGATGATGGAAATTCCCCCTCTGTGTTTGTTGAGGCAGTCCCATTGTGCTATCTTGTAGCCATTGGGCGTGGCGATAGGTGCAGATGCAGGGTTGAGCCAGGTCTCTGTGAGGAATCCGACGTCGGGGTGAGGGAGGTGATGGTGTTCCAGAACTCGGTGGCATGTTTGCAGAGTGATCGAGCGTTATGCAGGAGGCAGTGGAGTTGTTCAGGCTCAGTCGTAGTTAGCATGATGATGGTGGAGGTGGTGTTTGCGGGTGCTCCGGTGTTGCAGGAGAAAAGACAGGGGTGGCGTGTGAAGGGTCCTGAGGTTGATCGTGGAGAGCTGCTGAAGCAGTTGTTGTTGCGGAGTCTGGGGTCCAGGGCTATGAGTTCGGTGCTGGTGTAGCTTTGGGTGCAGGGAGATCCAGGGTTCCTGGCGCTAGGCTCAGTCCTGGTGCGGACGGGCACAGACGGGCTTGTCTTTGGCACGGTTGCGCTGCGGCCTCCATTAAGTTGGTCCTGGGAGGGACGCTGAGAGGCGGGAAGGGAGAGGCAGGAGTAGTGAACCACAGGAAAGTGAGCAGCTAGGGGGGCAGGCTTGCTGGCACACAAAAGAAATATGCACAAAGATTACAAAATAACAGGGCACTGAATGAGATTAAAGGCAACAGAATATCTGAAAGAGACACGTTAGTGATAGATTCCTTACCTTAGAATATCCCCAGGCGTCAGGCTGGATCCGGAAAGTTTTGCGTAGCAGTACCCTTGCGCGTCGGTAGGCGGCGTCGTGCGGCTCCGCGTCCGTCGTCGGCGTCGTGATCGCCGGGATGACGTCGCGGGCAGCACTTAGGCGCCGCCCCTGCGCGCTGGCGTCAGTTCTTCTTTTTCCGCGCCAGCAAGCGCAGATCCGGGAAGAGCAGTGCCCTGGTCAATTTTTGACCATACTTTTTGGTGATTTTTTCACTGGTTTTCCAACTTTAAGGTGTCGTAGGGATGCCCGGCTTCAAGCGATGCGGCGCCTGTGCGCGGATGATGTCCGTCACCGACCCGCATTGGGAGTGTCTCTTCTGCCTCGGCCGAGGCCACGACACCGAGTCTTGTCCCGAATGCCAGGCCCTCAACCCGAAAGCTTTGCGAGAGCGGTCTCGAAAGCTCCTCGAGGCCCGGCATTCGGCTCCGCGGAAGCCCCGGTCGCGTGAGAGGTCCAGGGGTCGCTCGCGGAGTGCACACCGGTCGTCGACTTCTTCGTCCGGTAAGTCTAAGCACAAGAAGTCCAAGAAGCATCGTCGCTCTCGGACTTCGCCTCGCCCGATCTCGCGACTCGGCTGAGGCCCCTCCCGGCACCGTCCCCGCCCCGCGGCCCCGGACTTGCCTGTGGAGTCGCCCCCGTCATACCCGCCCTTCCCGGGTTCGGGGGCGGATCCGGCCAAGGTACAGGAGTTCCTGTCGGCCATGGCCCGCCTCTTCGGGCCTTCAGGCCCCTCCGGTGCGCCTTCGGGCCCCGCGGGCCTGCAGTGGGGTTGCTCCGGCGTCGCCGGCGGCTCCGGCCCCGGCGTCGCCCGAGCCTCCGGCCTCGATCCCGGCTCCGGCTTCGGCCCCGGCCTCGATCCCGGCTCCACAACCCCCATCGACGCCGGTCGACCTCACGACACCTCCGCCGGCGCCGATGTCTCCGGTGCCGTTCTCGACGCCGCCCTGGGCTCCGGGCGGCGTCGTCCCCAGTTCCTTCCGGCTCCGGACATGGACCCGGAGCGACGTCGCTCGACGCCGGCTCCGGCGCCGATGGGACCTTGGGTCCCAAATGTCCCTCCTCCTCCTTATTTTGAACCAGAGGAGGACCAGGAGGACTGGGAGGGTCTGATGACGCTCTGACACGCAACTGTCAGTATGATGAGGACTGGACAGAGAGTCTAGGGAGGCCAGTGGTCTGGATACTTCTCCTGACACTGGCATGCTGTCTCCTCCCGTGGCTACGGAGGAGGGGGCCAATTTTGGTACGGTGTTGCGTAGGGCTGCTGGGGCCTTACGTCTCCAGCTCCCTACTTTGACGGTCAAGCCTAACATCTTGACAGAGGTGCTTCAGCCGGCAGCCTCCTCTGCGGAGACTGTGCTGCCGTTTAACGACGCCCTCACTGACGTTCTTTTGGGCGCCTGGTCCAAGCCCAACACAGGGGCTCCTGTGGATCGGAACGTGTCACGACGCCATCGCCCCGCTCCGGGCGACCCCCTGTTTCTTTCTGTCCACCCCACTCCTGAGAGCTTGGTTGTCCAAGCCTCCGCTTCCCAAACCGCCTTCCCTACCGCTCCTCCGGATAGGGAATCCAAACGCCTGGATCAGTTTGGGAAGAAAGGTTTTTCTTCCTCCAGTGCTGGCTTGCGGTCCGTTAACACCGCTTGTCTTTTGGGCCGATATACCCACTCCCTGTGGGATTCGGTGGCGGATGTTTTGCCCCAGTGCCCTGAGGAGGTCCAGGCACTGCTTTCCCGCGCCATTGCGGAAGGAAGGGATGCGGCCAAATACACTATCCGTTGTGGCCTTGACACCGCCGACTCGCTGGGCAGGTCGATTGCAACGACGGTGGCGCTCCGGCGCCACGCCTGGCTGAGAACCACTGGTTTTTCAGGGGATGTCCAGAATACTCTCATGGACATGCCCTTTGATGGAGTCGGTCTTTTTGGGTCCAAAGCAGACCATGCGTTGGAGCGCTTTAAGGACTCACGGGCTACTGCAAAGTCCCTGGGCCTTTCTGCTACACGCCCTCCGCTACCTTCTGCTTTTCGCCCCTATCGTGGCCACGGTAGGGGCGCCCCTTCACGTCAGCAGCCCAGCCACCGGCCCGCGCAGCAGGCGTCTTCGCGTGGCCGAGGACGTGGATTCCGCCGTGGCGGATCGGGCAACCAGCGTGCGGGTCAGGCCACCACCTCCAGCCCGTCCGCGGCCTCCAAGCCCTCCTAGTCCCTCCTTTCAGGTGCACGGCACGCCCAGTAGGGGGCAGGGTCCGCCATCACCTTCCCCACTGGCGCACCATCACCTCGGACAGGTGGGTCTTGGACATTGTCCGAAGGGGCTACTCCCTCCCCTTCGAGACCACCCCCAGCCATGCCACCTCAATTCCACCGCATGTCAGGGGATCACTTGGTGCTTCTACGGAAGGAAGTCACGGCCCTCTTGACCAAGAGGGCCATCGAGCATGTTCCGACCCCAGAAGTAGGGCGTGGTTGCTACTCCCACTACTTTCTGGTGCCCAAAAGGACAAGGAGGACATGCGTCCTATCTTGGACCTCCGGAACGTCAATCGCTTCCTCCGGAAGGAGAAGTTCAAGATGCTCACCCTAGCTCAGGTCTTGACTGCCCTCGACCCTGGAGACTGGTTGGTAGCGTTGGACTTGCAGGACGCGTATTTCCACATCCCCGTCCTGCCGGCCCACCGGCGTTACCTTCGGTTCACGGTAGGCCCCGAGCATTTTCAGTTCACCGTGCTCCCCTTTGGCCTTACAAGTGCCCCTCGGGTGTTCACGAAAGTGATGGCGGTGGTCGCAGCTCATCTGCGCCGGGCAGGGGTTTCAGTCTTCCCCTACCTCGACGACTGGCTGCTGAAGGCGGGCTCGTCCCAGGCAGTCGTCTCCCACCTCCAGACTACGGCCGAACTCCTGCACTCGCTGGGGTTCTCCATCAATGTGCCGAAGTCGCATCTAATTCCTTCTCCACAGCTCCTTTTCATCGGAGCAGTTCTGGACACGACGCAGTTTCGGGCCTATCCTCCCGAACGGCGAGTCCGGGATATTCAGGCTATGATTCCGATCTTTCGGCCTTTATCCTGGGTTTCGGTACGGATGACCCTGAGGCTGCTGGGCCTCATGGCCTCCTGCATCCTGCTGGTCAATCATGCCAGATGGCATATGCGGGCTCTGCAGTGGGACCTGAAGTTCCAGTGGGCGCAGCACCAGGGCAACCTGTCCGATCACGTCCAGATCTCGGAGGGGACTGCAAAACAGTTGCAGTGGTGGCTCTCGAACCGGCAATGGGTCATGGGCAGATCCCTCTCCCTTCCCCAGCCAGAGCATACAGTTGTGACGGACGCGTCCCTTCTGGGATGGGGCGGTCACATGGGAGAGGCGGAGATCAGAGGCCTCTGGTCTCCGGCGGAGTCCCGGCTCCATATCAACATTCTGGAGCTCCGGGCGATCCGGCTTGCACTCAAGGCATTCCTTCCCTCTGTCAAAGGGAAGGTAGTGCAGGTGTTCACAGACAACACCACCGCCATGTGGTACTGCAACAAACAGGGCGGGGTGGGGTCTTGGACCCTTTGTCAGGAGGCTCTGCGCCTCTGGACATGGCTGGAACATCAGGGCATGTTCCTGATGGTTCAACACCTGGCAGGTTCTCTGAACGCCAGGGCGGACGAACTCAGCCGCAGGTGCATGATGGATCACGAATGGCGTCTTCACTCGGAAGTGGCGCAAGGACTCTTTCTACAGTGGGGAGAGCCTTGGTTAGATCTATTCGCCACCGAAGAGAACGCGCAATGTCATCAGTTCTGCGCGTTGGAATTTCCAAGGCGGCACTCGCTCGGCGGCGCTTTTCGTCGCGAGTGGAGTTGCGGTCTGTTGTACGCCTTTCCGCCTATACCACTTCTACCCAGAGTGTTGAAGAAAATTCGGCACGACCGGGCCCAAGTCATTCTTGTGGCTCCGGACTGGGCTCGAAGAGTTTGGTATCCCGAGCTACTCAATATGAGCATAGATCCCCGATCCGTCTGCCTCTTCGGGAGGATCTTCTGTCGCAGCAGCAGGGGACGGTCCTCCACCCGAACCTGTCCAGTCTACACCTGCTTGCGTGGAGATTGAGCGGCGGCAGTTGATTCCTTTCGACTTGCCTCCCGAAGTTTGTGATGTGATTCTGGCAGCCAGGCGTCCCTCCACTAAGGTGGTATACGCCTGCAGGTGGAACAAATTTGTGGCATGGTGCACAGCAAAGGCTGTGAATCCCCTTTCTGCCCCTCTTTCTGAGGTCCTTCTGTTCCTTCTCTCTCTGGCCCAACAGGGTTCTGCCCTGGGTACCATCAAGGGTTATCTTTGTGCTATCTCGGCCTTCCTCAGGCTCCCTGATCAGCCCTCCCTTTTCAAGTCCCCTGTTGTTAACAGGTTCTTAAAAGGCATTACTCACCTCTTCCCTCCTGTTCCGTTTGTAATGCCTCAGTGGGACTTGAACTTGGTTCTTACCTTTTTAATGTGCGCTCCCTTTGAGCCTCTGCATAACTGTCCTCTTCGTCTTCTGACTCTGAAGACTGCCTTTCTGGTGGCCATCACCTCCGCTCGGCGGGTGAGTGAGCTCCAGGCTCTATCTTGCAAACCTCCCTTTCTGTCTGTTCATCCAGACAAGGTTGTTCTTCGGACGCGTCCGTCCTTCTTGCCAAAGGTGGTTACTGCTTTCCACATTGGGCAGACCATCACTTTGCCCACCTTCTTTCCGCCTCCGCATCCTTCCAGAGAGGAAGAGAGGCTCCACCGTCTGGACCCAAAACGTGCGCTCTCCTTCTATATCGACCGCACAAAACACTTCCGGGTGGATGACCAGCTCTTTGTTGGCTACGTGGGCGCCAAAAGGTCGGGCGGTGCACAAGAGGACCGTCTCCCGCTGGGTTACCTTGTGCATCAAGACCTGCTATTCTTTGGCCAAGAAGGAGCCTCCTGTTGGGCTGCGTGCCCATTCCACCAGGGCAACGGCTGCTACCACGGCCTTGGGCCGCGGTGTTCCGCTGCCGGTTATCTGTCAGGCAGCTACGTGGGCCTCGCTGCACACGTTTACTAAGCATTACTGCCTTGACAGTCAGGTCCGGAGGGACGGCTTCTTTGGCCGTTCTGTCCTCCAGGACTTCCTTGTCTGATCTTTGTTCGCAGACCCACCACCGGGGTTGGTATTGCTGGGGTATCTATTCTAAGGTAAGGAATCTATCACTAACGTGTCTCTTTCAGATGCACAAGTTACTAACTTGTGTAACGATATATCTGTAAGAGACAGTAGTTAGTGATAGATTCCTACCGCCCACCCATCCTCCCGTTCTGCGAACTGATTTCTAGGGTTAAGGACATCCCTTTCAGGGCCCTAGTATTTTTCAGACACCTGTGTCAGCTTCTTGCATGGCTCTGCGTTCCTGGCGCGGAAAGTCGTGTACAGAACTGACGTCAGCGCGCAGGGCGGCGCCTAAGTGCTGCCCGCGACGTCATCCCGGCGATCACGACGCCGACGACGGACGCGGAGCCGCACGACGCCGCCTACCGACGCGCAAGGGTACTGCTACGCAAATCTTTCCGGATCCAGCCTGACGCCTGGGGATATTCTAAGGTAAGGAATCTATCACTAACTACTGTCTCTTACAGATATATCGTTACACAAGTTAGTAACTTGTGCATCAGGCACAAAGAACAGGATACACTTAACCCCTTCCATGCTCATGACGAGCTGGACTCGTCATGGCACACAGTGCTCGTGTGCTCATGACGAGTCCAGCTCGTCATGGAACCCAGGGCAGGAAATCCCTCTGGTGCGGGCACCAGAGGGATTCCCTTTAATCCCCTAAAGCCTCGGGAGCTGGGGAAGAGCTTCCCCAGCTCCCGAGGCCCCCCCCCTGGTTTCCCTGAAATGACGATCGGCGCGCACGTCGCGCTGATGTCATTTCAGTGAAACTGAAACTGAAATGAGCCAAGAGGCTCATTTCAGTTTCAGTTTCTACGTGCTCAGGGGGCTATCTCAGCCCCCTGAGCACGTAGAAACTCAGGAGAGGTATCGTTGGAAAGGGGAGAATCTCCCCTTTCCAATGGTACCCCTCCCTAGTGGATCCCCAAGCAGGGATCCACCCACTAGGCACCAGGGAGGGGGGAGCGGCCCCTTGGGCAAGGGCCTTTGCTCCCCCCATAAAATATTTGCCAGGATTAGTCTTTCTGCCCCCAATCTGCCCCCAATCTGCCCCCGGGGCGGTAGAAAGCCCACTAGACACCAGGGATTTTTATTTAAATTATAGTTAGGGGTGGGGGCTGCCCAAAACAGGCATGCCGATGCCCCCACCCCCCGGCCACAAAATTAGTCTTTCTGCCCCCTGGAGGCAGATGGGGCAGTAGCCCCCAATCTGCCCCCGGAGGCAGAAAGCCCACTAGATACCAGGGATTTTTTTAAAATTATAGTTAGGGGTGGGGGCTGCCCAATATGGGCATGCCAATGCCCCCACCCCACCCCGCCGCAAAGGTACAGTCTTTCTGCCCCTCCTGGGGGGCAGATGGGGGCAGTAGCCCCCAATCTGCCCCCGAGGGGCAGAAAGCCACTAGATACCAGGGATTTTTTTTAATTATAATTTGGGGTGGGGGCTGCCCAATATGGGCATGCCAATGCCCCCACCCCACCCGCCGCAAAGGTACAGTCTTTCTGCCCCTCCTGGGGAGCAGATGGGAGCAGTAGCCCCCAATCTGCCCCCGAGGCAGAAAGCCCACTAGACACCAGGTTTTTTTCCCCTCGATACATTTAGGGGTGGGGGTTGCCCAAGATGGGCATGCCAATGCCCCCACCCCTCCCCACGAAATTCCAGTCTTTCTGCCCCCCGGGGGGCAGATGGTGGCAGTGGCCACCAATCTGCCCCCACCCGGGGGTTCAGAAATACCCTAGATGCCAGGGATTATTTTTTTATAGGCCCGGGGTGGGGGCTGCCCAGAATGGGCATGCAAATGCCCCCACCCTACCCCCAAAGAAAAAAAAAACTTTCTGCCCCCCAGGAGGCAGATGGGGGCAATAGCCCTGATCTGCCCCCCGGGGAGGGGCAGAAAGCCCACTAAGCGCCAGGGATTTTTTTATATAGGTAGGGGTGGGGGCTGCCCAGAATGGGCATGTCAATGCCCCCACCCCAAAAAAAATGCTAAAGTCTTTCTGCCCCCCTGGGAGGCAGATGGGGCAATAGCACCTTATCTGCCCCCCGGGGGCTGAAAGCCCACTAGCCACCAGGGATTTTTTTTTTACAAAGTTCGGGGTGGGGGCTGCCAAGAATGGACATGCCAATGCCCCCACCCACCCCAAAAAGATGTCACTGTCTTTCTGCCCCTCCCAGGAGGCAGATGGGGGCAGTAGCCCCTGATCTGCCCCCGGGGGGCAGAAAGCCCACTATGTGCCAGCGATTATGCTGGCTTTTTTATACGGAGGGGTGGGGGCTGACCAGAATAGGCATCCCAATGCCCCCGACCCCCAAAAGAATAGCCACAGTCTTTCTGCCCCCTCGGGGGCATATCGAGGCAATAGCCCCTGATTTCCCCCTCCCCAGGGCGGCAGAAAGCCCACTAGGCACTGACTTTTTTCGGAATGTGCCTACCTGTTGAATTTGGTTCCTAGCTCTGCCGGCACCCAGGGAAACCTAGCAAACCTATACATTTTTTAAAACTAGACACCCAGGGGAATCCAGGATGGGCTGACTTGACTGGCTCTCACCAGGTTCTGTTACCCAGAATCCCTTGCAAACCTAAAAATGTGTCCCAAAAAAACACATTTTCCTCACATTTTTGTGGTGGAAAGTTCTGGAATCTGCGTGGATCCACAAAATTCCACCCACCCCGCGTTCCCCAAAGTCTTTCGAGAAAAATGGTACCTCACTTGTGTGGGTAGGACTAGTGGCCGCGACAGGAAACGGCCCAAAACGCAACATGGACACACCACATTTTCACAGTGAAAACGGACCCTTTTTTTGCAAAGTGCCTAGCTGTAGATTTTGAACCCTAACTCTGCCGGCACCTAGGGAAACCTAGCAAACCTATACATTTTTGAAGACTAGATACCCAGGGGAATCCAGGATTGGGTGACTTGACTGGCTCTCACCAGGTTCTGTTACCCAGAATCCCTTGCAAACCGAAACATTTGTCAAAAAAAACACATTTTCCTCACATTTCTGTGGTGGAAAGTTCTGGAATCTGCGTGGATCCACAAATTTCCACCCATCCCGCGTTCCCCAAAGTCTTCCGAGAAAAATGGCACCTCACATGTGTGGGTAGGCCTAGTGCCCGCGACAGGAAACGGCCCAAACGCAACGTGGACACACCACATTTTCACAGTGAAAACGGACCCTTTTTTTGCAAAGTGCCTAGCTGTAGATTTTGAACCCTAACACTGCCAGCACCTAGGGAAACCTAGCAAACCTATACATTTTTGAAAACTAGACACCCAGGGAATCCAGGATGGGGTGACTTGACTGGCTCTCACCAGGATCTGTTACCCAGAATCCCTTGCAAACCTAAAAATATGTCCAAAAAAACACATTTTCCTCACATTTCTGTGGTGGAAAGTTCTGGAATCTGCGTGGATGTACAAAATTCCACCCACCCCGCGTCCCCCAAAGTCTTCCGTGAAAAATGGTACCTCACTTGTGTGGATGGGTCAAGTACCCGCGACAGGCAAAGGCCCAAAACCTATTGAGGCGACATCAAAATTACCTATCACAAACCAACCTGGTTTTGCAAGGGGGGGGTCCCATGAGTTTTTGGCCCCGGGCTCAACGGCCATCTAGGGAAACCTACCCAACCCACACATTTCTGAAAACTAGACACCCGGAGGAGTCCAGCGAGGTATGACTTGCGTGGGTCCTCCAAAAATTTCTTACCCAGAATACCCTGCAAACCTCAAATTTAGCTGAAAAAATCACGTTTTTCTCCAATTTCTGTGTGGGAAAGTTCTGGAATCTACGTGGATCCACAAATTTCCTACCACCCAGCTTTCCCCAGGTCTCCCGATAAAAATGATACCTCACTCGCGTGGGTGGGTCAAGTACCCGCGACAGGCAAGGGCCCAGAACGTATTGAGGAGACATCAAAATTACCTATCACAAAACAATCTGGTTTTGCAAGGGGGTCACCTGGGTTATTGGCCCCGGCCTCAGCGGCCATCTTGGGAACCTACCAAACCCACACATTTCTGAAAACTAGACACCTGGGGGAGTCCAGCGAGGTATGGCTTGCATGTGTCCCCAAACGTTTTCCTACCCAGAATGCCCTGCAAACCTCAAATTTAGCAGAAAAAAATCACTTTTTACTCAAATTTCTGTGCGGGAAAGTTCTGGAATCTGCGTGGATCCACAAATTTCCTACCACACTGCGTTCCCCCAGGGCTCCCGATAAAAATGGTACCTCACTTGTGTAGGTAGGCATAGTGGCTGAAACAGGAAATGGCCCAAATCGTATTGTGGAGACTTCAAAACTACCTATAACAAAACTACCTGGTTTTTGGGGGGGGGGGCACCTGGTTTTTGGCCCCGGGCTCGCCGCCATCTAGGGAAACCTACCAATCCCACACATTTCTGAAAACTAGACACCCTGGGGAGTCCAATGAGGTATGGCTTGCGTGGATCCCCCAACGTTTCCCTACCCAGAATCCCCTGCAACCCTCAAATTTAGCTGAAAAAACCATATTTTCCACATATTTTTGCGTGGAATCACCGTGCTGGCACAAATGTCCTACCACCCAGCGTTGCCCTTGTTCCCCGAGTAAAATGATACCTCACTTGTGTGGGTGTCCAAAGCAGAACTGGCTAAAAACGTATTTTAAAAAAATATAGCGCTTAGAATTCTCGGTGCTATACCCTAAATCCCTATGTTTTGGGCTCTTCCCAGTCACAGGCCTTTGGCCCACCCACACAAGTGAGGTATCATTGTACTCGGGAGAACAAGGGAACGCTGGGTGGTAGGACATTTGTGCCGGCACGGTGATCCCACGCAAAAATGTATGGAAAAAGTGATTTTTCAGCTAAATTTGAGGTTTGCAGGGGATTCTGGGTAGGAAAACGTTGTGGGACCCACGCAAGCCATACCTCGCTGGACTCCCGGGTGTCTAGCTTTCAGAAATGTTTGGGTTTGGTAGTTTCCCAAGATGGCCGCCGAGCCCAGGGCCAAAAACTCCTGGGACCCCCTTGCAAAACCAGGTTGTTTTGTGATAAGTAATTTTGATGTCGCCTCAATAGGTTTTGGGCCCTTTTCTGTCGCGGGTACTTGACCCACCCACGCAGAGTGAGGTATCATTTTTATGAGGAGACCTGGGGGACGCTGGGTGGGAGGAAATTTGTGGATCCACGTAGATTCCAGAACTTTCCCAAATAGAAATTTGAGAAAAAGTGATTTTTTCAGCTAAATTTGAGGTTTGCAGGGATTCTGGGTAGGAAAAGTTGGGGGACCCACGCAAGCCATACCTTGCTGGACTCCCCCAGGTGTCTAGTTTTCAGAAATGTGTGGGTTTGGTAGGTTTCCTAGATGGCCACCGAGCCCAGGGCCAAAACCTCATGGGACCCCTCTTGCAAAACCAGGTTGTTTTGTGATATGTAATTTGGATGTCGCCTCAATAGGTTTTGGGCCCTTTCCTGTCGTGGGTACTTGACCCACCCATGCGAGTGAGGTATCATTTTATCGGGAGACATGGGGGAACACTGTGTGGTAGGAAATTTGTGGATCCACGTAGATTCCATAACTTTCCACACAGAAATTGGAGAGAAAAGTGATTTTTTCAGCTAAATTTGAGGTTTGCAGGGCAGTCTGGGTAGGAAAACGTTGGGGGATCCACGCAAGCCATACCTCGCTGGACTCCCCGAGTGTCTAGTTTTCAGAAATGTGTGGGTTTGGTAGGTTTCCCAAGATGGCCGCCGAGCCCGGGGCCAAAACCCAGGTGACTCCCCTTGCAAAACCAGCTTGTTTTGTGATAGATCATTTTGATGTCTCCTCAATACGTTTTGGGCCCTTGCCTGTTGCGGGTACTTGAACCACCCACACCAGTGAGGTTTTTGGCCCTGGGCTCGGCGGCCATCTTAGGAAACCTACCAAACCCACACATTTCTGAAAACTAGACACTCTGGGGAGTCCAGCGAGGTATGGCTTGCGTGGGTCCCCCAATGTTTTCCTACCCAGAATCCCCTGCAAACCTGAAATTTTGCTGAAAAAATTCACTTTTTTCGCACATTTTTGTGTGGTAAAGTTGTGGAATCATGGGATTGACACAAATTTCCTACCACCCAGCGTTCCCCCAGGTCTCCCGATAAAAATGGTGCCTCACTCGGGTGGGAGGCCCAAGTACCCGCGACAGGCAAGGGCCCACAACGTATTGAGGCGACCTCAAAATGGCCTATCACAAAACTACCTGGTTTTGCAAGGGGGGTCCCATGACGTTTTGGCCCGGGGCTCGGCGGCCACCTAGGGAAACCTACCAAATCTACACATTTCTGAAAAGTAGACACCCGGGGGATTCCAGGGAGGTATGGCTTGCGTGGATCCACCAACGTTTTCTTACCCAGAATCCCCTGCAAACCTGATATTTTGCTCAAAAAATCACTTTTTTCGCACATTTTTGTGTGGTAAAGTTGTGGAATCATGGGGCTGACACAAATTTCCTACCACCCAGCGTTCCCCCAGGTCTCCCGATAAAAATGGTGCCTCACTCGGGTGGGAGGCCCAAGTACCCGCGACAGGCAAGGGCCCACAACGTATTGAGGCGACCTCAAAATGGCCCATCACAAAACGACCTGGTTTTGCAAGGGGGGTCCCATGACGTTTTGGCCCGGGGCTCGGCGGCCACCTACGGAAACCTACCAAACCTACACATTTCTGAAAAGTAGACACCCGGGGCATTCCAGGGAGGTATGACTTGCGTGGATCCACCAACGTTTTCTTACCCAGAATCCCCTGCAAACCTGATATTTTGCTGAAAAAATCACTTTTTTCGCACATTTTTGTGTGGTAAAGTTGTGGAATCATGGGATTGACACAAATTTCCTACCACCCAGCGTTCCCCCAGGTCTCCCGATAATAATGGTGCCTCACTCGGGTGGGAGGCCCAAGTACCCGCGACAGGCAAGGGCCCACAACGTATTGAGGCGACCTCAAAATGGCCTATCACAAAACTACCTGGTTTTGCAAGGGGGGTCCCATGACGTTTTGGCCCGGGGCTCGGCGGCCACCTAGGGAAACCTACCAAACCTACACATTCCTGAAAAGTAGACACCCGGGGGATTCCAGGGAGGTATGGCTTGCGTGGATCCACCAACGTTTTCTTACCCAGAATCCCCTGCAAACCTGATATTTTGCTCAAAAAATCACTTTTTTCGCACATTTTTGTGTGGTAAAGTTGTGGAATCATGGGGCTGACACAAATTTCCTACCACCCAGCGTTCCCCCAGGTCTCCCGATAAAAATGGTGCCTCACTCGGGTGGGAGGCCCAAGTACCCGCGACAGGCAAGGGCCCACAACGTATTGAGGCGACCTCAAAATGGCCTATCCCAAAACTACCTGGTTTTGCAAGGGGGGTCCCATGACGTTTTGGCCCGGGGCTCGGCGGCCACCTAGGGAAACCTACCAAATCTACACATTTCTGAAAAGTAGACACCCGGGGGATTCCAGGGAGGTATTGCTTGCGTGGATCCACCAACGTTTTCTTACCCAGAATCCCCTGCAAACCTGATATTTTGCTCAAAAAATCACTTTTTTCGCACATTTTTGTGTGGTAAAGTTGTGGAATCATGGGGCTGACACAAATTTCCTACCACCCAGCGTTTTCCCAGGTCTCCCGATAAAAATGGTGCCTCACTCGGGTGGGAGGCCCAAGTACCCGCGACAGGCAAGGGCCCACAACGTATTGAGGCGACCTCAAAATGGCCTATCACAAAACGACCTGGTTTTGCAAGGGGGTCCCATGACGTTTTGGCCCGGGGCTCGGCGGCCACCTACGGAAACCTACCAAACCTACACATTTCTGAAAAGTAGACACCCGGGGCATTCCAGGGAGGTATGACTTGCGTGGATTCACCAACGTTTTCTTACCCAGAATCCCCTACAAACCTGATATTTTGCTGAAAAAATCACTTTTTTCGCACATTTTTGTGTGGTAAAGTTGTGGAATTATGAGTTTAACACAAATTTCCTACCACCCAGCGTTCCCCCAGGTCTCCCGATAAAAATGGTGCCTCACTCGGGTGGGAGGCCCAAGTACCCGCGACAGGCAAGGGCCCACAACGTATTGAGGCGACCTCAAAATGGCCTATCACAAAACTACCTGGTTTTGCAAGAGGGGTCCCATGACGTTTTGGCCCGGGGCTCGGCGGCCACCTAGGGAAACCTACCAAACCTACACATTTCTGAAAAGTAGACACCCGGGGGATTCAGGGAGGTATGGCTTGCGTGGATCCACCAACGTTTTCTTACCCAGAATCCCCTGCAAACCTGATATTTTGCTCAAAAAATCACTTTTTTCGCACATTTTTGTGTGGTAAAGTTGTGGAATCATGGGGCTGACACAAATTTCCTACCACCCAGCGTTCCCCCAGGTCTCCCGATAAAAATGGTGCCTCACTCGGGTGGGAGGCCCAAGTACCATCGACAGGCAAGGGCCCACAACGTAGTGAGGCGACCTCAAAATGGCCTATCACAAAACGACCTGGTTTTGCAAGGGGGGTCCCATGACGTTTTGGCCCGGGGCTCGGCGGCCACCTACGGAAACCTACCAAACCTACACATTTCTGAAAAGTAGACACCCGGGGCATTCCAGGGAGGTATGACTTGCGTGGATCCACCAACGTTTTCTTACCCAGAATCCCCTGCAAACCTGATATTTTGCTGAAAAAAATCACTTTTTCGCACATTTTTGTGTGGTAAAGTTGTGGAATCATGGGATTGACACAAATTTCCTACCACCCAGCGTTCCCCCAGGTCTCCCGATAAAAATGGTGCCTCACTCGGGTGGGAGGCCCAAGTACCCGCGACAGGCAAGGGCCCACAACGTATTGAGGCGACCTCAAAATGGCCTATCACAAAACTACCTGGTTTTGCAAGGGGAGTCCCATGACGTTTTGGCCCGGGGCTCGGCGGCCACCTAGGGAAACCTACCAAACCTACACATTCCTGAAAAGTAGACACCCGGGGGATTCCAGGGAGGTATGGCTTGCGTGGATCCACCAACGTTTTCTTACCCAGAATCCCCTGCAAACCTGAAATTTGGCTGAAAAAATCACTTTTTTCACACATTTTTGTGTGGTAAAGTTGTGGCATCACGGGGCTGACACAAATTCCCTACCACCCAGCGTTCCCCCAGGTCTCCCGATAAAAATGGTGCCTCACTCGGGTGGGAGGCCCAAGTACCCGCGACAGGCAAGGGCCCAAAACATTTTGTGATAGGCAATTTTGATGTCGCCTCAATACGTTGTGGGCCCTTGCCTGTCGCGGGTACTTGGGCCTCCCACACAAGTGAGGCACCATTTTATCGGGAGACCTGGGGAACGCTGGGTGGTAGGAAATTTGTGTGAGGCCAGTGATGCCACACTTCCCACACAAAATGTGTGAAAAAGTGATTTTTCAGCTAAAGTTGAGGTTTGCAGGGGATTCTGGGTAAGGAAGCGTTGGGAGATCACGCTAGCCATACCTCCTGGAGCCCCAGGTGTCTACTTTTCAGAAATGTGTGGGTTTGGTAGGTTTCCCTAGATGGCCACCGAGCACGAGGCCAAAACCAGGTGACCCCCTTGCAAAACCAGGTCGTTTGTGAAGGCCATTTTGAGGTCAGCCTCACTACGTTGTGGGCCCTTGCCTATCGCGGTACTTGGGCCTCCCACACAAGTGAGGCACCATTTTTATCGGGAGACCTGGGGAACGCTGGGTGGTAGGAAATTTGTGTGAGACCAGTGATGCCACACTTTCCCACACAAAATGTGTGAAAAAGTGATTTTTTCAGCTAAATTGAGGTTTGCAGGGGATTCTGGGTAAGGAAACGTTGGGATCCACGCAAGTCATACCTCCCTGGAAGCCCCGGGTGTCTACTTTTCAGAAATGTGTGGGTTTGGTAGGTTTCCCTAGATGGCCACCGAGCACGGGGCCAAAACCCAGGTGACCCCTTGCAAAGCCAGGTCGTTTTGTGAAAGGCCATTTGAGTCGCCTCACTACGTTGTGGGCCCTGCACTGTCGCAGTACTGGGCCTCCCACACAAGTGAGGCACCATTTTTATCGGGAGACCTGGAGACGCTGGGTGTAGGAAAATTGTGTGAGGCCAGTGATGCCACTTTCCACACACAAATGTGTGAAAAAGTGATTTTTCAGCTAAAATTGAGGTTTGCAGGGATTCTGGGTAGGAAACGTTGGGGATCCACGCAAGCCATACCTCCTGGAAGCCCCAGTGTCTACTTTTCAGAAATGTGTGTGTTGGTAGGTTTCCCTAGGTGCCGGCAGAGCTAGGGTTCACAAACTACAGCTAGGCACTTTGCCAAAAGGGTCATTTTTCACTGCGAGAATTGAGGTGTGACCACGTTGCGTTTTGTGTGCCGTTTCCTGTCGCAGGCACTAGGCCGACCCACACAAGTGAGGTACCATTTTTCTCGTAAGACTTGAGGGAACGCGGGGTGGGTGGAAATTTGTGGATCCACGCAGATTCCAGAACTTTCCACCACAGAAATGTGGGGAAAATGTGGTTTTTTGACAATTTTTTATGTTTGCAAGGGATTCTGGGTAACAGAACCTGGTGGGAGGCAGTCCAGTCACCCCATCCTGGATTCCCCTGGGTGTCTAGTTTTCAAAAATGTATAGGTTTGCTAGGTTTCCCTAGGTGCCGGCAGAGCTAGGGTTCAAAAACTACAGCTAGGCACTTTGCCAAAAAAGGGTCATTTTTCACTGCGAAATTGAGGTGTGACCACGTTGCGTTTTGTGCCGTTTCCTGTCGCAGGCACTAGGCCGACCCACACAAGTGAGGTACCATTTTTCTCGTAAGACTTGGGGAACGCGGGGTGGGTGGAAATTTGTGGATCCACGCAGATTCCAGAACTTTCCACCACAGAAATGTGGGGAAAATGTGTTTTTTGGACAATTTTTATGTTTGCAAGGGATTCTGGGTAACAGAACCTGGTGGGAGGCAGTCAAGTCACCCCATCCTGGATTCCCCTGGGTGTCTAGTTTTCAAAAATGTATAGGTTTGCTAGGTTTCCCTAGGTGCCGGCAGAGGTAGGGTTCAAAAACTACAGCTAGGCACTTTGCAAAAAAGGGTCATTTTTCACTGCGATATTGAGGTGTGACCACGTTGCGTTTTGCGCCGTTTCCTGTCGCAGGCACTAGGCCGACCCACACAAGTGAGGTACCATTTGCTCGGAAGACTTTGGGGAACGCGGGGTGGGTGGAAATTTGTGGATCCACGCAGATTCCAGAACTTTCCACCACAGAAATGTGGGGAAAATGTGTTTTTTTGACAATTTTTTATGTTTGCAAGGGATTCTGGGTAACAGAACCTGGTGGGAGGCAGTCAAGTCACCCCATCCTGGATTCCCCTGGGTGTCTAGTTTTCAAAAATGTATAGGTTTGCTAGGTTTCCCTAGGTGCCGGCAGAGCTAGGGTTCAAAAACTACAGCTAGGCACTTTGCCAAAAAGGGTCATTTTCACTGCGAAATTGAGGTGTGACCACGTTGCATTTTGCGCCGTTTCCTGTCGCAGGCACTAGGCCGACCCACACAAGTGAGGTACCATTTTTCTCGGAAGACTTTGGGGAACGCGGGGTGGGTGGAAATTTGTGGACCCACGCAGATTCCAGAACTTTCCACCACAGAAATGTGGGGGAAATGTGTTTTTTTGACAATTTTTATGTTTGCAAGGGATTCTGGGTAACAGAACCTGGTGGGAGGCAGTCAAGTCACCCCATCCTGGATTCCCCTGGGTGTCTAGTTTTCAAAAATGTATAGGTTTGCTAGGTTTCCCTAGGTGCCGGCAGAGCTAGGGTTCAAAAACTACAGCTAGGCACTTTGCCAAAAAAGGGTCATTTTTCACTGCGAAATTGAGGTGTGACCACGTTGCGTTTTGCGCCGTTTCCTGTCGCAGGCACTAGGCCGACCCACACAAGTGAGGTACCATTTTTCTCGGAAGACTTTGGGGAACGCGGGGTGGGTGGAAATTTGTGGATCCACGCAGATTCCAGAACTTTCCACCACAGAAATGTGGGGAAAATGTGGTTTTTTTGACAATTTTTAGGTTTGCAAGGGATTCTGGGTAACAGAACCTGGTGGGAGGAAGTCAAGTCACCCCATCCTGGATTCCCCTGGGTGTCTAGTTTTCAAAAATGTATAGGTTTGCTAGGTTTCCCTAGTTTTCGGCAGTGTTAGGGTTCAAAAACTACACCTAGGCACTTTGCAAAAAAAGGGTAATTTTTCATTGTGAAAATGTGGTACGTCCACGTTGCATTTTGAGCCATTTCCTGTTGTGGGCACAAGGGCTACCCACACAAGTGAGGTACCATTTTTATCGGGAGACTTTGGGTAACACAGAATTGTAGAGCAACTGTTATTACCTATTGACTTTCGATGCATTTCTGCCTTCCAAATGAAAGACAATGTGTAAAAAATAAGTCATTTTGAAAAATGACCTATAATTCTCATGCTAGTATGGGTACTCCCAATTTCGGAAATGTGCAAATATCTACTGTTTCTAAAATCTACATTTTGTTCCCATTTCAGAAATACATAGGTGTCTTTCATAACAATTTTTCCATGTATACATTTTCCCAAAATAATTGCTATATACCCGGTACATAATAAAAAACCATTGCAAGATGCTGCTCAATTATTGGCTCTGGGTTCGTCGGGTTCTTGGTGAACCTACAAGTCCTATATATCCCCACAACCAGAAAGGTCCGGCGGATATAACGGTATATTGCCTTCAAATAGCTGTCATAATTAGAAGAAGTTACAGGTGAAAACGTTGACACAAATGGCTGTTTTTTTCAACTAATTTTCACTTTTTCCTTTATTTAACTGTTAGTTTCTATAAGGAAAACTTTAAGGATCTACACAAATGACCCCTTGCTGAATTCAGAATCTGAAAGAGACACGTTAGTGACAGATTCCTTACCTTAGAATATCCCCAGGCGTCAGGCTGGATCCGGAAAGTTTTTTGCGTAGCAGTACCCTTGCGCGTCGGTAGGCGGCGTCGTGCGGCTCAGCGTCCGTCGGCGGCGTCGTGATCGCCGGGATGACGTCGCGGGCAGTACTTAGGCGCTGACGTCAGTTCTTCTTTTCCGCGCCAGCAAGCGCAGATCCGGGAAGAGCAGTGCCCTGGTCAATTTTTGACCATACTTTTTGGTGAATTTTTCACTGTTTCTTCTCGAATCTTCGACTTCAAGGTGTCGGTAGGGATGCCCGGGTTCAAGCGTTGCGGCGCCTGTGCTCGGATGATGTCCGTCACAGACACGCATTGGGAGTGTCTCTTCTGCCTCGGCCGAGGCCACGACACGAAGTCTTGTACCGACTGCCAGGACCCTCAACCCGAAGGCTTTGCGAGAGCGGTCTCGAAAGCTCCTCGAGGCCCGGCATTCGGCTCCGCGCGCAAGCCCCGGTCGCGTGAGAGGTCCAGGGGTCGATCGCGGAGTCCACACCGGTCGTCGGCATCGAAGTCTTCTTCGTCCGGTAAGTCCAAACACAAAAAGTCCAAAAAGCATCATCGCTGTAGGACTTCGCCTCGCCGGTCTCGCGACTCGGCTGAGGCCCCTCCCGGCACCGTCCCCGCCCCTGCGGCCCCGGACATGCCTGTGGAGTCGCCCCCGCAATACCCGTCCTTCCCGGGTTCGGGGGCGGATCCGGCCCAAGTGCAGGAATTCCTGTCGGCCATGGCCCGCCTCTTCGGGCCTCCAGGTCCCTCCGGTGCGCCTTCGGGCCCCGCGGGCCCTGATGGGGTTGCTCCGGCGTCGCCGGCGGCTCCGGCCCCGGCGTCGCACTGTGCCTCCAGCCTCGATCCCGGCTCCGGCCCCGGCCTCGATCCCGGCGGTGCCGCAACCCCCATCGACGCCGGTCGACCTAACGACACCTCCGCCGGCGCCGATGTCTCCGGTGCCGTTCTCAACGCCGCCTGGGGCTCCGGGCGGCGTCGTTCCCAGTTCCTTCCGGCTCCGGACATGGACCCGGACCGACGTCGCTCGACGCCGGTTCGCGCCGATGTGACCTTGGGTCCCAAATGTCCCTCCTCCTCCTTATTTTGAACCTGAGGAGGACCAGGAGAGACTGGGAGAGGGTCTGATGACCCTCTGACACAACAGTGTCAGTACGATGAGGACTGGACAGAGGGTCTAGGGGATGCCAGTGGTCTAGATACTTCCCCTGACACTGGCATGCTGTCTCCTCCCGTGGCTACGGAGGAGGGCCAATTTTGCAACGGTGTTGCGTAGGGCGGCTGGAGCCTTACATCTCCAGCTCCCTGCTGTGGCGGTCAAGGTTAATCTCTTGACAGAGGTGCTTCACCCGGCAGCCTCCTCTACGGAGACTGTGCTGCCGTTTAACGACGCACTCACTGACGTTCTTTTGGGCGCCTGGTCCAAGCCCAACACAGGGGCTCCTGTGGATAGGAACGTGTCCCGACGCCATCGCCCAGCTCCGGGCGACCCCCTGTTTCTCTCTGTCCACCCCACCCCTGAGAGCTTGGTTGTCCAAGCCTCCGCTTCCCAAACCGCCTTCCCTACCGCCCCACCGGATAGGGAATCCAAACGCCTGGATCAATTTGGGAAGAAGGGTTTTTCTTCCTCCAGTGCTGGCTTGCGGTCCATCAACACCGCTTGCCTTTTGGGCCGATATACCCACTCCTTGTGGGATTCGGTGGCGAATGTTTTGCCCCAGTGTTCTGAGGAGGTCCAGACACTGCTTTCCCGCGCCATTGCGGAAGGAAGGGATGCGGCCAAATACACAATCCGATGTGGCCTTGATACCGCCGACTCGCTGGGCAGGTCTATTGCAACGACGGTGGCTCTGCGACGCCACGCCTGGCTGAGAACCACTGGTTTCTCAGGTGATGTCCAGAATACTCTCATGGACATGCCCTTTGATGGAGTCGGTCTTTTTGGGTCCAAAGCAGACCATGCGTTGGAGCGCTTTAAGGACTCACGGGCTACTGCAAAGTCCCTGGGCCTTTCTGCTACACGCCCTCCGCTGACTTCTGCTTTTCGCCCCTATCGTGGCCACGGTAGGGGCGCCCATTCACGTCAGCAGCCCAGCCACCGGCCCGCGCAGCAGGCGTCTTCGCGTGGCCGAGGACGTGGATTCCGCCGTGGCGGATCGGGCAACCAGCGTGCGGGTCAGGCGGCCTCCAAACCCTCCTAGTCCCTCCTTTCAGGTGCACAGTACACCGGTAGGGGGCAGGGTCCGCCATCACCTTCCCCACTGGCGTACCATCACCTCGGACAGGTGGGTCTTGGACATTGTCCGAAGGGGCTACTCCCTCCCCTTCGAGACCACCCCCCCAGCCATGCCACCTCAATTCCACTGCATGTCAGGGGATCACTTGGTACTTCTGCAGAAGGAAGTCACGGCCCTCTTGGCCAAGAGGGCCATCGAGCATGTTCCGACCCCAGAAGTAGGGCGTGGTTGCTACTCCCACTACTTCCTGGTGCCCAAAAAGGACAAGGAGGACATGCGTCCTATCTTGGACCTCCGGAATGTCAATCGCTTCCTCCGGAAGGAGAAGTTCAAGATGCTCACCCTAGCTCAGGTCTTGACTGCCCTCGACCCTGGAGACTGGTTGGTAGCGTTGGACTTGCAGGACGCTTATTTCCACATCCCCGTCCTGCCGGCCCACCGGCGTTACCTTCGGTTCACGGTAGGCCCCGAGCATTTTCAGTTCACCGTGCTCCCCTTTGGCCTTAGAAGTGCCCCTCGGGTGTTCACGAAAGTGTTGGCGGTGGTCGCAGCTCATCTGCGCCGGGCAGGGGTTTCAGTCTTCCCCTACCTCGACGACTGGCTGCTGAAGGCGGGCTCGTCCCAGGCAGTCGTCTCCCACCTCCAGACTACGGCCGAACTCCTGCACTCGCTGGGGTTCTCAATCAATGTGCCGAAGTCGCATCTGATTCCTTCTCCACAGCTCCTTTTCATCGGAGCAGTTCTGGACACGACGCAGTTTCGGGCCTATCCTCCCGAACGGCGAGTCCGGGATATTCAGGCTATGATTCCGATCTTTCAGCCTTTATCCTGGGTTTCGGTACGGATGACCCTGAGGCTGCTGGGCCTCATGGCCTCCTGCATCCTGCTGGTCAATCATGCCAGATGGCATATGCGGGCTCTGCAGTGGGACCTGAAGTTCCAGTGGGCGCAGCACCAGGGCAACCTGTCCGATCACGTCCAGATCTCGGAGGGGACTGCAAAACAGTTGCAGTGGTGGCTCTCGAACCGGCAATGGGTCATGGGCAGATCCCTCTCCCTTCCCCAGCCAGAGCACACAGTTGTGACGGACGCGTCCCTTCTGGGATGGGGCGGTCACATGGGAGAGGCGGAGATCAGAGGCCTCTGGTCTCCGGGCGGAGTCCCGGCTCCATATCAACCTTCTGGAGCTCCGGGCGATCCGACTTGCACTCAAGGCATTCCTTCCCTCTGTCAAAGGGAAGGTAGTGCAGGTGTTCACAGACAACACCACCGCCATGTGGTACTGCACCAAACAGGGCGGGGTGGGGTCGTGGACCCTTTGTCAGGAGGCTCTGCGCCTCTGGACATGGCTGGAACATCAGGGCATGTTCCTGATGGTTCAACACCTGGCAGGTTCCCTGAACGCCAGGGCGGACGAACTCAGCCGCAGGTGCATGATGGATCACGAATGGCGTCTTCACTCGGAAGTGGCGCAAGGACTCTTTCTACAGTGGGGAGAGCCTTGGTTAGATCTATTCGCCACCGAAGAGAACGCGCAATGTCATGAGTTCTGCGCGTTGGAATTTCCAAGGCGGCACTCGCTCGGCGATGCTTTTCGTCATGAGTGGAGTTGCGGTCTGTTGTACGCCTTTCCGCCTATACCACTTCTACCCAGAGTGTTGAAGAAGATTCGGCACGACCGGGCCCAAGTCATTCTTGTGGCTCCGGACTGGGCTCGAAGAGTTTGGTATCCCGAGCTACTCAATATGAGCGTAGATCCCCCGATCCGTCTGCCTCTTCGGGAGGATCTTCTGTCGCAGCAGCAGGGGACGGTCCTCCACCCGAACCTGTCCAGCCTCCACCTGCTTGCGTGGAGATTGAGCGGCGGCAGTTGATTCCTTTCGACTTGCCTCCCGAAGTTTGTGATGTGATTCTGGCAGCCAGGCGTCCCTCCACTAAGGTGGTATACGCCTGCAGGTGGAACAAATTTGTGGCATGGTGCACAGCAAAGGCTGTGAATCCCCTTTCTGCCCCTCTTTCTGAGGTCCTTCTGTTCCTTCTCTCTCTGGCCCAACAGGGTTCTGCCCTGGGTACCATCAAGGGTTATCTTTGTTCTATCTCGGCCTTCCTCAGGCTCCCTGATCAGCCCTCCCTTTTCAAGTCCCCTGTTGTTAACAGGTTCTTAAAAGGCATTACACACCTCTTCCCTCCTGTTCCGTTTGTGATGCCTCAGTGGGACTTGAACTTGGTTCTTACCTTTTTAATGTGCGCTCCCTTTGAGCCTCTACATAACTGTCCTCTTCGTCTTCTGACTCTGAAGACAGCCTTTCTGGTGGCCATCACCTCCGCTCGGCGGGTGAGTGAGCTCCAGGCTCTATCTTGTAAACTTCCCTTTCTGTCTGTTCATCCAGACAAGGTTGTTCTTCGGACGCGTCCGTCCTTCTTGCCAAAGGTAGTTACTGCTTTCCACATTGGGCAGACCATCACTTTGCCCACCTTCTTTCCGCCTCCTTCCAGAGAGGAAGAGAGGCTCCACCGTCTGGACCCAAAACGTGCGCTCTCCTTCTATATCGACCGCACAAAACACTTCCGGGTGGATGACCAGCTCTTTGTTGGCTACGTGGGCGCCAAAAAGGTCGGGCGGTGCACAAGAGGACCATCTCCCGCTGGGTTACCTTGTGCATCAAGACCTGCTATTCTTTGGCTAAGAAGGAGCCTCCTGTTGGGCTGCGTGCCCATTCCACCAGGGCAACGGCTGCTACCACGGCCTTGGGCCGCAGTGTTCCGCTGCCGGTTATCTGTCAGGCAGCTACGTGGGCCTCGCTGCACACGTTTACAAAGCATTACTGCCTTGACAGTCAGGTCCGGAGGGACGGCTTCTTTGGCCATTCTGTCCTCCAGGACTTCCTTGTCTGATCTTTGTTCGCAGACCCACCACCGGGGTTGGTATTGCTGGGGTATCTATTCTAAGGTAAGGAATCTGTCACTAACGTGTCTCTTTCAGATGCACAAGTTACTAACTTGTGTAACGATATATCTGTAAGAGACAGTAGTTAGTGACAGATTCCTTACCGCCCCACCATCCTCCCCGTTCTGCGAACTGATTTCTAGGGTTAAGGACATCCCTTTCAGGGCCCTAGTATTTTTCAGACACCTATGTCAGCTTCTTGCATGGCTCTGCGTTCCTGGCGCGGAAAGTCGTGTACAGAACTGACGTCAGCGCGCAGGGGCGGCGCCTAAGTACTGCCCGCGACGTCATCCCGGCGATCACAACGCCGACGACGGACGCGGAGCCGCACGACGCCGCCTACCGACGCGCAAGGGTACTGCTACGCAAAAAACTTTCCGGATCCAGCCTGACGCATGGGGATATTCTAAGGTAAGGAATCTGTCACTAACTACTGTCTCTTACAGATATATCGTTACACAAGTTAGTAACTTGTGCATTTTGTCTACTTTTCAGAAATGTATGTCTTTCCAGGATCCATTATTGGTGTCATACCCATTTCTACCATTAACTGGAAGGAGGTTGAAAGCACAAAAAATAGCAAAAATAGCCTATGTCCCAGAAAAATGCCAAAACTGTGTAAAAAAAGTTGGTTTTCTGACAAAAGTCTGCTTGTCCCTGAAAGCTGGGAAGATGGTGATTTCAGCACCACAACCCCTTTTTTGATGCCTTTTGCAGGGAAAAATCAAGACGCTTTCATCTGTTGCCCTTTTTTCGCATTTTTCCCAAAAAAACCAAAATTTAGCTGTATTTTGACTAATTTCTGGGTCCCCTCCAGGAGAATCCACAAACCCTGGGTACCTTTACAATCCCCATGATGTTAGAAAAAAAGGACGCAAATTTGGCATGGATACCTTATGTGGTCAAAAAGTTACAGGGGCCTAAGCGCGCACTACCCCAAATAGCCAAAAAAAGGCTTAGCACAGGAGGGGAAAAGGCCTAGCAGCGAAGGGGTTAAAGTCACTGGAAGGCAGGCACAGAAAGTACGGTAAAGGGAGGGCTGGGAAAGTGACACAGTGGGTGTAAAAATAAGCACAGAGATCACAAAATAAGGCACTGAATGAAATTAATGCTACAGAATATCAGGCTCAGAAAATAAAATGCAATTAAAGTCACTGAAAGGCAGGCATGGGGACAACAGTGAAGGGAGGGCTGGGAAAGTGGTACAGTGGGCGCAAAGGAACAAGCACTGAGCTGATGGGCAGCGAGGGGGAGCTGGCACAAGGACCTAGGAAGGACAAATCTTCCTTGAAGAAATGGTCCCACTCCCAAGACCATTCCGAGTCCTGATACCATTCCCAAACTCCTGGCTAATCCTCAGAGCCAATTGATACATTGAAAAAAATGAAGCCAGAATTGATGACTTCATCCACCAACCCTGCCCAAGTCAGGGCCTTCTGGAAGGACTGCTGGATATCTTCAGGACGGCTGCATTACTGTCTGGGCAACTCCCAAAGGCTGGACCCACTTCTGAGGGTTTGGCAGTTCTGATGGCTGTGACACTGATGCCACTGGACTACATGCCTCCCCAGGCTATGACCTTGGGGCGGCTTCTAATGAACACAGGGCTGTCCAAGCTACCAAACTTCATGCACTTGGCTCCACCTATGACACCAGCACTGCCCTCACATCCTACACCCTACCCTTCCTATCCTTGCCACCCTAAAGCCGTCCTGTGCACTCCAGCAGCTATTGCGAGTTTGGAGATGAAAGTTCTTTTCTTGCTTAAGGAATGGTCCAGAGAGGTGGTGCTTGCTGTGGAGGAAAGGGGTGCACAGTATTAGTTGCTTTACTTTTTGTTACTGAAGTAGGATGGAGGGCTGAGACCCTTCATAGAATTTAGCGTCTTGAACCTTTTCATTCAGCTTGACAAGTTCAAAATGTTCACACTGAACATCGGATATTGTCCTGTGTCAGTGGACCTCCAGGACGCCTACTTTCAACTACCGATCCTACCTGCTCACATTCGTGACTTCTAAGGTTACCATGGTGTCTCAGCCCTATCAGCTCTAAGCTCTTCTGTTTGGGCTGAAGAATGCAAGTTTTATCCAATGTGATGGCAATGGTGACTGCTTCTCAACTGTGGTCAGGAGTCTATGTATTGCCATACTTCGACTACTGGCTGATGAAGGAATGGGCCCATTGCACTGGTCACAGAACATCTTCTGCGCCCCATGACCCTTCTTCATGACTTACCTTCATGATCAGCACCCACAAGTCCTATCTCTCCCCCACACAGAGGCTGGCTTTCATATGAGTGGTGCTAGAAAAGACCCATATGAAGGCCCTTTCCGCCTCTAAGGATTGCAGATAGGATTGTTGATATTTTGCATATGATTCTGATATTTCAGGCTCAGACATGTAGTCCAGTTCTTCAAGCGATGCGCCAGTTAGGCCTGATGGCCTTGTTCATTCTGTTGTTGCCCTAAGCCAAATGGTGAATGAGAGCCCCTCAGTCGTACCCAAGGAAGCAAGGGCTCCAGTGTCAGGGGAGCCTTTTTGCTTAGGTCCAGTGCAGATTTTCGATTCTCTCCTCCCAAATTTTCACTGGTGGATGTGTCCCTCCAAACTCTTTGTGTGCTTGCCCTTCAGTCCTCCATAGTTGCTGGCTAATGTTGCTAACGACACCTCCTTTTTGCACTAGAGTGCTCCTCTGGGTGACATCAGGGTACGGGGCCTATGATCTGCGTCAGAGTAGCAACAACACATAATTAAATTAGCCACGAATGCTTTCCACTTTTATAACTCAAGGAGTGCTGTGCAAGTTTTGTCAGGCAAAAGCACAACCATCCATTACATCAACAGGCAGGGCAGTGTGTGGTTATGGACCTTGTATCTGAAAGAGACACGTTAGTGACAGATTCCTTAATTCCTTACCTTAGAATATCCCCAGGCGTCAGGCTGGATCCGGAAAGTTTTTGCGTAGCAGTACCCTTGCGCGTCGGTAGGCGGCGTCGTGCGGCTCCGCGGCCGTCGGCGGCGTCGTGGTCGCCGGGATGACGTTGCGGGCAGTACTTAGACGCCGCCCCTGCGCGCTGACGTCAGTTCTTCTTTTTCCACGCCAGTAAGCGCAGATCCGAGAAGAGCAGTGCCCTAGTCAATTTTTGACTAAATGTTTGGTGATTTTTTCACTGTTTCTTTTCGAGTCTTCTCGACTCCTAGGTGTCGGTAGGGATGCCCGGCTTCAAGCCATGCGACGTCTGTGGTCGAATGATGTCGATCACAGACCCGCACTTAGTGCCTCTACTGTCTCGGCCGAGACCACGACACGAAGTCGTGCCCTGACTGCCGGAAACTCCACCCGAAGGCTTTGCGAGAGCGGTCTCGAAAGCTCCTCGAGGTCCGGCAGTCGGCTCCGCGCCGCACCAAGCCCCGGTCCCGTGAGAGGTCGAGGGGCCAGTCGCAGAGCCCCCGCCGGTCGTCGGAGTCCAAGTCTTCGCGCTCCTCGGGTAAGTCGAAGCACAAAAAGTCTAAGAAGCATCATCGCTCTAAGACTTTGCCTCGCCGGTCTCGTGACTTGGCTGAGGCCCCTGTCGGCACCGTCCCCGTGGCCCCGGACGTGCCTGTGGAGCCGCCCCCGCATTACCCGTCCTTTCCGGGTTCGGGGGCGACTCCGGCCCAAATACAGGAATTCCTGTCGGCCATGGCCCGCCTCTTCGGGCCTCAAGGTCCCTCCGGTGCGCCTTCGGGCCCCGCGGGCCCTGATGGGGTTGCTCCGGCGTCGCCGACGACTCCGGTCCCGGCATCGCCTGTCCCGCCAGCCTTGATCCCGGCCTCGGCTCCGGCCCCGGCCTCGATCCCGGCTCCGGTGGTACCGCAACCCCCATCGATGCCGGTTGACCTAAGCACGCCTCCGCCGGCGCCGATGTCCCCGGTGCCGTTCCTGACGCCGTCCGGGGCTCCGGGCGGCGTCGTTCCCCGGTTCTCTCCGGGTCCGGACATGGAGCCAGACCGACGTCGCTCGACGCCGGCGCCGATGAGACCTTGGGTCCCAGATGTCCCTCCTCCTCCGGATTTAGAACCAGAGGAGGACCAGGAGAGCTGGGAGGGGTCGGAAGACCCTCTCACACAGCAGTGTGCGTATGATCAGGACTGGGCAGAGGAACTTGGGGATGCCAGTGGTCTAGACACTTCCCCTGACACTGGCATGCTGTCTCCTCCCGTGGCTACGGAGGAGGGAGCCTTGCACCTCCAATTGCCTACTGTGGCTGTCAGGACTAATCTCCTGACGGAAGTGCTTCAGCCGGCAGCTTCCTCATCGGAGACTGTGCTGCCGTTTAATGATGCACTATCTGACGTTCTTTTGGGCACCTGGTCCAAGCCCACCACAGGGGCTCCTGTGGATAGGAACGTGGCCGACGCCATCGCCCTGCTCCGGGCGACCCCTTGTTTCTCTCTCAACATCCCACCCCCGAGAGCTTGGTTGTCCAAGCCTCTGCCTCCCAAACCGCCTTCCCTACCGCCCCTCCGGATAGGGAATCCAAACGCCTGGACCAATTTGGGAAGAAGGCTTTTTCTTCCTCCAGTGCTGGCTTGCGGTCCGTCAACACCGCTTGCCTTTTGGGCCGATATACCCACTCCCTGTGGGATTCGGTGGCGGCTGTTTTGCCCCAGTGTTCTGAGGAGGTCCAGACACTGCTTACCCGCACCATTGCGGAAGGTAGGGATGCGGCAAAGTACACCATACGTTGTGGCCTTGATACCGCCGACTCGCTGGGCAGATCGCTTGCAACGACGGTGGCGCTGCGTCGCCACGCCTGGCTGAGAACAACTGGTTTCTCGGGTGATGTGCAGAATACACTCATGGACATGCCCTTTGATGGAGTCGGTCTTTTTGGTTCCAAAGCAGACCAAGCGCTGGAACGTTTTAAGGACTCACGGGCTACTGCCAAGTCCATGGGCCTTTCTGTTGTGCGCCCTCCGCTAACCTCTGCTTTTCACCCCTTTCGTGGCCACGGAAGGGGCGCCCAGTCACGTCCGCTGCCCAGCCACCGGCCCGCGCAGCAAGCCGAGGACGTGGCTACCGCCGTGGCGGTTCGGGCAACCAGCGTGCGGGTCAGGCCACCACCTCTGCCCCGTCCGCGGCCTCCAAGCCCTCCTAGTCCCTCCTTTCAGGTGCACAGCACGCCAGTAGGGGGCAGGGTCCGCCATCACCTTCACCACTGGCGTGCCATCACCTCGGACAGGTGGGTCTTGGACATTGTCCGAAGGGGCTACTCCCTCCCCTTCGAGACCACCCCCCAGCCATGCCACCTCAATTCCACCGCATGTCAGGGGATCACTTGGTGCTTCTGCAGAAGGAAGTCACGGCCCTCTTGGCTAAGAGGGCCATCGAGCATGTTCCGACCCCAGAAGTAGGACGTGGTTGCTACTCCCACTACTTTCTGGTGCCCAAAAAGGACAAGGAGGACATGCGTCCTATCTTAGACCTCCGGAACGTCAATCGCTTCCTCCGGAAGGAGAAGTTCAAGATGCTCACCCTAGCTCAGGTCTTGACTGCCCTCGACCCTGGAGACTGGTTGGTAGCGTTGGACTTGCAGGACGCTTATTTCCACATTCCCGTCCTGCCGGCCCACCGGCGTTACCTTCGGTTCACGGTAGGCCTCGAGCATTTTCAGTTCACTGTGCTCCCCTTTGGCCTTACAAGTGCCCCTCGGGTGTTCACGAAAGTGATGGCGGTGGTCGCAGCTCATCTGCGCCGGGCAGGGGTTCCAGTCTTCCCCTACCTCGACGACTGGCTGCTGAAGGCGGGCTCGTCCCAGGCAGTCGTCTCCCACCTCCAGACTACGGCCGAACTCCTGCACTCGCTGGGGTTCTCCATCAATGTGCCGAAGTCGCATCTGATTCCTTCTCCACAGCTCCTTTTCATTGGAGCAGTTCTGGACACGACGCAGTTTCGGGCCTATCCTCCCGAACGGCGAGTCCGGGATATTCAGGCTATGATTCCGATCTTTCAGCCTTTATCCTGGGTTTCGGTACGGATGACCCTGAGGCTGCTGGGCCTCATGGCCTCCTGCATCCTGCTGGTCGATCATGCCAGATGGCATATGCGGGCTCTGCAGTGGGACCTGAAGTTCCAGTGGGCGCAGCACCAGGGCAACCTGTCCGATCACGTCCAGATCTTGGAGGGGGCTGCAAAACAGTTGCAGTGGTGGGTCTCGAACCGGCAATGGGTCATGGGCAGATCCCTCTCCCTTCCCCAGCCAGAGCACACAGTTGTGACGGACGCGTCCCTTCTGGGATGGGGCAGTCACATGGGAGAGGCGGAGATCAGAGGCCTCTGGTCTCCGGCGGAGTCCCGGCTCCATATCAACCTTCTGGAGCTCCGGGCGATCCGACTTGCACTCAAGGCATTCCTTCCCTCTGTCAAAGGGAAGGTAGTGCAGGTGTTCACAGACAACACCACCGCCATGTGGTACTGCAACAAACAAGGCGGGGTGGGGTCGTGGACCCTCTGTCAGGAGGCTCTGCGCCTCTGGACATGATGGTTCAACACCTGGCAGGTTCCCTGAACGCCAGGGCGGACGAACTCAGCCGCAGGTGCATGATGGATCACGAATGGCGTCTTCACTCGGAAGTGGCGCAAGGTCTCTTTCTGCAGTGGGGAGAGCCTTGGTTAGATCTATTCGCCACCAAAGAGAACGCGCAATGTCATCAGTTCTGCGCGTTGGAATTTCCAAGGCGGCACTCGCTCGGCGACGCCTTTCGTCGCGAGTGGAGTTGCGGTCTGTTGTACGCCTTTCCGCCTATACCACTTCTACCCAGAGTGTTGAAGAAGATTCGGCACGACCGGGCCCAAGTCATCCTTGTGGCTCCGGACTGGGCTCGAAGAGTTTGGTATCCCGAGCTACTCAGTATGAGCGTCGATCACCCGATCCGTCTGCCTCTTTGGGAGGATCTTCTGTCGCAGCAGCAGGGGAAGGTCCTCCACCCGAACCTGTCCAGCCTCCACCTGCTTGCGTGGAGATTGAGCGGCGGCAGTTGATTCCTTTCGACTTGCCTCCCGAAGTTTGTGATGTGATTCTGGCAGCCAGGCGTCCCTCCACTAAGGTGGTATACGCCTGCAGGTGGAACAAGTTTGTGGCATGGTGCACAGCAAAGGCTGTGAATCCCCTCTCTGCCCCTCTTTCTGCGGTTCTTCTGTTCCTTCTTTCACTGGCCCAACAGGGTTCTGCCCTGGGTACCATCAAGGGCTATCTTTGTGCCATTTCGGCCTTCCTCAGGCTTCCTGATCAGCCCTCCCTTTTCAAGTCCCCTGTTGTTAACAGATTCCTTAAAGGCATTACACACCTCTTCCCTCCTGTTCCGTTTGTGATGCCTCAGTGGGACTTGAACTTGGTTCTTACCTTTCTAATGTGCGCTCCCTTTGAGCCTCTACATAACTGTCCTCTTCGTCTTCTGACTCTGAAGACAGCCTTTCTGGTGGCCATCACCTCCGCTCGGCGGGTGAGTGAGCTCCAGGCTCTATCATGCAAACCTCCCTTTCTGTCTGTACATCCAGACAAGGTTGTTCTTCGGACGCGTCCGTCCTTCTTGCCAAAGGTGGTTACTGCCTTCCACATTGGGCAGACCATCACTTTGCCCACCTTCTTTCCGCCTCCGCATCCTTCCAGAGAGGAAGAGAGGCTCCACCGTCTGGACCCAAAACGTGCGCTTTCCTTTTATATCAACCGCACACAACACTTCCGGGTGGATGACCAGCTCTTTGTTGGCTACGTGGGCGCCAAAAAAGATCGGGCGGTGCACAAGAGAACCATCTCCCGCTGGGTAACCTTGTGTATCAAAGCCTGCTATTCTTTGGCAAAGAAAGAGCCTCCTGTTGGGCTGCGTGCCCATTCCACCAGGGCAACGGCTGCTACCACGGCTTTGGGCCGCGGTGTTCCGCTGTAGGATATCTGTCAGGCAGCTACGTGGGCCTCGCTGCACACGTTTACAAAGCATTACTGCCTTGACAGTCGGGTCCGGAGGGACGGCTTCTTTGGCCGTTCTGTCCTCCGGGACTTCCTTGTCTGATCTTTGTTCGCAGACCCACCACCGGGGTTGATATTGCTGGGGTATCTATTCTAAGGTAAGGAATCTGTCACTAACGTGTCTCTTTCAGATGCACAAGTTACTAACTTGTGTAACGATATATCTGTAAGAGACAGTAGTTAGTGACAGATTCCTACCGCCCACCCATCCTCCCCGTTCTGCGAACTGATTTCTAGGGTTAAGGACATCCCTTCCAGGGCCCTAGTATTTTTCAGACACCTATGTCAGCTTCTTGCATGGCTCTGCGTTCCTGGCGCGGAAAGTCGTGTACAGAACTGACGTCAGCGCGCAGGGGCGGCGTCTAAGTACTGCCCGCGACGTCATCCCAGCGACCACGACGCCGACGACGGACGCGGAGCCGCACGACTCCGCCTACCGACGCGCAAGGGTACTGCTACGCAAAAACTTTCTGGATCCAGCCTGACGCCTGGGGATATTCTAAGGTAAGGAATCTGTCACTAACTACTGTCTCTTACAGATATATCGTTACACAAGTTAGTAACATGTGCGTTAGGAGGCGATACAACTGACTGTTGTCATGTGCTCAGCCATGGGACATTTTCTCTGTAGCATCACACCTCACAAACAGCCTCAACGTTGGGCTCCGTATTGGGACATTTTTCCTGTGGCAGCACATCTTGCAAACAACCTCAACGTGAGAGCTGATGCCCGGTGTCACCTGTACTTGGAGAACAAGTGTGAACTTCATCCGAAAGTTACAGAAAAGATCACTCCAGACTTGGGTTTCTATGGATGGATCTTTTCGCCATGCAACCAATTGCCCTCCATTTGTGCCATACCCTTCCCTCTGAATGGTACCTTGGAAGATGGCTTCGGGTTTGACTGGTCTCACAGCCTGCTTTACACATTCCCACTATTCCATCCTTTCTGTTGGGGAAACGGCCACTACAACGCAGCCGTTTCCACGCATAACCATAACCACGCATGCATTACAACGCATGCGTGGTTACAACGAATAGCCTTTACCACGCATACCTTTACTACGAGATGCGTAGTAAAGGCATGTGTGCTAAAGTTGAAAGAAAAAAAAGGGGGGCTTGGGGGGGTCTCTTCCCCCCCCCCCCAAAAAAAGCATGGGATTAAAAAAGGGGGCTTGGGGGGGGCACCCCCTAAAATAATTTTTTTTTAAAAACCGCCTGTTTCCGTCGTTTAAAGAAAAAGATGTGGAATCGGCGTCGTTAGAGGAAATGGAAGGACACTTCCGCTTCCTCTTAACGAGGTGCAACGTCACCTCGGAAGATCAAGGAGGGGAGAGGTAAGGGGGAATGAGGGGGTGGTGTCGCGCAGGGGTAAATTAAAAGGGTACATTTTTAGGGTGATATCCTTTAACATGAAAATGCCATTAACATGCATATTTTAACAACGAAAATCGTTGTAAAAGTATGCGTGTAAAAGGCATTTTCGTGGTAAAGGATATGCGTGGTGATGGCATTCGCGTTGTATCGCATGCGTGGTAAAGGCATGCGTTACAACGGAAAGCGTTGTAAAGTCATACAACCTTCTGTTGTGTACAGCAGAAGGTGCAAAGTTGATCCTGATCACCCGAACTGTGTGAGGAAGATTTGGTATACTGATCAGTTGGAACTCTGCTCTTAGACCACTCTTTTTCACCTGCACAGTGTGGACCTGCTATCATAGCAGGGTGGCCAGGCCCTTCATCTCAATCCCCTAACACTGTAGCTGCATGCATGAAAATTGAGCTCTGTCAACTAGAGTCCTTCTGCTTGCTGCCTGAGGTTGCGGACGTCAACTTAGCAGCCTGAAAACCCGTCACAATATCCATATATTCAGGTCTCTGGAACAGGTTTTTTCTTCACACTGGCTCTTGTCCATCAGGCCTAGCAGTGGCTACTTTAAAAGGCTATTTGGCTGCTCTATCCACCTTTATTTGTCTAACTCAACAGCCTTCTTTAAGTCACCTTTAGTAGTGTGTTTCTTAAAGGTATTGTAGGAAAGTCCCCCTTTTTGCATGGTTACCCCCCACATTTTGCCTGACATCTGATGCAACCTGACTTGATATACACTGTGTCCCTGCCTATCGGGTTCCAAGTGCCTGTGTTTTTGTCTAAACCTGTACCTTTATACCCACAATTGGCAAATCCCTGGCCACAGGTAAGCCCCTTGTAAAAGGTACCATGAGTACAAAGGGCACTGTGACCAGGGAAGGCCTCTAAGGGCTGCAGCACCTATTGTGCCATCCTTAGAGGCCCTGCACCTTAACACCCACACACTGCCATTGCAGGCTCCGTGTTTTGGTGCAGAGAAAAGTGAAGAGTCGAAATGGCACGTATCCCTGTGTGCCATGCCTACAGCACACTGCCTGAGGCCTAGGTATGACACTCCTCTAGCTGGGTGCACTAGCCCTCAGGTGAGGGTACAGTGGCATGAGCCCTGTACCCCTACAGTGTCTAAGTCCATTCTTAGACATTGTAAGTGTAGTAAAACTATAAAGAGTATATGGTCTGGGAGTTGGTCATTACAAACTCCATAATGGCTTTGCTAAAACCTGGGAAGTTTGGTAGCAAACTTCTCAGCACATTAAACCCACACTTCATGGATCCATTTGCCACCACCAGACAGGTTTCTGGATCCCTGGGTAGAGAACCTCGGCTCTCTGGGTCCAGAAACAAATCCCATTCTGGGCAGAGGTGTCATGCCTCCTCCTCCAGGATGGGCTGGATCCACGAAGGGGAAGCTGTCCCTGCCTTTTGCTGCCCCCAGCAACTGGCTCCCACCGGTTCTGCCCCCAACTTTGGGCAGGAGAATCGAAGGGAAAACCAAGCTAGGATAAGAGGTATGCCCACCTTTGCCAACCCCACCCCTCAGGTTCGGGAGGCGATGTGAAGCACTCATCTCAGTCCCCTCCATCTTGAAGATGAGGGGACTCAGCTAATTAGGGAGAGAGAGGCTCATGCCCCCTCCCACTGGAGGGTCGCATAATAGGGGGTGTACCCACCCCAAGGAAGGGACACATTGGTCTCGACCTGCACACCCCTTTTAACACCCCTAAATCTAGTATTTAGGGGCCACCCTGAACCTTGCCTCCTCAGATTCGAGGAAGAAAGAAGGACCGAAGAGTCGTGCTGACCCAAGAAGAAGAGGACAACTACTGCCCCACCGGCCTGTCCGCCTACAGCGAAGAACCCATTGTGTCCAGCAGCCAGCAGTCCCCCAGAGCCCAGAGGACCTGCCCTGCACTCACCTTACAGACTCTGTCTCCCGTGAGCACCGGATTTGCTCAACAAAGACTCCAAGGTCAGATTCCGGCGACTCCGCAATTCTGCACCACTCTGCACCCAATGCCCACAGCCTGAGTTCAAGTGGCCCAACTCCTTAGGAGGTTTCCCCAGCCTGGGATACGGACCTGGGATCTGGTGATCCCCTGACCTCCCTCAAGACGTCGCCTGCAGCCTCAACCTGAAGGGTCCCCCCATCTGCGACCGGAGCAGGTAAGAAAACCAGACGCCAGAAGACACCCTGCACCCGACCCCCTCCTCCCCCCCAGGCCTTGGGTGGCCCAACCGACGGTGTCCAGGCATCCCCCAAGAATCCAACCCACCCCACGCCTTCAGGAAGCCTCCCTGCCTGAGCCACCAGCATCTTTGCTGAACCGAAGATCTCCATTGAAAAGCACAGGGCCCCCGACATCTACTTGGCTCCCTGCAACCAGCCGCCCCAGTGCCGCTGGTGGTGCAGTTCCTTTGCTGATTGTTGGCCCCTGCAGTGCTGACCTTAACCCCACGAGCTTTGCTCCCACACCCGAGTGGCCTGCTCGTAAGCAGTCCCTAACCAAAGGCCCTCTTAGCCCCATTGGTTAACATTGGGCCCCTACACTCTGCACCCGGCCGCCCCAGTGCTGCTGGTGGTGCAACTCGAGGGCCCATCTAGACCTTGGGGAACCCTGGTCTTAACCCTCAAAACTCCCACTCGTAAGTCGTGTACTTAACTGAGAAACCACTAACACCTTTTCTCCCATAGGAACCCATGTTATGAGATTTTGGGCCTAAAATGTTCCAAGTGTTGAACTGATATTTGTATGGAGAAAAGATAACTAAACTGCAAAGTCTAAAAAGTCTTACTTACTGTGTATTGTTAGATCCTTAGGGGTGGTATCTAGGCATACCACCCCCAGTACTGAATGTAATCTGAAGGTAATCAAAAAGTAACCTTAAAGTAATTATTGTGAAATTCAAACTGCTTTTTAAAGTGATACCAACCTGTAGCAATTATAGATCCATCCTCAATTGCATTTCTGTGTAAAGGTTTACAATTGAAAGTCCTGCTTGGTTCTAGAAATAAAATACAGATATACCTTTTTATACTGGTCTGGATTCTGTCTCTGAGTGTGTGTGTAACCAGTCTTTGAGTGAATTAATACAATAAATGCTTAACACACCTTCTGGATAAGCCTAACAGCTCGCCCACACTACCACAAAGAGAGCTGTTAGTACTTACCTAATTTAGCCTCTGCTATACCTCTGGGGACTCCCTGGACTCTGTGCACACTATACCTTATGTTGGTATAGTTTGTACAGAGCCAGCTTCCTACATGTATATGTTACTTCTTTCTTCCCACATTAGTGCTCAGTGGGATTTTAATCTTGTGTTACCATTCCTTATGGCATAACTGTTCAATCTGATGCACAGTTGCTCAATTTGACTCCTACTCTGAAAACTGTATTTTTAGTGGCAATGACTTCAGTAGGGTTGGTGAACTCAAGACCCTCTTTAAACAAGTATACAACAAAGATCAGCATATCTGGTAGTGCATACATTTTCAGTATTTATACAGAGTGGTCATGATTGTCCAATGCTTCTACTACCCTGGGTGGTCCTATGGTGAGTGGGTCTGATGCCCCCTTGTTTGGCTAGGACAGGAAAGCCAGAGTGGCAGGCTGATATGAGGAGATGGAGGATGGGAAAGGGGGTAGGACATGTGCCTCCCACGTCAGAGAAATGTCTGGGTCTTAGGAGCAGGAGGGTAGTCTAAGGGAAGGGGTTAGTTACTCGCAGTGTGTGGTAGGCCTTAAGAATGCAAGGCTGTGGAGTCCGTGGAAGACTCCAATGGTGGATCGAGCAGTTTAGAGAGTAGTGCTTCCCAGCTTGGGGCCAACGGGCATCAGCGTAGTCCTCTGGCGTCCTCACTTTGCCCATTGGGTGAACAGAGCCAGCCTTTGTTCAGGGGTTGGGGGTGGTGATTTCCAGCAAGCTGTAATCGTTTTCTTGGCCAGTATGAGGGCCAGGTCAAGGAAACGCGTTGCAACTTTGCCCACCTCCCAAGTGATTGAGATGCCTGTGAGGTGTTCCAGCTGTGACTGAATAGTGGACCAGTATGTTTGCAGCTGTGGGCAATTCCAAAGGATGTTTCAGGCTAGCTCCCTGAGGGTTACATCTGGCGCAAGTGTGGGAGCCGCCAGTAAAAATGTGTGCCAATTGTTTTTGGGATAAGTATGCCCGATGAAGTATGTAGTATTCGATGAGTTTTAGGCAGGCGTTGCAGGATACCCTCTGTCTTCTACCATTCCTTATCACGGAGTAATCTGCCAAACTCCATCTGCCAGACCTCCCGCAAGGGTTGGAGTGATATCTATGTATGTGCAAGCATGGCTTTAGTGAGCTATGTGATTAACCTGCGACCTGTGTCCTTAGACTGCAGTGTTTGTAGTTCTCCAGTATTGTATCTTTTATAGATTCATATGCTTGAATCTTCCCCGTCGTCATGGTGGGAGTCCCACTGTAGCAGTAAAATAGCAGTATAAAAGCTAAAAGGACAATCTCCCTTGAGAATCAAGAGCATTTAGTAACCAGTTAGCCTCATTAAAGAACATCCAAACTCCAGCCAGTCACATCTCAGACCCTTGAATATCCATCCGCTACAGGGCCACCATACCTCAGATTTCTTACCGCACGTCATGTGTTAGGGAGTCTCTGCTCAGTCACAGTGTTTCTACATTTGAACTTTTAAACTTTGAGCTAGCAGTTCCTTTTCCTCAACCTTCTCTTCAACTGAGGTGCTGCAAGAAAGTGAGTTTACTCCTTTATTTCTGTATTTGCTGCAGAATGTCAGAGTCTAAAAAAGGGCTGTTTAGGCCCTGCAAGACTTGTGGAAAGTCCAGGCTTTTCTCAGAAGACCCTCATAAAGAGTGCTTATACTGACTTTACCCAGATCACAAACCTAAAGACTGTAAGCACTGCCGGACTTTTTTTTATCAAAAACCCTCTAAGATCATGAGGGGAGACTTCTCATTTGGCTTCAAAAGAGAAAATCTGTGAGGGAATCTGACTCAGAGTGAGGAGAGGCCTCATACCTCCTCTAAGAAAAGGAAGGAAGAGGATCCTTCTTCTGTTCAGAGGGATCCAAAGAAATCAAGATCTCAGAGCAAGGAGTCTTCGTTGGAAAAAAGGGTGAAAAAGGAGCAACCTGGCTCGTCTCATGCCCAAAAAAGATCTGGTTCTGCTCCTCCTTCTGCGCCACATACTCCCTCACAAAAAATCCGCCCGTCGCCGGGTTCGTCGACGAGGCATTCTCCGCCTACGACCGTCGAAACGAAGACTCCGTCGACGGTTTTGTCAGCGACATCGACGGTCAAGACGACGACGGCTATCTGAAAGAGACACGTTAGTGACAGATTCCTTACCTTAGAATATCCCCAGGCGTCAGGCTGGATCCGGAAAGTTTTTGCGTAGCAGTACCCTTGCACGTCGGTAGGCGGCGTCGTGCGGCTCCGCGTCCGTCGTCGGCGTCGTGATCGCCGGGATGACGTCGCGGGCAGTACTTAGACGCCGCCCCTGCGCGCTGACGTCATTTCTTCTTTTTTCCGCGCCAGTAAGCGCAGATCCGGGAAGAGCAGTGCCCTAGTCATTTTTTGACTAAACTTTTTGGTGATTTTTTCACTGTTTTTCTTCGAGCCATCTAGGCTCCGAGGTGTCGGTAGGGATGCCCGGCTTCAAGCCATGCGATGCCTGTGGTCGAATGATGTCGATCACAGACCCGCACTTAAAGTTTCTCTACTGCCTCGGACGCGACCACGACACAAAGTCGTATTCCGACTGCCGGGCCTTACACCCGAAGGCTTTGCGAGAGCGGTCTTGAAAGCTACTCGAGGTCAGGCAGTCCGCTCCGCGCCGCACCAAGCCCCGGTCACGGGAGATGTCGAGGGGCCGGTCGCGGAGTCCTCGCCGGTCGTCGGAGTCCAAGTCTTCGCACTCCTCGGGTAAGTCGAAGCACAAAAAGTCTAAGAAGCACCATCGCTCTAAGACTAAGCCTCGCCGGTCTCGCGACTCGGCTGAGGCCCCTGTCGGCACCGTCCCCGCGGCTCCGGAGGTGCCTATGGAGCCGCCCCCGCATTACCCGTCCTTCCCGGGTTCGGGGGCGACTCCGGCCGAGATACAGACATTCCTGTCGGCCATGGCCCGCCTCTTCTGGCCTCAAGGCCCCTCCGGTGCGCCTTCGGGCCCCGCGGGCCCTGATGGGGTTGCCCCGGCGGCGCCGACGACTCCGGTCCCGGCACCGCCTGTCTCACCAGCCTCGGCTTCGGCCCCGGCCTCGATCCCGGCTCCGGTGGTACCGCAACCCCCATCGACGCCGGTTGACCTAACCACGCCTCCACCGACGCCGATGTCCCCGGTGCCGTTCCTGACGCCGGCTCCGGCGCCAATGAGACCTTGGGTCCCTGACGTCCCCCCTCCTCCTTATTTTCAATCGGAGGAGGACCAGGAGAGCTGGGAGGGGTCAGAAGACCCTCTCACGCAGCAGTGTGAGTATGATCAGGACTGGGCAGAGGAACTTGGGGATGCCAGTGGTCTGGACACTTCTCCTGACTCTGGCATGCTGTCTCCTCCTTCCGTGGCTACGGAGGAGGGAGCAAATTTCGCAACGGTGTTGCGTAGAGCAGCTGGAGCCTTGCAGCTCCAATTGCCTACTGTGGCTGTCAAGACTAACCTCCTTACAGAAGTGCTTCAGCCAGCAGCTACCTCCTCGGAGCCATTGCTGCCGTTTAATGATGCACTCACTGACGTTCTTTTGGGTGCCTGGTCCAAACCCACCACAGGGGCTCCTGTGGATAGGAACGTGGCCCGACGCCATCGCCCTGCTCTGGGCGACCCATTGTTTCTCTCCCAACATCCCACCCCCGAGAGCTTGGTTGTCCAAGCCTCTGCCTCCCAAACCGCCTTCCCTACCGCCCCTCCGGATAGGGAATCCAAACGCCTGGACCAATTTGTGAAGAAGGCTTTTTCTTCCTCCAGTGCTGGCTTGCGGTCCGTCAACACCGCTTGCCTTTTGGGCCGATATACCCACTCCCTGTGGGATTCGGTGGCGGCCGTTTTGCCGCAGTGTTCTGAGGAGGTCCAGACACTGCTTACCCGCGCCATTGCGGAAGGGCGAGATGCGGCTAAATACACCATACGTTGTGGCCTTGATACCGCCGACTCGCTGGGCAGATCGCTTGCGACGACGGTGGCGCTACGTCGCCACGCCTGGCTGAGAACTACTGGTTTCTCGGGTGATGTCCAGAATACACTCATGGACATGCCCTTCGATGGAGTCAGTCTTTTTGGTTCAAAGGCAGACCATGCGCTGGAGCGGTTTAAGGACTCACGGGCTACTGCCAAGACCCTGGGCCTTTCTGTTGTACGCCCTCCGCTCACCTCTGCTTTTCGCCCCTTTCGTGGCCACGGAAGGGGCGCCCAGTCACGTCAGCTGCCCAGCCACCGGCCCGCGCAGCAAGCGTCTTCGCGTGGCCGAGGACGTGGATACCGCCGTGGCGGTTCGGGCAACCAGCGTGCGGGTCAGGCCACCACCTCCAACCCGTCCGCGGCCTCCAAGCCCTCCTAGTCCCTCCTTTCCGGTGCACAGCACGCCAGTAGGGGGCAGGGTCCGCCATCACCTTCACCACTGGCGTCCCATCACCTCGGTCAGGTGGGTCTTGGACATTGTCCGAAGGGGCTACTCCCTCCCCTTCGAGACCACCCCCCCAGCCATTCCACCTCAATTCCACCGCATGTCAGGGGATCACTTGGTACTTCTGCAGAAGGAAGTCACGGCCCTCTTGGCCAAGAGGGCCATCGAGCATGTTCCGACCCCAGCAGTAGGACGTGGTTGCTACTCCCACTACTTCCTGGTGCCCAAAAAGGACAAGAAGGACATGCGTCCTATCTTGGACCTCCGGAACGTCAATCGCTTCCTCCGGAAGGAGAAGTTCAAGATGCTCACCCTAGCTCAGGTCTTGACTGCCCTCGACCCTGGAGACTGGTTGGTAGCGTTGGACTTGCAGGACGCTTATTTTCACATCCCCGTCCTGCCGGCCCACCGGCGTTACCTGCGGTTCACGGTAGGCCTCGAGCATTTTCAGTTCACCGTGCTCCCCTTTTGGCCTTACAAGTGCCCCTCGGGTGTTCACGAAAGTGATGGCGGTGGTCGCAGCTCATCTGCGCCGGGCAGGGGTTCCTGTCTTCCCCTACCTCGACGACTGGCTGCTGAAGGCGGGCTCGTCCCAGGCAGTCGTCTCCCACCTCCAGACTACGGCCGAACTCCTGCACTCGCTGGGGTTCTCCATCAATGTGCCGAAGTCGCATCTGATTCCTTCTCCACAGCTCCTTTTCATCGGAGCAGTTCTGGACACGACGCAGTTTCAGGCCTATCCTCCCGAACGGCGAGTCCGGGATATTCAGGCTATGATTCCGATCTTTCAGCCTTTATCCTGGGTTTCGGTACGGATGACCCTGAGGCTGCTGGGCCTCATGGCCTCCTGCATCCTGCTGGTCACTCATGCCAAATGGCATATGCGGGCTCTGCAGTGGGACCTGAAGTTCCAGTGGGCGCAGCACCAGGGCAACCTGTCCGATCACGTCCAGATCTCGGAGGGGACTGCAAAACAGTTGCAGTGGTGGCTCTCGAACCGGCAATGGGTCATGGGCAGATCCCTCTCCCTTCCCCAGCCAGAGCACACAGTTGTGACGGACGCGTCCCTTCTGGGATGGGGCGGTCACATGGGAGAGGCGGAGATCAGAGGCCTCTGGTCTCCGGCGGAGTCCCGGCTCCCTATCAACCTTCTGGAGCTCCGGGCGATCCGACTTGCACTCAAGGCATTCCTTCCCTCTGTCAAAGGGAAGGTAGTGCAGGTGTTCACAGACAACACCACCGCCATGTGGTATTGCAACAAACAAGGCGGGGTGGGGTCGTGGACCCTTTGTCAGGAGGCTCTTCGCCTCTGGACATGGCTGGAACATCAGGGCATGTTCCTGATGGTTCAACACCTGGCAGGTTCCCTGAACGCCAGGGCGGACGAACTCAGCCGCAGGTGCATGATGGATCACGAATGGCGTCTTCACTCGGAAGTGGCGCAAGGACTCTTTCTACAGTGGGGAGAGCCTTGGTTAGATCTATTTGCCACCGAAGAGAACGCGCAATGTCATCAGTTCTGCGCGTTGGAATTTCCAAGGCGGCACTCGCTCGGCGACGCTTTTCGTCGCGAGTGGAGTTGCGGTCTGTTATACACCTTTCCGCCTATACCACTTCTACCCAGAGTGTTGAAGAAGATTCGGCACGACCGGGCCCAAGTCATTCTTGTGGCTCCGGACTGGGCTCGAAGAGTTTGGTATCCCGAGCTACTCAGTATGAGCGTAGATCCCCCGATCCGTCTGCCTCTTCGGGAGGATCTTCTGTCGCAGCAGCAGGGGACGGTCCTCCACCCGAACCTGTCCAGCCTCCACCTGCTTGCGTGGAGATTGAGCGGCGGCAGTTGATTCCTTTCCACTTGCCTCCCGAAGTTTGTGATGTGATTCTGGCAGCCAGGCGTCCCTCCACTAAGGTGGTATACGCCTGCAGGTGGAACAAGTTTGTGGCATGGTGCACAGCAAAGGCTGTGAATCCCCTTTCTGCCCCTCTTTCTGAGGTTCTTCTGTTCCTTCTTTCCCTGGCCCAACAGGGTTCTGCCCTGGGTACCATCAAGGGCTATCTTTGTGCCATCTCGGCCTTCCTCAGGCTTCCTGATCAGCCCTCCCTTTTCAAGTCCCCTGTTGTTAACAGGTTTCTAAAAGGCATTACACACCTCTTCCCTCCTGTTCCGTTTGTGATGCCTCAGTGGGACTTGAACTTGGTTCTTAACCTTTCTTATGTGCGCTCCCTTTGAGCCTCTACATAACTGTCCTCTTCGTCTTCTGACTCTGAAGACAGCCTTTCTGGTCGCCATCACCTCCGCTCGGCGGGTGAGTGAGCTCCAGGCTCTATCATGCAAACCTCCCTTTCTGTCTGTCCATCCAGACAAGGTTGTTCTTCGGACGCGTCCGTCCTTCTTGCCAAAGGTGGTTACTGCCTTCCACATTGGGCAGACCATCACTTTGCCCACCTTCTTTCCGCCTCCGCATCCTTCCAGAGAGGAAGAGAGGCTCCACCGTCTGGACCCAAAACGTGCGCTTTCCTTCTATATTAACCGCACACAACACTTCCGGGTGGATGACCAGCTCTTTGTTGGCTACGTGGGCGCCAAAAAGGTCGGGCGGTGCACAAGAGAACCATTTCCCGCTGGGTAACCTTGTGTATCAAAGCCTGCTATTCTTTGGCTAAGAAGGAGCCTCCTGTTGGGCTGCGTGCCCATTCCACCAGGGCAACGGCTGCTACCACGGCCTTAGGCCGCGGTGTTCCGCTGCAGGATATCTGTCAGGCAGCTACGTGGGCCTCGCTGCACACGTTTACCAAGCATTACTGCCTTGACAGTCAGGTCCGGAGGGACGGCTTCTTTGGCCGTTCTGTCCTCCGGGACTTCCTTGTCTGATCTTTGTTCGCAGACCCACCACCGGGGTTGGTATTGCTGGGGTATCTATTCTAAGGTAAGGAATCTGTCACTAACGTGTCTCTTTCAGATGCACAAGTTACTAACTTGTGTAACGATATATCTGTAAGAGACAGTAGTTAGTGACAGATTCCTTACCGCCCCACCCATCCTCCCCGTTCTGCGAACTGATTTCTAGGGTTAAGGACATCCCTTTCAGGGCCCTAGTATTTTTCAGACACCTATGTCAGCTTCTTGCATGGCTCTGCGTTCCTGGCGCGGAAAGTCGTGTACAGAACTGACGTCAGCGCGCAGGGGCGGCGTCTAAGTACTGCCGGCGACGTCATCCCGGCGATCACGACGCCGACGACGGACGCGGAGCCGCACGACGCCGCCTACCAACGCGCAAGGGTACTGCTACGCAAAAACTTTCCGGATCCAGCCTGACGCCTGGGGATATTCTAAGGTAAGGAATCTGTCACTAACTACTGTCTCTTACAGATATATCGTTACACAAGTTAGTAACTTGTGCGTCTTGTCAACGAAGTCGGAAGTGGTGAAGTCATCGAAGGCTTCGGCAAGGAGTTCGTCGTCGTCGAGAGCTTCTCCGTCGACGGTTCAGGTGGGGGCTGCACCGTCGACGAGTGTCTCCACCCCGCCAACGGATATTTCCACGCCGTCTGTGCAGTCTCTGGTGACGATCCCGTTGACGATCCTGTCGACGAAGAAAATGGACATGGCAGTCTTCAAAACAATTCCTTCATTATTATAGGACTTTTCCAAAATCTCTCTTCTGCCTCCTTCCCGCCTCCTGGATTTTCAGGAATCGGAGGATGAAGGTCCTTATGGCCCTGCTTACAGTCCCTCTCAACTGAGAGTAAAGTGCCAGGAGTCTGAAGAAGATGATCAACCAGATGACCCTTCTGCATACTTGGAAGGTGATTATTCCTTTTCGGACAGACGCTCAGGTATGCAGTGCTTGAACACCTTTCAAGAACATTACCCTTACTATGAGCAGGAAGAGGAGGACCGTCAACAAGAACCCTCCATTAACGTTCCGATGTCACTGGTCACGGACTTACGTATGATGCTAAGTGACTATTATAAACGGTTCCCTGAGGCTAATGTGGCTCAGAAGCCAGTTTCTCAACAGGAGGAGCCTGCCATTACTCCAGATCAAGAAACCCCACCTGCTCCACCAAAACAAAAGTCCTTACCTCTCCTGTAGATTCCTACTAGAGCATCAGACAGTGGTGACCAACAATTGGAAGAAAAAGAGATTCAAGTGAACCCTGATGTCCATGATGAGTGGATGGATTATGTGGCACATACACCGCCTTCTCCCACGCTGCCAGTGGCTGACTATCCTCCAGCAGATATCGGCGGCTTCCATGACCTTGTTGAAAGAGTTTCGAAACGCTTTGACATTCCCATTCCCGTCAAGCAAGCAGAATGCTTCTTGTATGACTTCAAGGCTACCACGCAGCGTTCTGTTAGGGCAATCCCTATTGTCGACTTCTTGTGGCAAGAAGGCATTAAGTTAATAAAAAATCCAGCTTCTGTGCCAGCAGTCATTCCAAAACTGGACAAAAAGTACAGAGCACCGGAAGACTCTCGGGCATGTCTCATTGGCCATCCGAAGCCTGATTCGGTAATGATGCAAGCTGCTCAAAGAAGATCTAAGAGCCCTGCTTCTCCATGTACCACCCCGCCAGACAAGGAAGGGCGTAGGTTGGACAATATCGGGAAGAGATTTTCCGCACTGGCGGCTACAGCCATCAGAGCCTCCAATGCCATGGCCATCCTTGGGAGGTACGACAGGCAGATGTGGTCAGACATTGCTCCATTTCTGGAATTTCTGCCTGAAGACAAGAAAAAGGAAGTGAAAGATTCTTTTAGAGGGTGAGAGAGCCTTATCGGAAGCCATCGATGTGGCGATGGGCATTTCTTCTACTGCCTTTAGGCAGATGGCAGACGCTGCAGTGTTGCGCAGACAGGGTTGGCTGAAAGCTATGACATTTCGCCCAGAAGTCCAAGCTAAGGTGCTGGACATGCCATTCGACGGGGGGAACCTGTTTGGCAAACATGTGGATGAGGCACTTCAGGCTGTCAAATCTGACACAGATACGGCGAAATCTTTAGCTAGTCTGCAACAGAAAAGGTTCTCTTCTTTTCGAGGAAGGGGTCAATTTACATCTCGGCCACAGCTTCAGCAGAGTTTTCAACCTTATTACCAACAAGGTTTCCGACCTCAATACTCTGCCCAGTCCTTTTGGCAGACGCCTGCACCGACTTACACCAGGGCTCCAGCTCGAAGACGTCCCGCATCTGGAGGGAAATCCCATGACGCAAGCAGAAGGCAGTGAGACTTATCAGGCTTCCGCCACCCCAGTCCCACTACATTCGGCTCAAGATTGCTCCAAATTCTTTGTTCAGTGGAACTCCATTTCGTCCGACAGATGGGTGTTAGACGTTTTCAACCATGGTCACACCCTGGAATTTCTTCAACAACCTCCGGATTTTCCCCCAAGAAAGACTGCTCACCGCCATCTGGCGCTTTTCAAAAGGGAGATAAAGCTCCTTCTCGACAAACAGGCAATCGAGATAGTGCCACGCAGTCAGCACAACTTGGGCTTCTACTCCCACTTTTTTTCTGATAAAGAAAAAGTCCGGAAAATGGAGGCAGGTTATGGACCTCAGGTTGTTGAACAAGTTCATCAAACGTCAGCCGTTCCGGATGTTGTTGCTCCAGGAGATTCTCCTTCCCTTGGATTCCCTGGATCTTCTGGATGCGTATTTACATATTCCTATTCATCCAAAGCACCGTCGTTTCCTCAGGTTCCAAGTGACAGGGTGTCACTACCAGTTCAAGGTGCTACCTTTCGGGCTAAAGTCTGTGCCCAGGGTTTTCACCAAATGCATGGCGCCAGTAGCAGCCTATCTCCGGTGCTCCGGTCACCAGGTGTTTCCCTACCTGGACGACTGGTTGGTCAAGGCTCCAACATTTCAAGGTGCAAGAAGGTCCACTAACGCCTGTCTTCGCCTTTTTCGCTCTCTGGATTTCAACCTCAGCGAAGAGAAGTCTTCACTCCTTCCTTCCAAGTCTCTGGTGTTTCTGGGAGCGATGTTAGACACCAACCGCTCAATGGCTTTTCCCACAGAGGAAAGAATTTCTCGTTTTCTAAGGATAGTTCAGGGCCTGTCCTCAAAAAAGTTCGTTACTGTGAGGATTTACAAATCAATGTTGGGGATGATGTCATCTTGCATTCCGTTGATTCCTTACTGTCGATTGCGAATGAGGCCTCTTCAGGAGCAGCTCGACGCCCAATGGATACAAGCTCGAGGCTCCTTTGAAGACACTCTGTCAGTCACGCCTCAGATGATCAGGGCAATGTCTTGGTGGACATTAAGAAGCAATCTCTCACAAGGCCTAGCCTTCCTTCCACCGAAGCCTTTGATAATGACAATGGATGCTTCCATGGAGGGATGGGGAGCTCACCTCCAGGAACTTCAGGTTGAAGGGAGGTGGTCGGACCAGGAGTCTCTATGCCACATCAACCTGTTGGAGCTGAAGGCAGTTTTTCTAGGGCTCCGTTCCTTCCTACCAAGGATAAAGGGTTCGTCAATCCTCGTCCGCACAGACAACACAACCACCATGTTCTACCTGCAGAAACAAGAAGGGACGAGATCTCCGGCTCTCTCAAGTCTTGCGCAACAAATTTGGAATTGGCTGATTCACCACAATATTTCCTTACAAGTCCAGCACGTTCCAGGGATGCTGAGCGAATGGGCCGATTCGCTCAGCAGAGATACCAAGCAGTGTCACAAGTGGGAATTGGATGCCGTTCAGCTGGAAAAAAAATGTCAGTGTTGGTGATCGTCAACCCTGGATCTGTTCGCTACATTACTCAACAAAAAATGCAAATTCTATGCCAGCAGATTTCCTCAGCGAGGTTCTCTGGGGAATGCCTTCCATTTTTCCTGGGAAGGGACGTTTGCTTACGCATTCCCTCCGTTCCCACTAATACCAGAAGTTCTACAGAAGATGAAACGAGAGCCTTGCCGCATCATTCTCATTGCCCCGGCGTGAGCAAGGCAATACTGGTTCACAGAGCTGTTTCGCCTACCAGAGGCTTCCCCAATACGTCTTCATCCTTCAGAAAGTCTACTTTCCATGGACCAAGGCCAGGTGGTTCATCCACAGATTCACTCTCTTCACTTGTCAGCCTGGCTCCTCACCACACGGAGTTTGGTGACTTAGCTATCTCTGAGGAGGGCCGCTCCATTTTTAACAAGGCCCGTGCTCCGTCCATGGTCAAGTGTTATTCAGCCAAATGGAAAAGATTCTGCCATCCGCTCTCTTCTTCTCCGGAGGAGGTTTTGCCATATCTCTTATCTCTGGCAAAAGCTGGCCTTTCCCATTCTTCGATTAAAGTTCATTTGGCCGCAATTTCAAGGTATAGGAGACGTTCAAGCCAGTCGTCCCTATGGTCCTGCAGACTAGTGAAGGAATTTATGAAAGGTCTTTTTAGAGCCTACCCTCCGGTTCGGCCTCCTCCAGTGCTCTGGCAATTGAACATTGTGTTGTCTCATCTCATGAAAGCACCATTCGAACCAATTCACAAGTGTGATCTGAAATTCCTCTCTTGGAAGGTGGCTTTTCTCTTAGCCATCACGTCTGCTAGACGTATTAGTGAAATTCAAGCTTTCACAGCAACAGAACCTTACCTTCAATTCCAGCAGGATAGAGTGGTGCTCCGCACTAATCCCTCGTTCATCCCCAAGGTACCTACCACGTTCCATCTGAATGAACCTGTAGTCCTGCCTTCATTTTTTCCTGCTCCGTCTACACCAGCGGAGAGAGCTCTCCATTCCTTGGACATCAAACGATGTTTGAAGTTTTACCTTCAAAGGACAAGACCTGTTTGTAAATCTACCCAACTCCTCATCGCCTTAATCTGCCCCTAGGAAGGGTCAGGCTTTGACTAGAGCTTCAATTGCTCGTTGAGTTTCTTCTACTATAACGTACAGCCATGAAAGAGCAGGACGCCCGCTTACTTCTAAAGTGACTGCCCATTCCACGAGGAAGATGGCAACGTCCTCAGCCCTGTTTGCCGGTGTGTCCCTACCAGACATCTGCAGGGCGGCTACATGGACGAACATCCATACCTTCACAAGGCACTATTGCCTGGATACTGTGCGAAAGACGGATACTGCGGTTGGCCAAGCGGCCCTTCATCGTCTGTTCGCTTAAGGTAGGCCTCAGTTTATTGAGGTTTATTAAGAATTTTTTATTGTTATTACTTCTTGCAAATGTTATATATTTTATATCCGCAGAAGTTATGTTACTTGTTTCAGTTTTAGGTGAGGACATTATGTCGCATGGTGGGATGGTTCACCTGTTTTTCCCACCTCCATTTATTATTATGTACTGCTTACTAGTCTGATTCAAGCATGTGAATCTATAAAAGATACAATACTGGAAAAGAAAAAAAAAAACAAGTTACCTGTACACTGTGGTTCTCCAGTATTGATATTGTCTATAGATTCACATGCGGCCCTCCATCCTCCCCTTACAGGTGCACCCTTCCATACCTCTATTATTTTACTAACTATACTTGTGCTCGAAATCTGAGGTATGGTGGCCCTGCAGGGGATGGATACTCAAGGGTCTGCGATGTAATTGGCTGGAGTTTGGATGTTCTTTAATGAGGCTAACTGGTTACTAAATGCTATTGATTCTCAAGGGAGATTGTCCTTTTAGCTTTTATACTGCTATTTTACTGTTGCCGTGGGACTCCCACCATGAAGACGGGGAAGATTCAAGCATGTGAATCTATAAAAGATATCAATACTGGAGAACCACAGTGTACAGGTAAGTAACTTGTTTTATACGATATGTGACTGGTTCAGAGCCTTGATTTGCCCAGGTGTCTTCCATTGCCCTTTTCAGGGAACCATAGAGGAGTAACTGGCCCTCAGGAAACGCATACTGCTCAGTCAGTGCCTCGAACACCATCAGGTGCCCACCGAGTAAAGATCGCCCATGTAGATGATGCCGGCATCCTCCCTCCTCTGTCATCGGCTGCTGGTGAGGTGGCCCCTCTGAGTAGGGAATCTGAGTAACGGAATTGCTGGAGCATATGGAGGAATGGGATTGGTGAGGTGAAGCGCTTGTGTCAGGCACGCAAGAGCCACCTGTGGGAGATGGGGTAAACTCCAAGGGGATGTGCTTGTGTGTGCATGAGGTGAAGAAGGATTTCATTCAAGGGGGCGGGGGGATTGATCATCCCTGTGTCTTCTAAATGCCGGCATGCCAGTCAGTAGGAGAGCCATTGCAGTTGGGCTGCCAGGTAATATTTAAAGTTCGGCACCCTTTAGGACCCCCTGCTCTGGTGGAAGCTGGAGTTTTGCCAAGGCCACCCGTCTCCGCGGTTTGTACCAACATAGGTCCCCCCAAAAGTACATGGAGGTCCCGAAACAGTGAACGAGGAAGTGAGAGTGGAAGGTTTGCAAAGTTATGCAGTAGGCGGGGGGAAGATTATCATCTTAGAGATCACCACTCTGCCCTCTACAGACAATGAGAGTGATGTCCGGAACGGGATCTGTGACCTAATGGAGGCGACGCTGCTAATACATTATGTTCGAGAAGGTCTGGGGTCGCATGGTAGACCCAAATCCCCAGATATCGGACTGAAGAAGGCTCCCATCTTACCAGACACTCCCTCACCCCCAGGTTAACGGCACTCGGCACACTCCCAGGCACTAGGGGGTACAGGCAAGATTTGTCCCAGCTGACTGAATTCTGCCAGTAGCAATGCGTCCACGGTGAGATCTGAATCAGTATCCCGCAGGTAGAGCAGGACATCGTCAACATACAAGGAGTCTGCATGGAAGCTGTCTGATAAAGGGATACCCCATTCCACCCTTCCATCCTTGCTCTGGATGCCAAGGGCTCCATAATCATGGCAAAGGAGAGGCGAGAGAGTGCAGCCCTGAGGGGTACCACATCCGTTCAAAATGGGCCCAGATACGGACCCTCCAAAGCGGGTCCTAGCTGTGGGGGATGTATATAGAAGCCGGATCAGCTTGTTAATGTAGGGGCGAAGATCAAACTTCTTCAGGACTGCGAATAGGTACTCACAGCTGAGGGAATCCACCACTTTCCAGATTTCCAACACCAGTGCTGCTGCTCCAGGCCATCAACTGTAGGTCCTCTTAATCCTACCACCATTCCTGGTTTTCAACCTTAATAATCCTTCTGTCTTGCCAAAAATGGTACCTGTCTTTCACATGGGCCAGTCCTCACTCTTGCATCTTTTTTTCTCTTCTCTCCCCACCAAAGAGGAGGAATGGCTGCATATGCTGGACTCCAGACATGCACTGCATAACTTCGTTGACTGCATGCAGCAGGACAGACTGTATGGTCCGCTATTTATGAGCTTTGCAAAAGCAATAATGCGCAAAACAGTGACCAAGCCCACCATTTCGTGTTGACTTTACCTTTGCATTAAAATTGCTATGCCTTGGCCAAGAAAGAGACTCCAACGGGCATTCCTGCATATCCCCCAGCACCTTGGCTACCCCTTCCTATTGGTTGATTTATGCTGGGCAGCCATGTGGTCAACTTTACATACTTTTGCCAAACATTACTGTCTCACAGCATGCAGAAACTGCTAATTTGCTAGAGCTGTGTTCCTTGATTTCCTTTGATTATTAGAACTACTCCGTTCCACCTCGCGAAGGGTGTTGCTTTGGGACTCACTCATAAGGTGAAGAAAATGCAGAAAGATGTAATATCCACCAGAAATATTATTGCCGAAGGTAGACATTTTCTTTTAGCCTGCATTATCATTTTATCTAGTTATCTAAGGTTATTCCATAAGAGACAAAATATTTTTTTTTATCTGGGCTGAGAAACTGTCTTATTGTCAGAACAGCCTCAGTGCTCAGCAAGTTCTCGGAGAAGTGGGTATTGGCTGTTTTTGACTTGAAATTATACTTCATATTTCCCTGCTCCCAACCTGTAATATCATTGAAGGGCGGGACATGCCCTGAACCACAAAGTAAGGTGGAAAAGTTGTAGTGATAGCCTGTGATCTGGAAACATGATACCTGTGCAAGGGGATAACTTACTTATATCTGAGAAATTTGCAGAATAGGATACTGCAGTAATTTCCACTTCATGGATCCATTTGCCTAGCCAGCGTATTGGCCAGCTTAAAAGTAGAGCTGAATGAAAGAGATTCTATTTAGCTAGTGGAGGGACAACAGAACTGTGGTCATTCATCTTTTATATCTTATAATCTGAAAGAGACACGTTAGTGACAGATTCCTTACCTTAGAATATCCCCAGGCGTCAGGCTGGATCCGGAAAGTTTTTTGCGTAGCAGTACCCTTGCGCGTCGGTAGGCGGCGTCGTGCGGCTCCGCGTCCGTCGTCGGCGTCGTGATCGCCGGGATGACGTCGCGGGCAGTACTTAGGCGCCGCCCCTGCGCGCTGACGTCAGTTCTTCTTTTTCCGCGCCAGTAAGCGCAGATCCGGGAAGAGCAGTGCCCTAGTCACTTTTTGACTATCTTTTTGTGAAATTTTTCACTGTTCTCTTCAACGAGTCTTCACGACTCCTAAGGTGTCGTAGGGATGCCCGGCTTTAAGCCCTGCGAGGTATGTGGTCGTATGATGTCCATCACGGACCCCCACCTCGAGTGTCTCTTCTGCCTCGGCCGAGGCCACGACACGAAGTCGTGCCCTGACTGCCGGAAACTTCATCCGAAGGCTTTGCGAGAGCGGTCTCGAAAGCTCCTTGAAGTCCGGCAGTCGGCTCCGCGCCGCAGCAAGCCCCGGTCCCGGCAGAGGTCGAGGGGCCGGACGCGGAGTCCCCGCCGTTCGTCGGAATCCAAGTCTTCGCGCTCCTCCGGTAAGTCGAAGCACAAGAAGTCTAAGCGGCGTCATCGCTCTAAGACTTCGCCTCGCCGGTCGCGCGACTCGGCTGAGGTCCCTGTCGGCACCGTCCCCGCCCCGCGGCCCCGGACGTGCCTGTCGAGTTGCCCCCGCATTACCCGTCCTTCCCGGGTTCGGGGGCGACTCCGGCCGAGTACAGAAATTCCTGTCGGCCATGGCCCGCCTCTTCGGGCCTCAAGGTCCCTCCGGTGCGCCTTCGGGCCCCGCGGGCCAGATGGGGTTGCTCCGGCGTCGCCGTCGACTCCGGTCCCGGCGTCGCCTGTCCCACCAGCCTTCGTCCCGGCCTCGGCTCCGGCCCCGGCCTCGACCCCGGTTCCGGTGGTGCCGCAACCTCCATCGACGCCGGTTGACCTAACCACGCCTCCGCCGACGCCGATGTCCCCGGTGCCGTTTCCGACGCCGTCCGGGGCTCCGGGCGGCGTCGTTCCCCGGTTCTCCCCGGGTCCGGACATGGAGCCGGACCGGCGTCGCCCGACGCCGGTTCCGGCGCCGATGAGGCCTTGGGTCCCTTATGTCCCTCCTCCTCCATCTTTTCAACCTGAGGAGGACCAGGAGAGCTGGGAGGGGTCTGACGACCCTCTCACACAACAGTGCGAGTTTGACCCGGACTGGGTTGAGGAACTTGGGGATGCCAGTGGGCTGGATACCTCCCCGACTCTGGCATGCTGTCTCCTCCCGTGGCAACGGAGGAGGGGGCTAATTTTGCAACGGTGTTGCGTAGAGCTGCTGGAGCCTTAAATCTCCAGTTGCCTACAGTGGCCGTCAGGACTAACCTCCTGACTGAAGTGCTTCAGCCGGCGGCCTCCTCTTCGGAGCCTGTGCTGCCGTTCAACGATGCACTCACTGACGTTCTTTTGGGTGCCTGGTCCAAACCCACCACAGGGGCTCCTGTGGATAGGAACGTGGCCCGACGCCATCGCCCGGCTCCGGGCGACCCCCTGTTTCTCTCCCAACACCCCACCCCTGAGAGCTTGGTTGTCCAAGCCTCTGCCTCCCAAACAGCCTTCCCTACCGCCCCTCCGGATAGGGAATCCAAGCGCCTGGATCACTTTGGGAAGAAGGCTTTCTCTTCCTCCAGTGCTGGCTTGCGGTCTGTTAATACCGCTTGCCTCTTGGGCCGATACACCCACTCCCTGTGGGATTCGGTGGCTGATGTTTTGCCGCAGTGTTCTGAGGAGGTCCAGACACTGCTTACCCGCGCTATTGCGGAAGGGCGTGATGCGGCTAAGTATACCATCCGCTGTGGCCTTGATACCGCCGACTCGCTGGGCAGATCGCTTGCAACGACGGTGGCGCTGCGTCGCCACGCCTGGCTGAGAACCACTGGTTTTTCAGGGGATGTCCAGAATACTCTCATGGACATGCCCTTTGATGGAGTCGGTCTCTTTGGTTCAAAGGCGGACCATGCGCTGGAGCGTTTCAAGGATTCACGGGCTACTGCTAAGTCCCTGGGCCTTGCTGTTGTGCGCCCTCCGCAAACGTCTGCTTTTCGCCCCTTTCGTGGCCACGGAAGGGGCGCCCAGTCACGTCCACAGCCCGGCCAACGGCCCGCGCAGCAAGCGCCTTCGCGTGGCCGAGGACGTGGATACCGCCGTGGCGGTTCGGGCAACCAGCGTGCGGGTCAGGCCACCACCTCCAACCCGTCCGCGGCCTCCAAGCCCTCCTAGTCCCTCCTTTCAGGTGCACAGCACGCCAGTCGGGGGCAGGGTCCGCCATCACCTTCACCACTGGCGTCCCATCACCTCGGACAAGTGGGTCTTGGACATTGTCCGAAGGGGCTACTCCCTCCCCTTCGAGACCACCCCCCAGCCATGCCACCTCAATTCCACCGCATGTCAGGGGATCACTTGGTGCTTCTACAGAAGGAAGTCACGGCCCTCTTGGCCAAGAGGGCCATCGAGCATGTTCCGACCCCAGAAGTAGGGCGTGGTTGCTACTCCCACTACTTTCTGGTGCCCAAAAAGGACAAGGAGGACATGCGTCCTATCTTGGACCTCCGGAACGTCAATCGCTTCCTCCGGAAGGAGAAGTTCAAGATGCTCACCCTAGCTCAGGTCTTGACTGCCCTCGACCCCGGAGACTGGTTGGTAGCGTTGGACTTGCAGGACGCCTATTTCCACATCCCCGTCCTGCCGGCCCACCGGCGTTACCTTCGGTTCACGGTAGGCCTCGAGCATTTTCAGTTCACCGTGCTCCCCTTTGGCCTTACCAGTGCCCCTCGGGTGTTCACGAAAGTGATGGCGGTGGTCGCAGCTCATCTGCGCCGGGCAGGGGTTTCAGTCTTCCCCTACCTCGACGACTGGCTGCTGAAGGCGGGCTCGTCCCAGGCAGTTGTCTCCCACCTCCAGACTACGGCCGAACTCCTGCACTCGCTGGGGTTCTCCATCAATGTGCCAAAGTCGCATCTGATTCCTTCTCCACAGCTCCTTTTCATCGGAGCAGTTCTGGACACGACGCAGTTTCGGGCCTATCCTCCCGAACGGCGAGTCCGGGATATTCAGGCTATGATTCCGATCTTTCAGCCCTTATCCTGGGTTTCGGTACGGATGACCCTGAGGCTGCTGGGCCTCATGGCCTCCTGCATCCTGCTGGTCACTCATGCCAGATGGCATATGCGGGCTCTGCAGTGGGACCTGAAGTTCCAGTGGGCGCAGCACCAGGGCGACCTGTCCGATCACGTCCAGATCTCGGAGGGGACTGCAAAACAGTTGCAGTGGTGGCTCTCGAACCGGCAATGGGTCATGGGCAGATCCCTCTCCCTTCCCCAGCCAGAGCACACAGTTGTGACGGACGCGTCCCTTCTGGGATGGGGCGGTCACATGGGAGAGGCGGAGATCAGAGGCCTCTGGTCTCCGGCGGAGTCCCGGCTCCATATCAACCTTCTGGAGCTCCGGGCGATCCGACTTGCACTCAAGGCATTCCTTCCCTCTGTCAAAGGGAAGGTAGTGCAGGTGTTCACAGACAACACCACTGCCATGTGGTACTGCAACAAACAAGGCGGGGTGGGGTCGTGGACCCTTTGTCAGGAGGCTCTGCGCCTCTGGACATGGCTGGAACACCAGGGCATGTTCCTGGTGGTTCAACACCTGGCAGGTTCCCTGAACGCCAGGGCGGACGAACTCAGCCGCAGGTGCATGATGGATCACGAATGGCGTCTTCACTCGGAAGTGGCGCAAGGACTCTTTCTACAGTGGGGAGAGCCTTGGTTAGATCTATTCGCCACCGAAGAGAACGCGCAATGTCATCAGTTCTGCGCGTTGGAATTTCCAAGGCGGCACTCGCTCGGCGACGCTTTTCGTCACGAGTGGAGTTGCGGTCTATTGTACGCCTTTCCGCCTATACCACTTCTACCCAGAGTGTTGAAGAAGATTCGGCACGACCGGGCCCAAGTCATTCTTGTGGCTCCGGACTGGGCTCGAAGAGTTTGGTATCCCGAGCTACTCAATATGAGCGTAGATCCCCCGATCCGTCTGCCTCTTCGGGAGGATCTTCTGTCGCAGCAGCAGGGGACGGTCCTCCACCCGAACCTGTCCAGTCTACACCTGCTTGCGTGGAGATTGAGCGGCGGCAGTTGATTCCTTTCCACTTGCCTCCCGAAGTTTGTGATGTGATTCTGGCAGCCAGGCGTCCCTCCACTAAGGTGGTATACGCCTGCAGGTGGAACAAATTTGTGGCATGGTGCACAGCAAAGGCTGTGGATCCCCTTTCTGCCCCTCTTTCTGAGGTCCTTCTGTTCCTTCTCTCTCTGGCCCAACAGGGTTCTGCCCTGGGTACCATCAAGGGTTATCTTTGTGCTATCTCGGCCTTCCTCAGGCTCCCTGATCAGCCCTCCCTTTTCAAGTCCCCTGTTGTTAACAGGTTCTTAAAAGGCATTACTCACCTCTTCCCTCCTGTTCCGTTTGTGATGCCTCAGTGGGACTTAAACTTGGTTCTTACCTTTTTAATGTGCGCTCCCTTTGAGCCTCTACATAACTGTCCTCTTCGTCTTCTGACTCTGAAGACAGCCTTTCTGGTGGCCATCACCTCCGCTCGGCGGGTGAGTGAGCTCCAGGCTCTATCTTGCAAACCTCCCTTTCTGTCTGTTCATCCAGACAAGGTTGTTCTTCGGACGCGTCCGTCCTTCTTGCCAAAGGTGGTTACTGCTTTCCACATTGGGCAGACCATCACTTTGCCCACCTTCTTTCCGCCTCCGCATCCTTCCAGAGAGGAAGAGAGGCTCCACCGTCTGGACCCAAAACGTGCGCTCTCCTTCTATATTGACCGCACAAAACACTTCCGGGTGGATGACCAGCTCTTTATTGGCTACGTGGGCGCCAAAAAGGTCGGGCGGTGCACAAGAGGACCATCTCCCGCTGGGTTACCTTGTGCATCAAGACCTGCTATTCTTTGGCTAAAAAGGAGCCTCCTGTTGGGCTGCGTGCCCATTCCACCAGGGCAACGGCTGCTACCACGGCCTTGGGCCGCGGTGTTCCGCTGCCGGTTATCTGTCAGGCAGCTACGTGGGCCTCGCTGCACACGTTTACAAAGCATTACTGCCTTGACAGTCAGGTCCGGAGGGACGGCTTCTTTGGCCGTTCTGTCCTCCAGGACTTCCTTGTCTGATCTTTGTTCGCAGACCCACCACCGGGGTTGGTATTGCTGGGGTATCTATTCTAAGGTAAGGAATCTGTCACTAACGTGTCTCTTTCAGATGCACAAGTTACTAACTTGTGTAACGATATATCTGTAAGAGACAGTAGTTAGTGACAGATTCCTACCGCCCACCCATCCTCCCCGTTCTGCGAACTGATTTCTAGGGTTAAGGACATCCCTTTCAGGGCCCTAGTATTTTTCAGACACCTATGTCAGCTTCTTGCATGGCTCTGCGTTCCTGGCGCGGAAAGTCGTGTACAGAACTGACGTCAGCGCGCAGGGGCGGCGCCTAAGTACTGCCCGCGACGTCATCCCGGCGATCACGACGCCGACGACGGACGCGGAGCCGCACGACGCCGCCTACCGACGCGCAAGGGTACTGCTACGCAAAAAACTTTCCGGATCCAGCCTGACGCCTGGGGATATTCTAAGGTAAGGAATCTGTCACTAACTACTGTCTCTTACAGATATATCGTTACACAAGTTAGTAACTTGTGCAATAGGTCATGGCAAAACAGGGAGAGCTGCTCTTCTGAAGTATTCCAACTTAAGATGCCAAGTCATGCAAAGGAAGCTAGTTCTTTCTCACAGCGATGCAGGTGGAAACTCCTTTATCAGGTTTTGTTATGGAATGAGTGGAATGTGAGAAACATCACAAGCCGTTGAATCTTGGAAAGATATGGCTGTTCCATGATTGAGAATAACTTGTTTGCTAATTAGAGCTGTATCTTTGCCTTGCCGATTGGAATGTATACAGTACAAAACCATAACTACATTTATTTTCAAGTAAGAAGTTGTATTTAGTTAAACATCATTTGATAGAGACATCTAGCCGCAGATTCCTTAACTTAGAATATCCCCAGGCGTCAGACTGGATCCGGAACAAATCTTCAGCAGTACCTCTGCGCGCCGGGGGACAGCGTCGCATGGCTCCGTCCTGACGTCGTCCACGGATATGTCGTCAATGGAGCCATATAAGTCCCTCCCGGCGCGCTGACGTCAGTTTCCTTCTTTTCCGCGTCCCAACGCGGATCCGGAGAAGCGGTTACCTCTGGCCTGTTTTTGTTATCTGATAGAGACATCTAGCCGCAGATTCCTTAACTTAGAATATCCCCAGGCGTCAGACTGGATCCGGAAAATTTTGCGCAGCAGTACCTCTGCGCACCAGGGGGCGGCGCCGCCTGGCTCCACCCTGACGTCGTCCCCGGACATGACGTCAGTGGAGCCATAAAGTACCCCCCCGGTGCGCTGACGTCAGTTTCCTTCTTTTCCGCGTTCCAACGCGGATCCGGGATTCAGCTGTTCCTCTGGCCTGTTTTTCTTCAGGCCCTTTTTTCGACGTCCTTGGGCGTCGGGGAACAGTGTGCGATGCCTTCGGGCTTTAAAGTGTGCAAGACTTGTTCGCGACAGATGTCGGCGTCCGACCCGCACGCCATTTGCATGTGGTGTCTGGGGTCGCACCACGACTCCGTGGAGTGTGCCGCCTGCCGGCAGATGCGCCCTAAGTCCCTACGGGAGCGCCGGATGAAGCTTTTGGCCACCCGGATATCCCGCACGGCGTCTCCCCGAAGTTCTCCGGTTGGTTCTTCTCTCCACGTCCGCTCCCGGAGTCGTTCCCGCGAACGTCGCTCGCCTAAAGGTAAGTCAAAGCACAAGTCACGGAGGTCGAAGACCTCGCTTCCACGTGACGATGGGGGCCATGGTTCCCGTTCCCTCACGGAGCCATGCTCTCCGGAGTCGGCCTCCATTTACCCGCCCTTTCCAGGTGATGGTGCGACTCGACCCCAGATGGAAGCCTACTACAAGGCTCTGCACTCCATCTTCGGGTCACCTCTCCTCCCTGGCGCGCCTTCGGGTCCCACAGTGGAGGTAGGCATTCAGGTCGGATCTCCGCCGGCGGGTTCGCCCTCGGCGCCGGCCGAGTGCCTCGACTCCGGCGTCGGGTCACCACCCCGATGGGCGTTCCAGCCCCATGTCGTGCCATTCTGCCTTGTCTCCACATAGCCCCTGGCGGCTCCCTGCGTCGACATCGGCGGCACCATGCCTGTCGCCTTGTGGTCATCAGGCTCCTTCTCCGCACCTGTCGGTGGTGGGGACGTCGACGCCGGCTCGTCCAGCCAGGTCGCCCCTCGTGGAGGTCGACGTCGGTTCGACGCCATCTCGGCGATGTTCGACGTCGGAGCGGCGTTCGACGCCGGAGCGGCCGCCGGTACCTGTTGGTTCTCCGCTTCCAGAGGACACAGATCCGGTGTGCCCGGACTGGTCTCCACGCCGGTTGGCTCCAATGCCATGGGGTCAGTGGCCCCTTGTTCCTCCTGCTGCGGGACGTGTCCGCTTGCAGCCGTCCCCTACAGATGGGCTATTGTCGCCCCCCAGAACGCCCACTGAAGCTGGTGCTTTGTTTTTAAGGGGTATTCGCAGGGCTGCAGCTGTTTTACACTTGCACCCTCCTTCTGTCTCCTTGTCCTCCGATCCGTTATTGGATCTCCTCCACCAGGGTGAGGTGGATATTGAGCCCTTGCTGCCTTTTAGCGGCTTGTTGTTCGACGCACTTCTCGGGACGTGGGCACGGCCCTCTTCAGGAGATGCTGTCGACCGGGCCATTGCGCATAGGCATCGTCCGGCCCCTGGGAGCCCAGCCTGTTTGTCCCTTCAGCCTGGGGATCAAGGCCTCGTAGTCCAGGTGTCTTTGGCCACGCAGCCTTCCTCTCCACCTCTGTTACAGCCTCCTACTAGGGAGTCTCGTTGGTTGGAGACATGTGGACGCTGCATTTTTGCGTCCGCTAGTTCAGCCCTACGTGCTCTGAACACGGGCTTCTTGTGCCCTTTGGGACTCTGTGGAGTGTCTTTTGCCTACCCTCCCTGAGAGTACTCGGGCTAACATGGCTCGTCTCCTTCACGAAGGCCGAGAGATGGCGCGTTTTACCATTCGGTCCGCCATTGACTCTACCGATTCGGTGGGTCGGGCAATGGCGAGGTCCGTTGCTCTGCGCCGCCATGCTTGGCTGCGCGACGGGGGTTTCCCCGAGAATGTCCATGACAGTCTCCGGGATTTGCCATTTAATGGTGTGTCCCTGTTTGACGCACATTCGGACTCTGCGGTTCACCGCCTTCTGTCTACCCTTCCGTAGTTTTTGTTCCGGTTGCGGTCCTTGTCCTCACCCTCTGTTTTCTTTGCTTCATGTTGGCCCTGGGTTCATGCTGTGATACCTATGCGACCTGGGCGCCTTCTCGCCGTCTTTTCTTTCTTTCATGCAGCAGGTCAGCTGCTTATCTTTCTGAGTCACTATGGCCTAGTGGTTAAGGTTGCGGACTCTTACTCCAAAGGTTATGTGTTCAGAACCTGTGGTTTCTGAGTTACACTTTTACGTCATCTGTCTATGAGCTCACACTCAAGAGGTGCCCCTTGTTGGGGTTGATACTTACCCTATGTGGGGTATTCGTTAGCTATTGTATAGCTGCCTTCTTCCCACAGCAGTCTTTGTACCCTCTGTGGGGTCCTTTAACTACATTATCCTGCGGCTGTGCCTGTACGTTTTCGCTGCTGCTGCGGGCCCTTCCGGGACCTTCTTGCGGTCCATTTGCTGGGTTCTCTCATGGTGTTGGCTGCTGGTCTTTGGCGCTCCCCTGCATCTCACTGCTCCATTTCTTCAGGCCGGGAGGGCTTTCGGGTCCCTCCCGTCTCGTCGTGGTTCTTTCGCTGCGGCCGTTCCATCTGTGGACGGCCTACCTGAGGGCCCTGTCGCTGTCCCCGAGCACGCACAGCTAGCTCGGCACTATCCTTGTGTGTTCTATAAGCGTACGATACCTGCTCCCTAGTATACTCGCTGTCACGGGCGGGTGCGTTTTTTCCGGCAACTTACGTTGTCTACTTCTACTCTGCTATATCCATACTGCGTAGTCCTTTCATGGTTGGACTTCGCTGTCCATGGTGGCGTTCTGGCCCCTAACGTTGATGCTGTTCATTGTTTCGTGCCTTGCTTTTTGGCCACTTCCCATGCCAGCGCTTCCCATTCCCCTGTTGCATTCCGCGCAGGTGTTGTGCTTTCCTTCGGGCTGCGGTTGCTGCTCTCAGCGGGAGTGTCTCCTCAGCACATGGTTTGTCTGGTGGGCTATTGTGTGTATATCCACTCTTGTTCCTCCGCTACGTTTCGTACTGTCTCCTTCCAGTACTGCTCGGCCTCCCTGTCTGTCTCGCGGTAGACAGTGGATCTTCCCTGTCGCCTGTGGTTGTTGCGTCTGGCTACGGGCATTGCTCTGTCCGGTGCCGCTGCTGCATGGCTGTTGGGGCTATGGTGTTTTTTCTTTCTCACCGGTGTACTACACACACCCAGGCCTCCCGCAGGCATAGTCCTCCTTGCGGTGGCCGTGGTCTTGTCCCTCACTTTCGTGAGCGCAAGTCTGCTACATGTGTTAGTTTTGCTGGCTCTCTTTCACGCCATACGCCCTGGAGATGCGTCTCTCGTGTCTCAGCTTTGCTCGTGGCGCTTGATGGGGCCTTCTCCTTTCCATGGTGTGGTTCTGGCGGTACATACAGTTTCTCTTGTGTGTTTCTGTTCCCCACGTGCGTGGCACTGGTTGTTGCCGTTATTCTCAGCCATTCTGCCTTTTGTTGCCCGCCCCTTCACGTAACCGGTGCATGGGCGATGGCGCATTGGCAGGTCTTGTGTTTCCTGCGGTCCATCAAATCCTGTGGATCCCTCACATCCTGCATTTGGTTCCTCTCCGTTTCCAGCAGGTATCCACTTTCATTCCGCACTGCCCTTCTGGTTCTGTGCTCATTTTCTCCTCTGTTTCACCAACAGGGATTTCCTGCCGCCTCTGCAGCTTTTGATGCCTTTGCCTCTCATTGTTGGCCACTCCCTACGGAGTATCCTGGTCCGGTGTTGGCCACTCTGGCAGTGCTGCCCCCACTGTGTTTAGTCAGCTGGTTGACACTTCTGTTCCCTTGGGAACTTAGTGGGGTTCTGTCGCAGACCCGTCTCCTATGGGGTATGGCTTTGGTATCTATTCTAAGTTAAGGAATCTGTGGCTAGATGTCTTTATCAGATGTACGAGTTACTTACCTTCGGTAACGATGTATCTGGTAGAGACGTTGTCTAGCCGCAGATTCCTTAACGCCCACCCATCCTCCCCGATCTACGAGGAGCTTTTCAGGTGGGGTTTTCGGCTTTCGCCTCCTTTGGGGTGGCTTGTCCTTCTACGGGGCGGTGTCTTTCGCCTCACTCCCCGTCAGGCTTATTCCTTTGATTTACTTGTTCTGCTCCCCCCATTCTCATGCTGGGGCAGTGGGTTCAGGTGTCCTGCTGCGTTTTTCCACATCGGTTTCCTCCAGTATGGGGCCTACTGGTGTTCTCTACCCTCCCACCCACCTTCTCGGTTGAGGTCAATTAGTTTTGACGTCTTTCTGGCCTGTTCCTCAGTCCCATAGTTCTATCACAGGGGACACAGTCTCCCTATTTCTTTCTTTTCTTAATCCTATGGTTTGGAGCTTTTTGCCTGTCGCTCTCAGCTCTTTTCATTGCCGTCTTGCCTCAGGAGAGGGCATTCTCTCGCTTTTGCAGGGTTGCTTCTCAGTATACTGTTCTGCTCTCTTCATTCCCTTCATCTGGTGCAGACTTTCTGTCGTCTGCCTCGGTCTTACTTTTATGGGTCAATTTCCCTCAAGGGTGACATTCACTTCGCTGTTGCGAAATGGCCTCTCAGAGTATGGCTCTGCTCTTTCCTTTTCAACACCCTTCCGTCGACAGTGCTTCTCACTGTCGTTCATGGTACTTTTTCACCCTTGGTTCTTTCTCTCTCACCAATTTTCTTTTTTATTCGCACACTGTTCCCATATTCTCACAGTTTTGCTGGGGGCTCCGCGTTCTGGCGCGGAAAAGTTCCTCCGAAGAAAACTGACAGCGCGTTGGGGGGGTCCTATATGGCTCCACTGACGTCATGTCGGGGGACGACGTCAGGGTGGAGCCAGGCGGCGCTGCCCCTTGGCGCGCAGAGGTACTGCTGCGCAAAATTTTCCGGATCCAGTCTGACGCCTGGGGTATTCCAAGTTAAGGAATCTGCGGCTAGACAACGTCTCTACCAGATACATCGTTACCGAAGGTAAGTAACTCGTACTTCAGGCCTCCTAGACGCCTTTTGGCGTCCGGGAACAGTGTGCGATGCCTTCGGGCTTCAAGGCGTGTGAATCCTGTACCCGGCAAATGTCGGCGACGGATCCACACGCGATCTGTATGTGGTGCTTGGGAGAGCACCACGACTCCGAGGAGTGCGACGCCTGCCGACGGCTAAAGCCGAAGTCCCTGCGGGAACGTCGCATGAAGTTGCTGTCCGCCCGGATGTCCCGTTCGGAGTCCTCACGCCGCAGGTCTCCTTCTCGTGCAGGGGCGTCGTTCGGGACAGGTCGCGGAGTCGTTACCGCGGACGTCACTCTCCTGCCGCAGGTAAGCACAAGAAAAAGAAGTCACGGAGGTCGCCAACCTCACGCGACGACGGGGCCCGCTGCTCCCGGTCTCCGCCGGACACGGGCCCTCAGGAGTCGACCCCCTTTTACCCGCCATTTCCTGGGGCTGGGGCGACTAGGGCCTATTCTCGGGCCTTACTAGCCATCTTTGGGTCACCCCCTCTCCCTGGCATGCCTTCGGGCCCCACAGAGGGGGTAGGGGCTCAGATCGGGACTTCGCCGGCGAGTTCGCTCTCGGCGCCAGTCGAGCACCCTGACTCCGGCTCCGGAGTCGCTGCGACGTCGGGACACGGCCCGGAGGGGCATCCTATACGCACGTCCAAGCCTTCCATGTCGTCTCCGCACAGCCCTGGGAGGCTCCCTGCGCCGACGCCGGCTGAGGCTGCAGCGCAGTCCTCGACTTCGAGTGGACTCCGTTCCTCTCCGCAGGTTCCCATCTCGGTTGAGGTTGCGTCGATGCCGGTCCGATGCCGGACGGACGAGGCTCCTTTGGGGGTCATCGGCGTCAAGACGATGCCATCTCGACGCCAGTGCCATCAGTTGGTGGAGGATGTGGAGGCCGAAACTGAGGAGGCCCCTGTGGGCTCGCCAACCCCAGGGTTGTTTCGCTGTCCCTCGGGGCAGGAACCCATGCACTGGCAGGGCCTTGGATGTCCTCGGGCCGTAGAGCCCCCATGGTTTGGTGGCCGGATTAGCCTCACGCCGTCCCCTACGGATGACTTGTTGTCACCACCTCGGATGGCCACGGTGGCTAGTGCAGCTTTTGCGAGGGCGGTTAGCAGGGCTACGGACATTTTACAAGTGCAGCCACCCTCGGTCTCTCTGCCTTCTGATGCCTTGCTGGATTTGCTCCACCAGGGCACCGTGGAAGTGGAGCCCTTGTTGCCTTTTTGCGAGTCGTTATACAACACTCTTCTGGGGACTTGGGCGAGGCCCTCTTCGGGGGACCCGGTGGATCGGGCTATTGCACATCGACATCGCCCTTCTCCAGATGACCCTGTCTGTTTGTCCCTCCATCCTCGGGCTCAAGGGCTGGTAATTCAGGCGACTTCAGTCTCGCTGCCTTCTGCTCCTCCTCTGTTACTCCCTCCCACGTGGGAGTCTCGATGGTTGGAGTCGTGTGGCCGCCATGTATTTGCGTCCACCAGTGCAGGCCTTAGATCCCTGAACACGTCTTGCGTGTTTGCACAGGCTACTTCTGCCCTTTGGGACTCAGTCGAGCACCTCCTTCCCTCTCTTCCGGAGGGTCCTCGGACTGACCTCGATCGGTGGATTCGTGATGGCCGGGACATGGTGCAATTTTCCATTCTGTCGGCCATGGACACCACTGATTCGGTGGGTCGAGCTATGGCCAGGTCAGTTGCTCTGCGTATCCATGCCTGGCTGCGCGATGGCTGTTTCCCTGCCAATGTCCAGGAACGTCTTAGGGATTTGCCCTTTGATGGGGTCACCTTGTTCGACAGACATGCTGACTCCGCGGTTCAACGTCTCATGTCTGAGTTTCCATGAGTTCCATGGTTTATAGTCCTCGTTGTGGACTTTGGCTTTTAGTTGCAGTATTGTCACTGCCTTTTCTGGTGCTCCGTCTCTGGGTTCAAGACGCTATTGCCCAGACGGATTGTGCGGCTTTTTCGCCGTCTTTGTCCTTCTTTTGCTACAGCTGGCCAGCTGTTTCTGCATTTCTTTTTGGGTCCTCTGCCTACGAGCTCGTCTCAAGAGGTGTCCTTTGCTTTTATAGGGATGTGCCATACCCTATGTGGGGTACTCGTTGGCTATTGTATAGCTGCTCTTCCTTGCACGGGAAGTTTCAAAGGCTCCAGCGGATTCTTCTTCGGAATAATTATTTTCTGTCTATACTGCGGGTCTCCTGATTCGTCCCACTCTTCCTACTGTGGTAGGACGTCCCCTCTGCTGAGACCCATGGGTTTGGTGTGGCTCTCTCCTGGGGCTTCTGGGTTGTTGTCTACGGTTGCTCCGTAGCTCACCCCTGCCTCTGTGGAGGCACACTTCTCCGAAGTGTTGTTTGGGTTTCTGCCACGCCTGGCTCTCCACGGCATGTTCTTTCGGCTTCGCAGTGCTCTTTCTGCCTGTCGGCACGTGTCCTTGGGGGCATGTTGTTCCGTTCCGGAACAGTTTTCTTCCGTGTTCTGTGTGGATTCGACTTTTGTATACACACAGGATATGTTCGCTGTCACAGGGTGCCGGCGGTGTTCCTTGCGCCCCTGTCTTGGCTGCGTTCTCTTCTGGGCCATTCCTGGTGCGAGGAAGTGCTACGTCTTCTCTCATGGCTCAGGCCCTGTGGGATTTTTGCCTATAGACAGCTACGTCACTGTTGTGCGTTGCCTTGTTTTCTATTTCCATCTGCACTCACTGGCAGGGACTCCGGTCCCTTTGATAATTGCCACGCAGAAGGTTAGGTGCTTCTGCTCCTGATCTCTGCTGCTGTTCTCTGACCCACTGTGGCCTAGTGGTTGAGGTCTCTGGCTCTTACTCCAAAGGTTATGTGTTCCACTCCAGGTGTTTCACTGGTTGTGGGTTCTCAGTCTACGCTAAAGGCGACATTGCTTTCTTTTTCTGTCAGACTTATGTCTGTATATTTCTCACTCATTCCTCGTGAGAGTAGTGGTCAGTGTCCCCGCCTGTCTCACGGGAGGCCAGGGTTCCATCCCCGTTGAGGGGATGCTGTCGCTTTTTGGGTGTCTTGACATTGTTGTGTCCTGCGCTGCTTCACACCGGTGCCGTTGGTACCTCTTGTGGAGTCTCTCTTTTTGCCTGGGGCATGCTCTTCGAGTTTTTCCCCTTGCTTTTCATTTTTTCACAATTTGTTTATATATATATACGTCTCTATATGTATATATATATTTATATATATGTTTTGAGCTATACCCACAGCGAGAGAGCACGCATACTAGGTTTTTCCCTTGCCCTAGTATCGGGGGTTTTTACCCCAGATCTCTCTCTCGCTCTCTCTCTCTAATGGGAACGAGTCCTCTGTGTCTCCCCGGTTTTGCCGGTTTACCTTCGCCGTTTGTACCTCTGGGTACGGTTGGTTGCTTGACTACCTTTTGATGCGCCCGTCTTTCTTTGCCGCCTCACGTGTGCTGCTGATACTTCAATTCATTGGGCTTTGCATAGGTGTAGTTCTCGTGGTACACTCTGTCTCCTTGTGTGTATCCTGTCATCCACATACATGTTCTCCTGGTAATCATGGTTCTGGATATCTCGGCATGGTGACGTCTGTCCTCTCACCTTACCTTTTTCGGGATCCACTGTGATGTATGCTCAGTTTGTTTGCTCTGATGCTGTTATTTATTTATAAAGTTTTATATAGCGCGAACAAGATCCCGAGGGATAACAGAGCGCTTTACAATATGATGGGAGGAAGGACCAAAGCAATATCTATGACAATATCCATAAGAGGAAGGGAGAGAAAGAACATACAATGCAAAAAACAAACAGGAAGGTAATACAATAAACGGGTGTAGGCGGGGGCAGCAAGGGTGAGACACAGTGTACAATAAGGGGGAGCTGTATCAGATGTAAGACCAAAGGCAGCAGGAGCAATGTCAACGGGCCTGTTAGTCTAACCCTATTAGGGTACAAATTTGTTCATTAGGAATCTTTTGGCTTCCACTTTGAACGCCGTCAATGCGGAGATTCTGCGAACTTCCGGTGGAAGAGAGTTCCAAATCTTAGGGGCAGCTCCGGAGAAGGCTCGGTGACAACTTCTCTTTTTATTAAGGATGAGTGGTTTCAGGAGGAGAGTAGAGGCGCTTCTTGAAGCTCTTAAGCCACAGGATAGTTTAAGTTTTTGCGCAAGGTACGTAGGAGTGTTAAGGTGAACAGCTTTGTGTGTAAGAACAGCAATCTTTAATTGAATTCGTGCTTCGAAGGACAACCAATTGAGGGATTTTAGGACTGGGGATATATGATCTTTTCGCTTGGTATCTGTAACCAGACTAGCAGCCGAGTTAAGTGAAGCCCTTAGTGGAGCCAGGGCGTATTTGGGAAGGCCACAGAGGGTAGCACTGCCGTAATCTAACCTCGGCAAGGCAAGCGCTTGGACCACTTGCTTGAAATCATTTAGAGGAAGGAAAGGTTTGATATTTCTGAGTGATCTCATCAAGTGGTTAGCTCCTTTGCATACATTGCTGATATGACCTTTCATGTTCAGGTGCTTGTCCATGGTGATACCGAGAGACTTGGCTGTGTCTACAATGAGAGGGATACAGTTGAAAGCAGTGAGGTGACTCAGCCAGAGGTCTAGCTTGGGGATGAGGTTCGGAGGGGAGATGAGCAGGAATTCTGTTTTATGGTTTAAATCTTTTTATTGATTTCAAAACAAATAAGAAACCAGGACCCCTGCTCCTCTTGAATATTGCAAAAGAGAACAACTTGTTCGCATTACAGAGTTACCATTGGTAATAAGCATAGAGCGGGCCTGCCAGTTAAACAAAGAAAGGACTTCGGAGAAAGGAAACTCTCCCCCCGCCTCCCCCACCCGCTCCCACCCTTCTCCCCCCATCCCACCCACCCTCCGTCCACCAGAAATTAAAAGGGGAAGGAAAACATGAGGGAAGATGGCTCAATGTTTAGCGACGAGCCTTGCGAGTATTCTTGGGCGTGCTACTGGGAATCCTAGTGTCCGGGAGGCGAAGGAGCCGCAAGTATCGAGGGCAGGTCAGCTCCCTGAATTCTGACACTAATAGCGTCAGGAAGGGCCTCCATAGTTCGGGGAACTCCGACCCTCTGCCAGACAGTGTAAGTGTGAGTTTCTCCATGCCCAGCACCAGCCTGAGTCTCTGGAGCCAACCAGAATGTGTAGGGAGCCTAGTGGACCGCCAGTGTATTAATATGTTTTGTATGGCCGCTCCCAGGGCAATGGCTATCAACCGACCCTTCCGGGATTTGAGTGGGTACGTCAAGGGGTTAGGTAGGCCCAGTAGGACATAAGAAGGAAATCGCGGAATCTGTGTGTCAAAGTGTAGGTCAACCTCGTCAAGCACCTGGGACCAGTATGACTGTAGGTGGATACAACCCCAAAGAACATGTTCCAATGTGCCCAGCTCCCCGCAGTCCCTCCAGCAGCGGTCGCTTCGGCGTGGGTCAAAGCGATGCAACCGTTCCGGCGTATAGTACCAATACGTAACTATTTTGGTCAGCGTTTCTGTGAGGCCCACGTGGTAAGCTGAGTGTCGCGCCCTGTGATAGATGCCCTCCCACTCCTTGTGTGTTAGGGATCTCCCCAAGTCCCGTTACCAACGCGCGCGGCCTGCATTATGTGTGTATATGGTGTGGGCTAACAGCATTCTATACAAATCAGAGATGATTTTTTTATCGGAGGCTCGGGTTACTACCCACTTCTCATAAGGGGTCAGCAAACGCTGAGCCTGTGGCTTGACCTGCGGTTGCATTGCCCAATGTCGGAGTTGAAGATACTCAAGCCGTTCTGTTTCGGGGATGCCATAGTGATCTTTGAGCTGCGGGAAGGTGATAATGCCGTCTAAATCAAAAAGATGACCCAGGGACCTACAGGGGGAGGAACGCCAGGCCTGAAATGCGCGAGCGTCTGTGCCCGGTTGGAAATCCGGATTGTCAAATAATGGAGTCAGGGGTGACGGAAAAGTAGTCAGTTGTGAGGAGACGTTGGTGCGATCCCAAGTATCCATGATGGTGCCAGTGATCAAGGAAGCATATATGTTAGGTGGCCGGTGCGACCTGCGGAGGAAGGGGATCCCCTGTAGGGGTCTACCAGCGACAGCTTGATCCTGAAATAACCAGTGCTTCTCTGACTCCAGCCGTTGCCACTCCACCAAGTATCGCAGCTGGGCCGCGTGGTAGTATGTTTGAAGATCCGGCACCCCAACTCCCCCCCTCTCTGGTGGAAGGACCGCTATCTGGTGGCGGAAACGTGGTTTGCGTCCGCTCCAGATGAAACGCAATAGTTCCGCCTGAGTCTGCTGAATCCAGCCTATCGGGGGCTTAAGGGGCAGGGTCTGGAAAAGGTACAGAACCTGCGGGAGGATCGTCATCTTGGTTGCAGCGATTCTGCCTAGCCAGGACATCGTGCAATGCTTCCACCTTTTCAGCTCTGTGCGTATGTGGGTGCGGAGAGAGGAATAATTAGCTTCGGCAGTGGCCGGAAGTGTGGGCGCTAATTGAATACCAAGATAGGGTATCGCTGTAGTTGCCCAGCGCACCGGATGTTCCTCTTTTAAAAAGGCAAGGGTGTGTGGGGAGAGAGAAAGGTCTAAAGCCATGGATTTGTCCATATTAATTTTAAACCCTGATCCCCTGGTGAAGGCGTCTAGTTCAATAAAAAGAGCGCGTAGGGCTGTGGCCGGATCCGAAAGGGAGAGCAGGATGTCGTCCGCGTAGAGGCTAATGGTGTGGACGTCTCCCCCAAATTTAATCCTGGTGATGAGGGGATGCTTCCTAATTCGAAGCGCGAGGGGCTCCATGTATAGCGCGAAGAGAAGAGGCGACAGGGGGCACCCCTGTCGCGTGCCCCTACCAATAGGGAAGCGGGAAGACGTGTATCCATTAATACGGACCGTCGCCATGGGGGAACGATAGCAATTTAATATCCGAGTCCGAAACTTCTCTCCGATCCCAGCGGCCATCAGAACCATTTCCAGGTAGGGCCAGTGCACCCTGTCGAAGGCCTTTTCAGCGTCAATGGCCAGTAGCATATATTCACCCTGGGTACGGGACGCTTTCTCTATCAAGTGTAAAATGCGTTTGGTGTTGTCACTCGTCTGTCTCTGGGGGATAAATCCGGCCTGATCCGGCTCGACTAGTTGTGCCATGTAAGGCGCCAACCGGGCCGCCAGTATGCTAGTGTAAAGTTTGATGTCTATGTTCAAGAGTGATATAGGTCGATATGCCCCGCAGTCTGTCCTGTCTTTCCCTGGTTTCGGGATGACAACTATGGCCGCCTCCAGCATCTCTCCTGGGATGGTGCCGGTGTGGTCAAAGGTGTTAAAGAGGCTCGACAGGATAGGCGCTAGTTGGGAACAGAATGATTTGTAAAATGCAGCCGTGTAGCCGTCCGGGCCAGGCGATTTACCCAGTTTGAGACGGGAGATTGCTAATATAACCTCCACCTTTTGTATGGGCCTGTCTAGGAAAGCGGACTGGGACAAGGCGGGCATGTGGGCCGTGGCAATATAGTCGGCACTATGGTGAGCATCTAGGGAGTCTCCAGTATAAAGGTCCGCGTAGAAATCCCGGAACGCTTCAGCTATGGCTGCGTTGTCCAGGATGACTTCTCCCCCAGGCGAGCGAATGCCCTGCACTCCCCGGCACTGTCGTTGTTCTCTCAGTTTGTTGGCGAGGAGACTGCCGCACCTATCCCCCCCAGTGTAGTAGGAATGACGGAGCCGGAGAGCTGCATATTCCGCCCTATCTTGGTCCAAGGCCGCGAGTTGTTTCCGTTCGACACAAAGCTGCCGCCAGACACGGGAGGCTCCCGTTCTCTGGTGTAGCTGCTCGAGCTCAGACACTCTCTGCGTGAGTTCTGCCCTTTTCCGACTTCTCTCCCGATTCTGGGCAGAGGAAATCGCAATGAATTCCCCCCGTAGGACTGCCATCAATGCCGTCCACTGGATCGCCAGGGAAGTGTCAGGGTTAGCATTGAGAGTAAGGAAATTAGAGATAGCCCCCTGTACTTGCTCAGTCACCTGGGCTTGATGCAGAAGAGTGTCGCGCAGTCGCCACTGCCTCAAGGGTCGGGAGGAGCACGGCAGGTGAAAGGTAGCCAAGACCGGAGAGTGGTCCGATAGTGAGGCTGTCAAGATTTCAACATCAGTGGCACACGGTTGAAGTGAGGTCGAGCTAAGAAAGTAATCTAAGCGCGCATAGGTCTTATGGGCCCCTGAGTAGAAGGTATAGCTGCGAGCACGGGGATGGAAATGCCGCCACAGGTCAAAAAGCCCTAGGTCACTAATGTGGGACTGTCCCGCACACGGAAGAACACCTACTTGCGTCCTCCGTTGGCAAGAGCGGTCAAGGTCATTATCGAAGACAAGGTTAAGATCACCTCCAATTAGTAGATGACGATTGGAGGTGGTGGCTGCCTCGCGTAAGGCGGTGTGGAGAAACTTAGCCTGTCCCTCATTAGGAGCATATATTGACCCAATAACCAGTGTCATCCCCCCAACCGAGAGTTGGCATGTGAGTAGTCGGCCTTTTATCTCTGCTTCCTTCTGTAGTACTTTGCCTGGGAATGAGCGAGAGACTAATATGGCAACCCCTGCAGTTTTGGAAGTGCTAGAGGAGAACAGCTGTGTAGGGAAGTATTTAGACCGGAGCCTATGATGGTCCTTAGAAAGAAGATGAGTTTCCTGAAGGAGGCAGATGTCTGCCTTAGATTGTTCCAGATAGTTCAGTACTGCCCTACGCTTGATTGGATTATTCAGACCCTTCACATTAAGGGTGAGGACCTTAAAGGGCTCGTGCGGCATCCTAAAGACAGAGGGGTCCTACGAAGCTATGCACATCCCCAATCACAAAGGGCAGTGTGAAAGAATGGGACACTGTATCAGGCGAAGAGGGAGGATATAGCGGAGGGGTGACTGGAGAAGGTGGACGAGGGAACCCATACCCAAAAAAAAAATCCCAAAAACCCTTGAACAAACCCAAAGACCCCACCAATAACAAAAACCCCAATCCAAACAGGAAAACAATGTTCTTGCAACAATGTCCACCTTCCCGGAGTAGCCAGGAAGTCGTCGCAGTGAGGCTCATAATGTGAACAAGAATGGCGGTTCGGAACCTCCCGCCACCCACCTCAGATCCCTGAGCCACCGACTGGAAAAATCATGAGGAACTCAGTCACTCCGCTTCGGTGTTTGGCCCAGCTAGGGCATCAGCGGCTGAGGTGAGAGCCTCCCGCTGCCCCTTCTCAATATTTTGTTTGTTCGGTTTCCGGAGTCGCCTCCTCCGACGAACGCGCTGCCATCCCGTGGGCGACGTCTCCGGCTCTGAGTCGTGGCCATGATGACCTTCGTCTTCCTGAGGCACCACTAGGCCCAGCAGTTGGCATGCGTCTGTGAGCGAGCGCATCTGGTGCAGTCTGTTTTGGAAGCGGAAAATAAGGCGAAACGGGTGCCCCCAAGAGTACGTGATGTTCTGTTGTCTAAGGTGCTCCGTCACCGGGCGGAACTGCCTCCTGCGCTGCAGCGTGAGCAAAGCTAGGTCCTGATACAGCACAGGAGAGTGACCCTGGTAGGAGAGAGGATGTAGGGCCCGTGCCTTGGCCAGTATACTTTCCTTGGTTTTGAAGTCCTGCAGACAGACTAGGATGTCGGCTGGTGGGGCGTTCGGCGCGCGGGGCGGGCCGACTCTGTGCGCCCTGTCTAAGACGATAGGGGTATCCGCCGGGGCTCCCAAGATGTGGAGGAAGAGACCTGACATAAAGGCGAAGAGGTCCTTAGTATCGTCCGACGGTTTCACCCCCCGTATTCTAATGTTGTGCCTTCGCGACCTATTTTCTAAATCTTCCAGATGGGTCTGCATATCAAGGTGTTGATCTTGCAGTCGGATTACCTCCTGTTGCAGCATGGTCAGTTCTGACGACGCGTTGTCGCTTCTGCTCTCCAGGGTAGCCACACGCTCCCCAACATTGTCCACATCTCTGCGGATTTCCCGCATCTCTGCGGTCAGCTCCGTTTTGACAGACTGTATGTCGGACTGTAAGGTATTGAAGAGCGACTCCAAGAACGATTTGGTGATAATGTCATCTCCGGCCTCTGGCCGGGGCTGAGACGTCGCCATTTGGGGTGAGGGAGCCGGCGGTGCAGGGGCAGAGGATGCTTTCTCGAAGAGCTCCTTCAGTGATCTTTGTTTCCTCGTCCTTGCCGTGGACATAGTCTCGAGGCCTTCAATGCAATGGCGGTGGCGCGTAAGCTGCTGCGCCTGCTTCACCTCCGGTAGTGTCCACCCGGGTCGATGCTTAGTTCTGGACTTAACAGGTCCGCCCTGGCCCAGACAGCCCAGACGCGTCATGCAGCCCACCGGGATATGGGTTCAAGACGAATGGCGCCCCCCCTTCCCAACGCCCGCTCCAAGGTATAGACCGGTCGCCGGAGAGTGGCGCAGGGTAAGTTCCGCCTCCAAGGCGCCGCGAGAGGAGGGTCAGCTCCGTTCAGTGGTTCCAGTGAGGCGCCCAGTCGCTGCTTGGGCCGCGTAGTGTGTCCGCTCCCCGGCCCCTGCCACCAGCAGGGCACCCCCACGTAGTAGGTCAGCGTAGATGATGTGGCGCCCCGGCCCCAACTCCAAGCACTCCAGGTAGGGGCCAGGTCCGAAGAGCTGCACAAAAAAAAAATATATAAAAAAAAAGGGGCTCCAGGCTGTGCGGGATCTCTATGGCTTCTCAGTTGTTTGCCAGTGCCCTCTGGGCGGGATGAGACAGTCTCAGACACACCGCATGGGCCCTGTGATGCCGATGGTAGGCAGTGTGGGCGCTCTCCAGACCCCTTGGGGCACGTCTCTGATGCAGGCCCCTTCCAACTCTCCTGGGACCCTGGCGCCCCCACCACGCTCCTCACCTCTCCGGCCTGGTGCTCAATTAGTCCTCGGGGGCCAAGCCTCTGGGGCGTCTGCTCCGCGGCACTTCTTTCCTGCTGTGCCCGCCACCGCGACCGGCGCCAAGCGTGCCAGTGCCCCGCTCACGCCGCGCGGACCATCAACGTCACTCGGCACACCGCAGCGGCGGCCACCCAGGCACAGGCTGCAAAGTCTGGGTAGGGCTGGTCGTCACCCTAGGCGAGCCGCGGCGTTCCGGTGGGGGTATACACCCTCTGGTTGGCCCCGCCGTTCCCGTCACCTTTTCAGCCCGCCGCCGCTTCACTCACAGACAGCCGTCTGGTCCAGTGGATGCCGGCGTTGGGGATGCCTGCCTCGGCGGACCCGCTCCCAGGCCGCCCCTGTCTCAAGGCCTTCACCCACTGGCGGAGGGCCCTCTCCTCCGCCGCCGTCTGCAAGCCTCCGCCGCAGACCTCCCCGGGACCCAGGGGTTAGGCAGGTCGGGGACACACTCCGCCTCTATATTTCACAGTCGGCGGCCCTCGGGAGTGCAGTAAGACGCTGTAGATGGTGGGCGACGGGCAGGAGCTCCGCAAGTTGCTTCCTACCTCGCCGCCATCTTGGCCACGCCCCCCAGGAATTCCGTTTTAGAAGTGTTGAGCAGGAGATGATTCTCCGTTAACCAGTTTTGAGTAAACATTAGGGTAGTATTGAGTGAGATGATGTTTTCCGAGGATGAGATTTTCAGATATAGTTGCGTGTCGTCCGCATACATGTGGAAGAGAATGTCCATGGAATTTAGAGAATGTGCAAGAGGTTCCAAGAAAAGGTTGAAGAGTATAGGAGCTAGAGCGGATCCTTGGGGGACCCCCATGAGTACGGGAGAGGGCTGTGAGAGAGAGTGGTTTGCCTTGACTCTTTGAGTTCTGTGATGAAGGAAGGAAGAGAACCATTGTAACACCTGATCAGAGAAGCCCATTCTATTTTGCAGGATGGATAGGAGGTTGTCATGATTAACCGTATCAAATGCGGAGGAAAGGTCGAGGAGGATCAGGAGGCAGGATTCATTTTGGTCGAGCATTATTAAAATGTCATCAAAGACGTGTGTGAGAGCCGATTCGGTGCTGTGCCCCTTCCTGATGCCCGATTGATGCTGGTCTAAGAGTTGGTAATTCTCTATGTGAGCACAGAGTTGGGATTGCACACATTTTTCAAGTAGTTTCGCTAAGGTGGGGATGTTGGAAATGGGGCGGAAGTTATTGAGACCCGATTTGTCAGCGTTAGGTTTTTTTAGTATGGGTGTTACCTGAGCTGCTTTTAGGCATTCCGGGATCATGCCTTGTGATAGGGAAGCATTTACAATCCTAGTCCATGTGGGGATCAGTGCATTCTTGATTTCTTTGAAGATAGAAGGGGGCAGCGGGTCGCTGAAGTGTTTGGAAGGGTTGATATTCTGAAGAATCTTGAAGATATCATATTCACTAAATGTGGTAAAGGTGCCCCATGATGCACTGTTCTTGGAATTCGTGGAGGTCGATTTACCCCTTACCGAGGAGTAAATGGGTGAGGCAGCAATGGAAGAAGGTAGTAGAGCCTTCTTAGAGGCGAGGTCAATGGAGATGATTCTTGATTTTTCTGTGAAGAAGGCGGCAAGATCATCGCAAGAGGGTGGGTTGCCACCAGGATCAGATTGGTTAAACCCAACGACTGATTGTTGTTTAACCAATTCGAAGAGTTTCTTGGGGCGGTTTGCCGCTTGATCCAGTTGGTGTCTGAAGTAAGTCGCCTTAGCACTCTTGATTTGTTTGTTGTAGCGGCTCCTGGCATCTCTAAGGAGTTTTAGTTGGTCCGAGGAGGGATTGACTCGCCAGGACTGCTCAAATGCCCTAAGGTTGCGGCGTTCTGAGTTTAAGTTTTCGTTATACCAAGGTTTGGATATTTTTGTTGAAGCATTTTTTTGTTGGAGTGGAGCAATATTCTCCATGATGTTGGAGATGGTTGAATTGTAGGCGTCAGTGAGTGATTGTACCTCAACTATGTCAGCTTGGAAGGAGAGGGCAGATTTACAATGGGCAGCTAGTTCGTCAGAGTTTATTGCTCTTAAGTCCCTTTTCCAAATCTTAGATTTTAGTGGTTGAGCCTTCCTCATCAATACCTCCCTGTTGATATAAAAGAGGATGCAGTGGTGGTCGGACCAGTCACAAGGGGTAATGGAATCTATGGAGATAGTCTGCTCTTTAGAAATAATGAGGTCTAACGTTTCTCCTTTGTTGTGAGTTGGTTGGACACAGTGCTGAGTCAAATCTTGATCAATTAAGAAAGATTTAATGCAAGATACAGCGGGGTCGTTGGGGCTAGACCAATGAAGGTTGTTGATGTCACCAAGGAAGATTTGAGACACTGCTGAGTCGACATTACTAGAGATGATTTCCATTAGCTGTTCAGTGAAGGGGAGATTGTCACTCGGGGGGTGGTAAAAGGTGTGAAGTTTGCAAACCGGTAGGTTCATACTTGATATAGTGAGACAGGTATTCGCAGGAGGCATGTGTCGAGGAATCTGAGTGAGAAACCGAGAGTCTGTTTCTGTGAATACATGCTAGTCCCCCACCCAGTTTCAGAACTCTGTCAAGCCTAATTATGTCATGAGTGGGGGGTACTAGGAGGTCTAAGATAGGAGTGGAAGCCGGATTTAGCCAAGTTTCAGTGAGGATGATAATGTCTAAATCATTGTGTTGGATGAGGTCGAAGATATCGGTGGCGTGTTTACTGGCTGACCTGCAATTAAGTAATTAAGTAGTATACATTTAAGACGGGGTGGATTTGGGGGGGGAGACGTCTGGGTGACGTTCATACAAGTGAGGTTGTCAGTATTGCTACATCGAAGATTGCGACGGGGTTCTCTGTTAGGGTTAGAAAGGATGGAAAGAATTTGTCTCGGAGGGTCGAGGTTCGGTTCGGACAAGGTCGTGCTAGAGTTGTGAGAGTCAAGTGGATCAGTGGTCGAAGGTTGGGACTCAGATCCTCTGTGACAAGCGTTGGCGTTGAGTAGTGGGATAGATTTCGGGGTGGAGGGAGCTAAAGACTGGACCATGTGATCAGTGGTCCTAGAGGCCTCTCTAGGCCAGTTAGCAGAAGTGAGGAGAGAAATGATCATAGGGAAGAGATCATTTGCGAGGGCTTTCATCTCATGTAGTTCGGAGGAGAGAAGGTGTAGCTGTAGAGATATATCGTCAAGGCGCGCAGTCAAGTCAGAGTGTTGGGCGAGGGGAGGAAGGAGTGGGGGAAAAGCGATCGGTGACGGGGAACCTTGGAGAGATCCTGTAGGGGCTTGTGGGGGGAATCGATGCCCAGACTCAAGTATAGTGTGTGGCAGAGTTATAGGGTAGGGGACAGGGACATCATCTGAAATAAGAGAGGACTGTAAGACTAGAGGGAGCAGCTCTGCTCTAGAGTCTTCCTGTGTCGAATTGCCAGTAGGAGATGAGATTGAGGCCATTGGGGCTCGAGGGAGTAACTCCGCTCTATAGTCGTCAAGTGTCAAGCTGACCGAAGGTGAGGAAAATGAGGCCAATGGGGCTTGTGAGGGGGATCGATGCCCAGACTCAGGTCTAGTATGAGGCAGAGTTATAGGGTTGGTGAGAGGGACAATGTCTGTTACATGGGAGGCCTGTGAGACCTGAGGGAGTATCTCCGCTCGTGAGTCATCGTGTGTCGAACTGACAGACAGTGAGTAGATAGATCCGTCAACCAGTTGAGGCGGCGATCTAATGAGTTGAAGTGATCCGACTGGGGACACGGTGGCTATGTGATTATCCAGCTGAGGTGTGGGGTATAGGGAGAGTGGGGTACTCCTGACAGTTAAAGAGGGTGTTCTAGTGAGTTGAAGTAATCCGACTGGGGACAAGGAGGCTATGGACTCAATAGGAGGGGGTGAGGGGTTTAGGGAGAGTGGGGTACTCATTGCTGTTAAAGGAAGAGTAATGTTCAAGCCCAGCGGAGACGTGGAGGTTGAAATGGGGTCAGAGGAGTCACCGACGAACGCTTTCTTGAGAGTTGGGAAAATAATCGCTATCTTTGCTAGGTTGATGTTAGAGCCTTTGATCAGGATGATACCATTATTGTAGATGGTGATAGTTGTGGTGGCTTTGAGGAAGGACGAGGGAGACGTTGTTAGTTTGAGGCCATGTGCGGTTTTCTTGGATCCAGTTATTCGAAGCATGGAGTAGAGCACAGATCGCCAACAGGCCCGCTTTCTAGTATAGAAGATGAGGTCGTTAACCACCGAACCTTTGTTGGTGCAGAAGTAGTGAATGGTTGTTATACTGTCTTGTCCCTTCTCTGGGACTGTGTCTATTGTGGATCCATGGGATCTGGTGCTCAGTTGAACTTCTTTTGCAGAAGTTTATGCACTTTCTTCCATTATGCACTGACCTTGTTGGTTCCGTGTCTTCTTTTCCTTTCTACCTAGACGAGGGAGGTCTCGTCAGTCCTCTGACGGGTTGTGGTGCCTTTGCCTCCCCTTCTTATAGCTCCATTACAGAGCTTCATAGGTCTGGAGTCATCCGCTCTGGCATTTGCTGTCCCCACCGTGTTTTAGTCAATGTTATTGACGGATTAGTTCTCCTTGGAACTTGGTGGATTTCAGTCGCAGACCCTCCTCCAATGGGGTATGGCTTTGGTATCTATTCTAAGTTAAGGAATCTGCGGCTAGATGTCTCTATCAGATGATCGAGTTACTTACCTTCGGTAACGATGTATCTGGTAGAGACACAGTCTAGCCGCAGATTCCTTAACGCCCACCCATCCTCCCCGTTCTGCGAGGATCTTTTCAGATTGGGTTCTACCCACTTGCCTCCTTGTAGGTGGCCTTTGTCTTCCTGTGGGGTGGTCTACTTCACCTCCCTCCTGGTTAGACTGGTTTATTCTGTATTTATCTGTTGCTTCTCCACCCATTCTCGTATTGGGTGGTGGGTTCCTATATCCTTTCACGCTCCTACACTCTGGTTCTTCCGGAGTGGGGATTAATCACGTTCTTTTTCCCTCCCTTCCACCCTCCTCTATTTTGTATCCATTACTTGGGGTCTCTTTGACTATGCCGCAGTCAATTGATGGGGGTCTATTTGCCTATGCTCGGTCAACAGATCCTTTATACGGTGTGTGGTTGCACATTCTCTGTTGTTGCAGAAATGTGGTCTATTACCATTGGTCATATTGTTCCGGTCTTGTTGCCCCTTACAGTTACATCCTGTGGTTGCAGGCTGCCTATCGTTTACCATGACATTCATTTCCAATGCCGTTTTGTCTCATGGGAGGGCGTGGATCTTCGCTTTTGCGAGACTGTTTCTAAGAGCGGATACTCTGCTCTCTCCCTTCAATCCCTTTCAGTATGAAGTACTCCTTCAATGTCATGCATGGTGTTGTTTTTCACCATTTCTGTTGTTTATTGTCATTGTTTCGATGATTTTTGATCTTTTTTGGCACACTGTTCCCGCACTCTCATGGTTTTAAAAGTGGCTCCGTATTGTGGCGTGGAAAAGCTTCCCAGTAGAAAACTGACGTCAGCGCGCCGGGAGGGACTTATATGGCTCCATTGACGTCATTTCCGTGGACGACGTCAGGACGGAGCCATGCGACGCCGTCCCCCGGCGTGCAGAGGTACTGCTGAAGATTTTTTCCGGATCCAGTCTGACGCCTGGGGATATTCTAAGTTAAGGAATCTGCGGCTAGACTGTGTCTCTACCAGATACATCGTTACCGAAGGTAAGTAACTCGTTCTTTTAGCACAATTATTTAATGAACTTAGATTTAAGTGCATAAAGAAATTCATTATATGCAAAAAAATATTTTTAAAGAGAAGCAGAGATATTGGATAATATATGAAGGCAACTGAAAGTTTAACAAACAGAACTATTCTACCACGGCTTACACTTTTTAAAGTTTAAAAGCTTCTTGCATGAATGTCACACCCTCTTCCCTTTGAAACGGTTTCAATTAATTACTTCTCAGGAGTGCGCTCAAATGTCTCTAAAAGCAGTCCGCTTAGCCAACTTTAGTGTGTGTTTTTTTACCTTCAAGTGTCAAAACCTTTTACTGATTTAGCTGAAGTTCCATAAATTCGTAACTCACATTAATATTGTCAAGCTTCAATCACTACCAGAATACATGTGATTATGGTTTGTGTATTCTGCAATCACAATGTCTTTGCAATGTTTCCCTAAATTTGCTGCCCTCCAATGGCTAATGTTATGGGGAGGATTGTAATTGAATGGTTGTTAATTTCTTTGGTTCTACAAGTTTCTAATCTGCAAGGAGGTACAGGAAGCGGCTGAATCCATGGCTCAGTTTGCCAAGTGCTCAATGGTCATACGTGCTTTGCAGGTTTCTCTTGGATAAATAAAATTACTTATTGAAACCTCTCACTCTGGTAAGGACCTTGCAGAAGGGACAATCGATACAAAACATAAATGTGAAATATTCTAATAGAGCCCCTCATGAAACTGTGCTACAGATATTTTAGTTTGAGAAAGTAAATGAGCCTCTCAAAAGTCACATCTGTAAAGAGATCTGGAAAAAGTCAATTTAAATTGTATCTAACAGGACAGCATTGGAAAGTGTCATAACCCAGCTGCACGTCACGTATAAACGAAATAAAGTTTTCTACAACAACACTATTATTTTTTAATGCTATGTTTGTTCCTTCCCATTCAGGCGCGGTAAGCCTCTTTATATCTGCAAGGAGAGGTACAATGTTCTGGAGCAACAATGGGTGACGCATACGTTTGATCACATCAATAAAAGATGGGGACTTCATTACAATGGATTGTAATTCATCTGCTGTTCAGTCAATCTGTGTCACTGACGTAACTCCGTATGCAACTTCAGCCATAAGCTTGGACTGTTAGGAAAGGGCAGAAATGATCTGTTCCTTTGGAAGACTAACTAGAGAAAAAGAAATCCATGAAATTAGATGACCATCCTGTAGCTAGGTGCTATTAAGACAGTAATAATGATACTCCTATGTAAAAGAGTGTGTTACTGGTGTGAAAGCTTCATTATTTGAAGAAAGGAGGACTCAGCATTAAAAATAAAGCACAACAGTGAGAGATCAGTTTGTCCTGTTTCACCATGTGTGAAAGCAAGCGGAGTATTGAGATGAATTTAACAACGTTAGTGACATTTACCAGCATCATTGTGTGTTTGCTTCGGCCTTCTTTGTGTTCATATAGGATTGTTACTATGTATTTGTGTACTTATAGAATCATTGTAAAATTGCTTATGTGATATACTGTATAGTAACATATGTCTAAAACAGATCTTTACGAAATATACATATATGTTTCTCTTATTGAGGTGTCTACCAAAAGCGTTTAGGCTTTGCTGCACACCTACTTTGTTCTCAGGAATTTCGGATATTCTCAATAGGCAAAGAGGCGAACCGGCTGTAAAATAATGTAGTTTGCTGCTCCTATCATAATGCAGGATTTGGTGGATTTTGCCAAGTTCTATCCTCTAGAAGTGGATGTCGCCACAACTAGTGAGTAAATAAACAGAGGCATACATGTGTTTCACTTTACTTACAGATTGTGTAAGACACATAACACAGCAGGCCCTAATTACAGTCTTGGATGCCTGCTTCTCATGAACCACCAGATGTGAGTTTTAGAACGATTGAATTATAAAGGTACATGTTCTATTTAAAATGAAACATAAGTTTGGTACCTTTGTGTCAGCTCAATGGGTTCATCTCTATTGTGCTTGTGCAGTGTCATCACTGCTCATAGGGCTTTATTTCTTGAAATGGAAAAAGAGCTCAGCAGAGATGGCCCTGTTGAAGTGGTCAGTGCATCCTCCTTCTCAGATGAAGAATGCCTAAGAGATCTGAAATCTTTTGAGTGTGTTAACTCCATGCAGTCTTTAGACAGGGACATTTACAGCTACATATCATGCTGAAAATGTTTTCTAACAAAATTATTCAGCACATTATAGTATTTTATAATGCTGTATTAAAGAGTTCCTGTCATTTTATTGCATTATTTTTTCTTTAGGAAAACGCCAGTGAAAAAGAGTAAACGCCACGGGTCGCAAACAGAAGTGCAATTGCTTGTCCATTAGACCTATTATATTTGTTTGCCCTTTTGTGCGTACCGCACTAAAAATATTGCATAGAGGAAAACATAAAAAGAGAGGAAGGGAGGTTACCTGCAAAACTGGTAAAGGCGAACACAGTCAATATTCGTATTTATTTTAAAATGTCCTAAACGTTTTTAAACCTACCCCAAATATGCTAAAAATGACATTGTTTTATTTCATTAAACTGCTGTAAAATGTGAAGTTAAACGTATTCACAAATCAGACTCTTTAGTATTCTGCAAAAGTACTAATTTATTTGAATATAGTTTAAAGTTTATCTTAAAAAAACGTTACAATGCTCATGGATGCCAGGCCATTTTTTGTAAATATGGTGAATGAACAAAATAATCTACAACTCCAGCATAACGTTATTACAGGGCTCATGAACTTGAATGGCTGAATTGGTCTAGAAATCTAATGCATCAATGAAAAGAGATAGTGTATCAAGCATTTCATCACAGTGTATTATTTAAACTGGAATGTTTTATGTGTGTGCACATGGATGTGAAGTGAAATTATTAGCCTTAACTTCAAGAGCTGGATATTTTACAATGTTTTCTGTGACTGGCTAAGACGTCAGGTAGCAGTTCAGAAAAACACTTGCGTGGGAATTGTACTTGAATACATTGATGCATGCTGCTGAACACTAATTCTGATTTTCTTTTTCTCTCTTATACTTTTCCATCTCTTATTTCATTGCCCTTCCTCTCTGATACACGCACACATTATCTTTCCAGCCCCCAAATGATTTTTTATAAATCCGGATTTACAGATTAACAAGTACATGCAAAAAATGTGTGTGTGTGTGTGTGTGGATTATACTATTGCTGAAACATCTACCTACTGTGTGATATCTTTTGTGAATGATCATTTAAGTACAGTACATTACTGTAGAAGCTAAATTAATCTTTATAATACATCAGAAAAGTACACAATGAAATATAATCAACATTGTAAAATATGTTAATAAAAATCTAATCTAATTCAACTTTTTGGGGTTTTAATTCACTTTCCATGAAATTCTTTTTTCCTCCTGATACCCAGAACACCACTGAAATACTTTCTCAAGATTTGTGTAATTGATCACTCAATGTCTCTGCCTACCTCATAATTTGTTTCAATCAGTGATCCCCGGCGACCCATTTATGCTTATGCTGGGGTTAATGCAGTCTGTTCATTACCCCAAAGAAACTGGAGACTGTGTAACCTTCTCCTCCAATGCCCCAATGAGGAAACTCTATACGAGAACTGATGCCGGTACCCTGCACCGCGGGGAGCGCTCCAGCCATGTGTTGCCAACCAAATAATATGCTGCTAGTACTCCTTTTCAAACCCTGTAGCTTGTAAACCAAATTCCACCAGAGGAACTTGAGCCTGGACCACCTCCTGAATGAGGGACACTGCAGCCAGGACGACTCACCCTCACACTCAAAGGCTCAATATTCTGAGCCCCAGCCCATAACCAGGGGCATTGCATCTGGTTCCTACACCAGTAGGTAGTCTGTAGTCTGTGCATTCTTTCACCAATGGAAATGCAGACTGTATTCCAACCAGTGCTTGGCAGCGTGTACCCCCCACCATGGTCACTGTAACCCTCATCTGAAAGAGACAATTAGTTATAGATTCCTTACCTGTAGAATTATCCCCAGGCGTCAGTCTGGATCCGGAAAGTTTTTCGTCAGCAGTACCCCGTGGCGTCGGTCGGCTCCGCGTTCGTCGTTGGCGTCGTGGTCGCCGGGATGACTTTGTGGTAGCTACATAGACAGCGCCCTTGCGTGCTGACATCAGTTCTTTCTTTTTCCGCGCCAGCCAGCGCAGATCCGGAGAGAGCGGTACCTCCAGTAATTTTTTGACTGACTTTTTGCCGACTTTTGTCGACACCGTTTTCGAGTCTTCGACTCCTGGTGCACGTCAGGGATGCCCGGCTTCAAGGTTTGCAGTTCCTGTAGCCGACTGATGTCGGTGACAGATCCGCACCGCCTGTGCCTGTTCTGCCTGGAGCGCGACCATGACCCCAAGTCGTGCTCCGACTGACGGACCATGAATCCGAAGTCTTTGTGGGAGCAGTCCCGAAAGCTTCTCGAGGCCCGGCAGTCAGCTCCGTGCCGTTCGAGGTCCCGGTCGAGTGGGAGGTCGAGGGACCGGTCGCAGAGTCATCATCATTCTTCTTCCAAGTATTCGCACTCGGGTCAGGTAAGTCGAAGCACAAGAGGAAGTCGAAGAAGCATCGGCGCTCTTCGACTTCTCCCCGTCCGTCGGCCGATGCGACGAGAGATGCGGGTGGTGCCCCTCCCGCGGCTCCGCGTGCGGAGCCCAAAGGGTCGACTCCGGGCTTCCCTCCCTTCCCGGGACGCGGAGCGACCCCTGCCCAGCTTTGCCAATTTTACGAAGCGATGTATACCATCTTTGGGCAGCCCGACTCCGCCAGCGCGCCTTAGGGCCCCGCAGACTCGGCTGGGGGCCCTGGGCCTTCAACACCGGCGGCTCCGGCACCGCAGGGTCCCCTTGCATCCAGGCCTGGACCCGGATCGGCGCCGGTTGACCTCATTACACCTCCCCCGGCGCCGATTCCACTGGCACCACGTCCGCAGCCGACGCTGGTTGTGTCCCCAGCCGGCGTCGACCCCGGCCTCCATCCCGATGTAGACACGGAGCCGGACCGGCATCCACCGACCCCGGATCCGGCGCCGACGGGTACTTTTGTGCCCTTGTTCTACCCTGGCTCTTTTAGACCAGATTGGCAGCCAGAGGAGGACTGGGAGGGGTCTGGAGACCCTTTAACTGACCAGTTGGGCTATGAACCGGACTGGAGAGAGGAACTGGGGGAAGCCAGTGGTTTGGATACCTCACCAGACCTTGGCATGTTGTCTCCTCCTACTGTGGCTACGGAGGAGGGAGCGTCATACACCGTGGTGTTGCGTAGGGCGGCCGAGGCTCTCAACCTCGAGCTACCTACGGTGGCAGTCAGGACTAACCTCCTGACAGAGGTGCTTCAACCGGCAGCGAGCTCTATAGATCCCCTGCTACTGTTTAATGAAGCCCTCACCGACATCCTTTTGGGCACCTGGTCCAGGCCCAACACAGGGGCTCCTGTGGATAGGATGATTGCCCGGCTCCGGGCGACCCCACTTTCCTCTCCCAAAACCCCACCCCTGAGAACTTGGTGGTCCAAGCCTCCACCTCCAAAGGCACATTCCCTAACGCTAACAAGAGTATCTGAAAGAGACACGTTAGTGACAGATTCCTTACCTTAGAATATCCCCAGGCGTCAGGCTGGATCCGGAAAGTTTTTGCGTATCAGTACCCTTGCGCGTCGGTAGGTGGCGTCGTGCGGCTCCGCGTCCGTCGTCGGCGTCGTGATCGCCGGGATGACGTCGCGGGCAGTACTTAGACACCGCCCCTGCGCGCTGGCGTCAGTTCTTCTTTTCCGCGCCAGTAAGCGCAGATCCGGGAAGAGCAGTGCCCTAGTCAATTTTTGACTAACCTTTTTTGTGAATTTTTTCACTGTTTCTTCATCGAGTCTTCACGACTCCTAGGTGTCATAGGGATGCCCGGCTTCAAGCCATGCGAGGCCTGTGGTCGCATGATGTCGATCACGGACCCGCATCTCGAGTGTCTCTTCTGTCTCGGCCGAGACCACGACACGAAGTCGTGCCCTGACTGCCGGAAACTTCATCCGAAGGCTTTGCGAGAGCGGTCTCGAAAGCTACTCGAGGTCCGGCAGTCGGCTCCGCGCCGCACCAAGCCCCGTTCCCGGGAGAGGTCGAGGGGCCGGTCGCGGAGTCCCCGCCGGTCATCGGAGTCCAAGTCTTCGCGCTCCTCGGGTAAGTCGAAGCACAAGAAGTCTAAGAGGCGTCATCGCTCTAAGACTTCGCCTCGCCGGTCTCGCGACTCGGCTGAGGCCCCAGTCGGCACCGTCCCCGCCCCCGCGGCCCCGGACATGCCCCGGACATGCCTGTAGAGCCGCCCCCGCATTACCCGTCCTTTCCGGGTTCGGGGGCGACTCCGGCCGAAATACAGGAATTCCTGTCGGCCATGGCCCGCCTCTTCGGGCCTTCAGGCCCCTCCGGTGCGCCTTCGGCCCCGCGGGCCCTGATGGGGTTGCCCCGGCGCCGCCGTTGACTCCGGTCCCGGCGCCGCCTGTCCCACCAGCCTTCATCCCGGCCTCGGCTCCGGCCCCGGCCTCGATCCCGACTCCGGTGGTGCCGCAACCCCCATCGACGCCGGTTGACCTAACCACGCCTCCGCCGACGTCCCCGGTGCCGTTCCTGACGCCTGGACCAATTTGGGAAGAAGGCTTTTTCTTCCTCCAGTGCTGGCTTGCGGTCCGTCAACACCGCTTGCCTTTTGGGCCGATATACCCACTCCCTGTGGGATTCGGTGACGGCTGTTTTGCCGCAGTGTTCTGAGGAGGTCCAGACACTGCTTACCCGCGCCATTGCGGAAGGGCGAGATGCGGCTAAATACACCATACGTTGTGGCCTTGATACCGCCGACTCGCTGGGCAGATCGCTTGCAACGACGGTGGCGCTATGTCGCCACGCCTGGCTGAGAACTACTGGTTTCTCGGGTGATGTCCAGAATACACTCATGGACATGCCCTTTGATGGAGTCGGTCTTTTTGGTTCAAAGGCAGACCATGCGCTGGAGCGGTTTAAGGACTCACGGGCTACTGCCAAGTCCCTGGGCCTTTCTGTTGTACGCCCTCCGCTCACCTCTGCTTTTCGCCCCTTTCGTGGCCACGGAAGGGGCGCCCAGTCACGTCAGCTGCCCAGCCACCGGCCCGCGCAGCAAGCATCTTCGCGTGGCCGAGAACGTGGATACCGCCGTGGCCACCACCTCCAACCCGTCCGCGGCCTCCAAGCCCTCCTAGTCCCTCCTTTCCGGTGCACAGCACGCCAGTAGGGGGCAGGGTCCGCCATCACCTTCACCACTGGCGTCCCATCACCTCGGACAGGTGGGTCTTGGACATTGTCCGAAGGGGCTACTCCCTCCCCTTCGAGACCACCCCCCAGCCATGCCACCTCAATTCCACCGCATGTCAGGGGATCACTTGGTACTTCTGCAGAAGGAAGTCACGGCCCTCTTGGCCAAGAGGGCCATCGAGCATGTTCCGACCCCAGAAGTAGGACGTGGTTGCTACTCCCACTACTTCCTGGTGCCCAAAAAGGACAAGGAGGACATGCGTCCTATCTTGGACCTCCGGAACGTCAATCGCTTCCTCCGGAAGGAGAAGTTCAAGATGCTCACCCTAGCTCAGGTCTTGACTGCCCTCGACCTTGGAGACTGGTTGGTAGCGTTGGACTTGCAGGACGCTTATTTTCACATCCCCGTCCTGCCGGCCCACCGGCGTTACCTGCGGTTCACGGTAGGCCTCGAGCATTTTCAGTTCACCGTCCTCCCCTTTGGCCTTACAAGTGCCCCTCGGGTGTTCACGAAAGTGATGGCGGTGGTCGCAGCTCATCTGCGCCGGGCAGGGGTTCCAGTCTTCCCTTACCTCGACGACTGGCTGCTGAAGGCGGGCTCGTCCCAGGCAGTCGTCTCCCACCTCCAGACTACGGCCGAACTTCTGCACTCACTGGGGTTCTCCATCAATGTGCCGAAGTCGCATCTGATTCCTTCTCCACAGCTCCTTTTCATCGGAGCAGTTCTGGACACGACGCAGTTTCGGGCCTATCCTCCCGAACGGCGAGTCCAGGATATTCAGGCTATGATTCCGATCTTTCAGCCTTTATCCTGGGTTTCGGTACGGATGACCCTGAGGCTGCTGGGCCTCATGGCCTCCTGCATCCTGCTGGTCAATCATGCCAGATGGCATATGCGGGCTCTGCAGTGGGACCTGAAGTTCCAGTGGGCGCAGCACCAGGGCAACCTGTCCGATCACGTCCAGATCTCGGAGGGTACTGCAAAACAGTTGCAGTGGTGGCTCTCGAACCGGCAATGTGTCATGGGCAGATCACTCTCCCTTCCCCAGCCAGAGCACACAGTTGTGAAGGACGCGTCCCTTCTGGGATGGGGCGGTCACATGGGAGAGGCGGAGATCAGAGGCCTCTGGTCTCCGGCGGAGTCCCGGCTCCATATCAACCTTCTGGAGCTCCGGGCGATCCGACTTGCACTCAAGGCATTCCTTCCCTCTGTCAAAGGGAAGGTAGTGCAGGTGTTCACAGACAACACCACCGCCATGTGGTATTGCAACAAACAAGGCGGGGTGGGGTCGTGGACCCTTTGTCAGGAGGCTCTGCGCCTCTGGACATGGCTGGAACATCAGGGCATGTTCCTGATGGTTCAACACCTGGCAGGTTCCCTGAACGCCAGGGCGGACGAACTCAGCTGCAGGTGCATGATGGATCACGAATGGCGTCTTCACTCGGAAGTGGCGCAAGGACTCTTTCTACAGTGGGGAGAGTCTTGGTTAGATCTATTCGCCACCAAAGAGAACTTGCAATGTCATCAGTTCTGCGCGTTGGAATTTCCAAGGCGGCACTCGATCGGCGACGCTTTTCGTCGCGAGTGGAGTTGCGGTCTGTTGTACGCCTTTCCGCCTATACCACTTCTACCCAGAGTGTTGAAGAAGATTCGGCACGACCGGACCCAAGTCATTCTTGTGGCTCCGGACTGGGCTCGAAGAGTTTGGTATCCCGAGCTACTCAGTATGAGCGTACATCCCCCGATCCGTCTGCATCTTCGGGAGGATCTTCTGTCTCAGCAGCAGGGGACGGTCCTCCACCCGAACCTGTCCAGCCTCCACCTGCTTGCGTGGAGATTGAGCGGCGGCAGTTGATTCCTTTCGACTTGCCTCCCGAAGTTTGTGATGTGATTCTGGCAGCCAGGCGTCCCTCCACTAAGGTGGTATACGCCTGCAGGTGGAACAAGTTTGTGGCATGGTGCACAGCAAAGGCTGTGAATCCCCTTTCTGCCCCTCTTTCTGAGGTTCTTCTGTTCCTTCTTTCCCTGGCCCAACAGGGTTCTGCCCTGGGTACCATCAAGGGCTATCTTTGTGCCATCTCAGCCTTCCTCAGGCTTCCTGATCAGCCCTCCCTTTTCAAGTCCCCTGTTGTTAACAGGTTTCTAAAAGGCATTACACACCTCTTCCCTCCTGTTCCGTTTGTAATGCCTCAGTGGGACTTGAACTTGGTTCTTACCTTTCTTATGTGCGCTCCCTTTGAGCCTCTACATAACTGTCCTCTTCGTCTTCTCACTCTGAAGACAGCCTTTCTGGTGGCCATCACCTCCGCTCGGCGGGTGAGTGAGCTACAGACTCTTTCATGCAAACCTCCCTTTCTGTCTGTCCATCCAGACAAGGTTGTTCTTAGGACGCGTCCGTCCTTCTTGCCAAAGGTGGTTACTGCCTTCCACATTGGGCAGACCATCACTTTGCCCACCTTCTTTCCGCCTCCGCATCCTTCCAGAGAGGAAGAGAGGCTCCACCGTCTGGACCCAAAACGTGCGCTTTCTTTTTATATCAACCGCACACAACACTTCCGGGTCGATGACCAGCTCTTTGTTGGCTACGTGGGCGCCAAAAAGGTCGGGCGGTGCACAAGAGAACCATCTCCCGCTGGGTAACCTTGTGTATCAAAGCCTGCTATTCTTTGGCTAAGAAGGAGCCTCCTGTTGGGCTGCGTGCCCATTCCACCAGGGCAACGGCTGCTACCACGGCCTTAGGCCGCGGTGTTCCGCTGCAGGATATCTGTCAGGCAGCTACGTGGGCCTCGCTGCACACGTTTACCAAGCATTACTGCCTTGACAGTCAGGTCCGGAGGGACGGCTTCTTTGGCCGTTCTGTCCTCCGGGACTTCCTTGTCTGATCTTTGTTCGCAGACCCACCACCGGGGTTGGTATTGCTGGGGTATCTATTCTAAGGTAAGGAATCTGTCACTAACGTGTCTCTTTCAGATGCACAAGTTACTAACTTGTGTAACGATATATCTGTAAGAGACAGTAGTTAGTGACAGATTCCTACCGCCCCACCCATCCTCCCCGTTCTGCGAACTGATTTCTAGGGTTGAGGACATCCCTTTCAGGGCCCTAGTATTTTTCAGACACCTATGTCAGCTTCTTGCATGGCTCTGCGTTCCTGGCGCGCAAAGTCGTGTACAGAACTGACGTCAGCGCGCAGGGGCGGCGTCTAAGTACTGCCCGCGACGTCATCCCGGCGATCACGACGCCGACGACGGACGCGGAGCCGCACGGCGACGCCTACCGACGCGCAAGGGTACTGCTACGCAAAAACTTTCCGGATCAGCCTGACGCCTGGGGATATTCCAAGGTAAGGAATCTGTCACGAACTACTGTCTCTTACAGATATATCGTTACACAAGTTAGTAACTTGTGCGTTAGGACTGAAGAATCCCTACCTAGCTGACGGGAGCACTTATTTGAGAAAACAGACGTTTTCTTCATCTAATTTCAAACATTTATCAAAACTTAGATCAAATATTAAGCACTGTTTTTGCCATTTTCGTTGATTATATACCTCGGCCCATGTGTAGATCTCATCGAGTTTATAATCGATCATGTCTCTACGAAACTTCTTGCTTTTGCGCTCATGGATTTCTTTAGCATATTTATCCAGTTTTTGATTCAATTCTACGAGGATGTCTCCCCAATTTTCTTCTGTTTGTTTTGACAGTTCTCCTTTGACAGTTTGAATCTCCTCTTCTAGTGTTTTAAGAATGTTAGATAACGCCTCAATGGTGAGCAAAATGAGGTCCAAAGAACATTTATTCAAAATTAGATACCATTTTTCCATGAAGGCTTTATTGGTTTTACACATCATGGGTTTCAAGGCGATTCGCAAACCTCGAGGGATTCTTTTGGCTTTATGATAATGAATCAAGGTTGTCGCGTGCAATCTCTGATTAATTACCTTCTTGCTTAAAAATTCTAATTGCTTCAAAAGTTGTGCTGTGGAAGAAACATAAGGACTGTACAGTCTAGCCTCTTAGATCAGGCCATACATTTCTGTTGCAGCTTCTGTTGAGAACGCTAAGGTTTCGGCTTTATTAGTGGTCAACTGAGCTATTTCTTTGAACGACATTATTAGTGGTGCACTGTGAGAACAGTTCCGGACCATACAATGTGAATTTTTCAAAGATGCTCCAGAGCACTCGGTATACAAAATTTCTTGTGTTAGTTGTTCACTGTTGAATCTGTGTGCATCCCTGTCGTGACGCCGTGTCCAAAGGCGCTGAATGAACTAAGCTAACAAGAGTGTTAGGAGGGAAGAATCCCTACCTAGCTGACGGGAGCACTTATTTGAGAAAACAGATGTTTTCTTCATCTAATTTCAAACATTTATCCAAACTTAGATCAAATAAGCACTTAATCCAAAGTTAAATCGTCATCTTGTGATTTATTCTTTCACATCCATGCCATTATTCCAATGGTTCCTTGGTGGCAGTTGTATTTATCATCCATATCCTTATACAACCCAATGCATTTCGGGTCAATGCTGGCCCTTCATCAGGGGTCTCAACAAAGAATTCTATAAACATGAAATGAAAACAAGAGACTATTTCAATACAGTCCTTAGGGTATACAACGAGCTTAACATAAAATCCAAGAGAAAGCTCTGTGATTTATAGCCTTGTGCGTTTATGTACTAAGCAAGTCGTGCTCGTAACTACGTAAATACAAAGTGGCTCGGTACACAAACACCTGCTTGTAGCATGCCGTTCTTGAAAATAACGTACCGCTGATCATTAATACCAAATGAAAAGTGCGTACATACAATATAAATCGTGCTTGGTTAAACGAAACCAGATATGAACTCTGACTCAGCTAAATAAGTGTTTACCATTGTACAAAGAAACTACACCAAATAAAGTCCACCGTTGTGCTCAACAGAGCCTGATAATCGCATCCCACTCAATGTTTACCGAATCGGCATTCGGGAAAGCCCCATGACGGGAACAGAAAATGCTAACTGCTCGGCGTGTTCTCCCATATTTAAATAACGTGCCACGACGTGTTAAAAAGATAGCAGCGCTCTGTTCGTTTGTTAAACATACACGGTAAATAAAGTTAAGTTCACCGCATGCATACAAAATATCATGCTATTACCTATTTTAGTGACGTGTAAGGATGTGTTATGACAAGGTAGCTGCGCTCTGCTTGTGCTTGTACAGTGAATAAAGTTAAATGCAATAGCGAAAAAAGTGCAGGAAGATGCTGGAAAATGTGAACAGCATAATTTGAATAATATCGAACAGGTACATTTCAGTAATTGCAAACTGAATAAAATTCAATGCAGAGACACAAGGGTAAAAGATACAAATAGTGGAAAAAATGATGAAAACTACAATAGTATCCAACGAGTAAATGACAATACATAGTATGAACAAAAATAAGTATCAAATATTTTCAAGATTGCACTATATAAACCTGAAATACCATCCGTATTATTATTAAAGTGAGGTTATAGAAAGCAATTGAATGCGAGCCTATCATTCATCGCATTCGGTTGCATGGCATGCAATTTCTTTATCCAAAAGAATTCTGATCTGGCTAATGCCTTGTGATGGTCCACATCCAATCTAGGTTTAAGAACCTCTAAAATAGTGAATCGCAGTTGTGCTGTGTTGTGTTTAGCTTCCTTCCAGTGGATGGCCACAGTGGAATTCATGTTTTGATTTCTGATGTTACTTTTGTGTTCAGTAATGCGCACTTTGATTTTTCGTTCTGTTTTTCCTACGTAAATTTTCCAGCAGGGACATTTCAATGCATATATCACATTAGATGTATCGCATGTTTGGAATGTAGTGACTTAATAATGTTTCCTTGTGTAGGGTGAATGAATTGATCACCCATAATCACGTTGTTGCAATGTACACAGTTCATACATTTTTGCATTCCTTTGTGAACTCTAGAATCTTCTTTTTTCTTTTTTGATAACAGTTCTTTCAAATTATTAGAACGTATGAAAGAAAATGTCGGAGGTTGATCAAATAAATGTTTTAAGTCTGGTTCTGTTCTGATGATAGACCAATGTTTCAGGATGATCGACTTTATTTGGTGCGATTTTGTCGAATGTTTCAAAACACAGATAATCCGATCTTTTGATTTAGGTTGTTTCTTGTGTAACAACGACTGTCTGTCAATTCTGGAGACTTTTTGTATTGAGGTCTCTATTATCTCCTTAGGATATCCACGTTGCCTGTGTTTCATGACAAATTTGTTACTGATGTCTTTTGCTGCCTCTGGGTCAGATGTAATACGTTTAAGCCTCAAAAATTGAGAATAAGGCAAATGTCGCTTAAGGGAATCTTGATGGAAACTCTTAAAATGTAAAGAATTGTTTCTGTCTGTTTCTTTGGTGAACACTGTAGTCTTGATTCCCTGAGTATCTATTTGAATCAATACATCCAAGAATGCAATGGAATTTTTGTTGATTTGATAAGTGAATCTGATGTGATCATGGACTTGATTGAGTTTCAGTATGTTGTTCTTTAAGGACTTAGAATCCCCTTTCCATATTACGAAAATATCGTCAATATATCTTTTGTATAATACCAATTTTGCTTGCCAATCGGTGTTCAAAGAATATGCTCATACTCAAGTTTGGACATAAAGATATTAGCATATGATGGTGCTCCTGCGAAGCCCATCGAAGTTCCATTGCATTGGGCATAGAAAGTTCCTTTCCACTCGAAATAGCTGTGGAATAATGCGAAGTGAAACAGTTCCAGCAAAAGGATTTTATTGGCTCCTATGTCTCCTTGTTTTAAGAGTGCCCATTCTGTAGCTTCTATACCATCCTGATGGGGAATGGAAGTGTAAAGAGCAGTCACGTCTATAGTGCATAGCCACCAATCCTCGATTCCATCTGTGTCAAGTGTTGACAGCATATTTAAAAATGCTGTGGTGTCTTTTATATATGTTTCACATTGTTGAACTATAGGTTGCTGGAAATTATCTAAATATTTTCCAATGGGTTCAGAAATTGGCCCACAAGCTGATACAATGGGCGGGTTTGTTGCATTTTTGTGGATATTTGGTAACATATACATTTGGGGTCATCGTGGAAAATTTGTGTATAAATGTTTTTTGGTGTTGTCATTGATCCAATCCATGCTAAGAGCTCTGGACAATATTTGATGGAGAATACCTTGATAAGCTTTTGTGGGATCTTCATCAAGCTTCATGTATGTGTTAGTATCTGAAAGAGACACGTTAGTGACAGATTCCTTACCTTAGAATATCCCCAGGCGTCAGGCTGGATCCGGAAAGTTTTTGCGTAGCAGTACCCTTGCGCGTCGGTAGGTGGCGTCGTGCGGCTCCGCGTCCGTCGTCGGCGTCGTGATCGCCGGGATGACGTCGCGGGCAGTACTTAGGCGCCGCCCCTGCGCGCTGACGTCAGTTCTTCTTTTTCCGCGCCAGTAAGCGCAGATCCGGGAAGAGCAGTGCCCTAGTCACTTTTTGACTATCTTTTTTTGGTGAATTTTTTCACTGTTTCTTAAACGAGTCTTCACGACTCCTAAGGTGTCGTAGGGATGCCCGGCTTTAAGCCCTGCGAGGAATGTGGTCGCATGATGTCGATCACGGACCCGCACCTCGAGTGTCTCTTTTGTCTCGGCCGAGACCACGACACGGAGTCGTGTCCTGACTGCCGGAAACTTCATCCTAAGGCTTTGCGAGAGCGGTCTCGAAAGCTCCTCGAAGTCCGGCATTCGGCTCCGCGCCGCACCAAGCCCCGGTCCCGGGAGAGGTCGAGGGCCGGACGCGGAGTCCCCGCCGTTCGTCGGATTCAAAGTCTTCGCGCTCCTCCGGTAAGTCGAAGCACAAGAAGTCTAAGCGGCGTCATCGCTCTAAGACTTCGCCTCGCCGGTCTCGCGACTCGGCTGAGGTCCCTGTCGGCACCGTCCCCGCGGCCCCGGACGTGCCTGTCGAGTTACCCCCGCAGTACCCGCCCTACCCGGGCTCGGGGCGACTCCGGCCGATATACAGGAATTCCTGTCGGCCATGGCCCGCCTCTTCGGGCCTCAAGGTCCCTCCGGTGCGCCTTCGGGCCCCGCGGGCCCTGATGGGGTTGCTCCGGAGTCGCCGTCGACTCCGGTCCCGGCGTCGCCTGTCCCACCAGCCTTCGTCCCGGCCTCGGCTCCGGCCCCAGCCTCGACCCCGGCGGTGCCGCAACCCCCATCGACGCCGGTTGACCTAACCACGCCTCCGCCGACGCCGATGTCCCCGGTGCCGTTTCCGACGCCGTCCGGGGCTCCGGGCGGCGTCGTTCCCCGGTTCTCTCCGGGTCCGGACATGGAGCCGGACCGGCGTCGCCCGACGCCGTTTCCGGCGCCGATGAGACCTTGGGTCCCTGATGTCCCTCCTCCTCCATATTTTCAACCTGAGGAGGACCAGGAGAGCTGGGAGGGGTCTGAGGACCCTCTCACACAACAGTGCGAGTTTGACCCGGACTGGGTTGAGGAACTTGGGGATGCCAGTGGTCTGGATACCTCCCCTGACTCTGGCATGCTGTCTCCTCCCGTGGCAACGGAGGAGGGGGCTAACTTTGCAACGGTGTTGCGTAGAGCTGCTGGAGCCTTAAATCTCCAGTTGCCTACAGTGGTCGTCAGGTCTAACATCCTGACTGAAGTGCTTCAGCCGGCGGCCTCCTCTGCGGAGACTGTGCTGCCGTTCAACGAGGCACTGACTGACGTTCTTTGGGTGCCTGGTCCAAACCCACCACAGGGGCTCCTGTGGATAGGAACGTGGCCCGACGCCATCGCCCTGCTCCGGGCGACCCCTGTTTCTCTCCCAACACCCCACCCCTGAGAGCTTGGTTGTCCAAGCCTCTGCCTCCCAAACCGCCTTCCCTACCGCCCCTCCGGATAGGGAATCCAAGCGCCTGGATCACTTTGGGAAGAAGGCTTTCTCTTCCTCCAGTGCTGGCTTGCGGTCTGTTAATACCGCTTGCCTCTTGGGCCGATACACCCACTCCCTGTGGGATTCGGTGGCAACTGTTTTGCCGCAGTGTTCTGAGGAGGTCCAGACACTGCTTACCCGCGCCATTGCGGAAGGGCGTGATGCGGCTAAATATACCATCCGCTGTGGCCTTGATACCGCCGACTCGCTGGGCAGATCGCTTGCAACGATGGTGGCGCTGCGTCGCCACGCCTGGCTGAGAACCACTGGTTTTCAGGGGATGTCCAGAATACACTCATGGACATGCCCTTTGATGGAGTCGGTCTTTTTGGTTCTAAGGCAGACCATGCGCTGGAGCGTTTCAAGGACTCACGGGCTACTGCTAAGTCCCTGGGCCTTGCTGTTGTGCGCCCTCCGCTCACGTCTGCTTTTCGCCCCTTTCGTGGCCACGGAAGGGGCGCCCAGTCACGTCCACAGCCCGGCCAACGGCCCGCGCAGCAAGCGCCTTCGCGTGGCCGAGGACGTGGATACCGCCGTGGCGGTTCGGGCAACCAGCGTGCGGGTCAGGCCACCACCTCCAACCCGTCCGCGGCCTCCAAGCCCTCCTAGTCCCTCCTTTCAGGTGCACAGTACGCCGGTCGGGGGCAGGGTCCGCCATCACCTTCACCGCTGGCGTTCCATCACCTCGGACAGGTGGGTCTTGGACATTGTCCGAAGGGGCTACTCCCTCCCCTTCGAGACCACCCCCCCAGCCATGCCACCTCAATTCCACCGCATGTCAGGGGGTCACTTGGTGCTTCTACAGAAGGAAGTCACGGCCCTCTTGGCCAAGAGGGCCATCGAGCATGTTCCGACCCCAGAAGTAGGGCGTGGTTGCTACTCCCACTACTTTCTGGTGCCCAAAAAGGACAAGGAGGACATGCGTCCTATCTTGGACCTCCGGAACGTCAATCGCTTCCTCCGGAAGGAGAAGTTCAAGATGCTCACCCTAGCTCAGGTCTTGACTGCCCTCGACCCCGGAGACTGGTTGGTAGCGTTGGACTTGCAAGACGCCTATTTCCACATCCCCGTCCTGCCGGCCCACCGGCGTTACCTTCGGTTCACGGTAGGCCTCGAGCATTTTCAGTTCACCGTGCTCCCCTTTGGCCTTACCAGTGCCCCTCGGGTGTTCACGAAAGTGATGGCGGTGGTCGCAGCTCATCTGCGCCGGGCAGGGGTTTCAGTCTTCCCCTACCTCGACGACTGGCTGCTGAAGGCGGGCTCGTCCCAGGCAGTCGTCTCCCACCTCCAGACTACGGCCAAACTCCTGCACTCGCTGGGGTTCTCCATCAATGTGCCAAAGTCGCATCTGATTCCTTCTCCACAGCTCCTTTTCATCGGAGCAGTTCTGGACACGACGCAGTTTCGGGCCTATCCTCCCGAACGGCGAGTCCGGGATATTCAGGCTATGATTCCGATCTTTCAGCCTTTATCTTGGGTTTCGGTACGGATGACCCTGAGGCTGCTGGGCCTCATGGCCTCCTGCATCCTGCTGGTCAATCATGCCAGATGGCATATGCGGGCTCTGCAGTGGGACCTGAAGTTCCAGTGGGCGCAGCACCAGGGCAACCTGTCCGATCACGTCCAGATCTCGGAGGGGACTGCAAGACAGTTGCAGTGGTGGCTCTCGAACCGGCAATGGGTCATGGGCAGATCCCTCTCCCTTCCCCAGCCAGAGCACACAGTTGTGACGGACGCGTCCCTTCTGGGATGGGGCGGTCACATGGGAGAGGCGGAGATCAGAGGCCTCTGGTCTCCGGCGGAGTCTCGGCTCCATATCAACCTTCTGGAGCTCCGGGCGATCCGGCTTGCACTCAAGGCATTCCTTCCCTCTGTCAAAGGGACGGTAGTGCAGGTGTTCACCGACAACACCACCGCCATGTGGTACTGCAACAAACAGGGCGGGGTGGGGTCGTGGACCCTTTGTCAGGAGGCTCTGCGCCTCTGGACATGGCTGGAACATCAGGGCATGTTCCTGATGGTTCAACACCTGGCAGGTTCCCTGAACGCCAGGGCGGACGAACTCAGCCGCAGGTGCATGATGGATCACGGATGGCGTCTTCACTCGGAAGTGGCGCAAGGACTCTTTCTACAGTGGGGAGAGCCTTGGTTAGATCTATTCGCCACCGAAGAGAACGCGCAATGTCATCAGTTTTGCGCGTTGGAATTTCCAAGGCGGCACTCGCTCGGCGACGCTTTTCGTCACGAGTGGAGTTGCGGTCTATTGTACGCCTTTCCGCCTATACCACTTCTACCCAGAGTGTTGAAGAAGATTCGGCACGACCGGGCCCAAGTCATTCTTGTGGCTCCGGACTGGGCTCGAAGAGTTTGGTATCCCGAGCTACTCAGTATGAGCGTAGATCCCCCGATCCGTCTGCCTCTTCGGGAGGATCTTCTGTCGCAGCAGCAGGGGACGGTCCTCCACCCGAACCTGTCCAGTCTACACCTGCTTGCGTGGAGATTGAGCGGCGGCAGTTGATTCCTTTCGACTTGCCTCCCGAAGTTTGTGATGTGATTCTGGCTGCCAGGCGTCCCTCCACTAAGGTGGTATACGCCTGCAGGTGGAACAAATTTGTGGCATGGTGCACAGCAAAGGCTGTGAACCCCCTTTCTGCCCCTCTTTCTGAGGTCCTTCTGTTCCTTCTTTCTCTGGCCCAACAGGGTTCTGCCCTGGGTACCATCAAGGGTTATCTCTGTGCTATCTCTGCCTTCCTCAGGCTCCCTGATCAGCCCTCCCTTTTCAAGTCCCCTGTTGTTAACAGGTTCTTAAAGGCATTACACACCTCTTTCCTCCTGTTCCATTTGTGATGCCTCAGTGGGACTTGAACTTGGTTCTTACCTTTTTAATGTGCGCTCCCTTTGAGCCTCTGCATAACTGTCCTCTTCGTCTTCTGACTCTAAAGACAGCCTTTCTGGTGGCCATCACCTCCGCTCGGCGGGTGAGTGAGCTCCAGGCTTTATCTTGCAAACCTCCCTTTCTGTCTGTTCATCCAGACAAGGTTGTTCTTCGGACGCGTCCGTCCTTCTTGCCAAAGGTGGTTACTGCCTTTCACATTGGGCAGACCATCACTTTGCCTACCTTCTTTCCGCCTCCGCATCCTTCCAGAGAGGAAGAGAGGCTCCACCGTCTGGACCCAAAACGTGCGCTCTCCTTCTATATCGACCGCACAAAACACTTCCGGGTGGATGACCAGCTCTTTGTTGGCTACGTGGGCGCCAAAAAGGTCGGGCGGTGCACAAACGAACCATCTCCCGCTGGGTTACCTTGTGCATCAAGACCTGCTATTCTTTGGCTAAGAAGGAGCCTCCTGTTGGGCTGCGTGCCCATTCCACCAGGGCAACAGCTGCTACCACGGCCTTGGGCCGCGGTGTTCCGCTGCCCGTTATTTGTCAGGCAGCTACATGGGCCTCGCTGCACACGTTTACAAAGCATTACTGCCTTGACAGTCAGGTCCGGAGGGACGGCTTCTTTGGCCGTTCTGTCCTCCAGGACTTCCTTGTCTGATCTTTGTTCGCAGACCCACCACCGGGGTTGGTATTGCTGGGGTATCTATTCTAAGGTAAGGAATCTGTCACTAACGTGTCTCTTTCAGATGCACAAGTTACTAACTTGTGTAACGATATATCTGTAAGAGACAGTAGTTAGTGACAGATTCACTACCGCCCACCATCCTCCCGTTCTGCGAACTGATTTCTAGGGTTAAGGACATCCCTTTCAGGGCCCTAGTATTTTTCAGACACCTATGTCAGCTTCTTGCATGGCTCTGCGTTCCTGGCGCGGAAAGTCGTGTACAGAACTGACGTCAGCGCGCAGGGGCGGCGCCTAAGTACTGCCCGCGACGTCATCCCGGCGATCACGACGCAGACGACGGACGCGGAGCCGCACGACGCCGCCTACCGACGCGCAAGGGTACTGCTACGCAAAAACTTTCCGGATCCAGCCTGACGCCTGGGGATATTCTAAGGTAAGGAATCTGTCACTAACTACTGTCTCTTACAGATATATCGTTACACAAGTTAGTAACTTGTGCGTCTTGTATATGTGCCAATACGTTTCTTTCATAAAATTCCGTGTCCATTATTACGAGGGCTCCCACTTTATCAGCTCTTTGAAAGGTCAGTTGTTCATTGTTCGCTAGAGAGGCTAGAGTACTCCATTCTTTAGAAGTGAAATTGGTATGTGTAGTTTGTCGGAAATTGATCTGGTTAATCTCTGATTTAACTAGTCGTTCAAACGTGTCAATAGATTTATGTGAAAGAGGGGAACAAAAAGAACTCTTGGCTTTAAATTCCTTATAATCAGATTCTTGTGTAGCAGTTACTGCTGGTTCAAAAGTACTGAAAAAATATTTTAGACGCAAGATTCTTATGAATTTAAATAAGGCAATTTCCGTTTCTGCAACATTGCTATGGTACACTGGGACAAATGAAGTTCCTTTTTTCAACAGCTGAGTTTGTGCTGGAGTCAACTTGACTTTTGAAATGTTAATGACTAAGTCAGTTTCGTTTTGCTTCGTAGAATCATTTTTTCTGCCTCTGTATCGGGTTCTTTGGCTCCTCCTTGTTTTTCCGAATCTTTCTCGGGTCGGTTGTTGGCCGCTGGGCTTATCGATAAAAAAGATGCCTTAGAAGATTGTTGTCCTTCAGTACTTGTGGATGGTTGTGTAGATACACGTCCATGTCTAATTAAAGGTGGTCTATTCTGTGCCACTTCAGTGTCTGATACGACGCTCTCTTGTGATGAGCCTGCATTAGGCTGTTTTTGCCATTTTCGTTGATTATATACCTTGGCCCATGTGTAGACCTCATCGAGTTTATAATCGATCGTGTCTCTACGAAACTTCTTGATTTTGCGCTCATGGATTTCTTTAGCGTATTTATCCAGTTTTTGATTCAATTCTCCGAGGATGTCTCACCAATTTTCTTCTGTTTGTTTTGACAGTTCTCCTTTGACAGTTTGAATCTCCTCTTCTAGTGTTTTAAGAATGTTAGATAACTCCTCAATGGTGAACAAAATGAGGTCCAAAGAACATTTATTCAAAATTAGATACCATTTTTCCATGAAGGCTTTATTGGTTTTACACAACATGGGTTTCAAGGCGATTCGCAAACCTCGAGGGATTCTTTTGGCTTTATGATAATGAAATCAAGTTTGTTGCGTGCAAACTCTGATTAATTTCCTTCTTGCTTAAAAATTCTAATTGCTTCAAAAGTTGTGCTGTGGAAGAAACATGAGGACTGTACAGTCTAGCTTCTTGGATCAGGCCATAAATTTCTGTTGCAGCTTCTGTTGAGAACGCTAAGGTTTCGGCTTTATTAGTGGTCAACTGAGCTATTTCTTCGAACGACATTATTAGTGGTGCACTGTGAGGACAGGTCCGGACCATACAATGTGAATTTTTCAAAGATGCTCCAGTGCACTCGGTATACAAAATTTCTTGTGTTAGTTGTTCACTGTTGAATCTGTGTGCATCCCTGTCGTGACGCCGTGTCCAAAGGCGCTGAATGAACTAAGCTAACGAGTTTTAGGAGGGAAGAATCCCTACCTAGCTGACAGGAGCACTTATTTGAGAAAACTGAGATGTTTTCTTCGTCTAATTTCAAACATTTATCAAAACTTAGATCAAATAATAAGCACTTAATCCAAAGTTAAATCGTCATCTTGTGATTTATTCTTTCACATCCATGCCATTATTCCAATGGTTCCTTGGTAGCAGTTGTATTTATCATCCATATCCTTATACAACCCAATGCATTTCGGGTCAATGCTGGCCCTTCATCAGGGGTCTCAACAAAGAATTCTATAAACATGAAATGAAAACAAGAGACTATTTCAATACAGTCCTTAGGGTATACAACGAGCTTAACATAAAATCCAAGAGAAAGCTCTGTGATTTATAGCCTTGTGCGTTTAAGTACTAAGCAAGTCGTGCTCGTAACTACGTAAATACAAAGTGGCTCGGTAAACAAACACCTGCGTGTAGCATGCCGTTCTTGAAAATAACGTACCGCTGATCATTAATACCAAATGAAAAGTGCGTACATACAATATAAATCGTGCTCGGTTAAACGAAACCAGATATGAACTCTGACTCAGCGAAATAAGTGTTTACCATTGTGCAAAGAAACTACACCAAATAAAGTCCACCGCTGTGCTCAACATAGCCTGAAAATCGCATCCCACTCAATGCTTACCGAATCGGCATTCGGGAAAGCCCCATGACGGGAACAGAAAATGCTAACTGCTCAGCATGTTCTCCCATATTTAAATAACGTGCCACGACGTGTTAAAGAGATAGCAGCCCTCTATTCGTTTGTTAAACATACACGGTAAATAAAGTTAAGTACAACACATGCATACAAAATATCATGCTGTTACCCATTTTAGTGACGTGACAGGATGTGTTATGACAAGGTAGCTGCGCTCTGCTTGTGCTTGTACAGTGAATAAAGTTAAATGCGATAGCGAAAAAAGTTCAGGAAGATTCTGGAAAATGTGAACAGCATAATTTGAATAATATCGAACAGGTACATTTCAGTAATTGCAAACTGAATAAAATTCAATGCAGAGACAGATCCCGCGACGTCATCCCGGCGACGACGACAACAACGACGAACTCGGAGCCGACCGACGCCACCTTTCGACGCGCAGGGGTACTGCTGACGAAAAACTTTACGGATCCAGTCTGACGCCTGGGGGTAATTCTACAGGTAAGGAATCTATAACTAATCTATGTCTCTTACAGATATATCATTACCAAAGGTAAGTAACTTGTTCACCAGGGACTCTCGTCTCTGTTCTCTGCCATGGGCTTTGAAACCTGTGCCCACCCACCAGTGGCACTATATATGTCCCTAGCACAAGCCAGTGGTTCTCCAATCTATGCCTCACAAGCCAGTGTCACTCATACTTGGAGTTGTGCAACCTTGTTGCCAACCTCAGCCAGGGGCTCAGCATCTGGCACTACAAGATATGCCACATCCCATCAGGGGAACTACAGTGTAAGCCACCTGCACTCAACCAGAGGCATCTCACCCAGATTACCCGAGGGCAAGGGCCTTTTTTAGGCTGTGCCGTCAGCACTGGTACTCTAGCCTGTGCACCCCTATCACACAGAACACTGTATCTGGCAATCCCTCTGCAATTATGGTCACTAAAGCCTGAGCATACTTTCTCCACCAGGGCTCTCTAAGCCCCGTCCCTCCATCACAGGCTCTGCACCATATGTGCCCTTCCCCAACTTATACTGCAGCTAGTCTCCAGCCAGGGACGATGTGGCCAGTGCTTCCCCTTCAGAGGCTTTGTAGTCTGTTTCCTAGACCACCACCAGAGAACTGAAGGCCAAAGCCTCACTGTGTACCAGAGCTGTCCAAATCATTTATCCATAACTCCCCCACGGTAACACCAGCTTAATCGCTCCCCTCCTATTGACTGAAGTAATTATACTTCTGAAGATTAATTTTGCTTCTTTGCCAACTTGTTACATTATTGTGACTGATTTAAGACAAACAAATCAATCCATCTGACAGAAAAATAACTCATTATTTCTACATAAAATTTAACCCAGACTTCATCTCAAAATATATTTTTTCTTGGTGACTTTAAACTTCATCCTAAATGTGACTGTTGATTGAAGTGCTGCTGTGGAAAGATGACACAGAAAGTTAAGTGCAACTCTTTGTTATTCATAAAGTCGAAAGTCCTAGGAGGGACATTTTGGTTGGTGATGATCAATTTTATGCTGATTATTCAGTTGCTATTCCATATATTTGTGCTGTCTTTGTTTCATTATTGTTCATTGCCAATCTTCAAAGCCAAACTAAAGGATCACCATTTAAACCTGCCCTAACAATGCTCACTTTGTTCATGTCTGCTGATAATGTAGACTTCCCACTGTTGCTGACCTCACATTAATAGCACTTGTCTGTTACACCACTATTTACACATTATGCCTAATTCTTAATGCCACGCAAAGGCTCCGCTCCAGTGGCCTCCGTGCCTCCTTCATTTCTTAACCACACCCTCACCTCATTCTCTTTCCCTCAGCTGCTGCCTGTTACAAATGTATTTATTTCTTATAGAGACTTCTAACTGCAGATTCCTCACCTTTTCACTATTCACCAGGCGTCAGACTAGATACGGAAACTTTTCCACTAGACGCCGTTCTGCTCCAGAAATGACTTGCAGGGCCTAAATAGGCCCCATTCACGTGCACTGATGTCAGTTCCTTTCTTTCCTTGCCACCAGATGTGGATCCGGAGTTTCCTATAGTCTCCGAGACCCTTCACCTCCCAAATTTTATAGCGTGCAAGGGAAATGTCACCTCTCAAAAGGACAGGCTATAACCCCTGTAAACACTTTCTCAAACAGATGTGTGTGACAGATCCTCATCAGGTTTGCCTGGGATTGAGTCACGACTCCAAGGCCTGCAGTGACTATGCATCAATGAACCCAAAGGGCATTAGTGATGGCAAACCAAAACTCTATGTGCCAAGCAAAGCAATACTCCTTGTCCCAACTGGTCCAAACCCAAGGGTCGGTCTTGTTCGAGGTCGAGTAGTCAATCCTGAGGCCGTTCTTCGCCGCACTGCAAATCATCAGGTAAGTCAAAGAAAAAACATAAAAATTCTAAGCGGGACTCAGCACCTTTCTGCCACTCTCGCACTCCTGTTATGGCATGAGAGCATCACCATGCATCTCATTCTCGCTCCCAAAGTCGGTCGACATCTGAGCCCATCCCAAAACAACCTACTTTTCCGGGGCTGTCTGCAACACGGATGCAGATGGAAGAGTTCCGCAAGGCCATGCTCCGACACTTCCGATCCTTTTCGACTCCCCTGGCGTGCCTGAGGGGCCCGGGGAACTCAGATGCCCTCCATTTGGGATACTGCTGGTGGGTTCACCCTCAGAGCCAGTTGAACCCTCCAAACTCCAAGCCACAAGCTTTCTCCTGGCTCCCGCACCTACTCCTCCTCCAGCTCCACAATCCACGCCAGTTTCCGGAGCGTCTACTCTTATTCTATCTTCACCTGCGCCAGAATACAAAGTGCCCATTGTGCTTTCCTTCTCTGAGTCGGCGCTGCTCCAACCTTGACCGTGATCGGTTTCCCCCAATTCGCAACTTGCCCACCTTACCGTTCCATAAGGCAGATCTCACATTCCTGGATCGATAAAGATTTTGACAATGACTGTGATGCAGGAGATGAAATTGACCAACCCTACAAAGTAGAAAACTAGTATGATGATCTCCAGGATGCCTCCTGATTCTGGCCTTCTCTCACGCCCTGGTCCTGCCACTGATGAAATGGCTTCTTTTGTGGTGGTTATCATGCAGGCCGCCAAAGTCCTTGACCTCCAGCTCCCTACCTTTGAGGTCAAAACCAATGGCCTGACTGAAGTGCTTCAAGCAACACAACCCATTATTGAGCCCCCACTTCCTTTTAATGAGGCACTCGCTGATACCCTCCTAGGGGCCTGGGCCAACCCTTATACTGCATCCCCATTCAATTACTTACAAATTGTGAGATGCCATTGGCCAGCCCTCGAAGACCCTACCTTTTTGTCTCAGCACCTCACTCCTGAAAGTTTGTTGGTGCGGGATTCCACCAGTTGGGTGAATAAAAAATGTTGCCGAGTACTCCCCCCATGTAGAGAGTCCAAATGAGAGGAGACCTTTGGGAAGAGGGTATTTTCTGTCACTAGTTTGGCTCTTAGGTCAGTTAAATCCAGTTACCTGCTGGGCCGCTGTTCACACGCTCTCTGAGATTCGGATCCTCCCAGGAATCCCGGAAGACCTCTGCCCTGTACTGACTCAAGCCATAGAGGACGGCCGCAACACTACCAAATTTTCAATCTATTGTGGCCTAGATGTTACAGGTTCCATTGGGTGAGCCATCGGCATTAGTGTCGCAATTCATCGCCATGCCTGGCTGTAATCGACAAGTTTTCAGGGGATGCCCTTTGATGGAATTCCCCTTTTTGGGAACAAAGCAGATTTTACTCTGAAGTGCATCAAAGAGAGCAGGGTGACAGCACACTCACTGGGCTTATCTGCCCCACCTCGCTAGCCACATCAACCCCACTGTTCTTTTTGCGGTTTTGGCAGAAGTACCCCATACCACCAGCTATTTCAGCCCCAGCAAGGTGTCCAGAGGTTTTGCAGTCAAAGCCATGGCAAACCCAACCCCGTGGTCAGGGACAGTGCACTAGTCAATCTACTGACCGCCTCCCGCCCCCACTTCCAAAGCTGCACCTGCCAAACCCCATTAGCTTCCCCCTAGTGGAGTCAGCCACCCAGTTGGAGGCAGAATCCAACGATTCTTTCTAAATATCAAGGGAACCTCTCCGACCACATCCAGATTTCTGAGGGTACTGCAAAAGATCTGCAGTGGTGGATACTGGACCCCGATAGGGTCAGCGGCAGGCCTCTCTCCCTACCGCATCCAGAGCTGACAGTGGTAACCGATGCGTCACTTCTCGGTTAGGGCTGCCACCAGGGAGAGTTGGAGGTCAGAGGTCTCTGGCAGCATCCAGGCTCCATATTACTAACCTTGTGGAGCTGAGGAACATCTGCTTGGCATTGAAAGCCTTCCTTCCACCCATTAAAGAGAGGCCGGTACTGGTGCTTACAAACAATTCCACCAGCATTTATTAATAAGCAGGGTGGGGTGGGATCATGGACCCTGTGTCAGTAAGTGCTACATCACTGGAAATGGCTGGATTGTCACAGAAATTTCCCAACGGTGAACCACCTGGCAGGATCTTGTGAATGTCAGGGTGGACAAGCTTAGCCATAGACTCATAATAAATCACAAGTGTCTCAAGGTCTCCTCCTCAAATGGGGAGAAACTTGGCTTGATTTATTTGCCACTGGCAAGAACGCGCAATGTCATCAGTTCTTGTGTTTGAGTTTCCAAGGTGTCTCTCACTGTGAGGCGTGTTACGCCTGGGGTGAAACTCTGGACTCCTCTATGCCTTTCAGATACCTCTCCAGCCCTGAGTTCTGAAAAAGATCAGGACCAACTGAGCCCAAGTCCGTCGGCCAATGACATGAGGGAGCATTGGCACTCGAGCCCTGGCTCCTCAGTTGAGCCAGCACCTGGGCCGGCTCCGTGCCTCCCCGATTTTCCGAGAGTCAGTGACCCCCACCCAATTGAAAGAGTTTTATGAGGCCATGCACCTCATCTTTAGGCGGCCAGTTCCCTTCGGGCTTGCAGATGCGGGAGTGGCCCTTATGGGATCCATTCTGGTGACTCCAGCGCCAGTCGGGCCCTAAGGATCCACAGATGGATCCGGATTGGTGTCGGTCGCACCACCTCGACCTTCCCCGAGGCCGACGCTCCCGGCGCCGCCATCCTCATCCCGATTCTGACATGAAGCCGGAGGGGCAACATCTGATTCCAGCTCCAGCGCCGACTGGAGCCATGCGTTTCAGGCCAGAGCCTTAGCCCTAGTCTTATGGGCTAGAACTCGGGGAGGAATGGGAGGGGTCGCTAGACCCTGAAGAATACCAGCCTTATGAGGAACAAATGGACTGCTGTGAGGATCTGGGTGAAGTCAGTGGACTGGATACTTCTCCAGATACTGTCATGCTTTCTCCCCGTACTGTGGCTACGGAAGAGAGAGCATCCTTTGCAATGGTGGTGCAGAAGACAGCTGAGGTTCTTGATCCCTGCTTGCCCTTGGTGGCAGTCAAGACTAATCTCTTGATGGAAGTGCTTCATCCTGGTGTCTCCCCATCAGAACCGCTCCTCCCTTTTATTGAGGCACTTACTGACGTTCTGCTTGGGACTTGGTCCAAGCCCAGCACAGGGACTCCTGTGAACAGTATGATTGCCGGCCGCCACCACCCCACTCCAGGGGACCCAGATTTCCTCAACCGACACCCTACCTCAGAGAGCTTGGTCGTCCAAGCCTCAACATCCCCTGTAAATCCTGGCGCATTCCCTACTGCATTCTGGGACAGGGAATCCAAGAGGCTGGACAATTTTGGGAAGATGATGTTTTCTTCCACCAGCCTGGCACTGTGGTCTGTGAATATCGCATGCCTTTTGGGCCGCTATTCCTACGCCCTGTGGGATACGGTTGCACAGGTGCTGCCAATGGTCCCGGAGGAGTCTCGGGCCGTCCTCTCCCAGGCTGTTGCCGATGGGAGGGATGCAGCTAAGTTCACCATCCGCTGTTGACTAGACAGCACAGACTCACTAGGCAGAGGGGTTTTGTTGACAGTGACCCTGCGACGACACACCTGGTTGAGGACTACTGGCTTGTCTGGGAATGTCCAGTCCTTACTCATGGACATGCCCTTTGATGTCTTTTCAGAGATAAGGTGGATCTGAAAGAGACACGTTAGTGACAGATTCCTTACCTTAGAATATCCCCAGGCGTCAGGCTGGATCCGGAAAGTTTTGCGTAGCAGTACCCTTGCGCGTTGGTAGGCGGCGTCGTGCGGCTCCGCGTCCGTCGTCGGCGTCGGGATCGCCGGGATGACGTCGCGGCCAGTACTTAGACGCCACCCTTGCGCGCTGACGTCAGTTCTTTCTTTTTCCGCGCCAGTAAGCGCAGATCCGGAGAGAGCAGTGCCCCAGTCAATTTTTGACTGAAATATTTTGTGACTTTTTGTCACTGTTTTCTCGAGTCGTTCGACTCCTACGGTGTCAGTAGGGATGCCCGGCTTAAAGCCATGCGACGCCTGTGGTCGAATGATGTCGATCACGGACCCGCATCAGGATTGTCTCTACTGCCTCGGGCGCGACCACGACTCCAAGTCGTGCCCTGACTGTCGGGCCTTGCATCCGAAGGCTTTGCGAGAGCGGTCTCGAAAGCTCCTCGAGGTCCGGCAGTCGGCTCCGCGCCAATCCTAGCCCCGGTCGAGAGAGAGGTCGAGGGGCCGGTCGCGGAGTCCTCATCGTTCTTCGGGGTCAAAGTCTTCGCACTCCTCCGGTAAGTCGAAGCACAAGAAGTCGAAAAAGCGTCATCGCTCGACGACTTCCCCTCGCCGGTCGCGTGACTCGGCGCAGGGTCCTGTCGGCACCGTCCCCGCCGCGCCGGGAGTGCCTGCGGAGCCTCCGCCGCATTACCCGCCTTTCCCGGGTTCGGCGGCGACTCCGGCCGAAATACAGGAGTTCCTGTCGACCATGGCCCGCCTCTTCGGGCCTCAAGGTCCCCCCGGTGCCCCTTCGACCCCGCGGTCCTTAGTGGGGTTCCTACGGCGCCGGCGGCGACTCCGGTCCCGGCGCGCCAGCGACACCGGCCCCGGCCTCGGCTCCGGTGCTGCCACAACCCCGGTCGACGCCGGTTGACCTCACGACACCTCCACCGGCGCCGACCTCACCGGTGCCGTTCACGACGCCACCCGGGGCTCCGGGCGACGTCGTTCCCCGGGTCTCTCCGGACCCGGACTCGGCGCCGGACTGACGTCGATCGATGCCGGCTCCAGCGCCGCTGGGACCTTGGGTCCCACATGTCCCTCCTCCTTACATTGATCCTGATTTGGAGGACGAAGAGAACTGGGAGGGGTCTGAGGACCCTCTCACTGCCCAATGTGAGTATGATCAGGACTGGGCTGAGGAACTTGGGGAGGCCAGTGGTCTGGACACCTCCTCAGACATTGGCATGCTGTCTCCTCCTTCCGTGGCAACGGAGGAGGGAGCAAACTTTGCTACGGTGTTGCGTAGGGCAGCTGAGCTCCTGCACCTCCAGTTACCTACAGTGGCTGTCAGGACTAACCTCCTGACGGAAGTGCTTCAGCCGGCGGCTACCTCTGCGGAGCCACTGCTGCCGTTCAACGAGGCACTTTCGGACGTGCTTTTGGGCACCTGGTCCAAGCCCACCACAGGGGCTCCTGTGGACAGGAACGTAGCCCGACGCCATCGCCCTGCTCCGGGCGACCCCCTGTTCCTTTCCCAACACCCCACCCCTGAGAGCTTGGTTGTCCAAGCCTCCGCCTCTCAGAGCGCCTTCCCTACCGCTCCTCCGGATAGGGAATCCCAAAAACTGGACCTATTTGGGAAGAAGGTTTTTTCTACCACCATGGCTGGCTTGCGGTCCGTCAACACCGCTTGCCTTTTGGGCTGATATACCCACTCCTTGTGGGATTCGGTGGCGCAGGTCTTGCCCCAGTGTCCTGAGGAGGCCCAGGCACTGCTTTCCCGCGCCATTGCGGAAGGAAGAGATGCGGCAAAGTATACTATCCGATGTGGCCTAGATACCGCCGACTCGCTAGGCAGATCGCTTGCGACGACAGTGGCGCTGCGCGTCACGCCTGGCTGAGGACCACTGGTTTCTCGGGCGATGTCCAGAACACACTGATGGACATGCCCTTTGATGGTGTCGGCCTTTTCGGCAACAAGGCAGACCATGCGCTCGAGCGCTTTAAGGACTCGCGGGCTACAGCCAAGTCCCTGGGCCTTTCTGTTGTGCGCCCTCCGCAACAGTCTACTTTTCGCCCCTTTCGTGGCCACGGAAGGGGCGCCCAGTCACGTCCGCTGCCCAGCCACCGGCCCGCGCAGCAAGCGTCTTCGCGTGGACGTGGCTCCCGCCGAGGCGGGTCGGGTAACCAGCGTGCGGGTCAGGCCACCACCTCCGCCCCGTCCGCGGCCTCCAAGCCCTCCTAGTCCATCCTTTCAGGTCCACAGCACGCCAGTAGGGGGCAGGGTCCGCCATCACCTTCACCACTGGCGTGCCATCACATCAGACAAGTGGGTCTTGGACATTGTCCGAAGGGGCTAATCCCTCCCCTTCGAGACTACCCCCCCAGCCATGCCACCCCAATACCACCGCATGTCGGGGGATCATTTGGTGCTTCTTCAAAAGGAAGTTGCGGCCCTCTTGGCCAAGGGGGCCATCGAGCGCGTTCCGACCCCAGAAGTAGGGCGTGGTTGTTACTCCCACTACTTTCTGGTGCCCAAAAAGGACAAGGAGGACATGCGTCCTATCTTGGACCTCCGGAACGTCAATCACTTCCTCCGGAAGGAGAAGTTCAAGATGCTCACCCTAGCTCAGGTCTTGACTGCCCTCGACCCCGGAGACTGGATGGTAGCGTTGGACTTGCAGGACGCATATTTTCATATCCCCGTCCTGCCGGCCCACCGGCGTTACCTGCGGTTCACGGTAGGCCTCGAGCATTTTCAGTTCATCGTGCTCCCCTTTGGCCTTACCAGCGCCCCTCAGGTGTTCACGAAGGTGATGGCGGTGGTCGCAGCTCATCTGCGCCGGGCAGGGGTTCCAGTCTTCCCCTACCTCGACGACTGGTTGCTGAAGGCGGGCTCGTCCCAAGCAGTCGTCTCCCACCTCCAGACTACGGCCGAACTCCTGCACTCGCTGGGGTTCTCCCTCAATGTGCCGAAGTCGCACCTGATTCCTTCTCCACAGGTCCTTTTCATCGGAGCAGTTCTGGACACAACGCAGTTTCGGGCCTATCCTCCCAAACGGCGAGTCCGGGATATTCAGGCTATGATTCCGATCTTTCAGCCTCTATCCTGGGTTTCGTTACGGATGACCCTGAGGCTGCTGGGCCTCATGGCCTCCTGCATCCTGCTGGTAGATCATGCCAGATGGCATATGCGGGCTCTGCAGTGGGACCTGAAGTTCCAGTGGACGCAGCATCAGGGGAACCTGTCCGATTACGTCCAGATCTCGGAGGGGACTGCAAGACAGTTGCAGTGGTGGGTCTCGAACCGGCAATGGGTCATGGGCAGATCCCTCTCCCTTCCCCAGCCAGAACACACAGTTGTGACGGACGCGTCCCTTCTGGGATGGGGCGGTCACATGGGAGAGGCGGAGATCAGAGGCCTCTGGTCTCCGGCGGAGTCCCGGCTCCATACCAACCTTCTGGAGCTCCGGGCGATCCGACTTGCACTCAAGGCATTCCTTCCCTCTGTCAAAGGGAAGGTGGTGCAGGTGTTCACAGACAACACCGCCGCCATGTGGTACTGCAGCAAACAAGGCGGGGTGGGGTCGTGGACCCTATGTCAGGAGGCTCTGCGCCTCTGGACATGGCTGGAACATCAGGGCGTCTTCCTGATGGTTCAACACCTGGCAGGTTCCCTGAACGCCAGGGCGGACGGACTCAGCCGCAGGTGCATGATTGATCACGAATGGCGTCTTCACTCGGAGGTGGCGCAAGGACTCTTTCTACAGTGTGGAGAGCCTTGGTTAGATCTATTCGCCACCGAAGAGAACGCGCAATGTCATCAGTTCTGCGCGTTGGAATTTCCAAGGCGGCACTCGATCGGCGACGCTTTTCGTCGCGAGTGGAGTTGCGGTCTGTTGTACGCCTTTCCGCCTATACCACTTCTACCCAGAGTGTTGAAGAAGATTCGGCGCGACCGGGCCCAAGTCATTCTTGTGGCTCCGGACTGGGCTCGAAGAGTTTGGTATCCCGAGCTACTCAGTATGAGCGTCGATCCCCGATCCGTCTGCCTCTTCGGGAGGATCTTCTGTCGCAGCAGCAGGGGACGGTCCTCCACCCGAACCTGTCCAGTCTACACCTGCTTGCGTGGAGATTGAGCGGCGGCAGTTGATTCCTTTCGACTTGCCTCCCGAAGTTTGTGATGTGATTCAGGGAGCCAGGCGTCCCTCCACTAAGGTGGTATACGCCTGCAGGTGGAACAAGTTTGTGGCATGGTGCACAGCAAAGGCTGTGAATCCCCTTTCTGCCCCTCTTTCTGAGATTCTTCTGTTCCTTCTTTCTCTGGCCCAACAGGGTTCTGCCCTGGGTACCATCAAGGGCTATCTTTGTGCCATCTCGGCCTTTCTCAGGCTTACTGATCAGCCCTCCCTTTTCAAGTCCCCTGTTGTTAACAGGTTTCTTGAAGGCATTACACACCTCTTCCCTCCTGTTCCGTTTGTGATGCCTCAGTGGGACTTGAACTTGGTTCTTACCTTTTTAATGTGCGCTCCCTTTGAGCCTCTACATAACTGTCCTCTTCTCACTCTGAAGACAGCCTTTCTGGTGGCCATCACCTCCGCTCGGCGGGTGAGTGAGCTCCAGGCTCTTTCGTGCAAACCCCCCTTTCTGTCTGTCCATCCAGACAAGGTTGTTCTTAGGACGCGTCCGTCCTTCTTGCCAAAGGTGGTTACTGCCTTCCATATTGGGCAGACCATCACTTTGCCCACCTTCTTTCCGCCTCCTTCCAGAGAGGAAGAGAGGCTCCACCGTCTGGACCCAAAACGTGCGCTTTCCTTTTACCTCAACCGCACACAACAGTTCCGGGTGGATGACCAGCTCTTTGTTGGCTACGTGGGCGCCAAAAAAGGTTGGGCGGTACACAAGAGGACCATCTCCCGCTGGGTAATCTTGTGTATCAAAGCCTGCTATTCTTTGGCTAATAAGGTGCCCCCTGTTGGGCTACGTGCCCATTCTACCAGAGCGACAGCTGCTACCACGACTTTAGGCTGCGGCGTTCCGCTGCAGGATATATGTCAGGCAGCTACGTGGGCCTCGCTGCACACGTTTACCAAGCATTACTGCCTTGACAGCCAGGTCCGGAGGGACGGCTTCTTTGGCCGCTCTGTCCTCCGGGACTTCTTTGTCTGACTCTGTTCGCAGACCCACCACCGGGGTTGGTATTGCTGGGGTATCTATTCTAAGGTAAGGAATCTGTCACTAACGTGTCTCTTTCAGATGCACAAGTTACTAACTTGTGTAACGATATATCTGTAAGAGACAGTAGTTAGTGACAGATTCCTACCGCCCACCCATCCTCCCCGTTCTGCGAACTGATTTCGAGGGTTAAGGACATCCCTTTCAGGGCCCTAGTATTTTTCAGACACAAATGTCAGCTTCTTGCATGGCTCTGCGTTCCTGGCGCGGAAGTCGTGTACAGAACTGACGTCAGCGCGCATGGGCGGCGTCTAAGTACTGGCCGCGACGTCATCCCGGCGATCCCGACGACGGACGCGGAGCCGCACGACGCCGCCTACCGACGCGCAAGGGTACTGCTACGCAAAACTTTCCGGATCCAGCCTGACGCCTGGGGATATTCTAAAGTAAGGAATCTGTCACGAACTACTGTCTCTTACAGATATATCGTTACACAAGTTAGTAACTTGTGCATTTGGCGCTGGAGGGCTGTAAGGACAGTAGGGGTACAGCCAGGTCCTTGGACCTTTCTATGGCCCCTCGTCACCCTCAATTCGCCTTTAGCTCCTTTCATGGCCACAGAAGGGGCGTTCAACCGCATCTTTACCCGCCCAGCTAACGCTGCACGCAAGATTTCCGGCCTCTGCGTGGCTGTGGACACGGTTCCTACCGGCCCCGTGGATTGAGTGGTCATGTCAGTCTACCTACCCCACAGCAGCTGCATGCTCCAAACCCTCCTGGTCTGCCCGTTTAACATCATGGGCACCCAGTGGGTGGCAAGATTCGCCATTACATGCCCTTCTGGCAGTACACAACATCGGACAGGTGGGTTTTGCAGATTGTCTGAAGGTGCCTCTCCCTCCCCTTCAAAATTACCCCTTCCTCCATGCCACCTACATTCGATGGATGGTGGCGTTGGACTTGCAGGACGCATACTTCCACAGTCCCGTCCTGTCTGCCCACAGGCATTAACTGCTGTTCACTGTGGGCCATGAGCATTTTCAATTTGCTGTGGTCCCTTTTGGGCTCACCAGCTCCCCTTGGGTGTTCACCAAGATGATGGCAGTGGTTGCAGTTCATCTGCGGTGATCAGGGGTGCCAGGCTTCCCCTATCTCGACGACTGGCTGTTGAAGGTGGGCTCTCTCCAGGCTGCTGTCTCCCACCTCCAGACTACTGCGTATCTCCTGCATTCACTGGGGTTCACTATCAGTGTGCATAAGTCACACCTGACTCCCTCTCAGAGCCTCCCTTTCATCAAAGCTGTTTTGGACACAGTGTAGTTTCGGGCCTATCCTACCGAATGGAGAGTCCAGTATATTCAGGCTATGATATCAATGTTTCAGCCTCTATCTTGGATTTTGGTGAGACTGACTCTAGGGCTGCTGGGTCTCATGGCCTCCTGCATCCTGCTTGTGACACATGCTCGTTGGTATATGTGGGCTCGGCAGTGGGACATGAAGTTCCAGTGGGCGCAGCATCAGGGAAATCTCTCCAATATGGTTCAGATCTCGGAGGGAACTGCTAAGGACCTGCAGTAGTGGCATGCAAACGTTGATTGAGTTCGCGGCAGACCCCTCTCTGTTCCCCAACCAGATCTGACAATAGTAACAGATGCATCTCTCCTGGGATGGGGCAGCCATCTGGGAGAGGTGGAGATCAAAGGACTCTGGTCAACCTGTTGAAGCTCTGAGTGAATCGATTGGCATTGAAAGCCTTTCTGCCCTCCATGCAGGGAAGGCTAGTGCAAGTTTTCATGGACAACACTTCTGCCATGTAGTACTGCACCAAGCAGTGCGGTTGGGGTCGTGCATCCTTTGTCAGGAGGCCCAGTGTCACTGGACATGGCTGGAACAGCATGGCATATCCCTGGTAGTTTAACATCTGGCGGGTTCTCTGAACGCCAGAGCGGACAAACTCAGCTGCATATGCCTAGCAGATCATGAATGGCGTCTCCAACCGGAGGTGGTGCAAGGTCTCTTTCAGCATTGGGGAGAGCCTTGGTTAGATCTGTTCACCACTGACACAAATGAACAGGGCCAGCAGTTCTGCGCAATGGAGTTTCCAAGGCGGCTCTCGCTCAGAGACGCTTTTAGTCTCGAGTGGAGCTCCGGCCTCCTGTATGCCTTTCCACCTCTTCAATTAGATAGTCTCTGTAGGAGGCTGGCTCAGTATATGGTGCACACTTATTTAAGTGAAGCACCTTGCACTAATCCAGACAACCCTTGTGGTGATTTTAGGGGTCTAAGACAACCATAGAAAGCTCTCTAAGTGGTAGCTGTCGAGAGCAGCCTTCAGGCTTAGAACAAAAGGAGTGTTAAGCAGCTTGTTTTACCAAAACTAATCATATAGTGTAGGTTAAACGAAAAAGAACCACACAGTGTAGTTATAAAAATAGTTATTTATTATACACACTAACACATTGGTATATCCCCTACTCGGAGATATCAACACAATACACACAACATTTCAAATGTAAAACAGGTAAGGAATCACAAATACACAGTGGTCTCCAGGGGGAGACCAAACCATATACTAAAGAAGTGGAATGCAAACTGCCACCGAAGTCGGGACTTGGACCAGGAGACTCAGAAGAGCTGGGGACACAAGGAACCACCTGAGGAAAGTACCCAGGAACCCCACGGAGGCTGTGTGCAGAGTGGAAACCCAGCCGCGTACTGAATGCAAGTCAATGGGAAAGTCACAGTTGCATTTTTTAAGAAGGATCCTTCCCAGTGGACCCTGAAGAAACCGCGTGGAAGATGGAAGGTTGGAGAGTCACCCCACCTGTGGATACCCCCAGGACACAGGATACCTACTCCAGGGAAGCCGGTTGCATAGGTGCAAAGTGACGTCAGAAACCGCCGTAGACCACAATGGAGGACTTCAGAAAAGATGCCGCTTGTGAAGAAGTGAAAGAGTTTGTTGGAACCCAGGGATGGATTCTTGAAGATAAGAACCTGTGAGCTGAGGGGACAGAGTCTATTTCACTCGGAAGTGACCAGGACGCACGGAAGACCAATGACGACCGATGACGGAAGATGCAGAAGTGATGACGGTAACCTTGTCGCTGCGGCTATGAGGACCATGTGATGCTGCGGAAGACCAGGAGCTATCCCACGTCGGGAGTCAAGAACCTGGTGGTTGGTGTCCAGGGGGAGCACCAACAAGCCTTGGCAACAGCGACAGACTTGGTAAACGAAGAAGGTGTAGTATCGGGACCAGCAAGTCCCAAGGGACTCACCAAATGTAGGAGAGTCAGAGCAGTCTCCGAAAAAGCATGGAGAGCCCACTGAAGCCAAAGAAGACACTCAAGAGGACCCACAGGCCAAAGGCACAGGAGTCGCAAGAGGACCCCGAGCAGCTCACCAAAGATGCAGGCCCACAGTGCAGAGGATGCGGTGAGGACGAAGATCTTGGCAGGAAGAGATGCTGGAGACTGGAGCTTCTTGTAGCCCCAAGATCTCTGGAGGACAGAGTCAACAAGCCTTGGCAACGGCTAGTCGACGCGGGGCACAGGGGCTCTGTTCCAGCGGTTCCGACAAGGGATACTGGCCTCAAACTTGCTGAGAAGACAGTGCAGGCCCGAGGGAGTTGCAGAACTACCACCTGTGTTGCTGAGCCTTTTGGAGTCCATAGGACGTCAGGAGCAGCAGACCGGTCAGCTTGGTTGCGGTGCCTGCAGATTCAGGGGAGTGACTCCTTAACTCCAAGGGAGATTACTTCGGGTGTCCTTGATGCCCACAGGCCTGGAGAGGAGCCTGGATGAAGCACAGGCACAGATGCTGCAGAAGACTGGCAGGACGACGAGACCAGGAGCAGCAGGAGTCTTCCTTGGTGCAGTCTCTGGTCCTAGGCGAAGTCCAACGAAGTCCAAAGTGCCCAGACGGTAGAAGTTGAAGTGGTTTCGGGTTTGAATCTTGTCCCACGACGAATCTGAAGAGCCACCCACAGGTAAGCCCTCAAGTACCCTAGGGAAAGGGTTGGGACGATTCAAGGATCCCGCCCAGGGGAGGGTCTGGACAGAGTGGAGGATACTCCCATGTCCTTTGTCCAGTTTTGCACCACAGCGGAAGCCAGTCTCCCTGAACTGGCTCAAACTGGAGTATGTTAGGAGGGCACCAAATGTGCCCTTTAAAGCAGTCTGGTGGTGCTGGCAAGCACCCCCACCCCAGCCCAATACACTAAGTCCTGTCTGGGAGGTAGTCACACCTCCCTGTGGCAGGAAACCTATTGTTCGGCCTTCCCCTGCTCGAGCTTAGCTCAGCAGCAGGAGGGCGGAATTGTGTCTGTGGTCGGCAGCAGCACTAGCTTGCAGTTAGACTCTAAAAGGCTGGTACCCGGAATAAAAGGGGGCACCCTAGGGGAGCCCCCTGAGTACATGGGATCCTACATCCAACACTGGAATCGGTGTTGGGGTAGGATTCCAACATGTTTGATAACAAACATGACTGGCTTCGGTGCAGCCAATATATAGTTAGACATCTCATATTTGACTTGATGTCCACTATATGTATTTAATGGCTGACCGCACTTACAAAGCCTGGAGAATCGACTCAGGGGTTTGTTGAAGGACCCTGCTCATGCAGGGGCACCTTCATACTTGTAACCAAGCACCCTGCCCCAGGACTGAAGAGCCTGCCATAGGGGTGACTTATAGGTTTTCAGTGCAGTGACCTCCGATATAAGGAAGCTTATATCTGTTGTACGTTGTGATAGCACCAACTTACACAGGCTGCAATGGCAGGCCTGTAGTCACAGTTTGAGTGGTCTCTCATGCGTGGCATAATAAATGCTGCAGTCAATGGGAGACCACTGGTGTACCTATACCCTTAGTACCTTAGTTCCATATCCTGGGACTTACAGGGTTACACCAGTAGCCAATTGGCAAGGTACCAAAGTACTTACCATTGTCAGATTTAGGGAGGAAGCACAGTGACTGGGGTCCTGATTAGCATGATCCCAGTCAGACTAGTCAGAAAACAGAGTACCACCAGCAAACAGTGGGGGTAACCATGAAAGCAGATACTACTTTCCTACAGTCTCTCCCAAAAAGAGCATTACTGAAGGTAAGTAACTTGTTCATTATGTACCTTACTATTGTACTGCTTTTCTCTATATCAATGTAATACTGCTGACAAAAAATATATATTTCAGATGGATACCTCTATCCATGAATTCCTCACCTTCAGAATATTATGCACATGCCAGACTGGATCCGGAAACTTTTCATAGCATTGCTTCCACACACCGCTCGGAGGCGCAGTGCAGCTCTGTGTTAGCGTCCATCTGAAAGAGACACGTTAGTGACAGATTCCTTACCTTAGAATATCCCCAGGCGTCAGGCTGGATCCGGAAATTTTTTTGCGTAGCTGTACCCTTGCACGTCGGTAGGCGGCGTCGTGCGGCTCCGCGTCCGTCATCGGCGTCGTGATCGCCGGGATGACGTCGCGGGCAGTACTTAGGCGCCGCCCCTGCGCGCTGACGTCAGTTCTTCTTTTTCCGCGCCAGTAAGCGCAGATCCGGGAAGAGCAGTGCCCTAGTCACTTTTTGACTATCTTTTTTGGTGAATTTTTTCACTGTTTCTTCAACGAGTCTTCACGACTCCTAAGGTGTCGTAGGGATGCCCGGCTTTAAGCCCTGCGAGGAATGTGGTCGCATGATGTCGATCACGGACCCGCACCTCGAGTGTCTCTTTTGTCTCGGCCGAGACCACGACACGAAGTCGTGTCCTGACTGCCGGAAACTTCATCCTAAGGCTTTGCGAGAGCGGTCTCGAAAGCTCCTCGAAGTCCGGCATTCGGCTCCGCGCCGCACCAAGCCCCGGTCCCGGGAGAGGTCGAGGGGCCGGATGCGGAGTCCCCGCCGTTCGTCGGATTCAAAGTCTTCGCGCTCCTCCGGTAAGTCGAAGCACAAGAAGTCTAAGCGGCGTCATCGCTCTAAGACTTCGCCTCGCCGGTCTCGCGACTCGGCTGAGGTCCCTGTCGGCACCGTCCCCGCGGCCCCGGACGTGCCTGTCGAGTTACCCCCGCAGTACCCGCCCTACCCGGGCTCGGGGGCGACTCCGGCCGATATACAGGAATTCCTGTCGGCCATGGCCCGCCTCTTCGGGCCTCAAGGTCCCTCCGGTGCGCCTTCGGGCCCCGCGGGCTCTGATGGGGTTGCTCCGGCGTCGCCGTCGACTCCGTTCCCGGCGTCGCCTGTCCCACCAGCCTTCGTCCCGGCCTCGGCTCCGGCCCCGGCCTCGACCCCGGCTCCGGTGGTGCCGCAACCCCCATCGACGCCGGTTGACCTAACCACGCCTCCGCCGACGCCGATGTCCCCGGTGCCGTTTCCAATGCTGTCCGGGGCTCCGGGCGGCGTCGTTCCCCGGTTCTCTCCGGGTCCGGACATGGAGCCGGACCGGCGTCGCCCGACGCCGTTTCCGGCGCCGATGAGACCTTGGGTCCCTGATGTCCCTCCTCCTCCATATTTTCAACCTGAGTAGGACCAGGAGAGCTGGGAGGGGTCTGAGGACCCTCTCACACAACAGTGCGAGTTTGACCCGGACTGGGTTGAGGAACTTGGGGATGCCAGTGGTCTGGATACCTCCCTGACTCTGGCATGCTGTCTCCTCCTGTGGCAACGGAGGAGGGGCTAATTTTGCAACGGTGTTGCGTAGAGCTGCTGGAGCCTTGAATCTCCAGTTGCCTACAGTGGTCGTCAGGTCTAACATCCTGACTGAAGTGCTTCAGCCGGCGGCCTCCTCTTCGGAGACTGTGCTGCCGTTCAACGATGCACTGACTGACGTTCTTTGGGTGCCTGGTCCAAACCCACCACAGGGGCTCCTGTGGATAGGAACGTGGCCCGACGCCATCGCCCTGCTCCGGGCGACCCCCTGTTTCTCTCCCAACACCCCACCCCTGAGAGCTTGGTTGTCCAAGCCTCTGCCTCCCAAACCGCCTTCCCTACCGCCCCTCCGGATAGGGAATCCAAGCGCCTGGATCACTTTGGGAAGAAGGCTTTCTCTTCCTCCAGTGCTGGCTTGCGGTCTGTTAATACCGCTTGCCTCTTGGGCCGATACACCCACTCCCTGTGGGATTCGGTGGCAACTGTTTTGCCGCAGTGTTCTGAGGAGGTCCAGACACTGCTTACCCGCTCCATTGCGGAAGGGCGTGATGCGGCTAAATATACCATCCGCTGTGGCCTTGATACCGCCGACTCGCTGGGCAGATCGCTTGCAACGACGGTGGCGCTGCGTCGCCACGCCTGGCTGAGAACCACTGGTTTTCAGGGGATGTCCAGAATACACTCATGGACATGCCCTGTGATGGAGTCGGTCTTTTTGGTTCGAAGGCAGACCATGCGCTGGAGCGTTTCAAGGACTCACGGGCTACTGCTAAGTCCCTGGGCCTTGCTGTTGTGCGCCCTCCGCTCACGTCTGCTTTTCGCCCCTTTCGTGGCCACGGAAGGGGCGCCCAGTCACGTCCACAGCCCGGCCAACGGCCCGCGCAGCAAGCGCCTTCGCGTGGCCGAGGACGTGGATACCGCCGTGGCAGTTCGGGCAACCAGTGTGCGGGTCAGGCCACCACCTCCAACCCGTCCGCGGCCTCCAAGCCCTCCTAGTCCCTCCTTTCAGGTGCACAGTACGCCAGTCGGGGGCAGGGTCCGCCATCACCTTCACCACTGGCGTCCCATCACCTCGGACAGGTGGGTCTTGGACATTGTCCGAAGGGGCTACTCCCTCCCCTTCGAGACCACCCCCTAGCCATGCCACCTCAATTCCACCGCATGTCAGGGGATCACTTGGTGCTTCTACAGAAGGAAGTCACGGCCCTCTTGGCCAAGAGGGCCATCGAGCATGTTCCGACCCCAGAAGTAGGGCGTGGTTGCTACTCCCACTACTTTCTGGTGCCCAAAAGGACAAGGAGGACATGCGTCCTATCTTGGACCTCCGGAACGTCAATCGCTTCCTCCGGAAGGAGAAGTTCAAGATGCTCACCCTAGCTCAGGTCTTGACTGCCCTCGACCCCGGAGACTGGTTGGTAGCGTTGGACTTGCAGGACGCCTATTTCCACATCCCCGTCCTGCCGGCCCACCGGCGTTACCTTCGGTTCACGGTAGGCCTCGAGCATTTTCAGTTCACCGTGCTCCCCTTTGGCCTTACCAGTGCCCCTCGGGTCTTCACGAAAGTGATGGCGGTGGTCGCAGCTCATCTGCGCCGGGCAGGGGTTTCAGTCTTCCCCTACCTCGACGACTGGCTGCTGAAGGCGGGCTCGTCCCAGGCAGTCGTCTCCCACCTCCAGACTACGGCCGAACTCCTGCACTCGCTGGGGTTCTCCATCAATGTGCCAAAGTCGCATCTGATTCCTTCTCCACAGCTCCTTTTCATCGGAGCAGTTCTGGACACGACGCAGTTTCGGGCCTATCCTCCCGAACGGCGAGTCCGGGATATTCAGGCTATGATTCCGATCTTTCAGCCTTTATCCTGGGTTTCGGCACGGATGACCCTGAGGCTGCTGGGCCTCATGGCCTCCTGCATCCTGCTGGTCAATCATGCCAGATGGCATATGCGGGCTCTGCAGTGGGACCTGAAGTTCCAGTGGGCGCAGCACCAGGGCAACCTGTCCGATCACGTCCAGATCTCGGAGGGGACTGCAAGACAGTTGCAGTGGTGGCTCTCGAACCGGCAATGGGTCATGGGCAGATCCCTCTCCTTCCCCAGCCAGAGCACACAGTTGTGACGGACGCGTCCCTTCTGGGATGGGGCGGTCACATGGGAGAGGCGGAGATCAGAGGCCTCTGGTCTCCGGCGGAGTCCCGGCTCCATATCAACCTTCTGGAGCTCCGGGCGATCCGGCTTGCACTCAAGGCATTCCTTCCCTCTGTCAAAGGGACGGTAGTGCAGGTGTTCACCGACAACACCACCGCCATGTGGTACTGCAACAAACAGGGCGGGGTGGGGTCGTGGACCCTTTGTCAGGAGGCTCTGCGCCTCTGGACATGGCTGGAACATCAGGGCATGTTCCTGATGGTTCAACACCTGGCAGGTTCCCTGAACGCCAGGGCGGATGAACTCAGCCGCAGGTGCATGATGGATCACGAATGGCGTCTTCACTCGGAAGTGGCGCAAGGACTCTTTCTACAGTGGGGAGAGCCTTGGTTAGATCTATTCGCCACCGAAGAGAACGCGCAATGTCATCAGTTTTGCGCGTTGGAATTTCCAAGGCGGCACTCGCTCGGCGACGCTTTCGTCACGAGTGGAGTTGCGGTCTATTGTACGTCTTTCCGCCTATACCACTTCTACCCAGAGTGTTGAAGAAGATTCGGCACGACCGGGCCCAAGTCATTCTTGTGGCTCCGGACTGGGCTCGAAGAGTTTGGTATCCCGAGCTACTCAGTATGAGCGTAGATCCCCCGATCCGTCTGCCTCTTCGGGAGGATCTTCTGTCGCAGCAGCAGGGACGGTCCTCCACCCGAACCTGTCCAGTCTACACCTGCTTGCGTGGAGATTGAGCGGCGGCAGTTGATTCCTTTCGACTTCCCCCGAAGTTTGTGATGTGATTCTGGCAGCCAGGCGTCCCTCCACTAAGGTGGTATACGCCTGCAGGTGGAACAAATTTGTGGCATGGTGCACAGCAAAGGCTGTGAACCCCCTTTCTGCCCCTCTTTCTGAGGTCCTTCTGTTCCTTCTTTCTCTGGCCCAACAGGGTTCTGCCCTGGGTACCATCAAGGGTTATCTCTGTGCTATCTCGGCCTTCCTCAGGCTCCCTGATCAGCCCTCCCTTTTCAAGTCCCCTGTTGTTAACAGGTTCTTAAAAGGCATTACACACCTCTTTCCTCCTGTTCCATTTGTGATGCCTCAGTGGGACTTGAACTTGGTTCTTACCTTTTTAATGTGCGCTCCCTTTGAGCCTCTGCATAACTGTCCTCTTCGTCTTCTGACTCTAAAGACAGCCTTTCTGGTGGCCATCACCTCCGCTCGGCGGGTGAGTGAGCTCCAGGCTTTATCTTGCAAACCTCCCTTTCTGTCTGTTCATCCAGACAAGGTTGTTCTTCGGACGCGTCCGTCCTTCTTGCCAAAGGTGGTTACTGCCTTTCACATTGGGCAGACCATCACTTTGCCTACCTTCTTTCCGCCTCCGCATCCTTCCAGAGAGGAAGAGAGGCTCCACCGTCTGGACCCAAAACGTGCGCTCTCCTTCTATATCGACCGCACAAAACACTTCCGGGTGGATGACCAGCTCTTTGTTGGCTACGTGGGCGCCAAAAAGGTCGGGCGGTGCACAAACGAACCATCTCCCGCTGGGTTACCTTGTGCATCAAGACCTGCTATTCTTTGGCTAAGAAGGAGCCTCCTGTTGGGCTGCGTGCCCATTCCACCAGGGCAACGGCTGCTACCACGGCCTTGGGCCGCGGTGTTCCGCTGCCCGTTATTTGTCAGGCAGCTACGTGGGCCTCGCTGCACACGTTTACAAAGCATTACTGCCTTGACAGTCAGGTCCGGAGGGACGGCTTCTTTGGCCGTTCTGTCCTCCAGGACTTCCTTGTCTGATCTTTGTTCGCAGACCCACCACCGGGGTTGGTATTGCTGGGGTATCTATTCTAAGGTAAGGAATCTGTCACTAACGTGTCTCTTTCAGATGCACAAGTTACTAACTTGTGTAACGATATATCTGTAAGAGACAGTAGTTAGTGACAGATTCTCTACCGCCCACCCATCCTCCCCGTTCTGCGAACTGATTTCTAGGGTTAAGGACATCCCTTTCAGGGCCCTAGTATTTTTCAGACACCTATGTCAGCTTCTTGCATGGCTCTGCGTTCCTGGCGCGGAAAGTCGTGTACAGAACTGACGTCAGCGCGCAGGGGCGGCGCCTAAGTACTGCCCGCGACGTCATCCCGGCGATCACGACGCCGACGACGGACGCGGAGCCGCACGACGCCGCCTACCGACGCGCAAGGGTACTGCTACGCAAAAAACTTTCCGGATCCAGCCTGACGCCTGGGGATATTCTAAGGTAAGGAATCTGTCACTAACTACTGTCTCTTACAGATATATCGTTACACAAGTTAGTAACTTGTGTTTCTGCCCCAGAAGTGATGGAGCAGTGCGGCATAAAAGCTCTCCACCCCTGTGTGCTGACATCAGTTCCTTTCATTCTGTGCTTTCAGACATGGATCTGGAGCTCCTCTTCCTCTTTCCTGGGTATTTGACGATTTTCAGATCAAAATCCAGTGTGCAAGGGAATGATGTCCCACCTAAAACAAGGCAACCTGTCTGCACCAGGCCGGTACTAGGGGCTAGACACTATGCAGGAAAATTGAATTATCTGAAAGAGACAATTAGTTATGTATTCCTCACCTTAGAATTATCCCCAGGCGTCAGACTGGATCCGGAGATTTTTTTCCTCAACAGTACCTCTGCGCGTCGATAGGTGGCGTCAGTCGACTCGGCGTTCGTCGTTGGCGTCGTGGTCGCCGGAATGACGTCGTAGTATCTACTTAGACACACCCCTCGCGCGCTGACGTCAGTTCTTTCTTTTTCTGCGCCAGCCAGCGCAGATCCGGAGAGAGCGGTACATCGAGTCACTTTTTTACTCTGTTTTTGCGACTTTTGTCTACACCTTTTTGAGTCAATCGACTCCTGGTGCACGGAGGGATGTCACGTCGGACCGGCTTCAAGGCTTGTGACTCCTGTCACAAATTGATGTCGGTCATGGACCCGCACCTCTTGTACCTTTGGTGCCTGGAGCGCGACCACGACTCAAAGTCGTGCTCCGACTGCCGGGCCATGAATCCAAAGTCTTTGCGGGAGCCGTCCCGAAAGCTTCTCGAGGCCCGGCAGTTCGCTCCGCTCCGTTCGAGGTCCCGGTCGAGAGGGAGATCGCGGGACCGGTCGCCGAGCCACCACCACCACTCGTCATCGAAGTCTTCGTCTTTGGGTAAGTCGAAGCACAAGAAGAAGGCGAAGAAGCATCGTCGCTCTTCGAGTTCTTCCCGTCCGTCTGCCGATGCGATGCGGGACGCGGAAGGGAGTCGTCCAGCTCCACCCGCGGAGCCTGTTGGGTCGACACCCGCCTTCCCTCCCTTTCCGGAGCCCAGCTTCGTAGCTTTTACGAAGCCTTACATTCTATCTTCGGGCAGCCCGACTCCGCCGGCGCACCCTCGGGCCCCGCGTACTCGGTTGGGGGCTCTACGCCTTCGATGTTAGCGGCTTCGGCGCCACAGGGCCCCCAAGGATCTAGGCCTGGATCCGGATCGGCGCAATGTCGACCTCACGACACCTCCTTCGGCGCCGAATCCAGTGACGACACCCCCGCCGCCTCCGACGCCGGTTGTGTCCCCAGCCGACGTCAACCCCGGCCTCCCCCTTGATGAGGACACGGCGCCGGACCGATGTCGCCCGACGTCGAGACCGGCGCCGACCGGTACTTTTGTACCCCGGTTCTCTCCTGATATTTCCTACCACCCTGAGTGGCTCACAGGAGAGGGTGAGGAGGACTGGGAGGGGTCTGTGGACCCTCTTGCAGACCAGTTGGAGGAACCGGACTGGAGAGAGGAGTTGGGTGAGGCCAGTGGTCTGGCCACCTCCCCAGACCTTGGCATGCTATCTCCCCCTACCGTGGCTACGGAGGAGGGTGCATCTTACGCCGTGGTGTTGCGTAGGGCAGCCAAGGCCCTAAACCTCGAGCTTCCTACGGTGGCAGCCAGGACTAACCTCCTGACATAGGTGCTTCAACCGGCAGCGGCCTCCTCGGAACCCCTGCTGCCGTTCAATGAGGCCCTTACGGACATCCTTTTGGGCACTTGGTCCAAGCCCAACACAGGGGCTCCTGTGGACAGGATGATTGCCCGATGCCACCGCCCGGCTCCAGGCAACCCTATTTTCCTCTCTTCCCATCCTACCCCTGAGAGCTTGGTAGTCCAACCCTCCACGTCCAAAGGCGCATTCCCTAACGCACCACCTGATAGGGAATCCAAGAAGCTGGACCACCTTGGGAAGAAGATGTTTTCTTCCTCCAGCTTGGGGCTGCGGTCGGTGAACACTGCATGTCTATTGGGTTGTTACTCCCACTCGTTGTGGGACACGGTTGCGCAGGTGCAGCCACAGTGCCCGGAGAAGGCCGGGGCCGTGTTCTCCCGTGCTGTTGCCGAAGGGAGAGACGCAGCGAAGTTCACCATCCAGTGTGGGCTGGACACCGCTGACTCACTGGGCAGGACGATTTCCACATCAGTAGCACTGAGACTCTACGCCTGGTTGAGGTCCACTGGTTTTTCAGAGGATGTCCAAGCAACGCTTTTGGACATGCCCTTTGGCCGTCAGCTGTTTGGCGACAAGACAGACAACGCGCTCGAGCGCTTTAAGGATTCCAGGGCTACGGCCAGATCCTTAGGCCTCACTTCCACCTCCCGCCCGGCGCAGTCTGCTTTTTCGCCCCTTTCGTGGCTACGGAAGGGATGCCCCGCCATGTCCGTCCAGAGCCACAGGCCTTCGCTAGCTGTCCAACCTCTGCGCGGCTGAGGATGTGGATCCCACCGCCATGGGTCGGGGGGGCCAGCGGGCGGGCCGGTCCACCAGCCCCCCCTCTGCAGCAGCCTCCAAACCCTGCTAGTCCGACCTTTCAGGCCCATCATTCGCCAGTGGGTGGCAGGATACGCCATCACCTCCCCCACTGGCTCAACATCACGTCGGACAGGTGGGTTTTGCCGATAGTCTGAAGGGGCTACTCACTCCCCTTCGAGACTACCCCTCCATCCATGCCACCTCAATTCCATCGCATGTCGGAGTATCATCTGGTCCTTCTCCAGCAGGAAGTTATGGCTCTCTTGGCCAAGGGAGCTATTGAGCCCGTTCCTGTCCCAGAAGTAGGTCGTGGTTGTTATTCCCACTACTTTCTGGTGCCCAAGAAGGACAAGGGCCTGCGACCTATCTTGGATCTCAGGAACGTCAACCGCTTCCTCCGGAAGGAGAAGTTGAAGATGTTGACTCTGGCTCAGGTCCTGTCTTCTCTCGACCCTGGAGACTGGATGGTAGTGTTGGACTTGCAGGACGCTTATTTTCACATCCCCGTCCTGCCGGCCCACCGACGTTACCTACGGTTCACGGTAGGCCACGAGCACTTTCAGTTTACTGTGCTCCCCTTTGGCCTTACCAGCGCCCCTCGGGTGTTCACGAAAGTGATGGCGGTGGTCGCAGCTCATCTACGCAGATCAGGGGTTCCAGTCTTCCCCTATCTCGTCGACTGGCTGTTGAAGGTGGGCTCGCCCCAGGCAGTCGTCTCCCACCTCCAGACTACGGTGGACCACCTGCATTCGCTGGGGTTCACTATCAACGTGCTGAAGTCACACCTGACTCCCTCTCAGAAGCTCCTTTCATTGGAGCAGTTCTGGACACGACGCAGTTTCGGGTTTATCCTCCCGAGCAGCGAGTCCCGGGATATTCGGGCTATAATTCCGATCTTTCAGCCTCTATCCCGGGTTTCGGTCAGAATGACCCTGAGGCTGCTGGGCCTCATGGCCTCCTGCATCCTGCTGGTGGATCATGCCAGGTGGCATATGCGGGCTCTGCAGTGGTACCTGAAGTTCCAGTGGCACAGCATCAGGGGAATCTGTCCGATTGCGTCCAGATCTCGGAGGGCACTGCTCAACAATTGTAGTGGTGGCTCACGAACCAGGATTGGGTCAATGACAGATCCCTCTCCCTTCCCCAACCAGAGTTTACAGTGGTGACGGATGCATCACTTCTGGGGTGGGGCGGCCACATGGGAGAGGCGGAGATCAGAGGCCTCTGGTCTCCGGCGATGTCCAGGCTCCACATCAACCTTCTGGAGACTCAGGCGATTCGTCTTGCACTAAAGGCATTCCTTCCCTCTGTCCGGGGAAGAGTAGTGCAGATGTTCAAGAACAACACCACCGCCATGTGGTACTGCAACAAACAGGGCGGGGTGGTGTCGTGGACCCTATGTCAAGAGGCTCTCCGCCTTTGGACATGGCTGGAACATCAGGGCATATCCCTGGTGGTTCAACACCTGGCAGGTTCTCTGAACGCCAGAACGGACAAACTCAGCCACAGGTGCATGATGGATCACGAATGGCGTCTTCACTCGGAGGTGGTGCAAGGTCTCTTTCAGGAGTGGCGTGAGCCTTGGTTAGATCTATTCGCCACCGAAGAGAACGCGCAATGTCAGCAGTTCTGCGTGTTGGAATTTCCAAGGCAGCACTCGCTAGGCGACGCTTTTCGTCGCGAGTGGAGTTGCGGTCTTCTATACGCCTTTCTGCCTATACCACTTCTACCCAGACTGCTGAAGAAGATCAAGCGCAACCGGGCCCAAGTCATTCTTGTGGCTTCGGATTGGGCACGAAAAGTCTGGTATCCCGAGCTGTTACACATGGCCATCGATCCTCCGTTCAGACTGCCTCTTCGGGAGGATCTTCTGTCGCAGCAGCAGGGGATGGTCCTCCACCCGAACCTGTCCAGTCTCCAAATTTGTGGCATGGTGCACAGCAAAGGCTGTGGATCCCCTGTCCGCCCCTCTTTCTGAGGTTCTCTTGTTCCTCCGTTCTTCGGCCCAGCAGGGCTCTGCTCTGGACACTCTTAAGGGCTATCTCTCAGCCATTTCAGCCTTCCTTAGGCTTCCTGATCAACCTTCTCTTTTCAAGTCCCCTGTTGTAAATAGATTCCTTAAGGGCATTACTCATCTCTTCCCTCCTATTCCTTTCGTAATGCCTCAGTGGGACTTGAACTTGGTTCTGACTTAACTTATGTGCGCTCCCTTTGAGCCGCTACATAATTGTCCTCTCAGACTTTTAACTTTGAAAACTGCCTTCTTGGTTGCTATCACCTCTGCTCACAGGGTGAGTGAGCTTCAAGCCCTTTCTTCTAAGCCTCCCTTCTTGGCTGTTCATCCGGACAAGGTTGTCCTTCACAATAGGCCTTCTTTCCTTCCCAAAGTGGTTACCTCTTTCCACATAGGACAGACCATCACTTTGCCCACCTTCTTTCCGCCTCCGCATCCTTCTAAAGAGGAAGAGCGGCTCCATCGTCTGGATCCAAAATGAGCGTTTTCCTTCTGTCTGGATCGCACAAGACAAATCCAGGTGGATGACCAACTCTTTGTTGGCTACGTGGGCGCCAAGAAAGATCGGGCCGTACAAACAGACCATCTCTAGATGGGTCGTTCTTTGTATAAAAATCTGCTATTCCTTGGCGAAAAAGGAACCTCCAGTAGGGTTGCGTGCCCATTCCACCAGGGCAACGGCAGCTACTACTGCTTTGGGACGTGGAGTCCCCCTTCATGACATCTGCCAGACATAACTAATCTATGTCTCTTACAGATTTATCGTTACCGAAGGTAAGTAACTTGTTCACTTGGGCTCGGGCATGATTGCGAGTTGTGTGATGAATGTGCTTTCATGCACCCAAAGGCAATCCAGGATCATAAAGTGAAGCTCTACCTTGCCAAACACACAAAGTTGTAAACCTCTAAGCCCATCTCCAAGTGGAGCATGTAGATCCCTTCCTGCTCTCTAGGCCAATCGTTGGACAGGTCTTCTTTGTGGTCAAATTCATCTGGAATGATGAAGTCTAAACTGAAGAGGAAGCACAAGAAGGCAAAGCAGGACTTGATTCCATCCTGCCACTCTCTATGTAAAGAGATGTTACAAGGGCGTCAAGGTGCCAATCGACCCGCTCCCAATCCCAGATGCAGGAGCCTATCTCGCAATTGATTCAGATGCACCCCACGTTGCCCAGGCCATCAGTAACACCAGAACAGGTCGAAACCTTTAAGGTGGCAATGCTCCTTATTTTTTTGCATTCTTTAGGCTCCCTCTGGCATGTCTTTGGGCCCCAAGAATCAGGTTACCACCGGCAGATTCATCCTCTGTGCCACCTGAGCCCCTAGAGCTCGTTTCAGGTTCTGCACCAACTCTGGTGCCAACATCTATTCTGGTTCTAAGACATGTGCCAGCCCTGGTTTTATCAACACCAGTCCCGACACTGCTGGCGCCAGAGGGGAATTCAGTGCCAACTTCCGATGTCTGAGTTCATGCCCCAGAAGTGATGGGGCTACCAACAGAAGAGAGTGCCTCCTTCTCTGGGTTAATTTGATGTGCTGCTGAGGTCGTAGACCTATAACTTTCTTATATTAAAGTTAAGGTAAACATCCTTACGGAAGTAGTGCAAACTGGGCCTTCTTCCTCTGAGCCCTTGCTCCCATTCAGCAAAGCCCTAATTGACACTGTGATGGGCACTTGGTCTAAGCCTTGCTCTTGCCCAGCAAAGAACAAGCAGGTGTCCAGATGCCACACACCGGCACCTAGTGGCCCTAATTTTTTTAAAGCAGTGTCCTACTCCTGGGAGTTTGGTGGTCCAAACTTCCACTAGCAAGGTGAATCCTAATTCATTCCCCAAACCGCCCCCCTCCAAGACAGGGAGTTGAAAAGGATTGAGGCACACAGTAAACTAATGTTGTCTTCAGCCAGCCTAACGTCGGTCAACGCGATTTGCCTGTTAGGCCGATATACGCACGTCCTCTGGGGCATGGCCAGTGAGATCTCGCCAGCAGTCCTGGAAGAATTTAGGGCCTTCCTAGCTCCAAACATTCAAGATGATCTGGATGCAGTCAAATATGTCATTTGTCTTGACATGAATACTAATAGTTGCTGGGTGTGAGAAGTCTGCACTAGTATGATACTCCGTTGCCATGCGTGGATGCGCTCTACAGGTTTTTCAGGAGACATCCAGGCATTCCTTATGGAGGTGCGAGCTGTACTGTCTTAAGGGGCTATCAAGATGTTCTGGACTCTGAACTAGGAAATAGTTATTACTCCTGTTATTTCTTGATGCCAAAGAATAATAGAGAAATGTGTTCTATTTTAGATCTTCGCCCTCTGAATACCTTCACCCGGAAGGACAAATTTGATATACTCACACTGACCTAGGTTCTGCCTGCCCTAGATCTTGACAACTGGAAGGTAGCTGTGGACCTGCAGGACATTTACTTTCATATACTCCTGCAGTTCCACAGCCATTGCCTGCAGGTCAGGGTTGGTCAAGAGCATTTTCAGTTTGTGTGCTCCCTTTTGGCCTTCTCAGCACCCTTCCGGTATTCACAAAAGTGATGTTAGTCCTCGCTGCCTATCTTCAGAGGTTGGGAATAGCAGTTTTTCCCTACCTCAATGAGTGGCTGCTTCTACAGGCTCACCACAGTCAGTTGTAGACCACCTCCAGAAGACAGCAAACCTGACATAGTTGGAGTCCTCAATCAATGAGCTGATATCATGCCTGACTCCTTCCTTCTAGAGGAGCTGTCTTGGCAACAATGCAGTTCAGGGTCTTTCCTCCATCTCAACATTTCCAGGACATTTGGACTATAATCTCGATGTTTAAGCTCCAGTCTAGATGTCAGCTCTGAGGCTTCTTAGCCTACGAGCCTCATGCATCCTGCTTGTCTCCTTCGCTTGATGGCATGAGCCGGCTCTGCAGTGGGATCTGAAGTCTCAGTGGACCTAGCACCAAATGTCATCCAGGTTTTGGAGGAGACTGCACAAGATCTATAGTGGTGGCTGCTTGTCCACAACCTTACCATTGCCAGACCTCTCTCCCCACCCACAGCTGACAGTGGTGATGGATGCATCACTGCTGGGTTGGGGAGGTCATATGGGAGAGGTGGAGGACTTTGGTTTCTGATGGAAACCTGGCTCAATATCAGTCTGTTGCGGGCCATTTGTGAGGCTTGGTTGGCCTTCCTTCCGTCCGTCAAGGGGAAGCTGGTAGAGGTTATCACAAACAACACCATTGCCATGTGGTACTGCAACAAGCAGGCCAGAGTGGGGTCCTGGTTCTTATGATAGGAGGCTTTGCGTCTTTGGTGGTTGTTGGAACATCAGGGCATCTCCCTTATTGTGAACAGCCTGGCAGTTTCCTTGAACACCAGGGCTGGGACGCTCAGCTGCAGTACCTGGGGGATCATGGTACGCAGAGGTGGCCCCGGCATCTTCTGACAATGGGGATAACCCTGGCTGGTCTTTGTCACTGTCCAGAACTTGCAATGTCCAGACTTTTGCACATCAGAGTTCCCGCAAATGCTCTCCTTAGGAGATGCACTTCTACTGGCGTGGAACACTGTACTCATGTATGCCTTCCCACACCTGCCTTTCCTTCCCAGAGTTCTAAAGAAAACCAGGAATTACCTAGTGTCCCCGGATTGGGTCAGTGGAGTGTGATGCCAGGACCTTTTGAGCATGTGCGACTACCACTTTGTGAGGACCTTCTGTCGGTACAGCACAGCAGGGTTCTCTACTTGAATCTGCACAATCTACACCTTCCTGCGTGGAGATTGAGTGGTGTTTAATTTGCCAACCAAAGTTGTGAATGTCACCCTGGCTGCTAGGCGCCCTGCCGCAAAGTCGTTAACCCCAGGTGCTGGGACAAGCCTGTTGTGGAGTCCACAGGACAGACCCTTGGCAAGCCAAATGGTTGGATATGTTATTTGTTTTGTCTTTGCCCCAACAAGGCCTTGTAGTGGACACTTTTCTGTTATTTATTGTCCCTTTCGGCCTTCCTTCGTTTACCGGACCAACCATCCTTGTTTGAATCATCTCTTGTGAGGCATCTTCTTAAAGGATTGACACACATGGTCCCTCCCAGACCATTTGTGATGTTACCTTGGAACCTTAATTTGGTCCTAACATTTCTCATCTGTACTCCTTTCAAGCCAATGCACAGCTGTTGGTGGCATCTTTCGAACCTAAAGACTGTCTTCCTTGTCATGATAACTGCTGCATCTCATGGCATGAGTGAGCTCCACGTTCTCTCAGTGCAGGTGCCCTACACAACCTTTCCCAAGACAAACTGGTGCTCAGGACCAAGGCAGCTTTCTTGCCAAAAGTTGTGACTCCTTTTCACATTGGGAAATCCATCACATCACAACGTTCTTTGCCCAGCCTCACCCCTTGAACGAGGGGGAGAGACTCTATCGGCTGGACCCCAAAACAGCTTTAAGCTTTTCCATCAAAAACACTAAAGACCATTGGGCTCACAATCAGCTTTTTGTGAGGTTCTTGTAAGCAAAGGGTAAAGCAGTCCAGAAAACGATTTTGTCAAGGTGGATAGTGCTCTGCATTAAGATCTTTTTTTATTTTTTTATTTGAAGAGTTTTATATAGCGCTGGCTAGACCCGGAGGCATCAGAGCGCTTTACATGAGGATAAGTTAGATACAAGTTACAAATTACATCAGTTACAAGAGCATAGAATAGTACCAACACATAGAAAAACAATGTTACATGGTCACTTGAGTAAATAGAGAATTACATAACAGAGACACATGTCCTAGGGGCATAGAAGGTAAGGGGGGGAGAGAAAAAGGGATAAGGAATGCAGCTCGGGTCAGGCAGACCAGCAAGGGGAGAGCCACTGGGATGGGAGGCAGCCACAGGAACAAGGAGGGAGGAGGGCAGGAGATCGCAGAAACTGTGTCCAATGTCCGGCTGGGTAGGTGACGGCCGAGGGGGTGAACCAGAGCCGATCTCCTCTATAGCTGTCTAGGCAGCTCCACCAGGCATCGGCCATGTTGCTCGGTCTCATACATGCATGGAAATGTTTGTAATGTTACAATTTTAGAGGCTTTCAGTTGACTGCAATTTTGCAACTCACTTAGCGCTTGGGAGTTCGAGTAAAAATTTCTAACCCTGTGCTTCCTTCCACTGCTACCTGAGATTTGCGCTTTGGGATCGCCCTGGCTGGCTCGACCCGGAGGTATCAGAGCGCATTACATGAGGACAGAGTTACTTCAATTACATCAGTTCGAAAACAAAGACAAAGCGAAGCTAAACATAGAAACAGTCCTGTGGAGCAAAGAGGGTAGTGGGGGAATAGAAGGGGTAGGAATGTTGAACGGGTCAGGCAGACCGGCCAGGGAGATAGAACTTCAGGGGAACATTGCAAAGTCACAGTAAGCAAACAGTAGTACAGAACTACATCAGTTACCAGAGCAAACAGTAGTACAGAACTACATCAGTTACCAGAGCACAAAAAAACACAGCCTTGCATAGGCTACCAGGGAAAGAAGAAACGCAAGAACAAGTCAGAAGAGAACACAAAGGTGGAGGGGGAGGGGCAATGAGCCCGAAACTGGACAAGGGACAAGTCTGGCAAACCGGTGGTAAAGAATAACTAAACATCATGAGTCACATAAAGTCAATAAATAAACCAGACAGGTCGGGGACAAGGAATCCATGGCACATGGGGCCGGCCTCAGACACCGCGCTGGCGCAGCCTGGCTGTGGAGAGGGACAGAAGTGGGGGGAGGGCGAAGTGGATGTCTCGGACGGATCCTCGTTTTCAAAAGGAGAGAAGGCGTCCAGTAGAGGGGATCGTCATGAGGGGACAGTCCGGCTGGGGGAACAAAGTCAGAGACCGGCAACAAGCGGAGAACTGAAAGTCAAATCCACGCCATCAAGATGGAGGGCTCGGGTCGTCTTCTCATCGACCCTCAGCACAAAATGGCGGAAACCCAGACCATCAAACCCCGAGACACCAATCAGGGGGGAAGTAATTCTCGGTCACGGGAAACGAGAGATCGGAAAACCAGGAACTCACCGCTCTCTCCCCAGTCGCTAGGAATCAATCCGGGAGCAACAAAGGGCGGCAGCGTCGCGTCGGGCACTCGCCGAACCATCTAGTGAAGCGACTCGAGTGCAGAGAGCCGCAGCCACAGGGGGCGAAGCAAGGAGGAAGTCGCAGCGGGAAGCCAGGCCGCCATGGCCAAGCCCGGAAGGTAGGTGACTACCCAAAACAGCACGGGGGCGGTCTCCAGCCTATCGCCTCTCAGCTGCCGGCGCAGCTCAGTCGTGCATTCGGCTAGGAAGATGGGCTCCACTATCGGCAGTCACTCTAGGCATCTCGCTCGTTGATGATAGCCAGACTAAGCTAAGTCAGCGAAAGCCGCGGGTCGGACCTGGAAATCCCGGAAAAGCAGTCCAAGGATCTCCGGTGGTGGAGGAGGTCCAATCGATGGTAGAGGTGGTCCGATCGGGGGGTTTTGCCAGGGATTTGTGCCAAAAGGCAATCCCAAACCGGGGAGCTCCCGGCCGGAGCTCCTTACCCGTCGGCCATCTTAGTCACAAGATCTGCTACGCATTGGCCAAGAAGCAGCCTCTGTAAGGGTTGAGAGCTCATTCCACCAGGGCTAAGGCTGTTACCACTCCGTTGGCGTGCAGACAGCTTGTCCTTGGCGTCTGCTAGGTGCGACGTGGGCGTCGGTTCACATATTCACGTAGCAGTCCTGCCATGACAGCCAGGTCCAAGATGACATTACAACTGTTGGTCCTGCAGGACTGTTTCGTCTGAGTCCACTCCACAGACCATCCACCTTTGGGAAGGTACTGCTTAGTCATCTTCTACTGGTGAAGAATCTCAGTGAAATGTATCCATCAGATGAACAAGTTGCTTACCCTCAGTAACTCCCTTTCTGGTGGAAACTCTAGCTAACTGAAAATTTGTCACCAACCTTCCACATCCTCTTTTTGTGTAGAGGCGCCTGTTTTACCATCTAAAATGCCCCAATTTAGAGATCTGCCCACTGGGACATAAAAATGTTCATGCTACGCATTCAAGGGAACGGAAAGAGTGATATAAGAAACTGATGTTGGTGTGCAGGGGTGACAAAAGCAAAAAGAACAGATGATGAACGGAATGCTGAACAAATTAACATTCACCTCCAGTCACAGGCCTGGGTTAAATTTATAGTTTTTGCTTATTTCCTCACCACGCCACCCAAGTTTGAGCCCAGCCCTATGCAAATCAGTCAGGACCCTGCTCTCCATGGGAGCAGTTCAGTCTTTTGTAAAGGAAATCAGTTCATGCATTTACTCAAGTATTGTTTTTGGTTTATTAAAGTTTTACACGCCACTGGGATCACCTGGAGGGTTCTTTTGACTGACAAGTGCCCCACTAAACATTAAGTTTTTTCTTATATCACCATTTACAAACCATACACAGATGACCAACCTTTTAGGAGGTTTGACACACAAACATGAACATCGCTATCAATCCGATCGATTTGACGTTATAGGGGAGTACCTTCAAGGATGGATCCAGTTTTTTGAGAATGCACTACAAATCCAGCATATCACAATTTACATTTGCAATTTATGGTGCCCCAAGGAAACACAATACCACATGAAGCACAGACATCCCATTCCTTCTCCAGTCCTAAGAGAACTCCAAGCGTAAGTTCAACACATTTTGCTTGAATGTCAGACTTTACCTTGCGTGTATTTACTCCGCATGCCTTTACATCGCAATTACATGTATTCCAGCATAAATGTACTTTACCACACGTCTTTACAATGCAAATCATTTTTAATTTAAGGCAATTTTTTTACGAGTAACGCCATTATAAATAATAGAAATGTTTAATAATTATTGATGAAAAAAGAATGACAACACCAAGATGGCATCCCAAATATACTGAACAAGAAGGTCAAACATATTATTAAAATTGTTTCACCAAAAAATATACGTTCATTCATAGAATGATTTGTTTTTAAATGTACATGTCAGGGAACTTTTTGTTTTTAAAAGTAGTAAACTCTTAAAAATAGTATATAATAGCTTTCCACCATTACGCGTTCAGGAGTGCACACAACAGTATGGTATCTGCCCCTACCATCTCAAAAAAGTAAGTAGCCATTATATACCTTAAAAAATTAAACAATGTGTATTTAAAAAAGCTTCTGTCTATTATGAAATATTATTTAGTAAATAATAATTAAAAAAAAATTTACCTAGTGATTAAAAAAAAAAGATTCTTTCTTTGAAGACTAGGCGAGAAAATACTTCAGTCAGAACTTTGATCTTGCAAGTTGCTGGAGATGTACCCACATCTCAAATTTATGATAAGTAGGAAAAGACAGACTGGTAAAGCATTACCTTCCTAACCAAAAACTTTTAACAATATTCTAATACCCCCTGTACTAACAGAAACATTTAGCTATGAATCTTTCCTCCTATATGACAATCCTTGCCCTAGCAAAAATACTAATATTTGCGACTTCACAATCTTGTAATATTTGACATGGACGTTTTAAACAACACTCCATCCTTTCACCCAAATTGACACTATTCATGTCAAAATTAATAACTCCTGAACGGCTCTTTTGTATGTATTACTGCCAGACAACGAATCTCCCACGTGTTATGAGTTTCTAAAATTCTTAAAGTAAAAACAATGAATAAAAGGCATGGGACAATTATAATCAACTTCAAGATTGGAATGATTTCCAAAATAAACTTTACCCTGGCATACAAGTTCAAGGATGTCTTTTCAATTTTTAACTGGCTATATGGTGTAAAATGCAAATAAAACTCCTTAGTTGAAGATTACATGTCTAACAGTAAACTCAAGCTTTAAAAATTAGCAGCATTATCCTTTGTACCCCGTGGACACGTAGACAATTTCTACACAGCAATTTTACAATCTGCATATTTTCCAGAAAACAAAGAACAATGGGCACCCTTAATAAATTATTTTGTTCACATTGGATAGGCCATCTAAACTGGTTAAGTTGCAGATGAGTTCCACGTTCCAGAATTGAATGATGGAACTGGAACTGCAACTCGACCTGTTTAGAAAGGGTTGCAAAAACTAAGAATGCCATAGAGGAATGGCACAAATCATTCCAGTTCTATTGAAAAGCTCATCCCACATTCTACAATTTCCTGGAAAGTTTGAGCAAGGAACGTTTCCAGAAAAGGAGGCAAACATAATCTTTTTCTATTAGTTTGCAGACCAGGGTATCTAAAAGAACTAAATAAATGAATGAACTTCTTTTTAAAATACAACAATTTGGAATGTTTGGAGAAATAGACTATTTGGAAAACATTGCCTACATTTTAAATTACTAACAATGTAACACAGTAAAATGACTAACAATACATTCCTTTTTGCTCTCGTGCGTTGACAAAAACCTTTTGAAATTAAAAAATAGCTAAACCATTTCTAAATATTTAAATAAACATACAATTAATTCCCTTTCCACTACATATTCGGTTTAACATTATTAAAAATTAAAAATGCCCTACTTGAAGCAATCTTCCTTTTCCAAGAATTGTAAAGATCATAAAATTCTCTCACCAACTCATAATTACATTACCCCATACTTTTTTGGAGGGATAAATCTGCCACCTCTCCCCTTTACATAAGTTTTAATAATTTCATACCTAACTTTGGGGGGGCATTATTAAAATATTATAAACACCCGAACCTCAATTGTTTTATAGCTCTTGCTTACCTCTACTCACCTGGCATTATAAAGGCATGCATGGTAAAGGTATCTACATGGAAACGTCTGTAGTGAAGGCAATGCGTGCTAAATACTGCTTTGTAAAGGTAACATCCTGTCTTACTTCTTCCATGTCACTGGAGCAGTTGGACTTGATAGTATCACAGGTCATATATGCATGCCGACAAGCCATTCGGTATTCTGATACTTTAGCGTCAGTGAGGAGACATGCAAAGTAAACATATGCACAGTGCTAACTGTGCCTTGTGTGCATATTCTAACACTTCTTTCCACTAGGTCTCTTTACGAAGTGGAAGAAGGCTGCAGCCCGGCTCTACGTTTTGAACATTTATCTATTCTGTTAAGGTTTATCTTGTGCATTATACCAGGAGGGACATATATAGGAAGCATTATATTAAACTAGGTTGTGTGGAACCAGGCATTTCTTTTAGATTTATGTATGGGTGGTAGAACCTGATACCAATCCTTGTCTGACAGAGGAAATGTCTATTTGTCAATAACTTTTGTCAAGGTGCATCTTTTTCAGAATCTTTGAGGTGTGGTTGCCTTGCTATTCAAAGATAGGTTTATTAGTGTGGGTAATATTTGATTCCAATGGGGTATGCGGGAATTCATGCCAGCTGTTCTCAGTACCCTTAAGAATCCCAATATATGTATGAAATTACCTGGATCCATGTTGAGAGCGAATTGAGTTTGAAAGTTATGAAAGCATCATTAATATGTTACCCATTACCAAACAACCTTCATCATATTATCATATAACCTCCTCTCATATCATATATCTTTCCATCATATTATCATATACCCTCCCGTTTTCTAACTAGTCAGATCCACTGCGAGTGCAGCCTGGTAAAAATGTGGCAGCTTCCGCCAAGGGGGCTCTGGGTCATACAGCATCTTGACATTATACTGTTCCAACATTTGTTTCCACTGTTGGAACACCATTCTGATCAGGAATGGATCTGGATGGGAGGAGCTAGTCTTAGGCTTGGGGCTGAAGAGATGCTCCAGCAGGTCAGCTGTTATTATTGCTTAGTTGGCTATTCTCCCTCCGTATTCTTTTCTTTTTTCAGTGTTTTTAATGCACATGTACATATATCACCTTTCATGAGCACTGTGTTTTGTGCACTTTCTTCATCTGTCTGCATGCACCTGTACAAAATAATGGTTCTCATGAGAAGTGCCTTTGATGTTCACAATTGCTTCCATGAAAATGAATTGCGTTTGATTCATACTGACTTCCTAGGAGGAGACATCGTTTACATCGAATGCACTACAACGCATTCCATTACAACGCGGTCGTTACAACGACCGCGTTGTTACAACGCGAGCCATTACATCGCAAGTTGTTACAATGACTTGCTGTAGGGGGCAGAAGGTGTTGGATTTACAATCCAATACCTTCCCTGCTGTTGCACAAACTGGAGTAGGAATAGTAAATTATACTATTCCTAAGTCCAGCGCGCCCCCTACAGCAAGTCGACTTGCGATGTAATGGTTTGCGTTGTAACAACGCGGTCGTTGTAACGACCGCGTTGTAATGGAATGCGTTGTAGCGCATTCAATGTAAAGAGGTATGTTCTTTCCTGGGATATAGTGCATAAGGCAGTAAGCTCAGCGAGTCCCACAGGGCCAATGTTTTACAACATTTGTTTATTATAAGATGGGCAAACCAATCAATGCCTATCCCAAAAGAGCCAAAAGTCTTACTTTTACATGGCAGGGAAAAGAAAATAGCTGTAAACCATCTTCCTCTGCTCATTATTTTTACTTGTGCAGCACATTATTGGTGTTCATCAAACAAATATGTCCCAGCAAATGCAGTTTTCTCAGTTCCACAATTTTACCAACTGTACACACAACTCGTTTTATGCTCAACACTTCTGAAAAAACGCCAGAGCTTTGAAAGCAATTGGTTTTTTATGGATTTAACACTGAATAGTCTCAAACTGTATATTTTGTATCTATTTGGATATATCTTCCTTTGGTAGAAGTACGTTTTTATTGTAAACATTTATGATGATAATTCGCCTTTCTTTATTGGATTATATGTAAATAGCAGACAAAATACAAATTGTAATTTTGGTCTTTTCCCACGTACAATTCAATTTAGCAGACAGATTCATGCATTGTTTATTTAAAACAGACATTGTATCCATTCCACTTTTGTCCTGTTTATATTAACATTGTGACTCAGTTCCATCACTTTTTTAATTCCCTGAAGTTCAAATAGAAACAAAGAAAATGTCGCCTGACTTGAATTCTTTACTGTTAGTAATACTTGTACACTGTACCTTATATATGTGAATTAATAAACACTGTATAACAGCGTGACCCCAAAGTCTAAGCTCTCGATGGAGGTAGTATCCTGCAGCAGCGAAATATCATGTTAATGTACTTCTCTCAGCGGGAATACAATGTCTCCGCTGTTTTATAATGGAAATGCTATGTGTAATGTAGAAATTCAAGGAGGCAGCTGATCAGTGCACACTAGGAAATATTTTTGACCGCTTCTAATAGAACCTTACAACCAGTCCTCGGAAGAACTCACCAGATCACATTTTGTGCTTACTGCCTTCAAAATGCAGCTTTGACAAGAGTTCCCCCATTAGTCGAGGCAGCACTGCTCATAGTGGATAAATATAGAGATTATTGACCATTTTTGTAGTGGTTGTAAGCTTATGATTGATTGGCTTTGGTACACATGGTATATTACCCTCATGAACTCAGACTCTATGTATCCAGGTACTGGTTTCTAGTCCTCATCATAATATCAACCCTCATATTCAGCTGCAGAGAATTAAAAGTATTCCTATTGGGGAACACACCTAAAAACAACAACAAATTTGCAGCATCAAATAAAACATTGATAAAAGTCAATAGGTCTCGTCTGCGACACCTGTTTGCTTTGACAAGGCTTATATTTTTACCAGATGGCCACCATGCATCCATCTTGAAATTCTTTTTCTTAAATTAGAAAAACAATAATTGCAAGATATTGTTTGGGCATGCATGAGCTCATGCAGCAGCCATCTTGGAATGATTTTTCTTAAACCATAAAACAAACCCTTCCAAAATGGCAGGCATGCATCCATTATGAACAGCATTAGTATTCATGCGCCATCGACCTTGAGATTGTTGAGAGGAGTTTGGACATAAAATGCGTGAAACGAGCGCATGATCAGAAATATCAATATTCTGGATAGTAGGAACAAAAACTGAAGGTTTTAATTGATGGGCTATTAATAAATAATCAATTCAAGAGTAAAAATTATGAGGATTAGGAAAAAAAGTAAATTGTTTTTCTGTTGGATGATGCAAACGCCAAACATCTATCAATTTGGTAGTTCTTAAAACAATTTAAGAGCGAAGTAAGCCTTTGGATGACGATATGTGGCTTGGGAAGTTCTATACAGTAATGGATTGCGTATAAGGTTCAAGTCACCTCCAATAAAAAGTGGACCATTACCCACTTTTAGCACTTCTGGTGTAAAAAGAGTCCAAAAATTGGGATCATCATTTGTTGGACCATACACATTAATCAGGTGCAAAACGGTATTATCAATTTTGATTTTAACTATGAGATAACGAGAATCAGAAAATTTATGTAATACTTGAAGATTTAATTTTTTTGCAAAAAGAATAGCTCAATTTTTCCTATTGAGTGCAAGAGCAGAAATAATATTACCTACCCATTTTTCATTCATGTACGATAAAACATTATCATCTATATGGGTCGCTTGAAGTAAACATATATCTGCTTTATGGCTAGCTAAGTAATCTAAAACGTTAATACGTTTAACAGGGTGTCATAAACCTTAAACCTTAAGAGAAACAATTTTAATAACATTATTCATCATCTTAGAAAAGTGAAGACAGTGGAAAAGAAAACTAGATAGACTGAAAGAATAAAACGTAGCTCTAATACTAAGAGAGAGGAGAAAAAGGAAAGACACAGTCAAACACAACAAAGACATCATAGAAACATAAATAGTACTCTTGAATTGCACACACGCATGACAAGAATGACCTGACCATAACAGTTCTTATAAGAAACTCTGTGAACTAGGATAGTTATAAAGAAATTTAAAGCATAGTGCTCAAGTATCAGTCTCGTTTGTTTCCATAGAGAGCTGTGAATGTTGATCTAAGAAGAGACGAAGGTCATCAGGACACTGAAATGACTTTGAGAAACCATCTTTTCAAATTTGCATAGTAGAAGGATCAAGCAGGCCATATTTAGAATCATAGCTTCTCAGTCTTGACCAAAGATCAGTGAACTCTTTGCCGATTTTAACAGTCTCCTTGGCAAAGTCTTGGTGCATGAAAATTTGAATCCCAATAACCATTAAAGACGGAATTTGTCTTCCCGCCTTTCGTATCAACACTAGGTGATGATGACACAGAACTTTATATCATTTGACGAGGTTTATTCTGGTTTGGACTGCGATGTGAAGGAATTCTGTGCACCTCGTCAATCTCAAATCTTTCTGGAAATTTGATGCCTAAAAGATCAGGTATTTGATTTCTGATGCAATATAATCTGTGTTCGAGCAAAATGCTTGTGTTTCATCAAGTAATGTGGATAAAGAAGGTTCATTTGATTCTACTAATTTTGACTTAACTGACGGAGGAAAAGAATTTTGTTTACGTTTGCTATATCATGAATATTTTTACCTTCCATATCAAGAGATAATTATATTAAAGATAGTCGCAATAATACTTGAAGAATTAGGCAAGCAGAAATAAAAGACTTTGCAATATGAGGCTGTGCAGCTGCTAAAACCAGCTATGGGAGTGGTCTAGGCCCCAGCTGTGCTCTTTCCTCTGAATGACTCCGCCCCTCTGATAGGAAAACTCAGCAGTACCTGAAGTGGAACACTGGCGAAAGGCTCGATGGAGGAGTCTCCTCAAATCAGCAGAAATGAGCCTCAGTAAAGGAGTTCCTGGAAAGCGCTGGTCAGGCTCAGCCAGACAAAAACCAGCGGAATAACTATCCCGAATTCACTTAAAAATCATCGATAAAGGACGAGTGCCGCACTAGCTCAGTGCGAGGTGGCCATCTTGATTTGCGCTCTTGTGCGACTACTCTCCATATATTTTAATGTGTGATTACGGTCTTTATAACGAAAATATGCCTAAACAGTTCCACATGCATTAACAACATATGCCAAGAAAATGCATTAAATGTGCCTCCCTTCAAAGTTCAAGTATTGGCAAAGCCAAAAGGATCAGCTGTAACGTACCACCAAATGTAAACACAGACATTCACAAATGCTGTTTGAGTGTACTCTATGCACAAATGTTTATCACATTAAAGCCTGTCATACTGGATTTGCCAGTGCTGAGAAAAGGTAGCGAAAACATTTCTTTTGGAATAAAATGCATCTAGAAGAAAAAGAACTGAATGTGACAAACAGCATAGTTTAGTTCCTTTTTCAGATTAATAACAATACCTCAAGCATTCTAAAGGAAGGGGGAACGATACATCACCAGCAGAGGATTAAGACAATAATACTCCTCTGGCTGGAACCAAACCAAAGCCCACTCTATGTACATTAACAGAATTGCTAAAATATGTCCTCCAGACTGCTAGGCTGTTAAGCCAAACCTTATGATGGACGTTTACCTTACCTAGATAGGTAATTATTACTAAAACTGCAGACTAGTCATGCCCTGATATTTGGTGTATTTTATCATTCACAGACACACTACTTAGGGGGTTCTTTCAAAATATGTGGGCAGCTGTAACAAATCCTATAAAATGTGTGAAAAACGGTGTTCACGGCATATAACACTATTTTTGAATTTAAAGTACTGCATTTCGTGCCTATTGGTACCAGAGCACAAGTAAAATGCTGGTGCTAATTGTGCACCAGTAATCGTGGAAAAAGAGACAGAAACCATGCTGGGACATGTATCTCTAAATTTGTGATAATGTTATGATAACTGGTGTGGTGATCTTAATATTGAACTGTGGTATAACAGCAAAACATCCGACATTCTGTAAATTACTTTATTTGTGGGGCAGTGCTCAATTCTCCCAAATGGCAGCACAGCTTCACTGTCAATAAACAGCAGAATGTGGTCCTGAAAGTGCTTCCACCAATGCCCTTAAAACATTCTTCTAACTCTTTAAAGAGGTAAGCTTTTCTGTGCAGCTCAGTGCCACAAAGGGCCTTATAATGATGTACCTTATATCACCCTGTAACTCTTCCCCTATCACAAGTGGGGCCCTGAGGGTTGCCTTGAGAATTAGTAATTTAATTCCCAGTTCTTCCCAATATTTCACCCTTTAGCTCCACCTGCTTCCAGCAGGCAAGTCCCTGAGTGAGTGCTAAGTGGCAGTAAGGATTTTTAGGGTTAAGGAAAGGGTAGCATAAGAGGTGGTGGTAGCAACTCAGTAGGTATAGTTAGTACAGCAATTCCTCTGAAAAAATAAATAACTCACATCCACTCACAGACCCACTCAGACACTCACACACCCATTCACAGACCCACTCAGACTGTCACGCTCCACTCACAGCCCACTCAGATTCACAGACCCACTCAGTCACTTACACACCCAGTCACAGACCCACTCAGAGACTCATGCACCCACTCACAGAACCACTCAGATACTCACGCACCCACTCAGAGACTCATGCACCCACTGAAAGACCGACTCAGACACTCACGTACCCGCTCACAGACCAACTCAAACACTCAGACTCATGCACCCATTCACTGACCCGCTTAGACACTGATGCATCCAGTTACAGACCCAATTGAGACTCACACACCCACTCAGACACTCATGCACCCTCTGATAGACCCACTCAGACTCTCATGCACCCACACAGAGAGTTATCCAGTAGCGTCCAGCACGGATCGGAAGTGGCAAGGTGGGCCGGAGGGGTGTAAAAAACATACCTCCTCGCCACTCCCATGTCATTGCAGTCTCTCCTCTCCGGGCCCCGAACAGGAAGTAGCCAGGCTTCCTCCACTAAGCCAATCACAACGCTGCAATGCCGCTTTGTGATTGGTCTGATCGCCTTAGTGGAGAAGCCGCCACTGGAGTTATACATCCATGTACAGAGCCAGTCAGACACACGCACCCACTCGCAGAACCAGTCTGAGACTGATGCACCTACTCACAGACCCACTCAGACACTTATGCACCCACTAAGATAGTCACATACCTATTTAGAGATCCACTAAGTTACTGCTGCATCCACTAATAGACCTACTGAGACACTCACGCACCCAGTCACAGACCCACTCAGACACTTATGCACCTAGTTCTAGGCCCACTCAGACACTAACACACCCACTGTCAGACCCACTCAGACACTCATGCACCCATTCTAACACCAACTCAGAAAGTGATGTATGTAATCACAGAGCCACTGAGAAACTTATGCACCCACTTACACACATACTGAGGCACTCAAAAACTATTCACAGAGTCATTGTTACATGCATAGAGTCAAACTGAGAGTTATAAATCTTAAATGTGTTGTTGTGCATGGAATTTGTGCTTTTGCTTTGTGGATCCATAACGATGTCATGAATCTAAACATTTGTTTTTTGAAAAAAGGATTAAAGATGAAAATGAATTACTGTTTGGTAATAGGGTGACTCTTAGAAAAGCCTTTGGGTTTATTGTGTGTAGATGATAGCTACACATAAAACAAGATGCAATCTTTCAAGTTGTTAAGGAATATCCTGTTGCCTTTCTCAGAGAAATATACTCCATCACTTCTATATATATGCTCCATGTCAAAGCGTAAGTTGTTGTAGATCGAGCCCATGTTGTGGTCTCTAAGGAAAGCAGCAACAGTTTTATTAACATGTTTCCTGGCTTTGTCTATTTATGGACAGAATTTGTCTGACCTTTTCCATTTCTGCCTTTGGCAAATGTTGGAGTACGCCAAGGCAGTGTGTGGGACAAGTGCCATTAATTGGCCAAAGGCCTCTTTCATTGCAATTTTCAATCCTACCCCAGTAAGGGTGCCTAGGTCATTGCTACCACAGTGCGCAATTAAGAGGTCTGGATGTTGGCAATCTGCAATGTTCTCAACCAAAGGCAGCAATTGCTGCCACGTTAACCCTCCCTGGCCAATTCAAGTAATGTCCACATTAGGCAAACCCAAGTCCCTGTCAATGCCAGTCTTTCTAATACACTCTCTGGCCCGAGAAACATAGCTGTGACCCACAATCCACACACTAACCATTTTGTAGGAAGGCTGCAGCTGAATGTGACAGCTGGTAGAATGAGATGCATTCAAAATAGAGGAGTGGACCTGGTTAAAGAAAAGGACGTATTTGATTGGGTGGTGTAAATAATTTGGTAGCTAAAAATAGATAGTAATTTAATAGGTAAAGTAAGTAGATATGTGATTGGCTCTGGATAAATTTAAGAGAAGTCATCCTATTGTGGAAATGCTTACATTTTCAAGCAGTCAACCACACCTGCTACAGTTCAACTTGAAGCTAGTATGCTGCTGTTAGAAAGTGCTGTGAACTTTTGACTTACTGGTACAGTAGAGTCTTTCAAAGAAGGTTGCTATGGCAACAGAGGTAAAGCAGTGTGGTGGAAGGGTTCTAAATACACCGTAGTTTGAAACCACAATGCAGAGTAGTTTAGAGACAGTATATGTTGTGAAATACAAATTTTCCAATTCAGTACTACGATAGGATGTCAAATGTAGTTGTAAAATGATAGTACTATTATTGTAAATACTTTTATGGACTCCGGTATGGATTTGCGAGTCTGTCGCGAAGTTACATGGTGGGGCTGCGCTGGGTGTCGCGACGGAGTCGCAAATCCACCCACAGACACTGCCAGATTGGACTTCTTATGAGGAGACTAATAATGGGTTAAAAAAAAATGACCAATGAAAACTGGAGTAAGAACAGGAAAAAAATGAAGGGAACGTTTTGATTTGCTAACTACATCAGTATCTCTGAAAAAAGAGAGGGGAAAATTGCCATTACTGGTTCTTTCTTACAGAGAGTGGTATTTATAATTTTACATGAGAAGACATTTTAAGTGAGAATGTGTTAAACTTTGAGGATCTACAAAGCGAAGGTATGTTAAAAATGGGGATATTGGTAATGTACATGTAGAAAAATATAGTGAGTTATAACTGTGAGGTAGATGTAATTACATGAGGATCTACAAAGTGAGAGGTATGTTAACAATGGGGATATTGATAATGTACATATAGAAAAATATAGTGAGTTATAACTGTGAGGTAGATGTAATTACGTGTGAATATTAGTTACATATCCTATAATTTGCCTAAAGGGGCCTGAAATAATTGATTATATATATATATAGTGAAGTGCTTATGCAACTAGTCAACCATTTGAACAGTAACTAGTATGTTCATGTAAACAGTCTGACATACAGGCATTTAGATAATAAAACAGTCAGTAACAAATATAGTTATGTACCGAGTCATGTAGTTGGAATAAGGTGACTGAAAACTTTGTCAGTGGTCAAGTGAATATTTTTCTGTCCTACATATAGTTTTGTTACTTTATTCACAATTGGTTTATTTAAATGTATTTGTAAGGCTGAGGTTCGGTGCTCTGGGTGTGCTTAAATTTCTAACTACATTTCTAGTAGATGTATTGTATGTCTGATTGTGCAACATAGAGAAGAAGGAATTCAAATATGTGTAAGGTGTGCTACTCCAGAACCTGTCTGCATTTTACACTGCTATGTTGAATTGACATATAAAGCATTTGAAAGTCTTAAATTATCCATTTATTAAATATAAATCACTTGTAATGTAAGTTGTAGGCAGGTTATAGAGTCGGAAGGTATGTGTTTGATTAGCAAAAAATGTACTTTGAATTTTTAGTGAGTTAGAAAGATCCTTAGTGAGCAAAAAATCTAGCTGTACAACCACTTACCTGTGCATGCACTCAATGAGTTACCTATTTAGAAAACTATAGAGCCATTCATAAATGTAGTCAGATAGTGACAGAAGCATTTACACATTCACTCGCAGACTGTGATAGTACTTATGTATTGAGCAGTGACAGAGCCACTTATATACATAGTATTAAACCCTAAGAGTCACTTACAGAGGTAGTAAGCAATTCAAACAGCTACTTGCATACACATTTTTGCATTATATATTAATAGTTTGGGACAGACACTGTCTGATCAGTGCTGGGATTTACCACAAATTGGACATCGCCCAATACCCACCCTCCTCTATGCTAACGATGCAGTTCTGATGGCACGCACTCAGTTAGGGCTACAACGTCTATTGATAAGTTTTAATGCTCATGCAGAACCTGGCATTGCAAGTAAATAAATCGAAGACTTTCATAATGAAGTGTGGAAAAGGGAGCTCAAAGTGTAGGGACATCCTCATAGATAATAAGATTGAATTTACCAAGACATTTCCGTACCTGGGTATCCTGGCTGACCAGAATGGCTTGTGGGGCCAGGCAATTAAATCAAGAAAGCTATTGTTTTTGAAAGCTACGGCAGCCTTGGCTAATTTCTCAGGGAAGCTAGGCAAAAAAACGCCCGTAGAACTAATAAATATATATAAGGCTAAGTGTGTAACAACTGCAATGTATGGTGCTGGGGTATGGGGCTATTATGATTGTCAGCCCCTACAACTGGCAGAGAATGCCTTTTTAAGATTTGTACTAGCTGTTCCGGGTGGCTGTTCCACATAAGTATGCCATGCGGAGCTGAGGTTACCCTACTTATTAGATTTAATTAAAATACAGCCAATTCTTTTATGGCATAAGATTTGGTCCTCGGATAAAACCACCCTTAATATAGATATTATAAGGGACTGTCTTAAATTACAGCGGGTACTTAGAATAACTTGGATGAAGTTTATCAAAGACTTCACGAGCGACCTAGGCCACCCGGAATATTTTGGACAGTCGGAGTCCCTAGAGCACATCAGCAGAAAAGATCTTAAAAGAGAGTGTATTATGCTATTGGAGTCTCTTAAATTATCCTCGGAAATATTGAAGCCGAGTGTTTGAAATAACCAAATGATCCTGACCACTTATGATATATAGCCATATTTACAATCCATGGAGGGGATGCAGGACAGATTTGTCTTAACTCGCTTTAGGTTAGACATTTTCCATCGCCTAACAAGCTTTCCTGTAATGACTGGTCATGTTCGCTTTGTAAATGTCCATATGACGATATGTCACAGCAGACAACAATTCATGTTGTGCTCTTTTGTAAATTTTATGAAAAACAGAGAAAGATTTGGATTTTACCGATCTTAAGGCTGCTTGGCCTTGGGCAATGTCGCCCAGCATTTTTATCCCTTCAGCCAATTAATAGACAATGTGGTCTCTGTCAGTGTTTTTAAAGAATGTAATTAGATGCAGAAAGACCATCATATTGTGATCTTCTGGTGAGGTAAATGTGACAGTATTTTATGATAAATTTTCTTAGCAACAGTGTTTGTTGCTGAAGGTTCTTAACTTTTTTAATAAGATTGTTGTATACTTAATTAATTTGTACATGATTTTTAGCTTTGTAAATAGTACTTGTGTTTTTATATATGTGTTTTGCTTTTATGATTTCCACTGAAGAAATCAAAGCTTATTTTGAATTGAATCGCGTCAGAAGGTATATGTTTGAATAGCAAAAAATGTACTTTGAATTTTTAGTGAGTTAGAAAGATTCTTAGTGAGCAATATATCTAGTTGTACAACCACTTACCTATGTATGCACTCACTGAGATACCCATTTAGAAAACTATAGAGCCATTCATAAATGTAGTCAGACAGTGACAGAAGCATTTACACATTCACTCACAGACTGTGATAGTACTTATTGAGCAGTGACAGAGCCACTTGTATACATAGTAATAAACCCCAAGAGTCACTGTTGGACTTGGCCCTTTTTGCAGGGTCATCCCTGAACTTTTTGCCTTCCTCCTATATTTTCTCTGACCTGTTTTTGTTGGTTTTATGACTCTGGGCACTTTACCACTGCTGATCAGTGCTAAAGTGCATATGCTCTCCCCATGATAAATTGTGTTATGGATTAGTGACTCCATGATTGGATGATTGGTTTACTTGTCAGTCCCTAGTACAGTGCACTGAGTGTGCCCAGGGCTTGTAAATCCAATGCTGCTGGTGGGCTTGCAGCACTGGTTGTGCCACCCACAGAAGCAGCCTGTAAAGTGTGTCTCAGGCCTGCCATCGCAGAGCCTGTGTGCAGCCTAGGGCTGCCATGTCGACTTGGTGAGTACACCCACTCACCAGTCCCTAAACCTTCCCTTTACTGCATGTTGGTCACCCCTAAAGTAGGCCCTAGGGCAGGGTGCATTGTAAGTATAAGGTAGGACATGCCCTGGTATGTGTGGCCTGTCCTAATAGTGAATTACAGCCATTTTCGTTTTTCACTATTGCAAGGCTACCTGTTCTCCATAGGCCAGAATGGGCAGTTTGATTATTACACCTTATAATCCTAACTGACCCAGGGAACATGGTAGAAAAACGAATTTAGTATGCCTGAACTCAGGATGATAAAATACATCTTTTAGTGAAGTTGGTTTTAACATTCTTTGTTTGAAAATACCACTTTTAGAAAGTAGGTATTTTCTTGCCTAAACCATCCAGCTGCCTCTGCTCAGGTTGTGTATTGTGTGTCTGGGTTTGTGAGTGACAGGGGCTGGGGGATTCCAGGAGGCAGGGTGAGTCAGCACTAGGCTGAATAGGTCTGCCTGAAGGAGGATGGGTGGGAGGAGTTGCACCTGGGTCTGAATAGGGCTGTGCCTGCCTTCCACAATGCTGGCTCCACCTCCTGCCGGGCGTCTGATGGCTCTGCCCCTCACTCTCAAAGGAAAGAAGGAGTCAGAAAAACAAAGTGCTCCAGGACTGACCAGAACTGGTTTGGACTAGGCAAAGGCCTCTCTGCCTTCAGAGAACAAAGGGAAAAGGTGTATAAAAGGGGACCCAGACCCCTAGGAAATTAGATCACTTCTGGGAAATCAAGAAACCTGTTGCCAAGGAGAAGAACCGGAGAAGCTGAAGGAGGAGTACTGCCCCTGTGCTGTTTTGCTGATTGGGGTTGGCCTGCAGTGGTTGCTTTCTGCCAAGGACAGGAGAAAAGACTTTGCTGTGCTTTGTCATCTTGAAGAAGGGAATCTCCAAGGGCTTGAACTGAGCTTGCCTCCGGCCTGAAGTCACAGGGACACAAAGACTTCACCCCTTCTGTTTGCCTGCATCTGGAACTGCTGTTTTAGCTGCTAACAGAGGGAAATTGCAACACCGACGCCGGCGAGCGACGCCGTAACCTGCACCGAAGCCGTGGGCACCGCTCGTGAAGAGCACGACGCACCGCCCCGACTTGCACCGTAGGCCCGACGCCTGCCGACGCCGTGCGACATCGACTCTGAAGCCGTCATCGAGGCCGCTGCCTGCACCGGAGCCGAGGACACCGCTCGTGACGCTCACGACGCACCGTCCCGACTCGCACCGCAGCCCCGACTTCACCGACGCCAGGGCTTCATCATCGCGGAGCCGATCCTCGACGTGGGTGACCCCGAATCCATCGACGCCGCGCCATCGTAAGGAACCGACGCCTCGCCGCCATCCGTGACGTCACCTCCCGACACAGTAAGGAACCGACGCCTCACCTCCCTGCGCTGCAGTAAGGAACCGAGACATCACCTCCCTGGGGTCGTAAGGAACCGACGCCGCCGGCGCCAACGAAGCATCACCTCCCCGACGCCGTGCACCGTCTTTGTTTTCATCGAATTCCAGGTACTGTTCTTTGTGGGTCTGCTCGACTCCGGGCCCGACGCCGCGCACCTCGCGGTCGGCGCCGTACTTTGGGATTTCCACCGGTCACGACGTCGTGATAACTCCAAGTGGAGTTATTTGTTGCTACAAGCTTTATTTGATTGACTATCCTATTTTTGAAGATAACGTGAACTGTCTCTATCATTTTAAGTCTATTTTTGAGTACTGTATTGTGGATTTTTGCTATTGGGTCTTGTGATAAGTCTATATAAAGATTACTTATTTTTACATAAACGACCTGTGTGGTGTCCATCTGTAGTGTTTTCACTGTATTACTGTATGTGTTCACAAATGCTTTACACACTGCCTCTGAGATAAGCCTGTCTGCTCGTGCCAAGCTACCAGGGGGTGAGCAGGGGTTATTTTAGGAGTGTATCCCCTTATCCTGACTAGAAGCAAGGGTCCCTATTTGGACAAAGGTGCAAGCCATTGCCAACTAGAGACCCCCAGTTCTAACATTGGTGGTCAGCGGTGAGGATTTGGACTTGCATTTGTGATTCATATACAGTGATTGGTGTACACTACTAGTGAGTGCAGACCAATACGCGACCACATACATTTTGATAGGACTTTTTTTCCTTGGAACCTTTATTTTTGTTGAGAACTGCCAATTTTCACCATGAGCAAAAAGGATCCATTGCACCTGCAGATATTGAATTTGAAGAAGATAGGGTTGATACCTACACTGTGCCAGAACTCAAAGCTGTTTGCAAAAGTTTAAAATCTCTATGAGAGGCCTCACCAGGAAGGAGGAGTTTCACAAGGCGCTAAGGGCCTGGTTGGAAGCACGGAATGCCAGTGGGCAGTCCGAGGAGCCTGTGGAGGAGGCAGAGAATTTAGATGGGCAGCTTGAGGGGCCATTGGGCTTACCTGGGAGGGGAGTGCCTTCCAGGGAGGGCAGCAGTGTTTCTCAAAGGGCCTGTCTCCAGAGGAGCTGGAGGACAGGGACAAAAGCAGGATGCATGAAATGGAAATGGCCAAACTAAAACAGGGAAGCCATGATAGCCTTGAGCATAAGAAATTGGAGTTGGAAAGTAAGAGGTTGGCCATGGAAGAAAGGAAGATGCTTTTAGAGCATGAGAGAATGATGAGGGTGTTGGAGTTCAAAGCCAGGGGCTTAGGGATTCCTCCCTCTGGTGGCAGCAAAATTGTATTACCTAGTGCTGAGGGAGTAGTACACACACCCAGAGATGTGGTGCCTGACTTGGAGGGGGTTAATATACACCAGGAGGTTCAAGGGTATGAGGTAGCTCCAGTGGTGCGCAGCGTCCCTGAGGTGGATTGGGGAACTGGCACAGGGGTTCATAGTCCTAGTGGTGGGAGGGACACTCTACTGACTCTAGATGAGAGGTGCAGGGAGAGGGGTTCCCCCATGTTTGAATTCCTGGGGTGTGAGTGTGAAGACCGCCCAGAAGAGTGTGGGTTGAGTGACAGAGACAGTCAGATACTGTCTTGCCAATCTCAGCAGAGTGGTGTGGGGTACATGTGTGAGGCACTGGATGGTGAGGTGAAGGATAACTTGGTTAACACCTGTGAGGGGTTGTGTGATCCAATTGTGGGAAAGCATATTGTAAGTCCCTGTTTTCCAGAGCTATGCCAACACCTGTTGGAGAGTGAGTTCTCTGACCCCAGGGAGCTCACGAGGGAGGAAGACCTTTTGGTGGTTTCCAGAGGGTCTGAAAAGGCATTGGGGAGTGACCCTAAGGGGAGTGGCTCAGGTATCTTCCAGCCCAGAGTGGTGGAAGTGGTTCAGAGTAGCCCAGCTAGGTCCCGGTGTAGTGGGAGGGGTGTAGGGACTCACGTCCTGTCTCAGTGGAGAAGGAGTGAGTGTGGGGCTGCGTGTCCCAAGGTGCCCGAAACCCAGTCTCAGAGCCTGGATGGTTCTTTAAGGGAACACCAGGTAGGGAGCCTAGGCTGTCCTGATGGGCCGCCTGTTGAGGAGGATCTCCTAGTGTCTAGAGAACCTGGAGCGTCTGTAAATGGAGCTCCAGTGTTTCTGGTATCTGGCAGTGCCGCTCCACTTGGGAGGGTGCAGAAGTCCAGAGTGAGGGGTGAGAGGGGGAGAGAGTCCCCAGTGGAAGAACCAGTGGGTCAGGGACCAGCCAGAAGGGCTGAGTCACCAGTGAATGACCATGGTGACACCACTTCTGTCCTGGGGGATCTTCGCGCGCTGTCAGATGGACAGGGGTCGGGAGATCTGCGCCAGGCGGACTGTCACACAACACATGAGAGATGTGTTACCCTCTGGGGGGCATGCGTGCTCCCCAGGAAGTCCTGGTGCGCCAGGCAGATTATTACACAACTCTAGAGGAGTGTGTTTCCCTTGGGGGTTGGTGTACCCTCCCGGAAGTCCTGGGTTGCCAGGCACAGGTCCAGCCTAAGGGTACAGACCCTGGGTTGGAGGACCAGGTTCAGGGTGTCCCCCTGACCTGGAGGAAGGGGCAGCTGCTAACAGTGCCCCTACCAGTTTGTCTTCTGGGGGCACCGCTCCAGGTGGGAGGGTGCAGGACCCCAGTAAGGGGGCGGGGAGAGGACAGCCTCACCCCTGGCCTCTGCCCAGTCTAAGGGTACAGACCTTATGCTGGGATCCCAGTTGCAGGATAGAACCCCTGAACTGGTGGGCGAGTGTGCAGGACCCCTGCCACAGGTGCCCTGACAATTCTGGAAGGGGGTACAGCTCCAGGTGGGAGGGTGCAGAGCCCCAAGGAGGAGGACCAGGTGTGGGAGAGCCCACCCCAGTCTCCTGTCCAGCCGCCGGTTACAGGCCCGGGGCTGGTGGGTCAGTGTCAGGATGTCATACCTGACCTGACGGTTGGGAGAGTGGACAAAGGGTGCCAGGCACCTGGGGCTACTGCCCCCGCTCTCTGACACCACAGAGGTTGGAGAGCCATGAAAGGCCTGGGGCCTGGCTCTCATCACTGACGGCTGTCAGTGGCCACTGTGGCTTGCTGTCCTGGTGGACAGAGTTGCCCCTGGGAGGGGGACAGAAGTCACACCCGGGGGTGGACTAGGCCACACATCTGTGTTGGCCATGTGGGTACTGTCTGTCGGTTGGGACACACCTGTGAGCAAGCTAAGGTTAGGTGCTGCACAGGTGGTGTCCACAGTTGAGGAGAAGGGTTCCCCATGGGTTAGCTGGGTGGGCCCTGAGAGTATGGACAGAGGGATCCAAATAGGTTCAGATTGGCGTAGAACTGGAGTATGCCCCTGCTGTTGTGGGCCAGGGTCCAGGTTCTATCGCCCAAAGCAGAGAAGCCCATCAGGGTAGTGATTGGTCTCCCCTGCGTTTTGGCTGGAAGGGGGTTGTGTTGGACTTGGCCCTTTTTGCAGGGTCATCCCTGAACTTTTTGCCTTCCTCCTATATTTTCTCTGACCTGTTTTTGTTGGTTTTATGACTCTGGGCACTTTACCACTGCTGATCAGTGCTAAAGTGCATATGCTCTCCCCATGATAAATTGTGTTATGGATTAGTGACTCCATGATTGGATGATTGGTTTACTTGTCAGTCCCTAGTACAGTGCACTGAGTGTGCCCAGGGCTTGTAAATCCAATGCTGCTGGTGGGCTTGCAGCACTGGTTGTGCCACCCACAGAAGCAGCCTGTAAAGTGTGTCTCAGGCCTGCCATCGCAGAGCCTGTGTGCAGCCTAGGGCTGCCATGTCGACTTGGTGAGTACACCCACTCACCAGTCCCTAAACCTTCCCTTTACTGCATGTTGGTCACCCCTAAAGTAGGCCCTAGGGCAGGGTGCATTGTAAGTATAAGGTAGGACATGCCCTGGTATGTGTGGCCTGTCCTAATAGTGAATTACAGCCATTTTCGTTTTTCACTATTGCAAGGCTACCTGTTCTCCATAGGCCAGAATGGGCAGTTTGATTATTACACCTTATAATCCTAACTGACCCAGGGAACATGGTAGAAAAACGAATTTAGTATGCCTGAACTCAGGATGATAAAATACATCTTTTAGTGAAGTTGGTTTTAACATTCTTTGTTTGAAAATACCACTTTTAGAAAGTAGGTATTTTCTTGCCTAAACCATCCAGCTGCCTCTGCTCAGGTTGTGTATTGTGTGTCTGGGTTTGTGAGTGACAGGGGCTGGGGGATTCCAGGAGGCAGGGTGAGTCAGCACTAGGCTGAATAGGTCTGCCTGAAGGAGGATGGGTGGGAGGAGTTGCACCTGGGTCTGAATAGGGCTGTGCCTGCCTTCCACAATGCTGGCTCCACCTCCTGCCGGGCGTCTGATGGCTCTGCCCCTCACTCTCAAAGGAAAGAAGGAGTCAGAAAAACAAAGTGCTCCAGGACTGACCAGAACTGGTTTGGACTAGGCAAAGGCCTCTCTGCCTTCAGAGAACAAAGGGAAAAGGTGTATAAAAGGGGACCCAGACCCCTAGGAAATTAGATCACTTCTGGGAAATCAAGAAACCTGTTGCCAAGGAGAAGAACCGGAGAAGCTGAAGGAGGAGTACTGCCCCTGTGCTGTTTTGCTGATTGGGGTTGGCCTGCAGTGGTTGCTTTCTGCCAAGGACAGGAGAAAAGACTTTGCTGTGCTTTGTCATCTTGAAGAAGGGAATCTCCAAGGGCTTGAACTGAGCTTGCCTCCGGCCTGAAGTCACAGGGACACAAAGACTTCACCCCTTCTGTTTGCCTGCATCTGGAACTGCTGTTTTAGCTGCTAACAGAGGGAAATTGCAACACCGACGCCGGCGAGCGACGCCGTAACCTGCACCGAAGCCGTGGGCACCGCTCGTGAAGAGCACGACGCACCGCCCGACTTGCACCGTAGGCCCGACGCCTGCCGACGCCGTGCGACATCGACTCCGAAGCCGTCATCGAGGCCGCTGCCTGCACCGGAGCCGAGGACACCGCTCGTGACGCTCACGACGCACCGTCCCGACTCGCACCGCAGCCCCGACTTCACCGACGCCAGGGCTTCATCATCGCGGAGCCGATCCTCGACGTGGGTGACCCCGAATCCATCGACGCCGCGCCATCGTAAGGAACCGACGCCTCGCCGCCATCCGTGACGTCACCTCCCCGACACAGTAAGGAACCGACGCCTCACCTCCCTGCGCTGCAGTAAGGAACCGAGACATCACCTCCCCTGGGGTCGTAAGGAACCGACGCCGCCGGCGCCAACGAAGCATCACCTCCCCGACGCCGTGCACCGTCTTTGTTTTCATCGAATTCCAGGTACTGTTCTTTGTGGGTCTGCTCGACTCCGGGCCCGACGCCGCGCACCTCGCGGTCGGCGCCGTACTTTGGGATTTCCACCGGTCACGACGTCGTGATAACTCCAAGTGGAGTTATTTGTTGCTACAAGCTTTATTTGATTGACTATCCTATTTTTGAAGATAACGTGAACTGTCTCTATCATTTTAAGTCTATTTTTGAGTACTGTATTGTGGATTTTTGCTATTGGGTCTTGTGATAAGTCTATATAAAGATTACTTATTTTTACATAAACGACCTGTGTGGTGTCCATCTGTAGTGTTTTCACTGTATTACTGTATGTGTTCACAAATGCTTTACACACTGCCTCTGAGATAAGCCTGTCTGCTCGTGCCAAGCTACCAGGGGGTGAGCAGGGGTTATTTTAGGAGTGTATCCCCCTTATCCTGACTAGAAGCAAGGGTCCCTATTTGGACAAAGGTGCAAGCCATTGCCAACTAGAGACCCCCAGTTCTAACAGTCACTAACAGAGGTAGTAAGCAATTCAAACAGCAGCTACTTGCTTACACATTTAGAGATTCAAATAGTTTTAAACCAGCAACTCATATAGTGACACAGTTAGTTACATATTCAGTGATAAATGCACACAGGAAATAGTATACTCACTCAAATTAGTAGTCAAATACTCACAGAAGCCAGGGACCTATCCAGTCAAGTTGCTGTTTGAACATGTCTCAGGCTTGCTGCGGCACAGTTTTACTGCTTGGTAGAATAGGTATTTCCTTGCCAGAACTATTTATACACCCACTATCTGAAAGAGACTATTAGTTATAGATTTCTTACCTTAGAATTACCCCCAGGCATCAGACAGAATCTGGACAAATATTTTTCTTAGCAGTACCCCTGCGCGTCGGTAGGTGGCGTTGGTCGACTCCGCATCCGTCATCGGCGTCGTGGTCGCCGGGATAACGCCACGGTGTCTACTTAGACGCCGCCACTGCGCGCTGACGTCAGTTCTTTATTTTTCCGCGCCAGCCAGCGCAGATCTGGAGAGAGCGTGCCCCTTAGTCACTTTTTGACTAACCCTTTTTCGACTTTGGTCGACGCCTTTTTTGAGTCTTCGACTCCTGGTGCACGAGGGATGTCCCATCGTCGGACCGGCTTCAAGCCCTGTGACTCCTGTCACAGGTTGATGTCGGTCACCGAACCGCACCTCCTGTGCCTTTGGTGCCTGGAGCGCGACCACGATCCGAAGTCATGCTCCGACTGCCGGGCCATATACCCGAAGTGTTTGCGAGAGCGGTCCCGAAAGCTTTTGGAGGCCCGGCAGTCCGCTCCGCGCCTTTCGAGGTCCCGGTCGAGAGGAAGGTCGCAGGACCGGTCGCTGAGTCATCACCATTCCTATTCGAAGTCTTCGCACTCCTCCGGTAAGTCGAAGCACAAGAAGAAGGCGAAGAAGCACTGTTGCTCTTCGCCTTCTCCCCATCCATCGGCCGACTCGACGCAGGTCCCGGAGCGTTGTCGCTCCCTGGCTCCGCCTTCAGAGCCCGCTTCAGGGACAACTCCGCGCTTCCCTCTCTTTCCCAGAGCCGGAGCGTCCCCTGCCCAGCTTCACAGCATCTTTGGGCAGCCCGACTCCGCCGGTGCGCCTTCGGGCCCCTCAGGCTCGGCTGGATCCGGATCGGCGCCGGTCGACCTCACGGTACCTTCCCGAGCGCCGATTCCAGTGACGCAGTCCCTGACGCCGGTTGTGCCCCCAACCGGCGTCGACCCCAGCCTCACCCCCGACTTTGACCCGGTGCCGGACCGACGTCGACCGACGCCGGTACCGGAGGTACTTTTGTACCTCTGTTCATCCCTGGTGTTCCCTAACGCCCTGGTTGGCAGCCAGAGGAGGGTGAAGAGGACTGGTAGGGGTCTGCTGACCCTCTAGCAGACCAACTTGAGGAGCCAGACTGGCGAGAGGAGTTGGGTGATGCCAGTGATCTGGATACCTCCCCAGACCTCGGTATGCTTTCTCCCCCCACCATGGCTACGGAGGAGGGAGCTTCCTATGCTGTGGTGTTGCGTATGGTGGCGGAGGCCTTGGGCCTTGAGCTTCCTACGGTGGCTGTCAGGACTTACCTTCTGACTGAGGTGCTTCAGCCAGCAACAGCCTCTTCGGAGCCCATGCTGCCTTTTAATGAGGCTCTCACTGTCATCCTTCTGGGCACTTGGTCCAAGCCCAGCACAGGAGCTCCTGTGGACAGGATGCTTGCCCGACACCACCGCCCGGCCCCCGGGCGACCCACTTTGCCTCTCCCAACACCCTACTCTTGAGAGCTTGGTGGTCCAAGCCTCCTCCTCAAAAGGCGCATTCCCTACTGCTCCCCCAGATGGGGAATCCAAGACGCTGGACCATCTTGGTAAGAAGATGTTTTCTTCCGCCAGCTTAGGACTGCGGTTGGTGAACACCGCATGTCTCTTGGGCCGTTATACACACACGGTGTGGGATACGGTCGTGCAAGTGATGCCACAGTGCTTGGAGGAGGCCTGGGCCATGCTCACCCACGCTGTTGCTGAGGGTCGAGACGCAGCTAAGTTCACCATCCGGTGTGGACTGGATACTGCCGGCTCGCTGGGTAGGACGGTTTCCACGTCGGTAGCCCTGAGGCGCTACGCCTGGCTGAGAATGTCTGGCTTCTCTGGGGATGTCCAACCCACACTTTTAGACATGCCCTTTGATGGCCGTCGCCTGTTTGCGGACAACGCGCTCGAGCGCTTCAAGGATTCTAGGGCCACGGCCAGATCCTTAGGCCTCGCAGCAACTTATCGCCCTGTGCAGTCTGCCTTTCGCCTCTTTCGTGGCTACGGAAGGGGTGCCCCACCACGTTCAGCCCAGAACCACAGGGCCACGCAAGCTACCCAGCCCATGTGTGGCCGGGGACGTGGGACCCAGCGTCACGGGTCTGGGGGCCAGCGGGTGTGCCAGTCCACCAATGCCCCCCCTGCAGCAGCCTCCGAACCTTCCTAGTCTGACTTTTCAGGACCACCAGTTGCCAGTGGGCGGCAGGATCTGCCATCACCTCCCCCACTGCCACAACATCACGTCGGACAGGTGGGTTTTGCAGCTAGTCCGAAGGGGCTACTCCCTCCCCTTCGAGACTACTTCTCCCTCCATGCCACCAACGCTCCATCGCATGTCGGAGGATCACTTGGCCCTTCTGCGCCAGGAAGTTACAGCTCTCTTGGCCAAGGGAGCTATTGAACGAGTCCCTGTGCCAGAAGTAGGTCGTGGTTGTTACTCCCACTACTTCCTGGTACCCATGAAGGACAAAGGGCTGCGTCCTATCTTAGACCTTAGGGACGTCAACCACTTCCTCCGGAAGGAGAAATTCAAAATGTTAACCTTGTCTCAGGTCTTGTCTGCCCTCGACCCTGGAGATTGGATGGTAGCGTTGGACTTGCAAGACGCTTATTTTCACATCCCTGTCTTGCCTGCCCACCGGCGTTACCTACGGTTCACCGTAGGCCACGAGCATTTTCAGTTTACTGTGCTCCCCTTTGGCCTTACCAGCACCCCTAGGGTGTTCACGAAAGTGATGGCGGTGGTCATAGCTCATCTGCGCAGATCAGCGGTTCCAGTCTTCCCCTATCTCGAAAACTGGCAGTTGAAGGCGGGCTCGCCCCAGGCTGTCGTCTCCCACCTCCAGACTACGGTGGACCTCCTGCGTTCGCTGGGGTTCACTATCAACGTGCCGAAGTCATACCTGATTCCCTCTCAGAAGCTCCTTTTCATCGGAGTGGTTCTGGATACAGCGCAGTTTCTGGCCTATCCTCCCGAGCAGCGAGTCCAGGATATTCGGGCTATGATACCGATGTTTCAGCCTCTATCCAGGATTTCGGTGAGAATTATCTTGAGGCTGCTGAGCCTCCTGCATCCTGCTGGTAGATCTTTCCAGATGGCATATGCGGGCTCTGCAGTGGGACCTGAAGTTCCATTGGGCGCAGCATCAGGGCAATCTTTCCGATGTCTTCAATTGCAGTGGTGGCTAACTAACCAGGATTGGGTCAACGGCAGATCCCTCTCCCTTCCCCAACCAGAGTTCACAGTGGTGATAGATGCGTCACTCCTGGGACGGGGCGGCCACATGGGAGAGGCGGAGATCAGAGGCCTCTGGTCTCTGGCTGAGTCTGGGCTGCACATCAACCTTCTGGAGCTTCAGGTGATCCGTCTTGCACTGAAAGCATTCCTTCCTTCTGTCAGAGGAAGAGTAGTTCAAGTGTTCACGGATAACACCAACCCCATGTGGTACTGCAACAAACAGGGTGGGGTGTGGTCGTGGACCCTTTGTCAAGAGGCTCTTTGCCTTTGGACATGGCTGGAACATCCGGGCATATCCCTGGTGGTTCAACACCTGGCGGGTTCCTTGAACGCCAGGGCGGACAAACTCAGCCGCCGGTGCATGATGGATCATGAATGGTGTCTTCACTCGGAGGTGGTGCAAGGTCTCTTTCAGCAGTGGGGAGAGCCTTGGTTAGATCTATTTGCCACTGAAGAGAACGCGCAATGTCAGCAGTTCTGCGCGTTCGAGTTTCCAAGACGGCACTCGCTCTGCGACACCTTTCGTCACCAGTGGAATTGCGGCCTCCTGTACGCCTTTCCGCCTGTACCACTTCAACCCCGAGTGCTGAAGAAGATCAAGCACAACCGGGCCCAAGTAATTCTTGTGGCTCTGGACTGGGCACGAAGAGTCTGGTACCCCGAGCTCTTGAGCATGGTCATCGATCCTCCGATCAGACTGCCTCTTCGAGAGGATCTTCTGTCGCAGCAGTGCGTGGAGATTGAGTGGCGACAGTTGACAGCTTTCGACCTTCCTCCCGAAGTCTGTAATGTCATCTTGGCAGCCAGGCGTCCCTCCACTAAAACTGTATACGCCTGTAGATGGAACAAATTTGTGGCATGGTGCACAGCAAAGGCTGTGAATCCCCATTCTGCCCCTCTTTCAGAGGTTCTCCTCTTCATTCTTTCTTTGGCCCAGCAGGGATCTGCTCTGGGCACTCTGAAAGGCTATCTTTCGGCCTTTCTTCACCTTCCTGATGAGCCTTCTCTTTTCAAGTCCCCTATTTCTGAAGGGCATTACTCATCTTTTCCTCCTTCTCCTTTCGTAATACCCCAGTGGGACTTGAATCTTGTCCTCACTTATCTTATGTGTGCTCCCTTTGAGCCACTACATAATTGTCCTCTTCGTCTCCTTACTCTGAAGACTTCTTTCTTGCTTGCCATCACCTCTGCTCGCAGGGTGAGTGAGCTTCAGGCTTTATCTTCCAAACCTCCCTTTCTTGCTGTCCATCCGGACAGAGTGGTCCTTCACACTAGGCCCTCTTTTCTGCCCAAAGTGATTACCTCTTTCCACATAGGTCATCAGACCATCACATTGCCCACCTTCTTCCCGCCTCTGCACCCTTCCAAAGAGGAGGAGAGACTCCACCGTCTGGACCCAAAACGTGCGTTGTCCTTCTACCTTGACCGCGCTAAAGACTTCCAGGTGGGGGATCAACTCTTCGTGGGTTATGTGGGCGCCAAGAAAGGTCGGGCAGTGCACAAACGTACCATCTCTCGATGGGTTGTCCTATGCATCAAGATCTGCTATTCTTTGGCTAAAAAGGAACCTCCAGTAGGACTACGTGCCCACTCTACCAGGGCGATGGCAGCTACTACTGCTTTGGGACGTGGAGTCCCGCTGGTTGACATCTGCCAGGCAGCCACGTGGGCATCCTTGCACACGCTTACAAAGCACTACTGCCTGGACAGCCAAGTCTGGAGAGAGAGCTTTTTCGGCCTTTCTGTTCTACAGGACTTACTGGTGTGAACTTAGTTCGCAGACCCTCCTCCGGGGTTGCTATTGCTGGGGTATCTATTCTAAGGTAAGGAATCTATAACTAATAGTCTCTTTCAGATGAACAAGTTACTTACCTTCGGTAACGATGTATCTGTAAGAGACATATATTAGTTATAGATTCCTTACCGCCCCACCCATCCTCCCCGTTCTGCGAACTGACTTCTAGGGATAGGGACTCCCTTGCAGGGCCCTAGTTTTGTGCACCAGTGGTCAGTGTCTTGCATGGCTCTGCGCTTCTGGCGTGGAAAGTTGTGTCAGAACTGACGTCAGCGCGCAGGGGCGGCATCTAATTAGATACTGCGATGTCATCCACACGACGCCGACGACGGAAGCGGAGTCGACCGACGCCACCTACTGACGCGCGGGGTACTGCTAAGAAAAAACTTCTCCGGATCCAGTCTGACGCCTGCGGGTAATTCTAAGAGAAAGGAATCTATAACGAATATATGTCTCTTACGGATACATTGTTACCGAAGGTAAGTAACTTGTTCTACTCACCCTTAGATAGTTACAGCTTCCAAAAGCCACTACCAGAGCTAGTAAGCATTCTATACACTCACATTTTCCTACTAGGCTGGCTTGACATTCAAAACATGTTGCTAAGCCTTAAACTCCTCTTCGTACATCCTGCATCATTGTCTCAGTACATATGTGGGTGTGTCACTGGAAATGTAAGTAACTATCTTGGTATTTGTCTGACTGTCTCAGTCTATGGTAGTCGCAATCTGTATCAAAGAAGCTGCATGGATTGCTTGCAGACTCATATGCCCAGTTACAGATCCACAGGCGGCATCTTTAGCCGCAAAAGATGGCGGCAGCATAATTTAGAGGCTCTTGGACCCGGGCCTCAAGATCCGCTTCAATTACCTAAAGAATCCAGCATTGGATTCTGCACATCATAGTGCTGGTAGCCCTGTAACCAGGCGGTCCTGAATTGTTGTTTTTGCAGCTGAGTGAGCTGTGGAACGCCGCCTGATGGACCCTGATAGTGTTGCAGCAGCAATTGCGGCTAGCCTGACATGAGGCCTGCACCCCCTGGTCGGGTGCTAGGCATTGGGAGGCAACGACTGCTGCTATTTCTAAGGGCCATACCCCCCTGTACGATGGACATGCTGGCTGAGATAGCTCCCTGTTCGGCAGCTGAGGCTTCCAGGTGAGGGGGAGTACGGCCGGGAAATAAGTGAGGGGCGGCTGGGTGAAGTTGCACCTGCCTGGGAAGAGCGCATGTAGGCCCGATGGCCTGGTGCAGTTCTGGTGACGGCACTGAAGGGCAGAGTGGGTGATTAGCGTCTGACCCTCATCGACTGTGGACCCCCCCGTGCTGGCCCCATTGCGGGCATGTAGGCCAGAATGGCCTGAGCCCCTGACTCCTTAGACTGTCAGTGGGGCTGTGAAAAAGGCCTGGTCGCCTGCTGTGGTGTCCTGTGCAATTCCATCAAGGGGTGAGGAATGAGACCGATGGCCAGCTGCATCCGGGACACCCCGGTTCGAATTGCGGAGTGTAGCTGCGAAGCGAGGATCCCCGCTGGGGATTGGGTTGCAGCCTGCTACGGCACCGCTGCGCCCACTTGCCTGGTGCATTGGGCATGCCTCGTGGGGCCTTCGCAGCAGCCTGGGATGTCGCGCTGCCTCCCTCGGCGCTCCCAACTAACTACCTGCCGCTGAAAAACTAGGCCCTGAAGCCATATCAGCCATGTGCTACCGAACGAAGCCTTCCACTTTGTGTGGGTGGGGGCCCAGATTGCCCTGTCCTGCGGGCCCTGGATGGCGTCTCCGGGTGGCGCCCTGAGACTTGAAAGTGACACTGCTCTAGATGTCTTGCTGACAGGGCACTGTAGGCACCCTACCTGAATTTGCTGGAGCTGAAGGGTGCTGCGGGGGGATCGTGCGGCATCAGGACTTCCGTGGGGCCCCCTGGGGTAGGTCTGCGAGGGTTTCCAGCTGCACCCCCGCTTCATGATCAGCGCATGCCTCTAGCCTCTTTGTAATATAAGGCACTCAACCTACCTATGTTGCTGTGATGGGAGCCTGGTGGGGGTGAGTGTGGTCACAGCTTGTCTGCTGGAGACGCTACACTGCGGTGTAGAGGAGGGTCTACTGTTAGTGCCTCTGTTCCGCACATGTACTCTAGTGGCATCTTCATGGGCACCACAACGCTAGCCTTTCTGCCCCTTAGATGGGCATGCCCTCCTTTCCCCTCACATGCATGGAGCAACCGCGGTCAATGCCTTACATGCTACGGAGAACCTTTGGTAGGTCTTGTACTACCAGTTGGCTGCTCTGGCGCGGTGAGGACCCTCACTCCTGTTCCGGGAGGGGCCCCTCATCCTGTACTTCGGTGAGAGCAGAGAGAGGTGCACATCTCACGCAACTGCTGTGCCTATGGAGTGTTGGTGTTCACCATGGTGCACACCAGGAACAGATCAGAGAAACCAGACCCTCCTTCTCGTTCTCGCTCATCCCCCTCTGAGAGCTTCCTTACCCAAACACCAGAGGACTATGTTCCCCCCACGACAGGGCCACCCCACATTGACAAGCTGGACTTTATCTTTCAAGAAATCCGGGACTCACGAGTGGCGATTGAACAACGCCTGGGGGCCATCACGACGAACATCAACCTACTCAAAGATGATCAACGCAAACTAACTGATAGAGAGAGCCAGCTCATTCTGTTTGACTCTGTCTTATCTCCAGGCCAAGCAGATCACACATCACAGCTCAACCACCTGCGCCGATAGGAGGAACAGCTCCAAGACTGTGCAGATGATGCAGAAGGGAGGGCACGTAATAATAATATCTGCATGGTGGGAGTTCCAGAGGGCGCCGAGGGCGCCCCATGCCACTCAATTAATTGAAGACTGGCTCTGGATTGTGGTGGCACCAACTGGGCTGTCTGAACTGTTTGTGGTGGAGTGAGCACACAGGGTCCCTTCCAGGCAGCCTATATAGGGGGCTCGGCTACGTTCCATGTTGGCTAACATTCTGAATTTCAAGGCCTGTGATGCGGTACTGCATGCTGCCCGAGAAAAGGCGTCTATTCTTATTGAGAACGCCAGGGTTTCGCTGCTTCCAGACTATACAATCACCGTCCAGCGAGTCACACTCAGCGCCATCACGCTTCCTTCTGGGAGGTCAAGAAACACTTCCGCAGAACTGACCTCCAGTATGCACTACTTTTCCCAGCCAGGCTCAAGGTGATCCACGCAGAACAGACCATCTTCTTTGAAACGTCAGAAAAAACATGGGACTGGATGGAGCAACTTTTTCCGGATTCTTAGTGGGGCTGGCCTCCGAGAGCAGACTCACCAAAGTCACAGAGACCACTGCAAAGACGGCGCTGGAGGGCATTGGATCGGGCGAATCTGGTGCGGCCCCCTCTATGCAGCAGGTTCTGGAAGGACAGCAGGAGGCTATTAGATCAACGACTACACTGCGACAATTCAAGAAGCCAATCACCTCCAGCTCATCACAGGACAGTGGTTCAGATTCCAAGTCGGCGGGCAGTGTGGCTCTGTTCCCCTCGATAACTCCACAGCTGACGCATGACTTATTGGGTTGAAGGTCATGAGTACTGCCTGTATGACTCTGTGTAATGTGTTTATTTCTTTACAGGTTGCCGCCCGTAGTCGCTGTTGATTGGCTACCCCGATTACTCCAGAATACCATGATTGAAGTGACATTTCTGTATTGCCATGCAACTTTAGCTTGACTTGTTAAGCCAAGAGCTGTGAGGATCGCCTATAGCACATAGTTTCCTCGAGGGGACCGCCAGCAGTCATAAAGTATGGGATAGTCCTGAATTCTTGTCGGCTGCATTTCAGCTGGGCATTATGTTAACAATGTTTACGCTGGAGCATGAGCAATACTATGGCTCCGGTCCGTATGAGCCATCATGAAGAACTACCTTCGTTCTACATCCCTATGACATCTCACTGGGTGTATTATCACTGCCTCTTCAGCATAGGCACACAGTTTTCCTTGGTTGTTTTGTTGTTTGTTTATTGTGTTGTTGAACGGCATTGTATCGCTGGACCGAGTATTGGGGGGAGTTATTTCAATGTTGAACTTAGTCACACATCATATGCAGTGGAGCTAACGTGTGGTGTGCGGTGGAAGCTAGTGCTCCTACAGGGGGGAAATGCTTTAAGGATTATGATGCTTACTGTACCTAATGCTTGTAATATCATTACATGGAATGTGCGAGGCCCAGGGACTGTGCATAAGAGACACAGGGTATTAGCACAATTACATAGGCGCTGCCCACATATCACATTTTTTCAGGCAACCCATCTCACTGCACTGGAGGCTCTGAAGCTACTCAAAAAAAGGAGGGGACAATTATTCCACACATCCTACTCTGCGTATGCAAGGGGGGCTGCTATATGGCTCAGGGCTGGGGTCCCATTTCAGTTTTAGATACTCAAATTGACAACCAGGGACTCTGTGTCTTGGTGAGGGGCTAGCTGGATGTGGCTCCCATTGTGTTGGGGTGTATCTATGCCCCCACTGCGGAGCAGGGTTTGTTCCAGGCCAGTTTGTCGACAGTATTAGCGGATTGGTCATTGTACTCTTGGGGCTGGGAGGGGATTTTAATGCAGTTTTAGACACAACACTAGACTGTTCTCACCCCTCTTTGCCTGGAACTGCCCCAATTCGGCAGGCAAAAGCATTGCGTCAGTGGATAGATGGCTGGGATCTTTTGGATGTATGGCGTAGCCCCAATTTGGGTATGAGAGCATATTTGTTCTGTTCTTACCCTCATCAGCTACATTCCTGCCTTGACAGATTTCTCTGCTCTTCGCACATCTAGGCAGAAGTCATACACACCACTTATCTGGGAAAGACGGTTTCCAACCACAGCCCATTGGAAATGTCACTGTTGTGGGGATGAGTTCCAGCCCCGATCTCCACCTGGCGCCTACAGCTGGCTCTGCTCGAGGATGCAGTATTCAGGGACCCACTTGCTACTTGCATTGATACATATTTCTCAAAGAATCCAGGCACTGCCTCCTCTACCCTAGTGGGGTGGGAGGCCTTTAAGGTGGTGATCAGGGGCACAGCTATCAGAGCAGTAGTAGGAGCATGCAGAGAGGTTGTGTGGGAACTAGCGCAATTGGGGTCACTGGAGGGGGCTACGGTTAATGACACTGAGGCAGCTGATAGACTACAAGAAGCTAGGGTTACCTATGCAGAACTCCTTGAACGCCTCTGTGTCATAGACTACAAGGCTTTCACCCAAAGGACACATATGGATGCAGATAAATCGGGTTCACTTGATCCAACTGGATCCCTCACCCACACCCATTCTCTCAATAAAAACGCCAACCCACGGGATTGCCACAACAGCTACACATTAAAACGACTTTCTGTGACTTTTACACACTACTGTACACTGCCCCAGTGCCCCCGCATCCAGCAAAAGTTGCTTTCTTTGTGCAACAAACAGCACTGCCAAGAGTGCCAGCTGCTGATTAAGAGCCCCTTGCGGCCCCTATTTCAACAGATGAGATACGATGAGAGATCAAAGAACTAGCCCGCAATAAAACACTGAGGTCAGATGGCATCCGTGTTGAATTTTACTCCATGTATGTCACATGCTTAGTGCCTCAATTACAACATTTTTATAATGCCTCACTTGAGAACTTCCACCTACTACTGGGAGTTGTTATTGACCTCACTGCTGAAGCCTGGCAAGTCACCCACGGATCTTACTTTCTACAGACCCCTGTCTTAGTTAAATGCCAAGTATAAAATTTTAAGCAAAATATTAGCGTACAGGCTACTCCCACTGCTTCCAGGGTTATTACACACGGATCAGTGTGGCTTCATTCCCCGACATTGTACCTCCCTCAATATCCATCATTTGTTCCACATAATGGAACGCCGCTTGAGGGCAGTAGCCGTCAGCTTGCTGTGTGACCCTAGATATTCACCAGGCTTTTGACACACTAGGATGAGACTGCATTATAGCAGCATTGACCAAATTCTGCAACCCCTCGGCATAAATTAGATGGGTGAAATTATTATATACAGCACTCAAGGTCGGGGCTCGTACAGGACCTTATATCTAGAACTCATACCAAATCTCGCAAGGGACACAACAGGGCTGCCCCCTTTCGCCGCTCCTGTTCGTGCTCGCCATCGAGCCTATTGCACAATGACTCAGACAGGAGGCTGTTGATTGGGGGATCCCCATTGGCCTCACGATCCATTCTGTATCCTTATATGCTGACGACATGATCCTATACCTTAAAAACCTAAAGGTAGCCTATCCGGGACAGCCCAGATACTGACCAAATTTGCGGCGTTGTCAGGGTTGCAGGTAAACGCAGATAAGTTGTGTGCGTTTTCCTTTGCTGATACATACATGGACCCTACGCTGCCACTTGGATTCACCTCTATACATGTAGCTCCACATATGTTACCGTATTTAGGGATCCAAATCTATTGAGAGCCTTAGGACCTGATCGAGGACAACCTCGTCCATACGGTCAACTTGTTGCGCTCCCAGATTGCGTTCTGGATTACATTACCTCTATCAGTGGCCGGGCGCCGGGTACTGGCAAAGATGGTCATGCTACCCCGTCTGCTGTATCATTTTCTTAACCTACCGACAGTGGTGCCAGCGTGGGTGTTCAGGCTGTTAAACACCTTGTTAGTGGAGCTTGCCTAGGGAAAGGGACGCCGTAGAGTAAGACTTGTGAAGTTACATTACAGACTGATGGGGGTGGTCTGGGAGCCCCTGATTTCAAAGCATACTGCCTGGCTGGGCAGCTACAATGGCTCTCATACTGGTTGGTTAGACAGAATCTGATGGAGATCGGCTATCCAGCTGAAAGGATTGGACAGGGTCATCTCCACCAACTCATTTGCCCGGGCGCTAAGGTGACGACAACGGGCTCCCTCCTATTTCACATATCCCTGACATATTGGAAGATGGCAAGGAAGTACCTGGGCTCCATGGTTCCATTATCACCAAATATACCCCAGTGCGGCTTCCCATGTCTTCAGGTGCACTAACAACAACAGGTTGGGCCCTTGGGAGCAAGAGGGGGTAGTGACGGTGGGCTCCTTGTTCCAAGATGGGGTACTGCGGCCACACTGTAATTTTGCGAACAAGGGAACCCCAAAGGTACGACCAGGGGTAGTATACGTGTTTTTAAAGAACAGTGGTCAAGGTGAGGCCAAAATGGTCCTCGGGTAGCCAGGGCTACTATTAATCGAGATAAAGCTTTCGTCTGAGCTCTCGTGTTACGAGAAGAAGGAAGGGAAAAACAACGTATGGAGGGACACAAGGTTGTGGGGATGACAAGACATTTATTACATCATAAACGCTATATCATCCACATATAATTTAGGATCTAGTCCTGGTGCTCACACATCAAGTGAGGTTGCGTGAAAAGGTGAAAAAGTGCTGGTGACTTAAAATTACATCACATTGACAACATAGGCAAAACTCAAAGGAATTTGTACAGTTGGAGTTTTGGTTGTTAAAAGTCGACGGCGTTTCGATCTCTATAAATTAGAGACCATCATCAGGACGAATAACTGTGTGAGCAAGTAGAATCTAGACAAAAAGGAGAAAAACATTGGTCCCCTGGAAAAGGATCAAGTCTGGGTAACATGTGAACCTATTTATGAAAAGGGACAGACTAATGATTGGCGTCATGAGCAAATCATACCCATTAAACTATTCAGAAACAAGAGATGTACATTAACCAATAACCAATTAGAAGCAATGCGAGTTAGACAAGGACTATAAATGTACAACAATTAACGTCAATTGCTGTAAGGCAGTAGCGAGGGGACATTAATAACACAGTGAACCAACTGGTTAGCATAGGGTGAGGCATACAGGGAAAGATCAGTGAAAGTACAAGGAGCAGTGAAGGCAAGGCGCGAAGGACGCGTGAATAGGAAGCTAGCCGAATGTATACCTGAAAGGGCGGTAAACCACTGTGTACTTAATTTACGAGACGAAACCAATACTGAGGCCAAGGTTCCCGAAGGAGAAGAGAAAGAGAACCCAAGGGGGGTGTTTTATCCACTTACTTAATGGAAACTTCAACAATTCCGGGCGATGTGTCCCGAATGCAGGCAAGCAATCTATGGGAGGGAACGAGGAGTGAGGGGTCAGCAAGGAGCTGTGCGTATAATCATACACGAAGAGTCAGTGTAGGGAGCGGTGCAACCTTACTTGGTATAGGCAGGTATTCCGGGCGATGTGTCCCGAATGCAGGCAAGCAATCTATGGGAGGGAACGAGGAGCAAGGGGTCAGCAAGGAGCTGTGCGCATAATTATACACGAAGAGTCAGTGTAGGGAGCGGTGAAACCTTACTTGGTATAGGCAGGTAGCCGGGTGTCCTCCGGTAACCACGAGCAGGCGGTAAGACACTGCAAAGGAAGGCCAGCTGGATCAGTCTGCGGGGCTAAACTGATGTGGAGGGCGTGTACTTAAAGGAGACGCGCGCGTGTGTGACGAGTAGTTCCGGCTTAGACCAACCGTCCTATAGCGGCGGCCATGTTACGTGAGGGGAGTGAGGCCCAGAGACACCTAGAATAAACCCCAGGGAAGGGTAAAGGAATGAAAAGTGCACTATATACAGTGGTTAAACCTTATTGAGAGTACAGAATTTTTACACATATAACCCAAAATCAGGTAAGGACACTGATATGGGGTAACATAGTATTACAGTATCTGGTTCCATTCTTCTATTGTATTGAGTCCGTGTTCAATAGACCGGCATCTGAACATCCAATTACACTCCAGTCTGTTAAGAATGGCTTGAGGTCACCACCTCTAGGGCTTGGGTGTAAAATGTCAATCACTTGCCAACGCAGATCCTGTTCAGAGTGTCCATTCTCCATGAAATGAGACACCAGGGGTGCAGTGATGGTGTTACATCGGATTCTGCTCCTGTGTTGGCTAATGCGTGCTTTGATTTTTGCGTCGTTTGTCCAATATACATGAGGTTGCATGGACATTGGATGCAGTAGATCACATTAGTCGAATTACAGTTGGAGAAAAATTCAAGTTTGTGAGTAGTGGTGCCATAAACAAACTCTTTCGTGTTTTTGTGAGAGGGCATGCAACACAATTACCACATTTGTAATGCCCTATAACAGGAGGAAGGCCAAAACATGAGTGTATGGTGACAGCATTGTTGGGCGGTTTATAGGCCCTGACGAGATGGTCTTTAATGTTCCGACCCCTCTTAAATGAAAAAGGGGAGCCTCTTTAGTAATGTTAATGGATGTGAGGAGAGGCCAATGTTTTTAATGAGTTTAGTTATTTTGTTGCTGGCTGAGCAAAAAGTAGTCACACAGGGATACGTGTCATCGTTTTTTGCCAGCAGGTTCCAGCAGGGTCTCCCTATGTGTGTACCAAGCCCTTTTCATGGATCTCCTAACCAAACGTCTGGGGTATCCTCTGTTCATAAGTTTTATGCACAGGGTATCGGCTTCCCTCAGATAGTCTTCTTTGTACTTGCAATTTCTGCGGATTCTAAGGAATTGCCCGAACGGCAAGCCATCACGTAAGGCTCTGGGGTGGTTGCTATTATAGTGGAGGAGCGTATTCCGCTCTGTGGGTTTTCTGTATAGGGTGGTATACAGACCACCTTCAGCTGATCTAACAGTAACGTCGAGATAGCTAATTTTAGCAGAATCAGAGCAGTATGTGAACCTAAGGTCGGGTTGGCAGTTATTCAACCAAGTGCAGAAGGAATCGAGTTCCGTGGTGGAACCTTTCCAAATCATGAATACATCGTCGATGTAACGATGCCAGCTCCTGATATTGTTGCGAAAGGGATTACCATGGTTGAGTACATATGTAATTTCCGATGGAAAGGTGGTCTGTATACCACCCTATACAGAAAACCCACAGAGCGGAATATTGCAAGTACAAAGAAGACTATCTGAGGGAAGCCGATACCCTGTGCATAAAACTTATGAACAGAGGATACCCCAGACGTTTGGTTAGGAGATCCATGAAAAGGGCTTGGTACACACATAGGAGACCCTGCTGGAACCTGCTGGCAAAAACGATGACACGTATCCCCTGTGTGACTACTTTTTGCTCAGCCAGCAACAAAATAACTAAACTCATTAAAAAACATTGGCCTCTCCTCACATCCATTAACATTACTAAAGAGGCTCCCCTTTTCATTTAAGAGGGTCGGAACATTAAAGACCATCTCGTCAGGGCCTATAAACCACCCAACAATGCTGTCACCATACACTCATGTTTTGGCCTTCCTCCTGTTATAGGGCATTACAAATGTGGTAATTGTGTTGCATGCCCTCTCACAAAAAACACGAAAGAGTTTGTTTATGGCACCACTACTCACAAACTTGAATTTTTCTCCAACTGTAATTCGACTAATGTGATCTACTGCATCCAATGTCCATGCAACCTCATGTATATTGGACAAACGACGCAAAAATCAAAGCACGCATTAGCCAACACAGGAGCAGAATCGATGTAACACCATCACTGCACCCCTGGTGTCTCATTTCATGGAGAATGGACACTCTGAACAGGATCTGCGTTGGCAAGTGATTGACATTTTACACCCAAGCCCTAGAGGTGGTGACCCTCAAGCCATTCTTAACAGACTGGAGTGTAATTGGATGTTCAGATGCCGGTCTATTGAACACGGACTCAATACAATAGAAGAATGGAACCAGATACTGTAATACTATGTTACCCCATATCAGTGTCCTTACCTGATTTTGGGTTATATGTGTAAAAATTCTGTACTCTCAATAAGGTTTAACCACTGTATATAGTGCACTTTTCATTCCTTTACCCTTCCCTGGGGTTTATTCTAGGTGTCTCTGGGCCTCACTCCCCTCACGTAACATGGCCGCCGCTATAGGACGGTTGGTCTAAGCCGGAACTACTCGTCACACACGCGCGCGTCTCCTTTAAGTACACGCCCTCCACATCAGTTTAGCCCCGCAGACTGATCCAGCTGGCCTTCCTTTGCAGTGCCTTACCGCCTGCTCGTGGTTACCGGAGGACACCCGGCTACCTGCCTATACCAAGTAAGGTTTCACCGCTCCCTACACTGACTCTTCGTGTATAATTATGCGCACAGCTCCTTGCTGACCCCTTGCTCCTCGTTCCCTCCCATAGATTGCTTGCCTGCATTCGGGACACATTGCCCGGAATACCTGCCTATACCAAGTAAGGTTGCACCGCTCCCTACACTGACTCTTCAGTGTATGATTATACGCACAGCTCCTTGCTGACCCCTCACTCCTCGTTCCTCCCATAGATTGCTTGCCTGCATTCGGGACACATCGCCCGGAATTGTTAAAGTTTCCATTAAGTAAGTGGATAAAACACCCCCCTTGGGTTCTCTTTCTCTTCCCTTCGGGAACCTTGGCCTCAGTATTGGTTTCGTCTCGTAAATTAAGTACACAGTGGTTTACCGCCCCTTTCAGGTATACATTCGGCTAGCTTCCTATTCACGCGTCCTTCGCGCCTTGCCTTCACTGCTCCTTGTACTTTCACTGATCTTTCCCTGTATGCCTCACCCTATGCTAACCAGTTGGTTCACTGTGTTATTAATGTCCCTCGCTACTGCCTTACAGCAATTGACGTTAATTGTTGTACATTTATAGTCCTTGTCTAACTCGCATTGCTTCTAATTGGTTATTGGTTAATGTACATCTCTTGTTTCTGAATAGTTTAATGGGTATGATTTGCTCATGACGCCAATCATTAGTCTGTCCCTTTTCATAAATAGGTTCACATGTTACCCAGACTTGATCCTTTTCCAGGGGACCAATGTTTTTCTCCTTTTGTCTAGATTCTACTTGCTCACACAGTTATTTGTCCTGATGATGGTCTCTAATTTATAGAGATCGAAATGCCAGTCGACTTTAACAACCAAAACTCCAACTGTACAAATTCCTTTGAGTTTTGCCTATGTTGTCAATGTGATGTAATTTTAAGTCACCAGCACTTTTTTCACCTTTTCACGCAACCTCACTTGATGTGTGAGCACCAGGACTAGATCCTAAATTATATGTGGATGATATAGCGTTTATGATGTAATAAATGTCTTGTCATCCCCACAACCTTGTGTCCCTCCATACGTTGTTTTTCCTTCCTTCTTTCTCGTAACACGAGAGCTCAGACGAAAGCTTTATCTCGATTAATAGTAGCCCTGGCTACCCGAGGACCATTTTGGCCTCACCTTGACCACTGTTCTTTAAAAACACACTGTAATTTTGTGCACGCATATGGGCTGACTGAAGACCTCTTTCTTACACACATCAGTATTAGTCGGTATGTGCGATGATATTGGGCACCCGAAGGGAGGAAACCAGAGACGCATGCACCACTTCAGGCGCTACAAACACTATGGGGTCGGCAGAAACCTAGTACGCTGGCCCAACCGTGGGTTCTGTACCTGATATCACTCTCTTTTCATTAAGAGCTAAATGGGAATAGGGTCTATCCAGTGAGCTTTCAGACAAGGATTCGGCTACTCTGTTACCATATCCCGCAAAAGTCTCTCACAACTCGAAATTTTAATTCATCCAATTCTCCATTCTACATAGAGCGTACCTAACTCCACATAGAGTCAGGCGTATGTTACCATCAGCCTCTTTCACATGTCCTCGCTGCCTTACAGCAGATGCCAAACTCATGCATATGCAATGGTCATGCCCATCACTGCCTGTTTATTGGATGGAAATTTCCACAGCCTTAACAGCTCTGACTGGCATCACATCTGGGATACCCCAGCATGGTGTCTCTATATCCTAGACCGAAGAGCTCCAAAGTGGCACTACGCTTTATCGATTTGGCCCTCTTACTGGCAAAGCAGGTAATAACCAGACGCTGGAAATCCGGAGGGCCCCACAGAGGGTTCTATGGCGGGAGGAGATTATACACTGGGGACAGGCAGAGAGCGGAGCAATATGACTGAAGGAATATAAAGGGTTGCGCTGAAGACCCATCTCCCTCGAATGGGACGCCCTTCTAGAAAGGTTCATGCTACAAGACGAGGCCTCTGAAGAGGAGTAATATACATGAGCCTCTAGCTATGCATGCAATAGTTATCATGCCCACGCTAACGCCCTTCCTACATTCTCTCACACTATTGGTCTAGGTACACACAGTGCCCTCCTATTACATACCACTGCCTGAAATGCTTGTCGGCCCCTACCTAGGGAGCACCAGTTATACCCCGATACTCCTCTATTTTTATACAAACATTGCAACTGCACACCAGCACTTCCACACATAATTAATGTCTTCGGACTAGGACTCTCAGATGGGTGACATTGTCTAGTTGGTTGGGGGAGGAAGGGAGGGAGGGAGGGTAGAGTTAGAACAGCATAATCCTGTGGCAATGGTTTCCTGAACAGAAGCATGTTAAATGCATATGTGATGTCTCTCATGTGTAATGATTTTTCTGTAATGCATTGCCCATTGTGCTTATGTGAATTCCTTAAATGCAATAACGTTTGTGTTAAAAAACTATATATATATATATATATATGCCAGTTACAGATCCACTCTCCTAACTATATTGGAACTCACATACCTATCTGTAAAAGGATAGAACCACTAATACACCTAATCTAACAGTGACAAAGGCACTTAAACATTCAGTCACACACACATATAGCTCTTATGTATCCAGCATTAATAGAGGCAGTTGCACACAGTTAAATACCCCAGTACTTACTAACACAGCCAGCAAGCAATTCATGCAGGTCCTTGCACGCAGATTGAGGTTGAGTGAGTGTCTGAAAAGTTTCAGCACTCCGTCCATCATATCCTTGTGTTTGCTTTGTTCGCCCTAAGTTGGCAGGGTTTGCCCAGACGTGAGTCCCTTGCTCACTTTGCCACTGGATTCAAGCTAGCCTGGCTGATGAGGACTGTTAGCCGGAAACCGGTCCCAGGATGCTTTTTTCCGGTCCAGGGAAGACATGGCTTGGCAGTTAGGGCTGGACTGTTCCCATGAGGCACAGGGTCAAGACTGATTTGCATATAGCTGTGTCTGAACTGGGGTGGCAATGTGAGCTAAAGAAGAATGAAGGATTCAACCCAGATCTGTGACTGGGGGTGAGTGTCTGAAAAGTTTCAGCACTCCGTCCATCATCTCCTTGTGTTTGCTTTACAGATTGAGAGTCCCATAAACTAAGAGACCCAAACATATACCACCATACTTAGATACATATCCAATGACACACCCATATAGACACTGACATACTCATTCAGGTATGTAGTGAAGATGTGACAACAAGTCATCCATACAGACAAATAGTCCTTAAACATGTCTCAGGCCTGCAACAGTAGAGCGTGTGTACACAGTTCTCCTGCTAGGCCGAGCTGACATTCAAAACATGTTGGTAAGCCTTAAAGTCTATTTCTATTACTTGCAAGTCACTCCTGAGATAGGGTATGAGTAGGTCGTAGAGCAGAGAGCAATGAGCTGAAAGAAGAGCCATGTTGTTTCAAGTTTGGTTGAGTTATATGCGCACTCACAGATCCATATTTCCAGTTATAGATGCAGTCTCCTATCGATACTGGTACTCACATACCTATGTGTAACAGGATAGAGCCACTAATACACCTAGACAAACAATGAGAGAGGCACTTAAACATTCACTCAACACATATGGCTCTTATGTATCCAGCAGTAATGGAGGCAGTTGCACATAGTTAAATACCCCAAAACTCACTAATACAGCCAGTAAGCAACATATGAAGCCTCTTTCTTACACATTTAGAGACTCATAGAGTCACTCTGAGACCCAGTCATATACCAACATACTTCCTGAAATATTCTGACACACCCAAAAAGAGACTGAGGCACACATCTGAAAGAGACACGTTAGTGACAGATTCCTTACCTTAGAATATCCCCAGGCATCAGGCTGGATCCGGAAAGTTTTTGCGTAGCAGTACCCTTGCGCGTCGGTAGGCGGCGTCGTGCGGCTCCGCGTCCGTCGTCGGCTTCGTGATCGCCGGGATGACGTCGCGGGCAGTACTTAGACGCCGCCCCTGCGCGCTGACGTCAGTTCTTCTTTTCCGCGCCAGCAAGCGCAGATCCGGGAAGAGCAGTGCCCTAGTCATTTTTGACTAACTTTTTGGGTGAATTTTTTCACTGTTTCTTTTCGTATCGACTCCAAGGTGTCGTTAGGGATGCCCGGCTTTAAGCGTTGCGACGCCTGTGCTCGGATGATGTCCATCACAGACCCGCATCTGGAGTGTCTCTTCTGTCTCGGGCGAGACCACGACACGAAGTCGTGTTCCGACTGCCGGTCCCTCAACCCGAAAGCTTTGCGAGAGCGGTCTCGAAAGCTCCTCTAGGCCCGGCAGTCGGCTCCGCGCCACACCAAGCCCCAGTCGCGTGAGAGGTTGAGGGGTCGGTCGCGGAGTCCTCGCCGATCGTCGGGATCCAAGTCTTCGTCGTCCGGTAAGTCTAAACACAAGAAGTCCAAGAAGCATCATCGCTCTAGGACTTCGCCTCGCCGGTCTCGCGACTCGGCTGAGGCCCCTCCCGGCACCGTCCCCGCCCCCGGACATGCCTGTGGAGTCGCCCCCGCAATACCCGTCCTTCCCGGGTTCGGGGGCGGATCCGGCCCAAATACAGGAATTCCTGTCGGCCATGGCCCGCCTCTTCGGGCCTCAAGGTCCCTCCGGTGCGCCTTCGGGCCCCGCGGGCCCTGATGGGGTTGCCCCGGCGTCGCCGACGACTCCGGTCCCGGCGTCGCTCGTGCCTCCAGCCTCGATCCCGGCTCCGGCTTCGGCCCCGGCCTCGATCCCAGCTCCGGTGGTACCGCAACCCCCATCGACGCCGGTCGACCTGACCACGCCTCCGCCGATGTCTCCGGTGCCGTTCCTGACGCCGCCCGGGGCTCCGGGCGGCGTCGTCCATGGAGCCGGACCGACGTCGCTCGACGCCGGTTCCGGCGCCGATGAGACCTTGGGACCCAAATGTCCCTCCTCCTCCTTATTTTGAACCGGAGTTGGACCAGGAGGACTGGGTGGGGTCTGAGGACCCTCTGGCACAACAGTGTCAGTATGATGAGGACTGGGCAGAGGAACTAGGGGATGCCAGTGGTCTAGATACTTCCCCTGACACTGGCATGCTGTCTCCTCCCGTGGCTATGGAGGAGGGAGCCAATTTTGCAACGGTGTTGCGTAGGGCAGCTGGAGCCTTACATCTCCGACTCCCTACTGTGGCAGTCAAGACTAATCTCTTGACAGAAGTGCTTCAGCCGGCAGCCTCCTCCTTGGAGACTGTGCTGCCGTTCAACGATGCACTCACTGACGTTCTTTTGGGCGCCTGGTCCAAGCCCAACACAGGGGCTCCTGTAGATAGGAACGTGTCCCGACGTCATCGCCCAGCTCCGGGCGACCCCTTGTTTCTCTCTGTCCACCCCACTCCTGAGAGCTTGGTTGTCCAAGCCTCGGCTTCCCAAACCGCCTTCCCTACCGCCCCTCCGGATAGGGAATCCAAACGCCTGGATCAATTTGGGAAGAAGGGTTTTTCTTCCTCCAGTGCTGGCTTGCGGTCCATCAACACCGCTTGTCTTTTGGGCCGATATACCCACTCCCTGTGGGATTCGGTGGCGACTGTTTTGCCCCAGTGTTCTGAGGAGATCCAGACACTGCTTACCCGCGCCATTGCGGAAGGTAGGGATGCGGCCAAATACACCATACGTTGTGGCCTTGATACCGCCGACTCGCTGGGCAGATCTATTGCAACGACGGTGGCGCTACGTCGCCACGCCTGGCTGAGAACCACTGGTTTTTCGGGTAATGTCCAGAATACACTCATGGACATGCCCTTTGATGGAGTCGGTCTTTTTGGTTCCAAATCAGACCATGCGTTGGAGCGTTTTAAGGACTCACGGGCTACTGCCAAGTCCCTGGGCCTTTCTACTGCACGCCCTCCGCTAACTTCTGCTTTTCGCCCCTATCGTGGCCACGGAAGGGGCGCCCAGTCACGTCAGCAGCCCAGCCACCGGCCCGCGCAGCAGGCGTCTTCGCGTGGCCGAGGACGTGGATACCGCCGTGGCGGTTCGGGCAACCAGCGTGCGGGTCAGGCCACCACCTCCAACCCGTCCGCGGCCTCCAAGCCCTCCTAGTCCCTCCTTTCAGGTGCACAGCACGCCAGTAGAGGGCAGGGTCCGCCATCACCTTCACCACTGGCGTCCCATCACCTCGGACAGGTGGGTCTTGGACATTGTCCGAAGGGGCTACTCCCTCCCCTTCGAGACCACCCCCCAGCCATGCCACCTCAATTCCACCGCATGTCAGGGGATCACTTGGTACTTCTGCAGAAGGAAGTCACGGCCCTCTTGGCCAAGAGGGCCATCGAGCATGTTCCGACCCCAGAAGTAGGAGGTGGTTGCTACTCCCACTACTTCCTGGTGCCCAAAAGGACAAGGAGGACATGCGTCCTATCTTGGACCTCCGGAACGTCAATCGCTTCCTCCGGAAGGAGAAGTTCAAGATGCTCACCCTAGCTCAGGTTTTGACTGCCCTCGACCCTGGAGACTGGTTGGTAGCGTTGGACTTGCAGGACGCCTATTTCCACATCCCCGTCCTGCCGGCCCACCGGCGTTACCTTCGGTTCACGGTAGGCCTCGAGCATTTTCAGTTCACCGTGCTCCCCTTTGGCCTTACCAGTGCCCCTCGGGTGTTCACGAAAGTGATGGCGGTGGTCGCAGCTCATCTGCGCCGGGCAGGGGTTTCAGTCTTCCCCTACCTCGACGACTGGCTGCTGAAGGCGGGCTCGTCCCAGGCAGTCGTCTCCCACCTCCAGACTACGGCCGAACTCCTGCACTCGCTGGGGTTCTCCATCAATGTGCCGAAGTCGCATCTGATTCCTTCTCCACAGCTCCTTTTCATCGGAGCAGTTCTGGACACGACGCAGTTTCGGGCCTATCCTCCCGAACGGCGAGTCCGGGATATTCAGGCTATGATTCCGATCTTTCAGCCTTTATCCTGGGTTTCGGTACGGATGACCCTGAGGCTGCTGGGCCTCATGGCCTCCTGCATCCTGCTGGTCAATCATGCCAGATGGCATATGCGGGCTCTGCAGTGGGACCTGAAGTTCCAGTGGGCGCAGCACCAGGGCAACCTGTCCGATCACGTCCAGATCTTGGAGGGGACTGCAAAACAGTTGCAGTGGTGGCTCTCGAACCGGCAATGGGTCATGGGCAGATCCCTCTCCCTTCCCCAGCCAGAGCACACAGTTGTGACGGACGCGTCCCTTCTGGGATTGGGCGGTCACATGGGAGAGGCGGAGATCAGAGGCCTCTGGTCTCCGGCGGAGTCCCGGCTCCATATCAACCTTCTGGAGCTCCGGGCGATCCGACTTGCACTCAAGGCATTCCTTCCCTCTGTCAAAGGGAAGGTAGTGCAGGTGTTCACAGACAACACCACCGCCATGTGGTACTGCAACAAACAGGGCGGGGTGGGGTCGTGGACCCTCTGTCAGGAGGCTCTGCGCCTCTGGACATGGCTGGAACATCAGGGCATGTTCCTGATGGTTCAACACCTGGCAGGTTCCCTGAACGCCAGGGCGGACGAACTCAGCCGCAGGTGCATGATGGATCACGAATGATGTCTTCACTCGGACGTGGCGCAAGGACTCTTTCTACAATGGGGAGAGCCTTGGTTAGATCTATTCGCCACCGAAGAGAACGCGCAATGTCATCAGTTCTGCGCGTTGGAATTTCCAAGGCGGCACTCGCTCGGCGACGCTTTTCGTCGCGAGTGGAATTGCGGTCTGTTGTACGCCTTTCCGCCTATACCACTTCTACCCAGAGTGTTGAAGAAGATTCGGCACGACCGGGCCCAAGTCATCCTTGTGGCTCCGGACTGGGCTCGAAGAGTTTGGTATCCCGAGCTACTCAGTATGAGCGTAGATCCCCGATCCGTCTGCCTCTTCGGGAGGATCTTCTGTCGCAGCAGCAGGGGACGGTCCTCCACCCGAACCTGTCCAGTCTACACCTGCTTGCGTGGAGATTGAGCGGCGGCAGTTGATTCCTTTCGACTTGCCTCCCGAAGTTTGTGATGTGATTCTGGCAGCCAGGCGTCCCTCCACTAAGGTGGTATACGCCTGCAGGTGGAACAAATTTGTGGCATGGTGCACAGCAAAGGCTGTGAACCCCCTTTCTGCCCCTCTTTCTGAGGTCCTTCTGTTCCTTCTTTCTCTGGCCCAAAAGGGTTCTGCCCTGAGTACCATCAAGGGTTATCTCTGTGCTATCTCGGCCTTCCTCAGGCTCCCTGATCAGCCCTCCCTTTTCAAGTCCCCTGTTGTTAACAGGTTCTTAAAAGGCATTACACACCTCTTCCCTCCTGTTCCGTTTGTGATGCCTCAGTGGGACTTGAACTTGGTTCTTACCTTTTTAATGTGCGCTCCCTTTGAGCCTCTACATAACTGTCCTCTTCGTCTTCTGACTCTGAAGACAGCCTTTCTGGTGGCCATCACCTCCGCTCGGCGGGTCAGTGAGCTCCAGGCTCTATCATGCAAACCTCCCTTTCTGTCTGTCCATCCAGACATGGTTGTTCTTAGGACGCGTCCGTCCTTCTTGCCAAAGGTGGTTACTGCCTTCCACATTGGGCAGACCATCACTTTGCCCACCTTCTTTCCGCCTCTGCATCCTTCCAGAGAGGAAGAGAGGCTCCACCGTCTGGACCCAAAACGTGCGCTCTCTTTCTATATCGACCGCACAAAACACTTCCGGGTGGATGACCAGCTCTTTGTTGGCTACGTGGGCGCCAAAAAAGGTCGGGCGGTGCACAAACGAACCATCTCCCGCTGGGTTACCTTGTGCATCAAGGCCTGCTATTCTTTGGCTAAGAAGGAGCCTCCTGTTGGGCTGCATGCCCATTCCACCAGGGCAACGGCTGCTACCACGACCTTGGGCCGCGGTGTTCCGCTGCAGGTTATCTGTCAGGCAGCTACGTGGGCCTCGCTGCACACGTTTACAAAGCATTACTGCCCTGACAGTCAGGTCCGGAGGGACGGCTTCTTTGGCCGTTCTGTCCTCCGGGACTTCCTTGTCTGATCTTTGTTCGCAGACCCACCACCGGGGTTGGTATTGCTGGGGTATCTATTCTATGGTAAGGAATCTGTCACTAACGTGTCTCTTTCAGATGCACAAGTTACTAACTTGTGTAACGATATATCTGTAAGAGACAGTAGTTAGTGACAGATTCCTACCGCCCACCCATCCTCCCCGTTCTGCGAACTGATTTCTAGGGTTAAGGACATCCCTTTCAGGGCCCTAGTATTTTTCAGACACCTATGTCAGCTTCTTGCATGGCTCTGCGTTCCTGGCGCGGAAAGTCGTGTACAGAACTGACGTCAGCGCGCAGGGCGGCGTCTAAGTACTGCCCGCGATGTCATCCCGGCGATCACGACGCCGACGACGGACGCGGAGCCTCACGACGCCGCCTACCGACGCGCAAGGGTACTGCTACGCAAAAACTTTCCGGATCCAGCCTGACGCCTGGGGATATTCTAAGGTAAGGAATCTGTCACTAACTACTGTCTCTTACAGATATATCGTTACACAAGTTAGTAACTTGTGCATTCAGATATGTACTGAGGAGCTGACCGTAACAAGTCACCCATGCAGACAAGTAGCCCTGTCAACATGCCTTGGGCCTTCTGCTGTAGAGCCTGTGAGTGCTGTTTTACTGCTAGGCCAACTTGATATTTAAACCACGTTCCCAAGTCTTAAACTCCTCTTGTCCTACATATTAGTCAACCCTAAAATAGAATGTAGGTAGGCCATAGGGAGTGAGCTATGTGCATAAAACGTAAGACGTATATTTTTAAGTTTCAGTGACGTGCACTAACAGACCCATATGTTCATTTATACATCCAGTCTTACAGTCACACTAGAACTCGCATACCTATCTACAAAAGGATAGAGCCAGCCACACAGCCAGTCACACAGTCAGAGTCACCTTAAAATTCACACACACACACACCCACACCCACCACCACCCCCACTCCCACCACCACCCTCTCCCCCACCCCTTAATACTTTGGAACACAGATAGTAACCAACCCATGCAGCCCCTGACATACACATTTAGAGACCCATAGAGTCACTCTGAGAGCCAGTCATATACCAACATGCTTCCTTAAATATCCAGTGACACACCCAAATAGGGACTGAGGCACTCATTCAGATATGTACTGAGGAGCTGACACTAACAAGTCACCCATGCAGACAAGTAGCCCTTTCAACATGTTTCAGGCCTGCTGCTGTAGAGCTTGTGTGTGCTTTTTTACTGCTAGGGGGACTTCACATTTAAAACTCCTTGTATACCTTACATTTTCTATCTACTACATATAAGTTACTACTATGGTAGGCTATAGCTAGGCCATAAGACGTGGTGCTATGTACTTAGAAGTAAGACATGTACTTTGACCGGGAGTATATGTGTTACATTTTATACCTCTGGAATTGTATGAATTACTAATATAAACATATATGTATGATTTTAGTTGGTTGAAGTATAGAACAAAATGTGTACTCTTTTTTTGTTTTCAGATATCTACTTGGGTTCAAACAGAAGAATTTAAGATGACAAAAAAGGAACAGAGGAGAAAAGCACTAAAGAGACAGTACTACTTGGAAAAAACTCAGAACAAAAAGGAGTGGTGGACAGAATGTACTGATGAAACAAATCTGCTGGTAAGAGAACTAAGCAGTTTCTCAAAACAGTAGTAGGCAAATTGTGGAAAATAATGTGAACAGAAAGAAAACTTTACCAACAACTCTGAAATGAAAAGTAGTAAATTATGTTCAAAGTGGGAAAGGTTCTAAACAAACAACTCATCTGGCAGCGAGGCAGAAACATAACAAGAAGATATAAGAAGAAGAATTTTTAGAAGTAGGGTAATACAAAATTTTGAAAGAAATATAAAGCAGTATAAGAGAAGACCAGCACATAGAAACTGTATTGGATAAAGCTTGTGCCTTGAAACGAAAGCGATTTATCTTAATATTAAACAGAATGAAAACACTGAATAGAACAGTGTTTTGTATGAAGAGAAAAAGAAAAAAATACTTGGGAATAAAACAAATTTTTGTAAAATTTTTAGAGGTGAATGGAAGAATACATCTAGTACTGAGCCTTTCTTTAATGAAGAAAGCTACCTCCAAGAGAACACATTACTGCATGCATTCGAAACAACTGGTCAATGTTATGAGGTGAAGGATGGTATTCCCATTACAAAGGAGGAGATGGTTCCTAGAAATGTTGAGGAAGTGATAGCTGAAGAGGGACAGGGAAGACGTAGGCAGGCCAATGTATACAAGTGGAACTGTAGCAGTATTTGCAGTGTCCAGCATGAATCAATTGATATATTGAGAATGTTCCTACACGTGTTTCATGCAGAAGTTTGAAACAGAAAATTGCAATTTTGCAAGGATTATATCCATGCAAAGTGGGGAACTATAGTAAGTTACAGTGACATTCACTAGCATGCCTATCAAAGAAAGTGTAAACACAAGGAGATAATGGACGGAGCGCTGAAACTTTTCAGACACTCACCCCAGTCACAGATCTGGGTTCAATCCATCATCGTTCTTTAGCTCACTTCGCCACCCCAGTTCAGACCCAGCTATATGCTATAGAGAAACCAAACTATGTTTTGTCTGCCTGTCTAGTCTGTGACTGCTGCTCTCACTACTGCTACTGGGCTAGGTTCTCCCGATGTCAGCGTCCCACAGTGAGGCCTCGCAGGCTGGCGGGGACCTTTTCCCTGTCTTGGTGGCATTTGGAGTGGAGTCTCGAGTGGCCATATGCTGCTGTTGACGTTCCTGGCGTCCCTGGATCGGGACAGCAACAGCGACAACTTGGAATCTTGTTTCACCACGGCGCAGTTTGAAGGTTCAATGCACCAGGCCAAGTGATTTGTGGTGTCTTGTGGTTGGGGGCAGCTGTTGTTGGTCAGCCATTAGAGAGTCCTCTCCCCGCTGTGTCTTATCCCCTTGGGGGGGGTTGGCGGAGCAACGGGGGTGAGAGGTGGCTCCTATGTTTTAGCTGACAAGCCTCTGATCTATCTATTAATTTGAGCCCAGGAGGCTTTCGAACTCAAGGTGCCCTGGGACTAGCGCTGCAACCTTCCCTCCAGACCCAGGCATTTTTATTTTTTATTTGTATTTTTACCATGGGTGAAGATACCTACCCTTCTACCCCTGTGAATAGGAAGGGGATTTAAAACGGTCCCTGAGGAGAGTAAGAGACTTTGGAAGTGACTGTAAACCAAGCGGATGAGGCGGCAGCAGTTGGGGGTGCATCCAAGAAGGAGGTAAGTGCAATTTTTGTTTTTCTTGAAGATAGTTCCATCAATTGTCCGCGGGTTCAGCAATGAATACCTTCTCTCGTACATCACCTCCGGTGCTTCGCTGTAAAAGAGCTTTCCTCAGCGCTCCTAAGGGCAGATCCCAGGGGAGAGTTTGTAAAAGGAGGAAAACAGGAGGGAAGAAGATGTCAGCTGAACCCGATCAAAGTGCACTATCAAATGGGGAAGCTCCACGCTCACCTCTTGTTACCTCAATGAAGAACTTTGTTCGCAAAAATTTTAATAATGGAGCCCATCCATCATCGGAGGAGGGGATTAAGATACCCAATGAGCCACCAAGTACTTCGGATTTAGCAAGAGGCGTACTGTGCTCAGCAATAGATGAAGTGCAAATAGCCAACCTATCGGTGTCTTCTTCACAGGCTACAAGTGTGACTACAAGTAGGGGCCCAAGACTGTCTTCCTCACCCCATGTAGATATCTCCTTATCATCATCCCGCTCCAAGGATTTTGAACTTTCACAGCGTAACTGTAGAAAAGACCATTCAAATCGAGCTATTCTTTCAACCTGTAAGGACCCTCTGGTTCGGGAACCAAACTCAACTTAATGGATCCCGGGGAAGGTCTATAACAATCCAGTCTACCACCTCGTCATCTTTGCTGGATGTAATGCTGCGTATGCAAACTACCATACATGGGATCCTGGAAGCATAAGGACAAACCAGGCTGACCAATAAAAAGTTCTGAAAGACATCCAACATGAACTTCAGCATTTAAAAAATAATACAGACGAAATTATGATTACTCAGCCACCTGCTGTAGTAACAGTCGCCGAGCCTCGGGAAGGCCACAGTACTATTTCAGTGGAAGGTGAGGGTCAATTAGTTTTGCAAGGATCTGTTTATATTTCCAAATCGCCTTTGCTTGTTAGGAAAAAATATCACTGTCTACATCCTTTCAAATTTACCTCAGGGTCTAGTTGTACACAGAGGGCAAGTACTTGGAATAGATTGTTTGGGTCTCATGCCTCAGGTGCTGGCAAAAAGAAGGCCCTGAGTACGAATGGAAAAGCCAGTAACAGTGCCCACTGCCAAGATCAATACTCAAGGCCCCTCGGTGGTAGAGTTGTAGATGCATCCTCATACAATAAGCCAAATCCAAATGTAAAATCTCGTCTTAAAGTTAGCCCTGATCCTATTCTCTCACCTCTGACAGTTCGCCCCACCCCAAATAATAAAGGCCCCACTCTAGCTCGTAGCAAAGTGTCTAAGCTTCAGATTCAGAATAAATCTTATAAAGAACTTCCTTTTTCGTCTGAATCTTTTCCTAGCTCGCAGCCAGTGTTTTCAGAGCTATTGTTGGATATTACTCGCCGGGGGAAAAAAGCAAAGAAACTTCGACCTTTGAACCGCTCAAAAATACTCCATGTATTCCATTAAATTCCTACCCTTTCAGGTATAACTTCCTTAGACCTAACTTCGGTTGGGTTTCAACATGGCGAACAAGGCAGAGAAGTTTTTAGAGTTTCCTTTATCTCGCCTTGTATTGCGCAGCTAGTGCTTAAGGCCAAGAATTATCTAGCTAAAGCAGGTCTACAAGCTTTCTGCCCATTAAAAAAGAGCCCTCCCCACCTGTCCCCCAGTTTGGCCGTACTACCCCTGCCATCTTAAATATACATGGCAGTTTATCAGCCACTTATTGAGAGCGTTTTTTTCTTGGTAAACCGCCCGTAAGGCCAGATTGTATATGGCAAAGTAGCCAACCGTCAAATGATCTAAGAGTGGTCATAGTAAATGATAGACTACCCAAGCAGCCTGAGCAATTGGTATGGAGTCAGGGAAATAGGCTCTCCACCCCTACAGCATTTCGTGGAGGATTGCGATTGGAACATTAGGCCCAATTCCCCCTAGAATGAGGGGTTCTCTCTAAACCTGAGTATCTTGAGCTGGAATATCCATGGATTTGAACGTTTGAGGAACAGTGGTGAATTGGAAGAAAATTTGAAACCCTACCATCTGATATTCCTTCAGAAATCCTGGCTGAGAGAGGACCAAACAGTAGAAGGCTTTGTGGTACTGAATAGCAAAGGCCGGAGCCGGGGTAAGGGGAAAGCATCTGCAGGTGTCCTGACACTAGTTTCTACCAAGCTGATTAGGAGATCAGCGGAGGTTATAAATGTGTCAAGTGGCATGCAATTTTCAGTGGTTGAATTGAGTTGGAGCAATAACATTCTTAGATACTTCTTTCTTATAAATATCTATATCCATAAAGAAGATCACGACAATTCAAAGGTTGGTTGGAATTATTTGAATCTCCTTTCCAGCACCTGTTAGCAAAATTTCCCAGAAGCAGTCATAATAATGGCCGGAGATGTCAATGCTCATCTCTTCCCTGTACAGTTGGACCTGCAGCTGGAGGAAGTCTTGGAATCTTACAATATTCCCCCAGCGCAGTTTCCTCCTGGCGTCATCAAAAAAGGAGGCCAAAGTACTGAGTCAATGGTTGACGAATCATGGTCTGATTTATTTAAACGGACTATATAAAAACGATTCGCCAGCAGCAGCAACTTTCCGGAAGGGCCTGTCTTCAGGCCCTATTGACTATATATTTAAGTCCTTTTGGCAATTCAATCTTTTTAAGATTTTTGAGGTGGCAAAATATGAGGGTAGTGATCACTGGGCAACTACTGCAGTTCTCGACTTGTGTGAGCCAGTGTCCACTGAGAGGGTATTGCCTCTAGGAATATCCTATCTGAGTAGGTTCTCAACACTCTTGGATTCTATTCAACTCCAACAGTTAGCCACCTTCCATTTAGAGGAGAAGATTTATATCCTCCCTAGCTATGTTTATGATGTTATTGCATGGTACAATAAAATTGTATGCCAAGTTTTGGGTTGTATCACAGTAAACATAAGTGAGAAGGGTATGCGAGCAGACCCTCGTCCCAAGAGGGGGGGCTGGTTTGATTCCGCCTGCCAAGAGCTGAAGAGATTGGTGAGACGGAGAGCCAGGAGCGCTAGGTGCCAGCCAGGCTCTCTAGCCTCCCAAGAGCTGGCTAAGTTTAAACTCCAATATAAATCTCTTGTGCAAGTGAAAAAAGCTGCCTTCTTCCATAATAGGTGGGAGGAGATGCAGGGAATCATCCTCTCCAAGGATCAGCAAAGGTTTTGGGCAAAAGTCAATGAGTTCACTGCTCCAAATAGGGGTACCCTCATTTGTGTGATCCCGGAAGAGCAGTGGGCTACTTATTTGACAGACCTTTATAGAGGTTCTTCTGGCTCAGATAGATCCCAGAGAATTCATGGGCAAAAACTCCCCGTTACTTGGTTTTCAGTAAAGGAAGTAAAAGCTGTCATCGAGAGAGTAAAGCTCTCCCAAGCTGCTGGCCCGACAATATCCCGGCAGTAATAATTAAGACGAATAGTGTTTGGTGGGCCACAGTTTATTCCTCCCTGTTTAGTAGGATTGCCACGTCCGGCTTTTACCCTTTTTCTTGGAAAGGGTCTATAGTAAAACCTATTTTTAAAAAATGGAGTGGTACAGATCCCAAGCATTATAGGCTTATTAGCCTCCTGAATATCTCACTAAAGATCTTCTCTAAGATTATTTTATCCAAACTAGAAGACTGGGCCTTCGAAACTAAGAGAATACCAATAGAACACGGGGGGTTTCGGGAGGGTCACTCCACTATAGATCACTGCTTTGCATTATGGGCCATTATTCGGAAGGCACTGGAGGTAAATCAAAGGCTGTGCTGTTGCTTTGTAGACTTCAGGACAGCTTTTGACTCTGTGGGTAGGGATACCCTTTGGGGGGAACTTGTTGCCTGGGAGCTTCTGTTAAACCTCCTGAGTGTACTTCAATCTGTACATTCTGGTAATTGGGCTCAGGTGGAGCTAGACAAGTCGGGTCGGTAATCCCAAAGAATCTCCATCGAGAATGGCCTTCGGCAAGGGTACGTTTTAGCACCCCTGCTTTTTAGTTTATTTTTAGCTGACCTTCCCACCTTTTTCCCCCAATCCAAGTCTTTTTCCCCTAAAGTTGGGAAACATCATATTGACTGTCTGCTATACGCAGACGATTTGGTATTACTGGATTGTACTCCAATTGGTCTGCAGATGAAACTAGGTGCCTTCGCAACTTATAGTAAGCAGAACCAGCTTTGCATCAACCTGGAGAAGACCAAAAGTTTGGTTTTTGGGAAGAAAGTAAAGAAATTAAGTTGGCACTTAGATACACGGTAGGTGGAGCAAGTTGACCAATACAAATACTTGGGTCTGACCTTTAGGAGGAACCTGAACTGGGACACGCATCGGGATGATATTAAGCAGAAGGCCCTATTGCAAGCCAGTTGCCTATCAAGATTTAATAGTAGATTTGGGGGGCTTTCTCATACTCCACTACTAAAGGCTTATGAAGGGAAGATTCCCCCGTTGGGTCTGTATCGGGGAGAGGTCTTTTCCCTTGATCTGACATATGAATGGGACAAATTAGAAGAGGCAGTGCTTAGAAGGCTTTTATCTCTCCCCCAAGGCACCATGGTACAAGCCGTAAGGAGAGAGTGTAAGCTGGTTTCCTGGAACCTGATGGCCTTTACCCGGTCCCTAAGATATTTTAATACACTCTCCGAAGATGATGAAGTGCACAAAGTTTCCAAATTGTGTCGGGAAGACAGTCAAGGTAGTTGAGAGAAGGTGGGCAAAGGATGTAAGAACTAGATTAATTGTTCTTGGGAACCTCCATACAGATAGTGGTACAATTACATCCTGGTTCCCCTTCCCAGGCAAGCAAGCATTGAAAGAGTTGCTTTGGTGTCTGAATCCAATGACTTATTCTACCTGAGCAAGAAACAATCTATCAGCTTCTCAATTTCTACTCTGGGCCAGGACACTGTCCTTCCCTATTTGTTACAGTTACCAGATCCAGGGTTGTGAAATGAAATATTAAGGGTCAGGGTGGGATGTAATCCAATTTACTCATCCCGCCCAAACCGGTCCAGGATAATAGTGGCCTCTGCCCCTGCCCCTTGAATGTAAAATGTTCCTTGCTGCATTATACTAATGGATTGCGTTTTTATTTTGCAAATCGAATTAAGTTTTTAAGATCTCTGTTTTTTAAATGTAGTACTCTCCATAGGGGTAAAGATGTGGCAGTTGGAATTGCTCGGTTTTTACGGTCTGTTAAACAGAATTTTAATGATGAATTATAATGGGAAGGGGGTGTCGGGTAGTAAGAGGGGGCTCTTTTATTGATTTTAATTGTTAACTGTGCTTTTTAGAATATTTTATGGACAATTGTCTAAATAAACTTATATTCTACCTACCTACCTACAGACTTTGTTTGAATTTGCTGTTGATGCACTCACTACAAGATCCAAACTCGCAATGTAGTTGTATGCTCAATAACTTAACAGGAATGTAGAGATAAGTGGCAAGAATTTGCTGTACATTTTTTTTTTTTTAACCGTTTATTTATAATTTCTATCATATGTAACAAACAGTACAGCTTCTGATAACCATAGGGTTGACATGCGTTTGTCTGGCATAGTGACCTCTCCCATTTCTGTACATTATCAAAAAACGTCAGATGGATGAATCCCAGATAGCATACAATTATAGCAAGGCTACATGGTTCGAGAACAGTACAATAAAGATGCGTTTGGAACATCAAGGGTACATTGCAGCAGGCATGCATCACCATATTACTTACATATCGCGGAGAGTGTGCCTCACGAAACCCCAAGCAGCACTGGCGAAACAGGCAAGAAAAAAAAAAAAACAACCTCAGAGCACCCAGCAATAATAATGGGAGGCACGTCATAGTACATTAGCACGGAGGAGGGGAGTGCGGGGGACAAGGAAAAGCATGTTTCACATATTGGTCAAGCAACATTTCCCAAAGGGTGGGCGTCCAACCCATCCGGGTCTTTCAAGAGGAGATAGCCCTGGAGAGGACCCCATATATCCCTGGGCCTTGAAGCACGTGGAAGCGTCTCAGCATAAGCCATTAGTTGCTCCTGACAACAAAGCAGATCCTCCAGCCAATCCTTGAATTTCGGAGCTCTCCCCCTGCCCCATCTACAGGCCACTCTGCGTTTGGCCAGCAAGAATGACACAGCAATGAACTTGCGATATGTCTTGGGTATCTGTGCTGTATAGCCTAAAAGCGCCATCAGGGGATCTCTTTCCAGGGTGCTATTTGACATTTTCTCAAGTGCCTCAAAGACCTGCTCCCAGAACTCCTGTATCTTGGGACATTCCCATGCTAAATGTATGAATCCCGCCCCGGCCTTCCACATCTCTCACAGTGATAGTTATCAGCCAGTTTAAATCTATACTTTTTGGCAGGCGTATAATACAGACGATGTAAGAATTTGTAGTGTATGACCCGTAGTCTACAACTGGCGGAGATCTGTGAGGTCTGGAGACAACAGTATGTCCATTGTTCATCAGTCACCTCTCTCTCCAGTTCCACATTCCAGTGTATGCGAGCTGGGCTGTGGCCTCCTTTTGTTGTGTGCGTATGCTAGTATATAGTCTAGATACTAGGTGTCTTCCATCCGTGGATCCTAACATTTGGTGTAGCGGGGTAAGGTTCGTGGGCTCCCGGGGGAAGTCTGGGATAACCGACCGCACTCCCTGTCTGAGTCGAATATACAGGAAAAGCTCTAAGGGCGAGGGTCGAATCCCATGGAATAATTGGTCTGAAGAGCGGAATATGCCATCTTGAAAGAGGTCACCCCATTTAGTAACATTAATCCGTTCGCATAATTTATGAAATCCCTTTTCCAGCAACAGCTGCACGCAGGGATGATAGGACAATGGGAGCCGCGATGAATATAATAAAGGGGAATCAAGAAGGTCTGTAATACGGTGCCATGCGTCAACCGTGCCTGTGACCGTGGTGGGTGGCGTTGCTCGGGTTCGAATAGGGGCATGTATGATGCCATCCAAGGGTATAGGGTCAGCGAGCCAATCCTCCGTAGCCACCTGCGGCATGTATCTGGAGGGGTGGATCCAATAATAAGCATAATGTTCTTGCGCGCTCAGGAAATATACTTCAAAGTCCGGAATATCAAAGCCACCCTGAGCATAGGGTCTCGTGAGTATGGACCATCTAAGCCTGGGCTGCTTACCTCCCCAAAGATTTGCTGTACATTTATGTGTAGATTTGAGTTTTTTTGTCCACGCGGCAAGTCATATGTAAGTACTGCTATGGTAAGTTAGAAGAGAACAAAATGCCTGCTAGAGCAGTACATAAGTTAGAATTAATATCTATTCCACAAGAACTATGAGATTTAAATGTTTACGAACCATTCTTATACAATGTGTACACCCATTTCAGGCTATAGTTCGTATGGAGCCTAAGACCAGGAAGCTGCCACCAACTGACCTTCAGAAATGCCTTTAAGGAAGAGTTATCTATTTACTTTTAGTTTTTAAACAGAATACTGAAACTGTTGGTGTACACAGAGAGGATCTTGAACCAGTTGTCGTTCTAGTAAATAATGTGCCTAATAGGAATAAAAAAATCTGGCAACAGTTAGTGGATATTAGTAAAGTAAAGAAAGCAACATCATACCTGGTACAAAATAATGTTTATTATAAAAAGGTTGATGTTATTTGAGATTTGACATATGTAGAGGGTGAAACATCACCATCAAGTGGACAGATTGAAAAAGTAAATCGATTCAGATCAGAGGAGATTTACGAACATTACAACGTCCATCCTCTGCATTCTAAAGAAGCCATCGGTGATGCCATTGATCTCTTTCAAATGAAGCAAGCAAAAGGATCTTCTGTGAATGTGTGGGAGAAAAGTTTAGAAGCTCGCTGTTTCCACAACTGTTTCCCACTGGAAAAGGTGGCCGCTTTGATGACCGCCCTGTACAGATACCAGCTGCTTAATACCGGTCAACCAGATTATACTCAGAGGATCCAAGATTTACGCAGGGTATTCCCTACATATTTCATTTTCTGTTTGAGAGTGACTTGTCTGGACTTTCATATCCTGTTAACCACATACTAAAGACAGGAGTTAATCTTCAAAATCTCTCTGCAAAGGAATTCATTGACAAAGTTCATGGAAAGGATGAAAACTTAGAATTCAGCTTAATTAAATTGATGGCATGCCAACGTGGCACCAACAAGTATTCCTATTGCTGTCATAGAGAACTGAAATGTATCTTGAGAAATGTAGGTGCACCTACTTGGTTTCTGACACTCAGCTGGGCTGAGTACGCCTGGGATGACCTGCTTGAATTTTTGAGAGAAGTGAACTCTAACATTAAAGACATCACAGTGAAGACAGCTGGAGAACTTTGATCCTGCTAATGTTTGCATATATTTTAACCACAGATTTCAAGCTATGATGTCTTTCATCTGCAACAAATGAAATCCTCCTCTTGGTGACGTAACTGATTTATTTTGGTGAAAAGAGTACCAAGCAAGAGGTGCTCCTCATATTCACATGCTGTTATGGATAAACGATGCACTGAAATTCTGGACAGACAGTGATGAGTCGGTCTTGTCTTTCATCGAACAGTATGTGACATGTGCCATCCCAAAAGAGGGTATTGAAAAGAGCTTGAGACAACAAGTTCTGCGCTTTCAAAGTCATAGATGTGGGAAGTGCTGTCGTTGAAAATACAGATGCAAAGGTAAATTTTATTCAAGATGTCGTTTGAGATGCCCACGACCTGTCATTTCGCAAGGAAGTGTAAACAGCTTTTTGTCTTCAGTAAAGCATACACTAACACAGAAATCACCGAAAAACACATACAACCTGAGAAGAACAGAAGCCTCAAAGTATATTAATGACTATATTCCAGTCATTTTGAAAATGTGGAATGCGAACATGGATATACAGTTTGTTGCAGACAACTCCATTGCTGTTGCTCGTTACAACAATTCATGTATTACAAAATCAGAGAAGTTAGAGATGAAGGAGATGTGGGAGGAGATTTCTGCAGAGAAGAATCCTACTAAGAAATTGTACAGCTTCAGCTTGAAAATGCTTTCCCATAGAGAGATATGGTCCCATGAGTGCTCGGATTGATTGATCTCGGCCAGTTTGTTCTTGAAGTCAATGGGAATTGTTTGGGTAAGTCTAGGCCTTGCAAGCACGTGAATTAGAGTGTTAAAGTCTTTTCCAGAAATTCAGTATCTAGCAGAGTTTGATCCGGAAAGCAGAGATATAAGTCAAATATGTTGGATACGTACTTTCCAAGAAGGGATCAACAACTAGAGAACATGTGCCTTTATGAAGTACTTCAACACTACAAATATAAAAGTAATGTAAAACATAGAGGAAGGGAAATATACCGTGGTTGTTTGGTGAGACACAGCAAAGGAAATCGAATTAACCACAGAAAACTGAGTTGCCAAACAGCAGAGAGAAGAGCGTTCTTCTATTTGGCTCTTCTGCAACTGTTCAAGCCTTGGCATGCTGAAGCAGAATCACTTGGAGACTACAACAGCTACGAAGATTCTTACAACGCTGAAAAAGACAGAATTCAGTGTCCTGTGTTTTCAAACTACTTACAATTGTTGAAAGATAAGATTGAACAGGAAGATACCATTGCTGCTGAGATAGCTAAGGAGAGTTTACAAGGCAGCTAAAGTTTTGGCCCACTGAGTCAAGATCCACTTGGAGAACCAGTTATTCAAAATGAAGCAGCCATAGCCATGCGTGAGGTGGAGATTGCAATGCAACAAGCAAGAGAAGAAATGTTGATTTCGACCACTTAGCAACACAACTGAATGATGAACAGAAAGAAATTTATATTGAAGTAAAAGATACAATAGAGTATGGATTTCTGCTTGAGTAGAAAGAATGTGAATGCTCTTCGTTTAAGCCAATACTACTATACATCAGTGGTCAAGCTGGCACTGGGAAAAGCTTTCTATTTATTTCTCACTGCTTATCTACAGTGGACTACAGAATCAAATTTATCATGTGTAGTAACCACCAACTGGATTAGCTACACACAACATTAAAAGAATTACTTTACACCGACTACGTATGCTACCTGTTGAACATGACAATAAACTAGAATACCAGAAGTTATCTAGTGAAGCTTGTCATGAGGTGTCAATAGTATTGAAGAAACTGAAGCTTTTAATCATCGATGAGGTGAGCAAGGTTTCAAACTTAATGCTTGCCTTCAGATACTTAAGAAAGCAGCAGATGTTAATAACAGAGTATGACGCACTGTTTGGAGGAAAGCATTTAATTGTCTTTGGTGACCTACTGCAACTTACCCCCGTGAAAGGACAGCTTGTTTTCAAGACATTTCTCCATAATGAAACAAGAAATTAATTGGGATGTATTGGTAATGTAAATATTTGGTTAAACTTCGAATACAAGGAACAAGTGAAGAATATGCTTAAGCATCTAATGTGGAATATGGAGATATCCTGAAGGACAGTAGAGTAGGAGTTCTGGCAAAAGAGGGGAAAAGTGCTCTGAAAAGTCGACTTACCAAGAAACTATTTTCATCTGACAGCACAGCACCACAACTAATGTACAATTTCATTGAAAAAGACAAATCCATAGTTTGTTTAATGCCTACACTTCAAGAGTGCTCCAACTTCAACGAACCATTACGGAAGCTGTAGAAAGAAGATATTTTGGAAATTACAGCTGTCGATAAAATGGAACACCAAGGAGTAACAATACTACTAACTGAGAAACTACAAGCAAAATTGGATTCTTTAGAGAAGTCAGTGTCAAGGACTGCAGGATTAGAAAAGTGTTTACACGTATGCAAAAAGTGCAGAGTAATTTTGCAGCGTAATTTAAATGTTGATGAAGGGTTAGTAAAAGGTGCTATGGGTAAAGTTATTGGTTTCATTAATTTTCCAAATAGGGATGAGGTTGAGCTCTTAGCCATAACATTTGATCAGATTGATGGTGTGAAGCAGATTGGCTGATGTAGGGTAGTTTTTTGCTTGTGAAGGACTTATATGTGGGCGGCAACAGTTTCCGGTGTCTCTAGCACATGCTGTAACTATCCATAAATCTCAAGGTTTAAGTGTAGATGCAGCTTTTATTAGTATTGTAAATACAATATTTAAAGAAGGTATGTAGCATTATTCTGAGTTAGAACATTCTCCGGTTTGTTTTTAGATTTTGATAAGAAAGTTAGTGCTGATGCAAGCTGTGTCAGAAAGTACAATCGGTTAAGAAGTCTATATGCTCCTCATTTAGGTCAGTACCCTATTTATGAGAAACAGATAATTTGTCCAAAATGAAAACTTACAAAGCAGTCGACGGATGTTCAAGAAAAGAAAGGAAACAAGGACAAGCTAGAAGGCGTTAAGAAGAAGAAAATGGAAAATGAGGGAGATATTGTAGGATACCAATTGGAAAACAGTTCAAGTGTCAACTGCTATGCAAATGTTGCTCTGAATGTACTGTTTCATTTACAATATCTTGTGAATCAAATTGAACAAAAGCCAGATAAGAGATTGTCTTCTGCACTGTATCATTTGCTCCAACGTTTACTCAGTGACAGATCTGTAATACATTCTGCTTAAGGCATTTGAGACCTTTTAGATATATGTAGTGAATCACTAATATTTACTTACAACAGTCAACAAGACACACAAGAATTTATAGTGTTTATGCTTGCAGTTTTAGAAGACGAAGTAGATATTGATTACTTATTTGAACTGAGTTACAAATGGAACCATGACTGTTACATCCACCACGCAAATAAACTCGAAGCGATTTCTTTACTTAACACTACCAGATTGCAAAGGGTGCTTTTTGACAGATTGATTAAAAACACAAGCCAAAATATGTCCTGCCCAAATTATAAATCAGATATTATGTTGCATCTACAAAGAACTGGGAAATACAGTATATATTTTATGTTACAACGATATAGAGCAGATGGATCTAAACTGGAAACCGAAATTGCAAACTTCAAAGCTGGACAAATATCAACTTGTGGAAGAACTTATAGTACTATAGGTATTATCTTTCACAAAGGAGTTAATATAACATCTGGACACTACACTGTCTATTTAAGGAGTGAAAGTGGATGGACATAATGCAATGACGGCAACCTTAAATTCAAACCAAAACTGCGTTTCAAACTACGAAATTCTTATCTTTTGTTTCTTCAACCAAAGTTCTAAAGAGTATTTTTGGGGAAATTAATATACAGTGTTTTTTGTACGTGGATCGTCAATGTTTTAGACATCATTTGGCCTATCAGCGGTGATGTCTTGAAAAAGTTCTCCAAAATTCAACAGTCCCTTTGGCTTCCACAAAGGAGTTAATATAGTATGTGGATACTACACTCTCTAATAGGAGACTGCAACAGGATGAACACTATCGAATCACAGCAACCTTCATTTGACACCAAAACTACCTTTCAAAAAGCTAAAATGACACATTTTGTTTCTTCAACCAAACTTCTATGTACTATTTCTAGGAAAAAACGAATGTATTGTATTTCGTCTGCATGGCTCATCAGCGTTCTAGACATCATTCACCCTACTAGGGGTGATGTTTTGAAAAGGATCTCCGAAATTCAAATGTGGTTTACATTTATAAGTAGTGTACCAGGTATAATAATAATAAAGGGAAACGTTTTAAGGTACATTTGTTTATAATAGTGTAGTAAGTGTAGCCAAACAACTGTTTAAACAAATTGTAGTGAGTGCAATGCGTAGTGTCACTTATTTACAGTGGTGTACTGTGCAGTTTTAGGCTTTTTTTTCAACAATCCATACAATTTCTTTTCCCCTCTGTTCAAGGATGAAGCTTCATATAGTACATCGTTTATGGTGTAAAAGTGTGAAAGCTGAGAACAGTAAAAAGGTAAAATGAAATGTTTTACTATATTGTGATATACTGTTATAGCAGGAGCAATGTGTACTGTTATGTTTCTTGAATTCTGTAAATAAAATGCTAACTTATATTTCTATTCTTTTTCTTTTACAACAGGTTTTGGAGTAATACATGTTTAGATGTATCAAGATACATCTAGTGCCTCAGAAATATTTCTTTAACATACACGTGAAGAAACTCTTTATGTATAAAGAGCACTTGAGATCCTTTCCCACCAGTTTCTTTTACCAGGAGGGATGCTAGAAAACACTCATGGAATTGAGTATTGCTTTTTTGACCTCTGGCAACTGATCCTAACTCACCCATATATCTGCTCACACATCCACTCACTTGTCCATACAGCCTCTCACTTACCTATATAGCCACTCATACAGCCACTCACTCATCCATTGAGTTATTCACACACTCACTCACCCATGCACCCCCTCACTAACCAATATACCTACTCATGCACCCACTCACTCACCCATATAGCCACTTAAAACCCACTCTCTCACCCATACAGCCACTCAACACCCACTCATGCACCCATACAGTCACTCATACACCCACCCACCCACTCACTCATATAGCCACATACTCATTCATTGAGTTACACACTCACCCATGCAGTCACTCATGCACCTTCTCACTCACCCGTATACCCACTCATTCACCCATATAGTCATTCATGCACCCTGTCACTCACTCATATAGCCACTCATACACCTACTCACTCACCCATACAGCCACACAACACCCACTCACTCACCTGTGCAGACACACATGCGCCTTCTCATATACTGATACAGCCACTCACACATACTCAGTCACTCATACAGGCACTCATGCATTCTCTCACTCACCTATTCAACCTCTCTCACACCCACGGACTCACCCATAAACCCACTTACTCACCCACTCACTCATCTATACCACTTGCTCCACATAGAGCTAGTCACACACCCTCACACTCACTCAGTCACTCATACAGATACTAAGTGGGTGCTTACTTACTCATACAGATACTAAGACATGCACTCATTCACCTACACAGTCACAACCACTCATTCACCCACACAACCACTCCTCCATTCACACACCCATGCAGGCATTCATACACCCACTCAGAATTGTCCCACAGCCGCAAATTCAGGGACATTGGTTGGAGGAGCAGTGGCTATAGTTGAACCAGATGAGCTGCCTGGTTAAGCAATGTCCAAAGAAGCTGCTGGGTTGGCTCGCTTCTCTCTCAACATCAGTGCTCTTTACAGCCAAGTAGAATTAATGGTCTGCAAATGTTTCATCGTACTCGTGGTTCCGCAAGAATATTTCCACTCTGACTCACGAGAAAGCACTTTATTGCACAGCGTGCAAGTCACTTTTCGGGCATTCACTTTTTTTTTCTCCAGCAGGCATGCTAAAGCATTCCCAGACAATGCTTTATTTTTTGCAGGTGTTGGCTCATCTTCATGGGAAGAATTGCTGTCATTCTCTCCAGGTGGTGGTGGTGGAGCAGACGCCATTTTTCTTAAAAAAAGAACACCAAAATAACCCCAGAATTGACAAATACAAGAGAGCTGTGAAAAACACATCCACACTCCCAAAAAGATATAGGAACCGGGTGGGGCTTCCTCTATTATTTATGCTATGGTGTTTAACCAATCAAATCCATTTGTTTCTGTATCACATTCGGATGCGTGACGTCTTCTCGCATATGTTGTGAATCTGAAAATTACATTAAAACAACCTTTAAAATTTATTTGCACTTTAATATACTAGTTTTAGTATTGTATTGCTAAATCTTACTTTAAAGAAAACTTAAAGTGTTTATTTAAGTGTTTTAGCACTGCAAAAATTACGTCAGTTGCGTACCCGATGCGGATCCAAAAATACATGCCGGCACGGTGCACGGAAGCATCGCAACTCCCTAAAAAGTTTTAAACTGACCTTTAAAATTATATTACTTTATTAGTATTCCACTTACCTTAAACAAAACCTTTAAAATGTCTATATATCTGTTTCAGTTCTGTCAAAACCATGCCGGAGTTGCGACTCCACAGCAACGGGTGCACGACTCCCAAATTAAAAAAAATATATATATATATTAATAAAAGCAATATATTACAGTACACACGTCACAACCACAGTAAAAAACCTCACATGCAATACTCTTTCCACCTCATGCCAAAGGCTTGGACACCATGCTGCGAGAGCTGATCTGCAATAGTGGCAGGATAAGTGTGGCTCTGCGGAGGCTGCATCTGCCTGTGGGAAGGCTGTCCAGAGTGTGCTTTTTTTATGGGATGTTATGTGTCAGCACCGCTGCAATGGCAGGTGTGCTGTTTGGCTGGGAGACAGTTTTACAAATGGGCATGTTCCCAACATGCAGGGCACAAGAGCTGGTGGGATCAATTTATTTATTTATTTTTATTTATTTGAGGTTTTATAGAGCGCGAACGTGACCCGTTAGGGTATCAGAGCGCTTTACAGGGATAACACGTTGCGTACAGGTTAGGCACAGGCAACACACAAGGATGGGGATTAGGGAATTGACTACATTAGGACAAAAACCAGGGTTATATACAATAATCAATACAGTACAATAATCAGCAGAGCGACATGTCGGCGATAAAAAGAGAAAACCAGCAATTATATAAGAGGGGAGATAAGATAGCAAAAGGCAGAGAGAACCAGCAAAGGAGTGAGAGATCGGTACAAGGAAAGGACAACCAAGCAGAACAGGAAATTATGCATAGAAACAAATGCCATGACAAAAGGCGGTATGCGCGACAAAGGAGAGTTATGGGAGGAATTTGCTCATTAGGAAGGTTTTAGCTTCCTTTTTGAAGATTGACAGAGAAGGTATTCTTCTGATGGAGGACGGTAGCGAGTTCCAGATTCTTGGTGCAGTCCCAGAGAACGCACGGTTATATGTTTTTTCCTTACGGAAGCGGGGTGGCTGGAGCACACGGTCTCTGGCGGACCGGGAGTTTCTGAATCCCCCAGATACTACAAGTTCTGGGCGAGATATGCCGGGGAGTTCGTGTATAAGGCTTTGTGTGTGATTCAGGCCAGTTTGAGCTGGATTCTGGCTTCAAAAGGAAGCCAGTTCAAGTCCTTCAGATGTGGTCAAATTTTTTTGAGCCTGATAAGAGTCTAGCTGCTGCGTTGAGGAAAGTTTTTAGAGGGGCCGTGGATGTCTTTGGTAGGCCAGATAGGGTAGAGCAGCCGTATTCAATTCTGGAGATAACTAAAGCCTGAACTGCGGTTTTTAGGTCCCCAGCTTCAAGGAAGGGTTTAAGTTTTCTCAAATAGCTCAAGTGGAACCTGGCAGTTTTGGCCATCGAGTTGATGTGTTCACGCATATTCAGGTTGCTGTCCAAGGTTATACTGAGAGATTTAGCAGAATCCACTATGGTCGGTATGCAGGTAAGTGCTGTGATCGAGTTAGTCCATTCCAGGATGTCATTGGTGTTTTTAGGGGGGGGGATGAGAAGGAACTCCGTTTTTTGGGCATTCAGTTTCAGCTGGTTGTTGGCGAGCCATTGAACAGTCAGTTTCAGGGCGTCATTCAGATAGGTAATCTCCTCTAGAGAAGAGATTTTGATGTAGATCTGAGTATCATCGGCGTACATATGGAAGGAGATGTTCGCAGTGCGAAGTATTTCAGCTAACGGTTCAAGGTAGAGATTGAAGAGGGTAGGGGACAGAGTAGAGCCTTGGGGGACACCGATTGTTATCGGGGAAGGAGCAGATAGGTTGCTATTGACTAAGAATCTCTGGGAGCGGTTCCGGAGTAAGGAACCAAACCATTTGATGACGGTACCTCCTAGACCCATCCTGTGTTCGAGGCGTTCAAGTAGTTTCTCATGGTTGACTGTGTCGAATGCCGAGGAAAGATCCAGTAGGATCAAGAGACAGGTTTTGCCTAGGTCAAGGGCTTAGAGAGCGTCATCTACAATGTGAAGAATAGTGGTTTCAGTGCTATGCCCAGGCCTGAACCCAGATTGGAATTCGTCAAGCAAGTTGAATTTAGTGATATGTTGGCTTAGTTGATACTGCACACATTTCTCCAGCACTTTCGCAAGAAGAGGAATATTGGAAATTGGTCTGAAGCTGTCTGGAATTGCAGGATTCAGAGTGGTTTTTTTTAGGATGGGGATGACTTGCCCGGTTTTCAGGGAGTCGGGTATGGACCCTTGAAGAAGGGAGGCGTTGATAATTGTAGTCCAAATGGGAACGATGAATAGGGAGGTCGCTGCCAGGCAGTTAGCGGGGAGAGGGTCGTTGAAGTGGGTATTAGATTTTAAGGAGGATAGAATTTTCGAGATGGAGTGGTCATCATATAGTTCGAAGTTGGACCAGTGAGCTTGATTTTTGGGTGTTGCCAGGGGGGGAAGAGAGGAGAGATGGGTCCCGGTAAGAGGAGGAGGGAAGTTAGAGGCGGAATTAAGTTCGTTTCCTAGAGAGTTAATTTTGGTTGTAAAGAAGGAGGAGAACTCATCACAGGTTATTAGGGATTTTGTAGTTTCTTTGGAAGACTTAGCTAGTTTGTTTGATTGATGTTTGACTATTTCAAAGAGCTTGCGGGGTCTGTTCTTGGCGTTTTCCAGTTCTGATATGAAGAACTCTTTTTTGGATTTGAGGATGTTCTTGTTGTAAGTATTTCGGGACTGACAGAGAAGTTTAAGTTGGGAGGCTGAGGGGTGCTGTCTCCAGTTTCTTTCTGTGAGTCAGAGAGCTCTCCTTTCGCTATTGAGGGGTCCGCTGAACATGGGGTTTTTGTCTTTGATTTGGGACCTTTTGAGCTTTAACGGGGTCAGATCATCAATTATGTTGGACATAGTCGAGTTGTAGTGCTCTGTGAGGTCGTTGACCTTAGATAGATTTAGGAGGGAGTGTAGGTCGTTCTCGCAGCGAGCAGTCAGCTTCTCGAGGTCAAGGCTCTTAGTGTCTCTGAGCCAGCGTTTCGGTTTCACAGGTTGCCCAGGCCTTTTCATGCGGTAGTCCGGTATTAAGAACATGATGGCATGGTGGTCTGACCAGTCGCACGGATCTATTGAATTGAGCCTGACCGCCGATGCCTTAGCGATGATCCAATCCAACGTGGCACCTTTCGTGTGGGTTGGAAGTGTGCAGGCTTGGGTGAGTGATTGGTCAGCGAGGAAGACTTTGACAGCGTTGACTTGGGAGTCATTGGGGTCATTCCAGTGCAGATTAAAGTCACCGAGGAAAATGTCATTGGAGTGGGGGGAGACCTTAGCGGTAATGATTTCCATGAGGAGATCAATGAATGTGTCGTTCTTGCCTGGGGGGTGGTTGAAGATGTGCAATTTGCATAACTGAGTAGTGTTGTTACAAATGGAGAGAGCAAGATATTCGCAGGAGTCCGTGGGGTCTGCATGGAGTTCTGTGACTGAGGTCTGAGCGGTAGATGCATGCAATGCCTCCCCCTTTTTTTATTTGTCTATCAAGCCTAACGATGTTGTAATTTGGCGGGACCAGTAAATCAAGGTAAGGAGATGAGGATTCATTGAGCCAAGACTCGGTTAGGATAGCTACATCCGTTTTATGGCTTAGGATGAGGGTGGCGATGTCAGAGGCGTGCCTCGCAACTGAACGTAGTTAAGTAGGAGGCCAGAGAGTGGAGCATCGGGACAAATGTTGTAAGAAGGGGAGGATAGGGGTACTTGTGTTAAGTATCAATGGTGCTCCCTGGAGCGCAGCTCCCCTGTGGAGCTGACAGCCTGGTTAAAGTGGCTTATTTGAGCTAAAAGGGCCTGAGGCAAATGAGGGACATGATCCCATACTCTCCGCCTGTTATTCTGCACTTCCTAGCACTTTTCCGTAGAAACATTGTTGGGAAGGACTCACATGGACAGACATGGGATTGAGCTCAGTGGGGGACCTACTCAAGGCCCTTGAGCACATTACCTTTAGCCAGTTGCAGGAAGATCCTGACGTTCCAGGGGCCCATTTCTTGGCACATGGCACACTGATAGCTGAGATGGGACACCTGTGGAGAGTCACAGGCACTGAATAAGTGCATCCCCCCTAACCCACACCCTGCACGTCATGGGTGGAACTGGTGACATTATTTGTTGGTGTGTTTGAACACATGAAGAATGACCCACTGTCACCCGCTCGCTGGCTATGGGACACTGATATATTACGAGCCCTCCCGAGGAGTGGGAATACACTAGGCACTACCGATGTACAGTATCTCGTGATGCCAAACTCCAGTCCATTCAATTTGACATATAGCACAGCTGTCGGACCCCGAAAGTTTGTGTCCTTCCCTCTGTGCACACAATGTAATGCGCCTATTTTGTATTTGATACATATGTTCTGGGCATGGCTGCATGCTGCAAACCTGTGGTCCGGAGTTGCAGATGTACTTGGCCCAGTGAGGTGTTGGTTCAACCTCCTTGCATTGGAGGGGATGCAGAGAGGGATATTCATGCAGATGAGGTTTTTAAAGGTATCCAATGAAAGGATTGATTTGTAAATGCTCATCACATGCAAGGACAATTGCATGCATTGTTAGGCCACTGCAATCCCAACACTGCAACACTTGGGTGCAACAACTCGCTAATGGTGTAGGGCTAAGGCTACTGCGCAGGGAGTGAGTTGTGTGCCTCCAGAGGATTGCAATAGCTAAGCTGTAGGGCAACTTGTCACAGGACTTACAGGATGCACAGGAAGAGCCACTGGATGGCTGAAGGACTTTGAAGGGTTAGGGTCACAGACACGTGGTCATGGACCTATCAGAGGTAGTCCAAACATTGCTAGATGAGGCAGATGCCCTGTCATGTGAAGCAGACTGTCTGCCTGACATTTCTTCCTTCATTCACGTGTAGGGGTGTCTCTTAGAATTCACATATGCTACAATGTCAACTGTTTACAATGGCTATTGTACTAGAGGCCACTGTCTCACTCCCCATGTGTGGACTGTGAGGTATGAGGGATGCTGACCTTCTAAATGCCCTTGATCCCTCTGTGCTCATCTATCTTGTTATGGTTATCGTGTTTTTGAAGTTGTTCAATATTTTACCATATGCTCCTGTTGTGGTATGCTTGACTCAACTATGAATGTTTGTTATGCCCAGCTTACCGAATCTGCATTGCCTGCTTAATGTAAGATGATTTACATCCATCCCAATTTGTGCCCAAGACATGCTAATGAGCTGATAGTAAGGGATTTGCTCGGATGTTGAAATGTCTTGTGACTTGTCTGCAGGTACATGCATTGAGCCACATGCCAACAAACGCAATACCCTGTCTCTTTCTTTTGTATCTAAGAAATTGTTTTAGTTTTGAGGTGTGTGTCTTCCTTCCCCAAGGGTTTGGATTATGAACCATCCTTTATGTACCTGCAGATTTGAAGCCTGCTCCGTGTGGGCTGTTATCACTTTAGACATTTTTGAGTGCTGTAACTCCAAGTGGGACATTTTGATAACATGTCCTCACGGTACAGGTGGGTATCCTAGCTCATGCCCCTCAGGCTGACCTCAGTGAACAGTGGTGGAGGAATGGCACAGGTCCACCAGAGGCATGTAAACCTGGCCTGGCAAAGCATAATCGGCCCCAAGATAGTTGTGTCCCAATGTATTTGAGTGAGGTGTGCGTGCAAGCAGACCTGGATGCATGCTAGGGATTGTATGGAAGGGATTCATCTGTCTGAGTCCTGCTCTGGATCAATGGGTTTTGGGCATCATAATACAGCGGTCGGAACGACCGCATCCGAAGCGAGTTCGGTCAGGCCGACCGCCTCCGACAGGAGCGTGGAGGCACTTCCGGCCGACATCGTAATCTGCCCCTAATTATTAATTAATTAAAAATAAATTACTTCCCACCCATTACACCTATAAACCCCACAACCCGCACATAAAATTTACCCAAAAAACTTAAAAGCACAATTAACACAATTAAATATCAATTAAATAAATAATATTAAATAAAAAATAATCATTCATTTATTATAATTAAATTGCTTCCACACCCTATACCCTACCCACCACAGAACTAAAAACACAAAAAGTAATTAAATTAAATTTAATAACTACTAAAAATATAACACATATATTAAAAAACAAAACAATAATGATACAAAAAAATTACATCATATACATTTAAAATATATACTAAAATACATAAGTCAAAAACGTATATTTTAAACAACTATATTTTTGCAAACGATATTGACTTCGATATTTTAAAAATCGATATTACTTACCTTAAAATTGATATTATTGACATCGATATTCTTGCTGACGATATTTCCATATCACGATATTTTAGACTTGATATTTTAAAATAGAGATATATATATTTTTTTTTAATACTGCGTAGAATCGCTTTCAAGGTGGTGAGATGGGTTTTGGGGAGACCAGTCAACAGAGATTTACAATAGTCTATTCTGGGTAGCACCAGTTTATGGGCAAGAGATTTCAAAACTTGTTCTGGGATGTACCAGCAAATTCCCCACAGAAGGCGTAGTTGATAGTGAGGGTTTTTGGCCATGGTGCTGTCCTCCAAACCCCCCCCATCCCTCCCAATAAGTTAGTTGGGGAAAGTGAAAACTGCATGATGAATAGAACTGAAACTGCATGTAGATGTGGGATGGGGGCAAGGGGCAGACATTAACGTGGACAGAGATTCACTCAAGACATAGTATTAGACTCCCTCACCTTGAGAGTCTTATTTTGCAAGCAACTCGCTTTCAAATATATTGGAGCGTCCTCTTTAGCCCCTCCCTTGCCCCCTCCACAGCATCAGATTGACCAGCAGTGGTGAAACGCTTTTAGATATAGGTAAAAGAGGCTTATGAAGAAAGCAGAGTGGTCCCTAAAAGTTGACATGTTACATCTGAATTGCAGTTGTGGGTCTGTGTCATACAGAGTACAGGACCTTTGATTGTATGGATTTAGCCACAACCTATGCCGCATTGTTGTTGAAGTAGGGCACCATCTCTACCAACTAAGCAAAAATGACAGTAAACCAAAAATATAGCAGGCTAATATGCCATTTTTTAATTGTTGACCATAGTTTGAGGCATTTTAAGGCATCCTCCAGGATAATAAAGTATGATTTCTTGAGCAGGATACCCATGTGGAGGAGGGTGGAATCTATTGGAAATAGGAAATGTAAGAGGAACAGGGGAACAAATAATGAATTCATCAATTCGTGCAGAGCTTCGGTATGATGAATATTCCAATTTATTCGATGTTGAATATACATTATTGTGAGCATTGCATATTTTACTGCAGATAAATTATTTGGAAATAGCGACCATTGAAATGACTCTTCCACATGTAATGTTGTGGTTTGTTTATTTGTAGGTTTGATATGCTCCTTGGTATATAGTGCCGCTTTCCGTCACTGCACTTGTTTTCATTTACTTGGTAAATAGGTATATTACAGCAGTCATTACTCAGTATATTTGTTAAATGCAGCAGTTCAACAATGCTCGGCTCAGAACCTGTCGCGAGATCAGGATAACGGCTGCACCTGTGAATATAAATGAAGCGGTTCCCCTGGAAACAATTTATCTGGGAAAGCACGCCTTTGATGAAATGTTCTATAGTAATGTTCTGTAATAAGCTGTGTGACTTTTCTGATAATTATTTTTCAACACTACAAACACGTCATTTGCATTTTACTTAAACTGACAATACGTGTACGGAAAATGCAACAGTGTGCCGAAATATGCATCAGATTTTAATTTGTGCTGGTGTTTGCCAAGCTCTGCACCAGCACCTTTTTTCTGAACATCGGCACGTATTTACCCACTTCATGGTCACTCTGTGTGCTGCTTTTGTTTAGTCTTTTTTTTTTTTTACCACAATTCCTCATTGCCAATTTAATATGTATTTTGTTTTTACTCACAGATAGTTACTTCTGTCACTGGCATTTGGCAGCAGTGGTAGGAGCTGAGGCGGCACCAGCTGCAGTGGACTCCTAAGAAATATTTTGGACCCTGCTCTTCATTTTTTTAAATTAAGCACTGATATAGCTGTGTTGGAGGTCTATAAACCATCTCTTCCTTAGTTCGCAGGGGTGGGGTGACACAGCTCCTTTTTTTTTAGCAAACTTCATTCAATGCCTTCAGTTACAGTACAGGTAGAACCAACAGATATGTCATTTTAATCATAACAGAGCCATACACTTGTGTAGTGTGATAATTGCGCATGAGAAAAGACATGTCAACACGCATCCATGTAATACACGATATGGTCACCACTATACGGACAGTCAGTTGAGCAGTTGTCATTATAACGAATCAGTTTTACATGTTGTGTTGTGTAGCCATTACCTTAGTACTTGGGTAAATAAATTGGCAGTAACATACTTTCTATTAACTCCCTCCCCCACTCGTGCTGACGAGCCATATCACACCACATCGTTACCAGTTTAGTTAGCAGTTGCCTAGTATCAAAGTAAGTGCACATATCAGACGCAAGTCGAGGCAAAATATCGGAAGTTCACGTATACATATGGTAATCTGCAACAATGGAGTCCCTGAGCTCAACGCCTACAATGTCAGAGAATCGAATGTTTTGAAAGTTTCCAACAGTTGGTCCCAGCTCATAGCGATCGGTACCTTCCTTAGACCTCTTTTTTCTTCCCTACGGATTGCCACACTCTCCGCCAAACCCCACCTCTCTACTTCTTCCTTCCAACTGAGTACTGTAGGGGATCTTGGGGATTTCCACCTCTTCGTGATACCGCGTTTAGCAAGGAGTAAGGCTAAGTCCGCAAACCTGGCTTGTACTTTAAAATCTTTACGTCTTTTATATAGACCTAGGATACTTGTTTCTGCTTTATGCCATCCCATGTTCCCTACTACCTCTTGTAGGATAGTGATTACCCCTCCCCAATATGGTCTCAAGGCAGGACAGTCCCAAAGCATATGTAACAGATTAGCGACTTGCTCGGGGCATCTAGGACAGTGAGGCAGGAGAGCAGGGAAAATGGCATGTAGGCGATGGGGGGGGTCAAGTATGCTCTTTGTGTGATCATGTATGTATTGAATGAACTTAAAATGGGAGTTACGGGAGATTCGTTTTGGATACTGTTGCCCACTCCTTGTCAGACAATGGCCTATCAATGTCCAGTTCCCATTTCGAACGCGTGGCGGCGAGGTGGGTAGGACAGTGAGTACGTATGCCCCGGTAAAACTATCTGGTTAAGTGGCTACTGGTCCCCATAAGGTACATTAGATGAACCAACTCATGGGTATCAGGTTCTGCACCAAGAGGTGCCCAGTATTTTTTGACGTACCGTGTCAGGCTCGCATAAGTTAGAAACAGTGAATCTGTCACACCCCTCTCGTTTATGAAATCAGAGTGTGTAAGTTGCGTCTTATCGCCAAATAGGTCTCCTACTGTTGTCACTCCAGCCTGCGTCCATGGGTCCAGACGACGAGTGGTAAGTGTACCTGAAGTAGTTGGAATGGCTAGCAAGGGAATATTTGACGAGTATGCATGAAGAGTATTTGTGTATTTCAATGCCTGTTTCCAGTAGGTAATGGCAGTTCTAAGAAGAGTTCCAGCTGTGTGATGCAGTGTGCCGCTGGGAGAGAGCAGTCTGTGTAATGTACCCTGAGCTAGCATACGCTCTGAATATGCTATTTCCTGAAAATTACGTCCAGCTATCCAGTAGGAAAGCCATTGTAGCTGAGAAGCTAAGCAATAGGCGTAGAAATCAGGGGCTCCCATTCCCCCAGCGTCAGAGGGGAGCAGTAACTTTGCTAGGCTCAGGCGCCTTCGGCCCGAGCCCCAAATTAAGGAGATCAGGAGTGTGTTTAGCGTTGTAAATACAGCTCTGGGATAACCACCGGGAGATTAACAAAATAATACAAAAGTCTCGAGAGCATGACCATTTTGGAGATTGCCAACCGTCCCGCTACGGAGAGAGGGAGTGAGGTCCAAAAAGCAATTTGTGCCCGTAGGGACCGGATTGCTTTATGTAAATTACCTTCGATCAAGTCTGTTTTAGTTCTGTAGACCTGTATCCCTAAATATTTAAAGGTGGTATGGGCAATAGTTATTGCGCGGTGTCCAAATGGTATAGTCTGATCAGCCGTGTTAGAACCAAAGGGGAAGGCTTGAGACTTCTCATAGTTGATTGCTAAGCCGGCTATGCGTTCGAATTGTGTGAACAAGCTTGCTACAGGATGTAAATTATTCCGCAAGTTCCTGGAATATAAAATGATATCGTCCGCATAAAGAGACAGGGCATGATGAGTATTATTGATGTCTATCCCCCATTCCCTTGAGGAAGCTCAGAGTTTGTGGGCAAGTGGTTCGAGGGCAAACAAAATGGGCGAGAGGCAGCAGCCCTGTCTAGTGCCACGTTGTATTCGGTATGGTTCAGAAATGTGAGCTCCTGTGCGCACCCTTGCTGTGGGGAGATGATATAATAATAATAATAATAATTGGATCCCGCGCGTATAAACGTGCGGGATCCCGAATTTCGATAGTGCGGACAGCATATAATCCCAACTCAATGTGTCAAACGCTTGAGCGAGGTCCAACGCTATACATCCTGCTTCGGAGGTCTCCTCAGTACAGGAAAACATAATACTGCATAACTTACGTATATTCAAGGATGTACTACGCCCGAGGACAAAGCCACATTGGTCAATGTGCACCAGTCTTGGTATTAACCCCTTCGATGCTCATGACGGAATGGTTCCGTCATGAGCATCGGTGCCCCTGTGCTCATGACGGAACCATTCCGTCATGAGGCCAGGACACGAATCCCTCTGCTGCAGACAGCAGAGGGATTTCTATTTCACCCTGTGACCTTGGGAGCTGGGGAAGAGCTTCCCCAGCTCCCGAGGCCCTCCCTGGTTTCTGTGTCATGAGGATCAGCGCGCACGTCGCGCTGTCCTCATTGCACAGAAACTGAAATGAGCCTTTAGGCTCATTGCAGTTTCACTTTCTATGTGCTCAGGGGGCTATCTCAGCCCCCGGGCACGTAGAAAGACGGGAGAGGTATCATTGGAAAGGGAGAATCTCCCTTTCCAATGGTACCTCTCCCAGTGGATCCCTGCTTGGGGATCGCCCCAGGAGGGCGATCCCCAAGCAGGGATCCACCCACTAGACACCAGGGAGGGGGGAGCGGCCCCTTGGGCAAGGGCTTTTGCTCCCCCCAATTTTTTTGGGTGCGATTTAGACCTTAAATTTAGCTGAAAAACCACATTTTCCACATATTTTTGTGTGGAATCACTGTGCTGGCACAAATGTCCTACCACCCAGCGTTCCCTTGTTCTCCCGAGTAAATGATACCTCACTTGTGTGGGTGGGCCAAAGGCCTGTGGCTAGGAAGAGCCCAAAACATAGGGATTTATAGTATAGCACCGAGAATTCTAAGCGCTACATTTTTTAAAAATACGTTTTAGCCAATTCTGCTTTGGACATCCACACAAGTGAGGTATCATTTTACTCGGGAGAACAAGGGGAACGCTGGGTGGTAGGACATTTGTGCCGGCATGCTGATTCCACACAAAATATGTGGAAAATGTGTTTTTTTCAGCTAAATTTAATGTTTGCATTGCATTCTGGGTAGGAAAACATTGGGGGATCCAGGCAAGCCATACCTCATTGGACTCCCCCGGGTGTCTAGTTTTCAGAAATGTTTGGGTTTGGTACTTTCCCAAGATGGCTGCCGAGCCCGGGGCCAAAATCTCAGGTGCCCCCCCCCCAAAACCAGGTAGTTTTGCTATAGGTAATTTTGAAGTCTCCAGAGTACGATTTGGGCCATTTCCTGTTGCAGCCACTGTGCCTACCCACACAAGTGAGGTACCATTTTTATCGGGAGACCTGGGGGAACGCTGGGTGGGAGGAAATTTCTGGATCCACGCAGATTCCAGAACTTTCCACCACAGAAATGTGAGAAAAAGTGAATTTTTCAGCAAAATTTGAGGTTTGCAGGCGATTCTGGGTAGGATAATGATGGGGGACCCACGCAAGCCATACCTCGCTGGACTCCCCGGGTGTCTAGTTTCCAGAAATGTGTGGGTTCGGTAGGTTTCCCTAGATGGCTGCCGAGCCCGGGCCAAAAACTCATGGGACTCCCCATGCAAAACCAGGTTGGTTTGTGATAGGTAATTTTGATGTCGCCTCAATAGCTTTTGGGCCCTTGCCTGTCGCGGGTCCTTGACCCACCCACGCAAGTGAGGTACCATTTTTATCGGGAGACCTGTGGGAACGCTGGGTGGGAGGAAATTTCTGGATCCACGCAGATTCCAGAACTTTCCACCACAGAAATGTGAGAAAAAGTGAATTGTTCAGCAAAATTTGAGGTTTGCAGGGGATTCTGGGTAGGAGAATGATGGGGACCCACGCAAGCCATACCTCGCTGGACTCCCCGGGTGTCTAGTTTCCAGAAATGTGTGGGTTAGGTAGGTTTCCTAGATGGCTGCCGAGCCCCGGGCCAAAAACTCATGGGACCCCCATGCAAAACCAGGTTGGTTTGTGATAGGTAATTTTGATGTCGCCTCAATAGCTTTTGGGCCCTTGCCTGTCGCGGATCCTTGACCCACCCACGCAAGTGAGGTACCATTTTTATCGGGAGACCTGGTTGAACGCTGGGTGGGAGGAAATTTGTGGATCCACGCAGATTGCAGAACTTTCCACCACAGAAATGTGGGGAAAATGTGGGTTTTTGACAATTTTTTAGGTTTGCAAGGGATTCTGGGTAACAGAACCTGGTGGGAGGCAGTCAAGTCACCCCATCCTGGATTCCCCATGGTGTCTAGTTTTAAAAAATGTATAGGTTTGCTAGGTTTCCCTAGGTGCCGGCAGAGCTATGGTTCAGAAACTACAGCTCGGCACTTTGCCAAAAAGGGTCATTTTTCACTGCGAAATTGAGTGTGTCCACATTGCGTTTTGCGCCGTTTCCTGTCGCGGGCACTAGGCCGACCCACACAAGTGAGGTACCATTTTTCTCGGAAGACTTTGGGGAACGCGGGGTGGGTGGAAATTTGTGGATCCACGCAGATTCCAGAACTTTCCACCACAGAAATGTGGGGAAAATGTGGGTTTTTTTGGACAATTTTTTAGGTTTGCAAGGGATTCTGGGTAACAGAACCTGGTGGGAGGCAGTCAAGTCACCCCATCCTGGATTCCCCTGGGTGTCTAGTTTTCACAAATGTATAGGTTTTCTAGGTTTCCCTAGGTGCCGGCAGAGTTATGGTTCAAAAACTACAGCTAGGCACTTTGCCAAAAAAGGGTCATTTTTCACTGCGAAATTGAGGTGTGTCCAAGTTGCGTTTTGTGCCGTTTCCTGTCGCGGGCACTAGGCCGACCCACACAAGTGAGGTACCATTTTTCTCGGAAGACTTTGGGGAACGCGGGGTGGGTGGAAATTTGTGGATCCACGCAGATTCCAGAACTTTCCACCACAGAAATGTGGGGAAAATTTGGTTTTTTTGACAATTTTTAGGTTTGCAAGGGATTCTGGGTAACAGAACCTGGTGGGAGGCAGTCAAGTCACCCCATCCTGGATTCCCCTGGGTGTCTAGTTTTCAAAAATGTATAGGTTTGCTAGGTTTCCCTAGGTGCCGGCAGAGCTATGGTTAAAAAACTACAGCTAGGCACTTTGCAAAAAAAGGGTCATTTTTCACTGCGAAATTGAGGTGTGTCCACGTTGCAGTTTGCGCCGTTTCCTGTTGCGGGCACTAGGCCGACCCACACAAGTGAGGTATCATTTTTCTCGGAAGACTTTGGGTAACGCGGGGTGGGTGAAAATTAGTGGATCCACGCAGATTCCAGAACTTTCCACCACAGTAATGTGGGGAAAATGTGTTTTTTTGGACAATTTGTTAGGTTTGCAAGGGATTCTGGGTAACAGAACCTGGTGGGAGGCAGTCAAGTCACCCCATCCTGGATTCCCTGGGTGTCTAGTTTTCAAAAATGTATAGGTTTGCTAGGTTTCCTAGGTGCCGGCAGAGCTAGGGTTCAAAAACTACAGCTAGGCACTTTGTCAAAAAGCGTCATTTTTCACTGTGAAATTGGGGTGTGTCCACGTTGTGCTTTGCGCCGTTTCCTGTCGCGGGCACTATGCCTACCCACACAAGTGAGGTACCATTTTTCTCGGAAGACTTTGGGGAACGCGGGGTGGGTGGAAATTCGTGGATCCACGCAAATTCCAGAACTTTCCACCACAGAAATGTGAGGAAAATGTGGTTTTTTGGACAAAAGTTTAGGTTTGCAAGGGATTCTGGGTAACAGAACCTGGTGGGAGCCAGTCAAGTCACCCCATCCTGGATTCCCCTGGGTGTCTAGTTTTAAAAAATGTATAGGTTTGCTAGGTTTCCCTAGGTGCCGGCAGAGCTATGGTTCAAAAACTACAGCTAGGCACTTTGCCAAAAAAGGGTCATTTTTCACTGCGAAATTGAGGTGTGTCCACGTTGCGCTTTGCGCCGTTTCCTGTCACGGGCACTAGGCCGACCCACACAAGTGAGGTACCATTTTTCTCAGGAGACTTTGGGGAACGCGGGGTGGGTGGAAATTTGTGGATCCACGCAGATTTCAGAACTTTCCACCACAGAAATGTGGGGAAAATGTGTTTTTTTTGGACAATTTTTTAGGTTTGCAAGGGATTCTGGGTAACAGAACCTGGTGGGAGGCAGTCAAGTCACCCCATCCTGGATTCCCCTGGGTGTCTAGTTTTCACAAATGTATAGGTTTTCTAGGTTTCCCTAGGTGCCGGCAGAGTTATGGTTCAAAAACTACAGCTAGGCACTTTGCCAAAAAAGGGTCATTTTTCACTGCGAAATTGAGGTGTGTCCAAGTTGCGTTTTGTGCCGTTTCCTGTCGCGGGCACTAGGCCGACCCACAAAAGTGAGGTACCATTTTTCTCGGAAGACTTTGGGGAACGCTGGGTGGGTGGAAATTTGTGGATCCACGCAGATTCCAGAACTTTCCACCACAGAAATGTGGGGAAAATTTGGTTTTTTTGACAATTTTTTAGGTTTGCAAGGGATTCTGGGTAACAGAACCTGGTGGGAGGCAGTCAAGTCACCCCATCCTGGATTCCCTGGGTGTCTAGTTTTCACAAATGTATAGGTTTTCTAGGTTTCCCTAGGTGCCGGCAGAGTTATGGTTCAAAAACTACAGCTAGGCACTTTGCCAAAAAGGGTCATTTTTCACTGCGAAATTGAGGTGTGTCCAAGTTGCGTTTTGTGCCGCTTTCCTGTCGCGGGCACTAGGCCGACCCACACAAGTGAGGTACCATTTTTCTCGGAAGACTTTGGGGAACGCGGGGTGGGTGGAAATTTGTGGATCCACGCAGATTCCAGAACTTTCCACCACAGAAATGTGGGGAAAATTTGGTTTTTTGACAATTTTTAAGGTTTGCAAGGGATTCTGGGTAACAGAACCTGGTGAGAGGCAGTCAAGTCACCCCATCCTGGATTCCCCTGGGTGTCTAGTTTTCAAAAATGTATAGGTTTGCTAGGTTTCCCTAGGTGCCGGCAGAGCTATGGTTAAAAAACTACAGCTAGGCACTTTGCCAAAAAGGGTCATTTTTCACTGCGAAATTGAGGTGTGTCCACGTTGCAGTTTGCGCTGTTTCCTGTTGCGGGCACTAGGCCGACCCACACAAGTGAGGTATCATTTTTCTCGGAAGACTTTGGGTAACGCGGGGTGGGTGGAAATTAGTGGATCCACGCAGATTCCAGAACTTTCCACCACAGAAATGTGGGGAAAATGTGTTTTTTTGGACAATTTGTTAGGTTTGCAAGGGATTCTGGGTAACAGAACCTGGTGGGAGGCAGTCAAGTCACCCCATCCTGGATTCCCCTGGGTGTCTAGTTTTCAAAAATGTATAGGTTTGCTAGGTTTCCCTAGGTGCCGGCAGAGCTAGGGTTCAAAAACTACAGCTAGGCACTTTGCCAAAAAAGGGTCATTTTTCATTGTGAAAATGTGGTGTGTTCACGTTGGGTTTTGAGCCATTTCCTGTCGTGGGCACTATGCCTACCCACACAAGTGAGGTACCATTTTTATCGGGAGACTTGGGGTAATTCAGATTTGTAAAGCAACTGTTATTAGCTATTGACTTTCGATGCATTCTGCCTTCCAAATGAAAGACATTGTGTAAAAAAGAAGTCATTTTAAAAAATGACCGATAATTCTCATGCTAGTATGAGTATTCCCAATTTCGGAAATGTGCAAATATCTACTGTTTTTAAACTCTATATTTTGTTCCCATTTCAGAAATACATAGGTGTCTTTCATACCGATTTTTCCATGTATACATTTTCCCACAATAATTGCTATATACCTGGTACATAATAAAAACCATTGCAAGACGCTGCTCAGTTATTGGCTCTGGGTTCGTCGGGTTCTTTGTGAACCTACAAGTCCTATATATCCCCACAACCAGTAAGGTCCAGCGGATGTAATGGTATATTGCTTTCAAAGAGCTGTCATAATTAGAAGAAGTTACAGGTGAAAACGTTGACACAAAAGGCTGTTTTTTTCAACTAATTTTCAATTTTTCCTATATTTAACTGTTAGTTTCTATAAAGAAACCTTGATGGATCTACACAAATGACCCCTTGCTGAATTCAGAATTTTGTCTACTTTTCTAAAATGTATAGCTGTCTAGGATCCATTATTGCTTTCATACCCATTTCTACCATTAACTGGAAGGAGGTTGAAAGCACAAAAATAGCAAAAATAGGCTATGTCCCAGAAAAATGCCAAAACTGTGTAAAAAATGTTGGTTTTCTGACAAAAGTCTGTCATTCCCTAAAAGCTGGGAAAATGGTGATTTCAGCCCCACAAACCCTTTTTGATACCATTTGCAGGGAAAAACCCAGATGCTTTCATTTGCAGCCCTTTTTCGCATTTTTCCCAAAAAAAAACAAAATTTAGCTGTATTTTGACTAATTTCTGGGACCCCTCCAGGGGAATCCACAAACCCTGGGTACCTTTACAATCCCCATGATGTTGGAAGAAAAGGACGCAAATTTGGCGTGGATACCTTATGTGGTCAAAAAGTTACAGGGGCCTAAGCGCGCACTACCCCAAATAGCCAAAAAAAGACTTAGCACAGGGGGGGAAAAGGCCTAGCAGCGAAGGGGTTAAGGGTTGTAGGGGGTTAGCCAGGATTTTGCTCAAAACCTTAAACTCCGTGTTCAACAGTGAGAGAGGGCGGTATGAAGTTAGCAGAGAGTGATCCCTCCCAGGTTTAGGGAGCGAAGTTATTAATGCTTGTGTCGTGGAGGAGGGAGAGTGCCCGTCTCGATAGCCTCTGTGTATAATTTATGAAGTTGTGGGGCCAGTTGTCGTATATAAGTTGCGTAAAATTCCACAGGTAATCCGTCTAACCCCGGAGTTTTGTTACTGGGAAGGTCCCTAATTGCAGCCTTTATCTCCATTAGTGTTATAGGATCAGCTAACATTTTCTTGTTTTCTTGATACCTGCAGCAGTTCTATTGAGTCTAAAAACATGGCAATTTCCGAGTGAGCAACCCGTGGGGGGGCAGTGTATAATACTTTATAGTATTCATAAAATGCTACATTAATGTCCGTTTGTGTAATAGCTTTAGTATGTTGGGATGACCAAATCGCAGTAATGGGAGTAGGGGGAATAGCATTCCTCAGGATCCGAGCTAACAAGGTACCTGGTCTATCTGATTCTGCATGTGTTTTATGCAGATATGCACGGTGGTCAATTATACGTAACTGCTCCAACAATTCCGCATATTTAATGCGGGCTTCCTGGAGATCCAATTTAGCCGAGGGGTCCCGAGAAACTCCTGTCTCATGTGTGTGTAGTCTATCTTCAGTATCTTGCAAATCTCGATGGATCTGTTGCCGAGTTCCAGTGGAAGTGCTAATAGCTATACCCCTTATCACCACTTTGAATGCTTCCCATTCCAGTCCCGTAGAAGAGGATGTGCCCGCGTTTTCAGAGAAATAATGGGTTATGGAGGATTCCAGTGCTGCATGATAAACTCCGTCCTCTAAATGATTAGGGTTAAGGCGCCATGTGGGTACTGGTGTGGGGACGCGGCCCCAGGAAAGTGTAATCTCTAACGCACTATGTTCTGATATCGTCTTGCCCACGAAGGCGGCTCGGGTAGTCTGAGTTACGAGCGACAGGCTACATAAGATATAATCCAGCCGTGTATGAAGGTCATGGGTGGCCAAATAAAATGAGTACTCTCTCATACCCTCATTATGCTTGCGCCAAACGTCTGCTAAGTTCCACCCCTGTGCCCAATTAAGTAATGTTTTCGAGTGGCGTAGAGTCTGTGCGCCGGCTAGAGGAGTGTGGGATCTGTCCATAATTACGTCTGCCACTGCATTCAAGTCGCCTCCGAGCACCCATTCGACCCCAGACCAGTCGTCCAGTGCAGCATTAACTCGGGCATAGAATGCTTCATGATCGGAATAAGGTGCGTTCAGACTACCCAGGACCATAGGACTCCCATCTAGATTACCCCGGATTAAAACAAATCTACCTTCCTTATCTATGCGTTGGTCCAGCACCTCAAACGAGACCCCGGATCTCAACTAAATAGCGGTCCCCCGGACAAAAGCAGAATAAGTCGTGTAATACAGTTGCCCCCTCCATTTATGTTGTAGTTTAGTGGCCTCCTGAGCTGTTAGATGCGTCTCTTGTAAGAAAACTACCTGTGCTTTTTGCCGAATCAATTGGGCGTGTACTCTGTGACGTTTATGGAGTGAACCCATCCCGCTGATATTCCATGTGATGCAAGTATATGACTGTATCTTACTCGGTCTAGCCATTAGCGTGCATTAAACTAGGCCAAAAAGAAAGAAGAATAACTGCTGGAAGAAACGGCCCGTCAACCCCCTGTGTGAACACCCCAATACATGGTCCAACTACGGAACTAGGTTCGACCAAACTAAAATAACAACACACAAAGAAATAAAAAAATTGAACATTTGCTACTGCAATGGGGGTCATGGCTAGAAATACTTTGGGAGCCAATAGCACTCTGCAAGAACTGTCTCGCCTAAACCAGATAGGGAGGGGGGTGCCGCCTCTCCCCGGCCCCGGGGTCCCCACCATGACGCAACAAAATAATGTTACAGTCTCGATAAGGGCAGACATGAAGCACAGCACTGCCAGTCTTCTCCCACTGGGGGGGATCCTCACATATGGGTTTGTCACCAGTGAGATGCAGAAAGTGTCCATTTAAGTCTCCTACCTTCTTAGTAGGGGAACCTCGTTTCACCCCACCTAGTGGTATCACAGTTACTTACAAAGTACAGCGATGGGAGTCCGCTCCAGCACACAGAAGCGGCACATTTCCAAGGAATCGTTCTGCTGAGTCGTCAGTTGAGGAGTGAGTTCTCCATATGCAAGGACAACGACGAAAACAGGGGTGGGCTGCGCTCCGGCTCTGACTGACCCACGTCTCCGCAGAGGATTCATCGTCTGTGATTGTCCTTGTATCTCTAAAGGTGGCAGCGGAAATGATAGCCCTCCTCTGTTCTTCTAGGACCTGTGCTGGCATTGGGGTAGGATCTGCCTCGTATTGTTTGGGTTTGGTACGTCGACGCTGCGATTGTCGCCTCCTGGGTTGGGCTTCTCCGGATTGTCGATGAGCCGAATCGATGGACAGATCAGGGAAGGTGTGTTCAATCCACTCCCAAGCTTCCGTCGGGGTATCGAAAAAATTACTTTTTTGGTCATGTAATATTTAAGCTTCGCAGGATACAAGAGAGCATACTTAACATTGATGGTCTGCAAATGTCGTTTAACCCCCTGGTATTGCGCTCTCTGCTTTTGTACTTGGAGTGTATAATCAGGAAAGAGGGGGATACGTACATTGTCTTTGAGTATCGGAGCTTTCTCCCTTGCGGTCTGTAGTATCTCATCACCGTCCCTGTAGTTAAGGACTCGGGCCACCACAGGACGAGGCGGCATGCCCGGTACTCGACGACGTGCGGGAACCCTGTGAGCTCTCTCGATACAAAAGGTGTCAGACAAGCGTCCCGGTGGTATAAAAGATTTAAGCCAAGTTTCTATATAGAGCGTAGCATTTTGGCCCTCCACGTTCTCCGGCAAGCCAATAATGCGTACATTATTACGACGTGCCCTGCCCTCTGCATCTTCAACCCTCTCTTGAGGCTGTACTAACTGGTGTTGCATCCGTTCTAGTTCAGTTGAGTGTTCCTTCTGCTTCGGGATTAGGTCTTGTACTGCCGCCCTGTTTGCGGAAACTTTGTCAGATAACTTCTTGTGATCGTCTCGGATGAGAGCGATGTCTGCTGTCAGAGCCCCCAGTTGTTGTTCCATCAATGCCCGAGATTGGCGAATTTCCTGCAGGATCACATCCAGTTTGTCCGGCTGGGCATCCCCCACCGTGGGCGGAACCATCTCCGTGGAAGTGGCGGTTGAGGCAGGGCTGGAGTCCTCCGTGTCCTGCCCCTTACCCTTCGTCCGTCCCATCGTGTCACAGGAGATGTAGCGGGGTCAATAGGAGGGTTATAAAGGTTATGTTCCTCAATGGTAAGAGGCTGCGCCACAACAGGTTTGAATACAATTAGTAGCTCACGGGCAATGCGCTCTCCAAATCCCCAGAACAGGTACTGCGAGTAAGAGTGTCCGGCACAGATCCCCTTCGGAAGCGCCAGATACCCTGCTGTAGAATTACAGCCCAGATCAAGCAATAGGAGGAACAGGTGTACATGGTGCTAGATCACCCCTGTTCAGCACCAGGAGTTTATCCCCATGATAATCCGGACCACTGTCAATTGCAAACCACCAGCGCCAGGCACATCCGGAGAATACCAGTGGAATGCCAGGTAGAGGAGAAAGCACAAGGTAACCACTAGCGTAAGGGTCGGAGTCAGGATAAAGTGCAGCTTAGTAATGCGCAGAGAAGGGCCGGCGCCTCCGCCAACTCCAGACCAGAGCAATCACCGCGCAGTTTCCGTTCCACTGCGCACCCACAAGTGGATATACCTGCGAGCCGTACCTTTGTAATAACAATTCACAAGTCTGAGGGCCAGGAGGGCTGATATTTGGCATACATCCAATCAGGGACTGTGGCAAAGTCGTAGGTCCCAGGCATGCATGCCCCGCACCCAGATCGAGTGCCCACCGCAACCGCAATGCAGAATGAGGGGGTTCCCCTCCAGTTAGTTGATGAGGACCACCATCCACAAGAACGGTGCGGGCCAAGTCCAGCAATGGAGGGGGCACACTCACTGCCAGTCCCAGCGCGCCCCCCACAGCAGTAGAGTGGAATGGAGCCCAGCCGCCACCAATGAACGCTCCGCACCCCTATGCGCTGGGGCAGGGAGCGGAGCAGACTCACCCAGAGCGGCACAGCCGATGAGGTCGCTGGTGCCGAGGCCAGGCTGTTGATCCCATGAAGCACCCCTTCGCAAGCAGTCCAGTACCGGGAGTTAGGTCTTTGGTCAGCTTGGGGTTGCGCCGCCTCCCAGTAGATCACGGGTGCACGGCCATGGACGCCATAGTTTCCCGGGTGCGGCGCTTCTCATGCAGCAGGTCGCCCCTCCTCAGGTCATCGCAGGGCAAATACAGAGGCAGTCCACCTCATTACGGGGAAGGATCACCGGGGGTACCTAGTGCAGTAATGGCCACTCCACGATATCGCCGTCAGATGCCTCCCAGCGGAGGAAGACTGGAGCCGCCATCTTGCCATCTTGCTCCGTTGCGCATCACGGTGGATCAAACTTCCTTGTTTCGTTTACTCGTCAGAAGCGCGTTTCAACAATCACGTCCTTCTGATAGCAGGGTGGCGTTATTCGTAGCTTTTTACTCCGACGACTCGCTACCCCCGGTTTTTGACCTGGATCGTGGTGGTCTATCGTGGTGGTCTATCCACCACGATCCAGGTCACATACCGGGGGTAGCGAGTCGTCGGAGTAAAAAGCTACGAATAACGCCACCCTGCTATCAGAAGTAGGCCTGGGCGGTAAATTCCGTTCCGCTCGCGGAATTTGGGTAATTTTGCGGTCCACGGAGAAGTGAAATTGCCAAAAATTCCACGATCCGCGGCTTTGCAGAATTTTTTGCTTGTTCGCGCTTTCAAAATGCGTTTGCGAGATATTTCTCCCCGAGCACGCAAACCGCGTTCGCGAACAATAAAAAAGCATCGCGAACGGGCGGAACAAGCGTTTCGCGGAGCTTTGCGTAGCGCGACTATGCAAATTCCGCCCACCCCTAATCAGAAGGACGTGATTGTTGAAACGCGCTTCTGACGAGTAAACGAAACAAGGAAGTTTGAGACCTCAAAGAAAAACCACGGGGGGGTCAAACTGAGATAGACTCCGACTTTAATATTCTACTATAAATCTTTAGGAAGTAAAGTCATATCACCTTTGAAGCAAAGAGAAGGTCGTTTCGATATTGTGGATAGTCTGCTTTCTCTTTTTTAATTAAAAAGATCCCAGTAGCCGGATCACTTTCTCCACAATAAATTGGGAGTACCTCTCACTGAAGTGCAGACGCACCGGTGAGATCATAGACCACTGTACAAAGCTACTTTAAGGAGAAAATATTTTTACCTGTCCTGATGAAGGTGGTCCTATTGAGAACGTACCACTGAAACGCGTCGACGCCCAGTTTTTTGTTAAATTTGGAAAATTCAGCAGTCTAACAGAGACAGGGAATCAAGACCCATGCCCTCTGCTGTTTATAATGGATCCAAATTAACGTTTACATGACAAAGTAGATTGTCTGTGTTCATTCTCCTTTAGGGATATTGTAATCATTGTGAATTGTGTTTTTGATATATGTGTTTTTTTAAAGTGTTTTTAATATACTGTCATGATATAAATTGTACATATAGATAGGTTTTTACTGATTAAATACATATATATTTTGCATAACTTGGTGTTATATAAGTGCTTTGATACATTCAGAGTGAGGAATGATGTTTGTTGGTGGGCATGAGTATCTCTGAGGTATGAATGGTGTGATATAGATCTTGACCAAAGGGAACCCCTTTTTAACTTTATGGTTATTGGGAGCTCCATCTCTTTGGTTTATAGAGCCCCCTCTCCTTGATTTCAAGGTACATTCAATAAAGACAATGGCCTATACGAGGAGCAGTTCTCAGGATTTTGTCCGGTTTTAGGAGGGTGACTATTAATGCTTCATGCATCGATGGCGGCATAACTCCTGTCTCTGCCATTTCTTCATAGAGTGCGACTAGATACGGGATAAGAATGTCCTGAAATGCCTTCTAAAAAGCCACTGTTAGGCCATCTATTCCCGGTGCTTTCCCCGCCTGCATACCGACCAATGCCGCCTTTATTTCGCAGGGGTTCAAGGGTGCCATTAAACGATCTCTGTGCTCCATGGTGAGCCATGTCATCGCTATATGTTCTAAATAATCTGTTGTGGTGGATTCATCATGAGTGATGGGAGTGTGGTATTTTTGGGCGTAATAACGCCGAAACCTATCTGCTATTTGGTCCGTGTACGAAAGCAAGTTTTCCTCTTAATCAAGTACACCTGCAATTCCTGTATGTTCCCTGTTTGGGCGTAGAAGTGTCGCCAATGCACTGCCTGGACGCTCCCCCTCTGCATACGTTCTTGCAGTGGAGTATTTACCCAGATGTTTGATCTTGTCATTGGCTGTGTCCTGATATTCTGCTAATTTGGCCTTAATGTCCCCCAATACACTTGCGTCTCCTGATCTCTTGATTCCAATTCTGCTGTCTCTCTCTCTAGATGCTCTAATCTGTTCCTAATGGACTTTAGGACCCCTGCATGCTTAGAGAGCGTGATCCCTCTTCTGTATATTTTAAAAGCTTCCCACACTGTGCTAAAACTAGACTCTGAGCCGATGTTAGTGGTGAAAAATTATTCAATTGACTGCACCATCTCTGCCTTAAAGACAGGATCCAACAATGAGTAAGGGGGAAATCGCCAGGTGAATGGTGCGATTTGCAGTGGTCGGAGTTTTAAATCCAGAATCACTGGGGAAAGATCAGAGTAAGTATGTGGGAATGGTCTACACTTGGCCACTCGGGAGACAAGACATTTGATATTAGCCAATAGTCTATGCACGTGTGTGTATCATGTGCTAAGGAATAATGTGTACACCCCCTTTCGTCTGGGTTCTGATGGCGCCATATATCTACCAGGCCTGTGCTACCCGCTATGTCCAGTAGTGCTTTAGCTGCAGCCGATAAACAGCGAGGCGGGTCCTTCGATCGGTCTAGGCTAGGGTCCAGTATACAATTAAAATCTCCACCCCATTCTTGTGGGAGTCTCCCCCCTTGCAATAGGCGGGCGCTGAGGTTGTAGTAGAACTGCGGATCGTCATTGTTGGGTCCATATATCCCTACCACCACTACTTCCAAATCATCTTTACGGCATGTAACCATCACATATCTGCCCCCGCATTGGCTTGTATACCTGTCAAGTGTATACCTGCTTTGCTATCAGTCCAAATGAGGATTCCACGCGCATGCAGTGGAAAGCTCGCTGTGTAGTAATGCCCCCGCATCCACTGTCTAGTCAATATCGTGGTGTCGGGTGTTAAGAGCGTTTCCTGCAAAATGGCTATATCAACTTTGTGTTGTTTGAGTTAGACCACGACTTTTCTAAGTTTCCTGTGGTCATTAAGCCCACGTACGTTCCATGTAATCAACCTTATGTGAGGCGCCTCAGAGTAGTCAGTTTCATTTTCTCCAGGATAATAAAGTATGATTTCTTGAGCAGGATACCTGGAACACCATGTGGAGGAGGGTGGAATCAATTGGAAATAGGAAATGTAAGAGGAACAGGGGAACAAATAATGAATTCATCAATTCGTGCAGAGCTTCGGTATGATGAATATTCCAATTTATTCGATGTTGAATATACATTATTGTGAGCATTGCATATTTTACTGCAGATAAATTATTTGGAAATAGCGACCATTGAAATGACTCTTCCACATGTAATGTTGTGGTTTGTTTATTTGTAGGTTTGATATGCTCCTTGGTATATAGTGCCGCTTTCCGTCACTGCACTTGTTTTCATTTACTTGGTAAATAGGTATATTACAGCAGTCATTACTCAGTATATTTGTTAAATGCAGCAGTTCAACAATGCTCGGCTCAGAACCTGTCGCGAGATCAGGATAACGGCTGCACCTGTGAATATAAATGAAGCGGTTCCCCTGGAAACAATTTATCTGGGAAAGCACGCCTTTGACAGAGACGTTTTAATGCATGGGCAAATTGGGCTCTGGCCCAGGGCCCCAGCCTTTCAGGGGGGCCCCTGACAGAGTCAGCTCCGTTCTCCAGAGTTTTGCCATAATGACCTTGAATATTTCTTATACAGTTTCTTTTAAATACTGTTTCACTTTAATTTATTGTTTATGTACCTGATGTGTGAGAGTCTAGTACAGCCATTTTGCAGAGAAATGTTGTGTTTATGTTTCATGCAATTTACATAAAAAAGTTTTTTAGATCAAAACAAGGCCTAACATATAAGAAATGGGAGGGCGTCACAGAGATTATTTGCAATAATATTGGTGAGCTGCTGCTGTGTTACAATATTGAAAACACACATAACTATCCCTGAATATTAGATGTAAACTCATTTAGGGCATTATTTATGAGAAGTGATGCATCGCTGTGTGAAAACGGGGATGCGTCACTTCTTAGTGCGCCCTCCTTGCGACATGATGGATGTGTCATATTTACTGTATGACGCATCATGTCGCAGGAGTTACAGATACGTCAGTATTTCTGACGTATCTGTAGGCGCAAAGTGATGCATTGCTGGGGTGTGTCTGAAAATAGACACCACTCCAGCAATGTGTCCTTTCACATGGGGCAAGCCCCATGTGAAGGGGCGTGCATCAGACTTACGCCTGCTGTGAGGCAGGTGTAAGATATTGACGCAATGGCGTCCCAGAAGTGGCGCACTGAGTTCTCATAGATTTCAATGTGCCACTTCTACGAGGCTTTTGCGAGGGCAACACCCACCCTGCATACATTATGCCTGGCGCAGGTATAATGTGGTGCAGGGTTTACAAAGTGACGCATCTGCCTAGATGCGTCACTTTGTAAATAGGGCACAACATGGCAAATGTTTTACGCTGCCGGTGCGTCACAAAAAGTGACTCACCGGCAGCATAAAAGTGAAGCAAGGCCTCATAAATAAGGCCCTTAGAATTTGGATGAGTGTTCCTTTGCACTGCCAGGGACCTAATGAAATGAAATAGTGTATTTAATAAAGCGTGCAGCTACTCAGACTAGAGTGTCCTGGTGCGTGACAGCGGGAGGAAAATGTGCGTATAAGACCCATCAGTTATTAAAAAGCCAGGTTTTTAAGTTCTTCCTGAAAGAGAGTAGGTCTGTGGTTAGTCTCAGAGACTCAGGGAGGCTATTCCACAATTTTGCGCCTAGAAAGCCGAGGATCTGCCTCCAGTGCGGGTACAGCATATTTTAGGCACGATGGCCAGGTTGGCATTGGAAGATCTTAGGGGTCTATATGTTGTGTAGTGATTAACGCGCTTATTTAGGTAGCCGGCTCCTAAGCCATGGAAAGCTTTAAAGAAGATGGTCATCGCTTTGAAGTCGATCAGTTCTTTTATGCAGAGCCAGTGTAGAGTCTTAAGAATAGGGGTCATACTAGATCTGGGTTTAGGTCTCAGGATGGCTCTGGCCGCCGCGTTTTGTACCACTTGTAGGCGCTCGATAAGGGATTTGGGAAGACCGAGGTACAAGCTGTTGACATAGTCAAGCTTTGATGTCACCAGAGCCTGCACCACGATCTTTCTGCTCTCAAGCGGTAACAGTGGCAGGAATTTTTTTAGCATACAGAGTATGCCAAAGCAAGCGCCAGTTGGATTTTGGATTTGAAAGCGCATGGAGAGTGTCTTGTCTATGACAATGCCTAAGTTTTTGACTTTCTCCTTTTCCGCGGGCGGGGGCGGCAGATCCTTTGGCCACCAAGAGCTCCAGTCAGGCGTTTCTGGATTACCAAAGAAAACAACTTCAGTTTTGTCAGGATTGCACTTCAGCTGATTGATCTTAAGCCAGTTAAAAACCTTTGTGTGGCAAGACCTAATCATTGCCCCGTCAAAGTCGGTTCCTTTTCACACGTAAAATTCAGCTGAGTGTCATCAGCATAGGAAACAATTTTGGCGCCCTCTTCCTCTACCAGAAATGCAAGGGGGATAGATATATATTAAAACGGGTAGGACTGAGAATGGAGCCCTGAGGGACACCTACATTCATGGACGGAACCAAGGATGAGAAAGGGGGAGCCAGATATCCTGAGATCTATTTGTCAAGAAGGATGACATCCATGTTAAGGCGGTCCCCCCAGGCCGATGTTAGCAAGTCTCTCCAGGAGCCTCTCATGTGGGACCATATCGAAGGCCGCCGACAGATCGAGCAGTATCAGAACAGCCTTGCCTCCCTGGTCCAGCTTACCCTTGAGAAATTCAGTCACTTTCAGCAGAGCGGACTCTGTACGGTAGTTAGCCCTAAAACCGGATTGGAACTCATGAAGGAGCTTCCCATCTTCAATGTGTTTTTGGAGGGCCTTGTTTACATGCTTCTCTAACACTTTGGAGAGGGCCGGAAGAAGGGAGATTGGCCTGTAGTTGGCAGGGTCCGTCGGTTTGGCGTTAGCCTTTTTATCAGTGGAAGAATTTTGGCATTCTTCCATAATTTTGGCATGTTGCCTGAGGAGGGGGAAGCATTAAAGAGCTGGTTTACCGTGGGGTTTATGGTGGGAGCTAATAGGTTCAGGATATTCACTGGACATGGGTCGGTAGGAGAGCCAGACTTAATGCTTTGGAGAAGGGTCAGTGACGCTTCAAGCTGAAACTCAAGGAAAGCTAGTAAAGATGGAGGATCCAAGAGGTGAAATTTGCTATTAGAACTAAGGTAGAAGGTCAGTTCTTCCTCTGCGATGTTAGTGAAGGCTTGTTGGATCACAGAGATCTTTTTGTGGAAGAATTGAGCTATTTGCTTAGACCATTCTTCCGTGCATGGCCCTTCCTTTGTGCCGGCTTTCGGGGCGGTAAAGGATTTAACTATGCTAAAGATTTCCTTACTCTTATTTTGGGCATTTTCTATCTTGGTTTGAAAAACGTTTTTCTTGGCTGCCTTCACGAGAATGCAATGAGCTTTTAAGGTGTCTTTATACCTTCCTGTCCTCAGGTAGATAGGATTTACGCCATTTCCGTTCCATTTTTCTACAATTTCTTTTGCTAGATCTGAGGGAATCGTTAAACCATGGAGCTGGTGGGGCCGACCGCTTTGAGGAGCGGGAAACAACCGGTACCGCTGCATCAATGTTGGTTCGGAGCCATGAATCTATTGAGAGGGCGTCTGAGTCGGGGCAGCCAGGCAGCTCCGGTGAGGAACGACTGAGGGCGTCTGCTAACATCGGGATGGATATTTTATGGAACAAACTGTAATTAGAGACCCTCTGCCCTGCGTTAGCCCGAGGGGCTGTGGCAGAGTTGGGAATGACGAATTTTAATAGGAGGTGGTCTGACCAGGTAATGGGAAGAGGTAGGCTTACTGATATGTCAAAATTGTGAAAGATTTGGTCTAGGGTATGGCCCTTCTCATGGATGGCCGAAGAAATAGATGTAAACATGTTGCAGGCCTGCCGCGTCTCCAACAAGGAAATAGTTTGAGGGTCTTTTCCATTGTCCATATGTATATTGAAATCTCCCCAAATAAGGCAGTTATTGTATTTTAAGGCCAGGGAGGTGTGGGCTGTATTAAGCGCAGTAATAAAATTTCCAATTGCACCGGGAGGTCTGTAAATTAGAGAACCAGCTATGCTATGATGGGGGGATAAGGTACAGCGGAAGCCTAAGGACTCTGTGCCCTCGATGTTTTACATCGGGATGGGAGAGCAGTCTAGTTTTTGATTGTAAATTATGGCGGCACCACCCCCCTTCCCACTCGGTCGGTCCCTCCTAAGGATTTTATATCCCGTAGGGATGGCCGAGGTGATAGTAGGGTTGGAGGCTTCAGACAGCTAGGTCTCAGTGAGAAATAAAAGATCAGGCTGTTCGTCTAAAAGTAGGCCATAAATGTGTGGTTCATGCTTTTGCATAGAGCGACAATTTAAAAGGGTGCAAAACACACAAGATGATGGACGGAATGCTGCACATTGCCAAACATTCACCCCCAGTCACAGATCTGGGTTTAATCCATCGTTATTTTGCTTCACCACGCCACCCCAGTTCAGACATAGCCATATGCAAATCAGTCTTGACCCTGTGCCTCATGGGAACAGTCCAGACCGAACTGCCAAGCCATGTCTTCCCTGGACCGGAATCAAGCATCCTAGGACCGGTTTCGGGCTTTCAGCCCTCATCAGCCGGGATAGCTTGACTCCAGTGGCGTAGTGAGCACGGGACCCACGTCTGGGCATACCCTTCCCACTTAGGGCGAAATGCAAAACACACAAGATGATGGACGGAATGCTGCACATTGGCAAACATTCACCCCCAGTCACAGATCTGGGTTTAATCCATCGTTATTTTGCTTCACCACGCCACCCCAGAAACCGGTCCTAGGATGCTTGTTTCCGGTCCAGGGAAGACATGGCTTGGCAGTTCGGGCTGGACTGTTCCCATGAGGCACAGGGTCAGACTGATTTGCATATGGCCATGTCTGAACTGGGGTGGTGGAGTGAGCTAAAGAATGATGATGGATTAAACCCAGATCAGTTGACTGGGGGTGAGTGTTTGATTGGCTCAAGCGTTCCGTCCATCATCCCCTTTTGTATCGCTTTGTTCGCCCTGAGTTGGCGGGGGTATTCCCAGACGTGGGTCCCTTGCTCACTTTGCCACTGGATTCAAGCAAGCCTGGCTGATGACGGCTGGAATGCCAGAAACCGGTCCTAGGATGCTTGTTTCCGGTCCAGGGAAGACATGGCTTGGCAGTTCGGGCTGGACTGTTCCCATGAGGCACAGGGTCAGACTGATTTGCATATGGCCATGTCTGAACTGGGGTGGTGGAGTGAGCTAAAGAATGATGATGGATTAAACCCAGATCAGTTGACTGGGGGTGAGTGTTTGATTGGCTCAAGCGTTCCGTCCATCATCCCCTTTTGTATCGCTTTGTTCGCCCTGAGTTGGCGGGGGTATTCCCAGACGTGGGTCCCTTGCTCACTTTGCCACTGGATTCAAGCAAGCCTGGCTGATGACGGCTGGAATGCCAGAAACCGGTCCTAGGATGCTTGTTTCCGGTCCAGGGAAGACATGGCTTGGCAGTTCGGGCTGGACTGTTCCCATGAGGCACAGGGTCAGACTGATTTGCATATGGCCATGTCTGAACTGGGGTGGTGGAGTGAGCTAAAGAATGATGATGGATTAAACCCAGATCAGTTGACTGGGGGTGAGTGTTTGATTGGCTCAAGCGTTCCGTCCATCATCCCCTTTGTATCGCTTTGTTCGCCCTGAGTTGGCGGGGGTATTCCCAGACGTGGGTCCCTTGCTCACTTTGCCACTGGATTCAAGCAAGCCTGGCTGATGACGGCTGGAATGCCAGAAACCGGTCCTAGGATGCTTGTTTCCAGTCCAAGGAAGACATGGCTTGGCAGTTCGGGCTGGACTGTTCCCATGAGGCACAGGGTCAGACTGATTTGCATATGGCCATGTCTGAACTGGGGTGGTGGAGTGAGCTAAAGAATGATGATGGATTAAACCCAGATCAGTTGACTGGGGGTGAGTGTTTGATTGGCTCAAGCGTTCCGTCCATCATCCCCTTTTGTATCGCTTTGTTCGCCCTGAGTTGGCGGGGGTATTCCCAGACGTGGGTCCCTTGCTCACTTTGCCACTGGATTCAAGCAAGCCTGGCTGATGACGGCTGGAATGCCAGAAACCGGTCCTAGGATGCTTGTTTCCGGTCCAGGGAAGACATGGCTTGGCAGTTCGGGCTGGACTGTTCCCATGAGGCACAGGGTCAGACTGATTTGCATATGGCCATGTCTGAACTGGGGTGGTGGAGTGAGCTAAAGAATGATGATGGATTAAACCCAGATCAGTTGACTGGGGGTGAGTGTTTGATTGGCTCAAGCGTTCCGTCCATCATCCCCTTTTGTATCAATTTAAAAGGGTGGCCTTTAAGTCCTCTTTTTTCTTATTGTTTTTACACTTGTTGTTGCGTGGGAGGATCTTGGGTGTGAGTTTCCTGGGCTGGAGGAGAGACCAGTTGCACTTATTGCATCGAAAGTCTACCTCCAAGCTCAGATCAGCCGCTGTACACTGACATAATGGTAGCCGCCTAAGACTAAGCAGTTTTCCCTATTGTAATATAGTGGAAGAAACTCACCGGAGGGGAGCTGCGCACGTCCGTTGCGCGCGTCCGTTTGCATCGGGAATATATAGGCTAATGCCTATGATACAAACTGGATCGCTAACGCAGCTGAGGAAGCGGAAACTGCGTAGGCGGAAGTGAGGAGCCCGATAGTAGCCCCAGCCCTCCGCACAATCGGCGTATCAGCCGCGGCGGACCAGGACTGGAGGAAAAGCGAGATGCGAATCAAAGCAGCTAAGGAGGTGTAGGCAAGCAGAATCAAGTAAAGTGCAAGTGCGCGTAGGTAGGAGAAATTGTTAAAAAACACAGAGTAATTCAGCCACACATATACAATTTAAAAAGTATTAAAAACCTTGTAGCAGGGCAGGAAACACTAAATCCTACCGCTGTCAGCTGCGCGCGTCCGTTTGCATCGGGAATATATAGGCTAATGCCTATGATGCAAACTGGATCGCTAACGCAGCTGAGGAAGCGGAAACTGAGTGAGCGGAAGTGAGGAGCCCAATAGTAGCCCCAGCCCTCCGCACAATCGGCGTATCAGCCGCAGGGGACCAGGACTGGAGGAAAAGCGAGATGCGAATCTGAGCAGCTAAGGAGGTGTAGGCAAGCAGAATCAAGTAAGTGCAAGTGCGCGTAGGTAGGAGAAATTGTTAAAAAACACAGAGTAATTCAGCCACACATATACAATTAAAAAAAGTAATAAAAACCTAGTAGTAGGGCAGGAAACACTAAATCCTACCGCAGTCAGCTGCGCGCGTCCATTTCAATCGGGAATATATAGGCTAATGCCTAGGATGCAAACTGGGTCGCTAACGCAGATGAGGAAGCGGAAACTGCGTGGGAAACAGGGGCTCAAATTGGATCATAAATTCAAAGCTGTTCTGAACAGGGGCCCCCAAAATATGTTTGGCCCAGGGCCCCCAAAATCCTTAAGATGTCCCTGGCCTTTGATGAAATGTTCTATAGTAATGTTCTGTAATAAGCTGTGTGACTTTTCTGATAATTATTTTTCAACACTACAAACACGTCATTTGCATTTTACTTAAACTGACAATACGTGTACGGAAAATGCAACAGTGTGCCGAAATATGCATCAGATTTTAATTTGTGCTGGTGTTTGCCAAGCTCGGCACCAGCACCTTTTTTCTGAACATTGGCACGTATTTACCCACTTCATGGTCACTCTGTGTGCTGCTTTTGTTTAGTCTTTTTTTTTTTTACCACAATTCCTCATTGCCAATTTAATATGTATTTTGTTTTTTACTCACAGATAGTTACTTCTGTCACTGGCATTTGGCAGCAGTGGTAGGAGCTGAGGCGGCACCAGCTGCAGTGGACTCCTAAGAAATATTTTGGACCCTGCTCTTCATTTTTTTTAAATTAAGCACTGATATAGCTGTGTTGGAGGTCTATAAACCATCTCTTCCTTAGTTCGCAGGGGGTGGGGTGACACAGCTCCTTTTTTTTAGCAAACTTCAATCAATGCCTTCAGTTACAGTACAGGTAGAACCGACAGATATGTCATTTTAATCATAACAGAGCCATACACTTGTGTAGTGTGATAATTGCGCATGAGAAAAGACATGTCAACACGCATCCATGTAATACACGATATGGTCACCACTATACGGACAGTCAGTTGAGCAGTTGTCATTATAACGAATCAGTTTTACATGTTGTGTTGTGTAGCCATTACCTTAGTACTTGGGTAAATAAATTCTCAGTAACATACTTTCTATTAACTCCCCTCCCCCCACTCGTGCTGACGAGCCATATCACACCACATCGTTACCAGTTTAGTTAGCAGTTGCCTAGTATCAAAGTAAGTGCACATATCAGACGCAAGTCGAGGCAAAATATCGGAAGTTCACGTATACATATGGTAATCTGCAACAATGGAGTCCCTGAGCTCAACGCCTACAATGTCAGAGAATCGAATGTTTTGAAAGTTTCCAACAGTTGGTCCCAGCTCATAGCGATCGGTACCTTCCTTAGACCTCTTTTTTCTTCCCTACGGATTGCCACACTCTCTGCCAAACCGCACCTCTACTTCTTCCTTCCAACTGAGTACTGTAGGGGATCTTGGGGATTTCCACCTCTTCGTGATACCGCGTTTAGCAAGGAGTAAGGCTAAGTCCACAAACCTGGCTTGTACTTTAAAATCTTTACGTCTTTTATATAGACCTAGGATACTTGTTTCTGTTTTATGCCATCCCATGCTCCCTACTACCTCCTGTAGGATAGTGATTACCCCTCCCCAATATGGTCTCAAGGCAGGACAGTCCCAAAGCATATGTAACAGATTAGCGACTTGCTCGGGGCATCTAGGACAGTGAGGCAGGAGAGCAGGGAAAATGGCATGTAGGCGATGGGGGGTCAAGTATGCTCTTTGTGTGATCATGTATTGAATGAACTTAAAACGGGAGTTACGGGAGATTCGTTTTGGATATTCTAATACTGTTGCCCACTCCTTGTCAGACAATGGCCTATCAATGTGGGGTTTATCCAACTAGCTGGAAAAAAGCTTATGTCCAGCCTATCCTCAAGAAAGTGGATGCTGACCCAGCAGAGCTAAAGAATTTTAGGCCCATATCTCTTCTCCCCGCCCCGGCCAAAATTCTGGAAAAAGAAGTCCAGAGACAACTTTCAAACTTTCTGGAATCGAACAACCATCTTCACAATTCTCAATCTGGATTTAGGTCGGGTTATAGCACGGAGACAGCTCTGCTCGAAGTGGCCGAATCGATCCGTGATACCTTAGATCAGGGTAGCTGTGCAATGTTGGTGCTGTTGGACTTGTCCGCAGCCTTTGACACGGTGTCACACAGGATTCTCTTGAACAGACTCCATCATTTAGGAGTGACAGGAATTGTTTTGGCATGGTTCCGCTCATTTCTTGAGGGTCGCTCTCAACAAGTGATTCTTTATCCCCATGTCTCTAGTTCCACCCCTCTGATGTGTGGTGTTCCTCAGGGCTCGGCTCTGAGCCCCACACTTTTAATGTTTATTTGACTCCCTCGCGGCAATTGTCGAGCAATGTGGGGTGAAGGTTGTCTCGTATGCCGATGATACTCAATTGGTGTTCTCTTTTAGAGAACAAAACGAGACAGCTTTCGCCAATTTTAGACAGTGTCTGTTAAACATCTCATCATGGATGACGGATAGCTGCCTGAAATTAAATACTGATAAGACGGAGGTCTTGTTTTTTAATCAACCTACTCCGCCTCGATCTGTGCTGTGGTGGCCGACTGAGTTAAATCCGTCTCCGCTACCAGTTCCCTCTGCCAGGAACCTTGGGTTTAGGTTTGACTCTCAACTCACTGGCAAGGCGCAAATTGCTCATGTATCCTCACGGTGTTTCTGGAAACTGAAGGCTCTGCGGAGATTCCTTCACTTCCTGCCCATGGATTGCAGGAAGTCAGTAGTGCATGCATTAGTCACCTCTCAACTGGACTATGCTAACAGCCTCTACCTTGGTCTTCCAGAGTATTTGATCAGGAGACTGCAGCTTATTCAAAATGCAGCAGCCAGGTTGATCAGGAATGTGCCACTACGACATCATATTACCCCCATTTGCGCAGTCTACACTGGCTTCCAGTAAAGAGGAGAGTGGAGTTTAAGGCTCTGGTTTTGGCACCCAGAGCAGTTAGAGGGACCGGTCCTCAATACCTGAAGCGGAGACTTCAGAAATACATTCAACCCAGAGCACTCAGATCTAATGATCAGAATCTTCTGGTGATCCCCCGTTTTGCAAAGACTAGGATCGGTGGGCGTGCTTTTTCAGTGAAAACCGCTACCTTATGGAATTCCATGCCTGACCACCTGAGGAAAGCTAACTCGGAAACCATGTTTAGAAAAGCATTAAAAACATGGCTATTCGGCCTGCCCTAGAGACAATGGTCCATCCCGGTCTTTCTCCCCCCTAGGATGGATGCGCTGCTAGCGCCGGGACACTTCCGTTGGAGGTAGCCGTGCGCTCTATAAGCTTCAATAATAATAATAATAATAATAATCAATGTCCAGTTCCCATTTCGAACGCGTGGCGGTGAGGGGGGTAGGACGGTGAGTACGTATGCCCCGGTAAAACCATCTGGTTAAGTGGCTACTGGTCCCGATAAGGTACATTAGATGAACCAACTCATGGGTATCAGGTTCTGCACCAAGAGGTGCCCAGTATTTTTTGACGTACCGTGTCAGGCTCGCATAAGTTAGAAACAGTGAATCTGTCACACCCCTCTCGTTTATGAAATCAGAGTGTGTAAGTAACGTCTTATCGCAAAATAGTTCTCCTACTGTTGTCACTCCAGCCTGGTTCCATGGGTCCAGACGACGAGTGGTAAGTGTACCTGAAGTAGTTGGAATGGCAAGCAAGGGAATATTTGACGAGTATGCAGGAAGATTATTTGTGTATTTCAATGCCTGTTTCCAGTAGGTAATGGCAGTTCTAAGAAGAGTTCCAGCTGGGTGATGCAGTATGCCGCTGGGAGAGAGCAGTCTGTGTAATGTACCCTGAGCTAGCATACGCTCTGAATATGCTATTTCCTGAAAATTACGTCCAGCTATCCAGTAGGAAAGCCATTGTAGCTGAGAAGCTAAGCAATAGGCGTAGAAATCAGGGGCTCCCATTCCCCCAGCGTCAGAGGGGAGCAGTAACTTTGCTAGGCTCAGGCGCCTTCGGCCCGAGCCCCAAATTAAGGAGATCAGGAGTGTGTTTAGCGTTGTAAATACAGCTCTGGGGATAACCACTGGGAGATTAACAAAATAATACAAAAGTCTCGAGAGCATGACCATTTTGGAGATTGCCAACCGTCCCGCTACGGAGAGAGGGAGTGAGGTCCAAAAAGCAATTTGTGCCCGTAGGGACCGGATTGCTTTATGTAAATTACCTTCGATCAAGTCTGTTTTAGTTCTGTAGACCTGTATCCCTAAATATTTAAAGGTGGTATGGGCAATAGTTATTGCGCGGTGTCCAAATGGTATAGTCTGATCAGCCGTGTTAGAACCAAAGGGGAAGGCTTGAGACTTCTCATAGTTGATTGCTAAGCCGGCTATTCGTTCGAATTGTGTGAACAAGCTTGCTACAGGATGTAAATTATTCCGCAAGTTCCTGGAATATAAAATGATATCGTCCGCATAAAGAGACAGGGCATGATGAGTATTATTGATGTCTATCCCCCATTCCCTTGAGGAAGCTCAGAGTTTGTGGGCAAGTGGTTCGAGGGCAAACAAAATGGGCGAGAGGCGGCAGCCCTGTCTAGTGCCACGTTGTATTCGGTATGGTTCAGAAATGTGAGCTCCTGTGCGCACCCTTGCTGTGGGGAGATGATATAATAATTGGATCCCACGCGTATAAACGTGCGGGATCCCGAATTTCGATAGTGCGGACAGCATATAATCCCAACTCAATGTGTCAAACGCTTGAGCGAGGTCCAACGCTATACATCCTGCTTCGGAGGTCTCCTCAGTACAGGAAAACATAATACTGCATAACTTACGTATATTCAAGGATGTACTACGCCCCGAGGACAAAGCCACATTGGTCAATGTGCACCAGTCCTGGTATTAAGGGTTGTAGGGGGTTAGCCAGGATTTTGCTCAAAACCTTAAACTCCGTGTTCAACAGTGAGAGAGGGCGGTATGAAGTTAGCAGAGAGTGATCCCTCCCAGGTTTAGTGAGCGAAGTTATTAATGCTTGTGTCGTGGAGGAGGGAGAGTGCCCGTCTCGATAGCCTCTGTGTATAATTTATGAAGTTGTGGGGCCAGTTGTCGTATATAAGTTGCGTAAAATTCCACAGGTAATCCGTCTAACCCCGGAGTTTTGTTCCTGGGAAGGTCCCTAATTGCAGCCTTTATCTCCATTAGTGTTATAGGATCAGCTAACATTTTCTTGTTTTCTTGATACCTGCAGCAGTTCTATTGAGTCTAAAAACATGGCAATTTCCGAGTGAGCAACCCGTGGGGGGGCAGTGTATAATACTTTATAGTATTCATAAAATGCTACATTAATGTCCGTTTGTGTAATAGCTTTAATATGTTGGGATGACCAAATCGCAGTGATGGGAGTAGGGGGAATAGCATTCCTCAGGATCCGAGCTAACAAGGTACCTGGTCTATCTGATTCTGCATGTGTTTTATGCAGATATGCACGGTGGTCAATTATACGTAACTGCTCCAACAATTCCGCATATTTAATGCGGGCTTCCTGGAGATCCAATTTAGCCGAGGGGTCCAGAGAAACTCCTGTCTCATGTGTGTGTAGTCTATCTTCAGTATCTTGCAAATCTCGATGGATCTGTTGCCGAGTTCCAGTGGAAGTGCTAATAGCTATACCCCTTATCACCACTTTGAATGCTTCCCATTCCAGTCCCGTAGAAGAGGATGTGCCCGCGTTTTCAGAGAAATAATGGGTTATGGAGGATTCCAGTGCTGCATGATAAACTCCGTCCTCTAAATGATTAGGGTTAAGGCGCCATGTGGGTACTGGTGTGGGGACGCGGCCCCAGGAAAGTGTAATCTCTAACGCACTATGGTCTGATATCGTCTTGCCCACGAAGGCGGCTCGGGTAGTCTGAGTTACGAGCGACAGGCTACATAAGATATAATCCAGCCGTGTATGAAGGTCATGGGTGGCCAAATAAAATGAGTACTCTCTCATACCCTCATTATGCTTGCGCCAAACGTCTGCTAAGTTCCACCCCTGTGCCCAATTAAGTAATGTTTTCGAGTGGCGTAGAGTCTGTGCGCTGGCTAGAGGAGTGTGGGATCTGTCCATAATTACATCTGCCACTGCATTCAAGTCGCCTCCGAGCACCCATTCGACCCCAGACCAGTCGTCCAGTGCAGCATTAACTCGGGCATAGAATGCTTCATGATCGGAATAAGGTGCGTTCAGACTACCCAGGACCATAGGACTCCCATCTAGATTACCCCGGATTAAAACAAATCTACCTTCCTTATCTATGCGTTGGTCCAGCACCTCAAACGGGACCCCGGATCTCAACTAAATAGCGGTCCGCCGGACAAAAGCAGAATAAGTCGTGTAATACAGTTGCCCCCTCCATTTATGTTGTAGTTTAGTGGCCTCCTGAGCTGTTAGATGCGTCTCTTGTAAGAAAACTACCTGTGCTTTTTGCCGAATCAATTGGGCGTGTACTCTGTGACGTTTATGGAGTGAACCCATCCCGCTGATATTCCATGTGATGCAAGTATATGACTGTATCTTACTCGGTCTAGCCATTAGCGTGCATTAAACTAGGCCAAAAAGAAAGAAGAATAACTGCTGGAAGAAACGGCCCGTCAACCCCCTGTGTGAACACCCCAATACATGGTCCAACTACGGAACTAGGTTCGACCAAACTAAAATAACAACACACAAAGAAATAAAAAAATGGAACATTTGCTACTGCAATGGGGGTCATGGCTAGAAATACTTTGGGAGCCAATAGCACTCTGCAAGAACTGTCTTGCCTAAACCAGATAGGGAGGGGGGTGCCGCCTCCCCCCGGCCCCGGGGTCCCCACCATGATGCAACAAAATAATGTTACAGTCTCGATAAGGGCAGACATGAAGCACAGCACTTCAGTCTTCTCCCACTGGGGGGGGATCCTCACATATGGGTTTGTCACCAGTGAGATGCAGAAAGTGTCCATTTAAGTCTCCTACCTTCTTAGTAGGGGAACCTCGGTTCACCCCACCTAGTGGTATCACAGTTACTTACAAAGTACAGCGATGGGAGTCCGCTCCAGCACACAGAAGCAGCACATTTCCAAGGAATCGTTCTGCTGAGTCGTCAGTTGAGGAGTGAGTTCTCCATATGCAAGGACAACGACGAAAACAGGGGTGGGCTGCGCTCCGGCTCTGAGTGACCCACGTCTCCGCGGAGGATTCGTCTGTGATTGTCCTTGTATCTCTAAAGGTGGCAGCGGAAATGATAGCCCTCCTCTGTTCTTCTAGGACCTGTGCTGGCGTTGGGGTAGGATCTGCCTCGTATTGTTTGGGTTTGGTACGTCGACGCTGCGATTGTCACCTCCTGGGTTGGACTTCTCCGGATTGTCGATGAGCCGAATCGATGGGCAGATCAGGGCAGGTGTGTTCAATCCACTCCCAAGCTTCCGTCGGGGTATCGAAAAAATTACTTTTTTGGTCATGTAATATTTTAAGCTTCGCAGGATACAAGAGAGCATACTTAACATTGATGGTCTGCAAATGTTGTTTAACCCCCTGGTATTGCGCTCTCTGCTTTTGTACTTGGAGAGTATAATCAGGAAAGAGGGGGATACGTACATTGTCTTTGAGTATCGGAGCTTTCTCCCTTGCGGTCTGTAGTATCTCATCACGGTCCCTGTAGTTAAGGACTCGGGCCACCACAGGACGAGGCGGCATGCCCGGTACTCGACGACGTGCGGGAACCCTGTGAGCTCTCTCGATACAAAAGGTGTCAGACAAGCGTCCCAGTGGTATAAGAGATTTAAGCCAAGTTTCTATATAGAGCATAGCATTTTGGCCCTCCACGTTCTCCGGCAAGCCAATAATGCGTACATTATTACGACGTGCCCTGCCCTCTGCATCTTCAACCCTCTCCTGAGGCTGTACTAACTGGTGTTACATCTGTTCTAGTTCAGTTGAGTGTTCCTTCTGCTTCGGGATTAGGTCTTGTACTGCCGCCCTGTTTGCGGAAACTTTGTCAGATAACTTCTTGTGATCGTCTCGGATGAGAGCGATGTCTGCTGTCAGAGCCCCCAGTTGTTGTTCCATCAATGCCCGAGATTGGCGAATTTCCTGCAGGATCACATCGTTTGTCCGGCTGGGCATCCCCCACCGTGGGCGGAACCATCTCCGTGGAAGTGGCGGTTGAGGCAGGGCTGGAGTCCTCCGTGTCCTGCCCCTTACCCTTCGTCCGTCCCATCGTGTCACAGGAGATGTAGCGGGGTCAATAGGAGGGTTATAAAGGTTATGTTCCTCAATGGTAAGAGGCTGCGCCACAACAGGTTCGAATACAATTAGTAGCTCACGGGCAATGTGCTCTCCAAATCCCCAGAACGGGTACTGCGAGTAAGAGTGTCCGGCACAGATCCCCTTCGGAAGCGCCAGATACCCCGCTGTAGAATTACAGCCCAGATCAAGCAATAGGAGGAACAGGTGTACGTGGTGTTAGATCACCCCTGTTCAGCACCAGGAGTTTATCCCCATGATAATCCAGACCAATGTCAATTGCAAACCACCAGCGCCAGGCACATCCGGAGAATACCAGTGGAATGCCAGGTAGAGGAGAAAGCGCAAGGTAACCACTAGCGTAAGGGTCGGAGTCAGGATAAAGTGCAGCTTAGTAATGCGCAGAGAAGGGCCGGCGCCCCCGCCAACTCCAGACCAGAGCAATCATTGCGCAGTTTCCGCTCCACTGCGCACCCACAAGTGGATATAACTGCGAGTCGTACCTTTGTAATAACAATTCACAAGTCTGAGGGCCAAGAGGGGTGATATTTGGCATACATCCAAGCAGGGACTGTGGCAAAGTCGTAGGTCCCAGGCATGCATGCACCGCACCCAGATCGAGTGCCCACCGCAACCGCAATGCAGAATGAGGGGGTTCCCCTCCAGTTAGGTGATGAGGACCTCCATCCACAAGAACGGTGCGGGCCAAGTCCAGCAATGGAGGGGGCACGCTCACTGCCAGTCCCAGCGCGCCCCCCACAGCAGTAGAGTGGAATGGAGCCCAGCCGCCACCAATAAACGCTCCGCACCCCTATGCGCTGGGGCAGGGAGCGGAGCAGACTCACCCAGAGCGGCACAGCCGATGAGGTCGCTGGTGCCGAGGCCAGGCTGTTGATCCCATGAAGCACCCCTTCGCAAGCAGTCCAGTACCGGGAGTTAGGTCTTTGGTCAGCTTGGGGTTGCGCCGCCTCCCAGTAGATCACGGGTGCACGGCCATGGACGCCATAGTTTCCCGGGTGCGGCGCTTCTCATGCAGCAGGTCGCCCCTCCTCAGGTCATCGCAGGGCAAATACAGAGGCAGTCCACCTCATTACGGGGAAGGATCGCCGGGGGTACCTAGTGCAGTAATGGCCACTCCGCGATATCGCCGTCAGATGCCTCCCAGCGGAGGAAGACTGGAGCCGCCATCTTGCCATCTTGCTCCATTGCGCATCACGGTGGATCAAACTTCCTTGTTTCGTTTACACGTCAGAAGCGCGTTTCAACAATCACGTCCTTCTGATAGCAGGGTGGCGTTATTCGTAGCTTTTTACTCCGACGACTCGCTACCCCCGGTATGTGACCTGGATCGTGGTGGTCTATCATGGTGGTCTATCCACCACGATCCAGGTCACATACCGGGGGTAGCGAGTCGTCGGAGTAAAAAGCTACGAATAACGCCACCATGCTATCAGAAATAGGCCTGGGCGGTAAATTCCGTTCCGCTCGCGGAATTTGGGTAATTTTGCGTTCCGCGGAGAACGCGGAATTGCCAAAAATCAAACGATCCGCGGCTTCGCAGAATTTTCTGCTTGTTCGCGCTTTCAAAATGCGTTTGCGAGATATTTCTCCCGAGCACGCAAACCGCGTTCGCGAACAATAAAAAAGCATCGCGAACGGGCGGAACAAGCAATTCCGCGTGTTCGCTGAACTTTTGCGTGCTCGCGGAGATTTTTTACCGTTTCGCGGAGCTTTGCGTAGCGCGAATATGCAAATTCCGCCCACCCCTAATCAGAAGGACGTGATTGTTGAAACGCGCTTCTGACGAGTAAACGAAACAAGGAAGTTTGAGACCTCAAAGAAAAACCACGGGGGAGTCAAACTGAGATAGACTCCGACTTTAATATTCTACTATAAATCTTTAGGAAGTAAAGTCATATCACCTTTGAAGCAAAGAGAAGGTCGTTTCGATATCGTGGATAGTCTGCTTTCTCTTTTTTTAATTAAAAAGATCCCAGTAGCCGGATCACTTTCTCCACAATAAATTGGGAGTACCTCTCACTGAAGTGCAGACGCACCGGTGAGATCATAGACCACTGTACAAAGCTACTTTAAGGAGAAAATATTTTTACCTGTCCTGATGAAGGTGGTCCTATTGAGAACGTACCACTGAAACGCGTCGACGCCCAGTTTTTTTGTTAAATTTGGAAAATTCAGCAGTCTAACAGAGACAGGGAATCAAGACCCATGCCCTCTGCTGTTTATAATGGATCCAAATTAACGTTTACATGACAAAGTAGATTGTCTGTGTTCATTCTCCTTTAGGGATATTGTAATCATTGTGAATTGTGTTTTTGATATATGTGTTTTTTTAAAAGTGTTTTTAATATACTGTCATGATATAAATTGTACATATAGATAGGTTTTTACCGATTAAATACATATATATTTTGCATAACTTGGTGTTATATAAGTGCTTTGATACATTCAGAGTGAGGAATGATGTTTGTTGGTGGGCATGAGTATCTCTGAGGTATGAATGGTGTGATATAGATCTTGACCAAAGGGAACCCCTTTTTAACTTTATGGTTATTGGGAGCTCCATCTCTTTGGTTTATAGAGCCCCCTCTCCTTGATTTCAAGGTACATTCAATAAAGACAATGGCCTATACGAGGAGCAGTTCTCAGGATTTTGTCCGGTTTTAGGAGGGTGACTATTAATGCTTCATGCATCGATGGCGGCATAACTCCTGTCTCTGCCATTTCTTCATAGAGTGCGACTAGATACGGGATAAGAATGTCCTGAAATGCCTTCTAAAAAGCCACTGTTAGGCCATCTATTCCCGGTGCTTTCCCCGCCTGCATACCGACCAATGCCGCCTTTATTTCGCAGGGGTTCAAGGGTGCCATTAAACATTCTCTGTGCTCCATGGTGAGCCATGTCATCGCTATATGTTCTAAATAATCTGTTGTGGTGGATTCATCATGAGTGATGGGAGTGTGGTATTTTTGGGCGTAATAACGCCGAAACCTATCTGCTATTTGGTCCGTGTACGAAAGCAAGTTTTCCTCTTCATCAAGTACACCTGCAATTCCTGTATGTTCCCTGTTTGGGCGTAGAAGTGTCGCCAATGCACTGCCTGGACGCTCCCCCTCTGCATACGTTCTTGCAGTGGAGTATTTACCCAGATGTTTGATCTAGTCATTGGCTGTGTCCTGATATTCTGCTAATTTGGCCTTAATGTCCCCCAATACACTTGCGTCTCCTGATCTCTTGATTCCAATTCTGCTGTCTCTCTCTCTAGATGCTCTAATCTGTTCCTAATGGACTTTAGGACCCCTGCATGCTTAGAGAAGTGACCCCTCTTCTGTATATTTTAAAAGCTTCCCACACTGTGCTAAAACTAGACTCTGAGCCGATGTTAGTGGTGAAAAATTATTCAATTGACTGCACCATCTCTGCCTTAAAGACAGGATCCAACAATGAGTAAGGGGGAAATCGCCAGGTGAATGGTGCGATTTGCAGTGGTCGGAGTTTTAAATCCAGAATCACTGGGGAATGATAAGAGTAAGTATGTGGGAATGGTCTACACTTGGCCACTCGGGAGACAAGACTTTTTGATATTAGCCAATAGTCTATGCACGTGTGTGTATCATGTGCTAAGGAATAATGTGTACACCCCCTTTCGTCTGGGTTCTGATGGCGCCATATATCTACCAGGCCTGTGCTACCCGCTATGTCCAGTAGTGCTTTAGCTGCAGCCGATAAACAGCGAGGCGGGTCCTTCGATCGGTCTAGGCTAGGGTCCAGTATACAATTAAAATCTCCACCCCATTCTTGTGGGAGTCTCCCCCCTTCCAATAGGCGGGCGCTGAGGTTGTAGTAGAACTGCGGATCGTCATTGTTGGGTCCATATATCCCTACCACCACTACTTCCAAATCATCTTTACGGCATGTAGCCATCACATATCTGCCCCCGCATTGGCTTGTATACCTGTCAAGTGTATACCTGCTTTGCTATCAGTCCAAATGAGGATTCCACGCGCATGCAGTGGAAAGCTCGCTGTGTAGTAATGCCCCCGCATCCACTGTCTAGTCAATATCGTGGTGTCGGGTGTTAAGAGCGTTTCCTGCAAAATGGCTATATCAACTTTGTGTTGTTTGAGTTAGACCACGACTTTTCTAAGTTTCCTGTGGTCATTAAGCCCACGTACGTTCCATGTAATCAACCTTATGTGAGGCGACTCAGAGTAGTCAGTTTCATTTTGTGTTACGTTACCCATAATACTGTCATGCTGTGTCTTTCTATGTGTTTAACTTTCTCTTAACCTTAACAAAGAGTTTTTATTCCCCAAGTCCCCCCTCCGACGCTATGTACCTCCCAACTTTGCATAGCGGTAAACTTTCCCACCCCCTCCCTTTTTGATATCTCCCCAACCAAACAAACGAAAAATCCCATTCCGTAACTTGCATATGGTGGTGCACACATTGGGGTGGATGTTGCCTGCTAAGTAAGTCTCTGTTGTCAAAAGCACCGACCACCTGGTGCCATATTGTTTGTATTGTCTTGTCCACAGCTTGTTCTGTTAGCATCTGAGTGTAGAGATAGAGTTACCTTTGGAGTTCCATCCCCCCTTACATTCCCCAATATCTCTCACCGTGTGAGTCTACTTCAGGTTATCTGCAAGGGTATCTTCTATGGCAGTCTATCTGCGTGGTGATAGTGGTGTTCTATGCATTTGAGGGGTGTCACACTAGGTAATAGGAATAGTCTTGCCTATATGCTCAAGTCCAGCACTGTGTTCATGTGTTCCTCGTTTCGCATTTTTCAGCTGGCACTTTGCAGTCAGTCCAAACGATAGAACTACCACTATTCCTCAAACCTTAATATACCCCCATGCAAGGAGTGTATTTTCCTGATTGCTCAGTTTGATGTTATTTCTATTGTTCTTCCTCCTCAGGCATTGTTTCCAATCCTCCGTAATTTCCGCACGGGAGTTCTGTTTGCTTCCTGATCCTCCTCTCTGTTGCCTTTCCCTCCGTTAGGATACGTAATTTAGCCAGGTACAGCATATTGTGTTCTAGTTGTAGCTTGCGGAGCTTCCTCTTAACTGGAATAATTAGACGTCGGGCTTCCTGCACTTGTTGTGTGAAATCCGGATACAAGGATAGCTCCATTCCTTCATATGTCAGTGTCCGCAGCTCTCGTGTCTTGCGGAGTGCAGCATCTCGGTCACGATAATTGAGAAGGCGTGCTATGATGGGACGAGGGGTAGCTCCCCGGGCTGGTCTGGGGGCCAATGAGTGATGAGCTCTCTCCACAACGAAAATAACCGAAAACGTGTCTCTGCCCAGGATGGTACCCAGGAGACCCTCAACAAACAGCTCCATGTTGTCTATGTGGGTCGACTCCGCGGCTCCAACGATGCATAGGTTATTCCTCCTAGGGCCTCAAAATCCTCGGTCTTTGATTTTAAAATTTGTGTTTTATCCATCTTTTTTTGTTCAGCTGAATCCGCTGATATAACATTTTCGGCATCCGATACGCGCTTCTCGACTGTGTCTAGTCTCTCTGTGTGTTTATAAAGTCTCTCTGTCATTCTATCAGTTCGTAAGGTCAATGCTTCAATTTTGCCATCGATCTTTGTTAGACTACGCTCCATGGCTGTGAGGATCTGCTTTAGGTCAGAATCTACTGGTTAGTCTGCAGCGTCCATTTGAGGTTCTGCGTTGTTTAAATCAGATTCTTTGGACCTGGGGGACTTACGTGCCTCAAATTGAAGTTTGGGCTGCGTTTTGTCCGTCTTCCCCATGGCGGCTTGTTAGGATATTATGAGTGTGTTGTATCCCGGCTGATGTGTTTATCGTGCTTGCGCTAGCACTTTCTTTTTTTTTATATAAAAAAAAATGGATTCCTTTAAGTTTCACAAGTGTGTATTACACTATCCGCGCTGAGGTCGTGCTCCCAAAATGTCTGTGCATTGTGTGGTGCAGCGTTATCTGCTCCATACACCCTCTTTCCAGGGGGGAGGATGATATATTCAGTACTTCCCTCCACTGATCGGCGTCACTGGACTATCTGTGGTACTCCTACCGTAGGATCAGCCTCTCTCAGTACATCGTGCTACCGCTACCTGCACCCTGTCTATGTGTGGCCTTCACCTGTGTTTCTAGAGTGCTGGTGTCCCAGGATATCTCGCTGAGCTGAATCAACTAGCGGCTGTTCTATCTGTGGTTCTCCGATGCCCAAACAGATTGTGTGTGCCTAATCTGTATATTGTTATATTCCGATGTGCTATGCTGCTTTGGAAGCACAAACTTCGGTCGCCCCCTTTTATTCTTTTGCTTGCGCCTTCCACATGCGTGATTGTGAGCACTGCGCTCTCCCGGGCTCACCCGATGTCGCCGCGGGAGGGAGTCTGATGCATGCTCTTCGTCCGCTGCCTGGCTTTTCGCGGCCTCACCCCTCCACCTCTCTGTAGGAGTCCGCAGGCGTAGATTAGGAATGCCGCTGTTTTTCTTATGCGTGTACTCCCGCTGTGTGGTTGGGGGGTCGCGCTGGGTGTAGTGTGATAGCGGAGCTTGGCCGAGGAGGAGTCTTTGTTGTCTCACCTCACGGGCTCCTATCTCGCGTTTCCGCTTGATTCCGCTCCGCGTTTCTTGTTCGGTGCTGGAGACCTCATCTCTCACGCTATGTTCTATGGCTGGCGCGTCTCTGTTCCAGCAGCGGGTTCTCTCATACAAGCAACGCCGCTCGATTCCATGGCTTGATTCAGGTTACCGGCAACACTACTGTATGCTATGTTTTTTTTAATCAAATTTCGTGCTGTGGGCACCAGGATTCTTTCTGAGTTGACGGTGTGGTTGCCAGAGCTCTATGCTGTTGCGGCCATCTTGGAGCCAGGCAAGTTCCACCCCCAACTGCTGGGAAGGTTTCTCTTGGTCACTTCTACAGCTCTCAGGTTTTCAGGGCAAGCCTCTGGGCACCATGCGTCTCTTCAGTCAGGACTCCTGCAGGTTACAGTTCACAGTGGTGAGCTCGATCCTCCTGGAGTCAGGAGTCCTTCTGCATTGTGTGTCCTTGTAGCAGCTTCAGGAGCTGAACCACTTGAACCTTGGAAAGCAGTTCCAGCCCCTGGGTGCTAGCAGGAGTCCGAGATCGTTGGATTTTCTTTCTTTGAGCTTTCAGAAAGGATCGTCTTTATTTAGATGTTGTTTTCTCAGGTCCAGAAATGCTCTGAGGTGGTGGTGATGAGGTGCATGTCAGGCACTGGCCAGTGATTTCAAAATTCTCTATTCAATACTGGTGATTTTCTTGCAGAATTTACATGTGCATTTTGAGCACATTCTTTCTGAATTTACTACAAATTGTTCCTGATTCCCTCATCACAAATTGGACTTCTTCCAGCGGCGGGAGCATTGTTCCCCCTCCTGGCCGCTCCCCTATGGGGATTAGGTTTCCACTCCTCCACGAGTGGTAGAACTGATTTACCTCCTGCAGGGAGCACAGACTTAAAGTCAAGGGAGTTTTGGGACATGAATGGGTTCAGTTTCTGGCTGCTCAATTTGTGGTCTCCTCTTCAAAAAGAAGAGCTGAGAGAGCTGCTCTTTACAATGCCAATTGTTCCTATCTTCCTCCGAGATGGCCAACCCCTTCAATAATTTTCCTGCCAGAGGCCAGGCTATTGTATTTCAGTCAGGGATGTTTATTCAGTCTCTGGATAAGGGCTGTGAGGCAAAGCCGTTCCAAATCAGTTTACTGTCAGGCAGCACAAGTACACTTTTACAATGTTATTTTTTCACCAAAGGTATCAAAGTCTACTTTCAGCGTGAAATTTAATTTTTAATATTTACTGAAAAATAATTTTGATTGACCGTTACAATTTTCCCAAACCAAGACAACACAAAGTGGCTTTTATTCATGAATATGCCTGCTCCTCGACAATATAGCTTTACCTACAGACTGACAAAAATGTTTTGCAACTGTTAACTGTGGGGGTATACTTTTACTTAATATCTAGCATACCCTTTTTTTTTATATTCAGCACCCAGCGCTGTAGGCCTACAAAGCACATTCTAGGTGTGATATAGCTAATATAAAGGTATGTTTTTCTACATGGCAAAGGCACTTTTCTTTGACGTCTGACACTGCAGTGCTTTTAAACTGCAGTCCAGCCGGAGCACATTGGTGCTCGCAAAAGTCATCCACTTTAGTCATATACATGGGTGCTGTAAATGCCTACTACAGCCCCCATATTACTTTTAATTTCCATGCCTCTCATACAACATCTGCACCACCATACAATGGCCTTACTGGGAAGTTAAATAACCCATGTGGGGGAACCCATTTCTGCAGTGCTGTTTTAGTGACAGAGCACAAGAACTGTGAATAGCAGTATCACAGTGCACAGAGTCATAATACCATCTAAAAATAAAATTAAGGTCCATAAAAAGGTGAAATACCTAGCTTGAACAAGCAGAAAATTGGAATTTCCTACAGTTCTATCTTTCTTCTCTGGTTTGGCTCTAGCTTTGTCTGTCTTCCCTAGCTTTTTGTGAAGGTTAAGCTTGAGGCACATGAGGGCATATTTTTGGGAATGGTGGCGTAGTGCAGCAAGTTACCTTGCTATGCTGCCCTGTGCTACAGGGATGGGGCAGGAACGCACAACTTTCATCCAATATGGTCCATTCCTGTCCTTTCCCCTTGCACTGGTACAGTTGCGGCAGCCTAGCGCTAACGCAGGCACCCTTGCACCCTGGTGCAAGGGTGCCTGTGTTGTAGGCAGGATTGTTTTTGTGCAGTAAGGGGCACCTTCCTGCACAAAACAATCCATAGAGGCGTTTTCCTCTTTCAATGTGTGCTACAGAATGAAGCACACAAAAAAGAACAAACGAGTAGAAATAAAGATGTTTCTTCTCATTATGCCTCCCCTGAGGAGGTGTAAGATTTTGACACATTCCCAGGCTTACAGGTCCTTGTGAATCTGGGAATGCGTCAAAAACCATTGGAGTTGCATGGGAACACCCACTGCAATGCCTCCCTTGCGCTGAGTGAGGCAGCGCAAAGATTTGAGCTGCGTTGCCTTACTCCAAATGTATGAAGCCATTCAAAGCCTCGCAATGTAGATTTGCGTGGCTTCATAAATCTTACTTAGAGGCTTGCGTCATGCATGTGCCACTTTGCATGGTGCAAATGTGATGCAGGCCTCTCATACATATGCCCCTTAGAGAGGCCCATATAAGGGGGCATTGCTCTGCCTAATATTAAATAATACTACTGGGTGGCACAACTGGAGGTGATCAATGACTGGGCGGAGCAGCAGGATCTGGCCTTTATGGCGGATAGGGGAGCTCTGCCCAGAATGGATATCTGAGGGCACTCTACAGTGGTGCAACAGTACAGGGGGGTCAGGCCCCCACTGCCACAATGATTCAGACATAGAAGAAGACAACCAGAACGATGGGAAGGGAAAAAGATCCTAGAAACACCGCTATGGGACTCAGACGCTCTTGCAGGTTTAAAACGGCTGTAAGGCTTCTAATAGTGGGATTTAATCAGAATCTCCAAGATTGGTGACCTATGGGAGTGAACTGGTATGGTATCATTCGAGAGCCTCCAGGAGCAGTATGAGCTAGCAGAGTCCCAGAGATTCCATTACCTGCAGGTTAGGCATGTCCTTCATATTCACATTGGACATCTAGAGCAAATTGTGGAAGAAACTTCTTTGGAATACAGACTCTTGGCAGCCCCACTACTCCGTCAAGCGGTGTCCATAATTCATGCCACCTTAGTCTGAAACTGCTTGCGCCCTTAAAAAAGTTAAAGGACAGATGGGAATGCAGAGACCCTAGGGAGGTCATGATCAAGGCTGGTTTTCGCCTCATACAACCCAAGATACTGCATAGAGCATATTATGCAAGGACACGGCTCCATACCATGGGCAGACTTCGCAACAACAGATGCCTGAGAGGGACCCTGGTACATACCCTGTGGGACTGTCCGAACCTGGAGGCCTATTGGCAGACCATCCAGGGGCCCCTAGAGGAGGCAGTGGAAGATCTGGACGGTGTGCCTGGGCATCTGGGGGGGAAGGAGATGCTTCTGAGGTACTTCCTCCTATTCTGTAACATTGCACTGATGGTGACCAGTACGGATATTATACAGGCATGGGGTAAAGAGAGGCCTCCCAGCATGACCCAATGGGCGCGGAACATGTACTGGTGTATGCTAGCAGAACGGACGGTATATTAATCTCTAGGCTGGCCAAAGAAATATGATAAAATCTGGGGCCATGGAAGGAAGCGATAGAGCACGGGCACTACCCTGAAAGATATCTGAGTCCAACACACGGTCTCATACTTGGAATTGGGGGAGAGGCCACAGGTGTATCGGGCAGGTAGACCCCACACATTAAAACACAAACACATCCGCGGGTCTGTCATGCCTACTAAAGGAATGAGGAAAGAAATGCACAAGTATAGACCTCAACTATGTTCCAAGGAAATCCTTTTAAAAGGACGGAATCCCATCACTCACCGAAGTGACATGCTTCATCATCTGGGATCTCCTCTTGGTTGCAAATCCTAGTGCAGCCAAGGGCTACAACCCCCTCACTGTGAGGGAGGAGCTCAGGGATGTTTTTTTCAAGTGATGTCAGTATAATGGATCACTAGAATCCTTCAGAAGTGAAAACGTGAGAGTGATGGGTGCAGTGCATATGTGTTGAGTGAAGTGAAAATAAAATGGGCTACCAGGAGAAAAAAGTTTTATTCATTATCCCCTGATGTCCAGATTAAAAACAGTGCTAATGCAGTTTGTTAAAAAATGACTGCATATGTCCAGAAACAGGGTCTACATGTTTCAGCCATATTGATTCCTATGGAATCGCGGCTTTCTTCAGGACCTAGATGGTATGATGCTACTGCAAAATTGTGAATGTGGAATGAACAAACAAACAATGACATATAAGGTTTAAGGCAAATACAACCTTAGGTCTTGTTTCTCCAGAAATTACAGAGTGAAGTTAACACCTGTGAAAGAAAAAGTACATAAAAGAGGTTCAATACTTGTGCTATGTATTATATCCAATACGTGATCCACCAATGGACAATCGTAACCAGTACCTACAACAGTGTACTCGACAAACAGTGTGTCGCTTACCCGTAATCACGAGAAAGCTGGCCTCACCTCACCTGGCTACAGCTCAGCACAAGGGGGCCCGCACTAAAAATGAAAAGAAGAAGAAAAAAGAAAGAAGAGAGGCAGAAAGCCAAGCTTATCATTAGACATCAAATCTAAGGTTTTGATGCCACAGATCTTTCTTGTTAAGCAATTTTACCTAAAAAGCAGTGCGACAATCTTAATAGTAACCGAATATATACAGCGTATCTTTATAGAGATCCTGTATCAAATGCAGCCTCTTACTAGATTTTATAAGTTGCAGCTATTAAAAATATTAAAACTCTATGTGTGGCTCAGAGAGCATGTACAAGGGTGCTTTATTATGAGCAAGGAATATTCTCTGAGAAAAAAGAAATTCGATTGCACACGAATCGTGCCTGAGAATGAATCCTTCGGTTTCTCAACCGTTTGATCTACTACCGCGTAGTGTCTTTAAAAGTCGCGGTGTACGTATGCAGCAATTAACAATAGTACCACAGCATAGAACTTGAAATAGACATCAGGACAATACTGACTCTCACCCGATGGCCCAACTAAGTATTACTGGCACGGGCATGATGTTAGCGTACGTTTATGCGCTTTTGAAAATCTTGAAAAGCAAGTTTTTAAATCAAAAAAGTACTCCATAGTAAGCGTGCAAATTAGACTTACCTGTCCGTCGGTACCCCGAGCTGGATCTGAGCTGCTGACGGAGGTAACCGACGGCAGGTCAAGTCATGGTCTTTATATCGTGTACGTGACACAGGTGATTGGACTCTGTCAATGTGTGCCACTAGTGATGACTTCGATTCCGGTTTGCTCGGCTTTCTGGGAATTGTAGTTTGAAAGCAGAACTCGGGACTCGTGTACGAAAAAGAATCGCTACATCAGCGCCGCTAATGATGACATCATAAGCGGCGTCCACGTGCCCTGTGCATTATGGTAATTGTGGTCCTTCCCCTGGATGGAAACACTCGCGTGAATTTTATATATGCATATTATATAGCACCACCGGATAGTGACATCGTCATGTGTCTACTGCTAGCATGGCAAACGTATCGTGGACATGATGTGAGTCCGTAATACGGGAGTATAAAAATAGTATAAAAATATGTGATCCAACAATCTAGAAATACGGTCAGGCAACCCCAGATATTCTAAATTATAACGTGGTGCCTCAGTACCACAAATGTCCTGGTACACATTGAGGAATAGGGATAATCCTATTCAACTATTCCGATGATAAATATAGAATAACTACATAGATTCTAGTTATAAGCATATGGCGTGATATCCTTATGTGACTCAAAGGATATTTCATATTATAACGATTCAGGGTGTAAATAGCTCAAAAGTGCAGAAGATGTAAGAAACTCAAAAGTGTGGGAGAGATGTACATTATCCTCAAACATTCTTATTGGTGTCATATAGAGTAAGGCTTACAATGAGCACCAGGGAATCTCATCATTCAATCCTGTGCTATTGCTTTTAAGTTTGAACACCCATTTTTGCTCTTTCATAAACAGAAATTTTTGTATGTCTGTAATATGTGCTGGAATGAATGGTTGTTCTAGAACAGTCCAATTAAAATCATCTGCGTCGTGTTTGAAGTCAAGGAAATGTTTGGTGAGTCTAGTTGCTTGTTTTCTGCATCTAATTGTACTTTTGTGCTCCATGATCCTCAATGTCACCTTTCTGGTGGTCATTCCCACATATCGGAACCGGCAGGGACAAGTAATCAGATAAATACGTTTTTCACTATTACAGTTAGTATGCTTTTTTTGTACCCATGGTCTGTCTGTGCCGATATCTATTGTTGTAGTGTGTTTAGTTTGGGGGCATACAGCACAAGTTCCACATGGATAATGTCCCTTTACTGCTGGCAAATTCCATTTCTTGTGTAGGGGCAGGATGGATTCTAGGTCTCGTGTGAACTAGAGTGTCGCGAAGGTTGGAGCTCCTCTTGAAAGAGAATAAAGGCAGGGGGATCTTTTCTTTGCCGATATTCAATATCTTCCAATGTTTTCGCACGCTTTTTTGTATCCCGTTTGATAACGTACTGAAAGTATTGACGCACGTCAATCTTGTCATAGGAGATTTAGGTGTCTGTGCTTCCAACAGGGCATCCCGATTATTGTTTGAAGCACGTTTGCAAGATCGACTTATCAATCTCTTGGGATACTGCCTCTCTTGGAGTTGTTTAGAGAGACCCCACACATTGCCTGGTAACTGTCAATATCGAGCTGCTTTCCTGAACACAAGACTTCCCTGGGGATGCAGATGTTATACTGGTGATGATTTTAATTATCATTTCATTGTATACTGTTATATTGTGAATATAAATGTAACCTTCTTTAGATATTTTCACATATCAAATTCGTTCTTCGACAGAATTTATTACACCAGAGAATTGTAGTTGAAAAAGTGACTGGTTCCTTTAAAGGAATTTACATTACCCTGAGGAATAAATTGAGGGTCTGCTTATAAGACATTGGAATGGATATTCATTTCGACTTTGCATGTACGTCAATGACTATTTATTCTCTCAGAATTCAAAGCCACCAAAGATATTATTTATAAAATACGTTTCCAAGGATATTTGCCAATGGAACAAAGGAGGGGTCTTTGAAAGGACACTTAGAGTAAAGTAGGATAAGGAAGTGCAATAGAATAAAAACAAAATGTTAAATCTCTTTATGCACCTCAATCACAGGCAACTGGATGGTACATAGAAACCTCTAAAATATCTTCCTGTTTGTAGAAAAGTCACACTGCTGCAATTTGACTGCATTCTGTGTGTGTCTGGCTCTGAAGGAAATTTTTAATAGCAAAGAAGGAGTCAGAGATTTCTCCCTTAAGGTATCGAAGCACAGATAAGTGAATCTAGGTAAAGGCTATCAGGTAGACGTGCAAAAGTCTTAAGATTTACTTGCAGATTGAGGGCCTTATTACGACTTCAGCAGTCCGACCGTCGGACCGCCGAAGCCACAAGACCGTTATGCCGGCAGTCTTGAGACCCCCACATCATGATTGGACCGACAGGCCAGCGGGGTGCCGGCCGTGGTCTTGGCTGTCTGCATGCTTCCACTCATTGAGTGAGTCTGAAGCCAATGCAGCAGCTCAGCAGCACCTGCACTGTCATGCGCACACTGCTGGCATGCACCATGTCATGCCTGCCACACAGTGCACGCACAACAGTGCAGGCGTAGGGGGGCACAATATGTGCCCCCAGTCACATAACAAAATGGGCAACAACGCCTGGGGGCCCTGTTTGGGGCCTTCTCCTTGTCGTTCTGCCAGAGTTTTGAAAAGGCTTGCTGAAAAGCAAGTCGGAATATGCACGGGAGTGCTGGGCTAGGCACTGCCTCCATCTCTCCCCACTCGGTACACTGCCAGCACCACAGGATCCTGGCGGTGCCGACGGTGTTTTGGCAGGCTGCTGGCTGTCCGACCGCCAGACTCATAATCAGGCGGTCGGACCTCTTAGGTTACAGTGGTCAGACCGCCACCAAGGGTTTGGCGGTCTCGAGATCACCGAACTTGTAATAAGCCCCTTAGTGTGCAAAGGACCCTGTGGTGTTTTCATTGGCTCCAGATTAACGGGAGGCAATTGTATGCCATGAACTCTTGGCCAGGTTAGTCCTCTGCCAGAATGGCACCTACTTCTATCTGGCTCACAACCACGATTACTGGGCAAAGGCCAGTATCAAAGTATGTGGTCTGTTGCTGGATCCTCTTTGTTCTTCTGAAACGCTGTCTTGCATGCAGGCAGGGACGTGACACAGGCCTCTGTGGTGCAGCAGCGCCCGCCCTTTTGGGCACCCCCATTCAGTTGAAAGTCTATGGATATCAATGAGATGTGGAAGTCTTAGGGTGTCCGCATCACTTTCTGCAGAGGGGGCCATCATTTTATTGTATGTCAGTGCACCACAGCATCTCTACTGACCTTGTCTTGTGCAGTGTGACATGGGTGAGCTTATAGTAGCAAAGTATCATAGGATCAGTCCCTTGAAATGTGCTCAGCTCATCACATCGTTCAGCGCTGCTGTGTGCCCGAGTACTTCAGGGTGTGGTTGCATCCATTTTAAGATGTGGCCAAAGAAGTTGTACTTCAGTCTTGTCTAATTTTTATTTGTCAGATTTTACGGCAAGTCCTCCCTTGTCTGGTGCAATACATACTTTCCGCAGTACATGATCATGCTTCTTAACATACGGCCAAACACACATCATCGCTGTAATTTAAGAAGTGCAGTTTGGATGGGTTGAATTGTTTACCTTTCCCCTCTTGGAATATTTTTGGAGCTGACGAGGATCCAACACTGAATGGCTTTCACGGAGACAATTCCAACGTGTTGAGTGTGTGGCAATGTACTGCAAATATGGGTCCAGTTCCAACTGATGTTCAGGGCATCGGGCGTTTCCCCAGGAGTCCGGAAAGGTGGGGGCCGCTTTTGTAGTGGCAGGGGCCTGTTTTGTTACTGGGGCCAATTTTGCGGCAGTGCTGCAATATCGGCCCCCTGTAACAAAAGCAGCAGTGCTTCACACTTGCCGCCCCTCCTACCCCCTGGGGGCTGGTGTGACAAATTTGCCAGGGCTGCTTTGGGTTCCCAGTCTGGCCCTGCTGATGTTACACTTTGAGCAAATGTAGCCTAGTAATAATAATGATGATAATTATTGCTATTATCATTATTGTTATTAAAAATACTGCTACTAATAATAATGATGTGTTTTTGTAGGGCAGCTTTCCCTACATATTGAATCTCTTGGGTCTTATTAGCTTAGAGAAGGAGGGCTTATCCGCAGGAGCAACTACAAGAAAAGGTAGGTTTTTAAGGCTTTCCTGAACTTTTGCAGCTGAGGCTGGGGTCTTATCTCAAGTTGTATCGAATTCTACAGCATCATGCGCTGTCCAGTGTGTCAATGGAAGTGAGGGTCTTCAATAAAATTCCGAAAGGTGAGGGTCATGTAATTTGAAGTTACCTTGACTCTTGTCCAAGGTTTATTTTTCTGTTCCGCGGCGTATCCACATTTTCAACGGAAGTATGTGACTGCAAGGTGAGGGTCATCCAAAATAACTTTTCTAGGACTCCTGTGCAAGTTCGCCGTGTCAACATTGTCGGGTCTGCCTGAAAGTCTCCTGCTAAAGTTTCCTTGAATCCAGAACAACATTGGAAGTGCAGGTCAGGTCATTTTTTTATTACTCTACTTCTGTTTATTATATGCGTTGTGACAGTAAGTAAGTCTCCTTGCTTTCCGTTTTTAAATAACTCTAGTTATTTGTGACATTTTATTTGCATATCTTCTATTATCGTTGTCATAGTTTGCGGGGTGAAAGTATATGCGGGGTAAAAGTATGCAGAGAAAAAGTATGGGTAATAGTGTCGGATGCGTTATAATTGAATGCGGGGTAAAAGGATTCGTTATAACGGATTCGTTGTGAAGGACGTTTACCATTCTGAATGTTCTGCCACCCTATCTCGCATACTTGCAGCAGGGTACCACAAAGTTTGCCTTGTTACAGTATCTGAGATTTCTCACAGAGACATATTTCATGAATTTATCTAAGAGGAAATTGTAATCTACGCCATGCAAGATTTTGTTCATCATACATCATGCTTTGAAGAGAATGTCTTTTTCACTGGTAGCCAATATAGTTGGCAAATGGAGCCAGAGACACAGTTGATTTTTTTTTAGATTGAATGTGGAAGCAAGTGATTGAGGGTTTTTTTTTTAAGGCGGGAGACCTAAATAAGCAAATTTTCTCTAATCTAGGCATGTCTGTACAAAAACTCTGAGACCATATTCTTGTGCAAGTAGGAGAGTGACAGCATAGTGCGTCACAAGATGTGGATCTGATGAAAACAGTATTTAATTATGTTAACCCCTTCGGTGCGTCGGACGGCCGGGGGCCGCCCGACGCACCAGTGCTGTCCTCGCACATGGCACAGAGAATCCCTCTGGTGCAGACACCAGAGGGATTCCCTTTACCCCCCAACAGCTTCGGGAGCTGGGGAAGAGCTTCCCCAGCTCCCGAGGCTGTCTGCTTTGTTTCCCTGAAATAACAATCAGCGCGCATGTCGCGCTGACGTCATTTCAGTGAAACCGAAACTGAAATGAGCCAAGAGGCACATTTCAGTTTCGCTTTCTACGTGCTCAGGGGGCTATCTCAGCCCCCTGAGCACTTAGAAAGTCAGGAGAGGTATCGTTGGAAAGGGGAGAATCTCCCATTTCCAATGGTACCCCTCCCTAGTGGATCCCTGCTTGGGGATCACCCCAGGAGGGCGATCCCCAAGCAGGGATCCACCCACTAGGCACCAGGGAGGGGGGAGCGGCCCCTTGGGCAAGGGTCTTTGCTCCCCCCATATTCTTTTTGGCACATTCAGTCTTTCTGCCCCCCTGGGGGGCAGATAGGGGCAGTAGCCCCCAAAGCCCACTAGATACCAGGGATTTTTTTCAAATTATAATTAGGGGTAGGGGCTGCCCAATATGGGCATGCCAATGCCCCCACCCCTGCCACAAAAGTACAGTCTTTCAGCCCCCCCTGGGGGGCAGATGGGGGTAGCAGCCCCCAATATGCCCTCCCAAGGGGGGGGCAGAAAGCCCACTAGAAACCAGGGATTTTTTTCCAAATGCAAATCAGGGGTGGGGGCTGCCCAATATGGGCATGCCAATGCCCCCACCCCCGCAAAATTACAGTCTTTCAGCCCCCCCAGGAGTAGATGGGGGCAGTAGCCCCCAATCTGCCCCCCCAAGGGGCAGAAAGCCCACTAGACACCAGGGGTTTTTTCCCGATGAATTTAGGGGTGGGGGTTGCCCAAGATGGGCATGCCAATGCCCCAACCCCTCCCCCCCAAAAAAATTCCAGTCTTTCTGCCCCCCCTGGGGGGCAGATGGGGGCAGTAGCAGAAAGCACCCTAGACGCCAGGGATTATTTTTTTATAGGCCTGGGTTGGGGGCTGCCCAGAATGGGCATGCAAATGCCCCCACCCTACCCCACCAAAGAAAACAAAAGACTTTCTGCCCCCCCAGGAGGCAGATGGCGGCAATAGCCCCTGATCTGCCCCCCCCGGGGGGGCATAAAGCCCACTAAGCGCCAGGGATTTTTTTTATATAGGTAGGGGTGGGGGCTGCCCAGAATTGGCATGTCAATGCCCCCACCCCAAATCAAAATCTACAGTCTTTCTGCCCCCCCCGGGAGGTAGATGGGGCAATAGCCCCTTATCTGCCCCCCCGGGGCGGCAGAAAGCCCACTAGCCACCAGGGTTTTTTTTTCTCAAAGTTCAGGGTGGGGGCTGCCCAGAATGAGCATGCCAATACCCCCCCAAAAAAAGATGCCACAGTCTTTCTGTCCCCCCCAGGAGGCAGATGGGGGCAGTAGCCCCTGATCTGCCCCAGGGGGGGGCGGAGAGCCCACCATGCACCAGCGATTATGCTGGCTTTTTCATACGTATCAAATTTGATTTTTTTCAGCTAAATTTGAGGTTTGCAGGGGATTCTGGGTAGGAAAACGTTGGGGGGTCCACGCAAGCCATACCTCACTGGACTCCCCCGGGTGTCTAGTTTTCAGAAATGTGTGGGTTTGGTAGGTTTCCCAAGATGGCCGCCGAGCCCGGGGCCAAAAACCCAGGGGACCCCCCTTGCACAACCAGGTTGTTTTGTGATAGGTAATTTTGATGTCTCCTCAATACGTTTTGGGCCCTTGCCTGTCGTGGGCACTTGACCCGACCACGCGAGTGAGGTACCATTTTTATTGGAAGACCTGGGGGAACGCTGGGTGGTAGGAAATTTGTGGATCCACGCAGATTCCAGAACTTTCCACCACAGAAATGTGAGGAAAATGTGGGGTTTTTTTTTACAAAGTTTGAGGTTTGCAAGGGATTTTGGGTAACAGAACGTGGTGAGAGCCAGACAAGTCACCCCATCCTGGATTCCCCGGGTGTCTAGTTTTCTAAAATGTATAGGTTTGCTAGTTTTCCCTAGGTGCCGGCAGAGCTAGGGTTCAAAATCTACAGCTAGGCACTTTGCAAAAAAAGAGTCAGGTTTCACTGTGGAAATGTGGTGTGTCCATGTTGCGTTTTGGGCTGTTTCCTGTCGCGGGCACTAGGCCTACCCACACAAGTGAGGTGCCATTTTTCTCGGAAGACTTTGGGAAATGCTGGGTGGGTGGAATTTTGTGGATTCACGCAGATTCCAGAACTTTCCACCACAGAAATGTGAGGAAAATGTGGTTTTGTTTACAAAGTTTGAGGTTTGCAAGGGATTCTGGGTAACAGAACGTGGTGAGAGCCAGACAAGTCACCCCATCCTGGATTCCCCTGGGTGTCTAGTTTAAAAAAATGTATAGGTTTGCTAGGTTTCCCTAGGTGCCGGCAGAGCTAGGGTTCAAAATCTACAGCTAGGCACTTTGCAAAAAGAGGGTCAGTTTTCACTGTAAAAATGCAGTGTGTCCACGTTGCGTTTTGAGCCGTTTCCTGTCGCGGGCACTAGGCCTACCCACACAAGTGAGGTAACATTTTTATCGGGCGACCTAGGGTAATACACAATTGTAGAGCAACTGTTATTACCTATTGACTTTCGATGCATTTCTGCCTTCCAAATGAAAGACAATGTGTAAAAAAGAAGTCACTTTGAAAAATGTCCTATAATTCTCATGCTAGTACGGGTACTCACAATTTCGGAAATGTGCAAATAGCTACTGTTTCTAAACTCTATATTTTGTTCCAATTTCAGAAATACATAGGTGTCTTTCATCCTGATTTTTCACTGTATATGTTTTCCCAAATGAATTGCTATATACCCGGTACATAATAAAAAACCATTGCAAGACGCTGCTCAGTTATTGGCTCTGGGTTAGTCGGGTTCTTGGTGAAGCTACAAGTCCTATATATCCCCACAACCAGAAAAGTCCAGCGGATGTAACGGTATATTGCTTTGAAACATCTGTCATAATTAGAAGAAGTTACAGGTGAAAACGTTGGCACCAATGGCTGTTTTTTTCAACTCATTTTCAATTTTTCCTATTTTCAACTGTTAGTTTCTATAAAGAAACCTTGAAGGATCTACACAAATGACCCCTTACTGCATTCAGATTTTTGTCTACTTTTCTAAAATGTATAGCTTTCCAGGATCCATTAGTGCTTTCATACCCATTTCTACCATTAACTGGAAGAAAGTTGAAAGCACAAAAATAGCAAAAATAGGCTATGTCCCAGTAAAATGCCAAAACTGTGTAAAAAATGTTGGTTTCCTGACAAAAGTCTGTCAGTCCCTGAAAGCTGGGAAAATGGGGATTTCAGCCCCACAAACCCTTTGTTGATACCATTTGCAGGGAAAAAAACAGACGCTTTCATTTGCAGCACTTTTTCCCATTTTTCCCAAAAAAACAAACAAAATTTTGCTGTATTTTGGCTAATTTCTGAATCCACAAACCCTGGGTACCTTTAGAATCCCCGTGATGTTGGAAAAAAAGGACGCAAATTTGGCGTGAATACCTTATGTAGTCAAAACGTTACAGGGGCCTAAGCGCAAACTACCCCAAATAGCCAAAAAACGGCTGAGCACAGGAGGGGAAGAGGCCTAGCAGCGAAGGGGTTAATAATCTGTTTTTCAAGTTCAAGTCAGAGTCTATCATTACTTCTAGGGTTTACACAAAGGTAGCTTGGCAGAGACAGTCTACAAGTTGTGTGGGCGATTTTATTGAAGACATGCAAGATCACCATTTTTTGGGTTAAGTTTGAGAAAGTTTTGGGCCACAGAGGAACTGGTAAGATAGTCTCTTAGGTTGATGATGACCTGTGTCTCATCTGCGTAAAAGTAAATATTTACGTTAAACTGCTTAAGTGAAAGAACGAGTGGTTGAATATATCTCTTAAATATTAGTGAGGTAGAGTGCAGGTCCTTGAGGCGGAGGAAGCAGAAAAAGGGCCAAGCTGGATTTGTTGAGTTTTATCAGTAATAAAGGATTCTAGCCATTAAGAGGACATTCTTTCTATATGAAGGAATTTGAAGTGCTGCATGAGGATCTGATGATCAGTGGTTTCGAATGTGGTGAATATCACTACCACTGAACTTTCATTCATGATCATTCTTAGACCATCAATGGCAGATATTATGATAGATTTGGTTCCATAACCGGACGGAACCCTGCTTGTGTTGCATAAAGCAAGTAATGCTGCTCAACAAAGGAGCTAAGTTGTTTGGTGGCAACTTTTTCCATTCATTTGGTGATGTAAAGAAGGGGAGAAATGGGCTTGTAATCCTCCAAGTTTTTTTGGCCAACATTGTTTTTTTTTAGAAAGGGTATTATCACAGCATTGTTAAGGGAGGATGGCACTTTACCGTCTCGAAAGGAGGTATAGATGATTTAAAATATCAAGGGACCAGTGGTGGTGCAGAATGTTTTAAGGCATAGGGCTGAGTGAAATATCAAGTAGTGAACCCGAGGGTTTGCTGGTGTGATGACATACAAGCACTCTTCCCCCAAAAAGTAGCAAAGTAGCAGAGTCCAGTCTCCTCGTCTGTAGGACTAGAGGAGTCAGGCACATTGCTAAAATTAAGGGGCCGATTCCGATCTCGTTAGGAAAACAAACCGAACGACTCGTGTCCGGAATGCTTTCCGGACGACTTGGGTCGGGGGAGTCCGACCGAACAAGTACGATGCATTTGAATGCATCCGGATATGATTCGGTCGGACTCCCATTGGCTTCAATGAGAGCCTGCGTACCGAACCCATACACAGGCTCCCATTGACAAAAGGAGTGGTTGGGGATAATCGTGCACCCTGTGGCGGGCACCCCTTGGCGCCTGCCACGCTGTGCATGGTTGGAAAGTGGGGACCCATGGGTACCCCAACGGGCCTGATTCGGAGGGCCCCGTGGGAAGGGGAGCCTGCTTCGGGCCCCCAAAGACCGATTCCGGCAACCTTTTCGATCCGGGCAAAACGAATCAGAAAGGCTGTCCGAATCGTTCATCGTACTTGCTCGCTTGGAAAACCTACTCCATAGAGCTGTACGATTTGGCTCTGGAGAGCTCTATCTCTCTGAATGCCTTCCGGAACCGATTCGGTCAGCGCTAAGGCTTTCCAGGCATTGTACTCGGTCGTTCGGAACTGGGTACGAATCGGTCAGGAACAAGGGCAATTCCAAATTTGTTGAGTCCTTATCAAGGTCCCATCTTATATTTTCTACCTTGTCATGGAAATATTGAGATATGGTGTTTACTAAACCTTGAGTTGGGGTAATCTCACTTCTGACCATTGCAGGGTTGATAAGTTAGTAAACTATTTTGAATTTCTATGAGTTGTTTGGGATTGAAGGATCTTGCTGGTGTAGAAGCTACTGCCTGAGTTAGGTTAATTTCTGCCAAATTCTCTCCGATTTATTAAATAATTTATTCTCCTCTCTAAGGGAATTTGCGCACATTGGGTTGGATAGTTATTTTGTTTTGTTTTTATTAGTTTAAGTTAACAGCTTAACAACCTTGTGCAGAGTACAAAACTTGCAGCTTGTTTTAACATTGTTGTTAGTTTAAATATTATTACTTATGTGCCTGAATGTTTTGTCAAGTTCAAAGGTGTTGTTGCTTTCCAATTGTAAAGCAAGTAGATGGAAGGAATGCTTAAATTCATCTCAGCCACTGGCATTCACTCTGTGCCACATTCCGGTCCATCATTTTTATTTGCCCACTGTACTGTTCTAGCCAGTGACCGGCATTATTCAAATCAGTCTTGGTCCTTCTTCAATAGGAACATTCCAGCCAGAACTACCAGACCAGGTCCACTGCCGATGGAAACACAAGCAAAACCAGACTGTTTCAACCAACTTGGGTCTCATTGGTTAGGTATAGTTTAAGTCCTATGGCACAGTGAGTACAGGAACCACATCTGGGCATACCTGCCCCACCTCGTGCATCTACTGCAAAAACAACAAAGCCATGGATCGAATGCTTCAAAGGTGTTGCTGCTTTACAATTGCAAAGCAAGTTGATGGAAGGGTTGCTTGAATTAATCTCAGCCACTGGCGATCGCACTGGGTTGCATTCCAGTCCATCTTTTTATTTGCTGCTGACATTCTAGACAGAGACTCACCTTATGCAAAACAGTCTTGGTCCTGCTTTAGTGGGAGCAGGCCAGCCCGAACTGCCTGGCACCGTCTCCTCCAGATGGAAACACAAGCAACTACCTAGTTTAGGTTTCATCAGCATGAGTCCTATGGCGCAGTGAGCACGGGACACATGTCTGGGCATACCTGTCCCACTTAGGGCATCTACTGCAAAAACAAGAGGGTGATGCAGTTCAGGCTATACTGTTCCGATTGGAGAAAGGTCAAGACTGATTTGCATATGGCTGGGTCCAAACTGAGATAGCATGGTGTGCAAAATAACGATGTGACTGGGATGCGGTCCTGAGAAATTACCAGTGGCTTGTCACGTGGGCACACTAGGCCCAGTTAAGAAATGCCATTTTACATGCTCACGTTCTTAAGTTGCCTTCTCTCCCTAAACACGGTGACAATTGACACACCTTTGCGTGCACATGCAGGGTAATAATCTTCAAACTCGGTTTTGCTTACACTACCATTTCGTAGGCACTCTATCAAAACAACTTGAACATTCTGTACAAGGGCTAAGTTCATCACGCAAGATGTTATTTGCTTTGGCCGCTCGGCGACAGAGCTATCACAATAGAATTAACAATAGCAGCCTGGCTGGGGCTTCGGCATGGTAACATGGAGGATGTTATTATATATATATGACATCAAGCCTTTGGTTAGACAGAGGAGCATTTTGCTGGCACTGAGAGGTCGATCCATGCTGGAATCCCAACTCAGCTGATTCCTGTTTACCTCATGCGAGCGATGCTGGCCAGCTCTACGCCAAGACGGCCAACTTGATGACACTAACCCACGGGTAGTAAGATCACCCTATAGGGAATTGGCAGATTCACACACCCTAGACATGATAGATTATGATTTGGTAGGTAGGAGTATATTATATTACAGTACTTGTATGCAAACTCTGTAATAAGCAAAACGGTTAAACTGTTTATCTTCTTCACCAAGTATAAGCGGTACGACAGGCTGAGATTAATTCAAGCATTCCTCCATCATTTTTTTGTATACTGACAGTACTAAGCCCTAAGTGGGAGGGGTATACCCAGACATGGGTCCCATGCACACTATGCGGGGTCTCAGGCAAAAAAAAAAAAAATGGCAGCCACCATTTTATTATATATTTATGGGGAGGGGTCGTGAGTAGGGCCCGCCTCACCAGCCCATTTAGGGCCCGGGGGACCCCATTCCCCGGTGCTGCATTCTATATTTAATGGTAGGGGGGTGCATAGGCCCCCTCACCAAGCCATTTTCCACCCTGAAGACCCCATCCTCCCAGGACCAAATAGTTTTATTAAGGGGAGGGGGGCACACAGCGACCCCGCCTTGGGCAATTTTCAGCCCTGCGGACCCCATCCCCAGAGGCCAAATTTAATTATTAAGGTGAGAGGGGCACACAGCACCCCCTTCCCGAGCTGTATTTGGCCTCGGGGACCCTATCCCCGGGGCCCCATGTGTTTATTAAGGGGAGCCCCCACATCCCTGAGCCTTAAAGAGGCCATTGGAACCCCATCCCCCAGGGCAATCACTTAAATTTAAAGGGAGGGGAGCCTGATGACACTAACCCACAGGTAATGGGGATCACCCTATAGGGATTTGACAGATTCACTCATCTTAGACATGATAGGTTAGAATGCGGAAGGTAGGAGTAGACTATATTACAGTACTTGTATGCAAGCATATAATCTCTGTAATAAGCAAAATGGTTGAATTGCTTATCTTTTTCACCAAGGATAAACCGTACGACAGGCTGAGATTAATTCAAGCATTCCACCCATCACATTTTTGTAAACTTCAGTACCAAGCCCTAAGTGGGAATTTTATTATATATATATATATATACATGTGATCAAGGCCGGTAATCGGCCGAAACGCGTCATGGCGGACTTTGTTCGTGAGGAATAAATAATAATTGCACAAAACCTGGGTCTACGCCTGTTTTTCTCCACGGAGGAGATTCAAGCAGACGAGGATTTTCGATATATATATATATATATATATATATATATAATATATATATATATATATATATATTTATTATATATATATATATATAATGTGATCAAGGACAAGTGTTGTCCGAAACGCGTCATTCTGAGGAGCAATAAAGACTAAGTGCCAACATTTCCAGTGGTTCGTAGTTCTCTGTTCGCCCATCGTTGATGCGGAAGTGCTGAGAATTCGTTTTACCTTTGAAGATATATATATATATATATTATCTACTGGCGGTCGCCAGTAGATAGTTATAGTTAGGACCTATTTTCCATAGGAAATTCGCAACATTCTATTTCCAATAACTTTGGCGCCGGTTGATGAATCTTCGCGAAATTTTCAAAACTCGTGGGGCGCTCCGGTCTGCTCCTATCCTGAAAGTTTCGGGGTGATTCGGCAAGCGGGGGCCGAGAAAAAAGGGGGGTCCCAAAACGTGTTTTCTCCATGTTAATTCCCGTAGGAAATTTTAGACACGGCTACAGCCCGAACTGCTGAACAGAATTACACCAAATTTGGTAAAAAGGTAGCGCTTGGTTCAGAAAGCAACCTTTTTTTTAAATGGTGTAAATCCGTTCAGTAGTTGCGGAGAAATTCAAAAAATAAGAGTCAAAAAATCAATTTCCCATAGGAAACTTTATGCAAGGCTACAGCCCGAACTGCTGAACGGAATTACACCAAATTTGGCAAAGAGGTAGTTCTTGGTTCAGAAAGAACCCTTTTTGTTAAATGGTGTAAATCCGTTCAGTAGTTCCTGAGAAAATCAAAAGTAAAAACACATATATATCTGGGCGGAGCCTAACCACACATGTCATCGTGAGATCTGATTGGCTGTCAGCACTTCATCCTGGAATTGCTGGCAGCCATCTTGGGACCAATATAAATGATAGTACCCCATTGAAATGCATTGTAGTGAATCAAAGATTTTGAGGGTTACCAAAAGGAGAACTATAAAGGGTGATAACAGACTTTAGTTACATTAGAATTCATTTGTTGATGGTACCATACTAATTTCAGGAATTGTGGTGTGTTCTAAGGTGATTTTACCCTGTGAAAAACCTTCTGCTGGGATATCATGAATCATGTTTGAGAGAAAACTATTTTCACATGCTTGTCCCATACAGTTTTGGAAGGTACTCCAGAAGCTAAAATGAGAGCATATTTTCTGTAAATTCACATTATCTTTCTCAGTCATGTGAGAATGAAGTCTGACATTCTCAGTAAAACATGTACATCCAACAAGGGCAGAGACTGTCAGTTGATTCCTTTGTGTTCTACTGCAGCTTCCCAGAGTGTTCTAAAGAACAACTAGAGTGCTAACAGCCTTACTTATGACAAAAGTATGGCACACCTGAAGCCATCTTGATTGGAATAAACTGGTAACACTTAAAACATTTAATTTAAAAAGGAACAAAATGATGGGGTTCATTTTGTCATAGAAATTATGGTTAGTGCTGTAGAAAGAAAAATTAGGACATGTTTCAAGTGTGATCTCAAATATCTTCCTGTTATATTTCAACAGGAGCAGCCTGTCAGTTGATGCCTTTGTGTTCTACTGCAGCTTCCCAGAGTGTTCTAAAGAACAACTAGAGCGCTAACAGTCTTACTTATGACAAAATTATGGCACACCTGAAGCCATCTTGATTGGAATAAACTGGTAACTCTTAAAACATTTAATTTAAAAAGGAACAAAATGAGGGGGTTCATTTTGTCATAGAAATTATGGTTAGTGCTGTAGAAAGAAAAATTAGGACATGTTTTAAGTGAGATCTCAAATATCTTCCTGTTATATTTCAACAGGAGCAGCCTGTCAGTTGACATGCAGACTGAAACAATCACTTTCAATACCAGCAGTAGACTTCCAGTTAACTCCCTGGTGAGCAGTAGCTTTACTACAGTGATCTAATGAACAACTAGAGTGCTAACATTCTGAATTTATGGCAAATGTGTGACACATCTGAATGCCTTCTTGATAGAATCAAAGTAAAAAACTGAAAGCATTTCCTACTGAGGAGACTGCAGTAAATGACGAAATTAGGAAACTTCATAACAAATAAGTCTCCCAAGATGGCCACCAGAGAAAAAAGAGCCCAAATGTAGCACAAATATCACCCAGATGTAGCCCACATATAGCCCAATGACAGAAGTGTGCAAAACACTTTTTATTTTTAGTTTTTCTGCAGTTTTATATAGTGCAAACTGGTCCGGTATTGGAGCGTTACATCTTACTTGGACCCCTTATTGCATATTTTGCACGAAGTACATGAGATTGATCTTGCGAAACATTGACCTTTACGATTCTGTTAACCTGAAGTTGCTCTGAACCGGGCTTTGTAACACCCGTTTTTACCTACTGGTTTTAATTAATTCTCACTGTATTGTATTAGGAAAGAGGATTTACTGTTTTTATGTACACTTTTATGATCTATGTTTCTAAATCAGATCAAATAAAGTTTAATGAATTCTATGGCAGGACGGAGGCGAGGATTATGCATATCTTTCCTCACTTTATTTGCATAGCAGTTCAAAGAAAACGTAACACAACAATCATTAAACAAAAGACTACACAACCCATGAACCATTAGGGGGTAGTCTCCAAGGCAACTATAGTCCAATCATATCACAGTCCATCGTATATAATATCGTGACGTCCCTTCCGCTTCCTCTTTCTTCACTGCTCGTCAGTTAAGTGCATTCCTTACATTCTTGGCTTAATCTGACGTTGTTGCTGTTTGTATAGCGGTTTCTTGTGCACGTTATTAGCATTATTGCCTTGGTATTGTTTCATATTCCCTGCGCAGCAGGCTCTTGCCCGAGCGCGTTCTCCCCCTCGCAGTTTCTCCCGCTGTGTGCTCTGCGCGCGGTGAGATCCTGTCAGGCGCGTCTGGTCCGAGCGAGGCAGCTCCGTCGAGCGCTCCCGCTGGTCTTTACGCGCGTTTGGGAATCCGGTCACTCCTTTAGTGTCCGCTTGATTCCCGACCAACCCTCGCCTAATTTTGACACAGCTACGCGGTGATTTCCCCACACAGCCACGTTAGTGACCAGCGCCACCTGGTGGTGGTAATTGGTATTGCGCCTCAGTCTATTCTTATAACAGCTTCGGGGAAAGCCCAGCTGTTGGAGCACCGGCGAGGGGCTGCCTTAAGGATTTTAAGGGCATTTGTTCTGTGCTCACACCCTCTGCTATCATGTCTTCTCCAGAAGACCATTTTTACTCCTCCTACCAGGAAGTGGAGGAGGAATGGCCCCCCAACTTCTCCCTCCAGCAGTGGACCAAGCCCTCTCTCTGGCTATTTCTAGGGCGCTGGCTCCTCTTAGGGATCAGGTTGATAAGCTGGCGAAAAGCATCCCTGGGGTGTTCAGTGACCCAGATCTGGTGGTGGCGGGTCCCAGTAGCTCCCAGATGGGGAATAAAAGGGCCGTTAAGCATAACGCGGGGCACTTGGAAGGATTTGATAAACGTACGGAGACCTTCCTCAAGAGTGCACGAACGCTAAAACATGCACCCTGCCGGGAGGAGGAGGGGCCCGGAGAAAATTGCGACACTGTCACCACTATTGGAGACCCCGACGGCGGGTTTCCCTTAGAGGGAGAGGGTGTATCGGAGGACGATTTCTCCTCCGATGAGGATAAGGACTCGGGGCGTCCCTGGCGTCCAGAGTCCCACTCCTCTCAGTCCCCGGTTGGGGACGGGGTCCACTCGGACATGTTCGAGCCTACCCAAATTTACCATCCTAGGTCAGCGGAGTGGACACCTGATGCCAAAGTGGCAGAGTATGTGGTGGGGAAAATCCATCAACCCCTTGAAAGGGAGGTCAGGAATAGGATGAGGGAGAATGCCCCAGGCCCTCACTGAAGGGGAAGGTGGCACACACGCCTGAAATTGATGAGAAACTATGTACCTTTTTCTCCAAGTATATGAGGGATCCCAAGAAAGGAATTGATAGGTCTTGGACGTGGTAGGGCCCTTGACCCAAATTATTCAATTGACGGAGCGTTCCAAAGAGTCAGGATCCTCTTTGTCCACGGATATTGTGGCTGGTTGGGCGCACTACCCTAAACCTAAAACACTACCCCCTCCACTACCCAAACGCCACTGCACTACCCTAAACCCTAAAACACTACCCCCAGCACGACACCCTACACTACCCAAACATAACTGCACTACCCAAAACCCTAAAACACTACCACCAGAACGACTCCCTACACTACCCAAACACCACTGCACTACCCTAAACCCTAAATCTACCCACAGCACAACCCCCTACACTACACAAACACCACTGCACTACCCTAAACCCTAAAACACTACCCCCAGCACGACCCCTTCACTACACAAACACCACTGCACTGCCTTAAACCCTAAAACACTACCCCCAGCATGAACCCCTACACTACACAAACACCACTGCACTACCCTAAACCCTAAATCTACCCCCAGCATGACCCCCTACACTACACAAACACCACTGCACTACCCTAAACCCTAAAACACTACCCCCAGCACGACCCCCTTCACTACCTAAACACAACTGCACTACCCTAAACCCTAAAACACTACCCCCAGCACGACCCCCTTCACTACCCAAACACAACTGCACTACCCTAAACTCAAAAACACTACCCCCAGCACGACCCCTACACTACCCAAACACCACTGCACAACCCTAAACCCTAAAACACGACCCCCTACACTACACAAACACCACTGCACTACCCTAAACCCTAAAACACTAGAACCCAGCACGACCCCCTACAGTACACAAACACCACTGCACTACCCTAAACCCTAAAACACTACCCCCTACGCTACACAAACACCACTGCACTACCCTAAACCCTAAAACACTACCCCCAGCACGACCCCCTACACTACACAAACACCACTGCACAACCGTAAACCCAAAACACTACCCCAGCACTACCCCCTACACTACCCAAACACCATTGCACTACCCTAAACCCTAAAACACTACCCCCAGCATGACCTCCCTACACTACACAAACACCACTGCACTACCCTAAACCCTAAACCACTACCCCCAGCACGACCCCCTACACTACCCAAACACCACTGCACTACCCTAAACCCTAAAACACTACCCCCAGCACGACTCACTACACTACACAAACACCACTGGACTACCCTAAACCCTAAAACACTACCCCCAGCACGACTCCCTACACTACCCAAACACCACTGCACTACACTAAACCCTAAAACACTAACCCCTGCATGACCCCCTACACTACCCAAACACCACTGCACTACCCTATACCCTAAAACACGACCCCCTACACTACACAAACACAACTGCACTACCCTAAACCCTAAAACACTACCCACAGCATGACCCCTACACTACACAAACACCACTGCACTACCCTAAACCCTAAAACACTACCCACTACACTACACAAACACCACTGCACTACCCTAAACCCTAAAACACTACCCCCAGCATGACCCTACTACACAAACACCACTGCACTACCCTAAACCCCCTATACTATACAAACACCACTGCATTACTCTAAACCCTAAAACACTACCCCCAGCACGACCCCCTACACTACCCAAACACCACTGCCATACACTAAACCCTAAAACACTACCCCCAGCATGAACCCCTACACTACCCAAACACCACTGCACTACCCTAAACCCTAAAACACTACCCCCAGCACTACCCCTACACTACACAAACACCACTGCGCTACCCTAAACCCTAAACACTACCCCAGCACTACCCCCTACACTACCCAAACACCACTGCACTAACATAAACCCTAAAACACTACCCCAGCACGACCCCCTACACTACACAAACACCACTGCACTACCCTAAACCCTAAAACACTACCCCCAACACGACTCCCTACACTACCCAAACACCACTGCACTACCCTAAACCCTAAATCTACCCCCAGCACAACCCCATACACTACCCAAACACCACTGCACTACCCTAAACCATAAAACACTACCCCCAGCATGACCCACTACACAAACACTACTGCACTACCCTAAACCCTAAAACACTACCCCCAGCACGACCCCCTACACTACTGCACTACCCTAAACCCTAAAACACTACCCCCAGCACGACCCCTACACTACCCAAACACTACTGCACTACCCTAAACCCTAAAACACTACCCCCAGCACGACCCCCTACACCACCCAAACACCACTGCACTACCCTAAACCCTAGAAAAGAAACCCCACCCCATGCCCAATCCCCCTTACCTCTCACTCCTCGTGGTTCCTCTCTCCTCGTGGTTCCTGCTTCACGTCGTCTCTGAGGGCGGTGCATGTCGTTGTGAGGAAACGGAACAGCCTCTGTTTCCTTACAACGACATGGATCGTCTACATGTTTTTAGAACGCACGGTCATTTACCATACATACCTTTACAACAAAATTCGTTGTAAAGGCATGCGTGGTAAATGACCATGCGTTCTAAAAAAATGCGTAGTAATGACTTTGTGATGTACAACGCATGCGTGGTAATGCATGCGTTGTAATGGTATCGCAAAGTAAAAAGTCGTTGTAACGGCTGTTTACCGATCGAAGCTGGCCCCTGTTCTTCAGTGAGACGTTTATTTGATTAATTAGGAGGAAGGAATGTGGTTTTTTTACCGAAAAGTGCATTCCCGGCTGTTGTATTGTGAAAGTGTCCGCGTGGCCTGGTTTCACTTCCGGTGAGAGAGTGGAAGAGTCTGTTTGGATCTAAAGGAGTTCTGTTGTTGGACGGGGCCGGCGCGACATGTCATCAGAAAACATAGCTAATGGAAAGCGTCCTCCCTGAAGTGTGGAGCAGTGCCATGAGAGGTCAACGAGTGTGCGTCCCACCGCAGTATGACCGTACCGCGTGACCCATGTGCCGCCTCCAGGGTACAGGAGGCAGAAGCGGCATCGCAGGTCCTCTTGAAGACCATTGTAGCACTAATTCTACATTTTGGTACTAGGGCATTTTAACTTCGTTGTTCCTGCCAGATACAAAGAGAAGATCCTGTGTTATTCAGTGCCCTTGTTACCTTTTTTGTGGGTTGTGGTGCTTGTCACTTCGCTGCCCCGCTGGTGCACACGACTGGGCACCCCACCTCGTGTGCCATCTGCAGGGCCTCTGCCCTCGGATCACTGGTTTCGGTTTCTGGAGTGGCAACATAAACAGTTGCTCCCAAAGGACTAGCCTGAACACTTAGGTGAATATCCCCTGCACCAGCATTCCACGGAAATTCTTTCCTAGCTCTCCCACGTCAACGAGGACGTCATAATAGCACGGCTCCGCTCGCGACACCGTATGACGTCATCGGAGCCATAAGAGGACCTCGTCGGCGGGCTGACGTCAGTTCCACCCATTTTTTCCGTGCCACCGAGGCAAACAGGGGACTGAGACATTTTCACATGTATACATAGTATAATAAATATATATATATTCACTGAAAAAACCATAGGTTTCAGGCACGTTATAGTTAGAAATTAGCATTTAAAAAACCTTAGAAATTCACTGAAAAAACCATAGGTTTCAGGCACGTTATAGTTAGAAATTAGCATTTAAAAAACCTTAGAAATTCACTTAAAAACCATAGGTTTCAGGGGCGTTATAGTTAGTTGGACATTTTACTCGTACAAAACCATAGAAATTCCCCCGTTATAGTTAGTTCAGCTAACTATAACTCGCGCGCACCGCAATGCACTGCTGATGACGTCACATATTATATCACTCATGACATGGTCAGTGACATCACTCATGACATCACTTATGACATCTCAAATGACATCACTGATGACATCACTGATGACATCATCCAGTGAATGTGTGTTTTTCTGAAAATTAAATATGTTTTATATATGTATATCTCAAGGTCGATGGAAGAATAAATGGGTATACAAGTGTCTAAATGGATGATTTGTTTTGTAAAATTGATTGTATAACTGACTAAGTGTATCTTAGTGAATACATGGGTTAGTGAGTAATGTTTAAATATGAAAATATCTGTATCAGCCTCTCACTTTGTGTATAAGTGGCTGCATGGGTTGGTGAATAGCTACATGAGTGTCTATATGGGTTATTAGTTGGTTTTTTGAGTATCAGTATGAGTGTCTGAGTGTCTGTATGGTTCGGTGGGGGGTATTACTTAGTGCATAGATGCATGAATGAGTGACTCACTGTTTGTATGTGTTGATGACAGCATGTGTGCAGGACTGTATAGGTGGATGAGTATGTGTATGGGTGTGTTAGTGAGTGAATGACTGTCTCAATAGTGTCTTTATGAGTAACTTCATACGTTTTGAACTAGTATATGTGAGTATTGGTGTATATAAGTGAGTATATGTGAGAGTGAGAGATTGGAAGAGTTCCTGTACAAATAAGTAGGTGTTTCTATAAGTGATTGTTTAAGAGAGTAAGTATGTGTAAGTTTCTGTAGAAGTAAGTGTGGTAGTGTGTGTATAACTGTATATGCAAGTAAATGGATGTTTGATACTTTTTTTGCATGTGTGACTATGTGTGTGAGTAACTCTATGGATGAGTGGCGGTGTGTAACAGGATGTATAGGTGTATGAGTACATATGATGAGTGAGTACATGTATGAGTGACTGTATAGGGACTGTTGGTGAATGAGTGGATGTGTGTGTAGATCTTGGAATTACTGAATAGGTGTGTTGTAACTGGTATTGGTATGTCCATTGTTTTGAAAATGTTAGTTTGTATTTTTGAGTGTGTGTATCAAAGGTTATATTAGGGTGAGAGGAGGTCTGCCACTCTATCACAAGGATGATGTCATCAGTGATGTCATGAGTGATGTCACTGACCATGTCATGAGTGATGTAATATGTGACGTCATCAGCAGTGCATTGCGGGCGCGCGAGTTATAGTTAGCTGAACTAACTATAACGGGGGAATTTCTATGGTTTTGTACGAGTGAAATGTCCAACTAACTATAACGCCCCTGAAACCTATGGTTTTTTCAGTGAATTTCTAAGGTTTTTAAATGCTAATTTCTAACTATAACGTGCCTGAAACCTATGGTTTTTTCAGTGAATATATATATATATATATATATATATATATATATATATATACTGGCTTCATTGTACACAGAGTACCAGCACTCGCGGGAGATTTTTAGACCAAATGTATTGGTAAAACACACAAACAAGACGCGTTTCGGCGACTGCCTTCTTCAATATATATGTGAGATGGGGCCCCCTCACCAGCCCATTTAGGGCACTGGGGACCCCATCTACCGGTGCTGCATTCTATATTTAAGGGTAGGGGGTGCTCAGGCCCCTCTCCCCAAGCCGTTTTCGGCCCTGAGAACCCCATCCCCAGGACCAAATAGTTTTATTAAGGGGAGGGGGGCATGCAGCCCCCCTCCCTGGGCAATTTTCAGCTTGCGCACCCCATCCCCTGAGGCCCAATTTAATTATTAGAATGAGAGGGGCACACGGCCCCCTCCCCAAGCTCTGTTCGGCCCCGGGGACCCTATCCCCCGGGGCCCAATGTGTTTATTAAGGGGAGACACACACCACATCCCCGAGCCTTAAAAAGGCCCTAGAAATACCATCCTCCAGGCCTGCCACTTAAGTTTAAAGGGAGGGGGACTGCGTGGCTTCCCTCCATGAGCCTTTAATGGCTCTGAGGCCCCAATCCCCTGGGGCTGGCTCACATACTATGTCCTGGGTAGCCCACCCCGGGACAGAGTCGTTTAATTTCAGTAGCACTTTGTTAATCTCACCCCAAATGGAAGCAAAGTATGCTCCTAGTGGGCCGGAGCTTTAAAAGTTCAGGGTCAGGAGCCCCCCGCGACCCCCAACATGTGCATGCTGGGGCATCCACCATTAACGATGCGGGCACCGGGGTATGGGGTTCCTGGGGCCATACCCCGGTGCCCGCATCGTTAATAGTCCACTCCTTCTCAGGCCCCCTGGAACACCATACTCTGGGGCCGTCTATTTTTTTTAAAAGGGGAGGGGGCCACATGGCCCTCCTCTCGGAGCCTCATTAGGCCCTGAGTACCCCAACCCCCAGGGAGATATAGATATCTATAGAAAACTATTCAGTCCTCGGGATGGGGTCCTCAGGGCTGAAAACGGCTTGGGGAGAGGGGCCTGCGCCCCCCTACCCTTAAATATAGAATGCAGCCCCGGGAGATGGGGTTCCCGGTGCCTAATAAGGCTCGGGGAAGGGGGACATGCAGCGCCTCTCCCTTTATAAAATTATGCGGCCCCTGGGGGTGGGGCCCCGTGAGGCCTAGTAAGGCTTGTGGAGGGGGCTGCAGACCCTTCCCGACTGTTTATTTGCATTTGGCCCTGGAGATAGGGTCCCCAGGGCCTTTTAAGGCTTGGGGAGGAAGGCCACACGGCCCTCCTCTCTTTTCATTGGATCTCACCCCAGACTTTTATTTAAATTTCGGCCCGCTCCCTTTATTAATTACTTGGGCCCTGTGGTATGGGATCCCCGGGGCCTAATAAGGCGTGGGGAGGGGGCCATGCAGCCCCCACCCCTTTATAATGTAATGCGGTCCCAGGGAATGGGGTCTCTGGGGCCTAATAAGGTTCGGGGACAGGGCCTGCATGCCCTCCTCCCTTGTTTAATTGTATTTGGCCACAGGGGATAGGGTCCCTGGGGTCTATTAAGGCTTGGGGAGGGAGGCCACACAGCCCTCTCCCCTTTTGATTAGAACTGGCCCTGGGGATGAGGTCCCGGGGGCCAATTAAGGGTCAGGGAGGGGGCTGCATGCCTCTCCCCAATACATATGTGTTTCCCCAGGTGATGGGGTCCCCCGGGCTCGAAGGCCAACCCTGCGCTGAGCACACCGAAGAGTGTACGCAATGTGGAGTTAGCAACCTGCTTTGGGTTTGGCCAAAGGGCTGGGCGGCAGGCCAAGCCCTGTGGCCAACACCCCGCTGCACACGGTCAAAGGCTGTGTGCAGCGTGGGGTTGGATGCCTGTGGGGAGTTGGAAGCAGGGCCTGGCTGCAAGACAGGCCCTGCGGCTAATCTCATGCCACCCATAACCAAATTGCTGTGCGCGGTTGGCTGCGTCGGGGGGCTGTCTTTGGGGAGCTGGACACAGGGCCCAACTGCAAGCCAGGCCCTGCGGCCACCCACGCCACACATGATGAAAGGCTATGTGCAGCATAGGGTTGACTGCCAGGGGGGTGGGGGTTGGCTACCTACGTGTGGGTTGGCCAACAACCAGGCCCTGTTGCCGACCCTCTGCGGTGCACAGCCTTTGCCCTGCACAGGGTGGGGTTGGCTCCTGTGGGGGGATTGCTGCAGGGCATGGCCACCAAACACAGTGCACGGTGAAGGGGTTGGCTTGATGTATAGTAATAAAATATTACTTTACGTTACAAAAAAAATAGAAATTTATTGACAAAACCAAAGGTTAAAATAAAGTTATAGTTAGGTGTAATAAAAAAGTCTGGTTTTGTTTAAAAGAAACCTTTGAAATTCCCTGAAAAAATACAAAGGTTAAAGTAACGTTAGAGTTAGGTAAATATGTCAGTGACAACATTAACGTTTAACACCAGTTATAGTTAGCATAGCACCCCCGCCATGGACTCCTTAAGACCTCACATATTACATCACTCATTACATTTTCTATGACATCATTGATGACATCACTGATGACATCATCCAATGAGAGTGTTAGTTTGTTTTATAGTTTACATAACTAACATTTTTATTTTCTACCTAATTTTGTAGAACCTGTGTCCAGCTAATGGGTGTAAGTGTTTACAAAACGCATGTGCTCCTAATGCATCAAAGGTGTGCAGAGGTATGGAACACTTTATAAATCTCTGTATTTAAAAGAGTAACTTTGTGTGCAGGTGACAGCTGCCGTCTTGTGTCCAGCATGTTCCAGACAAGTTTCCAACAGAGCAAAGATTCTACGTTGCAGATATTAAGGGGCATATTTACAAGGAAATGGCAGAGTGCGATGCTGCGGCAAAAGTTTGCGGTGCAGCGCTTCCCCACTTCCAAAACGCAGGAATGCGCCGTATTTACAACAATACGGTGCAAACCTGTGTGTTCTCTAGCGCTAGTGCCGAAAATAGCTGCCTAGCGCCAAAACAGATACCCTTGTGCCAAAGTGCAAGGGTGCCTACGTTGCAGGGAATAATTGTTTTTGTACAGGAAGGTGGCCCTTCCTGCACATAAACAATCAAAAATGGTGTTTTACTCTTTCAAAGTGTGCTGCAAAATGCAGCACACATAGAAAAAGCAAAAATGAAGAGAAATAAAGGACTTCATCCTCGTTGTGTCATTCAAACGCCTGCTATTGCATGGCATTCGTTTTTGCCACTGCCTCAGATTTACAGATACTTGTAAATCTGGGGCAGCGTCAAAAAGCAATAGGTGTTGTGGTGGAACACACATTGCACGCCCCTTTCAGGCAGATACCTGCATGAAAGGGTACCATATTTACATAACGGCGTTAAGCCACAAAAAGAGGCTTAATGTCACTTTGTAAATATGGTGCAGGGCATTGCGCCACCGGAACATCAGTAAAAGCGATGTTCCGGTGGTGCAATCCCTTTGTAAATATGTCCCTAAGCATTGAAAGCAGCCTTGAGTTATTAGACAGAATCGTCTCAGCATGACAATTTCTACATAACATAGAAGATTGTGTGCACACCAGGTAATAACCTATGTATATGTGTTTCTTTTGCTTTAGAAGATAGGCTTTCTGTGAAGATTTCACCACAGCAATAAGGCTGCATGTAGTATCATCTTTAGCACCTTCAGACCTTGGTTATTTTAAGCGAATAGTGTCTTTGTTGACAAGTGTTGCATATAGTTTCCACTGTTCTTACTAGATACTTTTTAATACTCTGTGGTGTTTTTCTCAAGAGAATGCCACTGTCTGCAAACAGTGGTACAGAGTCAACTCTCTGCATAGAGTAAACACTGTTTACAGTACACACTTTTCTACTCATATCAACTTCAGTTCTCAATGTAGGTTCGGTGACTGCGAGGGACTTGATACAGATAAAAGCTGTCCATAGTAGGGCATTAATTTTGGAACAGATGTTGAGTATCCTGAGGAACTAGGCTTTCTCTGAGCAGTTGTATACATATTGAACACTGTGTGCAAAAAGGGTTTCCCATATATCTGTGGTTGATTGTTAATGTGCACTAGACTACCAGTGAAGTGTATGGTATAGGGTTAATGTTGCACATAACACATGCTTGCTACACCTAAGGGTGTTGTATCTGTGACGGCATTAAAGATGCTTCATATTATTCTGAGCTATTTTTTTAATACATTTTTGTATTGCAGAAAGTAAACATTGCATTACTATGACATTCATGTTCACAACACAATATATAGATATACAGTCCGACAGTGGGGAAATAATGTCAACTGGTATATCTTTCACATATCTTAATCTTTCCCTCCTCATCCCAGTTTCCTGCTCCAGCCCGTCAGGCTTTACCAGACAGCTCCCCATGCCCGCCTCGGGCCACTGGCATGCAGATCATTCCCCTGTACTCATTCCATTTCCCCCAGACTTTTTGGTCCATTTGGTGGGACAGCCTCTGCTCTCATATACAGCCCTCTCTGCAAGCATGCACCAATCAATTTCCGCCCTCCCTCATTCAGTGTAGGGGCCAATGTGGCCCTCCAAAGCTTGGGTATATTGCGCTTGGCCACCAGGAACCCCAATGTCACCCAGAGATGTTCTTTGCTAGTTAGATCCGTTTCATCCCGTATGTTGAAGAGGCACAACTTGGGTGATTTAGTCGTGTCTATATTGTATACCTCTAGCATACAGGACAGTACCGCCTCCCAGTATTTCTGAAGAACCAGGTACCCCCATATCATGTGGAAGAAGGTGCCATCCTGCTCACATCCCCTAGGGAAGAGCGGAGAGTCAGTCCTCCCCATTTTTAATAGTGTGGTGCAGGCAAAGAAGGTTCTGTGTAAGATCTTCAGCTGTACCAACCTAAAGGGTGAGCGTATGGCCACCTCCCTGGGGGCGTCCATAGCCTCCTGCCATTCTTCGTCTTCCAGTTGCTCCCCATCCCCCTCCCAGCGATCCTGGAGACTTGATAAAATTTCCTTGGAGTTATTAATTATTTTACGATATACTAGGGAGATCGCCTTCTTTTCCATATATTCGTCCAGCAATCTGTCCTCCAACGGGGAGGACTCAGGAAGTTCCTCTCCTTTCAACAGTACTGCTCTCAACTCGGGAATGACATGGAGGTAGCGAAAGGCCTTCGACGGTGCCAGCTGATAATCATTTTGCAGGGCCGCAAATGACTGTACTTCTCCCCCCACCCACAGGTCACCCACCCTCGAGAGGCCAATTAAATACCATTTGTCAAAGCCCCTTTGTCGCACCAATAGTCCCAGCTCCGCTGAGTCCCATAGCGGGGTCATCCGTGTAATCTTATCTCGCCAGCCTAGAGCTGTTAGTGCCTCTTGCCAGATCTGTAACGTGGTCGAAGTCGGTCCGGGGAACGAGTTAGTCTTCCTTCCTCCAAAGATCGCTCGGAGATAGCTACCCGGTGGCATGTTGTGGCTGTCCATTCTATACGCTGGGTCATCTGGGGGTCTATGGACCCAGTGGTTGACCACCGTGAGTTGGGCCGCCCAGTAATACCTCCAGAGGGCCAGGAGTGGTATCCCTTCGTCATACCAGCTTCTGCTCAACTTCGGGAGAGAGATCCTGGGAGAGCCACCGTCCCACAGGAGCAAGCGCACTGCAGCATCCACTGTTTGAAAGTACGCCGGAGGCACCAGGTGTGGAGTATTGCATAAATAAATAGGGGCAGGGCTATCATTTTAAAGAGTGATGCTCTTCCCAAGAGAGACAGCGTCAGGGACCTCCAGTGTTAGACATCGTTTCGCAAACACAGCAGTGGGGGTTCTAGGTTTCGTTCATAAAAAACCTTAGGGTCTTTGGTTATATAGATTCCCAGTTATCGGAATCACTGACTCCTCCCAATTGATGGTATATCCAGAGTATTTGTGATATAGGTCAAAAATATGCAGTATTCTATGGAGTGTTGTGCTGGGGTTCGCTATATACGACAGGATATCGTCAACATAGAGGGAAATCCTATCTTCGCATTACATGGACCATCGCAGCCCCCCGGATCAGAGGGTCACCTCGTATCCATACCGCCAAGGGCTCTAGCACCAGCGCAAGAATAAGTGGGGAGAGGGGACAGCCTTGTCTCGTACCGCGCTGCAACGGGAAGATTTTCGATGTGCCCCCGTTTACTGTCACTTGGGTTAGTGAGTCGGAGTATAGGAGTCTAATCCACGCTAAAAACTGTGGCCCAAATTCTGAACTATTTTGTTCTTAATTTCAGGCACCTAATGCCATACAAATTTATAGAGTAATGCCTACAAAAGAAGCTTAGATGATGTCGTCAGTGATGTCGTCAGTGATGTCATTTGAGATATCATCAGTTATGTCATAAATTATGTTATAGAACATGTCATGAGTGATGTAATATGTGAGGTCATAAGCAATGCATGACAGGAGTGCAAGTTATAGTTAGCTAGTGAATCTGTGTGTTTTTTTTTGTTCAAAATGTTAATGTTTCTAGGCTTTTTTTAACAAAAACAGATCTTTTTATCACACCAAACTATAATGTTACTTTAACCTCTGTTTTGTTCAGTGAATATCTAGATTTTTAAAATGTAAAGTAATATTTTATTACCATACGTAAAGCCAACCCCATGCCGTGCACTGCCTTTGGCCGTACACGATGAGGGGGATGGCAACAGGGCCTGGCGTGCAGCCAGGCCTTGCAGCAAATACCCTACAGGCTGCCAACCCCATGCTGTGCTTGGCCTTAGGCCGTGTACAGCAGGGGGTTGGCCATAGGGCCTGGCCTGTGGCCAACCCACCTGTATGCAGCCAACTCCCCGCAGGCAGCCAACCCCATGCTGTGCGCAGCCTTTGGTTGTGCATGGTGTGCGCTTAGCCACAGGGCCTGCCTTACAGCCAGGCACTGCTTACAACTCCCCGCAGGCAGCCAACCCCAGACTGTGCACCCCTTTGGTTGTGCTCAGCGGGGGTTGCCACAGGGCTAGGCCTACTGCCAAGCCCTGTGGCCACACCAGGCCCTGTGGCCACACCCCTAGCAGGCTGCCAACCCCATAACACCCATAGCCTTTGGCATGCACATCAGAGGGTTGGCCTTCAGGCCCAGGGGACCCCATCCCCTGGGGCCAGAACATATATAGTAAGGGGAGTGGGGCATGCAGACCCCTCCCTGACCCTTAATAGGCCCCGGGGACCCCACCCCCCAGGGCCAGTTCTAATAAAAAGGAGAGGGGGCCACATGTGGCCTCCCTCCCAAGCCCTTATAGGCGCTGGGGACCCTATCCTCTGGGACCAAACACAATTAAACAGCGGAGGAGGGAGTGGAGACCCCCTCCCCAAGTATTCTTGGGCCCCAGAGACCAGATCCCGGGGCCAAAATCTAAGGGGAGGCGGGTGTGAAGCCATTCGCCTCGAGCCTTATTAAAACCATTTGAACCCTATCCCCAGGACCAAATATAATTTAAAAAAGTAGAGAGGGGCTGTAATCCCTATCCGGTCCCATTATATTATTTGTTTTTGAAAAGTTCAGGACAGGGGACTAAGTCCTAGAGTCCTGCAATGGCTGCCAGCAACATTTTTCTCTTGTTGCTGTCAGCCAATCAGATCGCTCTCCTGCTGGAGTCTGACTCCTGCGGGAACGAGATGGCCCAGGGGGAAAAAGCTCCCTGGGCCAATCAGAACGCTCTATTTTTAAATTGGTGTTCCCGCAAGACTCTCAAAACCCTCTCGCCGACCCAACCATCCAGATATGCAAATATTTTTTAAACATAATTTCTCAAAAACTATATCAAATCACAGAAAGTACAATATGTAGACCCAGGTCTAGGTTCCTGCCAAATTTGGTGCAATTCTGTTCAGCAGTTTTTGCTGTAGCCCTGCCTGAAGAGGTCTTTGGAAAATGCCTAGGGGTTTTGCATTTTGGGGTCCCCTTTTGTTTGGGCCCCCGCTTGACAGATCACCCCGAAACTTTTCAGGAATGATCTAAAGTGAATTTGCTTTTGTTTTGGCCAGTTTCATAAAGATTCATCAAACAGCTCCAATGTTATTAGCAAACCAAAATCTATGTCTATGGAAAAGCAATCCTAACTATAATTACCCAGTGGCACACTATCGTATATATATTCACAAAAAAAACAAATGTTACAGGGACGTTAGAGTTAGGCTTAGATTTCACTCGTACAAAACCATGGAAATTCAGCAGTTATAGTTACCTGAGCTTAAGGGCCAAAACAGCCCTGCAAAAACTTAATGGGGAGGGGATTTTGGCCCCATCACATGGGGTCCGGCCTTAATTCAATGTGGAGAGGGGGCGTGGGGCCCCCCTCCCTGGGCTGAATTTGGCCCTGGGGATCCCATCCCCCGGGGCCTGGCTATAATTCAATAGGGGAGGGGCCCAGATGCCCCCCTCCCCGGGCCAATTTCGGCCCTGGAGATCCCAGGGCCCGGTCACAAACAAATGGGGGAAGGGGGTCGCAAGTGTTTGCTTTTGCTTCCCAGGAGCTGTCGGCTCCCACCAAGCAAAAGCAAACAGCTATGTCCTGGGGGTAGGCAGCCCAGGACATAGCAGGAGCCAGGCCTGGGGCGTGGGGGTCCCCAGGGCCATATATGGCTCAAGGAGGGAGGTCATGCGGCCCCATTCCTTGATCTGCACGGGCGGCCCCCGGGGAGGTGGTGGTCCCCAGGGCTGTATATGGCCCGAGAGGGGGGTCGCGTAGCCCCCCTGTTTCATAAAAAAATTGGCCCTGGTGAGGTGGTGGTCCCCTGGGCCAGGACCCCGCAGGGACCCCCTATTTAATATGTACTGTAGCCCCGGGGAAGTGGTGGTCCCGGGGGTCTGCGTGACCCCCCTGTCTATTTTTTTAAATATAACCCAGGGGTGGGGGGCCCAGGGGGGTCCACGAGGTGGCCCCCCGCCGATTTTAATTTACATAAGCCCAGGGGAGGTGGTGGTCCATGGGGCATAAATGTGCCATTGGAGGGGGGCCCAGTGTGAATCCCTCATGTTTTTCAAAATCCCTGCATGGCCCCAGGATCTTGCCCCTGCCTTGAATCTTTTAAATAAATGCTTTTTTGCCTTGGCAGGGTTCCTCTGGGACCCCAGGACCAAGGCTATGGGGTTAGGGTATTACTACCCTGCCCTCTTTTTTATTTTTCGTGGTTTTTTTGGGGACTCAGCTGAAGCCAAGTCCCGAGATGTCTGCAAACACTTCCTGGTTGATGTGTTGGCAGCCAATCAGAGCTCTGCAGATCTCTGCACGAGCTCGTCTTTATTCGCGAAGATTTTGTGACCACAGATATACACATTTGGATTTCCTTTAATATCTCGCAAAATACTGAACGAAGTTACACAATTTACAAAAAGCACAATCTATGGACCAAAATCTAGCTTTCTACCAAATATGGTGTAATTACATCCAGCGGTTCGGGCTGCAGGCGTGTCTAAAGAGTTTATGGGAATTAACATGGTAAAAGACACTCTTTTTCACCCCCCCTTTTCTCGGCCCCCGCTTGACAGTTCGCTCCAGAACTTCGTGAAGATTCGTCGAACGGCGCCAAAGATATAGGCAAGTCAAAAAACATGGTCCTAACTATAACTACCTACTGGCAACCGCCAATAGGTCATATATACCTAAATATATATATATATATTTAAAAAATCATAGGTTAAAGTAACATTATAGTTAGGTAATATGTTCGGTAACAGCAAGTAACTATAACTCGCACCATTGCCATGCACAGTTTTCTGATCAATAATTTCATTGTAAGTGATGCAGGGATATTATCAATGATGTCATAGAAGATGTCATGAGTGATGTAATATGTGCAGTAATTAGCAAATGCATGGCTAGGACGTGGGTTTTAGTTACTACAGGGTACGAGTTATAGTTACTTCTATGGTTTTTAAAGTTTAGAACATTATGTTGTTACTGAACATTTCGCCTAATTATATTGTTACTTTAACCTTTTGTTTTTTCAGTGAATTTCTAGGATTTTTATAACATAAAGCTAACCTCCCGCCACGCACAGCCTTGGGTGGTGAGCGGCGAGGGAGTTGTCTGCAGGACCTGGCCTGGGCCAGCCCTGCAGCAAACCCCTATTAGGCAGCCATCCCCAAGCGGTGTGGCTTTGGCAATCATTTATTATGCACCTTAGGCTTGTTTTCTTTTTTTTAATTCTGGGTGTCCTGGTTCCACCCAGGACACCCACTGTTGTTTTTTTTTTTTATAAGGGACGCGGGGGGGAGTCCTGGGCTCTGCGAGCTTGCGGCTCCCTGCTAGCAGTGACCCCATTTCATGGAGTCGCTCAGGAGCTACCATTTCTTTTTCTACAGGGTGCACCAAGCCATTATTTCCCCCGCAGCCCTGCTGGCTACCCTGCTTGCACCAATCATGGGTGCAACGGAAACCGGCATTGCTCCGACCCCACAGTAGCAGTTTTTTTTTGCTCCCGCTGGGTGGGAACAATTCAAAACATTTCCCTGCCTAAGAGCACAGGCAGGTTATTTACTGGTGGGAGAACTTTACATTTCCCTGCCTGCACTTGCGGGTTGGGAAATAGATGGTATCCCGGAGCATGGAGCCCCGGTGACCATTCTATGGCTCAGCAGGGTGGGCCGTGTGGCCAACCTCCACTTTAATGAAGTTACTGGCCCTGGGGGATGGGGTTTCCGGGGCCTCTCCTGGTCTGGGGAAGAGGGCCGCACACCCCCTTCAATGAAGTTCCACGTCCTGTGGTATGGGGTGCCCGTGGCCTCTCCTGGCCTGGGGAGAGGGCTGCATGGCCCCCTTCCCTTTAACAAAGTTATTAGCCCCGAGGGATGGGTCCTCAGGGCCTCTACTGGTCCAGGAGGGGGGCTGCTTGACCCTCCTTCCCCTTCAATTAAGTTACCATCCCCGGAGGATGGGGTCCCCAGGGCCTCATGGAGGCTTGGGGAGGGGGGCCATGTGCCCCTCCTTAAATTAATTCTGCACCTTCCTCCCAGTGCTGGCCCACCTGGGGAGGGCGTTTAGTTTTAAGTTTGTGGGAACCCACACTTTGTTTTTGTGCAAAATCCCTAGGGGGTCAGGGGCCCCTACCCTGCCCCCTTATGTCTTTTTTTGCATTTTCTGAGGACTTGGGAATGAGTCCTGAGTCATAAGATGGCTGCCTGGTGAGGTGGAGGCAGCCAATCAGATTTCAGCAGTAGATTTGTCAGATCTGCGGAGGCTCCATGTCCCTAGAGATGCTATTTTTTTAGCATTAATTTCTCAAAAACTACTGAACAGATTTACACCAAAACACAAAAGCCCTATTTCTAGACCAAGCTTTCTGCCAAATTTGGTGTAAATCCGTTCAGCAGTTTAGGCTGTAGCTGTGTCTAAAGTTCCTCTTGAAAAATGACTTAGGAAAGTGCGTTTTGAGATCCCCATTTTTTTTTACCCCCGCTTGATGGATCACCCTGAAACGTTCTATGTGCAAACTAGTCTAAAAGTAGTACTTTTTTGGAAAGTTTTGAGGAGATTCGTCAAAGGGTGGCAAAGTTATTAGCAACACAAAAAGGCATTTCCTATGGAAACAGGATCCTAACTATAACTTCCTAGTGGCGACTGCCACCGTGAGATATATGTGTATATATATATGTATATAAAAACGCAATCTCAGATGCAACTCCTTACACCAAAGGGGACACGGACTCCAAAGATGTGACGTGTTTTGGCCACCACGGGTGGCCTTGATCACAGCTATATATATATTTTCTTTTTTTACCTACTGGCAGTCGCCAGTAGGTAGTTATAGTTAGGACCAAGTTTCCATAGGAAAAGCATTTTTTGATTTGACAATATCTTTGGCGCCGTTTGACGAATCTTCGCTAAATTTTCAAAACTAATGGCCTGCTCACTTCAGCTGCTGTGTTGAAAGTTTTGGGGTAATTCGTCAAGCGGGGCTGTTTTCTCCATGTTAATTTCCATAGGAAACTTTAGACAAGGCTACAGCCCGATCTGCTGAACGGAATTACACCAAATTTAGCAAAAAGGTAGCTCTTGGTTTAGAAAGCGTTCTTTTTGTTAAATGGTGTAAATCCGTTCAGTAGTCCCTGAGAAATGTAAAGATTTCTCAGATATACAACTGGGGACGCAGAGGATCCGCGAACCCACCCGATCTCGAGCTTGAGATCTGATTGGCTGCCAACACTTCAAACCAGGAAGTGTTGGCAGCCATCTTGTGATTCAGTTGAACCGAGTCACAAGAAAAACGATAAAAAAACAAGAAAAGGGGGCAGGGTAGGAACACCCTGACCCCCTAGGCCTGCTCAGGGGGTCCCACAGGGACCCAGAGGGACAAAAAAAGCATATTTGTTTTTAAATTCTGGACGGGAGTCACGAAGGGTCCGCGAATCTCGCTGAAAATGTAAGCACGGTCTCCTGCGCTTTGTTTTCTTTAAGCCCCCGGGTTGCCCAGGTCCCGGGGGCAATGCTTAATTATGATGTGGGGCCCGCGGGGGCCCCCACAGCCCTGTGGACTGCCACCTCCCCAGAGCTTTATTAGTTTAAAAAAATGGGATGGGGTCCACGGGGCCAAAATGGGCCAATGAAACTGGGGGGCAATCACTTTTTTTTTCTTCTCATGTGATAGGAGTCGCGACCCTATTGCGGCTCTCAGCGCGGCCTTCAGGTGTAACGTTGCGGTGGATTTGTGGATCCATCTTAAATAAATAATTAAATAGTATACAATTCAGAAGGTAGTGTTGCAGTTGTGAAGTTTTTTATAGAGCTAGTGAGATTGAAGTTTATAATCACATTAAAATTGAGAGAGTTAGAAATAATATTAAAAAATATAAATTAAAAGTTTAAATTGAAAAGTGAAATGTGTTGTAGTACATTGAATTCGTGCTTTTGTTTTGCGGATTCGCGACGGGTTCGCAAATCCGGGAAATAGTTAGAAAGAGTATACATGCTTAAAAATATATATCTTTCACTGTTGGGTTATAGGTTGGCTCTAAGAAGAGCCGTTGTGTACATTATGACTCTGTTCCAGCTACATGTAAGTCCGGATACACAGCTTAAGGCTGTTTCCTTCATCTGTGAAGTGAACTCCATCATGTCTGTAGATGTTATGCATGTCAAAACGTAGATTGTTGTTATTGATAGAGCCCATGTTATGGTCTCTGAGGTAAGCAGAAACCAGGCAGGGTAGGAACACCCTGACCCCCTAGGCCTGCTCAGGGGGTCCCACAGGGACCCAGAGGGCCAAAAAAAGCATATTTGTTTTTAAATTCTGGACGGGAGTCACGAAGGGTCCGCGAATCTCGCTGAAAATGTAAGCACGGTCTCCTGCGCTTTGTTTTCTTTAAGCCCCCGGGTGGCCCAGGTCCCGGGGGCAATGCTTAATTATGATGTGGGGCCCGCGGGGGCCCCCACAGCCCTGTGGACTGCCACCTCCCCAGAGCTTTATTAGTTTAAAAAAATGGGATGGGGTCCACGGGGCCAAAATGGGCCAATGGAACTGGGGGGCAATCACTTTTTTTTTCTTCTCATGTGATAGGAGTCGCGACCCTATTGCAGCTCTCAGCGCGGCCTTCAGGTGTAACGTTGCGGTGGATTTGTGGATCCATCTTAAATAAATAATTAAATAGTATACAATTCAGAAGGTAGTGTTGCAGTTGTGAAGTTTTTAGAGAGCTAGTGAGATTGAAGTTTATAATCACATTAAAATTGAGAGAGTTAGAAATAATGTTAAAAAATATAAATTAAAAGTTTAAATTGAAAAGTGAAATGTGTTGTAGTACATTGAATTCGTGCTTTTGTTTTGCGGATTCGCGACGGGTTCGCAAATCCGGGAAATAGTTAGAAAGAGTATACATGCTTAAAAATATATATCTTTTACTGTTGGGTTATAGGTTGGCTCTAAGAAGAGCCGTTGTGTACATTATGACTCTGTTCCAGCTACATGTAAGTCCGGATACACAGCTTAAGGCTGTTTCCTTCATCTATGAAGTGAACTCCATCACGTCTGTAGATGTTATGCATGTCAAAACGTAGATTGTTGTTATTGATAGAGCCCATGTTATGGTCTCTGAGCTTTATTGACATTCTTCCTAGCCTTCTCAATCTGTGGACAGAATTGATTTGACCACTTCCATTTCTGTCTTTGGCATATATTAGAGTGTACAAAGACAGTGTGAGGGAAAAGTGACATCAGTTGTGCAAAGGTATCCTTCATTATGATTTCCAATCCTACCCCAGTCAATGTGCCTAGGTCATTGCCACCACAGTGCACAATCATGAGGTCAGGGGGTTGGAGATGCAAAAATGTTTTAACCAAAGGCAGCAATTGGTGCCCCTTTAATCCTCTCTGTGCAAACCATTTAATATCCACATTTTGCAAACCTAGGTCTTTGTCAATACCTCTGTGTTCAGCATACCTTTTGCTCCAGAAAACATAGCTGTGCCCTACAATCCATACTGTAAGCATTTTGAAGGGATGTGTGGAAGGAATCAAAAGATGTCTGTAGCTGAGTAAGTCAGTTAGTAGAATGAGAGGTTTCTAAAATGGTGGAGAAAATGCTGTTTTTAAAAAAGCTGATAAGTGATTAGCTGTTCATCAACATTGTGCACTCAAAAATAGGATGCATGTTAGTTTGGAGATCAAGCATCTTTCTGATTGGTTATAGAAAAAAATGTGAAAGGTACGGTAGACAGGATAAGCTAATATTTTGGAAAGTCAACCACACCTGCTCTTTGCATTTGTAAGCTAGTGTGCTGAATTTGCAAATATGGTGAACTTGTGACCTGCTGGCACAGTTGAATGTTGCAGAAAGTGTTACTATGGAAACTAGGATTAAACAGAATGGGGGAAGGGTTGAAACTTAACTGTGCTTTGAAAATATGAAATTTTAAGTTATATATAAGTGATATGCTACTACAGTAAGATTTCCCAAATCTTTACTGTGTTTAGAAGTGGTGTGTTCTTAAAAATATATACCAGTATTTTTGGAAATAGGTTTTTGAACACTCGTAAGGGTTTGCGGCTCCATCGCGACGCTGAACTGTGGCGCCACGGTGGATTGACGACTCCAATAAATTACAGAAGCATATTGGGTAGTTTTAGAAGAGAGTAATAAAGGGTTAATATGTGTAACCAGTAGAATGGGTTTTCGAATTTGAAAAACTGAAGGAAGCATTTTGATTGGTTACTTACATTCATTTGTGTACAAAAAGAGAGGGAACATTTTCATATTCTGCAATAGTATTTCAGAGGCGAGTTTCATATGTGTAAGGTGTTTTATGTATTGCGTAGGAGTGCTTCAGTGTTTGTAATGATATTTTTAACTTCGTAATGCATTATTTATAAAGCTTGCAAACCATTAGAGAAATGTGATGTTTGAAATATGTTATCAAATGTACAAATGTGTATAGTAGTTTGTTTTATTGTACTGAAATGAAGATTGAAATAGTTTGTGCATACTAATATGTGTGCTTCCTGAGTCTGTAATGAAAGTACTAGATAAAAATGAGGTTTAGAATATGTTGGCAGATGTATTTAACTGTATCCCTGTCTATATAACACTGTACCCATGTGCCCTGTATTATGAGCAGAGAGGAATATATACACTTTGATGCAGACACTACTCTTGCAGTCATCAAGTCCTTCCGGCACTGCCCATGAATTCACCCAATCATTCAAGTACTATCCTTGCACTCAACCATTCGCTCAGGCACTGTGCATGGTCTCATTCTATCACCAAGGTACTACCTATGCACTTTTTCATTCTCTCTGGCAATACCCATGCACTGATGCAGCCACCCAAGCACTACCCATGCACACATACAATCAGTGTCTCTTTCTGCATCCCTCTTGCCTGTAGGAGAAGGTACCAGCTTTTAAAGCTAGCATGTTCACATGCATAATACGTGTGAGAATAGATGTACAAATAGACACATACCTCAGTCATGAGAGCACGCAGACCTTTAAACTTGACAGACTGCACTTTCCGTTTCAAGCAGACACCTAAATGAATACACCCTACTTCGAGTGTACCTTTCCACACACTCATGCGAAGTATCCTAATCACTAATCCTTCTGCCAACATGTCTTAAACATCACTTTTATCTTGCAGCTTCACTATTCAGTGACTGCTCTGAATGTTGGGCCTAGCCAAATTTAAAACGGCAATCCTTCCCATGTCACTGTTGTAAGTCTCACCATATTCCTGTAGGCATACATGCATGTGTCTGTAGCTTTTGCTAGTGGCATGATACATAAAAAGAAACATACAAATAGTTGAATACCTGTGTTTCAGATCGCATGCTCTCTAAATTTGTGTACAAGAAAGTGTATGTATTCCTTTCTGCTCATTTAACAGGGCACGTGGGTATTGAAACGTCTATTTGAGGGACTCTCTAACACCTACATATGTAAAACATGTCTGCCTGTGTAAGCAAATGACAGAGCAGGACTGAGAAGATTTGTGCACCTGTATGAGAAGCTACCAGCTTATTAAGCTAGCATCTTCAGATGCATAACACATGTGAGAAAACATGTACAAGTGGACACATACCTCAGTTTCGAGAGAACGCAGACCTTTAAACTTGACAGACTGCACTTCCCATTTTAAGCAAATACCTACATTTATATGATCTATTTCAAGAGTACGTTTCCAGAGACTCATACGAAGTAGCCTAATTACTAATCCCCCTGCCAATATGTCTTAAAACTCACTTTTCTCTTGCACCTTCACTATTCACGGACTGCTCTGAATGTTGGGCCTAGCCAAATTTAAAACAGCAATTCTTCTCATGTGACTGTTTAAAGGTTGGTGTGCACTCTTGACAGGTTTACTAATGTGCAAAGTATGATATTCTACATATTTAGTTGTTATGGAGAGATTGCCAATGAAATTGTAACTGGTTATTTATTATTGTAATTATTAATATATAATTATTTGAAAAGTTTAAAATTATGTAACAAAGTATTAAAACTATTCTTTGTTTTTAAGATATTTACTTTTTTGGGGGAAAAGAATTGAAGATGGTAGGAAAAGATCAAATGAGAAGAGAAGAAAAAAAGCAGTACTACTTAAAGAAAGATGAAAACAGGAAATTAGATGAAGCGCAAAATGTTAGACAGGAACAAAAGTCTTCTGGTAAGAGAACTAAACAGTTTGTTAAGAGTTTTACAGAGTTTAAAACAATTTGAAAATGTTGAAATGAAAATGAAAGTTCTACAACAAATCAGAAGAAAAGGAAAAAAGGACATGATAAAAGAAAATCATTTTATGGGAAACCAATGCATATTAGAAGAAGGCTAAAAGAACATAAAGATATAAGGAGGATAATGTTTAGAAGTAGAGTACTACAACATTTATTGAAAAATTTAAAAAAATATAAAAAAAGATCAGCAGCTTATAAGAAAAAGCAACAGATTGAAATTGTAGTAGATAAAGCTTTTGAAATAAAACGAAAATTATTTATATTAATTTTGAAGAGAATGACAACATTGGATAAATCAATGGTGTTTATGAAGGAGGAAAGCAAAAGAAAAAGACTTGTTTAATAGAAGTAACTTTTGTAAAACTTTCACTGGTGAATGGAAGCACACTTCCAGTACTGAGCCTTTCTTTAATGAAGAAAGCTATTTTCAAGAGAAGACGTTACTACATGCAGTTGATACTAGTGGTCGATGCTATGAGATGAAAGATGGTTCTCCCATTCCAAAAGAAAAAATGGTTGTTAGGAATGTGGAAGAAGTAATATCTGAGGAAGTTCAAGGGAGGCGTATACAAGCTCCTGTATATAACTGGGATTGTAGCAGTATTTGCAGTATTCGACAGGAATCTATTGACATATTACGAATTTTGTTACGAGGATATGTAAAAAAAAAGTGTTAAACTGAAGATTAAGATGTTACAAGGACTAGATCCATGTAAAATGAGAAAATATACTAATTTGCAAGGTCATTCTCTGGCTTGTCTTTCAAGAAAAGTGTGCTAAAGTACTTTTCATCATTTAACCCTTTCGGTGCTCATGACAGAATGGTTCCGTCATGAGCACCGGTGCTCCTGTGCTCATGACGGAACCATTCCGTCATGAGGACAGGGGCACGAAATCCCTCTGCTGCAGACAGCAGAGGGATTTCCCTTTTTTTTTATTGGCCTCGGGAGGTTGGGGAAGAGCTTCCCCAACCTCCCGAGGACAATTTGCATTTTTATTGCAATGCCGATCGCGCGCATGGCGCGCTGTCGTCATTGCAATGAAAATGAAACTGAAACTTAGTTTCAGTTTCATTGTTTCGGTGCTCGTGGGGCTATCTCAGCCCCCGAGCACCGAAACAGATGGGAGAGGTATTGTTGGAAAGGGAAGAATCTCCCCTTTCCAATGGTACCCCTCCCTAGTGGATCCCTGCTTGGGGATCCACCCACTAGGCACCAGGGAGGGGGGAGCGGCCCCTTGGGCAAGGGCCTTTGCTCCCCCCATATTTTTGGGCCTAATTCAGTCTTTCTGCCCCCCCCCTGGGAGGCAGATGGGGGCTGCAGCCCCCAATCTGCCCTCCCTGGGGGGCAGAAAGCCCACTAGAACCAGGGATTTTTTTTCTATATAAATTAGGGGTGGGGCTGCCCAATATGGGCACGCCAATGCCCCCACCCTCCCTGGACAATTAGAGTCTTTCTGCCCCCCTGGGGGCAGAAAGCCCACTAGACACCAGGTTTTTTTTAACATTTAATTTAGGGGTGGGGGCTGCCCAAGATGGGCATGCCAATGCCCCCACCCCTCCCCCCACACAATTCTTTCTGCCCCCCCTGGGGGGCAGAAAGCCCACTAGAAACCAGGGATTTATTTTATTATGTAAATTAGGGGTGGGGGCTGCCCAATATGGGCACGCCAATGCCCCTGCCCCCCCTGCACAATAACAGTCTTTCTGCCCCCCCTGGGTGCAGATGGGGGTGGTAGCCCCAATCTGCCCCCCGGGGGCAGAAAGCCCACTAGACACCAGGGATTATTGTTTTTTATAGGCCCGGGGTGGGGGCTGCCCAGAATGGGCATGCAAATGCCCCCACCCTACCCCCCCAAAGAAAACTAAAGACTTGCTGCCCCTCCAGGAGGAAGATGGGGGCAATAGCCCCTGATCTGCCCCCGGGGGGGCTGAAAGCCCACTAAGCGCCAGGGATTTTTTTTTTATAGGTAGGGGTGGGGGTTGCCCAGAATGGGCATGTCAAGTCCCCCACCCCCCAAAAAAATGATAGTCTTTCTGCCCCCCCGGGGTGGGACAGAAAGCCCACTAGCCACCAGGGATTTTTTCCCCCCAAAGTTTGGGGTGGGGGTTGCCCAGAATGGGCATGCCAATGCCCCCACACCCCAAAAAAAGATGCCACAGCCTTTCTGCCCCCCCCAGGAGGCAGATGGGGGCAGTAGCCCCTGATCTGCCCCCGGGGGGGGGCAGAAAGTCCACTAGGCGCCAGCGATTATGCTGGCTTTTCTATTAGTAGGGTGGGGGCTTCCCAGAATGGGCATCCCAATGCCCCCACCCCCCCAAAAGAATAGCCACAGTCTTGGGGGCATATTGGGGCAATAGCCCTCGATTTCCCCCCTCCCCAGGGCGGCAGAAAGCCCACTAGGCACTGAATTTTCTTCAGGATGTGCCTACCTGTGGATTGTGGGCCCTTGCGCAGCCGGCACATAGGGAAACCTAGCAAACCTGTACAATTTTGAAAACTAGACACGAAGGGAAATCCAGGATGGGGTGACTTGTGTGCCTCTCACCAGGTTCTGTTACCCAGAATCCCTTGCAAACCTCAAACTTTGTCAAAAAACCCACATTTTCCTCACATTTTTGTGGTGGAAAGTTCTGGAATCTGCGTGGATCCACAAAATTCCACACACTCCGCGTTCCCCAAAGTCTTCCGAGAAAAATGGTACCTCACTTGTGTGGGTGGGTCAAGTACCCGCGACAGGCAAGGTCGTTTTGTGATAGGCAATTTTGATGTCGCCTCAATACGTTTTGGGCCCTTGCCTTTCGCGTGTACTTGGGCCTCCCACACGAGTGAGGCACCATTTTTATCGGGAGACCTGGGGGAATACTGGGTGGTAGGAAATTTGTGTCAACCCGGTGATGCCACAACTTTCCCACACAAAAATGTGTGGAAAAAGAGATTTTTTCAGCTAAATTTCAGGTTTGCAGGGGATTCTGGGTAAGACAACGTTGGGGGATCCATGCAAGCCATACCTCCCTGGAATCCCCCAGTTGTCTAGTTTTCAGAAATGTGTGGGTTTGGTAGGTTTCCCTAGCTGGCCGCCGAGCACGGGGCCAAAAACCCAGGTGACCCCCCTTGCAAAACCAGGTCGTTTTGTGATAGGCAATTTTGATGTCGCCTCAATACGTTTTGGGCCCTTGCCTGTTGCGGGTACTTGGGCCTCCCACACGAGTGAGGCACCATTTTTATCGGGAGACCTGGGGGAATGCTGGGTGGTAGGAAATTTGTGTCAGCCCGGTGATGCCACAACTTTCCCACACACACGTGTGAAAAAAGTGATTTTTTTTCAGCAAAATTTCAGGTTTGCAGGGGATTCTGGGTAAGAAAACGTTGGGGGATCCACGCAAGCCATACCTCACTGGAATCCCCCGGCTGTCTACTTTTCAGAAATGTGTGGGTTTGGTAGGTTTCCCTAGGTGCCGGCAGAGCTAGGGTTCAAAAACTTCAGCTAGGCACTTTGCAAAAAAAAGGGTCATTTTTCACTGTGAAAATGTGGTGTGTCCACGTTGCGTTTTGCGCAGTTTCCTGTCGCGGGCACTAGGCCTACCCACACAAGTGAGGTACAATTTTTCTCGGAAGACTTTGGGGAATGTGGGGTGGGTGGAATTTTGTGGATCCACGCAGATTCCAGAACTTTCTACCACAGAAAAGTGAGGAAAATGTGTTTTTTTGTCAATTGTTTAGGTTTGCAAGGGATTCTGGGTACCAGAACCTGGTGAGAAACCAGTCAAGTCACCCCATCCTGGATTCCCCTGGGTGTCTAGTTTTAAAAAATGTATAGGTTTGCTAGGTTTCCCTAGGTGCCGGCAGAGCTAGGGTTCAAAAACTACAGCTAGGCACTTTGCAAAAAAAGGGTCATTTTTCACTGTGAAAATGTGGTGTGTCCACGTTGCGTTTTGCGCTGTTTCCTGTCGCGTTTTCTGGGTCCCCTCCAGGGGAATCCACAAACCCTGGGTACCTTTAGAATCCCCATGATGTTGGAAAAAAAGGACGCAAATTTGGCGTGGATACCTTATGTGGTCAAAAAGTTACAGGGGCCTAAGCGCGAACTACCCCAAATAGCCAAAAAATGGCTTAACACAGGGGGGGGAAAGGCCTAGCAGCGAAGACGTTAAGAATGTTAGCTGTACACCACTCTGAAATGTGGAAGTTAGTAAGGAGACTCTATTATGTAAAAACTCCTGCATTATGTTTAAGTGAAATGAATACAGCTCTTTTGCATGGTTCTCTATCAGATATAGAGGAAGTTTGTGATGATATCCTTTTTCGTTTTTTTGGTTCGGAAGACGAGTCTAGAGAAACTGAGAGTTTGATAAGTGTAGGTGTTGAAGAACATGAGAAAGAGATTAGTATTGATGAGTTTGCAGAAAAAATTACAAAGTTTAACACAGTTTCGTCTAAAAAACCAACTATATTTGTATTTCTTGTCGACGTACTCACTATAAAACTCAAACTTGGAATGTTGATTTATATTTAAAAAGCGAAAAGGAAAACAATGATAAGTGGCAGCAATTTGGTGTTTATTTGTTGGTAGAAGGTCAGTTTGACTAGGCTACTGATCAAGTTATTTGTAAGTACTGTTAGAACAAATTAGAAGAAAACAAAATGCCAGCTAGAGCAGTACATAACAACTTAGAGTTGGTGCCTATTCCTCGGGAACTGGCAGATTTAAATGCATATGAGTCTATTCTTATTCAATCTGTACACCCATTTCAGGCCTTAGTTCGTAGGGAGCCTAAAACAGGTAAGCTGCCACCAACAGATTTACAAAAAAGGTCTAAAAGGAAGAGTTGTGTACTTGCCTTTAGATTTTAAGAAAAACATTGAAACTGTTGGTGTAGATCCGTGGTACTCATAGTACGGCCCGCGGGCCGCCAGCGGCCCGGCAGGCCTTCGTTGGTGGCCCGCAGACCTTGCCTTGCCGTGTCTACGTTTCTAGTGAGGCCAGCTGTAAACACAGAAGATGACCGCAGGAGCATACGTAGTGATTACGTATTAAATAGGTATTCACTACGTATGCTCCTGCAGCCATCTTCTGTGTTTACTGCCGGCCTCTGTGACCTCACGGCACTGTCGGAGAGCTTCCCAAAAGACCCTTTAAAAGTCAGCTGTAAGCGCTTTCACAGTTGACTTTTAAAAGGCCTTCTGGGAAGCTTCCTGTTTGGACAGAGACAGATAGAGGCAGGGACAGAGGCAGATAGAGACAGAAACGGATAGAGACAGAGACAGATACAGAGACAGATAGAGATAGATAGAGACAGATAGGGACAGAGACAGACAGAGACAGAGACAGATAGAGACAGAGACAGATAGAGACGGAGACAGATAGGGACAGAGACAGATAGGGACAGAGACAGAGACAGAGATAGAGACAGATAGAGACAGAGACAGACAGAGAGAGACAGATGGAGACAGACAGAGACAGAGAGAGAGATAGAGACAGAGAGAGAGAGATAGACAGAGACAGATAGAGACAGAGAGACAGGATCGAGACAGAGACGGATAGAGACAGACAGATAGAGACAGAGACAGATAGAGACAGAAAGACAGACAGATAGAGATATAGACAGGTAGAGACAGAGACAGGTAGAGACAGAGACAGATAGAGACACAGACAGAGACAGATAGAGACAGACAGAGAGAGAGATAGAGACAGACAGACAGAGAGAGAGACCGAGACAGAGACAGATAGAGACAGACAGATTGAGACAGATAGAGACAGATAGAGACAGAGAGAGACAGACAGATAGAGATAGAGACAGAGACAGAGAGACAGACAGATAGAGATAGAGACAGAGACAGAGAGACAGAGAGACAGACAGATAGAGACAGAGACAGGTAGAGACAGATGGAGACAGAGACAGATAGAGACAGAGACAGATGGAGACAGAGAGATAGAAAGAGAGACAGAGACGGATAGAGACAGACAGATAGAGACAGAAAGACAGACAGATAGAGATAGAGACAGAGAGAGATAGAGACAGATAGAGACAGATACAGAGAGAGACAGATAGAGACAGACAGATAGAGACAGAGACAGATGGAGACAGAGACAGAGACAGATAGAGACAGAGAGATAGAAAGAGAGACAGAGGCAGAGAGACAGGATCGAGACAGAGACGGATAGAGACAGACAGATGGAGACAGAGACAGATGGAGACAGAGACAGTCAGAGATAGAGAGAGAGAGAGATAGATAGAGAGAGATAGAGAGAGAGTTAGATAGAGAGATAGAGATAGAGAGAGAGAGATACAGAGAGAGAGAGAGATAGAGCTAGAGAGAGAGCGAGAGAGATAGATAGATAGAGATAGAGAGATAGATAGATGTGTGTATGCCGGGTCTGGTGGCTCAGTGGACGAATGCGTCTGCTGCAGGGGCCTGTGTTCAACCTCATGGTCGCAGGTTTTTGTTTTTTTTGCTCTAGCCCCGCCCCCCCGACCCCGCCCCCACCGGTGTGGCCCTCTGCCACACACCACACTGTAAATTTGGCCCCCAAGAGAAAGTTTGTGAGTACCCATGGTGTAGATAGAGAGGAAAATGAGCCAGTAGTTATTCTAGTAAATGGTGTACCAAAAAAGTGTCGAAAAATCTGGCAAGAGTTTGTAGATGTTAATAAACTTCAAAAGGCTACACTATATCTACTACAAAATAATATTTATTATAAGAATGTAAATGGTGATGAACAGATAATATGCTTAGAAGATGAAACAGAAATTTAAGTGGCCAAATTGAAAAAGAGGACAAGTGCAGGACTGAAGAGATTTATGAACATTATACAATACATCCTCTGCATTCAAAAGAAATAATAGGAAACAGTATTGAATTATTTCAAATGAAAGAAGCAAAGGTAGCTCCCATGAGTGTATGGGAAAAAAGTTTAGAAGCATGTTGTTTTTCACAGCTATTCCCCACTGGAGAAGGTGGATGATTTGATGAGCGAGCTTTACGGATTCCAGCTTCAGAATATTGATCAACAAGAATGTACTCTGAAGATCCAAGATTTCGAGAGTGTATTCCATATATATTTCATCTTCTGTTTGAAACCGATTTGTCTGCACTTTCATATGTAGTGAACCACATATTAAAAACAAGAGTTCATTTTCAACATGTTTCTGCAAAAGAGTTCATGGACAAAGTTCAACAAAGAGATGAAAATTTAGAATGTCAGTTAATTAATTTGACGGCGTGCCAACGTGGTACCAATGAATATTGGTATCATTGTCATGGTGAACCTAAATGCATGTTAAGAAACTTAGGTACACCTACATGGTTTGCAGCACTTATCTGTGCTGAATAAGCGTGGGAAGATTTACTTGAATTTCTACGAGAATAAAATTCAAATGTTAAAAACATTGGATTGAAGACAGCTGGAGAACTATGTTCCTTGGATCCTGTAAATGTGTGCAGGTATTTTAAGCATATGTTTCAAAGTATGCTGTCATTTATCTGCAATAAAAGTGTTCCACCGCTTGGAGAGGTAACTGATTTCTTTTGGCGAAAAGAGTACCAAGCCAGAGGTGCTCCTCATATACACATGCTATTATGGATAAAGAATGCACCAAAATTTGGAACAGATAGTGATGAAACTGTTTTGTCTTTCATCAAACAGTATGTTACATGTGCCATTCCAAAAAAAGGAGGAGAAAACAGCTTGAGACAACAAGTTTCACGCTTTCAAAGTCATTGATGTGGAAAATACTACAGGCGGAAATATAAATATAAAGGAAAATTTTATACAAAATGTCGTTTTGGATTCCCACGTTCTATAATTTCTAGAGTAAGAGTAAATAGTTTTTTGTCATCAGTGAGACATACAATAACTCAGAGATCTCCCAAGAATACATACAACTTAAAAAGAACAGAAGCTTCAAAGTAAATTAATGACTACAATCCAGTTATTTTGATAATGTGGAATGCAAACATGGATATTCAGTATTTTGCAGATAATTCAATTGCTGTTGCTCGCTATGTTACATCATATATTACAAAATCTGAAAAGGCAGAGATGAAAGAAATGTGGGAAGAAATTTCAGCAGACAAGAGTCTTAGCAAGAAAGTGTACAGCTTCAGCTTGAAAATACTTTCCCATAGAGCGATTGGATCCTATGAATGTTCGGATCGCTTGAGCTCAGCCAGTTTATATTCAAAGTCAAGAGGAATCATTTGGGTAAGTCTAGGTATTGCCTCCACACGAAATAGAGTATTGAAATCTTTACAAGAAATTGAATACTTAGCACAGTATGAGCCAGAAAGTACTGATATTGTTAAAACTAATATGTTGGATACATACTATTCCAAAAGGAGTCCACATCTTGAAAACCTATGTCTGTATGAAATACTTCAACATTACAGCTTGACAGAAAGTTACAAAAAATATAAAAGACGGAAAATATGCAGTAATTGGATGTGATGGATGTTTACTGAAACATGCCAAAGGAAATCTTATTAACCACAGAAAACACAGTTGCGAAAGTCCAGATAAGAGAGAATTCTTCTATTTAGCACTTTTACAATTGTTCAAGCCTTGGCATAGTGAAACAGAATTACTTGGAGATTTTGACTGCTATGAAGATTCTTTTAATGCAACTAAAGACAGCATTCAGTGCACAATTTTCCCAACTTATCTACAAATGTTAAATGATGAGATTGAACAAGAAAGTACTATTGCAGCTGAACTAGCTAGAGAAAGTTCACAAAGCAGTCAAAGTTCTGGTCCACTTAGACAACATCCACTGGGACAACCAATTATTGAAAATGAAGCAGCAATAGCCATGAATGAGGTAGAAACTGCAAGGCAACAAGCACAACAGGGTAATACTCAGTTGGAAAAGTTAGAAGAACAACTAAATATTGAACAAAAAGAAATATATCTACAAGTCAATCAGCAGGTACAACATGGTTTGCTGCATGAAAAAAAGAATGTCAATGTTCATCATTTAAACCTATTCTATTGTATATCAGTGGTCAAGCTGGAACAGGAAAAAGTTTCTTAATTAAAGTTTTGACCAGTTATCTACACAAAACTACAGGATCACATTTATTTTGTGTCGTAACAGCTCCAACTAACTGGATTAGCAGCACACAACATTAAAGGTATTACTTTACATCGAATACTTATGCTACCTGTTGGAATATCAGAAGCTATCTGGAGAAGTTTGTTATGAAGTCTCAAGAGTACTGAAGAAAATGAAAGTTTTAATCATTGATGGGGTGAGCATGGTCTCAAACTTAATGCTTGCCTTTGTACACTTGAGAATGCAACAGATTTTAAAAATAGATTACGATGTTCTGTTTGGAGGAAAACATTTAATTGTATTTGGAGACTTACTACAACTTACTCCCGTAAAAGGACAACCTGTTTTTAAAACTCTTCTCCAGGATGACACAAGAAAATCTTTGGGAAGTATTGGGAATGTAAATATTTGGTTACACTTTGAATATAAAGAACTTGTTAAGAATATGCGACAAGCAAGTGATGAAGGTTATGGAAATTTTCTTAAAGACATAAGAATTGGTGTCTTGACGGATCATGGAAAACAAGTTTTAGAAAGTCGACTACTAAGGAACTTGTTTACAACTGGAGAAACAGCAGCTGAAGTAATGTACAATATGCTTGAAGAAAACAAGTCTATAGTTTCTCTAATGCCTACACTGCAAGAGTGTTCTATATTTAATCAACAACTTCTCAAACTTGAAAAACAAGAAATTGTGGAAATTAAAGCTGTTGACAAAATCGAACACCAGGGAGTGACAATTCTTCTTACTGAGAAACTACAGGCTAAATTGGATTCTTCTGAAAAGTCTGTATCTAAAACTTCAGAATTAGAAAAGACTTTACATGTATGTAAAAACTGTCAAGTAATTTTGCGGTGTAATTTGAATGTAGAAGAAGGATTAGTTAATGGAGCAATGGGAAAAGTTGTTGACTTTGTACAATTTTAAAATAGACATGAAATAGAATTTTTTTTATAAAATGTGATCAGATAAATGAGTTAAGACAGATTGGGCGTTGTGTTGTACGTTTTGTGCTTGTAAAAGACTTGTTTGTTTGCAGACAACAGTTTCCTCTGTCTCTAGCATATGCAGTAACTATTCATAAATCTCAAGGTTTAAGTATAGACAGAGCTTTTGTAAATATTGGAAATACGGTGCTCAAAGATGGAATGGCATACGTTGCATTGTCTCGAGTAAGAACATTGTCTGGTTTGTATTTGATAGATTTTGATGAGAAAAAGGTTAGTGCTCATGCAAATTGTGAAAGAGAGTACAATCGTTTAAAAAGATTTTATGCTCCGGATTTAGGTGAATATCCCATATATGAGAAACGTGTGGTATGTCCAAAACAGAAATATGTCAAACAATCAACTGGGGTTCAAAAAAATGAAACAATTGAAGAGAAACCTAAACAAAAAACGGAAAGTGTTGATGACATTGGTAGGACACCAGTTGGAAAATAGTTCACGTATCAACTGTTTTGCTAATGTGATTCTGAATATTGTGTTTCATCTACCACATCTTCATCATGAAATCATGGGAAATCGTGAAAAAAGATTCTGTTCTGCACTACATCATGTATTTCAACAGTTCGTAAGTGACAGAAGTAAAATGCATACTGCTTCTGGCATTCTTCATCTTTTAGATATATGTACTGGTTCATTGACATTTACTCTCAACATACAACAAGATGCACAAGAATTTCTAATGCTTATGCTTGGAGTATTAGAACATGAAGGAATACACTTCGAAAACGTATTTGGACTAAGTTACAGATGGGATCATAAGTGTGAAGAGTGTTCATTTACTTCTACCACTCAAATACAAACAAAATGATTCCTATACTTATCAATACCAGACTGCATATCATTATCTATTAACAAATTGAAAAAACAGCAAATGAGGATATGAGATGTTCACATTGTAGATCAAAGATGTTGTCTACATTACATATAGACGGATTTGGAAAATATCACATTTTAATGCTACAAAGTTGCAGAGCAAATGGAAGACAATTGCAAACAAAAATTACAAATTTTAAAGGAAGTCAAATATCTATTTCAGGAAGAACTTTTACAGCAGTGGCTATTATTTTCTATGATGGACCTACTACAACATCTGGACACTATACTGTTTATTTAAAGTGTAATAAAGGATGGACGCATTGCAGTGATGCCCACGTGGAATTCAAAGCTAGATTACTTTATGAATTATAAAATTCTTATATGTTATTTCTGCAGCCAAAGTTTTGAGTACATCATTCGGCCTATTGGGGAAGATGTGAACAGAAAGTAGACAGCACTGCAAACTATTAGTGTTTCTAATTATTGTTTGGATTATTATTTGCCCTAATTGATATTACATTTGGAAAATTGTGTTTAAAAGCAAATAGTTTATATATTTCTTGTCTATTTTGTAGCAGATGTAAATGAAATTATACGTTTTGTGAAATGTATTTGTGATAAATAATAGATGAAAGAACTAATTAAGAAAGTATAGAAAGGAGAACGCATAGCTGCACATATTGATAATGATGTTCTATGCTGATTTGGTTTTTTTTGACAATCAATTTGATTGTTTTTCCCCCCACTGTTCAATGATGATGGTACATTGAAATCACTGTGTATGGTGAAGTTATGTGCAATCTGAGAACATTAAAAGGGAAATTGAGAATATTATGTAATTTTAAATAAATTTTGTGTTATCAAAAATGTAATATTATAATTTCTCAAATATATCATCATTAAATAACATTTCTTCTTTTTCTTCTTTATAGTAGCTACTGTTGAAGTTTGAAAACAGTTTTAATACTATTAAGGATATTACTACTCTAAAATAGTTTTACTGAATGATGTATCTAAATTACTTGAAAGGTAAAAATACATAATACAATATGCATGATAACCTGGAAAAATGTTTAAAATTTAATTATAATGGGGCGTGGCTTGGTGCCAGGCAAGATGGCTGTGCAGTAGAGAAGCTCCGCAGCGGCCTTCCTGGTCTGGACTTGTACCGGCTGCCATTCGCCCGATCCAGGCAATCTGGGGACATCAGGGTGTCCAAAAGTGTAGCGTGCACCCCCGTGACGAAAACGCAGCCTCCACCGCACCCCGGGGTGCCGGACGGAGCCGGGATCTGCTGGGCCGGTGAACCGCCCGATTCGAGCCCCGGGAGCAGAGACTCTCCCCCCCCTGCGTTTACAAGATTCAAAGAACAACGGACCCGTCTAGTGGCCGGTGGGCAACGTCCATCTCGGGGGCAAGAAAATCAGAGACAGCGGGTGGCGCACTGGTTCCCCAGGATCGGACCGCGGGAAGATCGGAGCGGAGGCTGAGACTCCCTCACCTGCACAGCAGCGGAGCACAATGGGCCTGCGTGGTGGCTGCTTTGCAGCTGTTCCCGAGGAGGCAAGCACAAGCAAACACCAAGAGTGCAGGGCTGGGCCCCTAGGATTTATGTGCGACTGGGCCGCAGTCGGCCCGACCTGAGAGACGCGAGGACTGCGACATATTCGGTGAGTGCCACGGGCAGGGCCCCTGAGCATATGGTACACTCTGTACGGCGGGATCGCCCCTCTTGATCGCCAGATCGGGCCCACCCATTGCCACATCAAAGTCGGAGACACCAGAGCCCGGAATTTACCCAGTGGTAGCACCTCATCAAAAGTGTTGGACACACCTGTGGGAGGTAGGGCCTAGACGGGTGGGCCCGGGGCAGTGGGTTAAGAGCCAGAACACAGAAGCAGAGGCCCAAAGGCCGACGGAGCGGACGGCGGGGGTCAAAGCTCGAGGCACGCGGAGATCTGACAGGCCCTGCCGGATGCACGGCTGGCACTGGGCTTGCCGGGGGTGGCTTTTGAGAGGTGACAAACGTGCCGCCCTGGATCCAGTATCTCTACGGCCAAGCAGAGGGGATCCCTAATCACTCCCCATTGAATCTACAGCTGGGAGGCGCGCTATCTGGACACTGCACTGAGGCACTGCCGACTGCCCTCCCATAATCCACAGGGAAGAACCATATAATGCGACCCAAGGGGGCCCCCCGAAGCCAGTCCAACAAGTTGGATAAATGCGCGGTGCCCAGGACAACAATGGCAGATGGTGCGGCGTCACAGGGGAACCCGGAAATGACAGAACCCTCACTGGGGGCGATTATGGCGGCCATTCAGACACTGGGCACGAATCTAGAGTCCAAAATAGACAAAGTCACGATTGAAGTCAACCTACTGAGGGCCGATATGAATAAAAACTCAGAAAAAATTAGCTACAGCAGAAACTAACATAAGAGAATTGCAAGTCGCCACCAAGAGAATGGATGACCAAATACAACGACTCACACACCAATGTAAGAACTAAGCTAGAGGACCAGGAGGGGCGGGCCCGGAGGAATAACATCCATGTTGGTGGGGTGCCCGAAGAGGCGGAGGGTCCCAGAGTGGACCTATTCCTGGAAGATCTCATACTTAAGCACCTTCAGCCCAAACGCTTATCAAACTATTTCTCGGTGGAGAGGGCGCACAGAGTGCCGGTGCCGCAACAGAAACCAGGGGCCCCCTCACTAACTATTATGGCAAGTTTCCTCAATTTCCGGGACCGAGACCCCATCCTACAGGCCGCCTGAACAAAAGGTGATCTGCCCTATGAAAACACGTCCAAACGCTTCTTCCAAAATTCACCCTCATGGTTTAACGACAGCGGCGCACTTTTGATGAGGTTAAGCGGACACTACGGACCGAGAATCTCAAATACACGATGCTGTTCCCAGCTAAACTGAGAGTGTGGGAAAACGGAAAAACATGGTACTTTGCATCTCTCGACGAAGTGTGGGACTGGCTCGAGAGAGGGCGGAAGGCCACCAGACCAGTGCAACGAGGTCACAACCACCGGCGAGGGGAACAGCGAGATGCCCCCCCTCAGGCTTCGCACTCGGACCACTAAACTGTAGGCTCGGCGATTGGGACTGACCCCCCCCTGACCGGGCTCCGCAAAGCTTGAGACTGTACCTGGCACTGCCACTGTAGACTACTGTGAATAAAAGAGACCTCTTCAGCAGGTATGAAACAGCAAGAGAATGGGATGCACGCCCACATGTTATTAACGACACACACTGAAACAGACATTGCATGAAAACAGGGAGGGCTGCTGCCGGATAACGAAAGGCAGCGCCGGCCAACCCCAAGTTATAGTTTAATGAGTCGATTTTGGTGACACGCGCTCTGCAAATTGGGGAGGTGGGTAGTTACAAACCTACTGTGCAGGGCAGCAGGGAGGGGGATTTTATAAGGGGTTCCTGTTACAGAAGTTTAATGTTATACACAATGTTTGATGTTTTCTACGATCCAGCCAGAGATTCACAACACCAGGCAAGAAATAGCAAGCAGCTTCCGAGGGAGGGTGGGTTAGGGAGGACACTGAAGGAGGGAGGCAGTTGTTAAGTACCTGAACACAGCTATGGCTGCACAGCCCACAACAACATTGAAAATCCTCTCATGGAACGTGAATGGGTTGGGAGACAAGATCAAACGGACTACGGTCCTGCAATATTTGCGTAGACATTCCCCAGACCTCATCCTCCTACAGGAGACGCACTTGCAAGGCCAACACTACCTGGCATTGAATAGATTTGGATACACCCTCCGGGCACATGCAGACTTCACATCAGGCTCCAGGGGGGTGGCAATCCTGGTTAAAATCTCAGTGCCTTTTATTCCGGGCTGCACTTGGCAGAACCCACTGGGAAGGTTTGTGGCCATGACAGGGATGTGGGAGGGTCGAAACTTAAACCTATGCTCCACATATATTCCACCAAGGCTTCACATAGGAACTTTCCCTGAGCTAAGTAATACACTACTAGACATGCCCCCTGGTGTGCTTATATTGGGTGGGGACACGATTGCAGTGATGTCCCAGGAATTGGATAGAACAACACGACAAACCAGGACGGGGGAGGCAGGACTTCTGCGGGCCTTTGCAACCGCAATGGCCTGTCGGACTTATGGAGATTGCATAACCCTTCTTGTAGACAATACACACATATATCCGCAGCACGTCCCGTCTTGACTACATCTTTACACAGTGCACACAAACAGGACACTTCCGAGGGGCACATTATAAGGCATGGGGCATATCCCACCACTCACCTGTAGAGATCCTGCTACATGGCCCAACTAGGGATCACACCCTCCCTCCTCGTGTGGCTCCGTGGCACCTTAAAGACAGAGACTTCCAGGATAAGCTCAGAGAGCGTACTCAACAATATTTTGCCGAAAACGTGGGGTCGGTTGACTCGCACTGCACACTCTGGGAAGCATACAAAGTGGTGGTTAGGGGCTACATCCAGGCAACGGTGGGTGGACTAAGGAAGCAGAGACGCTCCAGGTGTGATGAACTTGAGAGCGAGATTAATGCCCTGGAGCGGAAATTACAACAAGAGGCGCCGGGCGCCCCAGATTTGCTCACAAGACTATGTTTTAAGCAAAAGGAGCTCAGGGACCTAGGGGAAGACGCAGCGAGACAACACGCACTGGCCACGCAGAGATGACTGTACGACGTAGGGGACAAAGCTAATAGGCTAATTGCGTGGTTAGAGAGATGAGACCGAGAGCGAGACTGGGTCGTGGAAATTAAGACAAGCAGTGGGAAGACACTTAGTTCTGGGGCAGACATTGCAAAGGCATTTGTGTCTTAAAACGAGACAGTATATCAGCAAGCATCTACCAGATCAATTGACGAGTGCACTGAACTGCTCGCGGACTTATCCTTACTGACTCTGTCACAGAAGGACAGGGAAGACATTGACCGGGACCTGACAGTGGAGGAAGTAGAGGGGGCCATCAGAGACCTACAATCTGGGAAGGCGGCAGGCCCTAATGGGCTCCCCGCTGAACTTTTTAAATGTGTGGCAGCCGATGTGGCAAAGTCCATGTTGGAAATGTTCACCACTGCACTGCAGGAGGGTTGCTTACCCACAGATTTGAGAATTGCCACAATAGTGGTCAACCCTGAAATAGAACAAACCCCCGGAGCTCTGCGACTCCTACCGACCCATCTCCTTACTTAATTTTGAAACAAAAGTGCTGGCAAAGGTACTGGCAAACCGGCTTGCCCCCATAATCTTCACTATGGTCCATCCGGACCAAACCGGGTTTATGCCTCAGCACAGCACCAGACTAAACCTTAGACGCCTTTACGGGGTGATGCAAGCCGCGGCAGCTAATCCAAGCGAGTCCATGGCTTTACTATCATTGGACGCCCGTATGGTGTTTGACAGTATTGAATGGCCATATCTCCAGGCGGTTCTGTCTAGGCTCGGCCTGGGCCCATGTTTCAGTGCATGGGTTCGCCTCCTTTATTGGGACCCTAGAGCCCACGTCCGTGTGAATGGGTTGATATCCAGATCCTTTGCGCTCCACAGGAGCACATGCCAGGGATGTCCACTCTCCCCCATACTTTTCGCGTTGGTGCTCGAGCCACTCGTGGCATGGATCAGAAGGGATCCCATAGTTAGGGGCATAGATATGGGGGGGAATGGGAGGAACAAATCTTGTTGTACGCAGACGACATATTGTTATGTTATGTTAGTAGAATTTATACAGCGCACGAATACCCATAGGTGTCTTGGCGCTTTCAATGCTACATACTGTGCTAATTGCCACTACTGCTGAAAAAGCCAGGTCTTCAGTTGTTTCCTGAATTCAAGAAGGGAGGATATTGCTCTACGCAAGCAGACCTCGGCAAACGTTTCACAGGCTTATTAACATAATCCGGCTATTCGGTACATGCTCAGGTTACCAGATAAACTGGGACAAATCCCTCATTTTTAATCTCTCTGGAGCACTACCCCCACTCACTTCAGACTGGGCGGCCTTAACACAACATGACAAATTTAAATATCTCGGAATATGGATAACACATTCAGCCGAGGAATTCCTCCACCTGAACATTTACACACAACTGACAAGACTTTGCGTAGACACTGTCCACTGGCGTTAACTACCTATCCCTCTTAAGGGTAGGGCAGTGCTATTTAAAATGATGGCCCTCCCACGACTACTCTATTCTTTACAAAATACACCACATAAGATCCCAGACACCTTCTTCCAAGCCATTGAAGGGGAGCAACCTAACCTACTATGGGTTAGCAGGACACCGCAAATTGCGCTCCGCAAACTCCAGTGGGGGTATACGAGGGTGGGCTAGCTATCCCAGATATCCGAAACTACTACCTGGCGGCCCAACTCATTAATATAAATGGCTGGGTCTTTGCACCCCGCTCCGAACCTGCATACCGAGTAGATCGTCAGGCTATAGGAACCAATGAGCACCTAACGGCGTATCAAGGAAGAGGGGGGAAACCGCTCCCTACACACTCCTAAGTGGTGGTACGAGCATGGTACGTTGCCACCAAATCACTGGGATGGAAGGACAGATTGACCCAGCAAACCCCACTGTGGCACAGCGGTGCGTTGGGAGAGGTAGGTCGCCTACAGGGATTCCACAGCTGGAACTTCATAGGCATAGATACCCTCGGGGACATATGGCATAAGGGTGGGATGATTACCTTTAAGGAATTACAAACAGAATATCAACTGACGGACAAGGAGCAGTACAGGTACCTACAGTTGAGTCATGCCCTGTGGTGCCACATCCCGGACGGGGAGTCACTACCTGAGTACACCCCCTTAGAAGACCGACTGTTATTAGACACTATTCCTGACAAGGCGATCTCCCACACATACAGGAAATTAATAAATAACCTCCCCGATCCTCTTTGACCGCTTAGGGCTGCCTGGGAAATGGACTTGGGAATGCTAGAGGATGATGATTGTCAGGAAGCAGTCCAGAGCACCAGAGAGATCCCCATACGGGCACGATTCCGACTAATCCAACTTAGAAGTCTACATAGAGCATATTATCCCCGTACACTTCAACACAAGATCGGGAGGGCAGGCACAGACCACTGTGTTAGAGGTTGCAGTGAAGCCGGCACTTTCTTCCATATCATCTGGGACTGCCCCAGAATTCAACGCTACTGGGCGAGGGTTGCCAGGGTGATGTCGGAGGTTCTGGGGATACGCCGCCAACTGGAGGCACGTTGGCTCCTGCTCAGGATCACGGGGGAAGATCGATGGACCGCACACACACAAGCATGACTTATGTTGGCTTCTGGGGTGGCAAAGCGTAATATTGCACGGCTGTGGGGGGCATGGGATCCACCGAAACTCTCCAGCTGGATAACAGACATTTACTGGTGCCGATTGGCAGAAAAAGTAGTTTACAAGAGTAGAGGCTGCCCAAAGAAGTGGGAAAAGATATGGAGCCCATGGGAGAAGTATAGATCTTAACAATGGGCGAAGGAATGGGGACACAGATCTGGGAGAAGTGAGGATGTAAATATTTGCAATGTGTTAACCTGATTGATGTATGTGTCCTCCACCACATATGTATACTGTCGCTTTCCCTGTAACGGAGGCTGTGTAAAACATAACTGTCTGACGATTACTGTGTATCTGGATGGATCGACTTGTTGAATAAATAAAAATAATTTTAAATTATTTTTTTTAATTACATGTCATTTGTTTCCAAGATAAATATTGTTCATTCTTTAGACTATTTGAAAACTATCATCATATTTCTGAGGAGCAATATCACACTTACTTTTTACAAATATTGCATAAAACAATAAAAGTACTTTTATTGAAAGTTATTTACTCCTCATTATACAGGGCAGGTGTGTATTGAAATCTCTATCCAAGGACTTTTCAGACGCATACTTAGATAACAGACGTCTGCTTTTGTGACTCAATACTCTAGTACAACTGATAAGATTTGTGCACCTGTATGATAAATTACATAGTTTTGAAGTTAGAGTCAACAGATGCACAACACGTGTCAGAATACATGTAGAAGCCTACACATACTAGAATACGTCTGTTTCACACCACATGTTCTCTAAATTTGTGTTCAAGAAGTTGTATGTATTAGTTTCTTCTCCATATACAGGGCAGGTGGGTATTGAAAGTGCTTTTTATTGTATTTGAAAATTTGACCATTTTGAAGTATGATGTATTTTCTCATTTGAAGAAGTATTTTAAAATATATTTTAGAGCTAATAGGACTATGTTTTATTGGATAGAATCTACTGTATATGGCACAACCCATGCACTCATCCAGTCATTCAAACAGTATCCTTGCACTAAATCATTAAGACAGGCACTATGCATAGAGCCATCCAATCATGCAGATACTACTAATGCACTGATTCAATCACCCAGACACTACTCTTGCACTGTTCCAATCACCCAGGCAGTACCCATACACTCAACCATTCACCCAGGCACTACCCGTGCCTCTATTCACCCAGGCACTACCTATGCACTCATGCAACCAAACAGATACTATGCATGCACTCATCCAAACACCCAGGGACTACCCATACACTTATTCATTCACCCATGTACTATTCATGCACTCATGCAAACACCCAGGCAATCAATCAATCAGAACATTTGTAAAGCGCACTACACACCCGTGAGGGTCTCAAGGCGCTGGGGGGGTTGGGTGGGGTGCTGCTACTGCTCGAACAGCCAGGTCTTGAGTAGCCTCCTGAAGGTTAGCAGGTCCTGGGTCTGCCGTAGGAGGATGGGGAGGGTGTTCCAGGTCTTGGCGGCGAGGTGGGAGAACGATCTGCCACCGGTGGTCGCTCTTCGGATGCGGGGGACGGAGGCGAGGGCGAGGTTGGCTGAGCGGAGCTGGCGGTTCGGGGCATAGAAGGTGAGTCGTCTGTTGAGGTATGCCAGTCCGGTGTTGTGGAGTGCCTTGTGTGCGTGGGTGAGGAGCTTGAAGGTGATACTCTTGTTGACGGGGAGCCAGTGCAGGTCTCTCAGGTGGGGTGTGATGTGGCTGTGGCGTGGGACGTCGAGGATCAGGCGTGCCGAGGCGTTCTGTATACGTTGCAGTCGTTTCAGGAGTTTGGCCGAGGCTCCCGCGTAGATGGCGTTTCCGTAGTCCAGCCTGCTGCTGATGAGGGCCTGGGTGACCGTTCTTCTTGTTTCGGTGGGGATCCATCTGTAGATCTTGCGGAGCATGCGGAGGGGGTTGACGCAGGAGAATGAGACGGCGTTGACTTGCTTGGTCATGGAGAGTATTGAGTCGAGGATGAAGCCCAGGTTGCGTGCGTGGTCGGTGGGTGTCGGTGCTGCTCCCAGTGTGGTGGGCCACCAGGAGTCATCCCAGGCTGAGGGGGTGGAGCCGAGGATGAGGACCTCCGTCTTGTCTGAGTTCAGCTTCAGTCAGCTGTTCTTCATCCACTCGGCGACGGCCTTCATTCCTTCGTGGAGGTTGGTTTTGGCGGTGAGGGGGTCCTTGGTGAGGGAGAGGATCAGCTGGGTGTCGTCGGCGTAAGAGATGATGTTGAGGTCGTGCAGTCGGGCGACGTGGGCGAGCGGTGCCATGTAGACGTTGAACAATGTCGGGCTGAGGGATGATCCTTGGGGTACGCCGCAGATGATCTCGGAGGCTTCGGAGCGGAATGGGGGGAGGCGGACGCTCTGGGTTCTGCCGGAGAGGAAGGAGGTGGTCCATTCCAGAGCCTTGTCTCGGATCCCTGCGTTGTGGAGGCGTGTGCGTAGGGTGCGGTGGCAGACAGTGTCGAAGGCGGCTGAGAGGTCCAGGACGATGAGGGCCGCAGTTTCACCGTTGTCCAGCAGGGCCCTGATGTCATCGGTGGCAGCGATGAGGGCAGTTTCGGTACTGTGGTTGCTGCGGAACCCGGACTGGGACTGGTCCAGGATGTTGTTCTCCTCGAGGTAGCGGGACAGTTGTCCGTTGACGATCTTCTCGATGACCTTCGCCGGGAACGGGAGCAGGGAGATGGGCCGGAAGTTCTTGAGGTCTCTCGGGTCCGCCTTGGGTTTCTTGAGTAAGGCGTTGATCTCGGCGTGCTTCCAGCTCTCCGGGAAGGTCGCGGTCTCGAAGGAGATGTTGATGACCTTGCGGAGATGGGGTGCGATGGTGGCGCTGGCTTTGTTGAAGATGTGGTGCGGGCATGGGTCTGACGGAGAGCCGGAGTGGATGGTGTTCATGATTTTGATGGTGTCGTCGTCGTTCGCGTTGGCCCAGGCGAGCAGGGGGTCGAAGTGGATGGTGGGCGGCGGGGCTGAGGTGTCGGAGGCTGCCGGGGCGGGCTGGTTGTTGAAGCTGTCGTGGATGTCTGCGATCTTGTGATGGAAGAAGGTGGCTAGGGAGTCGCACAGGTCTTGCGATGGTGGGATGCCGTTGGTGTTGGAGCTGGGGTTGGAGAGTTCCTTCACAATGTTGAAGAGCTCTTTGCTGTTGTGTGCGTTGTTGTCGAGGCGGTCCTTGAAGGAGGTCCTTTTGGCGGATCTGATGAGGTGATGGTGTCTGCGGATGGCGTTCTTGTGGGCCGCATAGTTGTCCGGTGTCTGTTCGCGGTGCCATTTCTTCTCTAGTTTCCGGCAGGTTTGCTTGGAGGCCTGGAGGTCCGCGGTGAACCAGCTGGCTTTACCCCTGTACTCAACTATTCACTAAGGGACTACTCATGCACTCATACATTTACTCATGCACTGCACATGGACTCATACAGTCATCAAGACAGTACCCAAGCACTCATCCAATCACCCAGGCACTACCCATGTACTCGCTGGATGAGCCACACACTACCCTTGCACTCATCCAATCACCCAGGCACTACTCATGCACTCATCCAATCACCCAGGCACTACTCATGCACTCATCCAATCACTCAGTCACTATCCTTCAACTGAACCATTCACTCATACAGTACCCATGCACTCATACATTCACTCAGGCAGTACTTTTGCACTCATCCAATCTCCCAGGCACTACCCATGCACTCATCCAATCACCCAGGCGCTGCTGTTGCACTCACCCATTCATCCATCAACTACCCATGCATCCACTCAGGCACTGTCCATGCAGTCATGCAGTCATTGAGGCAGTACCCATGCATTCATCCAATCACACAGACACTAACCATGCACTCACCCAATGACCCACGCACTACCCTTCTACTTATCCATTCACTCAGGCACTACCCATGCACTCATCCAATCACTCAGGCACTACCTATTCACTCATTGAATCACTCAGACACTATCCTTCAACTCAATCATTCACTTACGCAGTACCCATGCACTCATGCATTCACTCAGACGGTACTCATGCGCTCATCCAATCACCCAGGCACTACCCATGCACTCATCCAATCACCCAGGCACTATCCATACTCTCATTCATTCATCCAGGTACTATCCATGCACTCATGGAATCACCCAGGCGCACTGGTCTTGCAGTCATCCAATCTCCCAGGCACTATGCATGCACTCATCCAATCACCCAGGCACTACCCATACACTCATTCATTCACCCAGGTACTATCCATGCACTCACGGAATCACCCAGGCACTGCTATTGCACTCACTCATTCATCCAGCAACTACTCATGCACTCATCCATTCACTCAGGCACTGTCCATGCAGTCATGCAATCAACGAGGCAGTACCCATTTATTCATCTAATCACACAGACACTACCCATGCACTCACCCAATGAGCCAGGCACTACCCTTCCACTTATCCATTCACTCAGGCACTACCCATGCACTCATCCAATCACCCAGGCACTACCCATGCGCTCATCGAATCACTCAGACACTATCCTTCAACTCAACCGTTCACACATGCAGTACCCATGCACTCATGCATTCACTCAGACACTACCCATGCACTCATCCAATCACCCAGGCACTATCCATACACTCATTCGTTCACCCAGGTACTATCCATGCACTCATGCAATCACCCAGGCAGTACCCCTGTACTCAACTATTCACTCAGGCAGTATCCTTACACTCATGCATTCACTGAGGTACTACCTTTACACTCATTCAATCATCCAGGCACTATTATTACATTCATCACACACACATTTATGCAAGCAATCAGTTTCACTACATACAATTTTTCTATTTTTAACCAGCATAGGTGGTTCCTTAAGAACCTTTTTTAAAACTATTTTGAGTTTTTTTGTATTTTCCAACAATTTTTTATTTTGTTGCTGTTTTTTACTTTTTGTGTGGAAACAAAAAATTATGAAGTCCAACTTTAGTGTTTCTACAGAACAAAGAAACACAAGGTTCCAAAAACCCCCAAAAAATTAACACTTTTGTTTTGAGCAGATTGAGCATCAATTTAAAGTTCACCAACGCAGAGAGTTGTTAACCCCTTCGCTGCTAGGCCTTTTCCCCTCCTGTGCTAAGCCTTTTTTTGGCTATTTGGGATAGTTCGCGCTTAGGCCTCTGTAACTTTTTGACCACATAAGGTATCCATGCCAAATTTGCGTCCTTTTTTTCCAACATCATGGGGATTCTAAAGGTACCCAGGGTTTGTGGATTCCCCTGGAGGGAACCCAGAAATTAGCCAAAATACAGCTAAATTTTGGGTTTTTGGGGAAAAATGCGAAAAAAGGGCTACAGATGAAAGCATCTGGTTTTTTCCTGCAAATGGCATCAAAAAAGCGGTTGTGGTGCTGAAATCACCATCTTCCCAGCTTTCAGGGACAAGCAGACTTTTGTCAGAAAACCAAAAGTTTGTACACAGTTTTGGCATTTTTCTGGGACATAGCCTATTTTTGCTATTTTTTGTGCTTTCAACCTCCTTCCAGTTAATGGTAGAAATGGGTATGAAAGCAATAATGGATCCTGGAAAGCCATACATTTCTGAAAAGTAGACAAAATTCTGAATTCAGCAAGGGGTCATTAGTGTAGATCCTTCAAGTTTTCTTTATAGAAACAAACAGTTAAATATAGGAAAAATTGAAAATTAGTTGAAAAAAACAGCCATTTGTGTCAACGTTTTCACCTGTAACTTCTTCTAATTATGACAGCTATTTGAAAGCAATATACCATTACATCCGCTGGACCTTTCTGGTTGTGGTGATATATAGGACTTGTAGGTTCACCAAGAACCCGACGAACCCAGAGCCAATAACTGAGCAGCGTCTTGCAATGGTTTTTTATTATGTCCCGGGTATATAGCAATTATTCTGGGAAAATTTATACATGGAAAAATCGGTATGAAAGACACCTATGTATTTCTGAAATGGGAACAAAATATAGAGTTTAGAAACAGTAGATATTTGCACATTTCCGAAATTGGGAGTACCCATACTAGCATGAGAATTATAGGTAATTTTTCAAAATGACTTCTTTTTTACATATTGTCTTTCATTTGGAAGGCAGAAATGCATCGAAAGTCAATAGATAATAACAGTTGCTCTACAATTTTGTGTTACCCTAAGTCTCCCGATAAAAATGGTACCTCACTTGTGTGGGTAGGCCTAGTGCCCGCGACAGGAAACGGCCCAAAACGCAACGTGGACACACCACATTTTCACAGTGAAAAATGACCCTTTTTTTGCAAAGTGCCTAGCTGTAGTTTTTGAACCCTAGCTCTGCCGGCACCTAGGGAAACCTAGCAAACCTATACATTTTTGAAAACTAGACACCCAGGGGAATCCAGGATGGGGTGACTTGACTGGCTCTCACCAGGTTCTGGTATCCAGAATCCCTTGCAAACCTAAAAAATTGTAAAAAAAACCACATTTTCCTCACTTTTCTGTGGTCGAAAGTTCTGGAATCTGCGTGGATCCACAAAATTGCACCCACCCCGCGTTCCCCAAAGTCTTCCAAAAACAATGGTACCTCACTTGTGTAGGTAGGCCTAGTGCCCGCGACAGGAAACAGCGCAAAACGCAACGTGGACACACCACATTTTCACAGTGAAAAATGACCCTTTTTTTGTAAAGTGCCTAGCTGTAGTTTTTGAACCCTAGCTCTGCCGGCACCTAGGGAAACCTAGCAAACCTATACATTTTTTAAAACTAGACACCCAGGGGAATCCAGGATGGGGTGACTTGACTGGCTCTCACCAGGTTCTGGTACCCAGAATCCCTTGCAAACCTAAACAATTGACAAAAAAACCACATTTTCCTCACTTTTCTGTGGTAGAAAGTTCTGGAATCTACGTGGATCCACAAAATTCCACCCACCCCACATTCCCCAAAGTCTTCCGAGAAAAATTGTACCTCACTTGTGTGGGTAGGCCTAGTGCCCGCGACAGGAAACAGCGCAAAACGCAACGTGGACACACCACATTTTCACAGTGAAAAATGACCCTTTTTTTTGCAAAGTGCCTAGCTGAAGTTTTTGAACCCTAGCTCTGCCGGCACCTAGGGAAACCTACCAAACCCACACATTTCTGAAAAGTAGACACCCGGGGGATTCCAGTGAGGTATGGCTTGCGTGGATCCCCCAACGTTTTCTTACCCAGAATCCCCTGCAAACCTGAAATTTTGCTGAAAAAATCACTTTTTTCACACGTGTGTGTGGGAAAGTTGTGGCATCACCGGGCTGACACAAATTTCCTACCACCCAGCATTCCCCCAGGTCTCCCGATAAAAATGGTGCCTCACTCTGGTGGGAGGCCCAAGTACCCCCGACATACAAGGGCCCAAAACGTATTCAGGCGACATCAAAATTACCTATTACAAAACGACCTGGTTTTGCAAGGGGGGGTCACCTGGGTTTTTGGCCCGTGCTCGGCGGCCACCTATGGAAACCTACCAAATCCACACATTTCTGAAAAGTAGACACCCGGGGGATTCCAGGGAGGTATGGCTTGCATGGATCCCCCAACGTTTTCTTACCCAGAGTCCCCTGCAAACCTCACATGGCTAATGCCCCCATCTGCCCCCCAGGGGGGGCTGAAAGTCCACTAGACCCCAGGGAGTTTTTTGGGCAAATTTTAATTAGGGTGGGGGCTGCCCAAAACGGGCATGCTAATGCCCCCACCCTAATTGAAATTTGCCCAAAAAATCCCTGGCGTCTACTGGGCTTTTTGCCCCCCCGGGGGGAAGATTGGGGGCTAATGCCCCTATCTGCCCCCCAGGGGGGGGCAGAAAGGCTGTAATTTTTGTGGGGGAGGGGTGGGGGCATGGGCATGCCCATTTTGGGCAGCCCCCACCCTAATTCAGATTTGCCCCAAAATATCCCTGGCGTCTAGTGGGCTTTTTGCCCCCCCCGGGGGGGGCAGAAAAGCTGTAATGGTGGCGGGGGTGGGGGCATTAGCGTGCCCATTTCGGGCAGCCCCCACCCTAAAAACAATTGCGTGAAAAAAAATCCCTGGCGTCAAGTGGGCTTTCTGCCCCCCAGGGGGGTAGAAAGGCTGTAATGGTGGCGGGGGTGGGGGCAATGACGTGCCCATTTCGGGCAGCCCCCACCCTAAAAACAATTGCGCGAAAAAAAATCCCTGGCGTCAAGTGGGCTTTCTGCCCCCCAGGGGGGCAGAAAGGCTGTAATGGTGGCGGGGGTGGGGGCAATGGCGTGCCCGTTTCGGGCAGCCCCCACCCTAAAAAAAATGGTGCAAAAAAATCCCTCGCGTTTAGTGGGCTTTCTGCCCTTCCTGGGGGCAGAAAGGCTGTAATGGTGGCGGGGGTGGCGGCATTGACGTGCCCATTTCGGGCAGCCCCCACCCTAAAAAAATGCACCCAAAAAAATCCCTGGCGTTTAGTGGGCTTTCTGCCCCCCGGGGGGCAGATTGGGGGCTACTGCCCCATCTGCCCCCAGGGGGCAGAAAGACTGAGTTGTGCCCATTTCTTTATGGGGGAGCGAAGGCCCTTGCCCAAGGGGCCGCTCCCCCTCCCTGGTGTCTAGTGGGTGGATCCCTGCTTGGGGATCGCCCTCCTGGGGCGATCCCCAAGCTGGGATCCACTGGGAAAGGGTACCATAGGAAAGGGGAGATTCTCCCCTTTCCAATGATACCTCTCCCGTCTTTCTACGTGCCCGGGGGCTGAGATAGCCCCTGAGCACATAGAAAGTGAAACTGAAATGAGCCTAAAGGCTCATTTCAGTTTCGGTTTCTGTGCAATGACGACAGCGCGACGTGCGCGCTGATCGTCATGGCACAGAAACCAGGGAGGGGTCCTCGGGAGCTGGGGAAGCTCTTCCCCAGCTCCCAAGGTCACAGGGGAGAAATAGAAATCCCTCTGCTGTCTGCAGCAGAGGGATTTCGTGCCCCTGGCCTCATGACGGAATGGTTCCGTCATGAGCACAGGGGCACCGATGCTCATGACGGAACCATTCCATCATGAGCATCGAAGGGGTTAAACACTTCCTGCAGTGTATTTCTGCATCAGCCAGTTCGGGGAAGATCCGGGGTTGAGGAGTGGTAAGAACAGCTCCAGCTGATGTTGATGGTTGATTTCCATCATCTGCTGCAGCTTGCTCCCTCTTCCCCCTAGCCATCACTTCTTGCGCAAGACGAGTTGGGTGCATCGTCTCAAGATGTTTTCTCATTGACGATGTACCACAAGAATATTTTTTCTCCGATCCTCTGGCGAGATCTTTGTGGCTTATGGAAAAGGTGACTTTTCGAGCATTCACCTTTTTTTCACCCTCAGGCACGGTGAAAAAGGCCCAAACAATGCTCTCCTTTTGTTTTTTCACCGGCTCTTCAATGTTTTCAATCTCCTCCAGCTGCTCTTCTTCTGGATGTGATGTTGCCATTTTCAGATATTAATTGGTCAAAACACCAAAAATATAAAAAATTGAGTAGAGCCTACAAAAAAGCTGTCTACACATGCAGACACACCCAAAATAAAAGGAAAAGAACAGGTGTTGGATCCTACCTCTAAGAGAATGAAAACCTTTTACCAATAAAAAGCTTTCTTTCCATGTCACATGGAGTCGCGAAGGAGTCAAGCACCCATCGCGTATACGTCGCGCACCCGTAAAATGTGCAAAATTTAATTTAAATATAAATTGCTATTTGCAAATTGTGTTTAAAACTATTTTAGTGGAAAGTCTTCAAGCAAAACAGATATTTAAACTTGCAACATTGATATTTCATACTTTTAAAAATTACGCTGGAGTCGCGACCCCTACGCAAACCCGGAAATACGTGCCGGCAGGGTTCGCGACTCCTTCGCGACCGGTGCGCAATGGTGCCGCGTACATAAAAATGTGTTTTAAAGATCTTAAAAATATTTTACAACTACACTAATACCAATTTTTTATATTCAATAATAAACCTCTTTGTTTAAAAATATATATTATTTCAGTGTAAGTATGTATTTTAGACTTGCATTCATATAACGGATTCGTGCACCAAATGCGTAGATCCGCGACTGGTGCGCGATACCATTGCATCCTTAAAAATCTGTTCAAAACATTTCAAAACAAATTTATAACTTCTATAATACTAATTTTTTACACTCAGTAATAAACCTCTTCATGAAAAAAATATATTAATTTGTTCTAAATATGTGTTTTAGACTGACATTCGTATAACGGTTCCTCGCACCCACCGCGTAGGTTAGCGATCGGTTTCATTTTCAGGTTGATTCTGGCATGATAAGCCATCTGCCTTGTCACTGTTTGGACCAGGCTTACAGTTTAGTGTAAACCTGTGCTATGTGTCTGGCTCCCAATAAACAATGACTCCATTCTTCAAAAGATCTCTTTATTGCCAAACATTATTTGTCTGCGATAGTGTAATTTAGTTCTGCCGGGGAAACATATGTGGAAAATACTAGATGCACCTACGAAGTTGCTGGTTTCTTCTGGGACAACTCCCCTCTCATAGCATGATACGAGGTATCCATTTCAACAATAAATGTAAGCTCAACATTTAGATAATGCAAAATAAGGGCACAAGAAAAATGCTTCTTCAAAAAACCCCTAAAAACTTGGTCAGCCTCCTTGGACCAGACAAAGACAACTCCTTTATAGAGAAGTTTGCTAATAGGTCTTATCATTTCAGAGAATCGATGGATCAATCTTCTATTTAAAAAAACAATCATCAAAGCCTAAACAGTGTTGCATAGCTTTTACAGTAGTTACTGTGGGCCAGCAGATTATTGATGAGACATTATCATCCATCTGAACACCGTTTTGATTGAATACATACCTCAAAAATACACAGTGACTTTATCAAAAAGATGATGATCTCTTAATCTATGGAACACTGCAGTAAAATTTTGCACATGTGCTTCCACAGAATCTAAGCAAATCCGGATAAACTATAAAGAACACATCTAAAAAGCTTCTCAGGACTTCATTGATAAGATATTGAAATGAAGCTGGAACGCTACACAGTCCAAAGGGCATGACCTGATATTCAAATAATTTGAAGATGGCGTTACATGCAGTTTTCCACTCATCGCCATTTTGGAATCTGGCTAAATGATACACTCCCCTGAGATCAAATTTATAAAAATCTTTGCATGCTTAAAATGGCCTTTGGGAGATTGATGTTGAAGGAACTGGAATTCTGTTTTTAACTGTAAACTGTAATCTATACATTTTCTTCGCTCACCTCCATTTTTAAGGCACAAAAAATAATGGAGAGGAGGTGAAAACTGACATGGTCTGCTAAATCCATTGGCTACGTTTTCATCTATATATTGTCGCAGATGTTGTGTCTCAGAGTTGGTAAGTAAGTACATTTGACCATAAGCAGTGCTTAATTTGTAAAAGAATAAGTACTGGTTCCCAAAGCTCTGCTCAGATGCCTGCTCCCGATGCTATTAAACATCGGTGAGCTGAATGCGTAGCGTTAAATCCACATTATGACTCTTTGAGCTCCTACCAGACACTCACTGCCCTTTTATCTTACACTTGAAGGTCCCTGCTTTCTCCCCTTGTGATGTTTTTTCCCAATTTTTCTTCCTCCTTTGTTCCCATTTGTGTGTTTTTCCTGCTCTTGGCAATCTCTGATGACTAGAAATAAGTGCTAGTCCCCAAAAATGAGTGCTTGTAGGGCCCGCCGGCAACCACTTGTTCAAATTAGGCACAGACTAGAAGGTATAGATGTTCCAGGTTCCAAGTCAATCTTACAATCAGAGGTTATATGTGAGGGCAAAGCACTTGCTTTTTTTAATCAAATGTTATGAAATGTTCATAACAAGAAAGAAAAGTAATCACACAACAAATAACATGAACAGTCATTATTCCTGCCACTGCCTTGGAGGGTTGACTATGAGGTGATTCGGCAATTATCAAAAACTGCTCATTCAATGATCAGAATTAAATTGTAATGCTCTTGTCCTAATAAAGTTATGTGGGTCTTTTCTCTTCAGTCCAACAATCCTCAACTGCTTAAAGCAGTGGTTCCAAAACTGTGTGCCGTGGCTCCCTGGGGAGCCGCCAAACCTAGCCAGGGGAGCCGCGCACCAAGCACTTTAATGCATTTAATGTTGAAGGGTCTGTTGGCTTCAGTTAAACTAATTAGACTTAAACGCATGATGTGGATTATTTGTAAGTGACATGTTGAGGGAGATGACCTCCATATTTTACTGGATCCCCATGTTCCAACACTCCCAAAGTAAGCGAAAGATGCCTGATTTATTTTGTCGGACTCGTTAATAGTTTTGTTTTTTTCCAAATGCATTTTACACCAATGCAAGTTGTCAGGAAAGTACAGTTGTCCTGTCTATTAACTCCTTAACCGCGGCGCAAATTCCGCCGCGGTGCGGGAGTTCTATTGAGTGGGCGGGGCCGCGTCGGCCAACGGACGTGCGCAGCATTAGCGAGGTAGTGCTCGCGACGGCCGTTGGCCGACGCGCGCACGGAAGTGGTTAAACACACTAAGTATTATTAAGTATTGACATTTGTACTTGAATCAAAGGTACTTCCAGTCCACATTTCTTTCAGTACACACATATTTCCAGACAGGCCTGCTCTCTCCATGAGCACAGGGAAGTAAAACACCATACACGGCATAACGCCAACATTTGGAAGCAAGAAAGAGGCCCAAAACATTTTGTGATAGGCAATTTTGATGTCGCCTCAATACGTTTTGGGCCCTTGCCTGTCGCGGGTTCTTGGGCCTCCCACCCGAGTGAGGCACCATTTTTATCGGGAGACCTGGGGGAATGCTGGGTGGTAGGAAATTTGTGTCAGCCCAGTGATGCCACAACTTTCCCACACAAAAATGTGTGGAAAAAGTGATTTTTTTCAGCTAAATGTGAGGTTTGCAGGGGACTCTGGGTAAGAAAACGTTGGGGGATCCATGCAAGCCATACCTCCCTGGAATCCCCCGGGTGTCTACTTTTCAGAAATGTGTGGATTTGGTAGGTTTCCCTAGGTGGCCGCCGAGCACGGGCCAAAAACCCAGGTGACCCCCCTTGCAAAACCAGGTCGTTTTGTGATAGGCAATTTTGATGTCGCCTCAATACGTTTTTGGCCTTTGCCTGTCGCGGGTACTTGTGCCTCCCACACGAGTGAGGCACCATTTTTATCGGGAGACCTGGGGGAACGCTGGGTGGTAGGAAATTTGTGTCAGCCCAGTGATGCCACAACTTTCCCACACAAAAATGTGTGGAAAAAGTGATTTTTGTCAGCTAAATGTGAGGTTTGTAGGGGATTCTGGGTAAGAAAACGTTGGGGGATCCACGCAAGCCACACCTCCCTGGAATCCCCCGGGTGTCTAGTTTTCAGAAATGTGTGGGTTTGGTAGGTTTCCCTAGATGGCCGCCGACCCCGGGGCCAAAAACCCAGGTAACCCCCGTGCAAAACCAGGTTGGTTTGTGATAGGTCATTTTGATGTCGCCTCACTAGGTTTTGGGCCCTTGCCTGTCGCGGGTACTTAACCCACCCACACAAGTGAGGTACCATTGTTCTCGGAAGACTTTGGGGAATGCGGGGTGAGTTGAATTTTGTGGATCCACACAGATTCCAGAACTTTCCACCACAGAAATGTGAGGAAAATGTGTTTTTTTTCTACACATTTTGAGGTTTGCAAGGGATTCTGGGTAACAGAACCTGGTGAGAGCCAGTCAAGTCACCCCATCCTGGATTCCCCTGCGTGTCTAGTTTTCAAAAATGTACAGGTTTGCTAGGTTTTCCTATGTGCCGGCTGCGCTAGGGCCCAAAATCCACAGGTAGGCATATTGCTAAAAACGAATCCGTGCCTAGTCGGCTTTCTGCCGCCCTGGGGGGGGGAATATCGGGGGGTGGGGTTGCCCCGATATACCCCCAAGGGGGGCAGAAACACTGTGGCTATATTTTTTGGGGGTAGGGGCATTGGTATGCCCATTCTGGGCAGCCCCCACCCCCACACATAAAAAAGCCAGCGTAATCGTTGCCGTCTAGTGGGCTTTTTGCCCCCCCGGGGGGGGGGCATATTGGGGGCTACTGCCCCATCTTCCCTCCAGGGGGGGCAGAAAGGCTGTAATTGTTGCGGGTGGGGGGTGGTGGCATTGGCATGCCCGTTTTGGGCAGCCCCCACCCTAATTAAAATTTGCCCCAAAAAATCCCTGGCATCTAGTTGGCTTTTTGCCCCCCCGGGGGGGCAGATTGGGGGCTACTGCCCCATCTGCCCCCCAGGGGGGACAGGAAGGCTGTAATTTTTGTGGGGGAGGGGGTGGGGGCATGGGCATGCCCGTTTTTGTCAGCCCCCACCCTAATTCAAATTTGCCCCAAAAAAATCCCTGGCGACTAGTGGGCTTTTTGCCCCCCCCGGGGGTGCAGATTGGGGGCTAATGCCCCCATCTGCCCCCCAGGGGGGGCAGAAAGCCTACTAGACGCCAGGGATTTTTTTGAGCAAATTTTAATTAGGGTGGGGGTTGCCAAAAACGGGCATGCCAATGCCCCCACCCTAATTAAAATTTGCCAAAAAAATCCCTGGCGTCTAGTGGGCTTTTTGCCCCCCAGGGGGAAGATTGGGGGCTAATGCCCCCATCTGCCCCCCAGGGGGGGCAGAAAGGCTGTAATTTTTGCGGGGGAGGGGGTGGGGGCATGGGCATGCCCGTTTTGGGCAGCCCCACCCTAATTCAAATTTGCCCCAAAAAAATCCCTGGCATCTAGTGGGCTTTTTGCCCCCCCGGCGGGGCAGATTGGGGGCTAATGCCCCCATCTGCCCCCCAGGGGGGGCTGAAAGTCCACTAGACGCCAGGGAGTTTTTTGGGCAAATTTTAATTAGGGTGGGGGCTGCCCAAAATGGGCATGCCAATGCCCCCACCTTAATTAAAATGTGCCCAAATAATCCCTGGCGTCTAGTGGGCTTTTTGCCCCCCCGGGGGGAAGATTGGGGGCTAATGCCCCCATCTGCCCCCCAGGGGGGGCAGAAAGGCTGTAATTTTTGTGGGGGCTGGGGTGGGGTCATGGGCATGCCCGTTTTGGGCAGCCCCCACCCTAATTCAAATTTGCCCCAAAAAAATCCCTGGCGACTAGTGGGCTTTTTGCCCCCCCCCGGGTGCAGATTGGGGGCTAATGCCCCATCTGCCCCCCAGGGGGGGCAGAAAGCCTACTAGATGCCAGGGATTTTTTTGAGCAAATTTTAATTAGGGTGAGGGTTGCCAAAAACGGGCATGCCAATGCCCCCACCCTAATAAAAATTTGCCCCAAAAAATCCCTGGCGTCTAGTGGGCTTTTTGCCCCCCCGGGGGGACAAATTGGAGGCTACTGCCCCATCTGCTCCCCAGGGGGGGCAGGAAGGCTGTAATGTTTGCGGGGGAAGGGGTGGGGGCATGGGCATGCCCGTTTTGGGCAGCCCCACCCTAATTCAAATTTGCCCCAAAAAAATCCCTGGCATCTTGTGGGCTTTTTGCCCCCCCCCGGCGGGGCAGATTGGGGGCTAATGCCCCCATCTGCCCCCCAGGGGGGGCTGAAAGTCCACTAGACCCCAGGGAGTTTTTTGGGCAAATTTTAATTAGGGTGGGGGCTGCCCAAAACGGGCATGCTAATGCCCCCACCCTAATTGAAATTTGCCCAAAAAATCCCTGGCGTCTACTGGGCTTTTTGCCCCCCCGGGGGGAAGATTGGGGGCTAATGCCCCTATCTGCCCCCCGGGGGGGCAGAAAGGCTGTAATTTTTGTGGGGGAGGGGTGGGGGCATTGGCATGCCCATTTTGGGCAGCCCCCACCCTAATTCAGATTTGCCCCAAAATATCCCTGGCGTCTAGTGGGCTTTTTGCCCCCCCGGGGGGGCAGAAAGGCTGTAATGGTGGCGGGGGTGGGGGCATTGGCGTGCCCATTTCGGGCAGCCCCCACCCTTAAAACAATTGCGTGAAAAAAAATCCCTGGCGTCAAGTGGGCTTTCTGCCCCCCAGGGGGGCAGAAAGGCTGTAATGGTGGCGGGGGTGGGGGCAATGGCGTGCCCATTTCGGGCAGCCCCCACCCTAAAAACAATTGCGCGAAAAAAAATCCCTGGCATCAAGTGGGCTTTCTGCCCCCCAGGGGGGCAGAAAGGCTGTAATGGTGGCGGGGGTGGGGGCAATGGCGTGCCCGTTTCGGGCAGCCCCCACCCTAAAAAAAATGGTGCAAAAAAAATCCCTCGTGTTTAGTGGGCTTTCTGCCCTTCCTGGGGGGCAGAAAGGCTGTAATGGTGGCGGGGGGTGGGGGCATTGACGTGCCCATTTCGGGCAGCCCCCACCCTAAAAAAATGCACCCAAAAAAATCCCTGGCGTTTAGTGGGCTTTCTGCCCCCCCGGGGGGGCAGATTGGGGGCTACTGCCCCATCTGCCCCCCAGGGGGGGCAGAAAGACTGAATTGTGCCCATTTCTTTATGGGGGGAGCGAAGGCCCTTGCCCAAGGGGCCGCTCCCCCCTCCCTGGTGTCTAGTGGGTGGATCCCTGCTTGGGGATCGCCCTCCTGGGGCGATCCCCAAGCTGGGATCCACTGGGGAAGGGTACCATAGGAAAGGGGAGATTCTCCCCTTTCCAATGATACCTCTCCCGTCTTTCTACGTGCCCGGGGGCTGAGATAGCCCCCTGAGCACATAGAAAGTGAAACTGAAATGAGCCTAAAGGCTCATTTCAGTTTCGATTTCTGTGCAATGACGACAGCGCGACGTGCGCGCTGATCGTCATGGCACAGAAATAAGGGAGGGGTCCTCGGGAGCTGGGGAAGCTCTTCCCCAGCTCCCAAGGTCACAGGGGAGAAATAGAAATCCCTCTGCTGTCTGCAGCAGAGGGATTTCGTGCCCCTGGCCTCATGACGGAATGGTTCCGTCATGAGCACAGGGGCACCGATGCTCATGACGGAACCATTCCATCATGAGCATCGAAGGGGTTAAACACTTCCTGCAGTGTATTTCTGCATCAGCCAGTTCGGGGAAGATCCGGGGTTGAGGAGTGGTAAGAACAGCTCCAGCTGATGTTGATGGTTGATTTCCATCATCTGCTGCAGCTTGCTCCCTCTTCCCCCTAGCCATCACTTCTTGCGCAAGACGAGTTGGGTGCATCGTCTCAAGATGTTTTCTCATTGACGATGTGCCACAAGAATATTTTTTCTCCGATCCTCTGGCGAGATCTTTGTGGCTTATGGAAAAGGTGACTTTTCGAGCATTCACCTTTTTTTCACCCTCCGGCACGGTGAAAAAGGCCCAAACAATGCTCTCCTTTTGTTTTTTCACCGGCTCTTCAATGTTTTCAATCTCCTCCAGCTGCTCTTCTTCTGGATGTGATGTTGCCATTTTCAGATATTAATTGGTCAAAACACCAAAAATATAAAAAATTGAGTAGAGCCTACAAAAAAGCTGTCTACACATGCAGACACACCCAAAATAAAAGGAAAAGAACAGGTGTTGGATCCTACCTCTAAGAGAATGAAAACCTTTTTACCAATAAAAAGCTTTCTTTCCATGTCACATGGAGTCGCGAAGGAGTCAAGCACCCATCGCGTATACGTCGCGCACCCGTAAAATGTGCAAAATTTAATTTAAATATAAATTGCTATTTGCAAATTGTGTTTAAAACTATTTTAGTGGAAAGTCTTCAAGCAAAACAGATATTTAAACTTGCAACATTGATATTTCATACTTTTAAAAATTACGCTGGAGTCGCGACCCCTACGCAAACCCGGAAATACGTGCCGGCAGGGTTCGCGACTCCTTCGCGACCGGTGCGCAATGGTGCCGCGTACATAAAAATGTGTTTTAAAGATCTTAAAAATATTTTACAACTACACTAATACCAATTTTTTATATTCAATAATAAACCTCTTTGTTTAAAAATATATATTATTTCAGTGTAAGTATGTATTTTAGACTTGCATTCATATAACGGATTCGTGCACCAAATGCGTAGATCCGCGACTGGTGCGCGATACCATTGCATCCTTAAAAATCTGTTCAAAACATTTCAAAACAAATTTATAACTTCTATAATACTAATTTTTTACACTCAGTAATAAACCTCTTCATGGAAAAAATATATTAATTTGTTCTAAATATGTGTTTTAGACTGACATTCGTATAACGGTTCCTCGCACCCACCGCGTAGGTTAGCGATCGGTTTCATTTTCAGGTTGATTCTGGCATGATAAGCCATCTGCCTTGTCACTGTTTGGACCAGGCTTACAGTTTAGTGTAAACCTGTGCTATGTGTCTGGCTCCCAATAAACAATGACTCCATTCTTCAAAAGATCTCTTTATTGCCAAACATTATTTGTCTGCGATAGTGTAATTTAGTTCTGCCGGGGAAACATATGTGGAAAATACTAGATGCACCTACGAAGTTGCTGGATTCTTCTGGGACAACTCCCCTCTCATAGCATGATACGAGGTATCCATTTCAACAATAAATGTAAGCTCAACATTTAGATAATGCAAAATAAGGGCACAAGAAAAATGCTTCTTCAAAAACCCCCTAAAAACTTGGTCAGCCTCCTTGGACCAGACAAAGACAACTCCTTTATAGAGAAGTTTGCTAATAGGTCTTATCATTTCAGAGAATCGATGGATCAATCTTCTATTTAAAAAAACAATCATCAAAGCCTAAACAGTGTTGCATAGCTTTTACAGTAGTTACTGTGGGCCAGCAGATTATTGATGAGACATTATCATCCATCTGAACACCGTTTTGATTGAATACATACCTCAAAAATACACAGTGACTTTATCAAAAAGATGATGATCTCTTAATCTATGGAACACTGCCGTAAAATTTTGCACATGTGCTTCCACAGAATCTAAGCAAATCCGGATAAACTATAAAGAACACATCTAAAAAGCTTCTCAGGACTTCATTGATAAGATATTGAAATGAAGCTGGAACGTTACACAGTCCAAAGGGCATGACCTGATATTCAAATAATTTGAAGATGGCGTTACATGCAGTTTTCCACTCATCGCCATTTTGGAATCTGGCTAAATGATACACTCCCCTGAGATCAAATTTATAAAAATCTTTGCATGCTTAAAATGGCCTTTGGGAGATTGATGTTGAAGGAACTGGAATTCTGTTTTTAACTGTAAACTGTAATCTATACATTTTCTTCGCTCACCTCCCTTTTTAAGGCACAAAAAATAATGGAGAGGAGGTGAAAACTGACATGGTCTGCTAAATCCATTGGCTACGTTTTCATCTATATATTGTCGCAGATGTTGTGTCTCAGAGTTGGCAAGTAAGTACATTTGACCATAAGCAGTGCTTAATTTGTAAAAGAATAAGTGCTGGTTCCCAAAGCTCTGCTCAGATGCCTGCTCCCGATGCTATTAAACATCGGTGAGCTGAATGCGTAGCGTTAAATCCACATTATGACTCTTTGAGCTCCTACCAGACACTCACTGCCCTTTTATCTTACACTTGAAGGTCCCTGCTTTCTCCCCTTGTGATGTTTTTTCCCAATTTTTTCTTCCTCCTTTGTTCCCATTTGTGTGTTTTTCCTGCTCTTGGCAATCTCTGATGACTAGAAATAAGTGCTAGTCCCCAAAAATGAGTGCTTGTAGGCCCCGCCGGCAACCACTTGTTCAAATTAGGCACAGACTAGAAGGTATAGATGTTCCAGGTTCCAAGTCAATCTTACAATCAGAGGTTATATGTGAGGGCAAAGCACTTGCTTTTTTAATCAAATGTTATGAAATGTTCATAACAAGAAAGAAAAGTAATCACACAACAAATAACATGAACAGTCATTATTCCTGCCACTGCCTTGGAGGGTTGACTATGAGGTGATTCGGCAATTATCAAAAACTGCTCATTCAATGATCAGAATTAAATTGTAATGCTCTTGTCCTAATAAAGTTATGTGGGTCTTTTCTCTTCAGTCCAACAATCCTCAACTGCTTAAAGCAGTGGTTCCAAAACTGTGTGCCGTGGCTCCCTGGGGAGCCGCCAAACCTAGCCAGGGGAGCCGCGCACCAAGCACTTTAATGCATTTAATGTTGAAGGGTCTGTTGGCTTCAGTTAAATTAATTAGACTTAAACGCATGATGTGGATTATTTGTAAGTGACATGTTGAGGGAGATGACCTCCATATTTTACTGGATCCCCATGTTCCAACACTCCCAAAGTAAGCGAAAGATGCCTGATTTATTTTGTCGGACTCGTTAATAGTTTTGTTTTTTTCCAAATGCATTTTACACCAATGCAAGTTGTCAGGAAAGTACAGTTGTCCTGTCTATTAACTCCTTAACCGCGGCGCAAATTCCGCCGCGGTGCGGGAGTTCTATTGATTGGGCGGGGCCGCGTCGGCCAACGGACGTGCGCAGCATTAGCGAGGTAGTGCTCACGACGGCCGTTGGCCGACGCGTGCACGGAAGGGGTTAAACACACTAAGTATTATTAAGTATTGACATTTGTACTTGAATCAAAGGTACTTCCAGTCCACATTTCTTTCAGTACACACATATTTCCAGACAGGCCTGCTCTCTCCATGAGCACAGGGAAGTAAAACACCATACACGGCATAACGCCAACATTTGGAAGCAAGAAAGAGGGATGTTTTTTTAAAAAATCAGAAGAATTTGTTTTACTTGCATTGATTTGGAGGCAATTTTAGAGATGAGACAGCAAAAATAAAGCTGTATGTGGTTTAAAAAATCGTGAGTCACCCTGCTGAGACAGGTGTGTTGGCACGAATGACATGGGTAGAAATGGAAGTGGATGCAAATATTCTTCAAGCGCAGAAACACTTTGGCAATGGGCCCTACATGCATAGGGGTGCTATCTAGCACTTTAAGTGGGATAAAAAAGTTTGAGAGGGTACTCTAAAAAAGGCATGGGCAAAGAAGTGTAACTAGGAATATTTTATTAGAGGCGCCGCCTTAGTAATACGAAACACCCTGCGTATATGATTATAATACCTTCATCAGCTTCATCCCAATTATTTTCAGGGAGAAAAATGCAAGTACTCCAGAGGCGGGGCTTACATCCACCCCACCCTCCAAAAAAAGTAACAGTGGGGAGCCACGGGCAATGGCCAATGGGTCAAGGGAGCCACGGGTCGAAAAAGTTTGGGAACCACTGGTTCAAAGGATTAAAAGTGGTTTTCAGATTAGTAGGTCTTGATAGCCTGTTTCAACTCAACAACTCATTATCTAGAGAGAGCGAGTATAAGAGTTCCTATCAAATAACTTCTGCATTTGTTTTCAGAAGGCAGAAGCATTATACAGCAATGGTTCAGCCAAGATTTGGGATAAGGTGATTTCCGAATCCATAGCTCAGATTGAAGTGATAACATGGGCTAGGCAGTTTTTCAAAATGCAGTAACATTGCAATTCAGATCTAACAGTTGTGATATGTGTTTCTACAGTTCTCTATACCCACTGCCAGCCATTCGCCCATAATATGTTTGCTAGAAGTAGACCTGGAGAGTGGGAAATTCGATAAAACAGAGAAACATAGACACTGTATATTGCCACTCTGCTTGGTATTGTAGCTAGGCTTAGGATACAATGTAAGTGTGTTGATTTCTAAAGACAAATAGGAAAACTGTTGGGGTGTTATTGTTCTGACGTTCATATTTAATTTAGTGTTTGTATATGATATACCTTTTGACAATATCTGGTCTAGTGAATCTCTGTGTCTTTCTAGAGCTAAAAACATAATGTGAAGTTTCTATCATATACCAGTAGTATTCTGAGTTTTTATGCATTTGTTCATATAACTACCTTCAGTATTGTACAAATATGTTCTGAATTTTGAAATATTTTCAATGTGACTTAAATTGCAATATATGAAATACACATTAGTATTCTAGTGTTCCACTAATAAACAATCACTTCTGCAGCCAAGCGGATACCTCATTAACAAATGTGGCTCTTAAGGAAGTTTATCAACGGCTGTGGTCAGCTGAGGCTCCTTTTATATCCCCTCGTGAAAACATGTGCAAAAATAAGAATTCATGATCCTCAACAGATGACTCCTGAAAATAGTGTTCCCGTACAAGTTCAAATCCTTAAACACAAGTGGGATCTTATAAATATATCTGTTTCCAGTTTAGTCTTTCATCTACTTCGGAAGATAATGACAGTTTGAAAAGTTTCGAAAACTCTAACGACGGGCTCCTTAATGCAATAACTAGGTTTCTCAATTGCCTAGCAAGTATGCTATGGACTGTGAGAAACTTTTTACTTTAAGAGTTCAAGATGGGCGACACCTTTACATGTTTCATGGGAGCCCTGTGGCTTCATAGGATATGTAGTCCTCCTTAGCTTTACTTATGTGTGTTGTATAGTGTGACCATTGGCGATACAAAGCCTTTTTCCAAATATGCTCACACGCTGCACATACCACCAGCCTCTTCTGCAATCATTACATTCAGGACATTTGGAGTATTGTACCCCCAAGCAGGACCAGTGGAAAGAGGTAAATGCGGGCTGTGGTTCATGACATTTACCATGAGTAAAATTATGGACTTGGGTTACTTAAAAATGTTCACCGATTATATTTTTTCATATTGCCAGATTCTTAGCTTTCTAAGTGCTGTTTCTGTGAAATAGATAATAGAATCGACAAAAGTTATGCAAAAAATATTTTCAAACAAGAGAATATAATTTTTTCTAGTTTAAGCTAATGGCATTCATTTTTAAATTCTTCTGAAGATTTGCTTCATCAACATGTATACCAGATTAGGCTGTCCAAAACAGAATTGGTCATCTCATCAACTGCCTGGTCAGATATATGTGAGTTCACATTTTCCTTTCTCTGTGGTTTTCAATCAGGACATATTCAAGTTTACTCATAATGTATGCTCTATTAGACACCTGCACATTTAAATAAAGTCAAGAGTACAATCTCTAACAAGTGCCCTAGGCAATCCAATGAGAACATAAGAACCAGGCTGCATATGATAAGGGCATGCCAGAGCCTGAAAAGGTTCTGGGACGCTATTTTTAGATTTATGTCTGAGGTTTTCTTAGTCTCCATAAAAATCAACCTGCAGACTAGAATGCTGGGTAGTATACTACATGTGAGTGGTCAAGTAAAAAGTGATAGAAAATTACTATTTATCGGCATGTCAATAGCCCGCTCTTTAATAACACAAACATGGAAAGAGATATCAACAGGTATCACCCACTGGTTGATTGCACTGGAAGCAAAAAAAAGCACTCTAAAAGTTGACAAAAGGAAAAGTGGCAATGGGGTTGATTTTCCTTAAAAATCAATCTTCTTGTTCAAGTCATCATCACTTTAATTGCCCAATTTGGTGTGTTTACCTGAATGAATCATTTAATGTACCTTACACATGTATTTAACCAAAACTGATTGTACTGTACTTATTTATTACATATGAACTATGAAAATCCAATGCATTTTTGTATAATTACTACCTGAAATCATGAATAAAATCAATGATTAAAATGTGATACATAGTGATAACTCCAGGTTCAACCCTAACTCTAAACCCACCCCCTACCGCTAATCCAAACCATGACTCTAACCCTAACCTTATTCCTAACCCTACCTTTAACCTTTAAGCTAAACCTTTAAGAATCTTTAACCACAACTTCATTTAGATTCATATCCTTTTTACTTAATACCACATTTCTTTCTTTCTTTTACGGTTTTGAAGAACTCGTCATTTTCCTCTTTTCTCCATGTTGGCTTTGCCATTAATTACATTTTCTCGTTTTTTTTTTTTCCTGTCACTTAACACAGAGATCTTAGTTCTAAGGGAGGGCCATGAAATACTGAGGGCTGTAGGTCCTTGAAAATATTTTTGCAGCTCTCCCTGAGAGTGATAGGATTTCTTCCATTTGCAAGCTGAAAGGTCTCCTCTCCTTATTCAACTAGAATAGGTATTTGCCTCTCTTTACCTTATCTTCTAGAAAATAAAGAGGCATATATACTGTGCTGGAAAACACTTTCACTAAGTAACCACTCCCTGCGATCAGATTAGTAATCATAATTAAACATTCACACCAACTGTAGATAAACATGTAAATGTTGCTATGAAATTCCTATTGCATCTTATGTGACTGTGAGTAAATGTTACAGGCCAATGACAACCTTTCACCTTCAAATTTGGGTGTAGAAAACATGCCATTCTAATCAATGGCACAAACCCACAGTGGCCCTGGGTTGACATTGAGATAACAGAGACCTCATGCTCTGCTACATAAATGTTTCCAAGAAGCTAAGGGGTGCTGCAAAATTGAACAGGGCTCATGATAGCAGCAGAAAGATTTTTAAAAAATTGAAAACATTCTGAGATCCTAGACGAATCAGTATTGAAAGTGGAGAGGTGCAGGTGGAGAGGTAGATTCAATCAGATCTGCCTCAAAATCACAAAAAAAAAGATGAAAAAGCAAATGGTTTTGGTTAAGCCTGGAGCAACTAGGATATGGAGGGGCATGTGGTATAGATGGAAGTACTTTGTCCTCATGGATCAAGATACAAGGAACTACAGATCACCGAGATGATACAGGGCCTGCTTTATTGCATTATACCCAATGGCACTTGTAATTAGGCAGATGGGATAGCCGTCACGTTTGTGATGAAGTAACTTGTCCCCTCGAACTTGAAATCAGGCCCTGTAGTTGTGATCCTTTTGGAATTGCTATGTGGAGGTTTGGAGTGGACAAAGTTACCGCTTCTTTTGACTTTGGGCCTCATTACAGTGGCGGGTGGACTGCCATCGACATGCTGTCAGTTGCGGTCTACCCGACATCCAGCACATCAGCCTGACCGCCGGATTGCAATACCGGCGGTCAGAGCGCAGAGGTCAGGGGAGAGACCACCACCTCTGACAGGATCCAAGATACCATTGGGGTGACGGTTGGAATCCTATTCCTACAATGGAGACGGTGCCTGCGCAGGCACAGCCATAGGGATTAGGATGTCTCTTTACGACTTCCTTTTCAGGGCGGTCTCATCGCCATTAAAAGGCAGACGGAAACTGACTGTCCCCCGTGGGCCACTGCCAAGTGGCCTGCGGGGCACATGTAGTGCCCCCCACAAATTCATTCACCATGTGCCAGGCACCACATGGTGCCTGGCACACGGTGCATGGATGTGCACATAGTGCTTTTTTACCACTGCGGCTTGTTCTGCTGCCCTTTTCCTGGGCTGCAGCGCATGCCGCAGTAGTAAAAAGCACTTTCCGACTACCGAGCTGGCGGTCTTATCCAAATTGGGCAGGTGGGATCAACCGACTCATTGTTGGACGGTCTCCTGCCCGATGCGATGGCGGCCGGCGGTCTGACTGACCGCCATCGTAATCAGGCCCTTACTTTGGAACTTCATCGTTTTAATTCTGGGGGACGCGTGACTTTTGTATGTCTGTTACGTATCAAGCCAACTTTGTATTTGACAAACTGTAGGTAGGTCCTCTGCCTGCACTGTGGGCTTGAACAAAGAGTTTAATGCTTGTTATCTTCTTTTATTTTATAACAAATCACAGAAACATTGATACGGTTTGTCATGTACTAATTTGCAATAACATTGTACGTGATCAGGATGTTGAATTTCCTTCTATGGAAACAAAAATTTTAATTAAAAAACGGAAAAAATAAAGAAAAAGCACATGGTCTGTGTGAGGTGGGCAGAGTTATTTTTAAACTAAAGATTCCAGTACCAGCTTCTACCCTGAAAGGAGACCTAACCAGCTTCTTTAATAAAGGTTTATGTGTGTTAGATTTTTAAGTCACAGAAAAACATGGTAAGCTATATTAAGATAGGTAAAATGATATCAGCCTGTGCCCTGCAAAAAGAAATAGACACAAACAAGGCTTGATGGAGTGGGTGACCAATAAACATATCAAGGACAAACGAGCCAGGTTAAACTTTTTTTTTTAAATTAAATATTTAGCTCCCTACCTTCCTGCTACTGAGTCACCCATGAAGCAACAACGGTGCTAAATGCTTATAATAAATGGCCAAGAACGTGATGAATTTCAAGGTCAAATTGTACTACCAACGCCCTGTAATTACATTACAAAAATTAATTAAATATATATATTTATTGGCCACATCTAAAAATATATTGCGCCACATTTTCCTCTTGTAGACTATCTCTACTGAATGACTTCCAACTTGACTTTTGACAATAAAATACGAAACAAAAAAGCTCATGATAAGCTTCGAGCAATTCCTTCTCTTACGTAGAAATAGCCACGGAGAGGGCTTGAAGACACCTCACTTGAGAGCTGTAATGAAAAGAGTATGTAACAGCCTTCGACAAAACGTGAAGACCATATTGTCAAAAATGAGAGGATTGGATGTGACAGGAATGCAAATTGATGTTTGTGTTTTTCCTCAGGCGCTCGCTGTTCGCATTGATGGGTTCCCGGGGAGTGGGTGATGCGATGCGCTCTTCCACGCGGCCGGGAGGACCCGCGTCTGTCAGCTCCGCTGATGTCAGGCCGTGTGACACAGTCTGTGTGAATCACTGGAGCCTCTCTCGGCCTGCCCTGGCACACGTTGCTTCCCCACACGACAGCGCCACCAGAAACACACAGAGGCAGAGCGGAGGAACATGTGCGGTGACTCACAATGGCGCTCCGCAGGCCAGAGCACAAAGGCGTGAAATGAGCTTGGGGAGGGGGATGCCGGGAAAATAGCAGGGGGGGGGGGGGGCAGGCTGGCATGGAGCGAACGTGTGTGACGCAGGCCGGAAATATACCACACAGACTGAGCAGCGCAGAGCATTATCCTTGCATGACCTGACCCTGGAAGGAGCTTTTGACCATTCTTCGGTTTGGACCGCAGGCAAAAAACCAGAGCCTAATTTAGAGACACGAATCCAGAGGGAAGTGCATTAACTGAATGGGAAAGTTAAAAGATGACAGAAAAAGAAAACATCGACATAAGCAAATGTAGAGGTCAAGACTAGGTCATAAACACAGCAGTAGACAAGAGCACGCTAAATGCCTCGAAAGAACACTCCATCAAACTTTGTGCAACCCCAAATGCACTTTGCTGATTTATGAAATATTCAAGGGCGTTTGTAACCGATCAATAATTAGTAGATTTTCTATGTCAATATTTTATACTTATGCACAATTCTGCTCATTAGGCATGCACCTTTTTAATAAAAAATCCGTAGTCGATAGCTTTCGGTTATTGCTTTAAACCTTCATATTTGAGGTATGATTTAGGACCAGCGTTATTCCTGCCTAGTTACTGCATTTGGTATAAGTTGAGAGGAGATTGAGGGAAACCATTTTGATTTGTCGTATATTCCCTTTCAATTTTTTTTTAAATTTTGAGTACCGAAACAAGAGGTGGCTTCTCACTAATCATTTTGAAAGAATAATTATAAATACTAACGCACTGAAAATAAGGGTAACGGGCAGTGATCAAATGCCAAACATTGAACTTTGAAAAGTGCCTGAATATGAATGTTGTCTGTTATGAATCATCATACGCACTGCACATTGTGCTGGATGTGAGACATGTGACCCTCTTACACCAAAGGCATAGAAGCACTGAAAAATGAAATTGTACTTGTAAAGCGCACTTATACCCCCAAAGAGGTGTCCTGGCGCTGTACGCATACCGCTGTGGAACCCTTCCTGGCTTTTCCCTGTGAAATGTCCACTCTTTGGCACCCCCAGGGTGAAGCCAGGCATCCCAGCGCTGTTGGGGCCGTTGTGGAGATTAAGCAAGCTATTGCCCAGAGTTGCAGAGTGGGACCCATGATTAGAATAGGCACCGAGGCGAGAATTATCAGGTCCGAGGAAATTGAGCCCAAGACCTGCCGAGGCGGGAATTGAACCCTGGTCCCGGGCCAGATCTCTGCATCAGGGTCTGCCGCTCTAACCATTGAGCCACACTTCTCCACTAGAGATCTCTCGTGAGATTTTACCACTTTGACAACAATAAGAGCAACAGCACCAAGGTGAACCAAGTCAGACCAAGGAGTAAATGCAAAACGAAGTCAAGTATGCCCTCCTGCAATGTCCTCTGATCTTCGGGATGCGAAGCGAAAACTTAGAGCCCGGTGGACATGTATGAATTGTTTGCACATGTTCAACATGACCTTTCGTGACTGTGCTTAATGAACTGAACGCGTTACACAGTTATAACCTTACGGTCACAAAATTCCAAGACGAGAATTGGTTTGTGGATTTGCTCATTGCCAATTGTATTGGCTTTTCGCAATCCCTTGAATCTATGGCCGGTTTCTTTAATCCTTTCGTGTGGGCTTATTTATTCCGTGTCCCATTCATAGCGATGGAATGATATCTTCGTTATTTTGCTCTCCAATAATTTTTTTTCCAGCTAATTTCTTGACTCATTTCAGCATTTCTGGTGGGATCTTCTTTCCCATATGAATAGATGTTTTATCTAACTGCTCTGGACGCTCAGATAGATATTTCTCTGTCCTGATGATGACCGTGAATGTCTACAACGGTCGAAACGTCGTCGACGATATATGTGGCCGCAACTAAAAAAGGACGCATTGTTATGTTTTTTTTTTTTTGTGTTTCAGTTTTGTTCTGAACTTCCTATCTATGTAAAAACCCTTCTCACAGCCACTTTTTTGAATACACATTGTATTGTTGATTATTTTCATTGTTTGTGTACCGTGTTGAGCGCCATTGTCTTATGTGTTTTAGTATTTTAAGAAAATTGCTAATAAATTTTGTATGAATTTATAATTGTCTTTGTTGTACATAGGTTTCCTGATTACCCCCATTTTTCTTTTTCCTCTCTTGTTGCTTTTCTCTTTTCTGATATGTTAAATTGACACTTTTCTTTGTAGTTTAATGTATATTTGTTTTTTGATGTATGTATTGTCGCCTTGAACCTCTGTTAGGATCCCAGTGTTTGCCCCTGGTTCAGGTTTGTCAGGGTTGCCCCTGTTGTCCATAACTCCTGCAATGTCCAGGCAGTTCAAGGGGTAGTCAGAGGAGACCACACAAGACCACAAAAGTCAAAGCTGCCTAATGTGAAGAAGAAAAGGAAACCATGTAGAACCGCGGATGAAGCCTGGGTCGACACAGAATTCCTTTGCAAGCTGAATATTCACTGCTACCACGTAACAACACAGGGAAGCAAAAGTTGCTTCCCAATTTTGTGATATTGTCCTAGGAAGTGTTTGCTTCTCCTGTATTCGCCCACCTTGCCCAGATCAACAGAGACCTTGCCAAGGTTGCGAAAGGATGGCTGCAGGCCCCATGCGTCTTCTACTACTTCCCCTGGTTCTCTACGCGCCCAACCGAGGCGAAAGAATGCAGGTGGTCTTCTGCCTGTGCTAACCGCCTTTCCTTGTCAACAACATTTGTTTCCCACTGCTGCTACCCCATAAAAGAATCCAAAGGTGCTCTGAGAGGGCCCACAGAAAGCCTGCCAGGTCAGCTCTGTCTCTCTGCTGTCATGGAGAGTAGAGACCAAACTTTAGGGTGGGGTTGTGGAAGAAAGGCACAGAAGGTGATATGATTTTGTGACAGGAGAGCAAGTATTTTTGTAAAATATTTTTGGGAGGTGGGGGGGGGCAGTTTTGTTGAGGGTTACATGGGAAGGTAGTTGAATGCCAGATATTCTTTTGTGGGGGACAGGCACTAGATGGCCAGAGGGTGCTCAGTGGTGACGCAGGACACCAGGTGTAACACAGGGCAGAGGGCTGCAACATATTAGGCCTTGTTGCTCCCCCATGACTCCTCTACCCCTGCATAGCTTTTGAAATAGCCTTGAAATAGAGCAAATCATTTGAGTGGGCAATGAAAAATAAAAAATTGTACAACAGTAATAACTGTGAATAAGGAGGATGTTTTTCACCTCGAGGTTCTTAATGACATCATAGATGTCTTGAACTTTTCTCTTATTGTCAATTTTAATAATATTCACTTTTACCCGACTTTAATTACCCATCTATCATTGCATATAGTCTTTAGGGTTTGTATAATGTGTTAATGATCTACAATGGGGGCAAATGTCATGCCTTCTTTGTATGCCTCTTCACCTTTGGGGGCATTATACTTTTACATGCTGCTAACTATTCTGCAGTTTTTTCTGCTGTTTCAATTTCTATTCAGCATGATTTACATTTTTTGTTCTAAGCTATGATTTCTATTGCAAAAAGTTTAAGTGTCTCTTTGTAGCTTCATATTTTCTACTGTGGATGAGAAAGTGAGTTTTCTTCTCTATTCATCTTCTGTTCCTGCTCCAGGATGTCCTATGGATGGCATATTCTGGACCAGGAAGTTCTGGCAGCCTACAGCCCTCCCTGGGTTTGCAGGTAAGAGGTGCTTGGGGGTACGGCATCGGTTTGTGATGCAGGAAGGCTAGGTAGTGGGGTGAGCACTGTGGGGAGTAGTGTGTCAGGAATTTGGTGTGCGCCACAGACCTGGGCCGGGTTGGCTAAGTAGCCTTGCAGGCACAGTGAGCAGGAGACTTGGGAATTTACAGTGGAGGACCTCAGGCAAGGAGACGAGGGGAAGCAAGCAAGTGACATAAGTCCACCAGTTGCTCTGGCTCTGGCTCTGGCTGGTAAGAAGATGGCAAACGCATAATACAGAATGTGGATCGGATTTTGCCATCTTTTTGCCACACAAAGGACATTTGTTAAATATGCAAAATTAGTCAGAAAAACTGGTTAAAAGTACAGCCTGTACTTCAATCCGTTGAATGAGAGTCAAAAAATCGAGTACTAGACAAACATTCTTGACAGAAATGTAAAAAATGAAGAGCTCAATGCTCCAGTGTCCTCACAGAAGGAGCCGGGAAAAAGAACTGACCTAACTGTCACCTGTGGGGTATGATGGGATCAGGGAGGTCTTGGAGGCCTTAAAGGCACGGCACCAGTTTACTCTGTTGTGGTTTATCTATGCAGCTTATGGGCTAACAATGGCTTCTTTTATTTTGTCATTTTCTTTACAAGGAAAGGCTATGTTTTATAATTGAAAGTGTGCATGTTCCAAGGTTCAGAAATTCTAAATAGATATATGTTTATTTTAAATAAAAAATTCAATGCAATTTTGGCATTTTAGCCTATTTAGCTACTTAGGCTGCATGTATATGTATGTTTCTGTACATATATATAAATATTTTTTGAGGGTACTTCATACTTTTAAGAGTTCAGGTATATATATATATATATATATATATATATATATATATATAATGTTTGCGCTCTGGGGTCCTTGCACATTGGCGGGACTATTCAGTGATTATGACTTTGATGAGTATACCCTTGGAAGAGAACTAGGATTACAGGTAAGTAACTTATCCTTATTCATTCTCTGTTGAACAGCGGATTGCGTGTTGAACTGTTTGCACTCATTCATATTTGTATATTGTCTGCACGGATATATATTCTTTGAGCTTGCAGATGTGCATCTTTATAATGTCAGATGCTGGTTAATTAGTCTGCGTTGAACTGTCAATCAAGTGCTCGTGTGTATCTTTTGTACAAATGTGTATACATTCGGGCACATATTCAATTGGGAGGGTTTTTTATGTGGTTAGAAGTATGCACACATAAAATTCAAAATGTCATATGGATGGTCTTACGTTCTGTTTGAATGCAGTATGGATGATATATTTGATAGATGTGAACATATGAGTCATATACTGTACGCCACACAGATTTGTATTTTGCCTCTGCCGAATAGTGAATCGGATTTTGGATTCTGTGTTAAACATATTCTAGTGCAAATCAGGTATATGCCTTAACTTTAAAATGAACCAGGGTAATCAAAACAGTAAGCCAAAAACTAAGGGCCTCATTTACAAGAAAGTGCCGCAGCGAGGCACTGCAAGCCCTTTGGCTGCGCCACGCTACGGCACTTTCAAAACACAGGGATTCGTCATATCTACAAGTATATGATGGATCCCTTTGCCCTACCCTGCACTGGTGCACAATTAGCTGCCATGCGCCGACGCAGGCACCCTTGCACCATGGTGCAAGGATGCCTGCGTCACAGGGATGATTATTTATGTGCAGGAAGGTGTCCCTTCCTGCACATAAACAATCATAAGAGGTGATTTGCTCGTTCTATGGTTGCTGCAGAATGCAGCACACATAGAATGAGGAAAAAAACGAGGAGAAATGAATACATTTCTCCTCGTTGCGCCTCCCTACGCCTCCCCTGGGGAGGCGTAGCATTCAGGCGAATTTCCAGGTTCACGATTTCTTGTAAATCTGGAAATGTGTCAGGTTCTATGGGTGTTGCGTGGGAACACCCACAGCAACACCTATGGAACGCCCCTTTCACGCAAAGTGCTGCTTGTAAAGGGGCCTTATTTACAAGGACAGGAAAAGCCACGCAGGGTGACTTTTAGTGTCCTTGTAAATATGGGGCAGCAAAATGCGCCGCCAGTGCGTCACAAAAAGTGACGCACCGGCGGCGCAGGAGCTTGTAAATAGGCCCCTACATTTCCATGGTCGTTTAAAAGTAATTCCCATAGTACAATAAAATATAGATCCTGGCATTACCTGACACAAAGACAGCGAAGATTACCAAGAAGAAATTCTGGAAAAACAATTCTATTACAAAACCACAGCCCCCAGGGAGTGAAATAGCAGGAGGAGCGAAAACAACCAGAACAGGGGACAAGCTCACAGAATGTTTAAAGGGCCATGAGAACGAAAGATCAACCCAACTGCAACAAGCAAACCTGAGTATAAGGGTCCATTACCATCTGTCAACCAATGATCTATTACAAAATGTTATTGATTCCACTTTACGGTTATTAGACTGACCTAACGTGTTTACTAGTTATTGGTTAATAATAAGGCAAATAATAATAAATAAACAACAACACCGTAACATATTACACTATACAATATACACGTTGCAACAAGGATACGTTGAAAGAAGACACGGTTCTACAAAGAAGATAGATCTACGTTTATACTTAGCATTTTAATCATAATACAGAAAAAAACTTTCACTACACGTTATTGGTATTGTATTATTGAAATGTATAGACATCACATAAAAGCAAATTATTTCCTTATGAAGCAAAATGCGCTCTATTTTCTCCTGAGAGTAAAGGCATCAACCCAACAAAGGTTTTTGTGGTGAATAATAACGTATTACAATTAGACATGAATAAAAACACCAATATTGGAAGTTTTTCTCAATGTATTAGTTTTGTCTTGCACACCTGGAATTAAATGTCTGTCCTACAAGGTAGGATGCAAATGCTGCGGCACTCCAGGACAAAGGTGGTAATGTGCCATAGCCTGCCTAGCAACCAGTTGACTCCGGCCAGCGACAAGTGAAATAATTCACCCGTATGGACATTAAGGATGAGCTCATCTGGACTCTGGATGTTGGCTCACTGAAAGGCCTAATTCTATTTGACTTGCCGGCCACCAAACATACTGTTGACCATGCTTTATTGCCGGAAATACTGGAAAGATGGGCAGAGGCTTGGTTCCGTTTATTTAGGTTATACCAAAATCAGTAGTCTTAGACTAGAGGCAATTTCTGTGCACCTTTCTATTCAAAGGCCGGTGCTGCAAGGTTCATCCCACTTCTGCCGTCCTTTTTATTTTAGTATCTACTTGTTATCATTGACTGACCTTCTGCAGAACCATTATATCAATTATGCAAGCTGGTGATATCCAGCAAGTGGAGGGGGATAGGTACTGGAGATAACCACATTATGAATTGTCTGCTGGAAATTAAAAATTAGCTGTAAAATAGCAGATTGTCCTTGAATGGGTCAATAATGGAGGTTCTTGGACTATGATCAGGTACTCCCCTTACACTGATCAGCTTTTCTTGGGAGCACCCCTTCTCTGGCCCTGGCAGGCAGAGGGTTTACAGTCAGGGTGATGCAGATTTAGTGCAAGGGTCGAGATCACTCCAACTGTGGGACAGCTTTATTGGTTATTAGTATGAGCCGGAGCCAAGTTTAAACTTCTCACTCTGATCCCTAAGACAAAGCGTATGGCACTTCCAATCTACCTGAGATGACGTCTACAGACTCTCATGCCAGAACAAAGCCTTGGATCTAAAGTGGCTCCAGGGATGGTGGTTCCGTTTTGGAAGAAAGCTTTTTGTAGGGCGGATCCTTGATTGATCAGCTGGGGCGTTGATGGAACACTTTGCCAGTGAGGCAAACCCCAGGCTGTAGGCCTTTCTGCAAATTATTATGCACCCAAGTATCCAGAGAATATTTCAAACAGTTGGTCTGGAATGGGCAACCTTAAATGGGGCTGTGCAAATCCATACTACTTTTTAATTACCAGGGGACTTGTACCATGTGCCTGTAAGCAGCTTAAGGGAATGCATGGCTGCATTGTTACATATGATACACAATGGCAGGGCAAGGGCATGGAGAGTGGCAATTCCTCTTTCTTTCATGCCCTCCACCCAAAACATGCAAAGTAGCTGATAGTGGTGAAGCAGATTCCATATCTGTGCAGCATTGGGGGATTGTGCACAAGGTGGGCTTCTAATTCAGTGCTAAACTTCTATTCTTTAGACTAGTGGTTCTTAACATTTTGACTTCTGTGGCCCTCCACTGATTAGCTGTTGGAAACAGAGACTTCGGTCAATGCAATTTCTGTGATTTGAACCTCTCCCCACCCCCCATAATACTACAGAAACAAGTGTACATTAGAGAGCTACACAAATTCTGAAATATTTTCTTTAATTCACAAACCAAAAATAATGTTAAAAATAGAAATACTAATGAGAAGATTTGAGCTTTTCTTAAAACTTGGTTTTATTTCTAAAAGACAAAGAGCGATATGCTTAATGCTAGGATATCACTGTGACTTATTTGCTCCTAATGCATCCTTTCTTTTTGTCACCTATATCAGTAGAAGAATGTGACCTTTTACCTTTCAGCCCTTGACAGCAAAGGTCAGGGTAATATTTTCTGAAAAAGTCTATGCCCCATTTGTGCCCTTTCTGAGGGGTTTGTAGGCTATCTCCCTGCTTTCACAGACTGAACAATGGGGAATGTGGTCTTTTTGAGGTGCATAGGTGTACTAACCATTACAAAACCAGTCAAAGCCCTAATGATCTCTATTTTCTGTTGCTTCAACAGACACAAGGTAGAAAACTATACCCTACTGAATGGAAGACTGAACCTCAGGAAGTAGGGTGCCTCCTGTAATTGAATCTTTTCCATAGAGTATGCCAAAAATGTTCTAGGCCTTCCAGTAGAAGAGCAAATATAATGCTTCAAGAAAGTTTCACAGCAATCTTGTTCTTCTTCTGGCTAATGGAGATAGTAACTCATGGGTGTTCCATTAACGTCTGTGACCCAAATCCAGATTTCCGCTTCTGATCCCCTCCTACGTATTGCAGCTTCAGCTGAGGGATGCTCTCTGGGTTGGTATTTCTGTTCCTCCAACAAGGGAAAAGCCATATTATGTATTAAGTTTCTTTCTGTCATAGAAGGTTACTAAGGGGTGAGGCCTGGTGCTGGGCCCTGGAGAGGATGTATAATTCTATCAGAAGCAGCTAGTTCATGATGAGGGCCCTTGAGAAGATTCTCCTGTTGTTAAAAGAAGCAGAACAAAACAACTCTACAACCAACTACCATCAAATAATAGATATAAAACTTAAAGAACAATAGTTACAAGATAAATAGGTGAATGGAGTGCTGTGGGTGCAGACAGGCTCACGAAGCATCGTAACATGCTGAACTTAGTCATTACTTGCCTTAAAGAAGGGTGTCTCAATGCCTCTTCCAGTGCTGACCCAGAAGCAGGGCCGGACTGGCCGTAGCGGGCACCGGGTGTTTCTCCGGTGGGCCGTTTATGGACCGATGGGGACCGTTTTCTGTTAGTGGAGGCCGGTTTTGCAGCAGTACTGCAAAATAGGCCCCCCACTAACAAAAGCACATGTAGCAGTGGTGTTCCTGCCAGCAGCCCCCCTCCCACCACCCCCCAGGGCCGGTCGGACCTAATTGCCGGGGCTGGTTTGCGATCCCAGTCCGGTCCTGCCCAGAAGAGATTTTCTTGTCATGTAGTTATAGAATTGTACACCCCACTAGTTTGAACAGTATCGGTCTGGCCTACAATGAAGTCCTCCTACCATTAGCTGTATGCAATCTCTGTAGGCAATTATGTTAGGTTGTGTACTCTCTTGGCGTTTCTAACAAAAGAGCCTGATCCTCTGGCTCCGTGGGGCTCTAGAAGTCATTTCTCAAATATGTCTGTCGCAGTCTTATGCTCTTCCAGACTCCCAAATGGCTGCTCTGCCTTCCAATTGAGGAAAAGGAGTGAGGCGCTACATAGGTAAAGAAAGGGTAACTGGCCTGAGGTGTAGGGGCAGTGCGAGGCGCATTGCACTCAATGCGGAGCTGTGAATGCGGTTTGCCTCTGTGAATGCTCCCTACGTGGTGCTCCTCAAGTTTCTGCCAGCATGGAACTACAGACTACTATGAGGACCTATTCAGAGACATGTAACATGGCTGCCTGGCAAATCGGTGAAACCGGGTGGCTCCGGCAAGGCAGTGGCAGTGGATGCAGTGCCACTGGTACTTCACAAACAAGATGATATCATTCCTCAGTGAATTGGGATGGAGTTGGATTTTATTTGCTCACCGTATCTAGTGAATGTAATTGTGTTTAGATCTGGCCTTTGAGATAGCTCCCTAGACTTGTTTTACCCACAAAATCATACATAATATTCTTCTGACCACAGCATAAAGCATGGGACAGTGGTGAACCCACTTTACCCATTGCTCCCTTCACTTTGAGTGGCTGCACAAAGCCTCTACACACTGCTCACACCCACCTAAAATAGTTCCTTTTTATTCAATTGCAAAGGTGGTTCAAAGTGTGCTGTGTTTTTATTTTTAACTTTAAATACAGGGTATTTATTTTGCCTGCACTTTTATGTTGTAAAGTGTTTTACTTACATTGTAACATTGTAACTACCTGCAATTTGAGTGCTTAGTTAGATAGGAATTTTTTCTTGTTTCCTTCTCAAAGAATAATAATAAAATGTGTTGAGCAAACTGAAAGACTTATTCTTTAAAAACATCACTAGTAAAACAGCTGCATTTGTGTTCATTTAAAATACATGAAATTTAAATTGCAAGCATAAGGTGGCCACACTTAGGTGACAGCATTTTTTCTTTTTACTTTTATGGTACATGTGTGCTATAAAATATTTAGGATTTGAATCTATTTTATTGATTTTATAGACACACGATACACAACAGCCCACCTACATCCATCGGCCGGTGGTATTTCAGTGGTAAATAGCAGGCATGCATCGCGCAGCAGTAGAAGAAAATTGAAGAATAGAAAAGAAATGATAGAGAGGATCAAGGCTGGATGGGGAGGAGGTGTGGGGGCACGTGTCTGGTGTCTAAGCTTCCAATAAGAGTACTAATGCTCTAGCGATCTGCAGGTTGTGTTGTGGATGTCAAACGCAGAATCCGTAGGTACTAGGGGCAAGACAACTCACGAAATTCATCAGACAGATACTGTATGCAGGTTTGCCACATCTTGTCAAGGCAGGGAAGTTGTTGTGTGGTGACTCCGGTTAGCTTTTCCATCCCCAATATGTCCCATATTTTGTGTAGCCAGTCCGAATGTGTGGGCACTGTTTCTGTACCCCATCTGGCAAGAAGGATCTGTTTTGCTGCCCCCAGTGCTAAGGTAATCGCTCTGCCTCTATGTGATCGCAGCGGGTAGGTGAGCGGGTTGGGGAGACCCAATAGTATATAACTTGGGAATTTGGGTATATCTGTTGAAAACATAACATTTACTGCATCCAGGACCCCGGCCCAGAAAGATTTCAGTTTAGAGCAGTGCCAGAGGAGATGTGTGAGTGTACCCTGTTGTCCACAGTGTCGCCAGCATTGCCCGCCTCCTGTGGGGTCCCAAGTAGCTATCCTGGCAGGGGTGAGGTACCAATAGTGGGTGATATTTAGGAGCATTTCTTTACTAGTGGTGTTGAGGGCAGAGGTTCGCGCTCGATGTAGGATGTCGTTCCATTCTTTATCTGTGAAGGTGCGCTCACACTCTCTCTCCCATCTAGCTCGTGCAGGCGAGGGAAGGGGGCTCAGAGTTATTATCAAAAAGGCATAAAGATCTGAGAGTAGTTTCCTATCTGTGGAGCGCATGAGAATCCACTTCTCAGAAGCAGTCAATAGTCTACCATAATGTGGGCGGATCCATGGTTGGGTCACCCAGTGCGCTACTGTCAGGTACTGACAGTATGCCGTGTCTGGGAGGTCATAGCATGTTTGCAGTTTTGGGAAGTTCATGAGCCCCTCGGTGTCAAACAGGTCCCCCACTAGTTTACAGTTAGCTTCCTGCCATGCCTTGAACGCTGACCCCATGGCCGCCGGTGGAAAGTCTGGGTTACCTACCAGTGGCGTTTGTGGGGAAATAGGTGTGGAAAGACCGTGTCACAGTTGCACTCTATCCTCAACTCCGGTCGTGGATCTCCCAACCGGGGAGATGTAGATGCCGACTGGCCTATGTGGTTTAGGCAGCCACAGTATTTTCCATATGTGCATGGCCGCAATTGCCTGATCTATAAAACGCTAAGTTGAGTCGGCCATTCAGCACAGTAAGGGAGGGAAAGCCCCAAACCCAGACGGGGTTCCGATGGACCTGGTGAAATCCATGCACGAAATTTGGGGCCCTCTCATTACGAATACCTTTAACACTTCCCTATCTCTTTCTATCCCTCCCTCATGGTTTTCTGCAACAATAGTCCCCATATTCAAAAAGGGCGATCGATCGGCGCCCAAGTGCTATCGACCAATTTCACTCATTGATAGCATGATTAAAATTATTGGTAGAGCTATCTACGACCGTCTGGTCGTATGGGCAGCTGATAAGGACATACTCTCCGCTTTTCAATTTGGGTTTTGTACTAAATTAGGTGCGAACGAACAATGTCTGAATCTGGCTTTGACAATCTCCAAATATACTAAGGCCAAGCGATCCCCCATATATTTAGATTTTATGGATCTATCCACTGCTTTTGATTCAGTGAACAGAACCAAACTTTGGTTAATGTTGCTGGATGAAGGCGTGGATCCCCCTCTGGTCAACTTCTTATTTTGTCTGCATTCGGACCTCACAGCATGGATCCGTTTAACTTCGCTTGGGGAGCTGTCTTCCGAATTCTCGTTAAAAAGTGGGGTGAAGCAGGGCTGCATATTGGCGCCTTTATTATTTATTTTATATATTAATGGTTTAACAGCTCACCCAGCTTCTTCCTACACAGACAAACCCAGAATCGCAGGCTCGGCAGTCCCCGCTCTGCTATACGCGGACGATGCAGTACTGTTGGCCCTTTCTCCAAAAGCCCTGAGACATCAGGTGGACTGTTTTGTTTCCTTTATGCATAAATTGAACCTTAACGCTAATTATTCCAAGTCGCACATCATGTCCTGTGGCCCAGGCAAACTAAGATTAAATAAAATCAGTATTAACGGCCAGATTGTGTCGTCCGTCGAGACTTTTCGTTGCCTGGGATTAAATTATAGTTCTTCAGGGTCATGGAACCCCCACTGTGCTCAGGTTTGTTCTAAGTTGAGCAAAATCGCGGGCACAGTAAGCAACCTCATTAGACCACAAATTAGGGGGACACTGTTTCCACCTTTGAAGGTGTTCAACTCTCAGTGCATTTGTGAGGCCACTTACAGAGGGGGAGTTTGGGGTTTTAGCAAGTGCGGCTCCATTCAGACAGAGGAAACCAGCTTTCTTCGTAGGCTTTTAAGCGCACCTCCATCCACCCCCACCCTCACCATGCACCTTGAGCTAAACCAGGGTTTTATTGAGGATACGATCCAGATGGCGCCGCTTTTATTATGGGTTAGCATCTGGTTGAATCCAGCCGCCAAACTTTGTAAGGACATTATATCCGACTGTATGACATTAGACAATGTTTTCTCCATACCATGGCTGAGCTATTTACGAGATACTTTTGGCTCCCTCGGCATACCCTGGTGGTACTTTGAACCCAGCCGCATTCCCAATAATGCCAAGTCTGAAGTGAAATCATTATTTAAGGCCTACTGGGCAAATATTAGGTTGAAATCTGAGCTATCCAAACCCTTGGTGCTGCAATATTATAGTCTCTTTTATACTGACGACTCCCCGCTGTATTTGGCCTTGGAGATGACCAGATGGGAGCTGTCCTTACTTTTTCGTTTCAGAGCTGGTACAATCTACTGGTCTCTCTTTTTTAAACATTTCTTAGATTCAGAAGGGAGTATGGTCTCCCGTTGTCCGTGTGATAATCACACTGACCAATCTTTGTTGCACTTTATGTTCTTTTGCAATTTGCACAGTTTAACACGACAGCACTTTCTGACTCCCCTATTAAGGAGGTTAGGCCTTCGTCGCTGCAGTCCCACTCTCCTCCACTTACAATCGCTTTGCTCCCCCATAATTGTTTTTTCTGTCTGTGCCTTCTTGAAAGCAGCACTTAGAACCAGATAAACTATGTTGGGTTAGTCCAACAGAACATTATGGCCAGCGTGGCAAAGTGCACTGAACCCGGTAGAGGCACAGGGTTTTATTAACGGGGGTAGTAGGAGCGCATGGCGGACCCTTTTTTGAGGTTTTTTGCCCTCTCTCCATCCCCCGCTTTTGGTGCATTAATTGCTGCCTTTACCCCTTATTTTGTAACAGAGTACTTCACTCAGAATCTGTTTTTGTATCTTAGGTTCCCTTTTAAATTTCTGTTGTATCTTTTTGACCTATCACTTTTGAATCCTGAACGCCACCCGTGCACTTCGTTAAACACCTCTTTAACCTTTGCTTATCTTTTCTGTTTGAACGCTCTTAGCTATGTGCAATATTTCAATGTTATTTTATGGTCACGTTGCTCAGCCAGTCTGGTTATTTGATGTATTAGCTATCATGTTTTGTCTTGTACTTCAAAAGTCTCTTTTAGTACTTTTAAATATTCCTTTTTATAAAATCATTTTAATTTCTATGTGTGTTTACCGTTATGTGCAATATTTTTATGTACTTTTATGGTCTATTTTTTTTAAGACCGAATAAAGGTTTTTAATATGATTTGATAAAACACCAATGTTTTTCGGTGAGGATGCGGGACCATTCCACCATATAGTGTAGTTGTGCCGCTTGATAGTAGCAGTGCTGATTCGGAATTCCCAAACCACCTGCTGATTATAGTCTGTCCAATGTCCGTGGGGGGGGGGGGGGGTTTGAAGGGGCAATGTATGCATGACGTATAGGAGTTCAGGGAGTAGCGTCATTTTTACAGCTGCTATGCGCCCCAACCATGATAGACCATGGGACTTCCACTTAGTGAGGTCTTTCCTCGTGGTCATTAGTAGGTTCCCATAGTTGTATGCAGCGGTGGACGTAAGTGTAGGGTGTACCTGTATCCCCATATATGGAATTCCACCCTCTGCCCATTGAAAAGGAAATTGGGCACGGAGTCGAGCACTCTTCGGTCCGGGGACAGTCAGGCCAAGGACCAAAGATTTCTGCGGGTTGATTTTGAACCCGGAGGCTTCTCTGAACATGTTCAGTTCCGCTGTAACGGCTGCTATGGAATTATCCGGATTGGTGAGAGTCAAAAGAACCTCATCTGCATATAACATGATCTTGTGTTCCCTCCATCCCATCGGAATGCCTGCCACTTGTGTGTTGGTCCTTATTCCTTCTGCAAAAGGCTCCATATAGACACAAAAAGTAGAGGGGACAGGGGGCAACCCTGTCTGGTCCCACGCTCTATAGGGAAGGCAGACGATCTCTCTCTGTTCACCTGTATATTGGCTTGGGGAGCTGTATAACATGACTGCACCCAGCTGGGGAATCGTGGTCCAAGGCCCATCCGCTCCAGTACCCGGTATAGGTAAGGCCAGTGCACTTGGTCAAATGCTTTTTCAGCATCGATCGGTAGCAGAAGGGCTGGTGCACGTTGTACCTTGTCCAGGAGGTGGCAAAGTCTTTTCGTGTTATCTCTACACCCTCGTTCTGGGATGAACCCAACCTGATCAGGGTTAACTCGTCCCTGGACATAGGGGGCTAGCCTGTGAGCCAGATTGCTTGTAAAGATTTTCGCATCCACATTTAAGAGGGAGATCGGGCTATAGGAGGCGCAACAGTTGGGATCATTGCCCGGTTTAGGGATCGCTGTAATGGTGGCAAGACGCATCGATTCCGGTAGCGTGCCTTCCCTACCAAATGAGTTAAATACCCGTGCCAGAATCGGGGCCAGCTGGGAGCCAAAGACTTTATAAAATTCTGCGCTATTGCCGTCCGGGCCCGGCGCCTTATTGGACTGTAATTTATGTATGGCAGCGAGAACCTCCTGTGGTGTAATATCCACTTCTAAGGCTGTAAACGTGGCAACACTAGCTTTGGGGGCGGGGGGGAACACTTTAGCTAGATACGCTTTCACGTCTGAGTCCCGGAGAGGCTCGATGGTGTAGAGGGTCCTATAAAAGTCCCCAAAAGTGTTCACTATTTCCCCATCTTTACGGCACATACAACCATCCACCCCTCGATCCAACGCCTGGGCACGGATGCAGTGCGCCAGCATGCGACCTGCTTTGTTACCCCCGGCATAGTATTTCTGGTGTATTCTGAGAAGGGCATATTCTGCCCTTCCCATATCTATCACTTGCAGTTGCTTCCATGTGACTGTCAGCTGGCGGCAGATCGCACCCGAGCCCGACCGGGCATGGGCAGTCTCCAAGTCCTTAATCTGTGTTTCCAACCGACGGCTTTTCTCTTGCCTTTGCCTGTTGAAAGCCTGTGGTTATACCAATGAAGTGCCCTCAAAGGACTACGTTTAATGTCTCCCAAAGTGTAGTGATAGTGGTCTCAGGGGTGTCATTGAGTTCCAGGAAGGTGTTCAATGCCGTCAGTGTGTCTAACCGTACTTTGTCATAGGTGAGAAGTTTTGTATTGCGTTGCCAACAGGAGGAAGCTGGTGATTGCCTGCCGGGGTTGAATCGTAAGATGATGGGAGAATGATCAGAGAGAGCTGCCGCTCCAATATCTACTGAGAGTATGTCCCAAGTAAACTTGGGGTTGTAAAAAAGTAGTCAATGTGTGCGTACGTCTGAGAAGAACATGTAGTCTACCTCTGTGGGGTGCATATGCCTCCATATATCCAGCAATCCTGCCTTGTTCATCCATTGTCTGGTGCCTGGTGTGAGTCCCCATCCTGTCCTGCCCGCACAATAGACCTGTCCTTCCCCGCGTCCATTGCGATGTTAAAATCTCCCCCCACTACTAATTCCTTGTCTGGAGAAGTTAGCAGTTGTCCCAGTGTGTCCCTGAGAAATGATTCCTGTCTCTCATTCGAAGCATATACTGTGGCTATTGTGTACCAGATTCCCTGAATTAAGACATGCAACGCTAATAATCTACATGGGATTTCCATAAAAACCCGCTCCACCTTACCCGCAAAGTGCGTAGCGAACAAAATCGCCTCCCCGCTTTCTTGGTAGCCCCAGAGGAGAAATATTGCCGGTCAAACCAGCGGGAACGGAGTCTCCACCAGTCACTCTGGAGCAGGTGGGTTTCTTCCAGCATACAGATGTCGCATTTTGAATCTTTAAGGAATGAAATAACTGCCAGTTGCCTAGCAGGAGCATTAAGGCCCTGAACATTGAGGATAAGCAAGGACACTACCATTAATACCCATATGGGGGGACATCTGCCCGGGAGGGATGTATGGGGTTGGAGTTAACAGGTGGGGAGTGAAAGAAGAAATAGAAAGGAAGAGCATGCAGGAGTAATAGAAGAGTATCATATCAAAAAACGTTCCCCTCCGAGGAACACTAAAAAAACAAGAAGGGGGTCCATGTCACTGGCGAGCACAACCGTAGGTCAACACCATCGAAGTGGAGCTCCGCCCTATGGGCCGCCCATTTGAGATAGAGGAGTTGTGCTGTCAAGATGTCCATAACAGCCACCATCCGGTTAATTGGGGAGAATCGGAGGACCAGTGGGGGCCAATTTCTACTCTGTCATTCATCAGTTGTCGCCAGTTGGATCTGTTCAGTTGCCCGCCTGTTGCAATTGCTGGAGTAGCCACGATCGCTCCTCTCGGCTGTCTGCCTAGGTAGGTTTACTCAGTGTTTTCTTCTTCCGCCGAAAGGAGCAACGCGAGCCAAGGCCCACACTCATGGGCTCTCGGGTCGGCGACCCCGAACGCCCAGAATGTCGGAGATCTGGAATATCTGGCAACTCCCAGGCGTCCTCAAGGGTGCTTATCATCCGGACCTCCCCTTGCCACACAAACTAGAGACGGAAGGGGTGACCCCATTTATATCAGACTTTTTGGGCTTGTAGGAAACCCGTGAGAGGTTTGAGAGCCCTGCGATCTTGTAGTGTAATTGGAGAGAGGTCCTGGTAGAGCCATAACCGAAGGCCCTCGAATTTGACGACTTTCAACTCCTGCGCTGCTGTCATAATAATCTCCTTCTGGTGATAGTAATGCAAGCAGGTAATATATCTTGAGGTTGGCCCGGTGTTGTAGCTGGTCTCCTGGATTGATTCGTGCGGTCGAGAACGATCTCCTGGTCTCGCAAGGAAGTCACCACATGCTTAAAGAGTCGATAACAAAGTCCTCCAGACTGCCTGAGAAGGCCTGCATTGGGGTGCCTTTGAGTCGAATGTTGGAGCGTCGGGACCTATTCTCCAGGTCTTCTATCTGATATCGGAGCTCTGAATTCTGGTCACGCAGTTCTAGTAGTTCCTGACGATGACGCTCCAGCTCCTCCTCCCTGGTGTTGTGGTTCTGTTCCAGTGATGTCATCCTCTGGTAAATGGCTTCGACTTCCTGTCGGATCCCTTTGATATTGATGGTTATATCACGCTTAAGTCCTGCAAAATTGTGGTGCAGGAACGGAAAGAGCTGTTCCACAATTGCCTTGGTGGTAGGAGATTCATCTCTTGGGGCATCCCCGTCCCGAATGCTATCCGTGGATGTTTCCGGTCCCCCTACATCTGGTGTTGCGTCTGTCTTCTTCGTGTTGGTTTTGGTAAACATGTCTTTCATGGATAGGTCTTTCTTCGTCGCCCAATGGGAGGACATGCCTGCATCCACAGGAGTCGTAGGTGCCTCTATGATAATAGTGTATTTCACCACGGCTATGCACCTTGCACTCAGGCCAGTAACAATATATCAGTGGGGTTCTCAAGACCGTCCCCGGCACCACCCCAGGTACCGTTTGTCCCGTATGACCAGCCTCCAGGTCTCACTCCGCCACACAAGGTCTCCCCGGGGTACGGGTGGATCCCTCGGTCCAAAGGGCCTTACCACTGGTCCATCACTGTAGGTGTCACAGGAGGTCTGTGCAGAGAGGGTTCATTCACTTGCCTCCCAGGGGTGCCTCTTCCACTGCTAGGTTGCTGTAGAGAGGAGAAAACATGGGGGGGGGGGCCACCGAGACGGGCCGGACCACCATTAGTGGGCCGCAGAAGGCCTCAATTGCTAGCCCTCGTCTTGTGTCAGCCCTTGTACTTGTAGAGGGGAGCTGGGGTCTACTAGGCCCGGACCTCCAATCCCACTCCCCACAGCGGACCTCCTAGGTTCCTCTCAGTTCACTGCCCAAGCACCACACAAAGGCCCCAGATTGTGTGTCCTCCTGTAGCGGGCGGTCCCATTGCCCTTCAAAAGTCCCACCCGGTTGCAACACCGGCGCGATCAGGTGTCCGAAGCAGGCAGCGCCCAATCAACTCTGCGGCTCTAGGGGCCAAGCTTCAGTCCATGATGAAGGTGAGGGGGTGGGGGGCCGCTGGGACGGGATGGGCCGGCCTATTAATCACAGGCCGCAGAAGTTCGCAAATGCCGATCCTCATCCCGCGGACTCCCCCACCAGCAAGGAAGAGAGAGGAGCCCTGGAAATCAGGTCGTGCCCGTTGCCTCACAGGCCTCCTGTGGCTTAATTGTGGCCCGCTGCGCCACTATCCAGTCACAGGGGAGCTGCCAGGACAGGGCCTCCAGCACCGCACCTCCCCCGTCAATGATGGTCCCAGTGGATCAGGGGATGCGATGCTGGCTCCCCCCTCAGGCACAACGTGGGAGACCACCGGCAGGTCCGGTTTGCAACCCCGCAACTGTCAACCAAATGTGTGGTGGCCCACCGCGACGTCCCCACCCTTGCTGACTCCGGGCACAAAGACTCACCCGCACAGCATCCAGGGAGGGGAGGAGGGGTGGGCCACCGTCCACCATCGGGTGCGCTCCACGGGACCGGCTGGCTGGAAACAACTTCTGATCCTCCAGCTGCTCCCGGCACCGGCCTCTCCGTGGTTCTTGGCTGTGAGGCCACAAACGTCGTCTGCCTGTGCTCTGTCCATCTCGAGAGTGCCTTAGCCGGGTTTCTGCTTGTATCCTGCACGCTAATGGAGGTCCATGCTGTTTTAAAAGCACCTCCTATACGGATATAACAGTGTAAGGCCCAGGCGTCCAGCGGAGCTCCGAGAGTTGCGTCCTATTCGGCCGCCATCTTGGACACACCACGCCATAAAATATTAAAAAAACCTACCATGACCTGAGCTTGCCAGGGCCAGACCTATTGGCGTTGCCAACACTTATTTATATTTTTTTATTATAACTATAATATTCTATCAACTGATGTTTATTAGGGAATTTTCAGTGCTTTTATAATAAATAATATTTCTCTTCTGAAAGAACTATAATTTCCGCTTAACGTGAACATCAGTGTCACACCTGCACATGCCCCAGCTGCGTATGGTACTATGCAACATAAAACAATACTTAAATATAGCAATGCATTTTTACCATCAGTGGCATCCTGCATGTACACCCACACCTCTTCGCAACAAAGTGTTTTTTTATTTACCCAAAAAAGAGACAGCAAACTAAAATGAATCATCCCTGACATTGAATACATGTAGGCAGTATCTGCTGTACTCTCTTTAGAAATGTATCTACAGAAAGAATGATTAAAGTCAAATAATACCATTTGAGGGTTCAGACAGAGTGCTGAGAAAAATTAGATTGTGTGAGAGTCCAAACTCCAGGCACTCAAATTGAGTCAGAATTATTGAAAGAGGAACAGGTCACTCTGGATTGAGTAATGCTGTAAGGAATCACAATAAAAACATTTTTGATGCTACTCGTTCTGATCTTACATTTACATGAGTCTAACAAAGGGATATGGACACTGTTCTTGAAGTTAAGACATCTCTACACATGTTATATTCTTTCATTCTTGCAGAAGGAAAGTCCCATACCTTAGAGCCTTTCTCTGTAGAGTCACAACACCCAGGCACAGTCAAACATGGCCAGCAATGGTCCTTTGTTGATCATAAAGGGATCATGTGGCCTCCTACGTGAATATTTCAAACATACTTGTAAGAAATCGGTTTCTAACCTGTGAAAACCCCCTGTTTTTTCACCTATATATCTCTGTTTTTTTTAACCTCTGCTTTTGCAAGGGACCCCTAATGAAGTCTCAACCCCTGTAAGCTCTGCGGTAACATTTTTTGAGCTATAATCTTTTGTTCCCACCTTTTAATTAGAAGTGATGTGGGCTGATTGCACATAAACATGTGCATGCTTTTGTGTGTACATGTGTAGCTTGAGGGAGGAAGACTATTGTCTGACTCAGCCTGGTATCTACTCACAGGTAGCACTGTGGTGGTTGAAGACCCAGACTAAATTGGAAGTAGTCTACTAGGACCTTATAATTCACACAGGGATCTAAAAATGAATGTCCATTAGTTTTTGCTTAAAGTGCAAATCAGTAGTGTTTAAATTGTTATGTCTTTCAAATACAATGTGTCTAAAAAGTAACTTTTGATTGGCTTGTGGTACAAGGTTCATTGATATGTCCTTGTATGTAAATTGCTGGTTGTGAAACTCATATCAAGAGTCTCTCTATGAGTTTTTTCATACACTGCCTAGCTGGTAGGATTAATCGCTTTGCTGCTCCAGCTGCAGGTCAAAGACCCCTAAACACAAAATGAAGATTAGGCTTCTTCTGGTAGAGAAGATGGTAGGGCAGGAATCTCCATAGCTGTGACTTGCACTTCCCTATAAACTGGCATGGAGGATCTTCCCACATGGGACAAAAGGAAGACAGGAAGACCTCTGGCTCCAGTCACCATTGAGATAGCTTTGAAATTTGAGACAGAAAAACCCAGACCAGAGTGGGTGGAGCTTTGCTCAGGCAGCGAGATATGGAATAATTTTGGAGGTAGTTGCCATTCTGAAATCTTTCCAGAAGGCAACCCATGGGTGGGACATGCAGTAGGCTGCATCTTGTAAGTGACAATTATGGATGGGTGAATGAAGTGGCAGTGTCTGGAGGCAGATCTGGAGCCACAGCTTACCTATGGTGACTCAGTGGGCAAGGGGGTACCATTCTCTAAACCTGCATGTGCAGAGTTTTATTCATTGGCTGGCGATGTGCACAGACTGTCGGCTACATTTCCATGGAATCCCTGAACTCCCAAAATGTTTGGAGACAATGCAGATATATCGGATTATCAAGTATAACTTTCCTTGGGTCTCACAGTATCCTTGCTAAGCAATCATGCTATAATATTGCTGCAGCAGGACCTTTGCTTTTAGAATCCCGATTAGTGTTGTGAGAACAGTTTTTTACTTTTTAGTTTGCTGAAGTGCATTTTTAATTCACAGAAGTATTCTGGAAATCAATTTGTGTTGGAAAACGAACTTTGAATTATTTTGTACATTTGGCCTTAGTAGTTAAAGACTTTAGAATTTATTAAATTTCTTGAACATTGTGTTTTCTTTTCATAAAATAAATGTAAGATTGCTTGCATCCATACATACCTGATTATGATATATTTATGAGAATGTGCATTTAAGGTGCATTTAAGCTCTAAGTGGTATTTGGTAAGTAAATAATGTACTTCTAAGAATAGGAGTAACATTTTTTAATTTTTTTTCCAGTTGCATAAATACTAATTCAGAACCAAGCCAAGAACTATCAGTAGGTGCTTATGTATGAAGACTGATGTAGTTATCTTGCCAATAGCGAAGGAGGGTTGCAAACACCTAACTAGTCACTTATCCCTTGCTATGGTTTAGTTAAAGGAATGCCAGCTTTATATCCATAACACGGAGAGTTGGTTTCATGACATATCTTTGAGGTATAATCTTTCATTGTTAACGTTTGATGCAGAACATTAACAGCTGATTATTAAGAAATATTTCACATACCCATTCGGACCTATAGATGTCAAAGCCCAGCCGAGTAATTCGGCAGTGGTGATAGCTAGGGGCTCTGCATTCTCTCTTATCCCATTCATCTTATCCCATTTCTCCTAATGTCCAACATATAATATTGTGTGTGATCAGTGGTGGATACAGTGAGGGGCGGAGGAGCACACTGCCCCAGGTGGATCCAGAGATCAAGGCTAGTGCTCTCTGATAGGCTCCACAAGGTTGGGTGGAAGCCCCAGCATGCTCATTTAATCTGTGAACACTTAGCTGGCTATTTCACATTGACTACAAACAAATCCCCAGACGGCCAGGAATGTTCCTCCAACCCTCATAGGCACTTAATGGAAGTTCATGGATACATAATTTCCTTGTACAAACTGGAGTTTACATAGGGATACAAGTTGTGTGAAAATGATCACACCATTGCAGTTTCACCCTGATGGATTTTGCCAGGTCAAGCTTGCATACATTTATCATAAGAAAAGGCCGGGGAAAAAGGCAAAACATGCAGAATTTAGTGTGTTAAATAACAATTCTACATATATGATGCCTCATTTCAAATTTAAAAACTCGAAATGGGTGGTATTTACCACACACGTTAAATACCACGTACAACCGATATGTTAGGTACTGGAAGCTGCAAATACACTACCTAATTCACACAACATGGATTAAGGGCCTAAGTCAAATTACACAGTCAGCCCAGAAGTGATAGACTTTGCCAACATGTGCAAAATTATTGAGACATCCAGTATAATTTGCTGTTACAAGACTTGGAGAGTAAGATATCTCATGGAGGTGTCTTACTTTTCAAGTGTATCTACCAGATGCCTACAAATCTAAAGCATGCCCATTATTTGTAACTACCAGGGACCTAATGGCAGGGCTTTAAGTGGGCCGGGTCCTGCCAGTGCTCAGCATCAGCAGTTCTAAAAAGCAGGTGCTGAGATGGGTCCCTATTGGGCTCTCCATTTTTTCCCCTCACCCTCTGGGTGAAAAAAAAAAATCCTAATTCTGCAGCAGTACCACCCTCTGCTACCTTTGATGTAACTTCAAAGAGACTTGTTATAGTTCTTTCACAGTCTCATCATTTCAGCACTGAAGCATTTCCAGTGTTTAAACAACGAAGTCATAGGTGTTGCTTATTTATCTTATGTAACTAACAAGCATTGACAACGCCAATGGTCCTTTCTTGTTGTAGGTGTGATGTTACTTGTTGTATTATATATCTGGATACAATGGCAGAAGCATCAAAATACCAGTCAGGGGACACACTATGGTAAGCACAGATATTTAGCTTAAATGTTTTAAGCCACACCCTTAATTACATCGGTCACGTCCCTTTGACAGACCCCCACGTTTTTTCATCCCATTTAAAACTCTGCATAATGGTTTGCTGATGATTCGAAGGAGGCTGCTAATTTGTTAATTTACCTGCTACGTGACAAATTTAATTATGGTAGGATGATTCAAACTTTTAATCTTTGACTATGTGAATGAGCACTTTGACATGGGTAGTAGGAACAACTGGTATTTATAGTGCAGTAAAACTGTCATTACTTGATATTACTTTCGATTTCACTGTTTTTGTTATGTGTTGATACTTTACTCTCCACGGATTCTCATCGAAAATGTTTTTAAAAGAAAAAAGTGAAGTGACATGCCTAAAATTGAAGAACCATTTTAGCTGTTCAGCAACCGTGACTGTCCCAAACATGCAAAAAAACAACCAAAAGACCATTTTTGTTGAGCCTGTGGCAAGATCATTAGGAGGCCATTGGTTTATCCCTGTTCTTTAGTCTATTAATGCCCCATAGTGTCTATGATGGAGCAGCATCACTTGCATTAAAATCAATGTTTTTTTAAAACTCTTACCTCTCTAATCTAGAGAAAGAGAGGCGACATATCCAGTAGGCATTTGGGAACTCCCTGACAGGTTTCTGGCAATAACTAATGTTGCTATGATGTGTTTAAATTGGTGTACCCTTCCCTTTTACACATATTAACCAGCAGTCCCATTTTACTAATGACCTCCCCAGAGGTACAAGATGAAAAACGGTGTTTGGTAAATTACCCCGGCAGAACAGAATAATGATTGTTCACTTTAAATCAATTTAAACAATATTTTAAAGGTTAAAACTATAATCTGTGTATTGACTTCTGCTGGTCCGCCTCTAGCTGTAATTCCGCTGCCTGCACATGCATTTATTTGAAAATAAAAGCCGATTTGTACAAACTTAATGGGTCGAGACGTTTTTTGCATTTCCTGGTTGCTGGGCACTTAAACAGTTATAGGTCATTATGTATTTTACTTTTTTAGTTTCACAGTATTTTATTTTAGATACATTCTCTGTAGGTAATTACCGATAATACGGCGAAAGGAGTAAAGACGCCGCAGAGTATTAACGTCTTTTTTTTTCTACGCCTTAGAGTCAGAAAGCTATGTTATTTCGGAGAAAAGACTTCCGACATAAATATATAAACACGTCGTATGACACGTGATTTGGGGATGTACTAAATTCCACTGTCCGTATTTTTTAAAAAAATAGCACTTCAATATTTTTGATGCCTCACAGATTATTCTATTTATAGTACAGCAATACTCAAAAGATTAAGGCCAGCTTTCTGCGTATGAAGCAGTGCTTAATTTGTATCCCAACTCTGAACCACCAATGTAGGAAGCTGGCGTTTTGTGTGTTATATCAATGTAGGGGTACACCATGCAAAAAGTCCAGACGACCCTTGTTGGTTTACAGGGGCTTACTTTCATAATGCCAAGTGCTCTATTTGTGGTGGTGTGGTCGTTCAGCTTAGGTTTATCAGAAGGGAGTGTTGAGCATTTGTTGTACACACAGAGTCAATAAATGAGACACACACTCCAAAAAGAAATCTGAGACCAATTTAGAAAAACGGCACAGATTTTTTATATACTTTTAGACACCAAGATCATCGGAATCAGGTAAATACTTTTGTAGGTAGGATTTTTACAGTAAAACACTAAAATGCTCAAATAACGGTTTTTCAGGCATGAGCCTCAAATGTGGTAATGTTATCCTATGAGATAAACATACACAGCATACATATACTTGTGAACGTTTCTTCAGGGTGCCTTTTGGGACTTTAAGGTGCTTAGGGGCCAAGGTCCAAGAAACACAAGCAGTTCAGTTTTACCCTGGTGAATCTGGGTGAGGAGGTGCTGGTCGTCTTGATAGCCTCGAGAGCTACGCATTAAAGTCAATGGCAGGTTACCTGTAAAAGAAAGGTTGCAAGTGGGGACTTGGGTACAAGTCCGGCAGAACCCAAAGGGCATATTGGCACTTGAGGGACACCGTCGGTTTATGTGACCTCAGGCTGTGGAGCTCAGGTAAAAAGGTGTTTTGTCCGGCGGGTCGCTTGCTTTGGAGGCTCTCACTTTACTTGGGTGACCTGGAGAGGGGGAAGAAAACAGAACAGCAAGGCCACTCTCGTTGTAGGCCTCATTGATCCTGAAGTCCCTCGTTGCCAGGTCGGCTTTGGCATCAGTGGGGTCTGGGCTGGACCCTCAACAAACCTTGGTTGAGGCAAATGCTGTGGTACCCAGGGTATTGGTGCTGTGAGACTCCTAGAGGGTCTAGTATCTCGAAACTGACTGGAGAGATATGGCTGACCTCCTAGAACCATGGTGGCCTGCTCCTGGTGAGATGCTCCCTTGGTGGACCTGGTGGTCAGCAAAAAAGAGTACTGGACAAGTGCGGTCGGTGCCTGCAGTTGCAGGGGAGTGGCTCCTCCCCCCCAAGGGAGATGCTACTTGGTTGTTGAAGTGCTGGACAGTCCTCCAAGGGTTCGGGGAGGGTGTTCAACTTCTGGACGAGTCGGTCTTCATGATTGTCGTGGTGCAAGCAGCCAGGCAGGGTTTGGCGCCAATTTCGTGCAGGAGCTTTGTTTTCACATTTTGGGCCTTTCTTTGTCTTTCTTCTGTTCCAAGGTAGACAAATCTGACTTCCTGGTGTCAGGGGGACCCCTAAATACTAAATTTACGGGCGTTTAAGGGAGTGTAGGGTAGTAGCCAATGGGCTACTACCCCTGGTGGGACTCTACCCCTTATATGACCACTTCCTGTGGAGAGTGGGCATAATCCTGACTCTGAGAATCCTGACCCAGAGTTCCTAGTTTTGCCAAATTCAAAATGGTGAACCTCTTTCTTGGAAGTCCACTTCAGGTGGCCCACCTTGGAGGTGTGCCTAGCCTGAAAGGGCAACACGCCTACTGACCATCTAATTTCCCACCTGCTCTTTTGCCAAATGAGCCCCAGAGCAGGTGGTGGCATTCCCGAGGCGGACCCGAGAGACCTCAAGAACTTCCGGCCCATCTCTCTGCTCCCGTTCCCAGCCAAGGTCATCGAGAAGATCGTCAACAAACAGCTAACCCGATACCTCGAAGAAAACAGCATCCTGGACCCATCCCAATCAGGGTTCCGCAACAACCACAGCACTGAGACTGCCCTCATCGCCGCCACCGACGACATCAGGATCCTGCTGGACAATGGCGAGACCGCAGCCCTCATCCTGCTGGACCTCTCTGCCGCCTTCGACACTGTCTGCCACCGCACTCTACGCGCACGCCTCCACGACGCAGGGATCCGAGACAAGGCCCTGGAATGGACCACCTCCTTCCTCGACGGCAGAACCCAGAGAGTCCGCCTCCCACCTTTCCGATCCGAAGCCTCCGAGATCATCTGCGGCGTACCCCAGGGATCGTCCCTCAGCCCAACACTGTTCAACATCTACATGGCCCCGCTCGCACGCATCGCCAGACAACACGACCTCAACATTATCTCCTACGCCGACGACACTCAACTGATCCTCTCCCTCACCAAGGACCCCATCGCCGCCAAAGCCAAACTCCATGACGGAATGAAGGCCGTCGCCGATTGGATGAAGATCAGCCGACTAAAGCTGAACACGGACAAAACGGAGGTCCTCATCCTCGGCTCCAACCCCTCAGCCTGGGACGACTCCTGGTGGCCAACGACGCTGGGAGCAGCCCCGACACCCACCGACCACGCACGCAACCTGGGAGTCATCCTCGACTCAATGCTCTCCATGACCAAGCAAGTCAACGCAGTCTCCTCCTCCTGCTTCAACACCCTCCGCATGCTTCGCAAGATCTACAGGTGGATCCCGACAGACACAAGAAGAACAGTCACCCAGGCCCTCGTCAGTAGCAGACTAGACTATGGGAACGCCCTCTACGCGGGAGCCCCGGCCAAGCTCATCAAGCGACTACAACGCATACAAAACGCCTCCGCACGACTGATCCTCGACGTACCACGCCACAGCCACATCACCCCCACTTGAGGAACCTGCACTGGCTCCCCGTCGACAGGAGGATCACCTTCAAACTCCTCACCCACGCACACAAGGCACTCCACAAAACTGGCCCAGCCTACCTCAACAGACGACTCTTCTTCTACGTCCCCAACCGCCAGCTCCGCTCCGCCGACCTCTCCCTCGCCACCGTCCCCCGCATTCGAAGAATAACCACCGGCGGCAGATCCTTCTCACACCTCGCCGCCAAGACCTGGAACACCCTTCCACTGGGCCTACGAAAGACCCAAGACCTGCTGACCTTCAGGAGGCTACTCAAGACCTGGCTGTTCGACCAGTAGCAGCATCCCCCCCCCCTTCCCTCTCCCTAGCGCCTTGAGACCCTCGCGGGTAAGTAGTGCGCTCTACAAATTCTGTGATTGATTGATTGATTCCCCAGGTCTGGGGGGAAGCCATTGTTGAATATCAAAGGCGGCACAGGCTTTGAAGCCTCTAGCTTTAGCATGCTAATTCACTAGCCATCCTGCTGGAGGAGGTGTGATCACCTTCTGCCGGAGCAGGCATTGTTTCTGACCTCTGAAAATGCGGGCTCTCACCTACCGGGGGGAAGAAACTCGTCTGTGGTGGCAAGCTGGGAGATACCAGTCAGCCAGCACACTAGAGGTCTAGTAGCTTTTCAGGGGCATCTCTAAGGTGCCCTCTGGGTACTTGTCATAATAAATCTAGTACTTGCATCAGTACAGAATTATTAAAACAAGGTGTTTGATACCAAACACCATTGGTTTCATTGCAGCCATCATGTAGCTGCGTAAGTCGCAATGACAGTGCCCAGTACAGGTCCTTAAGATGGTTACCTGATCACTTGCGACATTTAGCAATGGAACTAGACATCACAGGGGCCTTTCTGCTCATACAGATGAGCCCTCACATATAAATATAATGCACCCTGCCTTAGAGCTCTGAGGCCTGCTGTGACTTACATATAGTGTATGCAGTATACCTTGGCATGGCAAACAGTGAGTGTGCTATGTCATGTTTTCAGAATGGTTTGCACCATTTCACACATCATGCAATGGTGGCAGTCTGCATGCAGTTTTTGTGTTGGTCCCTTTCAGTGGCATAATTCATGCTGCATCCCATTGGTACTCTCTAAAGTACCCATGCCCTGGCTACCAGGGGTACCATTTACTGGGTACGTACAGGGGTGCTAAAGTCCTTGCCAATTGGGTTATAATTAGACATTTACCTTGTATTAAGGGAAAGAGCACTGACACTGGGTGCCTGGTTAGCAGGGACCCAGTGCACTTTCAGTAAAAAAGCATCAGTACTAGGGCAAAAAGAGGGGCGGCCATGTCAAAAAGGGCCCTTTCCTGTAAGCATTAAAGAATTTCCATGGATGAACAGATAGCGAGGCAATTAGTGATTGACTCTCTGCAAAAAATACTCCAAAAAAGCCCACCGGGAGGGTTCAGTGGGTATGAATTTGGGCCAGCATATACTTGGGGAGACATGATGTGGCAGTCAGAACATTTTTAAAATGATAAGAGACACTTACACCTATAGTGTGACTATAGTTTAAAACTGTTTATCTATAACGAAAAACGTTGTAAATGTTTATGCCCAAAAAGGCCCAGCCATAAAAAATAATGGGGTTGCCCCGTGTCTCTCAGAACCTGGGTATATAAGCTACAATGTGTTTTGTCAGTTGTCGCAATTCCTTTGAGTGAAAAAATGGTGTCTAGCATTTATCACCAATGTATGCAGATCAATGTATGGTCTGGAAAATTATATAAACAATATAAATAATTAAAAACAATATAAACTATATAAAAGGAGTGTGGCTCTAAATTTGACCACTATTTAACACCCGATTTTGGTCAAATATAGGCCCATACTCTGCTTATATAATTTATATTGTTTACAATTATTTATATTGTTTATATAATTTCCCATACATTGATCTGCATACATCGGTGATATAGTCTGGACACCATTTTTTCACATAAAGCAATTGCAACACCCAACAGAACACATTGCAGCTTATATCAAAAAGGCCCAGCAGCATTGTGCCAGTGCAAGCATATTTTATGAGGTAATCTAGCAATCTCATTCTTTAGTATAACTATATCTATAGAGAGTGAATTTATGATATTCAGAGAGTGTGAATTGTCTGGAATGTTGAAAAGGATGGAAGGAGATTACCTGGGTTGCAACTTTATTCATTTATTTATTTATTTATCGACGTTTTTATGTAGCACATATTACCCCTAGAGGATCAGAGCCCTATACATAACACAGCAACAAGACTATACTTTCAGGGATAATTTCTATAGTTTTGAACTGAGGAAATGTGTTTGAAAGTGTCTGGTCTTCGCTAACCACGAGGAAGAATTATAGTGCTCTCTTCTGAGCATGAAGCGAGTGGGTAGTATTGCATTCATGCAGCTGCTGTTTGCTATTGATGACCGTTCCTGTCCCTTTCAGGAGGGCTGGAGGCAGAGAACAGAAACTGAGTGAAAAGAAACCAACATTCGTAAAAAACAACACAGTCAAAGAGAAAGACGGAGAACTTGAGCATATGTGCCAAGTATAAAAGTGTTGCGTCCTCCCCAGCCCAGGTACATGTAAATGATCATGTCACACACTGAGCTCGGTATTACACGTCTTTATTCTTCAGAGTGTAACTGTTAACTGTAATATGCCATGAATTTCTTAACCACACCCAATCACGTATGTCACTGTTCTGCGGAGTCCGTCAGGGACCAGAGGGGTCTCGCTATCTCTAATCTCCCCCCCTTGTTAAATAAAAAGTACACCAAAAAAATACATATATACATCATAACTGCTCAATGATTCGTCGAAGTACTCGAATCACTCTTCCAGATCTCGTTGCCTGAGGTTGAGGAGACATACGAGAGGCATCCGCAGCAGGCACAAGTGATACTGACATAGGTGCAGTCTTCGGGCTCTCCTGACTCCCAGAAGGAAGGGTCTCACTCTGAACGTCAGGAGTCAGTGAACATCGAGGCAGGTGTTTGAAATAAGAAGAATCTCTTGTAATGGCCTTTCCAGGATGATGAGCAGTCACCGTGTGTCCTATGCTATTCACAGCCCTTAGTGGGCCAGCATCAAAAGGAGCATCAGACTTGCGTTTCCGTTTCTGCCTGACAATGACTTGGTTTCCTCTTTTGAACACAGTACTCCGTGTACAGTAGCGTCTATCTGCATAGGTCTTCATTTTGTGTTTGTGTGAAGTTTATCAAGATATTTCAGTGGTCCATTGTGGTAATTTGGTCCCTGTGGCTGTCCCAAACATTAAGGTGGAAGGGCTTTTACCTGTGGTAGAATGGGGGGTTAACCTATATGAACGAAGAGTAGAGTGAAGAACTGATTTGAGTTCAAGTCTTTCCATTGCAGTGCACTAAACGGTCTTCTTGAGGGTGCTCATAAATTGCTCAACAACACCATTCGCCTGGAGAGGTGTCCTTTTCTGATGCTTGAAATTTAGATGACTGAGAAAATCTTTAAATTCTTGACTATTGAAAGGCAAGCCATTGTCAGATATCAAAATTGACTGAACTCACCACGTGTAAAAATACTTTCTAATCTTTCAATGACTCTGTTGTGAGTCGTGGAACGACAGATCATCCATAAGGGGAAAACCGTAATATTCATCAACAACTACTAATCTATGATGACCATTGTCAAGGGGTCCAAAGAAATCAATTGCAATCTTCTTCCAGGCATGCTTTGGAAGACCAGACATGTTTATTAGATGCAGTGTTGTTTTGGGTGACATGCAGTTGCACAAATGACATGCCCTCAATTCCTTTTCAACTCTTTTATTAAGATGAGGGAACTACACTCGGTCCCGTAGAGCTCGTTCAGTAGCAACAACTATGACAATGTCCCTCATGTGCCAATTCAATGACTTGTTATCTCAGGCTCTCAGGTATAACAATTTTTAGCCCTCAAAATATGATGCCTTTTGGGTTAACTGAAAGTCCTTCATACACATTTCTGAATTTTTGGTATTCAAGGTCAGCATGAAGAGGTTGAGTATGTTTTCTCCAAGATTGATGTATAACAATGTCTTTGAGTATTAGCAAATCTGTGTCAGTGCTCACGGGAGCAATGATTTGTTCCACTGACATGGCAGCAGGGGTACTGAATTTTACAATGAAGTTAACATCAATCAATCAAACAGGATTTATACAACACGGCTAATCACCCACGAGGGGATCCAGGTGGTAAGAACCCATGCTGCTCGGATAGTATCTGTTGAAGGGCCAGGTCTTGTGTCCCCTTCTGACTTCCTGAAAAGAGGGTGAAGTGCGGAGATGGAAGGGTAGACTGTTCCAGGACTTCATGGTGAGAAAGGAAAAGGAGCCTCCTCCACTGTTGCTTTGGCAGATGCGGTGGGTGTGAGCAAAGAAGAGGGAGGCGGAGCGCAGGAGTTTGGAGGGTTGGTGAAGCTCAGGCAGTGGTTGATGTATGTTGGTCCTTGGTTGTGCAGGGCTTTGTAGGCGTGGGTCGGAATCTTGAATTGGCAGCTCTTGTGGACAGGGAGCCAGTGGAGTTTCTTCAAGTGAGGGGTGATGTGGGTCCATCTGGGGAGTTCGAGGATGAGTCTGGCCGCTTAGTTCTGAGTGGTCTGCAGTCTCTTAAGGAGTCTCTGCATAATCATCAGCCACTTTAGAAGTGGTGCCATGACACGGTATTGGTGGTACAATCAACAGGTGAAAACCCATAAACCCAGATGAGACCTGGGTGAATATAGTAACAAACAACAATGGCTCACAGGCTAACAATAATGCGAATTATAGTAACTAAATTATACAAATGGCACTAGAATTTGTATTTGTCTGAATATATTTTCAAAAAGTAATCTTTCAAACAAATATGGGCATAGCATCAAGACTTTTTAAGCAATGGATATTAAGTGCATGGTGAACACATAGCGCTTGTGAGAGGGTTGTGAACGGCGCAGGTGAAATACATAAAGAAAAATGAAAGAACAATGAATGGACTTTAATTATTAAATATTATGCATGAAAAACAAATTATTTAATGTTATATTCAGCAGGATCATGCCAAATTCAGAGACTTGTAAATACGCTGACGTTTGTCAACGGCTTTTCAACCCTCATAGACTTGAGGTCATCATCAGGACAATATATACACAAAAAGAATGAGTGCCGCCTAAGAGATAAGAAAAGATAGAGAAATATGGGATAAGTGGCGAGACCAGAGTGAAGCTAGGCCAACAAGCAACAAATTCTGGGCCAACAGTGTGGTACCTGAAGGGGTTTCCAGGAACCTGAAAGAGAAGCAAAGATAGCAAAGCTAGCCGTAGCCAAGGATAGGCACCAAAAAGCCTTTATGTACTCCATGAAGGAGTTAAGCGGAAAGTTACACTCATGGTCGACCCACAATCTATCTTGGGAGTGAGCAAATGGAAGGCAGGGAATGACATACAAGAGGGATGAATCTAATGCTCCCCTGAAGCCCGACGGCTTGAGAGCGAGACTCGGCGGAGTAGGGTGTGCCAGCTGGTCACACTGCTTGAGGTCTGAAACGTAATGAAAAAATAGGGTGAATGCTATAGTTGAAGCATCCCACACAACTCAGGCTTGTCAGAGTGAAAATTAAACTAAAAATCACCCGTACAGGGAATTTAGCTCACAGGTCTTGAGTAGGGTTTCAATGTGGTTTGGGAATGAAGCAGTGTAATAGATGGGTCTCGGGAGGAAGAATGAATCATCGGGCATCACCACAATGGTGATTGAGGGCTCTGGGGAAGAAGACAATGATACCACTAAGTATACAGTCTAACTATGTCAAAACAAGCGCCACAGCAAGTAGAGGAAAACTCTCTGTATGTAAACGCACTGGCCTGTGAAGACGGTGTTATCCGAACAATTCGGCACTCGCTGAGAGCTGCCACTGGTCAGGTAATTAAAGGGCTGTCTGATGTGAGGAACATCTAAACCACTAGAGCACGACTGAATCCAGGCGGGGAGTGAAGCAGTCCCAGGGGTACTGAATGTGTACAAAGAGTCCTGGGGGAGACATGCAGTACGCAAAGCTCCACATCATATTTATGAAGCCACGCAAAGCCACTTTGCGTGGCTTTGAATGGCTTCATAAAAATGGAGCAATGCAGTGCAAATCGCTGAGTTGCACTACTCTGTGCAAGTGAGGCGTTCCATGGGCGTTGCAGTGGGTGCTCCCACGCAAATCTCATCGTTTTCGATATATTCCCAGATTTACCAAACCTGGGAATGTGCCAAAAAGATCCCCCTCCCCAGGTGAGGCGTAAAGAGGAGAAATATGTTTATTTCTCCTTGTTTTTTCCTCTTTCAATGTATGCTGCATTCTGTGGCACACATAGAAAGAGGAAAATGCCTCTATGAATTGTTTTTGTGCAGGAATGGGCTCCTTCCTGCACAAAAACAATCTTGCCTACAAAACAGGCACTCTTGCACCATGGTGCAAGGGTGCCTGCGTTGGGGCTAGGCTGCCAAAATTGCGCCAGTGCAGGGGGAAAGGACAGTAATACTCCGTATTGGATAAATACAGTGCATTCCTGCCCTTTCCCAGTGATGCAGGGCAGCACAGCAAGGTAACTTGCTGCATTCTCATGCGCCACAATTCCCATAAATATGCCCCTAAACCTTCTATTTCTAAATAAACCAACTTGAGTCAAAAAGGTAGTAATGTACCTGCAATTTTCTTCCAGTTCAAGTTTGTGATACCCTTTGTTCAAATAAAGGTGGAAAAAAACTTTGGGTCTATTCAACTGCGAAATCATGTCAGTAATATGTGGACCTGAATGGCATTCTTTTTCAATCGCCTTGTTAGCTTGGCGCATATCAAAGCAGATGCGCACAGCTCCTCTATTATCCTTCTTAGACACTACCACTATGGGTAACACCCATGGCGTGGGACCAGTGGATCACTCAATGATGTTATGCTTTGATAGCATCTCAAGTTCTTTCTCCACAGCCTCTTGTAAATGAAATGCAATTCGACTATGTCTTTGAGTAACAGGACGGATGTCCTCATTCATGTAAAGTTGCACTTTCATTATCTTAAGTCTTCCTAGGCCATGAAACATGGGCGAAAACTGATTCACTATCTCATGATGGGCATTGACGTTGTAGTTTACAGAAATCAGCCCCATGTTAGTAGCAGTGCTGAAATTGAGTAAACATGCACTCAATGAAGTGCCTGGCAGGGCATGAATTGGTGGTTGGCCTTCCGTCTTTTTATGCTTCACAGTTGCTATAAATGAACCTTGACTTTGCAGTGACGGTGAAGCAGCTCATGTATACACTTTGGTTTTCGACGGGGTTAAACGGGGCACTGGAGACAATTCATTGTACTTTCCCCCTGGCATAATGTTTAATGACACGCCTCTGTCTTTGATAAAAGGTATGGAGCACCTATTCACATTCAGTGTCCTTTTGGGAGAGTGTCCAAATGAATTTCACACTTTCACTTATCGATCTCGCTTTGACTGGCATTCTTCCTTGCAAGAAACGAATCCTACATGCGCACATTGGCCAGTGGTCAACATTGACATCACACATCCATCTTCCTCACTGTCGCTTGAGGCTTGGGCTGTTCTGGCCTCCAAGTTAGCAGCTTATCTGTCACCTCTTTCTTCCATTCTAGCAGCCATGAGTACTTCCTCAAAGCTGAGTAGCTCTTTCAGCATTTGTCATCTGAAGGAATCAGAGAGACAAGCATCTGTTACTCTGAGATGCATGGCCTCTTCACCATTGAACTCATTTACCATGCAATGCTTGATGAGAGAATCAAGGGGCATATTTACAAAGTATTGCTCCCCAGGAATGTCAGTTTTAACAACGTTTCTGTGGCGCAAAGCCCTGCACCATATTTACAAAGTGGCGTTCAGCCACTTTTTGTGGCGTAACACCGCTATGTAAATATGCTACCTGCGTGAAAGGGGCGTGCAATGGGTGTTGCTGTGGACGTTCCACTGCAACACCCATTGCTTTTTGATGCTGCCCCAGATTTACAAGGAGGTGTAAATCTGTGGCAGCGCCAACAACTAATGCCATGCAAGAGCAGGCATTAGAATGGCGCATGAGGAGAAATGCTTTTATTTCTGGTTGTTTTTGCTTTTTCTATGAGTGCTGCAATCTGCAACACACATAGAAAGAGCAAAAAGCCATTATTGATTGTTTATGTGCAGGAAGGGACACCTTCCTGCACATAAACAATCATTCCCTGCGTTGGCGCTAGGCAGCTAAATTTAGCGTCAGCGCTAGGGAAAACACAGGGGTGCACCGTATTGTAGTAAGTAGGCACATCCCTGCGTTTTGAAAATGTCAGAGCGATGCGCTGTCAAATTTGGCGCAGCTCCACGCTCCGACATTCTCTAGTAAGTATGCCACCTGTCTTTCTATAAACTCATCCATCGTTTCACTAGCTTTCTGCCTTTCTTGACTGAAAATGTACCTTTCATAGTTGACATTTGCCATTGGATTTTAAGTGGTTTTTTATGCTTCTTTGATTTGACGGTACCTCACTTCATCACAGTGTGGTATTTTCTTTATCACTTTTTTAACTCCTTCACTCACCAAATTCTTTAGATATTTAATGATCTTTTTGTTATTTGTTTCATCCAGCGCATCAATGAAATCATTGATGATTTAGATCCAGGCAGTCCATCTGTCGCCAATATTCTTCTTAAGGGTATCATCAAAGGGAGACAGTGATTTTAGGAATTTGGCAGCATCATAACCTGTGGAACTTTCTGCTGTCTGTAGCGTCTGCTGCCCACTGGGACTGGCACTTTCGTTCAGCACTAGCCGTGTGCTAATATTCAAGTCATGGCGCCCGCGCTCTGGTTGTGAGGCGCAGTCTTCTTCTTTGGCTTTGTTTCTTGCACAGGATTTTCCCCACTCTCACCTTATTGCATTGTACCTGTTTTCCACTGACTTTAGTGTTTCTTTGCGCCAGAAGTGTTTCCACTTTTAGCACTTCTTTGCACTCAGCTAACACTGCCTTTATTGCTTCTCTGTACCTGGTTGTTGCTGCCTATAGCATTGTCGTACCGTATGAATGACGGCTCTGTGCTAGGCTGTGGTGCAGTATCTCTTACCAGAATATTTCTAGCCGACGACAAACAACTTTCTGTAAGGCCTTCACTTTCCTTATACGCCTTGCACTAGCTGCAGTGGCGCCTTGACTCCACATATGCCAACTGTTGATTTTTTCACTTTGGCTGAGGCACATGTGGCACGCACAGGCAATTTGCTGGACCACGTCAAACCCTCTGGGAGAGCACTCTCAGTTCTTTGGAGTGCGGGGTTTACGTAACCCCATGTCTCGTCGCTAGTTGTTGCATCCTCCCCAGCCGGATACATGTAAATCCTCACGCAACACATTGAGCTCAGCAATACATGCCTTTATTCTGTAACTGTTAACTGCCCGTACAACGTCATGAATTGCTTAACCACACCTAATCACTTACTTCCAGTTCCGGCTTTAGCGCTGGTGGCGCCCTGTGTGACAATGTTTGTTGACGCCCCCCAATGACCATCTCCTCCAAGGATTCCCTCACTACCACCCTTTAACAGTGCCCCTTAAGTCTTCATAACCACTCTCTCAGATGCATTTAATTCGTTTTTTACCGCCACTCATACCAGTGTAGGGTGTCAGAGCACTTTACATCGCACACATTACACAGAGACAATCAATCATACATGTGTAAATCAGTGTATAGGAAATGTTATGTAAGACAGAAGACTACAAGGTGTAAGAGTCAGATGTCATCCATGCTGGTAGGCAGTACAGTTCAAGAGTTCTTCGTCTGGAGGAGCACAAACTTAGAATTTAAAATGTAACACCATGGATGGAGGTTCTCTTTAATAATAAGAATTGATTTCTATCCAAATTAACCCTTTTTGCAACATTAGGATAATGAAAGACTGGGGGAAAAATCATAACACTCATCTATACCTTGCAGTTTGTGTGCAGCTCTTTGATGACAGTTAATAGCTCACTGTTCTATGATAGGATTTCAACTTGTAAACTGCTAGTAACAAAAAGGTCTCCTGACAAAAGCAGTAACCCGCTCACCTATTTATATTATTTATTTTTTTTAAACAGAATTTTATTAGTTTTCTGAGAAAGCAAACAAAAAGCTTCAGTGACAGCATACATTAAGGATTCGGGGAGCAATATATTACAAGTGCTATTAGTGCCATAACTGCAGCCTCCCTTAGGGTGCTGCTCAACGATTCCCCTTGGCCCTCATGCCCCACTACTGTGTCCTCCCTCAGCCCCCGCTGTATGCAATTATACAGTCCCTAGCAACCCCATGTATAGTACCGTTCAGAGTGCAGGGTCATCATAGGCATAAGAAAAAAAACAAAAGGGATAAAGCACCCAGCCCCAACAACCCCCCCACCCCAACTACCCCTCTAAACCCCTTTAGCCCCCTCCACTCCACCCACCCTCCCAAGCATGCCGCTAGCCACTAATTAAAAGGTTCCAGGTATTCCCAGGTCGTCCCCATGGACCGCCCGGTATCCCATCACACAAATCCGCAACCGTGATAGGGCAGAATCACCGGAGGCGATCCCCCGCAGCCCCGCCAGCGGGTGCAACATCCCTCCCTGTCAGTTAGAGCTCACAATATCAGGTGTCTTGAGTGCCCCCCGTCTCAGTCAGCACACTTTCCTCAGCACCAGGCGGATGCTTAGTCAATTCCACAAGCACCATCCATGCCCTGGCCAGTTCCATTGAGTGCTCGTGCCCCGTGCGTCTAGCCATACCCATCCTGCAATTACCCTCACTCTCCGCCCACTTTACAAGCTCCCTTCTCCATCGCTCAAGGGAAGGTCCCTGCCTCGTCTTCCACCGGCTAGTAAGCTCCCTTTTCGCAAGCACTAATCCCAGGTCAATGAACTTACTGGTGACCTTGGTTTTCGCAGTGTGGGGATACTCATGCAGTAAACAAATCCCTGGCGTCAGTGCCAGCTCTCTCTCCGTCACAGTCGTTAAGGCAGCCATTATTTCCCGCCAGTAGTCCTCCAACTGCGGGCAGCTCCAGAACATATGCAGGAACCCCGCCCCCACTAGAGCACAACGAGGGCAGGCAGACGACCCCCCAAAATAGTCGTTCAGTTTGTTGGGCGTTAAGTAAGCCCTATGTAAGACATAAAATTGAATGAGCTGGAAGCGCGCATTTCGGGAACTCTTCCATGGCCTCTCAAGTACCGCCCCCCATGCTCCATCCGAGAAGGGCTCCCCGAGGTCCGTCTCCCATTTGAGCCGCAGCACTGTCAGGGGCTGACGCAGGTCCTGAGTAATCCGGCGATAAAGACAGGTCACCGCTTTAAAAGCACCCGCAGCCATCACCACGTATTGACACGCAAGGGACGTAGCCGGTTCCAATAGCCCCCCCGCCAATGCTTCCTCACTGCCGCAGCCAGGGCCGCATGGAAAAGGAAATCCCCACGCGGGAGATCATGACGCTCCAGGAGGTCATTAAACGGTAAGAGGTTGCCCTCCTCATATAGATCCCCCAAAGTGAGTATGCCCAGCTCCGCCCAGGACTGCAGTTTGCTCCAGTCACCCCCATGAGGCAACACCGCGCACATTGTCAGCGGAATTTCAGGCGCATACAGGATCCTGACCCGTAGCTTCCTGGCCATACGCATCCAGCACCGCCGCACCACGGCCAAGTCCGATGGCAGCGCCTCACCTCCCGGATGCACCCGCAGCAGAACACAGGACAGCAGGCGCCAGCTAGGATCCAATCCCCCCATAGCCTCCGGATGTCTAATGTGGCCCGCCACCCACTGCGTAAACCATTGGAATTGCGCAGCGTGATAATAGACCTCCAGATCTGGCAGCGCAAGGCCCCCCTCCATCCTGGGTCGTTTCATAGTGAGCAGCGCGACCCTCCGTCTCCCCGTGCCCCACAGGAACCCCGTGATTAAAGAATTCAGCTGCGTAAAGAACCTGGTTGGTATCCAAATGGGGAGCGTCCCAAAATAATAAAGGAACCGTGGTAAGGTGACCATCTTCACCAAGGCAACCCTACCCGCGACAGAGAGCGGGAGGGATCCCCAAAACTCAAAATTAGTTTTGGCACTACGCAACTCTTGCCCCACATTACCCTCCATCAGGTCAGCACTGTCATGATAAATCCGGGTTCCCAGGTAGGAGAGGCAACAAGGCTCCCACGGTATCGCCCCCACAGTCTGCCTATCGCGCCCGCCTGCTTTGGTAGGAAACAAGCACGACTTGGCCCAATTCACGCGAAGTCCCGATACTCTCCCCAAAGTCTCCAAGAGCTGTTTCGCCCCCTGGAGTGCATCCCGAAGGTCAGGCAGGAACATGAGCAAGTCGTCCGCATATAGCGCAATATGGTGTTCCTGTTCCACCACCAAAAGCCCCGCATAATAACTGCCCGACCTGGCATGTGCAGCCATTGGTTCCATTGCCAGATCAAACAGCAACGGGGACAGCGGACATCCCTGCCTCGTACCTCGGGCCACCGCACAGGCAGCAGAAATTAAGCCCCCGTCCTGACCCTGGCGGTAGATTCACTGTACAGCAGCGCTGTCCATCGGACGAACTGCTCCCCGAGCCCAAACTCCCGCAGTGCACCAGTAAGATAGGGCCATTCGAGGCTATCAAAGGCCTTCTCCATATCGACCGCGAAAATGCAGGCCTCCTCCTTATCATACGTGTCAGCCCCCAGGATGCGGACGAGCCGACGAACATTCATGGCGGTGTTCCGGGTCGGAACAAAGCCCGCCTGATCTCCGTGCACCAGCGTCGTCATGTGGGGCATTAGCCTGCTTGCCAGCACCCGACTCAATACCTTATAGTCCATATTGAGCATCGCGAGAGGCCTATACGAGGAGCGGTCCCACGCAGGCCTGCCCGGTTTGAGAAGAGGAACTATGATGGCCTCACGGGTGGACACAGGGAGAACACCCTCATGATACGCTCTATTATACAGCTCCACCAAGCAGGGCGCCAGAGTGTCTGCGTAGGTCGCATAAAATTCCACCGGCAGCCCATCCGTTCCCGGGGTTTTGTTCCTGGCCATGTGCTTTATGGCGCTGCGTATTTCACCCGCCTCAATGTCCCTACCAAGAGCAATCGCCTCGTCAGAGCTAACCTTAGGGAGAGCCGCATCCGAAAGGAACCTCTCGTCACCAGGGAGGCCAGGGCCCAGCTTGGTGCGATACAACTCGGAGTAGAATTGCAAAAATTGGTCGTTTATTCCTCTCTGAGTATAAACCACCTCGCCCCTCTGTCCCCGCAGTTCCGTTATCGCCGTCCCTCTGCGTGCCGGATTGGCTAACCAGGCCAGCAGGGCACCAGATTTATCCCGCGCCGCATGCATCTTGTCTGTGTACGCCTTAAAATCAAAGCAACGCAAGCGCTCGAGCTGAATCGCGAACTCCTCCTTGGCCACAAGCAGCGCAGCATGTGTATCTGGGCGCTCTGGGCGCTCTCGCTCTGACACACGCAAATGTTGCTCCGCAGCTGCCACATCTTGCAGCAGTACCTTGCGGACTCCCACCATCTCTCCTATACAGCGCCCTCGGATCACCGCCTTAAAGGCGTCCCATTCCACAAGCAGAGTGGATGCCGTATTTGCATTGGTCCTAAAGTAATCCTCAATGGCCGACCCTATAGTGTCCTTAAACACTGGGTCGTCCAGCGTGTCTGGCCGCAGCCGCCATGTGGGAATGGCCGGGCGATCCCGTGTCCAATGCAACTGCACCAGCAGGGGGTTATGGTCCGAGGACGTTCTGGCCAAATACTCGCTATGCATCATTCCACCATGGACATCCGGAGAGCAAAGGACTGAGTCCAGGCGAACATGCAGGTCATGTAATGAGGAGAAGTAAGAGTAATCCCTGTCAGTCGGGTGATGGGCCCTCCATGTATCCGTTAACCCCCAACGCTGCTGCCAGACCCTTCGTGCCGCCGCCAGTCTGTGTACCGGAGCATCCACTAAGGGGGGGTGTGACCGATCTAAATGGACATCAGTAATGCAATTGAAATCGCCCCCAAGAGCACAGATCCCACCAACAGAGGGGCCAATTTCGCAGAGAGATGGGCAAAAAATGATACCTGGTCAGTGTTAGGTGCATAAATGCTTCCCAACACTATGTCTCTACCATCTAAGCGCCCTGACACTACTACAAATCTGCCCTCAGGGTCCACCAGTTGGCCAGTACTTTGAAACGGGATTCCAGCCCTGACCCAGATTAGAGCACCTCGTGCGTAAGCCGAGTATGTCGTACAGAACACCTGCCCTCGCCACCTGCGCTGTAAAGCTAAACCCTCCTGCTTGGTCAAATGTGTTTCTTGCAACAACGCAATCTGTACCCCTCTCCTCTTAAGATAGGCATGGACCTTATGGCGACGTGTCATATTATGCATCCCCCTTATATTCCAGGACAAACAACGGATACCTACGGCGGTTCCCATAAGGTGGCAATTCGTAGTCCATTGTCCCTACTTCCTACAGCGGCATGCTTGGCCCCGAATTCTCCCTCCCCCCCCAATACCCCTCTAAACCCCCAACTCCCCTTCCCCAGGACAGGTTCCCTGAAACTAGTTCCCATCGAAACTAATACAACCGTTAACTGTGCACCCAGCAACAGTGAGACGTGCGCCGAATCCTCAGGACTCAAAGCCCCGCCAGGTCCCCTCCCCCCGTTACAGCACCAATAGGGGGCCCCCAATCAATAATAAGCAATAGACATTGCCCCTCTCTCACCGCAGGCCCAAAAACACACAGTAAGCAAACCCAAACCAGGCCATTAGCTCAGTCCATGCAAGCAGCCATCGCCCGCTCAGCCAAACAGGTCCGCCGTCTGCGGAGTGACCACAGGTAGTTCGATGTCAGAACTCGCTGTGGGGCTACAGGAGATAGAAGTCTCGGAGCCCCCCAGGGGACTGCCAGAGGCAGCAGCACTCTGGCTCACCGCACCCCGACTGATCACTGCAACCGCCTGTACCGCTCTGTCCCGTTCAAGGCGGAGAGTCGGCATCAAAGGTGCCCCCACCGGACTCGAGTGTGCAGGGGAGCCACGCTCCACGGGGCTCGCAGCAGAACTTCGCCTGGAGCGCGTCCGTCGTGTTTCAAGCCATTGCCAGGCCTCCTGCGGCGCAGTGAAAAAGTGTGTGCCAGTGGTGTCCACCACCCGCAGCCGGGCCGGGAAGAGCATGGCATATTGTAGACCAAGCTGGCGGAGTTTCCGTTTAAACGCAATGAAGGAGGCGCGTTGCCTCTGAACCTCCCTAGTGAAATCCGGAAATATCATTACCCTGGAATTGTCAATCTGGAGCTGTTGCTTTTCTCTAGCACATTGCAAGAGGTGATCCCTGTCCCGATAGTGCAACAGTCTCACCACCATCGGCCGCGGGGGAGCACCCGGTTTAGGAGGTCGCGCCGGCACCCTATGAGCTCGTTCCAGAGCAAAGAATGGGGACAGCCCTTCTGGGGCCACTTCAGATCTGAGCCACTCGTCCAGAAATCGGACAGCGTCATCCCCTTCTGCCCGTTCCGGGACCCCCACCAAGCGGAGGTTATTCCTGCGGGATCTCCCCTCACTGTCCTCTGCCCGGAGTTCCAAGATCCGAACCTTGGCTTCCACCTGCGTCAGGGATCTCTGCAGGATTGTCACAGCGGCCGGCACTCCCTCCATTGTTTTCTCCGCCGCCGACACTCTGTCTTTCAGTTTCCTGTGGTCATCTTTAAGCAGGGAGAGATCCACACCAATGGCGTCGATTTTTGCCTCAAGGGTTTCCCTGGACGAGGTAATAGCCTGCAGGATATCGGTCAGCATAGGTCCCCCCGGCGCGACAGCTCCCGAGCGCCCTGGCACCTCTTCCTCCTCTTCAGATTGTTGACTTGCCCCATCCATCTGGAGGGCCGCAAATCCCTTCTTCCTGGACACCCGCCCCATCTCAGCAGGGCACTGCACAACTCGTTTTCCCAGTAGGAGGAGGGCTGGCGTCCCGTTCCCCGAAGGCTCGTCAGTGTCCCAAGCGGCCGTCTAGTGTTGCTCGCTCCCCGCCTAGCCTCCTTGTCCCCACACTTAGGTCCACTCACAGGCCCCTGAACAGGTCCCGCCTGCAGTGCGTCTGCTCTAGTGCCCCCTCAGTTCTGCCGTGCCTGCGTCCACTCCAGACCCAGAGCGCGCGATGAAATGTGCTCCTTGTTAGTGGTCCCCAGCACAACGCCGGGTTCCCCACCACCACAGTCGCTCACCAGGGCTCTCCTCCAGCCCTCCGTGCCGCCACTTTAATACCGCTTCTCAGAGCGGGGTCCCAGCGTGGGGTCTCAGCGCTCCGCCGCCCCAACGCCCTCTCCTCGGTGATATGGCCGTCAGGTGCCGAGATCAGCCGCACCCCCAGCACCGCCGCCCTCAGAGGCCCCCGCCGATGCTAGGCTGCCTGCGCAGACCCAGGCTTCCAGCAATGGCCAGTCTCACCGCCGCAGGCGTCTTCTCTGCTCTTCCGTCTGCGACCACAGACCACCCAGGTGCAATCACCCAGGAGGGAGACTGACCAGGCGTCCCGCCTCTAAGCAGCCCGAGGCACACTCACAGCATCTGGTAGCCCAGGGCAGCCGTCGTATCTCCAGCAGACGGCGCCGGTCCGGCTCCTCTCAGGCCCGTCTCCAAGCAGTCTAAGGCACACTCACACCCCCCGGCAGCCCGGGGCAACTCCCGTATCTCCAACAGACTGCGCCGATCCGGCTCCTCTCAGCCAGTCCCAGCGACCCCCGCAGCCCAGTAAGTCGCAGGCGCCGTCCGGGGCCCCAACTGCCCCACACTCAATCCTGCGCACTGAGCCAGCCAGGGCCGATCCCCACACTCAACCGCCGGTGTCCGGCCAAGTTCACCCCTTGCCGGGGCCTGTGAGCACTCCAGAGCCGCCCGCTCGGCGTCACAAGATCGACGGGCAACGGCCCTCCCGCGTGAGTTCCAGCCCCTCTCACCTCCTCTAAGCTGCTCAGTCCAGGCGCGGGGCCGCCATTTTAGCCTCCACTCACGGCACCCAGGTCAGCCGTGACCGCTCCTCCACCAGCCCCCCACATGCATGGGTGACCGCAGGGCTCTCCACCGCAACCGGGCTCAAACTCCTCTCCGGGAGTCGTGGGCAATATGCTGGGCTCAGATCAGCGAAGCCCGCATCTGACCACCACCGCCATCTTAGGTCCCCGCAGTCATGAGACGAGTCGTGCAGAAAAGTGGAGCTGTCTCCGCCGCACCGCCTCTCAGGTCGTCACCAGTTCACCCACCAGGGCACCAGGTATTCCGATGCAGTATGGCCAAATAAGGGCCCCCTTAGAACATCAGGATAGTTTAGAACGAAGGGAGGCCACGGAGGAGCTCCGAGGTCCGCTACCGTCTACATCGGCATCAGGCCACGCCCCCCCTCACCTATTTATATTATGTGCACTTTGTGATTTGCATGATACACATTCTTTGCAGCAGGCATATTAGCCCTCTGCACTACTTTATGATGAGTCAAAACTTCCACTAGACAAAACTCAGATCTCTCTCCAGCAAGAACATTGATCACTGGAGTTATCTTGACATTTTTATTGTTGCCTGAAAGTTGCTGGAGGCAAGAAAGTGGCACCGGGTGCTTTTAAAACCATAATATACTTGCAAACAATGCGCCCCCACCCAAAGTCAGCACCTGGTGCGGTGGCACCAGTCGCACCTCCCTAGAGCCGGCCCTGCTTACGTCACTGTTCTACGGAGTACGTCAGGGACAAGAGGGCTCTTGCTGTCTCTAACCTACATGACACTACAAAAAACACTCGACAAATCCCATGAACTGAGAGCCTTTTGCGATATCCTAGCTATAAAGAGACATGCATTCCAGGTAAATAACAGGAGGGCAAAGAGACAACACTAAAAACTGACAGCATAGAAGAAAATCAAGACTTAGACATATTAGAGGAGGATAGATCTTCAACTATTCATGATTCCTGGGAGTAGCCAAGGTCCACTATCATGCAGTCTTGGACAAAGTCATTCCCAGTACCTGGCTCCTGTCAGGTGTACGGTGAGGCTAAATTGTAGGCACAGTCCCCCACACTTTCCAAGCTGTCTGCATTGGATTGTGGTTGGGTAGGAACTTAGGGGCCGATTACGATGGACGGACTGGAGTCCGTCCGCCATCGTGGTGGAGATCGGGGCCGTCCGCAATACATGAGGCGGTCCCGCACACCAAATCAGGATGCGACCGCCATCATGGCGGTCGCATCTTGCATGTTAACATTGCGGCGGGTGCTGCTGACAGCAGCACCCGCCGCGAAGTTAAAATGGCATGTTGCGCATTTCACTGCACTACGTGGCAGGCACCACACGGTGCCTGCCACTTGGTGCAGTGAAGGGGGGTACCATGGGTACCCCCCCAGTGCACCCACACCTCCCCCCAACACAAGGGGGGCCCGCAACGGGCCCCCAAAATCAATTTCCACCAGCCTTTCAATGGCGGTTTACCCGCCATGGAAAGGCTGGCTGGAGACAGCATTGTGATCTGGCTGACGGTGCCTGCTAGGCACCGCCGCCATTTCATTGATGCAGACCGCTCCGCCAGGCAATCGCAACGATTGCCTGTGGCGGTTCCATGGCGGATGGTCTTTGTGTCTGCCGCGGTCCGAACGCGATTCCCTCCCCCATTGTAATGTGGCGGGGGGAAAATCGCGGTCCGATTGCGGAAGGACCGCCACCGCATGGCTGGCAGTGACGGGCCTTTCGCAATCGTAATTGGCCCCTTACTGAGGAGGAAGGCTTTGAGCTGGTCAGTTTTGCTGTTACAGCCTTGTATATATGTTACGCCATAAGGTGAGTAATTTGGTTGGCAGGTTGGCTCCACTCTCCGGTGATTGCTAGGATATTGTAGAATGTCAACTCATTCTCGATGGATTGACTTTGGAATACATTTATCTCAGTATGGTTGGATAAATGGAATGAAGAACTGCACTTTTTAGTGTTTGAAAATATAGGTTACTAGCGAGTCTCAGTATAAAGAGGATGTAGTACAATTGTGGTATATATATATGTATATATATATATATATATATATATATATATATATATATATATATATATGAATTACACGATTTGATTCTTTGAATTAAAAAGTTTGTATGAAATGAAGCCTTTCCATCGGCTAGAACAGTGACCAATCAAGTGACTCTTTGGTGTATTTAAAGACAAAGAAAGGACTCTTATCCTGTTTTCCTGTATTTTAGCTTTTAACCGCACTGTCGAAGGCATAATCGCTGAAACGCGTATGCGGAATTAAAGCTGATGAAATCCACCTCGCGAGTGCAGCATCTTTGTGAGTTGTTGTGGAACATGGCAGGTTTCCACCACAGCCTTTTGCATGCGCCAGCCGAGAGTTCGCATAAGCGCCCTTCAGGTGGTCCATTGAGCTGTAAATATATATATATATATATATATATATATATATATATATATATATATATATATATATATACACACACATATTCATACATACATACATACCTGGGCAGTCCCGTCGTGGGCATTGACGGGCCGGGACTATATATATATACACATACACTCAAACCCCACTCGCAAAGCAAGTGAAGAGACCGCACTCCGTTGAGGGTGAATAACTCGGTACTTTATTTACCGAGCTAAACAAACAGGACGCGTTTCGGCTTCGCGCCTTTTTCCAACTGAAAACATCGACGGAGGTTCCGCCATAATTTTACATTATATTAATAAAATGCTTCCGGTGCAACATTTACAATCAAAAACGGACCGTCAACACAATTTACATCCGCCATCTAGGAATGGTAAAAAATCCACATTGCATTCATTGCTACCACATTAATTCATGTGAGGGTATGCACCTTTTAAAAACTGTGGAATATAAGTCTCATTAAGAGTTTCTAGCATATCACGCACTGAATGAGCAAAAATTTCCATATACTGAATCAGTTTGAATGATTATACATCATATATGAATAATAACATCGTTTTAACAGATTCAACATCTAATGTTATTAAAAGCAGCAATTAATCATCGATTGCGATTTGATCACCGTCAACAGCAGCATTATCACGCCCTGAATGGGCCATCAATCAATGATTTATATATACCGATCTAACTGATTCAGTCTCCAATATATACAACAGCTAACTCTTGCTAAGCTAATGGCTTATCGGATGTTGCAGTCCTAGCCTATGTGGCATTCAAATTTCATCATTAATAACTCAAATCTTCATTAGGCCATAAATCATATTGCAATTTGGCAAATCCAAGAAGTTCCTATCAATGAGATATCAAGGCCACTTTACAGTAATCAAGTCATATTCAGTTCCAACAGACATCTGTTACAGTACCCCATAACTCTAACCTAAGTGTATGGCTAACTCATCTTCAGTATTTAGGCCTAAGGGAGCCTTAGTCTGTAAATCCACTATGAATCTGGATTCCAGTCTACGAAGTTTGAGTTCCCTATTCCCACCACGTTCATGTATAGGAACATGATCCAAGCAGTAGAATTTTAATAAACTTCTATCACTCTGATGAAATCGAGCAAAATGCCTGGCTACAGGGTATGTAAAGTCCTTCTTCTCAATGACCCTTGCATGTTCCAATATTCTACGTTTAGTGGGATGGATCGTACTTCCTATATACTGCAAATTGCAGGGACAAACGAGGCAGTAAACACAGAATGGTGTGTTGCATGTTAAAAACTTATTAATGACTCTAGGGCATGTCATTCCTGGAATCTTGTATGTCATGGTTTTTACACTACTCCTGCAAGCCTTACATTTAGAACAGGGAAAAAATCCAGTTACATTACTCATTCTTGGGTTAAAAGGAATGGTTTCCAGATGACTTTGTACTAGTGAATCTTTCAGAGAGCGACAACGTCTGTATGTTATTCTAGGATGATCCGGCACACTATTCCCAATCACCAGATCGGATTTGAGAATGTGCCAATTGCGTGTCAGGACATGTTGCAATCTTTCTGAGTCTTTAGAAAAAGTGGTGATGAATCTAAATGTATTTACTTGTTCATCACTTTGCTGTTGCTTTTCTGTGAGGAGACAGTGTCTAGGAATTTTATTTACTCTCTCTAACGTTTTCTGTAGCAATTGTGTGGAATAGCCACGTACTTTAAATCTCTCAATTGCATCATTTGCTGCTACTTCAAAATCACTTTCTCTGGAACAGTTCCTTTTCAGTCGTAGTAGTTCCCCATAGGGGATACTGTTTTTTTAGAGATTTAGGATGACTGCTATTAGCCTCAATAATCGAATTACCTGCTGTGTCTTTTCTAAATAAGGAAGTGCAGATTTGTCCGTCTTTAATAAAGACTTTCAAGTCCAGAAATGCTACCTCTGTGGAGCTGATGTGTCCACTAAAATGTAAGTTTTCTGTATTTTCATTTAAAGCTTGTATATACATTTCTGCCTCACTCTGTGGACCCTTCCAAAGAATGAAAAGGTAGTCAATGTACCTGTACCAACCAATGATAGATGCTATCCATTGGGTTTTGTCTTCGGCCCAGGCCACCTGCTTCTCCCACCAGCATACGAACAAGTTCGCATAGCTGGGGGAGAAGCAGGTGCCCATCGCCATCCCTTTAACCTGTCTGTAGTGCTGTTTTTGAAATAAGAAGATATTGTTAGTCAGACAGAACCTAAGAAATTCAATCAACATATCATTGTGTTCTGTGAACGTTAAAGATCTTCCTTTTAAAAAATACCCAACAGCATGAATTCCATTGTCATGACTGATGCATGTATAGAGGCTGGTTACATCCAACACTATCATATGCATATCAGACTCCCAAGTTATGTTTTAAATTGTCCTAATGAAGTCCTTTGTATCAAGGATATATGATGGTAATGTTTTTACAAAGTTAGCAAGAAAGTAATCGATATATTGGGACATGGATTCCGTCAAACTGCCTTTAGATGAAATGATTGGCCGACCAGGTGGTGCAGTAGAGTTCTTATGAATCTTTGGAAGATAATAGAATGTCGGGGTCACTGGATACGGACAGTTCAAAAATTTAATTTCATTAATGTCCATCATTCCCTCGTTGAACCATTTCTCGATCATTTCATGATATTCCTTGATGCTGACATTGTAATCTTCTTTTGTGATTTTTATATAACAAGTGGAATCTGAGAGTTGTCTTAATGCCTCTTTACAATAAAAGTTCCGTGTCATGAGCACAATGTTCCCTCCTTTGTCTGAAGGTTTACAAATTATGTTTGGATCTTTCTGTATACTTTCCAAGGCTCTTTTATGTTCCATTGTCAGGTTTGCATTAGTTCTTCTCGATTTGGCAGATTTTTGTTGTCTCATTTTTACTAGATCCTTCTTTACCGCTTCTTCAAAGACGTCAATCGTATCAAATGGTGTGTTGGGTATGAAGACAGATTTTGGTCTGAAGTTCGTTTTTGCAGTTTTCTGTGCAATCTCAAAACGTTCAATGTTCGATATATGGCTACCCTCTTCATTCATATGACTAGTATCAGATTGACTTGCCAATAGTTGCAGTGTGACTAGATCATCACCTGTTAAAATATCAGTTGGTACTGAAGGTCCTGCCACCATTGGTATATTTACATCTTGATTTTGTACACCTTTAATTTTGAAGAATTTATGCAATTTCAATTTGCGAGTAAAGAAGTATAGATCTATTCGTGTTTGTGTGAATTCAAAATTTTGAGTAGGGCAAAAGGTCAATCCTTTCTTCAATGTTGTTTCCTCTATTTTTGTCAATTTCCGTGATGTTAAGTTGATGATTGTTAAATCTTCTACTTGATCTACTTTCTTGTCCCCCTCTTGCTGCGTGTTTGTGATGCCACACCTAGATTTGTATTTGCAGAAGCCCCCTCATCGCGTTTTTCTTGTCTTCTTTCTGGGGGTTTGCCTCTGCTTCCTCTTTGCCACGTTTGCCTCATCAGTTGGAATTCTTCGTGAAAATATATATGTATCCATCCAATCCGGTAAGGATGTTTGTGTACAATAAATGTCGGGCATCCTCTTGGCGTGCTGCATCCTTGCTTTCCTTACCGGATGGGATTTGTATGTGTATTAAGACGGTCGCTGTTGCTGGCACCAGCACCGTAAGGCATGTCGAACTGCGTTTTGGGAGCAGCAAACCGATGATATATATATATATATATATATTCCTCCGGTATTCTTCGACGAAGCCGCCGCGCTCAACACAGCAGGTGCAGGAAGGGACACCTTCCTGCACCTAAACAATAATTCCCTGCAATGCAGGCACCCTTGCACTATGGTGCAAGGGTACCTGCGTTGGCGCTAGACAGCTAAATTTAGCGCTAGGGAAATCACAGGGGTGCACCGTAGTGTAGTAAATAGGCACATCTCTGCATTTTGAAAATGTCAGAGCACTGCACTGCCAAATTTGGCGCAGCTCCACTCTCTGACATTTTCTAGTAAATATGCCCCCCTGTCTTTCTACAAACTCATCCATCATCCAGATGCCTAAGAGTAGTCCAAGAGGTGTTTCGATATTTAGGTTTATACATAACCACTAATGACTCAGCGAACCTTACTCAAAATATTAAGCGGGTTCTAGCGTACTACAGTGACGACGTAAGATGGTGGAGACGACTGCCCTTGACGCTCTTGGGCAGAGCAACCATGTATAAGATGACGACACTCCCGAAATTACTCGATGTATTACAAAACATATACTGTAAGCTGCCAGAGACAATTTTTAAGATGATTAATGAGGAACTACCCACGCTATTATTGGTTGGGTGACATCCGAGAGTAGCACTGAGAACGCTACAACGTAGACAGTACAACGAGGGAATCTCCTTACCTGGCATACAGTCATACTACAGAGCTGCGCACCTAGTGATAGTCAATGACTGGGAACATATAGCAGGAGGACACCCAACCTATGCCCTAGAAAGGCTCCAATTCCAGAAGCACACACATCGTCACTACATCTATTGGGGCGCAGTCGCTTACTACCTGCTACCAAAAGAACAATGGAGGTCTGGAAAGGGGCAGAAAGACAAATGTGATGGACAAAGAGGTTAACGAGGGAAACCCCACTTTGGAGGGTACGAGAATGCCAGAGATAAATAGGCTTCAAAGTTTTAGACACTGGGACGCAATCTGGATCTCCAGACTGGGCGACATTTTAAAAGAAGGAGCCCTCATCTCCCAAAGTGTGTGTAGGAGCCCTCATCTCCTTTGTGACACTTCAATCTGAATACCAGCTGAGTGACACACAAAGATATAAATATCTCCAACTAGAACACGCCTGGAGGGCAGACAAGATAGACATTACGGATATCCCAGAATTTGCGCCCCTAGAGGGTAGGTTATTGCAGGAAGAGATGCCCAGTAAAGCAGTCTCATGGACATACAGAACTTTAATTAATAATATCCCTGACAACTTGACAGCTTTAAGATCTAAATGGGAAAGCACCACAGGAGCATTGGAGGATATCGATTGGGAAGCGGCCTTGATGCACCCATGAGAAGTGGCCATCAGGTCAAGACTTCGCCTGCTACAGTTTAAAATACTGCACAGAGTATACTTTGACAGGGCACGCATGCACGCAATAGGAGGAGCAGAGACAGCCAACTGCTTGCGTTGTAAGACGGAAAGGGGCACATTTATACACACACTTTGGTAATGTCAACATATCAAAGCCTATTGGTCCCAGATACTGGAAGAGCTTAGCGAGATATTGGGACTGGAACTCCCCATGGATGCCAACAAGTAGCCGGCGGTCCCACCCACCAAGTTATGATGTGACCGCTGTGTAGGTGGTTGCAATCATGGCTTTCCATTGCGGCTTTTGCTGCGGCCGAAAACAGCCACAGCACAAGCTGCAAGGGAAAAAGGTATGTTTTTAAACATCCATGCCCCGTGTGCCAGGCACCCTGTGGTGCCTGGCACACAGAGCATGGATGTTTAGGGGGGCAACAAAGGTGCCCCCCAGGACTCATAGCAGAGGTCCACAAGGGACGGGGCCCTGCTAGGGGCCCCCAAAGTCCCTTTCCGACAGCCTTTCTATGTCGGTCGGACCGCCATGGAAAGGCTGTCAGAAAGGGACAACGTAATCCCTATGCGGAGCCTGAGCAGGCACCACCCCTATTGTAGGGAATCCAATCCAATCGACGGGCTTCATGAGCCTGTCGGAACTGTCGGTTGGTCCCTCGGCCCGATACCGCATCATAATGCGACGGTCGGACCGCTCTGCTGTATGTCGGTCAGACCGCCACCGACGACCTGTCGGTGGCGGTCTGACCAACACCCTAATGAGGCCCTATGTTTCTACATGAAAAAACAGAGAGAATAATAAAAAAGCCAGTTGCACAAAGAGCTGCCTTTCTCCAGTTGAGATTTGTAATTTGCATACACTTTCGCATTGGGGAAATAGCAGCTGGTAAAAACGTCACATGACATTGCCAGTAGCATGCCAAGAGATATGCGCCTCGCACAGGCAGTGTTTGTGAATTGCAAAAATTCCTGGTTCTACGCCGTATTCTCAAGTGCAGCAGTGGCATAACACAAAATGCTGGGGGGCCCCTGCAGAATGTGATGAGGGACGCCAGCATCTCCCAGATCACACAGACATTCATTGGTTTAGGCCTCAATGGGGGCCCCCTGAACAGTTGCCCCCGCCTACGCTGCAGGAGCCTGCTCAGGAAAGCAGAGTGGCTTTCCAGAGCCTTTAATTATTTTTCATACCATGACATTGCACACATTCTGCAAGGCTTGCAATGGCATGGCTTAGAGGGTGAGGGGGCCCCCTCGAAAACAAGAAACCCTGGGGCCCCCCCACACCGCAGAGGCTGTGGGGGCTGTAGAGGGGACTGGGGAGGGTAACTAGGCCTAACTATTGTTGCGGGGAAATAACGGGGACAACCACACAGTAGCTCGGTCCGTGTCGTCAGCCACAAGCGCTTACGTCACCTTTTATTTATACCTCCTGGTCCGCGTCCGGCCCAGGAGGGTGAATGTGCAACGATGTATATGCAGGGCCGGGTGGCTCACTACATCCCTCCTTATCCATCGACGTCAAACAACAAACTAAAACAACAAACCAACATAACAACTGCAACATAATAAAGTCAAAGAAAGAGTTCAAAGTGTCCTTCTTCTTGAGTGTACTCCGGATTCCTCAACATAGAAAGTCCTTCAACTTTTGGCTTGGCTGGGGGTTGTTTTTCAGTCCATAAGGTCCCCGTCTTTGGGAGGTGACCTCTCCTGGCTGTGCGAAGTTTTCCTCCTCCTGATGTGTTGCTTCTTCTTTTGCCGGGTCCACCTGTAGTCCGTCCTTCGAGAACCGGTACCCAAAAAATTCCACTTTGTTCGCGTAGAACTGGCATTTTTCTTTATACAGCATCAGACCTTGCTCGACCAGCCGCTGGAGGGTGGCTCTCAGGCGCTCATGGTGTTCCTCGAGTGACTTGGAAAAAATCAGCACATCATCGCTCACGTTTAACACCCCCATGAGACCCGACAGTGCTCCCCTGATCGAGTCCTGAAACACCTCGGCCGCCAAAGATACTCCGAAACTGAGCCTTTTAAATCTTCTCAATCCTACATGGGTGGAAAAAGTAGTTATGTAGCGGCAGCAACTGGTGATATCCAGAATTGAGGTCCACTTTGGAGAACCATTGCGCCCCGTTGATGTCTGCCACTATCTCATCTATTGTAGGGGTGATGTGCCTCTCTCTTTTGATGGCGGCATTTGGAAGGCACATGTCCACACACAACCTTATCGCTCCCGGGTGTTTTGGTTTAGGAGCAATCACCAACGGGGACACCCACGGGGTCGGCCACGATACCTTCTTGATTACTCCTGCCTTCTCCAACCTCTCCAACTCCGCCTCTACCAACGGCCACAAGTGGAATGGCACTCTTCAGTGCCTCAGCGCCACAGGATTGATAGTCTCGTCGATGTGCAGCTTTACTTTTACGCCTTTGAGGGACCCCAAACCTTCGAAGAGGCTCGGAAACTCCTCCATGATCCTTTCCGCATGAGATTGATGTACCTGCCGAGCAAACATCACAAGACCCAGGTCTTCCGCTGAGTGGCAGCCCAGTAATGTCCCCGCACTGTCCTTGGTCACATGAAATATGGTCGTCGCTGACCTGCTACCATGAGTGACCTCCACTTCAATCATGCCCTGCAATGGGATAGGGGTATCTCCCCCATAGGTGAAGATCCTCACCTTCGTGGATTGAAGCGGTGGCTTGGGATTGAGTTGTTCATATTGCTCGGCGTCTAGGATATTTACTGACGTCCCAGTATCTATCAGTGCCGTGACATTGTTGTCTCCTATGCATATCTGGCACATGGGCGGTGGTCTTCTCCGGGAATTCGTCCTCCCTGTGTAGGATATGACAAACACGTCATCTTCCTCATCGTCTTCCGTTATCCTCATGTTCTGGAACCGACTTTCCCCTTCCTCTGCGACCTCTGCCGTGCGTACCGCTTGCCGGTGCGGCCCAAACTTCTTCGCCTGCCTGCCTGGACCCTGCATTCTCATCGCGCCCATACACACCTTCGCAAAATGTCCAAAACTTTCCACATTTCAGACACGCCTGCCCTTGAGCCGGACATCCTCGAGGGTGGTGATTCTCCAGTACGCACTTTCCACATCCTCGACCACTCGTGCGCCCTGCCGTACCTCCTCTTCCTCTGCTGGGCCCTTTCCTGATGGGGTACACTTTTTCCTCCTTGACTACTGCTGTGAGTCCTTGCATGCTTCCTCCCGATCTTCTCGCCAGCGCCGACTCCATCTCTCCCGCTCGTTCATCAGCCAATTCATGAGACCTTCCCAGGATTAATGTCATCTAATGATATCCCCGGCTGTCGTAGAATCAGTTTTCTCAAATCTGACGACTTGCAGCCCTGGATGAGTTGAGCCTTGATTTCTAGCTGTTTATCAATGCCTGTGCATGAGCTGGCCAGCTTGCGCAGCCGCGCATGGAACATATCAACCGACTCCTCCTCTCTTTGTTTAGCCTGGCGCAGTTTAAAATGTTCGAAGTCCGGGTTGACTTGCGGGTCAAAGTAGTGGTCCAATGCTCTTACTGCCCTATCGTAGTCATTCCTGTCGCCGGTGTCAGGTAGGTCAAGGAACAGTTTGTATAGTTCATCCCCGCCCATGTGTAGCATGGTAGACCTCTTGACGGCATTATTAGTCTCTCTCACCGCTATAAAATAGTTTTCCAATTGACCAATCCACTTGCGCCACCACGGTGCCGCTGTGGCTGGATCCGCCAACTGGCTGAATGGCGGTAGCGCAGTCAAAGTGTTGCGCGGGCTTTGTTCTGCAGCCGCTTGACCCCCTGCCTCTGCCTGCTGTGACATCGCACCTTGCGCCCTTGTGGCCTCTGCAGTAGTGCTCCTGCGCTTCCGTGTGCTTTGTGTTGCAGGGTATGGGTATGGCCAGCTATGTCTCCTCACGCTGTGGTGCCCACTTTATTCCTGCCACCTCTCTTGTGGGGTCCACACTCCTCCTGTGTAGTCCTGCGCCCCCTCACGTGGTGTGTCTTCACTCCTACAGAGCTTCTGATGCCCCCACTTGCAGCTCTCCTGTAGGCTGTGCTCGAGTGCCATCCACACGCGCTGTGCACCACATGTTCCTCACTCTTGCTGGGCCTGCTTTCTCACGTGCTGATTTGTCTTTTTTTTTTTTACTTCTTTGTGTGTATGGCCCCGCAGCTGTGGCTTGTCTGGCGTTACTGACATGGAGCGCGGGGGTCGGCCACTCCTCTCCTGCCGCCCCGCCATCAGCGTGCTCACTCAACGCCTCTCTCCCCGATGCTCCTTACCGCCGCCACACTCGCCCTCTGCACACGGGCACGATCCGCCACTCCTCAGCGACGTCCACGCACTCAGGCCTTCTGCCCCTCGCCGTCACACTTGAAAGCGTCTCTCCGCCTTCCTCGCGATGTGCCTTCGATCTCCTGCGAGCCGGACAGCTCCAGCGCCACGCTCTGGTATTTCACACCCCAGGGGTGCAGTGTACCCTGGTACTCACGCAGTGGCGGTCGTACCGCCTCGTCGCCAATGTAGAGGGGGCTGGGGGGGTAACTAGGCCTAACTATTGTTGCGGGGAAATAACGCGGACAACCACACAGTAGCTCGGTCCGTGTCACCTTTTATTTATATCTTCTGGTCCGCGCCCCGCCCAGGAGGGTGAATGTGCAACAATGTATATGCAGGGCCGGGTGGCTCACTACAGGGGGCCTCCGTCATGCCCCTGAAGTGAAGCTTTACTGCATTTTTGTGATTCATGCCCCTTCAATATGGCAACATTCTGCCTACTGTTTTTTTCCTAAAACCTTCTGCAACTCTTCTACCCAGAAACCTCAAAAGATAAAGAACTCCAAGCTCATGCTTGTAAAATGATCGTTAAATCCCATAAACATTTGACCAGAGCTTCTGACCAAATATACCAAGAGACTTATCCATAAAGATACATTTGGTTGTAAACCTAAGGTTGTTAACACTCACAAACAAGCATGTTAATGGGGATTCACAATCTACTATTATTCACTTTCCACCCTGGGAAGTGTTGTATATTTACTTCAGTGCTGACCTAAATATCATTTCCAGCATTGGAAAAAGTAGCACCCCCAGATTTTGTGGGTTGTATGGGATTAGATTTCTAAATACGGAAAAATATTTTCCCCATGGGGGAATAAAGACACAAAAAAATCTGCATTTGCACAAGGTAGTCCATTACCCCTGTATGGAATTCTCCACCAATAAGATCTTCGTACAAAGGTGTAGCATACTGATGTTAAACACACTGGGACCCTCATGGTTCTGGGGCGGACTCTGAACAGGAACTACATAATATGCTGGGAGGTGTTAGGGTGTGGTTAATGTTGAGTATAAGATAATGTACAGTGTATCAGTGTATGCTAAGGAATAAAGAAGTGTTTAACTACGGCTCCCGTGTGGCATGATTCATCTGCATGCTCCAGTGCTGGAGAAGATACTACAAAAGGGAATATATTTCCAACAAGGACATCACATCATTTCCCAAGGAATTTGCATGGAAACCTACACCAGTTGCAGCTTTCTATGTGAATTCCTTGAGGAGTTTGTGAATTCTTAAAAGAAGTAAAACTACACTTGGATGTACATTTGAAAATTAAAATGTGGTTTTACTACTTTTTTTGTAAATATGCCCCTAACTCTTGTACACACATCCACGCCAGATACTTAAGAACAAATTATTTGTAATTAATCTCACTGTCACGGCTGTGTTTCTTTGATTAGGGAGGGTTAAGGTGACTATCTTACAGGTGGCTAAATGTCAGAGGATCACCATCTTATTTGCATGATGGCCTTGTCATCTTGTGTCATGTTGCGATAATATTGTGGATCATGGGGCATATTTATCATGGTTTTGCATAGCCTTTCCGCCACACAAAGCGGCACAAGGGTGACGTAAAAACTAGTATGACATTTACCAAGCCATGCAAGGCGACCTTACGCGGCCCTCCATGGCTTGGTAAATGTGGAGTAGCGCAACCCATCTCAAGTCGCTGCTTTGTGTTACTCTGCCCCAGGAAGGTGTTCCATGGGTGGAGCATGAGTATTACCACACATTCCCAGATTTACCACGGGTGGTGTACCTGGGAATTCGTCAAAATGCTACACCTAACCCGGGGAAGCATATTTCTCCCTATTTTTTCCTCTCTATGTGTGTTGCATTCCGCAGCACACATAGAAAGAGGATTGTTTTTGTGCAGGAAAGTGTCCCTTCTTGCACAAAAACAATCCTGCCTACAAAGCAGGCACCCTTGCATCATGGCGCAAGGGTGCTTGCGTGGGCGCTAGGCAGCAGTTTGTGTGCCAGCGCAGGCAGAGACCAGGAATCTGCTGTATAATGTTAAATATGGCACTTTCCTGCCCTCTTCCTTTCACGCAGCATGGTGACTTGCTGCATTGCATTGCGTGAATAGTTGATAAGTATGGCCCCCCTTATTTGATGTGCAGCCAGGGTTCAAGTGAATGCAGAAAGGAATCCAATAGAATGTTCAAATAAATATCTCCAAGGATAGCAGTAAAAAAAAATACTGTTAGTCACTAATAAGTTATTAAATAATATTTGGACATAAAAGTTAACTAGTGAGATCACGCTGAGGTGAAACTGCCCTTTCGCAGTGCTCGCTTCGCAGCGCTCGCATATTGATGCCTCAACAAGTCTTTTGGATGTTGTGAAATCACAGCCGTGGCTTAAGTTGCATCTCTGGGGCGATGCTTTACAAATGGGTTGTAATACTAGAGTCTACTTGGAAACTCTAAATTGTTCCTGTACACCAAGGACAGAAAGGGAAGAGACCTCTGGCAGCTCCAGCCTCAGGTGATGTAAAATTCATTCCATTACATCCACAAGTATCACATTTACACCCGTGTTGCTACCTGAGACTGCACACAGCCTCTGCCAGAGGTTGGTTTGCAACAGAAACTCACCAATGGTGTCATTGTCAGAGCAGCCTCGTTCTGAGGTGCTGACCCGGTGTGTACATGTACTGCTACTGACCGGGCCATGGAACACAATCACGAGATCCTTTGCACTGAAAAATTCTGTAAATTATAAAACAATATTCATTCTATTTTGACTATTTTCATTCTATTAGCAGAAAAGACACCATAAGCTACAACGTAATGTATGATTCACTTTTAAGAACGTTTTAATTATGAAGTTTAAAAAAACAAGATATTATTCGAAATGAACATCTTGAATCATCTAGGCCATTAGCTAGGCTAGTGACAAATAATTTACTGAATGCAACAGTGCTTAATTTGTAAAACAATAAGTGCCAGGGCTCTTTTCAGGATACCAGTGCACTTTCACCACACATTGCCCCTGCCATGCTGCTAATGATAGTAACAACACAACTACTAACCATCACACGCCTAGTAATGTGACAGTTCAGACTATTACAGGCCCCCAAAGCTTTAAGAATGGCTATGGCAGCAGCTAATAGTCATTTATAATGTATATTGAATTAATATTTAACTGTTGTGGTAGTCACCTCTAAATTAGCCAGACAGCACCACACTGTGGCAGGCTGTCACTAGCGCCGGTGTTGACAGTTAAGTACCGGTGCCGAGCACCAGAAACCACCGACTCAAATTAAGCACAGGAATGCAGTACAGGCAAAACTGTAATAACTACAGGATGAAGGTATATTGAAGAGGCGTTGAACCGTTGCCTTTAAATTTATAGACCCAGATTTACTAAGCACTTGTGTTATCCTTGCAGCACACAAGTCAACACAATGCAATGCAAGTGTTTAATTGACATCAACAAAATCATACAAATCAATATCTGTGCAGCCTTGCACCACTTTTCACCTGCAAAGTAACTCAACGCAGCGCCTTGAGTCGGGGAGGCGCTACATTGGTGGAGCACGAGTGTCTGTGCCTCCACCCATGTATTTTAACGAACACTCAGATTTACTAAAGTCAGTAATCTTTGGTTTGCTCTAACTTGACCTTGGCGTAAGGTGAAGAAATATCTTTATTTCTCTTCGTTACTTCCTCTTTACATGTGTGCTGCATTCTGCTGCACACATACAATGAGTAATAAGTCTCTAAGGATTGATTTTGTGTAGCGAGGTATTGATGGTTATTGTATTACGTATGCCTAAAAGACAGAGTAAAGTGAATCCATACCCACACAAATTATGAAAGAAGCAACAAAAATACATATAGAGAAAGAGATCCAAACGTTTGGTGGCTTCAGGGTGACACTGGGGATGGATACATTGTCAACCTATTTGTAAAAATTAATTCATCTGAGAATCAGGGGTGTATCGTCGACCAAGGTAACCACTTCCTGGGAAGGGAACACCCACTCTTAAAGGGGCCTGTGTTTGACACAGAGCACTTCAATAGGTTGCCTGTATTGTTAGGGGCCCTTACACAAATTTACATGAAAAAAATCATTTTACATAATGCAACTGCTTATGAGGCTATTTATAATAATCCCTTCTCTAGTTATTGCTGCGAGTAGTTATTTTACTATATATTGTTTCAGGAATCAGTATGAATGAAAGAAAGTCACAAGTACAAATCTTGATTCAACATATTTCAATGCTGTGAACTCAATACGCACAAGGGCTTTGTCGCCACAAAGGGCACTGGGACTGTTCTTCACCTTAGTTCTTTTGACCTGGCCTGGTTTCTGGGATTTACAGCAGTGCTTAATTTGTAAAAAAATAAGTCCCAGAGCCCTCGCTAGGAGGCCATTGCTGCTTGCTCCACCCATTGCCTCTGCCAGTGCTACCAATGACACCACAAACCCAATTACTAACCATCACACTCGTACAAGTGTGGCAATTCAGATTATTCCAGGCCCCCAAAGCAATAACAATGGCTTGGACTGCAGGTATTAGTCATTTTTAATGTATATTGAAGGGTTAAACAACTGTTGTTGTCCTCATCTCTAAATTAGATAGACAGCCCCACCATGTGGCAGACTGTCATAAGTGCTGGTTTTGACAATTATGTGCCAGTGCCGAGCACCGGGAACCACCGTCTCAAATAAAGCACTGATTTACAGAAATGTAGGTGGCATAAGAAAGACATTTGCTATGGAGCACTTCAGAAAAGACTAATAATATTTATATGGCTGTATCACATACACACGGGCTATACGTACTAGAGGTTGTAACAGATAATAAGTCATACGAAGGACCCTTGCTTTGATCATTCTTTAGTACTGCCTGCATTGCTTTAATTTTGTACCCATATCTATATTATCTTTTGCGCGTTACTGTTTTTTCAGTATTATGAATTGAATTGATATTTTTTCATATTACATATTCTTTATTGCCACATTAGCTTTTCTAGCTCTAGGCACCACATGCTGAGGGCATCTCAGGGAAAAGTACCTTGGCCCATTGATCGTGATGGGATTATTAGGCGGATAGTCCCATTTTAATAGTGAGTAGTGGATGCTAAGCAAGATGTTAGAGGATATGTTCTAATTGCCATCATCTTGGAACTAATGAGCCACAGAAGGGAAATTTTCAACAATGGTTTAAAAATGTGTTGGTGTTACATAAATTATTGGAGCATGTCTTGAATGCTATTTGTGCCCTGTTCGTCATCTCCTGAGGAAAATTGATATTTTCCTTACACGCAGGCAAGCAGCGCCATTTCTCTTCTAATGTTTAAAAATGAGTCACAATGTGGGGGGGAGGGGGGCTTATTGGGAGCAGCGCTTGCATTGTAAATGTACAGAGAAAAAAAGATGCGCCTATTAATTATTTGGAGGAATAGTTGACTTTGATGGGTTTCATAAATTACAACATAAAAAACTTCAAAAAGATTTTTGATCAATGGACATTACTATGGTCTCGAAATTTGACATCTACTTGAAGGCATAAAGGACACAAAGGCTGAATGGTTCAAGGCTTTTCGAAATGTAAACTAAAATAAGTGGCTCATATAGAGGCAGATTTACAAGCCCCTTGCGCCACCGGGCCTCACTTTTTGTGACGCACTGGCGGCGCATTTTACTGCCACATATTTACAAGGACAGGAAATGCCACCCTGCGTGACTTTTCCGGTCCTTGTAAATATGGCCCCTTTTCACGCAGCACTTTACGTGAAAGGGGTGTTCCATGGGTGTTGCTGTGGGTGTTCCCACGCAACACCCATTGAACCAGACACATTTCCAGATTTACGAGAAATTGTAAATCTGGAAATGCGTCTGAATGCTATTCATCCCCAGGGGAGGCTTAGAGAGGCGCAACGAGGAGAAATGTATTCATTTTTCCTCGTTGTTTTCCTCTTTCTATGCGTACTGCATTCTGCAGCACACATAGTAAGAGGAAATCACCTCTGGTGATTGTTTATGTACAGGAAGGTGTCCCTTTCTGCACATAAACAATCTCCCCACAACGCAGACATCCTTGCACTGTGGTGCAAGGGTGCCTGCGCCGGTGCATGGCAGCAGTTTGTGCACCAGCGCAGAGGGAAGCACAGAGATGCAACATATTGTTGTAAATATGTTGCATCCCTTTGCTTTAAAAGTGACTCAGTGCTGCGCGGCCAAATGGTTTGTGGCACGCACTGAGTCACTTTCCTTGTAAATCTGCCCCTTAGAGGCTGCAGATTGGTAAAAGCCCACGTCCCTGCTCCCCCTCCGTTAGGTCCTCCCACCCCATTTAAAGACCCCCCCTTCTTGGTGAGCTCCATGAACCCTAAATTAGGCCCAAAGGGGGAGATTTACAAAAAAGTCGCACAACGCAGCCCCCCGCGAGGCTGTGCTACGTTGTGCGACAGGGAGGGAGCAGGGGAGCGCCATATCTTCAAAGATATGGCTCTCTCCTCCCCTTTCCCTTGCGCCGGCGCTGATTTCAGCAGCCGTGCACCATGCACACACCTTTTTGTTTAAATTTGTTTATTGATTTTCCATTAGTATATTTAACGTCACGTTACACAGTTTTATCACATTTACAACTACGTACTGTAATTTTTCCCTGAGGCGGTTTGAAGCGAAGCATTACATAAATTAGACATTATGCTTTTACACAGCATGGCAATAATGGCTTCGCTAGTCTGGTTAAGGTATGACATCATCAATTGCAACATAACATTGATCTGATAAGAAAATAAAAATAAAAAAGGTAACTCGTTGACTCTTGTTCACAACATTGTAATCATGTGTATCATCTTACTCTGGGGTCCGCCTGTTGATCTGTGCGCAGCGCATAATTGTTTGTTGACCAAATTAGAAGTTACCCACCCAGTTCTTATTCCGCTATTCACGTCTACTATTCGCTGTGTTATTTAACTTGGACAAGTGACAGTGAAGGGACACTACTCTCGCCTCCCTATGCGCTTTGCTAAGAGCGCCATGAGTGTTGTTGGCCTGACTTTTTATACTTTAGCTAGTTGGTTGAGTTCTGGCTCGTGCTTCGCCCAGGTGTATTGCTGTATACCTCGGCCTGATTTTGCCAGATCGCATGGAAATCTGTCAGGACTGCGTCCCAGCTCGCCGCGAGCGGCTGTTTGCGGGTTCCTATCGCGTCCTCGCTGCGCAACGCTATACTCTCCGCTTGCGCCCAGCAGAGCATCGACTGAAACCAGGCCCTCGCCGGAGGAGGCTCCGGGGACTTCCAGCGTCGCGTGATCAGGCGCTTGGCCACAATGAGCCCTAGGTCTATATAACGGGAGGTCACTTTATATTTGGCAGACCTGCGGTACAGACCCAGTATGCATGTCTCCCATGTCCAGCTCAGCGCGCGTTCAGTGCATTGCTTTAAGGTTGTGATTACAACCCTCCAGTATGGCTGAATGGCCGTGCAGGACCAGAGCATATGGAGCAGTTCGCTACCCACGTCCTCGCATCATGGGCAGCTGGCGTCAGCACGATTGAAATATTTATTTATTTTGGCTGTCGTCAGGTAGGCCCTGTGCACGATGTAGTACTGGATTAGCCGGAACCTTGCATTACGTGGGATATGGATGGGACCCTCGAGCATAGCCAACCACTCGCGCTCAGTACTGGGACGCTGTAAATCTGCATCCCAGTGAGCACGTAAGGAGCTCAACTGCGGTGCCGTATGCACTCTCAGCGATTCCGCGAACCATTTCACGAGATGGCGGCCTGAACCCAGTTCATGCAAATATTGTATGATTAAGTGTGTGGCCGGTTCTTGCGCTATATCCCCCCATATCGCCTGCAACGTGCGGATCACCGCTGCATGTAGTAGAAACTGGCCCTGTGGCAGGCCTGAATCCTCAGCCAACGCGTCAAAAGGTAATAGTTGCCGCTCACTATATAGGTCCCCTACTGTTAAGATACCTGCTTCCTCCCATTGCGTTAGTTCCGCACTCGAGATTGCACAATGTCTTCTGGGAGTGCCCAATAAAGGGAGGGACGGTGCATATGGGATCGCACAGTGTGTGACTCGCAGGCTGCGGCGGAAGCAGTAATGAGCCACCTCTAGCAACAGTTGATTCGGTGGCTTGCCCCTCCCACGGGGTGGAACAGCTCAACAACCCGCGAATGCGTGAGTCCCGGCTCTTGAGTTGCCAGGTCCTCCAGATGGCGCGCACCCAGCCATCTCGCAACCCATTGGAGCTGGGCCGCAAGATAATACTGCTCCATGTTTGGAAGCGAGAGGCCTCCGTTAGTTGTCGAGGGGTACATTTTGGGCAAAGCTACTCTACTGCGCGACCCATTCCAGATAAATTTCCTCATATCTTATTCTAGGTCTTTGAATATCGTCGGTCTGAGACAAGAGGGCAGGTTCACAAAGTGATATAGGAGGCGTGGGAGCACCACTATCTTTAGCAGCGCGATTCTTCCCATAACCGTCAGTGGCAATGTGCCCCAAAATGTAATCTGCGCACGTATTGCAGTGATGGCACGAGGCAGGTTGCCCTCGAGTAAGTCTGCGGGGTGTCTGTATATGAGTATCCCGAGATAACGGAACGTGGACATCTGCCAGTGCACCGGCCTGCCATTGATAGACAGACGCGGATCCAGAGTGGACTCCGAAAAGGGGTACAGGCATGATTTGTCCCAATTCACTCTGAGCCCCGAGACAGCGGCAAATTCTGATAACGTTCTTTCCACCGTTTCGCAGGGCAGCCTGACATCTTTAAGGTATATGAGCATGTCATCTGCGTATAATGAGACCCTGTGTAAACCGTCGCCCAGTGGGATTCCCCATTCGTCTTGTGAATTACGTAATGCCTCAGACAAAGGCTCGATAGCTAGCGCAAACAGGAGCGGGGAAAGTGGACAGCCTTGCCGTGTGCTGCGCTCAATAGGGATCTGGTCCGATAGATAGGGGCCAGTTTTGATTCTGGCCACTGGTTGAGTGTAAAGCCGTCGAACAAGGCTCAAGAACTCGTTGCCCAAGTCATATTTGTGCAGTGTGGCGAATAAATAGTCCCACTCCAGGGTGTCAAACGCGTTTTCTAGGTCTAGCACTAGGCACCCCGAGTGCTCCCAGACAGCCCTGAAGTAGTGTGCCACTCTAAAGAAATGGCGCAAGTTCAACGACGTGCTACGGGTGGGCACAAACCCGTTCTGGTCTGGGATGGATTAGTTTCGGTACCAGCGGGGCCAACCTGTTTGCCAAGATTTTTGCTAGCATCTGTGTTGAGGAGCGCCAGCGGGCAATACGATCCGAGTAGCTCCGGCGCCATGCACACACCTTAGCGCTGTAGCGCTAGTGTGTGTGCATGAGTGTAGCATAGGTTTTTTACAGGAAGGGTACCCTTCCTGTACAAAATACTATGCTAGACACGAGGGAAAACTTTGTATGCATGCTGCACAGTGCAGCACGCATGCAAAGTCGGAAAAGGAAGGAGAAATGAAAGCATTTCTCCTTCCTTGCGCCTAGTTGAAAAGGGCGCAGTTTTCTCACGCTAAACCCTATCTACTGTTTTTAGTAAATTGGGTTTAGCGTGAGAAACATTAGGTGGTTGCATGGGAACGCCCATGCACCACCCTTGGCACGCCCCCATGGCGCAAAGTAATGCAAAGCAGCGCAATGCGCTGCTTCGCATTACTTTTACGTTATTTCCAGCACTAAACAAGTTTAGCACTGGAAAGTTAATTAGGAAAAAAAGATTTCACGCCGTTTTGCGTCACTTTTGTGACGCAAACACGGCGCAAAATCTTAATAAATCTCCCCCCATGTCTCTAGTTTCTAGACAAATGTGTTTTCTCTTTAGTTGAGACATGAAGGGACACATTTACTACTGCTTCGTGCTGGTGGTGGCGTGACACAAAGTGGCACAAAACAGAGAAACAAGCATTGGCATAGCCAATAGGTCTCGCCTTTGGGACCATATAAGTGTTTAGCCATGCAGCACACAAGCTGCTAGTTTACAAACATAAGAAAGTAGACAAAGCAACTGGTCACATTTTGTGTAACATCGGTAGTTGTGCTGGACAATTTTTTAAGTGTGTGTGCTTGAAGCTTTGTGCTTATAAATTGATTTAAAAAATAAATATGAAATATCCAGCCTGTTCTAAGGCTAAGGTCATTTGTCTCCATGAAGACATTGGTAGCTTCCAAAGATGGCGCATGTAAAAGTCAATGGTGCACTATATTTCTGTCCTTGATGCAAAAGTATATCACTTGGAAGCGGGTCGCCCCCTTAACTATTCTGCGAACATGTGAAGTAGAACAGCCAAATAGTTTATACAAGGCCATCTAAGTTCCTGCTTAGCCCACACATGCCTTGCTTTGAAAGGACTGAGAGCTCCACTAGACCACAGAGTTTTGACACGAATCAGTGGCCCGCAACGTAAACACAGGTTTTAACAGCAGGTATTATTCATGTATATTACATCTCCTTATGTGGTTTTAAAAAGACAAATACATGATCAAAATAGTGAAACCTGTAACTTTTAAATTCAGGCTGATAAGCATGCTGACGCAGAGTTGTGTACATGCCGTAGATAGTGCAACTCTTGTGATGTGCTATGAGAGGAGCCTTCCTCAATAACACTTATCCAGCACCAGTAGTCTGTGATGTTTCAAGTTGATAGGAGCGAAAAGAATATTCAGTTCTCATGTCCGGTCTCACAGGCACGATGCCCCTGCATCTTGGAGGGCAGTATACTAGTACAGAATCCTCGACCTTAAGAGTGGTGCCCAGCTCCATTGGCACATGCCCGTGGGCACGGAGTCCTGCAGTCTCCAGGCAGTGGGAGTCCTGGGCGGAATATGAGGGAGGAGAGCCGCTGCCCACAGAGTCCTGTGATCTCAAAGGGGTGCGAGCCCTGTGGTGTCACGGCGGTGGGAGCCCTGGAGAGTCCCATGGTAGTATGGGCTTCCCTGGTGTCTCAAAGGGGTGGGAGCCCTGGGCACGTCATAGGTCCTACTGCGGGGGGGAGGGGAAGCGACGAAACAAAACTTCAACTTGGTGCAAAATCATGCAACCATTACTCTTCTCTCGAGCACTCCCATCCCGGGCCGAAGAACACAACCCATGGCTGTGTGCCCATTTTTTCAGTGGCCTCGGAGCTGAGTTTGTGTAGTTGCCTGTGGCCTTGGTTTTACGCTGTGAGCACAGGAAGCCCATAGGGAAGTTTGCCAAGTAGACGAATGCTGCTAACAGGGCTGCAGTCTGGTGTGTACTAGCAGCTGTGCAGGGGGCGGTAGCATGCACTGATGAATCAAGCGCTTTCACTGTTCCCTGTGCCGGTCTGAGATCTCCGCACTGACAGGGCCGCTTAAGAAAGAAAGAGGAGCTGAGATGAGCGGAGCGGAGAGTGGCCGATAGGGGAGCACAGGGCATCACTCGAGAGTGACAACCGCCGCCACATCTCCTTGGGGCGCTAATGTCCATCTTAGCACCTAGAATCCTGCGGCGTCCAAGAGGAGTAAAACCAGTGCATCCCTCTACAGAACCGGGCTCTCTTTCACTGCAGGGGTGTGACGGCAACTTTAACCGTGTAAAAAAGGTGCCCCAGTATCATAGACAAATTATGAGAGTATAAGTGGCGTGTACACTCCAGAGGCCTTTGTGAAACAAAAGAACAGCTTCAAGACCCCTCCACTCCAAAAAGAGGTTACATCAGAAGGCTTGGCTGGTAAGGCTCTGGTACATTGAACTTTGGAGCAGTAGCGGTTCGAGGCGCTACACAAACAAACCCCGTAGTCATCATTCTTAGTTGACACGCTGTTGTTTCTGACATTTCGACACACAAGGCACCTGCCCGCCCTCCCCCTGTGCGTTTGTTACGCATTTGTTGACATGTGCAAAGTCCCCATTGCAAAGCCTAATGTTTAAAACAATAAGCAAAGCACATCAAAATGGGTTCATTGTGACTCTGCAGGTATAAGAGTAGATTCTTTGCAAGAGTTGCACATTTACCGTACCTTAAAAGCGGCTTTCATAAGTGCAATCCAATGTAATCTTTCGATGTCGCCATGATTATTATTTCCTGGCAGCCGCTGAGCGGAAGCGCTCTGTAGAGAAACATGGAACTGAGAAGCCTGGATACTGGTAAATATAGATGAACATTACGAGCACTAATTGAAAACAAGACGCGCGGCCAAGAAACGCGCTCTCTGGTGAGGGAGGGAGGGGTAAGGGAGGGGGAGGAAAGGCAGATGGCGCCTCGCCAGCGATGCGAGGAATGGATGGCAGCTGTGCGCGTGCACGCCATCGTGAACGCAAGCTGGTCGCCAGCCGAAAGCCAGTGGGTTTGCACTTCCAAAACCCGCTTACTAAAACTCTCGGCCAGACCAGCGCAAGCGCTGGTGCAGGCCGAGACCTAAAAAGGCAGCAGGTACTTTCCACCTCAGAAGGTGTTTTGCGTGTGAAAAGTGCGCTTTTAATAGAAACAAAATCACTTTGTCCACCCAGCATCAAAGGGGCGTTTCTAGGGGCAGATCACAGCAAACCCTCATATGTTTTAATGCAAAGGCCGATGAACAGAGGAGGCCTGACTGGACTTTAAATAAAAAAACTAACACCTGGTGGAAGTAGGTCCAAACAAGGGGTTATCCATTGATTACCTCCAGAAACGGGTAGATTGTATGTGTGTTGCAATGCACATCACACATTCAATGCGTCTCATCTTTTTGAGGTTGGTTATCCAAAGGAGTTTGTACTGAAAGAGTGTCTTCCAGTGCAAATCCTATGCAGTGAAGAGCATTCCCATCTCTGCACCATGGAGCAAGGCTGTGTGTCGTGCAATGCAACCAGTTTATGTGCCCAGTAGATACGGTGCTGGAGTGTTTTTCCCCTTTGTGCAATGCAGCACAGCAGATTTGGATGCATTGTGTGAAAACGTAGCAAATTTGGGCCAAAGGGTTCTTAGCGCCAACCTCAGAAAATCATAGGGGGAAAACCTAATGAGACTTTGTCAAACTGAGTAAAATGCAGTTGTAACATTACTGTTCATACATTAAAAAATAACACTATTACCCGTACTGAACATTGCATATCTTCAAATACAGAACACTGCAAGAGAGAAGGTACTGATTAAAAGAAAGGCAAAGTCATAGGGGCCTAATTACATATGTAAGTCTGTGGGCAGAGATCTGTGCACAAGCAGATTTCTGCCTGCCTCTGAAAGGAAATCTCTGCCTGGATATTATTTAGAATTTCCAGGCAGAAATATCCACCCATTAGTAGGATTTCTATATCTGCTCCGCCTTAGAAGAGGGGACGAGACACCTATTGCTGAAATTACGAAGGTAAAGTTACTACTAGTAACTTTACAACAGCATTTCATTTGTATGTTTGGAGATGAAGATCTCTGCAACGGAGACGGAGATGTCTGTTTCCACTATGGAAATGTCAGAATGTAAAAATGTAGGGATACAGGCTACATCTAGCATAAATCATACACACATGAGAAACATAAACACCTGCAGGCAGATAAATTAAGGCCATACCCTAAGCTCTGCCCTCTTCCTCTTGGACTGCATAAATTTGCTGACTGCTAGAGACCCAGAGACATGCTACAACCTCCAGGATACAGGCCACACCACTCAAGCAGAAGAGGAATTTCACTGAGGAGGGCACAGCCCTAGTAGGTACCTTTGAAGGGGATACGGGCACTACATGATCTGCCTCCGTCCATCCTTGGCGGGGCACAGAGGGTGGCCATGTAACAGCAGCTGATACACTCTCCCACTGCATTTGGAATGAAGGTATGCACACCATGGGGACCTCAAAAAGGGGCAGGCCAAGTAGAGGCAGAGGCAGGTGAAGGAGAAGGAGAAGCTTTCCAGGATCCAGGTAGCAAAGCCTCTTCCTGGAGGCAGACCCGGATCCCATCTTCATTTCACCCCTGATGAAGAACATATTCTCTCTTCCATAAAGCCTGCCTGTCCCCAGAAGTCCCTGGGGTAGGCCAGGTAAGAACCAAAACCCCTTTATCTTTCTACTGCATTACAACTCCCCATGCATGTCACTCTGTCCTCCCCATCACAGATAGGCACGCATTTCACACATGTCACATACACACAGCTTTACCCCATCTTTAGATTTAAGTTGATTATGCTGATCAAGCGAATTGGTAGCAACAGCTGGAGCAGGACTAGCCTGACACACTCTTTGGATGATGCCATCCATGATGTCATCAATGATGTAATTTGATATGTCATAAATGATGTGATAGAACAAGGCATGAGTGATGTAACATGTGAGGTCATAAGCAGTGCATGGCAGGGGCGCCCGTTATAGTAGCTCGGCTATCTATAACTGGTGAATTTCTGTGGTTTTGTTTTAGTTCAAAACATTTTGTTGGGACTGAAATTTTCACTTAACTATAGTGACACTTTAACGTTAGTTTTTTTCAATGAATTTCTAGTTTAAAAAAAAAAAAAAAGCTTTTTGAAAATATAGATTAAGATATAATTACAATTCCTAACTATGACATCATTTTTCAACATAACATGGTACTTTAATACTATCTATTACCCTATCTAACAACCAGAAATGGTGTGTGCTCCATTAAAAATAATGTGATAGGGCACAATAAAAAATTTGAATAGTCCTTCATCTTTGAATATTACTATTTGTTAAAACTGAGTTTGCTATTTTAAAATAAAAAAGAGAATAGGTTGTTATTATAATATAGTTTATTATTGATTAAATTTCATGAGCACTGAAATAACATTTCCAGCCTATATTTTTTTGTGATCTCACAAGAATCTTGCAAGATGCTCATGAGAGGACTGTGAAAGGCCTTCACATTATCTCTGAGGGGGCAAAAATTCCAGTTTCGCTCTTGCAGAGTACTTCCAAGATCATAATTTTCCTTACAATGTTTAAATTACTACATTAAACGGGGTATATGTATATTCACCATATACCTTGTGTTAAAAACATAAATTATAGATTGGGAACAAGTATTATTAATCTGATATTATTCGTTTTCATTTACGATCCTGTGAGCATCTTGTGATACACTTGTGGGAGGACCGCAAGAGCCTTACTACACCCTTTAAAAAGATCAGATTGGTGAATGTAAATGTCAAACTTTGTTAAAGGGAGTACCCACCATAATTTCCTCTTTTTGGCTAGAGCTCTTCAAGGAGAATTGTCTGTTGGTTTTTCCACCATGTTTCTTTTTTTTATTTTTTTTTACAAATATGTCATCAACATCTGATAGTGGTGAGAAAGCAGGCCCATCAACATCCTCCCAGCCACCCAAAGTGCAACAAATCCCTAGTTTGGGAATTCTTTACCATTCCTGAAGGAGTTAAAAAAAAAGTCTCCTCCAGTGCAGTTACATGTAGGCTGTGGCACAAGGAACTTTTCCATGGCACACAAAAACATTTTTTATTTGGCACTGCAGGGATGTGGCATTATATGCACTCTATGCATCCCACCAAGATTGCAAGACTCTGATGCAGAGAAGTGCAGAGGCATCTTCTGGACCAACAGCCATACCAGCAGTAGAAGCAGGGGATACTGTTCCACAAGTGCAGGCAATGGCTGACTTGAACTCTGCCTATTTAAATAAAATGTTGTACTGTTAGCCTTGTGGCACTGTAATCTTTGCATCAGAAACCAGCTGCAGTGCAAGAGATTGCCTTGTTGCTGCCCATATGTGGCTAGTCAAAAAGTATTTTTTTTCTCATTTTTGTTTTTTAATCTCCCTGGCTTTTTTTATGATGAAGATGTTATGTTGTTCCAGAAAAAAATAAAAAAACAAAAAATGTTTTAAAAGTTTAAAAAAAACAAAAATATAAAAATCTATTAAAAAACAAAAAAGGGTCTTTTAAGACCTACTCTACATCCTCATTATCTGATTACTTTGATTTATTACAACTCCCTTTTTTGGGTGAAATTTAAACTCCAGCGGTACTCCTGCAGGAGTAGTAAAACATCACTCCACCACCTTTTATGTTTGTTGCTTCAGTCAGGAACTCATTACCTAATATCTCACATGTATAATTACATACTGGATAACTGTGCAATCTATCAAGAGCAAAGGAAGTACACTCTCAGCAGAGACCTATGTCTTTCATACTAGACGTGCATAGTACTGTATGGAGAAGGACAAACCTCTCTGTGGTAACACTGCTTCAGAGTAGGATAGGTATACTTATTAGACTGTGCAGAGACAATGAGCTCCACTCCAGAAAGATAGCTGTTTGCACTAGATAGAGCAGAGGCACTGTCCTGTTTGCTCAGACCAGTCTCTTGAATGATTCCTCTGCTTAGTAGCATGTACAGAGGATCTGTACTCTCCACTGAGACTTCTGTGTAGGGAGACAAGTGTGCATAGTAGTATGTGTAAATGGAGTGGCCTCTATGTTCTAACCTCTCTCCAGGTATATGGGTGTCTATCGTACAGGCTGGGGACAGAGATGCCTCTCCACTGACATATTTCCCCAGGGTGACAGTCATGTGTAGTATGGTGTGGGAAGGGATCAACCTGTCCACTGAGACCTCTTCTAAGGATGGCAAGTGTGTGTAGTAGAATGTGGGAAGAGACCGTCGTCTCTGCTGTCACCTTTACCCAGTGTCACAGGTGTGTACAGTAGGGTGTGGGGAGCAACTAGTATCTTTTGTGAGAGTTGTCCTGTAGTAGGGTGTGTAAACAGATTGTACTCTTCAGAGACAGTTTTATCTTGGGTCACTGGTATGTGTAGCATAATATGGACAATAAGTAGCCTCTGTGCTGAGATGTGTCTTTTTCACAACAAGTGTGTAATACAGTATCAGGGGGAAAAGACTTCTCTGCTCAGATCTCTCTTTTCAAAAGTGGATGTATGAATTAAGGTGTGGAGTAGGACTGCCCTGTCCACTCAGAATTTACTTTTCAATAAAAAGTGTGCGCAGTACTGTGTGGACAGATACAGGCCTATTTAATGAAACCTCTGTCATCCACGACAAGTGTACACAGTTATGTGTGGAATGAGAGCTCCTTCTAAAATAAGACCTCTCCGCAGAGTGCTGAGTGTATGTAGTAGAGTATGGATACATATTGGTCTCTCTGGTAAAACTCTTCTGTAGAGTTAAAGTGTAGACAGTAGAGTGAAGTGAGAGACTAAACTCTCTGCTGAAACTTGTCACAAAATTAACAAATTGTGTGTGCTAGAGAGTGTGAAGAGATTAGGATCTGCACTGAGAATTCTTCTGAGGTTGATACACACTCTTCTCTTGTTTGACACTTTCCTCATAATGATAAGGTAAGTAGTAGAGACTACAGAAGTACTACCTCTTTTCTAAAACTTCTGTTTTATAATATGTGTCTGGGTACTACCATCTCGAGAAGGAGTGTATTGTCTGCTGACAGATCTCTAAAGAATAACACGTGTGTAGCAAGCTATGGAAAGACACTACCCTCTTTAATAATACTGGACTACAGGCTAACATGGGTGCTTAGTAGGTTATGGCCAGTGAAAGGCCTATTCACAGACACCTCTCATCAGGATGACGCCAATCCATAACAGAGTGTATACAGGAAGTGAACTCTCTGATAAGAGTTCTCTCCAGGATGACAACCTTATGTAGTTTCATGTACAGTGAGGGAATGAATTCACCCATCACATCTCTTTTAGGATCTATTTGTCCTGTACAAACAGCATGTTATGTTATCTCTATTCTGGGTATCTGATTATTATAACATTATTATTAAATGTATTCTTTGCTGAAGTAAATTTTTTCTTTTATTCTCAGAAATTGCATTCACTCTAACGTTCTCCTTATCTCATCTATGACATATTTCTATATAAGGATAGAAACAGAGTTCATACTGTAATGGAATTTATCGCTGAACTATGGGGAAAAATAAATCATTAAGATTTAAAAATAAAAAAAATATCTTTTAAGTACACTTGGGTAGAATGATTAACAGTACTTACTAGACATCACCGCCAGGAAGTCATGAAAGTAAGCCTGTCATTAAAGTAACCTAAGATGTTTGTCTACTGTACATTCATAACTGTTAAGTTGTTTTAAAAACATCCTTTATTATTTTTTGAAAATGTTTATTTATTAGATGGTCACTATCCTTGGTAGGCCACATAACGACGATGAACATGAACTTTTGCACTTTTTGCCTGTTTAAAACTACATAAAGTTATGTAAATCTCATATGTTCTAAAACTTTGGTTACATAAATATGAGGTAAGAATTTGGAAGTTTACAGGGTAGCCTTTCTTTTACTGTTAGACACGTGCCATTACATTTAGTCTACTCAGATGATTTTTTTCGTTGCACGGTGTAATGACCAGAGTAAATTGAGTCTGCGTGGTGGAAACTAATGGCAACAGTAGTATACGTTTTCTGTAAATTAATATCTGACAAGCTTTAAAGTTGGTGATGTCAGTATTGACTTTACTGCCATCTGCTCTACACCGCACGAGAAAAACGTACTTCTAACTGCGTCTCAGAACTAATGTAGAGACCACTTTTGCTCTGCACTCTGAACAGCAGTTATTCTGCACAGCTTTAAAAAAAAGGTTTTGCAAAAGGCACTGACTTGCAACCTGGTACTGTAAGGTATACAAATCACTTTGATCAATGTCTGTTCTGTTTGAATAGGAATAATTAACACATTCACGATTCCATGAATACAATATTCCAGACAATTAAATAACAGGAATTCCCTCATTTTCTATCACATTTAGAACTATCATCAAAGATTCCAAGGCATCCTGTTGAGAATTCAAAGTAAATTGTATAACACCAGTACAGTGGTCAACAATGTCACGTATAGCTGTGGTTAAAGAACAGACATGCTTCTGAACATCCACTAAGCTCAGTAAATGTGTGAAAACTCTGCACAGAGTTTTGTGTTTGTTTTGTTTAATGTATTCAACCACTACTGGTAAATGGAATGGTAAACAGACATAATATCGAGTTGGAAATATCGAGTAGCAGTAATATCGAGTCCAAAATCTCGGACTACAAAAATATTGACAGTCAGATTATCGTTGTCAAGAATATCGAGTTGAAGGTAAGTAATATAGTTTTTCAAAATATCGAAGTAATTAATATCGTTAGCAAAAATTGTTAAAAATATTGTTGTTTGATTTAGTGTTATGTATTTTAGTGTGTATTTTACATGTATGTGTTCTATTTTTTTGTGTAAGTATTGCATTTTATTTTAATATATGTGTTAAATTTTTAGAAGTTATGAATTATTTTTTAAGTAAATTTTGCGTTTTAGTTCCATAGCGGGTTGTGGGTTTATAGGGGAATAGGGTGGGAAGTAATTTAATTATAATACATTTTATAATAATTTTTAGAAGTTATTAATTTATTTTAATTAAATTTTGTGTTTTTGTTCCGTAGCGGGTTGTGGGTTTATAGGGGAATACGGTGGGAAGTAATTTAATTATAATTAATTAATAAATACATTTGATTATTTAATATTTATGTATTTAATATTTTATATTGTTAATTGTGGTAATTGTGGTAATTAATTAATTATTAATTAGTTATTAATTGGTTGTTAATTATTAATAATTATTTGGTAAATATCTTAATTGTGTTACTTTTTTAGGAGCGGGTTGTGGATTTATAGGGGACTAGGGTGGTAAGTAATTTAATTATAAATAATGAATTAATATTTGTTATTGATTAATATCTATGTATTTAATATTTTATAATGTTAATTGTGGTAATTAATTTATTATTGATTAGTTATTAATTGGTTGTTAATTATTAATAATTAATTGGTAAATATCTTAATTTTGTTATTTTTTTAGGAGCGGGTTGTGGGTTTGTAGGGGAATAGGGTGGGAAGTAATTTAATTATAATGAATTAATTTATATTTTTAATTATTTGATATGTATGTATTTAAAATGTTATACTATTAATTGTGATAAGTAATTTATTATTAATTATTTAATAATGAGTTATTAATTATTAATTCATTACGTTATTTGTGTCATTTTTTTAAGAGTGGGTTGTGGATTGATAGGGGAGTAGGCTGGGAAGTAATTTAATTTTAATATATTTTTTTAAATTTTTTATTAGAATATTTATTTTAAGTTGTTTTATAGTGTTAATAGTGTGAATTAATTTATTATTGATTGTTTTTAAATTGCTTGTTAATTTAATTAATTAATTATTAATTAATTATGTTAATAGTGTTATGTTTTACAACATTGGTGGTGTCATTTATAGGGGAATATGGTGGGAGGTAAAAAAATTAAATCAATTGTTTCTTAATTAATTTTAATTATTTTGCTTGAGTGAGAATAGTAAATTATTCCCCTATGCAATCCAACACTTTCCCTACTGTTGCACTCGCTGGAGTGGGAATAGTAATTTTTACCCCTCCGCTATCCAACACTTTCCCTACTGTTGCAATATCTGGAGTGGTAATAGTAATTTATTCCCCTCCGCTATCCAAAACTTTCCCTACTGTTGCACTCGCTGGAGTGGGAATAGTAAATTATCCCCCTTCGCTATCCAAAATTTTCCCTACTGTTGCATTCGCTGGAGTGGGAATAGTAAATTATTCCCCTCCGCTATCCTACACTTTCCTTACTGTTGCACTCCCTGGAGTGGGAATAGTAAATTATTCCCCTATGCAATCCAAGACTTTCCCTACTGTAGCATTTGCTGGAGTGGGAATAGTAATTTTATCCACTCCGCTATCCAACACTTTCTCTACTGTTTCACTCACTGGAGTGAGAATAGTAATTTTTACCCCTCCGCTATCCAACACTTTCCCTACTGTTGCACTATCTGGAGTGGTGATAGTAATTTATTCCCCTCCGCTATCCAAAACTTTCCCTACTGTTGCACTCGCTGGAGTAGGAATAGTAAATTATTCCCCTCCGCTATCCAACATTTTCCCTACTGTTGCACTCTCTGGAGTGGGAATAGTAATTTTTACCCCTACGCTATCCAACACTTTCCTTACTGTTGCACTCCCTGGAGTGGGAATAGTAAATTATTCCCCTCCACTATCCAACACTTTCCTTACTGTTGCACTCCCTGGAGTGGGAATAGTAATTTATTCCCCTCCGCTATCCAAAACTTTCCCTACTGTTGCACTCGCTGGAGTGGTAATAGTAAATTATTCCCCTCCGCTATCCAACACTTTCCCTACTGTTGCACACTCTGGAGTGGGAATAGTAATTTTTACCCCTACGCTATCCAACACTTTCCTTACTGTTGCACTCCCTGGAGTGGGAATAGTAAATTATTCCCCTCCGCTATCCAACACTTTCCTTACTGTTGCACTCTCTGGAGTGGGAATAGTAAATTATTCCCCTCCGCTATCCAACACTTTCCCTACTGTTGCACTCCCTGGAGTGGGAATAGTAATTTTTACCTCTCCGCTATCCAACACTTTCCCTACTGTTGCACTATCTGGAGTGGTAATAGTAATTTATTCCCCTCCGCTATCCAAAACTTTCCCTACTGTTGCACTCGCTGGAGTAGGAATAGTAAATTATTCCCCGCCGCTATCCAACACTTTCCCTACTGTTGCACTCTCTGGAGTGGGAATAGTAATTTTTACCCCTACGCTATCCAACACTTTCCTTACTGTTGCACTCCCTGGAGTGGGAATAGTAAATTATTCCCCTCCACTATCCAACACTTTCCTTACTGTTGCACTCCCTGGAGTGGGAATAGTAATTTATTCCCTCCGCTATCCAAAACTTTCCCTACTGTTGCACTCGCTGGAGTGGGAATAGTAAATTATTCCCCTCCGCTATCCAACACTTTCCCTATTGTTGCACTCTCTGGAGTGGGAATAGTCATTTTTACCCCTACGCTATCCAACACTTTCCTTACTGTTGCACTCCCTGGAGTGGGAATAGTAAATTATTCCCCACCGCTATCCAACACTTTCCTTACTGTTGCACTCTCTGGAGTGGGAATAGTAAATTATTCCCCTCCGCTATCCAACACTTTCCCTACTGTTGCACTCTCTGGAGTGGGAATAGTAATTTTATCCCCTCCGCTATCCAACATTTTCCCTACTGTTGCTGTTAATGTGGTGTCAAATGTAATTGTAAAAGATTAAAAATATTTTAAGATGTTAAATTATTATATATATATTTTATTTTTATTCTTATTTTACCGATATATGTATATATATATATATATATATATATATATGTATTTATAATTTTTAATATGTTTCTAACATTTTATAATTTATTATAATAATTATTAATTAATATTAAGTACATTTATATATTATATTTTATATATATGTATGTTTAATTATTTTTAACAATATATTTATTATTTATAATTTTAGACATTTTCTAATAATTCTATGTTTTTTAATTATATGTATTATTTACTTTATTTTACATTATTTTTTAAACATTTAGAAAAAACGATATTTTTAACAACGATATTTCTTTTCTCGATATTTTTGTACTTCCATTATGTAGATAGGACTTCGATATTCTGGACAATGATATTTTTGTACCTCGACATTTCTGTTGTCGATATTCTGTCATTGATCCAAATGGAATACAACATTTACCAGTACAATTCAGTAACTTGATATACCTGACCTATTTGAAAATTGCAACCCTACCATATCCTATGTTTTATGAGTTCTCATCTTTTTTTAAAACCTTTGAAGATTCTTTACTCTCTTTTGGTATTTTGTATGAACAGCAACTTCAGCACTTTTATGCTTCCTGTAACTTACATGTTTCGCAAAAATGGGATACAGGCCCAGTTGAGGAGCATACAGTCCTCTCAAACAATTGTATTCTATGACACATGATGACTCAGCATTCACTTTGCTGTCATCAAACAGAAGAAAGTACAATCCTGACAATGACATAACCTGTGATAGAACAACATAAGACATGCCTTCTTTGAATAATGTGTGACTTATATTTATCATTGCTGAATCCAAACTTAATCCTTGAGATTTGTGAATGGTGACAGCTTAGGCCAAACACAGAGGAAACTGTTGTGCTCTAACCAAGAGGTCTTTTACCAACAGAAATCTAGCAGTGCACGTGCCATTTTTCTTGCCCTCTTCAGTGTGGTCATATTTTATCAAAATATACTCATATTTAGCTATATTGGAATATATGATGATATCAATTGCATTCCCCATTGCGCAATTTACTAATCCTCCCTCAACGTTGAGATTTTGTTGCAAAAGTATTCTGCAATTTTTACTGACATTTAGGGGCCGATTCCGATTCGGGCCGGAAATCTCTCCGACCGAGCCGGACCCGGAGAGATTGCCGACCGAATCGGACCCGTGCAGCCCGACCGAACGAGTACGATGCGCACGTATGCCATCGGACTCGAGTCGGTCGGACTCCCATTGAAGTCAATGGGAGCCGGTCGTACAACGCGTACGCGGGCTCCCATTGACTCAATGGGTACGAGGCGGACAAGGGCGCCCCTACAGCGTGTACGCGGCGAAGCGACTTGCGCCGTACACGCACAGGTAGGGGGGACCCATGGGTCCCCCCTGTGTGCGACTCGCATGGCTACGCGTACAGGGGGTCCGACACGGACCCCCAAAGTACGGCTCCGACTGCTCTTTTGAGCCGGAGTGCGCGGCTCGGTCGGACTGCTCGCGGCGCGCATCGTACTTACCCGGCCGGGAAACGTCTCCATTGCGCGGTGCGAGTCGAGTCCGAGCGAGTCGGTCGGTGCGGTTAGACCCGGGAACGAGTCGGTCGGAGCGGTCGGGACGCCCGGACGAGTCGGTCGGCGATTTCGCATCGTACTCGCTCGCCCGGACGCGCGTACGAATCGGTCGGGCAATAGGGCTCCGAATCGGATCAGGTTAAGCCGAATCCGATTCGGAGCCCTACCGGCCGAGATCGGAATCGGCCCCTCAGACTCTTGTCTAAACCAGCAGCATGTAAAACTGTTTTCTCTAAAGATTCCAGTTTCTTTACCACTTATTGACATGGTGGTAAGTTTAAACCTCTCTGTTCTATTTTATCATTACTAATGAGACTCACAATGTCTTGTTTTTCCAAATGAAGCATTTCCAAGTTAAACTGAGCGCACTCGTCTCCAATGCTGGCATTGGACGATATTGGCATTGGACTACGTTGACAATGGATGATAATGTTGGCATAAACAATCTGTTTATAAGTTTTCAAAAGATGTGCCATTACAAAAGCAGGTGAGTCATTGTGTGGGAACAGAAAGCTAACTATGCGAGAAGCAAGAGCTTTCTTTGCTTCTTTCCTAATAATTTCCATTTTCATGTCTTTTATTGTTGCCATACTCCATATCTGCTGCCTGTCTCATATTGTGAGTCAACTCAGCGTACTGAAAATGTAAGCATATGTTAACATTCCTAATACGTCCTAAGGACTTTTTGGTTTCTTCATGAATCAGTTAATTAAAAACTGATTGACATTTGACAGGAGTCAACAGTAGAAGGTCACCAAAAACTATTACATGCTTACCACCAAAGAGAATATCATAGTCAGTTCTGAGGACCTCTTACATCCTCATATGAATGAAAGCTAGCATTAGGTTTAATGCCATGCTAATCTCTTCAATAATAAGGACCTTCAATTTTTTCAGTACCCTGGAGACTTCATGACTAGCATCACCAGATAACTTAAAGTACTCTATTTTGTTGTCATGTTCCACAGGCAACATAAGTAGTCGATGCAATGTGATTCCTTTAATGTTGTGACAGCCAGTACAGTAGGATTAGTCATAACACGCGAAAGATCACAACCAGTCTTCCTGTGAACAAATGCGATCACCACTTTAATCAGAAACGTTTTGCGTGTACCTGCCTGACCACTAACATAGAGAAGTGTAGGCTTGAATGTTGTACATGAACATTCAGACTTATCATGTAAAAGTCCATGCTCTACTGATTTACTTATTTGTGCAAAAGGTACTAGCTGTATTTCATTCAGCGTTTCTTAATCAATGCTCTCATTCCTCACTTGACCCATAGCATTTCCACTTCTTTCATAGCTATGGATGTCTCATTCTCAATGATAGATTGGACAAGTGGATCTTTACTATTAGTGTTTGAGCTCTGTCTGCTTTGTGAACTGTCCTTTGCAACCTCTATAGCAATTGTTTCCTCTTGTTGAATTTCATCATTCAACATTTTCAGATACCGTGGGGAACACTACACACTGAATATTATCTTTAACTGCATTGAAAGCATCTTTATAGCAGTCATACTCACCTACCAATTTATTCTCAGAACGCCAAGGTTTAAAAAGTTGCAATAGAGCCAGGGTTCTCAACTGTTTGACTGCTCACCTGACAGTGATTAATCAGCCTTGGCTTTGAATGTCTCTCTAAACATCCATTACAACCAGTCAATACAAACTTTCCTTGTTCACTATTTTCATCCAGGTTATTTCTGTATGTATAGTACTGCAGTACTTCATACAGACAAAGATTTTGTAAGTGGACACTTCGATTAGGGTAATAAGTGTCCATCATATTGGTTTTAAGTAAGTCAATGTTCTCTGGATCAAACCGAGCATGGGAGTCAATTTCAGGAAATGATTTCAACAGACGTTTTCATGTTGATGTTAGACTTACACTTGCCCAAATTATCGATTTGGACTTGCCATTCAAGCTTTCAGAACTAAGCTTATCACAGGCTTCATAAGATCCAGTTTCTCTGCGGGAAAGCATCTTTAAGCTGAAACTGTTTTCTTTAAAGATTTTTCTGCTGCCATCTTTTCCCATACACCCTTCATTTCTGTCTTGTCTGACTTTGTTATGTATGAAGAGACGTATAGAGTAGGCCTGGGTGGAGTTCCGCTACGCAGAACTCTGCAAAGTGACCAAAAGACTCCACCACGCTACGTGGAGTTCCGCAAGCGGCAGAGTGTTTTTGGTCACGCCGTTCACTCTGAGTTTTAGCGCTGGGTGTTTGTCCTGCACTGGAAAATCAGCGTGAACGGCACCATGCGCAGCGCAAGAAGGCACTCCTTCTTTCTGCTGCTCGAGTAGATGATTTTATCAGTGTAATTTCAAATTGGGAAGAGATTGGATGCCCAAATTTGGTGTCTCTGGCCACAATTTAAAAACACAACTTATTTCCAATTCTGAGAATGCCACTTGTTGTGTTTGCTATTTTCGCCCTAAGTGTCCATGGGTATGCTCAGACATGGGTCCCTTGCTCACTGTGCCACTGGATTCAAACTAGCCTGGCTGATGAGGGGTGATACCCCTCATCCGGTCTCAGGATGCTTGTTTACAGTCCAGGGAGGACCTGGCCTGGCAGTTCGGGCTGGACTGTTCCCATGAGGAGCAGAGTCAGGTCTGATTTGCATATGGCTGGATCCAAACTGGGGTGCCATAGTGAGCAAAAGAACAATGGATTAAACCCAGATCTCTTGACACTGGGTGAGTGGTTGAAAAGTTTCAACACTCCGTCAATCATGTTTGCTTATAGAAAGTTGGCATTTTCTTACTGTAACTATTTGGTGCCTTCTGCCTGTCTCGGAATACACGCCTGGGGTAGGTGACAGTTTGCTTTGTGCATTCCCTGTAGACTGCCATACATAAAGGGAGCTTAGGTGTAACTGATGGGCCATCCACATCCTGATGGGCCATTCTGTGGAGGAGGAGCTGACGCCTACACCTGAATAGGCTATGTCCTGTCCCCCTACAAAGGGCTGCATACCCCCTGATGTGAGTCTGGATCCAAGGTAGGAAGGGCAAAGACTCTGTGCACTCTAGAGCATCTCTCTGAAGTCTCCCCCTCTTCAACAACACAACTCGGTATAAGTACTGGACCTCTGACACCACCAACTCAGTACACGTCTGGACCTGTGGCCATTCTGCCAAGAAGAAGGACTGGTGTGCTGCTGAAAGGACACCTTGCAGTCAGTGGTCTTGGAGCAAGACCACTGACTCATTGTCAGTGAAATTGCTCTCCCAACCTCGCAGCTCCACCATCAAGTGAGGCCTCTCCTGAGCCCCTGCACTCCCGTAGTGTTGGTGTTCGAGGCCCTCCTCCACCCGCAGGTTATACCTGCGCCTCATCCCTGGTGGTCCAGTGGACCTCTGACCTCTTCTCTCGCTCTGCTTTCTGCCCCCTGCATCCTCTCCTTTCTGCCCCGTTTCACCCTTTAGCTTTTTCACCCTTCACTCTTTTTAGCACTTTTTCTCTGCTTTCTGCTCCGTTTCACCCTTTACTCTTTTTACCCTTTCACTCTTTATTTCACTTTTCCTCTTTCTTTTGGCCTCCTTTCCCCCGCTTTTCCTGCCGCTGCTGCCCCTGCAGCCCCTCCCCCCCAGCGCGACCAGCACGAACCAGTTCCCCTTCCCGCCTCCCAGCTGTCCAGCCCTCCCCAACCCCTACTTAATGGCGGCCGCTGCGGGGACAGACGAGCAAGACCACTGACTCATTGTCAGTGAAATTGCTCTCCCACCCTCGCAGCTCCATCATTAAGTGAGGCCTCTCCTGAGCCCCTGCACTCCCGTAGTGTTGGTGTTCGAGGCCCTCCTCCACCCGCAGGTTATACCTGCGCCTCATCCCTGGTGGTTCAGTGGACCTCTGACCCCTTCTCTTGCTCTGCTTTCTGCCCCCTTCATCCTCTCCTTTCTGCCCCGTTTCACCCTTTAGCTTTTTCACCCTTCACTCTTTTTAGCACTTTTTCTCTGCTTTCTGCTCCGTTTCACCCTTTACTCTTTTTACCCTTTCACTCTTTATTTCACTTTTCCTCTTTCTTTTGGCCTCCTTTCCCCCGCTTTTCCTGCCGCTGCTGCCCCCGCGGCCCCTCCCCCCCAGCGCGACCAGCACGAACCAGTTCCCCTCCCCGCCTCCCAGCTGTCCAGCCCTCCCCGACCCCTACTTAATGGCGGCCGCGCCAAAGGCAAGCCCGTCTGCGCCCGTCCGCGACCCGACCGCGTCCAGCACCAGGATCCCTGGATCTCCGCACCGCCAACGCTACAACCCAGCTGCACTCCACACACTCAACCCAGGCCGCAGCAACAACTGCAAGCTGGCATCGCCAGCTGACACCCACGGACCCTTCAGCTGTCACCGCTGCCGGCACACCTGCAGCACCGCTGATCCAGCGCGATATTAGCAAACAGCATTCATACACTAGATACTCACTTGGGCCCATACATTCATACTACGCTAATAGTTACGCTGGGTTTTATCAGTTGTTACTCTTTATCAAATCCCTGCTACCAATTACCTTCTGATTGAAGAGTAATGACTTACCAATGAATCCTTTGCTAATTAGGAAGTTTAAAATGAGTGACATTCATTATAATACATAATCCTGAAATAACCACTGGGTCAGGAAGTTCTAAATTGTTTATCTAAAGATTTAGCAGAGTAAATTACAGAAAACACATGGTACTTAGTAGCACACCAAAAAGGAAGCATAGAATAATAATTATTGATTAATGACGGTCCCTCAGAAAGGAGAAGATAGAGACAGCAGTGCAACTAAAGGTTGCATTTATATTTACCTAAATGCGAGAACCAAACCCCTGGCCAAGGAGTTGGGAAGATTAGGACCCAAGAAGGATGAAGAGCAAAGACTTCCTCCAGGATCAGGACAGGACCGGTGACCTCTCTACAACGACGCCTGCGTCGTTCCCCTCTCTGATACTTCGCTTCTCCTCGATTCTCCCGTGTCTCCCTTCTAATGGACTCCGCCGCCCCCTCCTCAGGACCTCTTCTGCAATCGATCAGCTTGGCGGTCTGGAGCTCTTCCTGTCAGCATCTCCGCTCTCCTGTGCTTGTGTGTGTAAGCTCTCTTGCAGCATCACCTTCCTCACGCGTTCTGCAGTCTGAGCTAAGAGCTAAACTAATTACTAATTCTATATCTATTATACCCTTCTACGCCCATGTACCTCCCCTTAATGTTGCTAAAATATGGGACCACTACTTCTGATTGGACAGAGACAGGGGGTGGATTCTCACACCATATGATTTTAATTCATTTACTGTAGGCCATTGTCTTTAAACTACTGCCCATCCAATTTTATACATTTGCTTTATTTCCCACCCGTCTCACGACAAATGTTATGTATTCTTCATATACAAAGTTTCAATGTTTAACAGGAAAGGCAAGAGCACATCAACTTCGGCCACCAGGTCATGGCCTTGGACGATGTCCAGGTTGACTTCATTCTTTGGCAGCCAAGGAGGACACATGCGCAGTATCATTGTCTCTCGAGTTTCAGATCACCAACCCCAGGCCCAAGTTTACGAACTAATAAAAGTCAAAGAAGAATATATTAAAATCACAAATAATAGGTTTCACTGTATACCCACTCTTTCTACTCTATCCCCATTTACTTATAAATCTATCCCGCATTAGTAGCGTTAAGAAAACGACACATTAATAATAATACAAGAGCAAGCTGAAGCATGTGAAAACATCAAGCAGCCATTTTAAAGCACACTGCGCAGAAGCAGAAATTTCCCACCAAGCAAAGAAAGACGTCACACCATGTGATATGGATGAGACATGCGCAGTAAGGTTCCCGCGCTTTAGCGGCCATTTTAGAAAAAGACAAGCGTTACTTGTTAGTTAGAACACATAGGCAAGCTTCCTTGCTATTCGTGTAGTGTATGCAACGTTAGTATAAACAATACAAGATTAATAAATTAATACTGTGAGGTGATTGCATTCGAGCAAGTCTCAATTTTGAGTCCTTGCTCCATCAATCCCTCTCTGATGGCGTTTAAGAGCCATCAAAATACTACCCTCAATCAGATGCCAACTTCTAGCAAATAGTTTCATTCTCATTTTTACATTTTCTATTTTTAACATCCCCTTTCAATTTCTTGTATAATTCACTTCTCACATCCTCAAGTTCAATTTAATCAATCTTTCTCTTCTTTCCTCTTCCTGTCACAGTATATGTTCCATTCTTTCTACAACATTTGCACCATATTATCATCGTCAGTACTATTATTGCTAACCCTGCTAAAGGTACTAATATTTGACCTATAAGGCCTTTTCCTACATTAGAAAACCAGGTACCTATTGACGCAATACTACTTGTCAATCTTTCCCATACACTATCAACTTCCAGTGGTTTAAGTTCCTTTTCAAGTTTAGTTATATTCTGTATATACGTTCCAATTTCTGCACTTTTATCAGGAATGTAAGTGCAACAATGTTTCGTCTTCAGTAATTTACAGACTCCGCCCTCTTTTGCCAATAATATATCAAGAGCAAGTCGATTTTGCATAACCATAGATCTAATCGCAACCATTTCTGCATTAATCATTAGAAATCCTCCAGCAGTATCCATTGATAAACTATCAACCACTGTAGACAATTTATATATCTTCCTTGAGTTCAGAATTATTCCCACTGAAGGTATCAATGCACCAAATATATCACCTACGATTTCAGAAAAACTAGCTCTTTTGCTACGTGTTAATTCGCCATTGTTTTCATTGCTGCCAGTGTTTCTTTTTACGTGGTATATTTTTGGAAATACTATTCCAAAATAACAACTTCCATACCACCGTGCAGGAAGCCTAAAATAAGCCTTATTCCCGCATACATAATAGATTCCAGGAAAAACGGAATCTGTTCCTCCTTTGATTCCCCAACCTCCAAGAATTAAGAAATTGTGTTCACATTCACTGGTACCGATGAAAACATTGTTATAATCAGTCCTTAATCTATGTAGACAAATTTTCCCCGTCTTTACAAAATCCAGAGCCATAGCAGCTTGAGCCTTGCCAGGTGTATAACTCACTTCTTTCTCAGCCCAAGGAGGCAAATGAGCCTTATGCTCAGAAGCTTTCTTTTGAAAATCTTGTCTTCTATTTTCTACTAAATTCAAAAAGATCTTTTCTTCTTCATGTAAGGAACATGTTAGATTGTGTCTATGTGCATGTGTTATGTCTGTCGATTTCATTGTTAAGAAAAATTCTCCCATAAACTGTGCGTCTTGACTACTAAGCACTGGGTTCATACTCTTGCGAATCGGAACCTCTGAAAATATCACATCTATGTTTGAATAATAATATTGAAGTCTTCCTGTTCTATAAAATAAACTAGCTAATACACTACATGATATGCCATATGTCAATGGTAAGTGATGATATGTTAATCCTTCTGCTACTGATTCAGGTAACTTCATACAAACGTAACAATTACTAACTTCCATGTTATCTACATATTGAAATAATAACTTTGTGAAAACATTTAAACTAGTGTCGTTATCAGTTATTTCATGATGAAACTCTGGTTCATTTTCTGCCATTAGTTCTACTCTATTTCCCTTCATGTGTGCTGTCTTCCCTTTAGTTTCGTTGTTAATCTTTTTATCCATTATCATAAGGTAAGGGACTGCTACGATCAGAACTAACCAAACTATAAGCACCATTACTAGACTGCATATGCATATTGCACAGCATCTTCTACAACATCTCTGTTTTGGTCTCCCAGCAACTCTATCATCAGACATTTCGACAAGGAAGATTGCTCTTCTTATCTATTTTTCGTTTTTCTTTTATGACTCTTTTGCGTAATCAAGGTGGTCTTGTTTCTCTCTCGTACGTCAATTCTGCACTTGTTCCTTCGTCACCACTTTCACTTGACTCTGAGCTTTCGTAATCTTCAAGAATAATGTAAGTCCAATCAGGACCCTTGAATTTGTTATTCACAAGTTTCAGTCTCTTGCTTCTTCTTTTCTTAGTTCTGTTTTTCTTGTTCGGTTTGACTTGTTACTTCATTTACTTGATCTGGATCTTCACTTCTGGTTGTTATGTGGTATTTTACTCTTTTAATGACACTAGGCCAATGATCACCTTTTCTTGTTTTCTTTGTTTGCACTGTTTCTTTATTTTTGTCTTCGGTAATCTCTTTATTTTCACTGTTCAATACCTTTTCGTTTTCTGCAATTACTGTTTTTCATTCTTGCTCTTTTTCAGGCCTTATTTGTTTTTCTTCTGCAGTTTGTCCGTGAGTTTCCAATAATTGACCTTGTTCTTTGTTTAACTCTTCATGCTCATATCTCTCGAGATCTTTTTCTTCTGTGTGATTTTCTAGATCTAACTGGTTCTGATCAGGGCTTATTGCACTTTGTACTTCTGCAGCCTGACCGGATTCTTCTAAACCTGTCTTTCCCTGCTCAAAACTTGTTGGTTCTTCGTTATCTTGAGTCCAGTTTCCTTTCCCTATCTGGTCTTGCTCAGGTTCTTTTATTGTTTGTTCTTCTTTTCCCTGAGCTGCTTCTTCTTCACCTATCTGATCTTCTTCAATTTCTTCCAATTTTGCTTGACTTCTTGTTCTGTAGTAAACTTCAGGAATTTCTACTACCGGTATCCAGTCCTGACTTGTGCTCGGTTGTTCTTCTGCAGCTTCTCTTGAATCTCGAGCCTGAGATTCTTCAGCTGGGCAACCTTCAGCTTCCTCAGTGATTGATGCTGACTGAGGATTTTCTTCTTCAGGGTCTGGTACTCTTTTGGTGTGGCTTACATGAATCCAATTAGGAAATCCTGCACACTTCACTGCTGTATTGGTAGTCAGTATGACTTGACAAGGTTTTCCCCATCTAGGTGATAGACACGTCTCTCTGGTGTGATTCTTCACTACCACCCAGTCACCAGGATTCAGATCATGTTCTTGTTCAGGCTGCCTCGAAACTGCGTCTTCTCCGACCTGATGAGAGACAGAACGCACTAGGTCAGTGTGAGGAGGTAGCCGACCAGGCGTACCGGGTGTCGGAGTATACCCTCCCACGACCCCTCCTGGGCTTACCTGTACCACCGATTTCCTCTAAGCAGCAACGCAGGAGGGGATCGCCAACGAACGTAACTCCTCCCCCGTATCCTTTTCCCGTGCAGCGTCCGGACTCCGACACCATCGTGGAGGGAGGGGGCGTGGCTGACCCCGGAAGAGGATCCTCGCAGGAGGTTAAAAGGACCGGTGTTGCCGACGGACGGGGCGACACAGCCGGAAGGAAGGAGGAGTGCCAAGCGGATCAGGTCGAGAGAGGAAGAGCCGGAAGGAAGGAGGAGTGCCGAGCGGACCAAGACGAGGGAGAAGTAGACGCAGGAGAACAGGAAGAACCCGAGACGTGGTGCGAGGACTGGTGGTCCCCACTGGAGGTGGCTGAAGAGCGGCCGCAGCTCAGGAGAGTTGCGGCGGAGCCGGTGAGTGTTCCGAACCTGGGGACAGAGGAGCCGGGGTGGAGGGAGGTTTAAAGGTGTACAGAAAGGGTGGCGGGAGGTTTGATTGCATATAAGAGAAAGGGGTTTTGTTTTCTTTTCTTAGTTCGTTATCTCCGTATCTACGGCACTATTGTTTCTTCACCCCCTTTTATTAACATACGCAATAGGAAAGCGAGAGACCACTGGGTCCCGTGGGACCATAATAGGAGCACGTAAGAGAGCTCAAACAAACTGGGTAACGAAAGAAGGATTTCCTTACCACCGGCACTGTTCCACGCCCCCCTTTATCGTCTATCCTCCCTGTGCACGGCTTACCTTAATTGTTCCTCACCTCCTTCCCTTGCGTCAATCCACCGCTCTTCACATTTTTACACAAGTCCCTGTGTATCCCTAGTCAGCGACCGGGTGTGGTGACGGAAACACTATTGTCTGAAGATAGGATTTCAGCTATCACTGACGACTCCCTCTTTATTTCTTTCCTCTGCTGAGCCTCCCGGGGAAGGACCTTCCAGCCTAACAACGTGGTGGAAGAAAAGGCAGGTTCCAAGACCGACCAGGACTGAAGACCTAGAGCGGCGATTTCGGAAACCCCAAAGACATTAACTGTGGACAGATACCTCCTAAATTCAATTTTCTTTGCCTCTTAAATAAAGATAGCCCAACTGGCACGCTACATACAGCCTCCACGTCTGTTTATCCGGCCCGCTCTCCCACAGGTGGTGTCAGAAGTGGGATCTGCCGGAGACATGGAGGCTGTGCTAGCCAGGATGGCAGATAACCAGGCCAGCCTGGGAAAAGCCATGGAGAAGTTCCTTACAGTGGTGGAAGAGGACCGAGGGAAGCTACAACTGGCTATCACAGAGCAAGGACAGTCCCATGACACCGCCATGGGAAAACTCATAGATGCCATGGGACAACAGAGAAGTCCCAGCACCTTGCCCTCCGTAATCCTACAGAAATACGTGGAGGGGGAAGACCCGGAGTTCTTCTTCAATAACTTCGAGCGAATGGCCCGAGCCGCAGCATGGCCAATCGAGAAATGGGGCCAGTATCTGGGACCTTTGTTATCTGGGGAACTACAAGCCTCATATCAGGCCGCCAACATCCTGGGTACTACCCCTTATGATGAAATAAAACGCTGCATAATGGAACGTTTGGGGATAGACGACGAAACATACAGAATGAAACTGCGACAGATTAAGGAAGGACCCCAAGAAACTCCCCGAGCTTTGTACTTCCGTGTAAAAGACTTGGCCGATCGATGGCTAAAACCCACCACTGCCACAAAGGAAGAGATAATGGCCAAGGTGTACCTGGAACAATATTTGTCCTCTCTTCATTCCCCAATACAGAGGTGGGTTAGGCAACATGCACATGTCACCTTGGAAACAGCGGTGGAGATTGCTAGTGCCTACAACAGAGCCCAAGAAGTACAAAAGGGACGTGAAGAACACCCCTGGAGACCAACCATGGGCGGGGGCCATCGCCCTTCTCGGGCCCCTCCAGTCAGAAAACCCGACCCCGTAACCATTGTCCCTGGAACCCCAGTGTTCCGACCCCCAGGACCAATGATAGGGAGAACCCCTACACCCGGCCCACAATGTTATAGCTGTGGAGGCCTGGGACACATAGCCCGCTTCTGTCCCCAGAAGGAGGAGCCAATGGAGATAGGCCTCACCAGGAACTATTGTTGTTTGACCCCGTCCACACGACAGAACCCCTACCGTTGCGACGTTTCGGTTAATGGGCGCCCCATGACCGCCCTCGCTGACACTGGCTGCCGACAAAGCGTAATGCGACCACAGGACTTGGGACCCAAGCCTGGCCCCGTGGACGGTATCGTGAACATACAATGCGTTCACGGCGATACAAAGACATATCCCACCACCCATGTCCACATCCAACACGCTACAGACCCAGGGTCTGACCTAAAAGTGGGTCTCATTCCCCGGCTGCCGGAACAAGTAATATTAGGGAATGATTATTCGCATCTGCCAAAGCTGCTTCAGGGAACAACCCCTAAGGAAGAGGACTGGTGGGGTGGCGCTCCCTTTGCTCAAGATGACGAACATGAATGGCCCCCCTCTAAACCCAGAAAAACGAAAACCCAAAGACGAAGAGAAAAAGGCCAATCCACCGGAGTATACCCTGCTACACCTGTAGATAATCCTTGGGAGAGCGACAAACACTTCCAGACAGCCCAGAGGGAGGACCCTGTTCTTCAAGAGGCCTGGAACCATGCCCTAAGCCAGGAAGACCCGAGTCACGTATGTCCCTATTTCTTTATTAAAAGCGGGTTATTATACCGGAAAGCTGAACCCGCTGGTCCCCCTCAGTTGTTAGTCCCTGCCCCGTTTCAAGACAAAGTACTCTATTTGGCACATAGTCATTTATTGGGAGGCCATTTTGGGGAAGAAAAGACCGAGCAGTTGATAACTAAACAATTCTATTGGCCCGGCATTTACCGTAAAGTGAAAACCTACTGTCATGAATGCCCAGTTTGTCAGAAAAACAGCAGGTACCGACCTCCTAGAGTCCCCTTACGTCCTCTTCCCATCATTGAGGTACCCTTTTGTAGAATCGGGATGGACATCATAGGCCCCCTGTTACCATCACGTAGCGGATGCCGCTATGTGTTGGTCCTTGTAGACTACGCTACTCGCTTTCCAGAGGCCATCGCTTTACGCCATCCCGATGCGCACAGCATAGCCAAGGCCATGATAGCGGTGTTTTCTCGGGTGGGGTTTCCGAAGGAGATCCTGACGGACCAGGGAACCCCATTTGTCTCAAAACTGATGAAGCAGGTGTGCTCTCAGTTAGGGATCAAGCAAATACGGACGGCAGCATACCACCCCCAGACCGATGGCCTTGTCGAGCGCTATAATGCTACCCTAAAGACCACCTTAAAAAAACTTCTAGCTCTTGAGACCAAAAAGTGGGAGGACATGTTGCCCCTCGCGTTATATGCCATCCGCTGCCAAACCCAGAAAAGCACGGGGTATTCCCCTTTGAGTTACTTTATGGTCACCAACCGCGCTCCCTGCTGGATATGCTCCGTGAGAGCTGGGAAGCCGAACCCCATAGCACAACCCCATTGCTTGAGTACGTCAGTAGTTTAAAGACTCATCTGGGACAAATACGGGCGATGGTACGGACCAACATGGAGAAAGCACAGGAGTCCCAAAAGACCCAATATGACAAAAACGCTAAAGCTAGGTCCTTATCAGTAGGAGATGCCGTACTGTTAATGATGACCTCCTCAGACCACAAGTTATTAGGGCAATGGCAGGGTCCGTACATCGTGTTGGAGGAAGTGACACCTGTCACCTACCGATTAGAGCTCGATAAGGAGCGAGGTACCTCCCAGATCTACCACATCAATCTTTTAAAGAAATGGGAAGGACCTCTTCCCGCCCTGGTGGGGATCGCGAGAGAACCCAAACCACTGTACCGCCAATGTATCGACAACGAACTGCCCACCCACTTGAGCGAATGTCTGGTGAATACTCTACTGCCCTTACAAGGAGTATTTTCCCTGACTCCAGGGAACACTACGCTGGTAGAACACCCCATTAAAACCATCCCAGGGAAAAGAGTACGTCTGCGTCCATATCGTATACCAGAAGCACGCAGAACAACCATCCGAGAGGAAGTCCAACAGATGCTACAAATGGGGATTATAGAACCCTCCGTGAGTGAATGGAATTCACCGATCGTCCTCGTGCCAAAGCCAGATGGTTCGGTACGATTCTGTATCGACTTCAGGGAGGTCAACAAGGTATCTGAATTCGACACATATCCCCTTCCCCGGGTAGACGAGATGATAGAGCGGATAGGGAGGGCCAAATACATAAGTACCCTAGACCTATGCAAGGGATATTGGCAGATCCCTTTGAGAGTGCAGGACCGAGAGAAGACTGCGTTCTCCACCCCAGATGGGTTGTTCCAATTTATTATGTTACCCTTTGGTTTACATGGGGCTCCGGCTACCTTTCAAAGAGCCATGAACCTTATATTACGACCCCACGAGAGATACGCAGGAGCATACATAGATGACATCATCATTTATAGCGAGTCCTGGGACCAACACCTGATCCACCTATATGAGGTGATTCAGGCTCTGGCGAGTCATGGCCTCAGGATCAACCCAACCAAAAGCCACCTAGCCGCACAAAACGTGAAGTATCTTGGTTATCTGTTGGGGGAGGGAGTGATACGGCCCCAAAGTAACAAACTCACCGCCATAGCCCAAATACCCTTTCCCCGTTCAACTAGATCCCTCCGAGCCTTCCTGGGGTTACTCGGTTACTATAGAAGGTTTATACCCCGATTTTCGCAACTGGCAGCCCCTCTCACGGACCTCTTACAGAAAAACGTAAAGACCGAGACCAGATTAAGAGACCCAAACCCTGCTCTCATCCGAGCATTCGAGGCCCTAAAGGAGACCCTGACTTCCGATACAGTGCTAGCAAGCCCGGACTATACTCGACCCTTTGTCCTCCAGACGGACGCCTCTGACCAGGGTGTAGGGGCGGTGCTGTCCCAGATAAACCAACACGGGGAGGAAAGACCTATATTGTACATAAGTCGGAAACTGTTTTCCAGAGAACGAAACTACGCAGTAATAGAGAAGGAAGCCCTGGCCATTAAATGGGCCATTGACACTTTAAAGTATTATCTAGAGGGACGAGAGTTCACGTTATATACTGACCATGCCCCATTAGAGTGGCTAGCACGAAACAAAGGAAATAATGCAAGGGTGCTACGTTGGTTTCTATCACTACAACCTTATAGATTCCTCACCAAGCATCATAAAGGAACAGAACAAACGAATGCGGACTTCCTTTCTAGGTACCCCTGTGACTCATCCCCTACTGGTAGGACAGCATGGGAAAGGGGATGTGAGGAGGTAGCCGACCAGGCGTACCGGGTGTCGGAGTATACCCTCCCACGACCCCTCCTGGGCTTACCTGTACCACCGATTTCCTCTAAGCAGCAACGCAGGAGGGGATCGCCAACGAACGTAACTCCTCCCCCGTATCCTTTTCCCGTGCAGCGTCCGGACTCCGACACCATCGTGGAGGGAGGGGCGTGGCTGACCCCGGAAGAGGATCCTCGCAGGAGGTTAAAAGGACCGGTGTTGCCGACGGACGGGGCGACACAGCCGGAAGGAAGGAGGAGTGCCAAGCGGATCAGGTCGAGAGAGGAAGAGCCGGAAGGAAGGAGGAGTGCCGAGCGGACCAAGACGAGGGAGAAGTAGACGCAGGAGAACAGGAAGAACCCGAGACGTGGTGCGAGGACTGGTGGTCCCCACTGGAGGTGGCTGAAGAGCGGCCGCAGCTCAGGAGAGTTGCGGCGGAGCCGGTGAGTGTTCCGAACCTGGGGACAGAGGAGCCGGGGTGGAGGGAGGTTTAAAGGTGTACAGAAAGGGTGGCGGGAGGTTTGATTGCATATAAGAGAAAGGGGTTTTGTTTTCTTTTCTTAGTTCGTTATCTCCGTATCTACGGCACTATTGTTTCTTCACCCCTTTTATTAACATACGCAATAGGAAAGCGAGAGACCACTGGGTCCCGTGGGACCATAATAGGAGCACGTAAGAGAGCTCAAACAAACTGGGTAACGAAAGAAGGATTTCCTTACCACGGCACTGTTCCACGCCCCCCTTTATCGTCTATCCTCCCTGTGCACGGCTTACCTTAATTGTTCCTCACCTCCTTCCCTTGCGTCAATCCACCGCTCTTCACATTTTTACACAAGTCCCTGTGTATCCCTAGACACCGACCGGGTGTGGTGACGGAAACACTATTGTCTGAAGATAGGATTTCAGCTATCACTGACGACTCCCTCTTTATTTCTTTCCTCTGCTGAGCCTCCCGGGGAAGGACCTTCCAGCCTAACAACGTGGTGGAAGAAAAGGCAGGTTCCAAGACCGACCAGGACTGAAGACCTAGAGCGGCGATTTCGGAAACCCCAAAGACATTAACTGTGGACAGATACCTCCTAAATTCAATTTTCTTTGCCTCTTAAATAAAGATAGCCCAACTGGCACGCTACATACAGCCTCCACGTCTGTTTATCCGGCCCGCTCTCCCACAGTCAGCCAATCCTTTGCAATAATCCAGAACCATATCATCAGATATATTCAGCAGTTTGTTTATGGGAACATGTGCTTGTCTCATTGCTCTTCCCATCATTATTTCGTGTGGGCTCAATCCTGTATTTCTATCAGGAATGCTTCTCAGTCCCATTAAGACAAGTGGCAATGCATCTGGCCACTCCAATGATGTTGAAGCACACATTTTTCCCAGTCTGGATTTTATCGTGCCATTCAATTGTTCAACCACTCCAGAAGCCTCTGGGCGATATGCACAGTGCAATTTTTGTTCAATTTGGAATGCTTCACAGATTATTTGAATCACTTCACTGTTAAAATGTTTTCCTCTATCTGATTCCAAAGTTACTGGGAAACCAAACCTAGGAATGAGTTCTCGTAGTAACAGCTTTGCGACTGTAATGCTGTCACACCTTCTGGTAGGGTAAGCCTCCACCTACTTTGAAAACAGACATACTATGACTAGTACATATTTCAACCCTCTGCATGGTGGCAACTGTATAAAGTCAAACTGTAGTCTTATAAATGGACCTTCTGCTTTTCCAATTTTTCCAAACCCAATTATTGTTTTTCTTCCTGGATTATGCATCTGGCAAGTCAAACATCTCTGGCAAAGGCTCTCTGCTACAGCCCTGAACTTGGGATTGTACCAGTTCTGTCTGAAAAGCCTAATCATTGCATCTCTCCCTATGTGTGTGTCTCCATGATACATCCTGGCCATTTGAGACAGTAAACAGTCAGGCATGACTGGTCTGCCATCAGCAAAAATCCACACTTCATCATCTCCCTTTGGGAACAACCCACTTTGATCCATGTTTTCTTCTCACTTTCATCAGCACCATCTTGTAATCTTCTAACCTCATTCCATGTTTCAGGTGGCATATACAAAATAAGTTGGCAGCTGATTCCCATTCTTTCCACCCTTTTATTGACTGACAATCTATTTCTGGCACAATGTTGAGCCACAAGATCTGCGTATCTATTGCCGACTACCACCCAGTCATCTCCTGACTGATGTGCGGTACATTTCACCACAGCCAATTCTTTTGGTGATTGTATTGCTTCCAGCAATTCTCTTACAAATTTCCCATTTTTAATGGGGGATCCTGAAGAAGTCATGAAATCCCTCTGCATCCATAGTTGGCCAAAATCATGCACAACCCCGTAACCATATTTGCTATCTGTAAATATAGTCACTTTTTGATTCCTCCCAATTTTGCACGCTTTTATCAAAGCAATTAATTCAGCTACTTGTGCAGATTTTACTCCTGGTAAATAGGATGCTTCGACTATTCCAGTTAATTCACATACTGCATATGCTGCAGTTAGTTTACCATCTTCATGCCTCTGACATGAACCATCGACAAACAGCTCCCTGTCTGGCTTTCTAAGGGGCTGTTCTTCTATATCAGGACGTGGTTTCGTGCATAATTCTGTGACTTGTAAACAATCATGTTCTTCTTCTTCGTCATTCTTAATTTCCTCATGATACGGGTCTGGTAGTAAGGTTGCAGGATTTACTATTGTACACCTCACTATGTTCACATTTTCAGCACCCATTATTATTCTCTCATACTTAGTCAGCCGACTAGGAGTAAGATGCTGAGTTCGTGTTCTTGTCAACAGAATCACAACTGCATGTGGAACAAACACCTTTACTGGGTGTCCCATTACAATTGACTCACTTTGTTCAATGCTTAGACAGGTAGCCGCTACTGCTTTTAAGCAGCCTGGCAATGCGGCTGCCACTGGATCCAACGTAGCAGAAAAATATGCTATAGGATGTCTGTCCAAACCATGTCTCTGGGTTAGGACTGAAAGTGCACAATTTTCTCTCTCATGACAGAACAATGCGAAGCTTCTTTTATAGTCGGGCATGCCTAGGGCTGGTGCTGAGCACAAAGCATTTCTCAATTTTACAAAAGCTCCTACACTTTCATCATCCCATTCAACTGGGTCTTTTGCTTTCTTTCTTGTCATTTGAATTAGGGGCTTCGCTAACAAGGAAAATCCTAGTATCCATTGTCGACAGTAACCTACTATTACTAGGAACATTCTCACTTCTCTTTGGGTTACAGGCATTTGCATTTTCCTAATCAACTGTACTCTTTCCGATGTTATTCTCCTTCTGCCCCTCTCAATTTGATGTCCCAGATATTTAACAGCTGTTGTACAGAACTGCAATTTTTCTGGTGAGACTTTATGTCCTTCTTCAGCCAAATGATTCAATAGTGCTATGGAATCAACAACACAGTCTTCTCTGTTGGTTGATGCCACCAATAAGTCGTCGATATATTGGACTAAAACTGAACTTCCTGGCATCACTAGTTTCTCTAAGCACTTTTTCAATATCTGATTAAAGATGGAAGGACTTTCCGTGTACCCCTGAGGAACACGATTCCATACATAGACTTTGTTCTCAAATTTAAATGAAAATAGATATTGGCTGTCTGGATGTAATGGTATTGAAAAGAACGCTTGGCATAAATCAATCACTGTGAACCATCCTGCATTCCAAGGAATCTGGTATAGTATTACTGCAGGATTGGGTACTATAGGACAACAAGGTTCCACAATCTTATTTATTTTGCGCAGGTCCTGAACAATCCTATATTTTCCGCTAGGTTTCTTTAAGCCCATTATTGGGGAATTACATGGGCTACTCATCACTTCTCTCAGTATGTTTTGTTCTACCATTCGGTTTATTTCTTCAATGACTCCTGCTTTTACTTCTGCACTCATTTTGTACTGTTTGGTATTTGGGAAAATTGCACCTTCTTTTACAGTAATTTTAACTGGGGCTATTTTGGCCATAAGTCCTACTTCCCTTCCTGTGAAATCCCATACTATGGGGTTTACGGTAGTTTTTAATTCTTCTGGCAACTCATCTTTTGTTATCAATGAAAACATCTCATCTACTTCTGTACCTTGTTTTGCAATCATAAACTTATATACATGATCTTCATCTGGGGTCTGAACTGCCACACCATCCGGTGTGCAGAAAATTGTACAATTCATTTTGTACAACAAATCCCTGCCCAATAAATTTACTGCACTGGAATCACATACTACAAATTGATGCATTTCTCTGAAATTTCCAATTTTAACTTCCATTGGTTCTGTAAGCGGTGTTCTAATCTTTCTATTAGCTACTCCCACTACTTGGATAGCTTCTCCAGAGAGAGGAAGGTCTGGAATGTCTGCTGTTCTCACAGTAGACCGGGTAGCACCAGTGTCCAAAAGAAAAGTAATATCATTACCTTTCACACTTCCTTCAACATATGGACCTGACTGATCTACCGATAAGGATGCGCCAAGTACGCACTCCTTCTCCCCCTCTCCCAGGCACCGTCATGAACTATATTGACAGAAATCATCCTGTAAAAGAAACTGTGATGTTACATAATCATTCTTACCACTTCCTCCTTGATATCCGACGTCTGTACCGTGTTTTGCTCTGCTTACATTACCCTGAATAGGTGCAGGTGGCAAATGACTCTGAGGATTTACACCCTGCTGTGAGTCATTCTGCATCTGTGGATTTAAATTTTGATTTGGGCCATTATTATTCCGAATCTTTTTACATTCATCCTTCCAATGCCCCAATTTTCCGCATCCATGACAAGGAAATTTCTTTTTAGCTTCTTCTCTACTCATTCGTCCTCTCACTTTTCCACCATTCACAGTATCGCCATTCGTTCCCGAATCTTTTCCTTGATTTTCACTTGGATTTTCCAAATTAATCCCCTGTTTCTCGGCCATTTTCACCTGTGCCCACATCACTTTTTCCTGCAATTTCTTGTGTCTATCCTCAATATCGTCTCCACAATATTTCGCATATTTCAAAATTTCATCTATGGGTTTCCCTTGCCAACACAACATGTGCTGCTTAATCATCTGACAAATCTCTGGCTTCAGACCATAAACAAATCGATACACAAACTGACTCATGTTCTTGTCTCCAATGTCCTCAAATCCACTATACTGCTTAAATACCTGTAATAAACGCTCATAATAGGCATGTACCGATTCACTAGCTTCTTGGGTGGTTCGGTCTATTTTCACCCAATCTGTTTCTTTCGGAGGTATTTTGCCTTTCAGGTAAGTTATCACCTGGTGATACTTTTTCATTACATCATTTGACGGGGCACCTGTCTTTGGATCTCTAGGATACTCATCACTAGGCCAATCAACTGTAATTTTACAATCGGTCCACAAATCGGCAGGTACCACTATGTCAAACAGACCATCTAAATCCTTCAACAATACCTTTGACACCTTCACAAACCTTTCAACATGCTTGTACCATTCAATTGGTTTTTCTCTCAACTTTGGAAAATCATTCGTAAATGACAAAATATCCTGTCTACTCCATGGGACATGTACATAACCCCCTCTGGGAACTTCTCGCATCGGGTACATTTGATCTGTCTTCCCTGTTTCTTTCATTACATATTCAGATGCTGTTCTACCGGATCGTGCCTCTTCCTTTTTCTTTGCCCATCGAACTCTCCATTTATCTAGGTCTCCCCATTTTTGCAAGACTGTCATTAACTCCTTTACTTGTAACTTTCTTCCAGATGCGTTCATATTTTCTAAGTCTTTGTCTGAAAAATCTGCTCTATAGGGTTTCTGCAACACCTTTGATCTCCCTATTTCAATTCCCATCTGCAAAGCCAAATCTGATAATTTTTAATGAAATATATTTACATTTCTGGTGATACTTCTGCATATGAACAATAATTCTTCTTCATTGTAAGCATTTAGGCGATCTAGCCCCACATTTCCTGCTATTATTTCTTCTAATTCAACCTTTAATTTATAAATATCCAATATTTTGGGAGGTGTACACTGCTGATCTGATCCTTGTGCCCACCTTTCTAAGTCTTCTGGACTAACTACAGTGACACTTTTTGCTCCTGACGAAGTTATCAAGTTTACCTCTTTTGAGCACCCAGGTGTAGTTCTTCTGGGAGTACTATTGACAGAATCTCGAATTGGTAAATCCATTAATGATATCGTAGATTCACAATCACTAAAATGATCCTCACCCATTACTGGTGCTTCAGGTTTAGGATTATTCACAGGAGTAGGCATAACTAACGGTGGTGGACAACTTCCCTGATTACCATATAATGGAACTACTGGACCAATTGTTACAGGTATGGTTAAAGAATCAGGATGTACTTTTATCTGTGTTATCTTCTGTATTAATTCTGCTCTGGTTTTCTCTAAGGCTTCTTTCTCTTTATCGTGAAGGATCCTACTGGGGGTGAAATCATGCACTACCTGCGGTACTAAGGGAGTTTTTAATACTGGAGCACTTGGGGTACATCCACTTGTCCCTTCCTGATAAGGTGGGGGGTTCCTTAATATTTCTTCTATAAATTCATCTTCAGAATCTCCATTTCTCATTAAATGTTTGTCTTTTCTGTGCATTTCTTCCCTAACAATTCTTCTTCCGTAAATATTGGATATAATCCTTCTGTAAGCATTGCCCTTTTCCATTGTTTCATCTGACCGTCCCTATTCTCAGGTTGGTATCTGGGAAAGAATCCTCGGTAACCCCTATTACTCCGGGATCGGTCACGTTCAAATGCCTCGGTTTCCCATTCCTCTAAGGCTTCGTATTGAGTTAGTCTAGGTCTGGGTTCTAAGTCATTCATCCTCAATCTCAAATTTTGAAGAATTCTTCCATTGAAGGTACCATTCTCTGGAAATGTTAGTATCCCATCATTTTTGGTATATTCTATCCAATTCTCTATCCATACACAAGTATGATAACCTCTCTCCATCATCATGAATGAAGCGGGCGTTTTAGCTGGTGGAATGATAATTCCTTCTCTAGTTTTGATTGGTTTATCCTTTTTAAAATAATTCTTTATCTTTTGCAGAAAGGACATTTTTCTCTTTTCTCCGTACATCTTTGGTAAATCTCGATGTATATAATTATATTCTGAAAAACCCAGGAATCTCCTATTTGGACGAGTTCCTGTTAAAGTCGGATCGCGTTCTACCATGTAATCTCTATCCACTAAGATTTTAGCTTCTAAAATATCAACCAATCAAATGTCTGCTAACTTTTATTTCTGAACCAATCCTAACGCGGCCTTTCGGTGCCGTTTGTCTGTCAACCCCTCCTTTACAATCTGCGTTTCTCTGTCCCTCGCTGTATCAACCAATCCCAGCGCGGCACCTGTGACGTCAGTACTGCTCCTGACCCCTCCTTTACAAGAGTCGTTCCACACCCGCTGTTTCGACCAATCCCAGCGCGGCGTTTGTGACGTCAGCTCCCTCTCCGGCAGCTGACCCTCCCTTTACAAAAATCTTACGCAAACCTTATTTTCTCTATAAATCTTAATTAAATTTCAGTAACAACATAAAACATTCGCTATCGTGCCAGTTCCTCTAAAATAGAAAAGATAGTTTTCTCTCACACTTAGTAACCCTTTCCGTTTACTAAACATACACTACGAGTAAAAACCCTTCCGTTTACTCTTCACACAAGCTCCAGAAGTACCTGTTACTTCTCCAATGTTACCCTTTCTAGGTGATATAACATCAAATTTTCACCAGCGTACTCTTTTGCTATTACTCACGCATAGATTCCCTAACCAGTACTGATAGTCCTGCTTAACTTTTCAGTACTATTTCTGCCTGACAGATAACCTCACTGCAGTATGGCTTCCACTTACCAACCGCTATTCTTTCCCCCGGGGATTCTGGACAACATAAAACAAACTTTGAATACACGGATGTTAGTTCATAAAAATAAAATTCTCATTACCCAATTAACAAAGAGTAACCATCCTCTGATTACCAGAAAACTGATCCAGCGCGATATTAGCAAACAGCATTCATACACTAGATACTCACTTGGGCCCATACATTCATACTACGCTAATACTTACGCTGGGTTTTATCAGTTGTTACTCTTTATCAAATCCCTGCTACCAATTACCTTCTGATTGAAGAGTAATGACTTACCAATGAATCCTTTGCTAATTGGGAAGTTTAAAATGAGTGACATTCATTATAATACATAATCCTGAAATAACCACTGGGTCAGGAAGTTTTAAAATGTTTATCTAAAGATTTAGCAGAGTAAATTACAGAAAACACATGGTACTTAGTCGCACACCAAAAAGGAAGCATAGAATAATAATTATTGATTAATGACGGTCCCTCAGAAAGGAGAAGATAGAGACAGCAGCGCAACTAAAAGTTGCATTTATATTTACCTAAATGCGAGAACCAAACCCCTGGCCAAGGAGTTGAGAAGATTAGGACCCAAGAAGGATGAAGAGCAAAGACTTCCTCCAGGACAGGACAGGACCGGTGACCTCTCTACAACGACGCCTGCGTCGTTCCCCTCTCTGATACTTCGCTTCTCCTCGATTCTCCCGTGTCTCCCTTCTAATGGACTCCGCCGCCCCCTCCTCAGGACCTCTTCTGCAATCGATCAGCTTGGCGGTCTGGAGCTCTTCCTGTCAGCATCTCCGCTCTCCTGTGCTTGTGTGTTTTATCTCTCTTGCAGCATCACCTTCCTCACGCGTTCTGCAGTCTGAGCTAAGAGCTTAACTAATTACTAATTCTATATCTATTTTACCCTTCTACGCCCATGTACCTCCCCTTAATGTTGCTAAAATATGGGACCACTACTTCTGATTGGACAGGGGGTGGATTCTCACACCATATGATTTTAATTCATTTACTGTAGGCCATTGTCTTTAAACTACCGCCCATCCAATTTTATACATTTGCTTTATTTCCCACCCGTCTCACGACAAATGTTATGTATTCTTCATATACAAAGTTTCAATGTTTAACAGGAAAGGCAAGAGCACATCAACTTCGGCCACCAGGTCATGGCCTTGGACGACGTCCAGGTTGACTTCATTCTTTGGCAGCCAAGGAGGACACATGCGCAGTATCATTGTCTCTCGAGTTTCAGATCACCAACCCCAGGCCCAAGTTTACGAACTAATAAAAGTCAAAGAAGAATATATTAAAATCACAAATAATAGGTTTCACTGTATACCCACTCTTTCTACTCTATCCCCATTTACTTATAAATCTATCCCGCATTAGTAGCGTTAAGAAAACGACACATTAATAATAATACAAGAGCAAGCTGAAGCATGTGAAAACATCAAGCAGCCATTTTAAAGCACACTGCGCAGAAGCAGAAATTTCCCACCAAGCAAAGAAAGACGTCACACCATGTGATATGGATGAGACATGCGCAGTAAGGTTCCCGCGCTTTAGCGGCCATTTTAGAAAAAGACAAGCGTTACTTGTTAGTTAGAACACATAGGCAAGCTTCCTTGCTATTCGTGTAGTGTATGCAACGTTAGTATAAACAATACAAGATTAATAAATTAATACTGTGAGGTGATTGCATTCGAGCAAGTCTCAATTTTGAGTCCTTGCTCCATCACCGCCAAGACCACGGATCCAGCGCAACCCGCCCGCAAGAACACAACCAAACCGAAGACCCTGCAATGCATCCTCCTCAACGTCCGATCCCTCCACAAACACGCCACCGAAATCTGGGACCTCCTCGACAGCACCACCCCAGACGTAGCATTCTTCACTGAAACCTGGACCAACACCACCTCGGGACCGGACATCGCCATCGCCATCCCACAAGGATACAAGATCTCCCGGAAGGACCGCCCCACCCGCCCAGGTGGAGGAATCGCCATCGTCCACAAATCCACCCTCCGCCTGAGCAACCTCCCCGACGAGCCCACAGGCCTGATGGAACACCTACACTTCAAGATACAGGCCAGCCCTTCCACCACCCTCCGAGGAACTCTCATCTACCGACCCCCCGGACCCCGCGGAGCTTTCACCAACTCCATCACGGACATCATCTCCCCGCAAGCCATCGCATCCACCAACTACACCCTGCTGGGAGATCTCAACTTCCACCTGGACAACCAACTAGACCCCAACACCGCATCCCTCCTGGACAACCTCCACAACATTGGACTCCGCCAGATCGTGACCGAACCCACGCACTCAGCAGGACACACCCTCGACCCCTCTTCACATCAGGAAACTCCATCACGTTCAGCCACACCACCGAACTCCCGTGGACAGACCATCGATGCATCCACTTCACCTTCAGAACACCCACCACCCACAGACCCCAGCACCTGGTCCCACGAAGAAACTGGACCAAAATCACCGACGACCTGCTCACCTCCTCACTCGGCAACTCGACCCCAACCACCGCGGAAGACGATGACCCCAACACCGCAGCCCGAACTCTGCACAGATGGATCTCCGACTGCGCCAACACCATAGCCCCCTCAAGAAGAGCAACAACACGCACGCCAAGAAAGCCAGATGGTTTACCTCTGAACTCCGAGAGTCCAGACGTACATGCCGCTGCCTCGAAAAAGCCTGGAGGAACTCCAAATCCACAGAAGCCCAAAACAACTTCCGAACCGCCACCAACGCCCACCATCCACTCATCAGAAATACGAGAAAAAAAGGGATGTAAGACAGAATCTCCAGACACGCACACAACAGCAAAGATCTCTTCAGCATCATCAAGGAGTTTGCCCAACCCACCAGCGAGTCTACTGACATTCCTCCCTCACAAGACCTCTGCAACAAACTCAGCGCCTTCTTCCACCACAAAATCAAGAACATCTACGACAACTTCGACGAAGACAACCAACACACTGAACCCTCACCAGCCACCCCGACACCCTGAAACCAACGATTGGCAGCTGGAAAGCCCTGACCACCGAAGACACACTGAAGATGATGAAGTCAATCCACTCCGGGGCCCCCACGGACCCCTGCCCCCACCACATCTTCAACAGAGCCGCCGACACCATCGCACCCATGCTTCGCCACACCATCAACCGCTCCCTGGCAACCGCGTCCTTCCCCGACGACTGGAAACATGCCGAGGTCAACCCCCTCCTGAAGAAGCCCTCGGCGGATCCCACCGACCTCAAAAACTACAGACCCATCTCCTTGCTCCCGTTCCCAGCGAAAGTCATCAAGAAAGCCATCAGCAGCCAACTCGCCACCTTCATCGAAGAGCACAACATCCTCGACTCCTCCCAATCCGGCTTCAGAAAAAACCACAGCACAGAAACCGCCCTCCTCACCGCAACAGACGACATCCGCTCCCTACTGGACAAAGGAGAAACAGTAGCCCTAATCCTCCTCGACCTCTCAGCGGCCTTCGACACGGTCTCCCACCACACCCTAACACGCAGACTCCACGACGCAGGGATCCGGGACAAGGCCCTCGACTGGATCCACTCTTTCCTCTCCGGCAGAACGCAGCGGGTCAGACTCCCTCCATTCCTCTCGGACCCTACACCAACCACCTGAAGCGTCCCCCAGGGGTCCTCCCTCAACCCCACGCTCTTCAACGTCTACATGGCTCCGCTCGCCCCCATCGTCAGAACCCACGGACTCAACATTGTTTCATATGCAGACGACACCCAACTCATCCTCTCCCTATCCAACGAACCCAACGCAGCCAAACACAACTTTCAAGAAGGCATGGAAGCTGTCGCCAAATGGATGAAAAACAGCTGCCTACAACTCAACACCGACAAAACAGAAGTACTCATCATGGGCCCACACCCCGATGCCTGGAACAACACTTGGTGGACCCCCGCCCTCGGAAGCCCTCCCACCCCCACGGATCATGCACGCGACCTTGGAATCATCCTGGACTCCGAGCTCAAAATGGACCGCCAGATCAACTCCGTCGCATCCTCCTGCTTCCACACCCTCCGCCTCCTACGCAAGACCTTCAAATGGATCCCCCTCGAGCACAGAAAGACCGTCACTCACGCCCTTGTCACCAGCAGACTCGACTACGGCAACGCACTCTACGCCGGAATAAACAAAAACCTCACCCACAAGCTACAAAACATCCAGAACACCGCCGCAAGACTGGTCATCAACCTGCCAAGACACTGCCACATCTCCCAGCACCTGCGCACACTCCACTGGCTCCCCATCGAGACTAGAATCACCTTCAAGATCCTCACCCACTCACACAAAGCCCTCCACAACACCGGACCAGCATACCTGAACAGCCGACTCAAATTCCACGCACCCCAAAGGACCCTACGATCAGCCCAGCTCTCCTACGCCGTGGTCCCCCACACCAGAAAGACCAGATCAGGAGGCCGCTCCTTCCTCGCAGCCAGAGCCTGGAACGCCCTACCACTCCACCTCAGACAGACAACATCACTCTCCATCTTCACGAGAAACCTCAAAACTTGGCTCTTCGACAGACCGCCTTGTTGATGGACTGGAACCTGCACATCCCCTCCCCCCCAGCGCCTTGAGACCCTTACGGGTGAGTAGTCGCGCTTAACAAACACATGATTGATTGACTGTCACTCTGCTGGACTCCTGCTCTGCTGTGCTGACCTGCTGCCCTCCTTGCCTGGGAATTAGAAGGACTGGACCTGCATCTCTCCAACCCAGAACCAAAGTGTCTCCAAGGGCTTGCTGGCTTGCCTACTGTTTTAGGACTCAGGGATATCAAAGATTTGACATCATCCTGCAACTGCACCTGGACTTTGCTTGCTGCAAGTCTTGCCCTGCCAAGTAGTGCCAATCCAGTCCTGGGCCCTTGGAAGTGGGTATAAAGTGCTGCAGCTTCCAAAATCAGGACATCAACGACATTGCGCAGATCAGAACCGGTGCATCTTCCTTGGTGCCGACACATCGCTTCATGCTGTTCGCACTGCCTCCGACTCAGCGGTTCGATGCCGACGCATCGCTTTGGTGCTTCTCGGCCTTGATGCATCTTCGATGCTTCTCGGCCTTGATGCATCTTCGATGCTGCACAGCTCAGAACTGATGCATCGCCTTCCTCAAAAGGATTGACGATGACGTATTGCCTCCTCTGCTCCCCGCATCGTCTTCAGTGTCGACACATCCAAGGTACTGTTTTGGTGGATTAAGGCTGGTCCCTGTATCCGGCCCGTGCTCCATCGGTGTCTGCCTGAACTTTGGGATTTGACCCGGTCTAGTGCCACCAGATAGCCCTGGTTGGTGCTATTTGTTTCTAAGCACTACAGCACAGTTTATTCTTGGAAAATCATATCTTGATTTCTACTTATTGGATTTTTGTAGTTTTGGTCTTGTTTTGTTCATGGGAATATATGCTATTTCTCTAACCTGGTTTGGAGTATTTTTGTGTTGTTTTCACTCTGTTACTGTTTGAAGTGTTGCACAAATACTCTAAACATTGCCTCTTAAGTTAAGCCTAAGTTAAGCCTTACTGCTCTGTGCCAAGCTACCAGAGGGTGAGCACAGGTTAATTTAGGGTTTGCTGTTGACTTACCCTGACTAGTAATGTGGTTCCATGACTTTGGAAAACAACTGGGCCCCTGTAAACAAGATAAACTTGGCAGTAACAAGGAAAGTAACAATGAAGAAAGAGAGCCTAGGCGAGGCGTTAAACAATGCAAATGTGGGCAGAAAAACCTAGTGCAATAACAATATGATGAATACCAAGTAAATTAACATGCAATAATCTTGATATTATTACATTTATTTATTAAATATATTTTTTTAAGTTTATTTTAAAAAGAACATTATTTGTTAATAAATATGGACAGTTTTACGAAAAACATGACTTGTATCAAAAATATCCACAAATAACCATCAAATATTATAACTGTTGTTACAAATTTTCAGTGAGTACAAATGTCATACATTGATCCTAACTTTGTTTTGATGATTGTTTGTATCCATGAAAACATATCAAAAAGATTTGACAACCATTACTTATATGTTATACATTCATGATGTCATGGTACAATAAAACAACTGGCGGTATGTTGGCACTACGCTGTTTCGGCGAAGCCTTCGTCAAGGTTCCGTCACAGTAAACACTGAAAAAACAAAAAGCAACAACAGACCTAGATTTTAATGCCCACTGCCTATGCATGATAAATATACCTATATTCAGATCGATAAAACCAATTAATGCAACAGTCATCCATATGTTGTGTACCACATACAGTTGCACGTGATGGAGGATAGAATACCTGAACCATATAGAAAAGTGATATACACCCAAGTGTGCGTGAAAAATTGTGCACATTAAAAGAGATATGAAAAAGATAAAACTAGAATATAGATCACAAACTGAAGAGCATAAGAATATAAATGAAATACCGATGTAATGATGGTTCCTCTGAACTGACAGATTGTTGTAATGATTAAAGGGATGTCATCCCAGGCGGGAAACTTATCCTATAGAAATATATGAATGCAAATACATGATGAGCCCACAAAGGCAGATTAATTCTGTCTATAGTGGCTTAAGCTGAGTATATGACAGGCTGACAAGCTGTAATGGTGTTATTACCTTGAGGTAATAATTTATCAAGGCCGATACTGTTGGACTGGAGTCGTGTTTATATGATGTTTCTTAAGATGGCAGACTGTGGAAAGTTCAGCGGACAAAGATATGGCCAGAGAAGGTTCTAGTAAATTACCATAGATGAAATAAAGATACAGTGAAAGAAGGAATTAATCTGAAACATTGTAGACTCTGTATATTCCTTATTTCTAACATGCCAATGTCTTATTTGCAGCTTACCAACTATAGAAGAGGCACTGATAAGGCAAACTGATGTGCTACTTGGAAGTGGGTATAAAGTGCTGCAACTGCCAAAATCAGGACATCAACGACATTGCGCAGATCGGACCGGTGCATCTCCCTTGGTGCCGACACATCGCTTCGTGCTGTTCGCACTGCCTCCGACTCAGCGGTTCGATGCCGACGCATCGCTTTGGTGCTTCTCGGCCTTGTTCCATCTTCGATGCTGCACAGCTCAGAACTGACGCATCGCCTTCCTCAAAAGGATTGATGATGATGCATTGCCTCCTCTGCTCCCCGCATCGTCTTCAGTGTCGACACATCCAAGGTACTGTTTTGGTGGACTAAGGCTGGTCCCTGTATCCGGCCCGTGCTCCATCGGTGTCTGCCTGAACTTTTGGATTTGACCCAGTCTAGTGCCATAGCCCTGGTTGGTGCTATTTATTTATAAGCACTACAGAACAGTTTATTCTTGGAAAATCATATCTTGATTTCTACTTATTGGATTTCTGTAGTTTTGGTCTTGTTTTGTTCATGGGAATATATGCTATTTCTCTAACCTGGAGTGGAGTATTTTTGTGTTCTTTTCACTCTGTTACTGTTTGAAGTGTTGCACAAATACTCTAAACATTGCCTCTTAAGTTAAGCCTTACTGCTCTGTGCCAAGCTACCAGAGGGGGAGCATAGGTTAATTTAGGGTTTGCTGTTGACTTACCCTGACTAGTATTGTGGTTCCTGCTTGGACAGGGTACATACCTCTGCCAACCAGAAACCCAATTTCTAACATTGGTGATCAGCAGTGAGGATAGGAGTTGTGTTTGTGCAGTGCCATACAGCAATTTATCGTACACTACCAACTCATACCAAAGATCAATCAGAACTCTTTTCAATTCTTCCTGATTGGCATTTTTATTTTTTTCCTAAAATCATGTCTCTGACTGGAGGTTCTAGATCTGCACCTTTAAAAATGGAGTTTGGGCTGGCCAACCTGGAAGGTGATACTTTGGCAGAGCTCAAGAATTTCTGCAAGGGAGTTTGGCTTCCTGCAAGGAGCTCCACCAGGAAGGTTGACCTTGAAAATGCACCGAGGGCCGGGGCAGAATCCTGTGCTGCCTTTAATGTAGCCTCAGAGGAGGATGAGAAGCTGGATGAGGAGAAAGAGTTGTACCAAGACTCACAGGAGAGTCTGGGACTGCTACCTTATGGAGCAGGGGGAAACATCCTACCTGGATTAGTGATTCCACCCCGGCAAGGGAGCAGTGTGTCATCCAAAGGACTGTCCCCAGAGGAGCTGGAGGACAGGAGGGAAGAGAAGAAATTACATTTGGAGCTTGCCAAGTTGAAATTGGAGAAGGAAACAGAGCAAAAGAAACTGGCCATGGATAGAAAGCAAAAGAAACTGGCCATAGAGGAAAGAATCGCTTTGGGGTGGTTGGTCCATGACAGGAGCCTTAAGGAACTGGACATAACAGCTAAGCATGTAGAGTCCAGTAGTGGCAGCATTACCCCAGTGCCCTCTGGAGACAAGAGGGTCCACATTCCCAAGGGTCTGGTGCCTGACTTTGTGGTGGGAGATGACATAGATAGATGATTTGAGGCTTATGAGATTGCCCTGCAGATACACAAGATCCCTAAGGGGGGTTGGGTGCTAGTCTGTGGAGGCAGATCCCTAGTGAGGGCCCTGCAAGACCACTGATCTGGGCCTTATCAGGTGAAGTAGCTCAAGAGTGATGCCACCTATCTGATGGACCTCAAGGCTCCCACGAACCCTTTAAGGTCCTTCATGTCAATCACCTCAAGCCCTCTTTGAGAGATATGAACCTAGCATGCTCCTGCTTACTGATGATGGGGTGGAAGAGGAGAGTTAACCTCTCCCCGACCTCCTTTCTTCCAAGGAGCCGGATGGGTCAGTGGAGGGTGTCAGCCTCTCCCCTACACTAACCCTAGATCAACAGAGAGACTGCCTCCAGTCGCTGGTGCAGTTTGCCTCACTATTCTCTCTTAACCCAGGAATCACTACATGGCGTACCCATGATGTTGATACTGGGGATAGCATGCCTGTCAAGAATGAAATTTACAGGCTATCTGGCAAGGTGAGAGCCAGCATTAAAGAGGTTGTCTCTAAGATGCTGTTGTTAGGGGTTATTGAGTAATCAAACAGCCCTTGGTCCAGTCCAGGGTGGTTGGTCCCCAAGGCTGCCCCTCCAGGTGCCACACCTGAACTGTGGTTCTGTGTGGACTACCGTGGGCTCAATGCGGTCACCAAGACTGATGCGCACCCCATTCCCCAGAGCTGATGAGCTCATAGATCGGCTTGGCGCTGCCATGTTCCTCAGTACGTTTGACTTAACATCTGGGTACTGGCAGATTGCCGTGACTGAGGGGGCTAAAGAGGTCTGCGTTCTCGATCTCATAAGGGCACTTCCAGTTCTGGGTCATGTCCTTCGGGTTGAAGAATGCCCCTGCCACCTTCCAGAGGTTCGTCAACCAGGTCCTGGCTGGGTTGGAGAATGTCAGTGCCGCCTATCTAGACGACGTTGCAATCTTCAGGTCTAGCTGTGACCACCTGTGCCACCTCCAGGAAGTACTTTAGGCTCTGAAGAGTGCAGGCCTGACTATCAAGGCCAGTAAGTGCCAGATAGGGCAGGGTTCCGTGGTCTAATTGGGACACTGAGTAGGAGGTGGAAAGGTGCATCCCCTCCAAGCTAAAATTGAAACCGTTCTGGCTTGGGAACCCCCCAGAACCCAGACAGAAGTGAGAGCCTTCTTAAGCCTCACTGGTCACTACAGGAAATTCTTCAAGGGATATGGCACCATTGTTGCCCACTTGACAGAGCTGACTTCCAAGAAGCAGCCACATCAGGTGATCTGGACAGAGGTGTGCCAGAAAGCTTTTGCCACCCTGAAGGAGGCTACGTGCACAGCATCCATGCTCAATGCCCCTGACTTCTCCTAAGAATTCATTATGCAGACAGATTCCTCAGAGCATGGCATAGGGACCATGCTCTCACAGCTAAATGAAAAAGGCTTTGGTCAACCTGTAGCCTTCATCAGTAGAAGGTTACTTCCCAGGGAAGAGAGGTAGAGAGCAATAGAGAGGGAAGCCTTTGTTGTGGTCTGGGCGCTGAAGAAGCTGAGACCATTCTTGTTTGGTACTCACTTCCGGGTTCAGACAGACCACAAACCCCTCAAATGGCTAATGCAAATGAGGGGTGAAGATCCCAAACTGTTGAGGTGGTCTTGCTCCCTACAGGGAATGGACTTCAGGGCGGAACACCACTCTGGAACAGACCACGCCAATGCTGATGGCCTCTCCAGGTTCTTCCGCCTTAGTGAAGAGAACACCCAAGGGGTTGGGTAGCTCTTCCCACTTTCCATTGGGAGGGACACATGTAAGACCTGACATACTTAGCGTGATTTCCCCAGACTTTTTGCTTTCAGATCTCCTGCTTTGCCAGCTTCGTTTTTGTTGGCTTTAGGACTCTGGGCACTTTACCACTGCAAACCAGTTCTAAAGTGCATGTGTTCTCTGCTTAAAACATGCCAACATTGGCTTATCCAAAATTTGCATATTTAATTTACCTATAAGACCCTCGTAAAGTGCACTACATGTGCCCAGGGCTTGTACATTAAATGCTTCTAGCGGGCCTGCAGCACTGATTGTGCCACCCACTCTAGTAGCCCTTTAAACATGTCTCAGGCCTGCCATTGCCGAGCCTGTGGGTGCAGGTTTAAACTTCTGGACCTTATGTACATTCTGCCAGGAAGAAAGACTGCTGTGCTGCTAAAAGGCCTGTTGTTCTGCTGGACTCCTGTTCTGCTGTGCTGACCTGCTGCCCTCTTTGCCTTGGAGTGAGAAGGACTGGACCTTCATCTCTTCAACCCAGAACAAAAGTGACTCCAAGGGCTTGCTGACTTGCCTCCGGTTCTAAGTCTCAAGGATATCAAAGACTTTACATCATCCTGCAACAGCACCTGGAATTTTGCTTGCTACAAGTCTTACCCTGCCAAGTGGTGCCAATCCAGTCCTGGGTCCTTGAAAGTGGGTATAAAGTGCTGCAACTTCCAAAATCCCTGCATCAACGACGTTGGCCGATCGGAACCAGCGCATCTCCCTCGATGCCGATGCATCGCCACTGCTGCACGGACTGCAAACCTTGCATCGACTCAAGGCTTTGACGTATCTTTGACGTTGCGCGGCTTGCCTCAGTGATTATTCTACACCTCAGTCAATTCTGAATTCTTACAAGTCAATCTTCATGAATGTGAAGAAGTTGTTGAGTATACCGTCAAAGCCCCTTCGAGCTACTTCTTGTTGTTGGTTTCATCACTCTTTTTCAAAAGTGCATCATAATTTGATTAGTGCTTTGAAGAACCAACCTAGGTTATGGTTTAAGGTGACAGCTTGTAGAGCTATTTATAAACAAGCCGTTAAAGATAGGAAGAGGGTGCTTCAGGAAGAGGGTTGGGACCAGTTGCGGTACACCAGTGGCTTAAACAATTTGGCTGTTTTCTGGGAAATTGTCAACTGCCCCTCTTTCTCATCCACTTAGGAAAACACCATGTGTGCTCACATTCCTGCAGATAAATATGTTAGTCACTTTGTAGGGATATATGAGTTTCCTGGTTGTGTGTTATCGAGCCGTCGCCCTTCTAGTGCACTCGCAAATTCCTGTTTACATGTTGCGGTTAAGAAGGTAACAGAGGCGATTAATAATGCTCCAGACAATGTGCCAGTTGATATGTTTCAAGCTGAAGTTTTGCTCTGGGCTCCACTCCTTACTAATATTATTAATTAGCCAGTATTACATGGTCTTCCCGATTCCTGATCTCAATCTTTGATAGTACTTGTTGTTAAAAAGATAAGGCTGACCCATGTAGTTATAGGCCAATCTCCCTGATTGATTCTATGGTCAAGGTCTTGGGGGGCATAGCTTTGAATAGATTGACTATGTAGGCTTCAAAGAATCAGGTACTTTTCAACATCCAGTATGGTTTTAAATCTGGCCTAGGGTCAGTCAACCAGTGTTTAAATCTTTATTTAATCATTAACAAATATACCATCGTCAAGAAGGGATCCTTACATTTTACCTTTATGGACCTTAGTTCTGAATTCAACATGGTTAATGGTGACAGGTTATGGAGCATCAGGATCTCTCTAGGTGTTGAGTTGAACATTTTATATTTTTGGCGAGATCTTCTTCAGAATTAACTGGCTTCAGTGAGATATGGGGATAGAGGGGAGTCCTCTGCTTTGTTTAAGCTAAAAAGAGGTGTCCAGCAGCGGTGCATTCTTACTCCTTTTCTTTTTACCCTCTTTATTAATCAACTAGTCAGTATTCTTGTGGAGGGTGGTCATGATGTGCCCTTTGTCGGACAGTGTCTGATTTCTGCACTGCTGTATGCAGACGAAACAGTTTTAGCCAGAACAGCATTGGGTCATCAAAGTTTATTAAATTCATTTGTGGCTTATTTTGGATTCTTTGGATTTAAGCACAATTCTTTTTAAAATCACACGTAATGGTGTTTGGCCCTGGATGCACAAATCTTGAGCTTTTAAGGTGAATGGCAATGTTATCAGTAAGGCTATCTCATATTCATATTTAGAATTGTTGTTTGACTCTGCTGGAACCTGGTCTTCTCTTTTATCTTCTAGATCAATGATTTTTATGAGATCTATTTCTTCTAGTTTTGATTTTGCTGCCAGACTTTGCAATAGGCCCTTAGCAGCCATTTTTTAGATTGACAAGGCAAAATGTATCTGTGTTGCTACCTTTGGAAGTGATATCTTGGGGTACGCTGATGTTTCTTCCCTGCAAACTGCGAAAAACCAATTTTCGAAAAAAGCTGTTATTTCTTCCAAACAGTTCTGCCTCTTTTATAATTCATGAAGTCGGGTGTTGGTTTCCTTACTGATATCATGAAAAGGCATTCCCTGCTAGTGAATCTCGGTCTTGCTAAAGCCAGAGTCCGAGTTAAAACGCTTGATAATAAGGGATTGTCTTGCTTTGAATAGATCTAATAGAATTCCCTGGCTCTCTTTTGTCAAGTGATCTTATATTAAATTAGGGCAACCAGAATTTTTTAATAACCCAGATAAGCTTGTGAAGGTGGACCTGCTTTGGATAAAGAAAGCTTTTATGAATTCATCTAAGTCCATAAGGGAAAGTACGGAGTTGGCTAAACCATCTGTTAGATCTCACGTTATGTTTTTAACCTCACCAACCTTATTTAAATCTAGGGCTTTCTTCTCCTCATTGTTTCTTATTGACCATGTTTAGACTTAATATGATACATCACTTGTTCGTGGTCCCTAAGGGTTGCTATAAGGATTGTTCTCCGGAACCCTGTAATTGTGATCTGGTTTCGAAACAGGATACTATGCACTTTATATTGTTTTGACGTTTTTATGTGAATCTGCAAAAAAGAAGTATTACTCCATTGTTAAAAGAGCAGCACTTTATTCAAGTCAAACCTGCCTTGTTGCACTTACAAATGCTTTTAGATCAGCGCACCTGCTTTCATCTGGCAGGTTTTAGCAGACGCTGTTAAATTGAGGAACTCGAAGGATTTGCAATGATGAACTGGGGATTTTATTTATGTATATAATTCCATATTATACAGAACATTATTGGTTTACTGATGATTTTTAATGATGCTGTATTTTATTGTCATGAAATAATTTGATCTTTTATGGTTTAATCTAAAACCGAATAAAGAAATTTGATTGATTGATTGAGTAGTAAGACAAGGAACCAGTGTTTAATTAAACTTTACCATACACATTCTGCACTCTGTTAAAATGTGGTAGCACAGAGCCTAGTGTTTCTCTTAATCCTTCGACTTAGATCGTTTAGTCTGTTCTGAAGCGTCACTAGAGAAACTGCTGTTAGTCAACCGAACTATACAGCCTGTTCACTCAGAGAAAAGGCCTTTAGAGAGGGATGAGTTGCTCAGTAAAGTCTTTGACACCCAACTTTCTCCCCCTAGAGAGGTCTCTCCAAGCACAGACCCTATTGACACACAGACTAGACCCTCTGTCATTTTTTTCATAACAGAGTTCGGGATATGTACAGTAGTTTTTCATTTAAGACTGGCTCGTTTTGTTACAGTTCTGTACACAGTAGACATGTGAATTTTATTACAACATGGCCTCTTTGCTGACACCTCTCAATAGAGTGAATTCTAGGTGTCATAGCCTTTTCTGAGAAACTGACCCCTTTCCATACATCTTTCAGTGCACTGGATTCATGATTGTGTTTCTGGTGTAGTGTGTTTTACAGTAAAGCCTTTTATACCCAGGTTTCACCCTGTAGAGTTGTGTGAGCAGAGAGGCCATGTTGTTATAAAAGCCAAGCATACATCTTGTATAGACCTGTAGGAGAAGGAGCCAGTGTTTCATTAAACTGTCCCATTCAGAATCTCAATGTGTTAAAATGTGGTAGCACAGGAGTTAGAGGTTCGCTGAAACCTTCTACACAGGCTGTTTCCCTTGTTTAGGTGTTACTTTGAGAGGTTGTAGTTAGTATATCCAATCCTACATCCTGTTCACAAATGAGAAAAGGTGTTTGCAGAAGGGTCACTACCTCAATAAATCCTTTCATTCCCAGTCTTTACTCTGTAGAGAGCTGATGTGGATATAAATATGTGTATAGTAATGTGAAATATTCAGATTTTTAAATTATTATGTTTGTGCTAGCATGAAATGAATAGCATGCATTTTTTAAAGTAGGTCTTTGAAATACTTTAAGATGCCAACGAAAGTACAGAAGAAGAAGATCAAGCAAAGCTTCTATGAACAACTTTCCAGAGTTGCAAGACGGAGAGAGAACATGGAAAATGTGGTAAAAAAGTTTTATATGTGGTAAGAGCACCCAGTGTTCCATTAAAAAATTATTAACATCATGTAACTTGTCTCATACAGGTGAAACTAGTAAAGAAGATAAATTGAAGTTTAAGAAAAGATCTTATTTCTATGTTTTTAAAAAAGTTTTAGAAAAGAAACTGAGGCGCCAACAAGAATTAGAAAGAAGAAATTCAAAGAACTTCATCAATTTCTTCCATGCTAGAGTCGTGAAAAATATTATGAGGACTATGAAAAAAGTGTAAAAAACGAAAAGTTAAAATTCAACAGAGTTTGTTGACTCACTAGTAGGAAAGGCAGTTATGAAAATTATTTACAATGAAGTGCTTAGATGAACTGGTTAACTCTCTTACCAAGAAATATTGACAAAAGATGCAAATTAATAAAACAAACTTTTGCACTGTTTTCAAGTGAGAGTGGAAACACGCTTCCACTAGTGAGGCCTTGTGTACTGATTAAATTACTTACAGGAAAATGAGCTGGTGTTTGCATATGAAACGAATGAAGTGATGGCGTAACATTAGCCCATGCAGCCTCCGTGGTGCGGGGGGCCCAGAGCTCCAGGGGGCCCCCCTCAGCTGCGTGACAAAGGCAGAAAATCAATAGAAAACTTGGAACGCTGCAGCTATGAGCATCGAAACTGCACCGACTAACGGGGCACTTTCTGAGCTGTTCAGTGCCACTGTGCAAGAAAACATGGTCTGGGCCTGTGTATGCAAAGCCACCTACGAAAAGAAACACCGACATAAGTTTATAAAGTTGTTTCATGTGTAAAAACCCTATAATTATTTCACCATGCACATTTCACATTGCTTTCCCATTCCCCCCACAACAATATCACGCTGTCGCTGCACATTCGTCTAATTTTAAATTTAACAGATTTCACACATCAGACCATGAATTTTGTTGCATGCTGCAAGCTAGCGTTTTGTCATCAAAACCCCTTTTTCAAAGATAATAAAACTGAAGTGCTTCTTCCCTCCAGGCAATTTCTGTGTATGCCGCACGTTTTCTGCAAAATCCCAACTGACAAGTAGGAAGAGCAGTCAGCACAGTACACAGTTCAAAATATACCAGATTTTTTGGCGGTAGGACAAAGTGATAGGTGGTGAGCCGGGTGGGGGTGGAGGGGCTCCATGTACTTTGCAGGGTGGCCCCCTCAAGTTTCATTATGCCACTGGAATGAAGGTACAGCAATTAAGAAAGAAAACTTTGTGCCTAGAAATGTAGAATTAGATATAACCAATAAAGTCTTAGGTCAAAATCACCGAGGTCCAGGTTTCGAATGGAAGTGCAGGAAAATGAGCTACATTAGACAAGAGTCTTTTGAAAACTCAGACAATTCTTAAGTACAGTAAAAGAACTGCGAAGCAAAAGATCTAAATATTGCAATGCCTTCATCCTTGTTGAGTTAAAAAAAACTGACAGGACCTTCGTTGGCTTGCTTATCACGACAGATTTGTGACAGTACTTTCCATGGATGTCAATTCACCAAAATGCCAGGGGTAGCGGTAGTGACATAATATGCCCTTTGACCCTTTAACTTTACAGGATGAGACATCACATGGTCTTTAGCCTTGATGGCCCTAATTTAGCCACAGAAAGTGATTCCTTCTTTCTTTGATGCAGTTAGGGCTGCCACATTGCAAGTATTTTACCAACAAGCCTGGTATTAAATTGTCAATGCCAGTCAAAAAAATAAAAAATCAGCTGGTCCTTTTCCCACTTTGAAATCTCAAAAGTGCAAAATAAGAGGAATTCACTCCAAAGGATTTTAAAGCTCTTTAAATCAACCCTTTTGATTGCTAAAGCAAACAGGAGTAGAATTACCCTGTTATAAAATACATAAAGAATGTTACACAACTTCTTATTGAAGTACCAGCTCAGGTTTATCCAAATATTAAAAAACACATGAACAAATAGCCAGTATTATTCTGTGAGAAAGGTCACCACTCTAGATTGAGTCCAAGCCAATGAAACAGACCCGATCCCACAGCCTGCAAGACAAGCAAAGCTGTGCTTGGTGAAGCCTGGGCTATAAGAGGCATTAAAGGGAAATTTTCTAAGAAACCCCTGACTTGACGGGAGAAAAGGAAACAATGTAATGTTTCAACTGTCTACTATCCCAAACAGCCTGGAGCAGCTACTTTTTTACAAAAAGAAACATCCAAAAGCTGTTTTGTTATTTTCTAACATGGACGGGAAATGGTGCTGCTTTTACAGTGTGGAGCCAGGCGTTGACAGGGCAATGTCTGGGGTAGCAAGGATCTAGCCAAGGGTCGCTGCTGCGAACCTTGGAGACCCCCTAAATGAGTTCTATGGTACTTTTCATCACATACAGATGCTGTCTGTGCACCACACTAAAATGTGTAACCTAGTAAGAAGGTTCTATTTTGGCAAAAGTCCAGGCCTTCATCTTTAAAAACTAAATAACACGTGGGAGCCCGTTTTTTCGGAAGGAGAAGGGGCAGGACTCCAAGCCCTAGTGTGACCTGCGGCAGCCGCCGCCCACGCCCACATTTGGCACCCGGAGGCGCGTACTTTAGCTGCTTCGGGCCCCCGCTGCGTGGGAGCTGTTTTTTTGGAAAGGAGAAGGGGCAGGACTCCAAGCCCCAATGGGACCTGCAACAGCTGCCGCCCACGCCCGCATTTGGCGCCCGGAGGCGTGTACTTTAGCTGCTTCGGGCCCTCTGCCTTGTGTTACTCTAGATTTATCAAACCATGTATTGAAAATTGGAAGTTTGTAAACATCCCTGCACAGTGTGTGCCACACGGTGAAGGAAAGCCCAAAGGCGGAGGCCCAGGGGTGAGGTGGCCCTGCCAGGGGCCCCCAAAGTCAGTTTCCCACAGCTCATCCATTTTGGAAAGGCTGACATGGATTTGCTGTTGGAAACCGACATCATGCAGTTCCGACTGACCGATGGGCTCCTTGAGTCGGAGTCCACCGCCGGTGTAAAGTCCGACCGCCATCATACTAATGCCACAGTCGGAGTTTAAACCTACAATGTTGGTCGTAAAGCCTCTGACCAGCGGTCGGAGGCTTTCAGAGCGACATTGTGATTAGGCCCTAAATATTGTACAAATATCTGTGCTAAACATTTAATAACAAATTATTTTATGGAGCACACACAGGGGTCGATTCCGATCCCGGTCGGAGGTGCACCTAATACTATTCGCCCGGGAAAAAACCTGTGCGAATGCGTGTTTCCCGACCGATTCGTACATACGTCCGAACGAGCAAGTACGATGCGCATAACTGCCCAGATCCCGACCCAGTCGCACTCACCCAATCCAGGTCCTGTTCTCCTACCGACCCTGATCCGGAAACGCAGAATCGAGTCGCACGGAAGCCAAAATGCAGCCCCGTCCGGCCGGACTAGTACGATGCGCAATCCGTACGCGCCGAACCCGTCGCTACGCACGGCACGTCAAAGCATCCGGGAGAGGCGCACATAAGCTCCGATTCGCGCCACAAGACGATCCACGGCTACGAGACGAACACGCCAGCCACGAGTACGAGTCGAAGCAACGAGAAAGACGAACGAGACGAACCAACCATGAATCCCATCGCACAGATCCTACCAATACTGTACATCTATTACCGGAACTGGTACGGACGCGTACGGCGCAGAAGGTAAGTCAGACACCCACCACACAAACAAACCACACGTACCCGACATATAACACACACACATAGGGATGCAGAAATTACTTACACCAGCAACAGCAGCACCATAGGGGCGGGATGGCTATCACTAATGCCATATACACACATAGGGGCCTGGATGCCAACCACTAACACCACCTCTACCCATGGGGGGCTGGATGCCTACCACTACTACCACCCCTACCCATGGGGGGCTGGATGCCTACCACTACTACCACCCCTACTAATGGGGGGCTGGATGCCTACCACTACTACCACCCCTACCCATGGGGGGCTGGATGCCTACCACTACTACCACCTCTACCCAGGGGGGGCTGGATGCCTACCACTACTACCACCTCTACCCATGGGGGGCTGGATGCCTACCACTACTACCACCCCTACCCATGGGGTGCTGGATGCCCACTACTACCACCCCTACCCATGGGGGGCTGGATGCCCACCACTACCACCCCTACTAATGGGGGGCTGGATGCCCACCACTACCACCCCTACTAATGGGGGGCTGGATGCCTACCACTACTACCACCCCTACCCATGGGGGGCTGGATGCCTACCACTACTGCCACCTCTACCCATGGGAGGCTGGATGCCTACCACCCCTACCCATGGGGGGCTGGATGCCCACCACTACCACCCCTACTAATGGGGGGCTGGATGCCCACTACTACCAACCCTACCCATGGGGGGCTGGATGCCCACCACTACCACCCCTACCCATGGGGGGCTGGATGCCTACCACTACTACCACCTCTACCCATGGGGGGCTGGATGCCTACCACTACTACCACCTCTACCCATGGGGGCTGGATGCCTACCACTACTACCACCCCTACCTATGGGGGGCTGGATGCCTACCACTACTACCACCCCTACCCATGGGGGGCTGGATGCCCACCACTACCACCCCTACTAATGGGGGCTGGATGCCTACCACTACTACCACCCCTACCCATGGGGGGCTGGATGCCTACCACTACTGCCACCTCTACCCATGGGGGGCTGGATGCCTACCACTACTACCACCCCTACCCATGGGGGCTGGATGCCTACCACTACTACCACCCCTACCCATGGGGGGCTGGATGCCCACCACTACCACCCCTACTAATGGGGGGCTGGATGCCCACTACTACCACCCCTACCCATGGGGGGCTGGATGCCAACCACTACCACCCCTACCCCTGGGGGGCTGGATGCCTACCACTACTACCACCTCTACCCATGAGGGGCTGGATGCCTACCACTACTACCACCCCTACCCATGGGGGGCTGGATGCCCACCACCACCACCCCTACTAATGGGGGGCTGGATGCCCACTACTACCACCCCTACCCATGGGGGGCTGGATGCCCACCACTACCACCCCTACCCATGGGGGGCTGGATGCCTACCACTACTACCACCTCTACCCATGGGGGGCTGGATGCCTACCACTACTACCACCCCTACCCATGGGGGGCTGGATGCCTACCACTACTACCACCCCTACCCATGGGGGGCTGGATGCCCACCACTACCACCCCTACTAATGGGGGGCTGGATGCCTACCACTACTACCACCTCTACCCATGGGGGGCTGGATGCCTACCACTACTGCCACCTCTACCCATGGGGGGCTGGATGCCTACCACTACTACCACCCCTACCCATGGGGGGCTGGGTGCCCACCACTACCACCCCTACTAAAGGGGGCCTGGATGCCCACTACTACCACCCCTACCCATGAGGGGCTGGATGCCCACCACTACCACCCCTACTAATGGGGGGCTGGATGCCCACTACCACTCCTACCCATGGGGGGCTGGATGCCCACCACTACCACCCTTACCCATGGGGGGCTGGATGCCTACCACTACTACCACCTCTACCCATGGGGGGCTGGATGCCTACCACTACTACCACCCCTACCCATGGGGGGCTGGATGCCTACCACTACTACCACCGCTACCCATGGGGGGCTGGATGCCCACCACTACCACCCCTACTAATGGGGGGCTGGATGCCCACTACTACCACCCCTACCCATGGGGGGCTGGATGCCCACCACTACCACCCCTACCCATGGGGGGCTGAATGCCTACCACTTCTACCACCTCTACCCAGGTGGGGCTGGATGCCTACCACTACTACCACCTCTACCCATGGGGGGCTGGATGCCTACCACTACTACCACCCCTACCCATGGGGGGCTGGATGCCTACCACTACTACCACCTCTACCCATGGGGGGCTGGATGCCTACCACTACTACCACCCCTACCCATGGGGGGCTGGATGCCTACCACTACTAAGACCCCTACCCATGGGGGGCTGGATGCCCACTACTACCACCCCTACCCATGGGGGTCTGGATGCCTACCACTACTACCACTACTAATGGGGGGCTGGATACCTGTCACTACTACCACCTCCACCCATGGGGGGATGGATGCCTACGACTACTACCACCTCCACCCATGGGGGGATGGATGCCTACCACTACTACCACCCCTACCCATGGGGGGCTGGATGCCTACCACTACTACCACCCCTACCCATGGGGGGCTGGATGCCTACCACTACTGCACCTCTACACATGGGGGTCTGGATGCCTACCACTACTACCACCCCTACCTATGGGGGGCTGGATGCCCACCACTACCACCCCTACTAATGGGGGGATGGATGCCCACTACTACCACCCCTACCTATGGGGGGCTGGATGCCCACCACTACCACCCCTACCCATGGGGGGCTGGCTGCCTACCACTACTACCACCTCTACCCATGGGGGGCTGGATGCCTACCACTACTACCACCTCTACCCATGGGGGCAGGATGCCTACCACTACTACCACCCCTACCCATGGGGGGCTGGATGCCTACCACTACTACCACCCCTACCCATGGGGGGCTGGATGCCCACCACTACCACCCCTACTAATGGGGGGCTGGATGCCTACCAGTACTACCACCCCTACCCATGGGGGGCTGGATGCCTACCACTACTGCCACCTCTACCCATGGGGGGCTGGATGCCTACCACTACTACCACCCCTACCCATAGGGGGCTGGATGCCCACCACTACCACCCCTACTAATGGGGGGCTGGATGCCCACTACTACCACCCCTATCCATGGGGGGCTGGATGCCCATCACTACCACCCCTACCCATGGGGGGCTGGATGCCTACCACTACTACCACTACTAATGGGGGGCTGGATACCTGTCACTACTACCACCTCCACCCATGGGGGGGTGGATGCCTACCACTACTACCACCCCTACCCATGGGGGGCTGGATGCCCACCACTACCACCCCTACTAATGGGGGGCTGGATGCCCACTACTACCACCCCTACCCATGGGGGGCTGGATGCCTACCACTACTACCACCCCTACCCATGGGGGGCTGGATGCCTACCACTACTACCACCTCTACCCATGGGGGGCTAGATGCCTACCACTACTACCACCCCTACCCATGGGGGCTGGATGCCTACCACTACTACCACCCCTACCCATGGGGGGCTGGATGCCCACTACTACCACCCCTACCCATGGGGGGCTGGATGCCTACCACTACTACCACTACTAATGGGGGGCTGGATACCTGTCACTACTACCACCTCCACCCATGGGGGGATGGATGCCTACCACTACTACCACCCCTACCCATGGGGGGCTGGATGCCCACCACTACCACCCCTACTAATGGGGGGCTGGATGCCCACTACTACCACCCCTACCCATGGGGGGCTGGATGCCTACCACTACTACCACCCCTACGGGGCTGGATGCCTACCACTACTGCCACCTCTAACCATGGGGGCTGGATGCCTACCACTACTACCACCCCTACCCATGGGGGGCTGGATGCCCACCACTACCACCCCTACTAATGGGGGCTGGATGCCCACTACTACCACCCCTACCCATGGGGGCTGGATGCCCACCACTACCACCCCTACCCATGGGGGCTGGATGCCCACCACTACTACCACCTCTACCCATGGGGGTCTGGATGCCTACCACTACTACCACCTCTACCCATGGGGGGCTGGATGCCTACCACTACTACCACCTCTACCCATGGGGGGCTAGATGCCTACCACTACTACCACCCCTACCCATGGGGGGCTGGATGCCTACCACTACTACCACCCCTACCCATGGGGGGCTGGATGCCCACCACTACCACCCCTACTAATGGGGGGCTGGATGCCTACCACTACTACCACCCCTACCCATGGGGGGCTGGATGCCTACCACTACTGCCACCTCTACCCATGGGGGGCTGGATGCCTACCACTACTACCACCCCTACCCATGGGGGGCTGGATGCCCACCACTACCACCCCTACTAATGGGGGGCTGGATGCCCACTACTACCACCCCTACCACCCCTACCCATGGGGGGCTGGATGCCTACCACTACTACCACCCCTACCCATGGGGGGCTGGATGCCTACCACCAACACCACCCCCACTAATAGGATGGGGAATGCATGACACAACCAGCACACTCTAACATAAGGAATGCAAGAAAAAGACATCCCCCCAACACCATGACAAGCGTGTGTAGACTGTGTCAAATGCCTACAACACTGAACATGACTTTGAACATACAATGTGACCCCCTATCACATGTGTCACACATAAATGTGTGTGGCCTCCACAATGCAAGCAGACCATGACCACTGTGGCAATGGGGTCCAAACACCCATCATCACAGTGACTATAAGGTAAGTGTGGCCATGGAAAAAGCTGCAACTGCCAAACAGCATGGCTGAATCCTGGTCACAGAACAACAAACACATCAGTGGCAAAGTAGTGTTCGTGTCCCATAGCAACATATATTGGGTGAGGCAAACAGTGCAGTGCAAATAAGACATACCTTTGGCCATGTGCAGACAAACATCACCCATGGGGGATGACACCGTCAACATTCATCAATAACACAATGACAGACGTGACCATCATAATGCAGAACACATATCTGCTCCAATGGGCACACAAATGTAGACATCCTGTGGAGACTGTAGATGTGAGCTGAACAGATACCATATCATGGCAGCAATGGGACACACAAACCATGATCATCGTGCTGACTGATGACCTAGGAGTCCCAGGGACAGCAGGTGAAACCCACCAAACAACATACAGCCAATGGTACACTAAAGATATGCCAATGCAGTGATGCAGATGCACAAACACAAACAGGCAGCCCCACACTGCAAATCAAACACAACAGGTGAGGGGGGGGTGCCAGTGTCCCCAGGCAACCACACAACACATGATGAGGCCTGAATACCAATTACACAGATGCGCATACAGTGCCACACAAAAGTAACTCATGGATCCAAATCCCCTATGTGGGCAATCAGGCATTGTTAGATGAGAGGGAGCACAAATCACACATGTCACACAAGCATGTAGGAACAGCAACTAACACAGCAAGACACAGACACACCACAGCACTACCCCCAGGGTCCCCACAATGTGGTGACCCTGGGCTGCATGAGAATCCCACTGTGATGACAAAGCTAGATGTCGTTCACACTGTGAACCACAGTCATGTGTCCTGAGCAACAAACTACCATCACACCTACACAAGCACAAATCAATCAGCACGGCCAGTCAGCCAAGGCCAACATGGAGGCAGGGGCCTAGCCGGGCAACAACTCTCATCTGCACACACTCAACACCACACACCTCGACCTCCAACAATGTGCAGCAGTGAAGATCACATGCACTGGTGACATTGCACATGCACCCATGACAATCCCAGGGGTGGTGGTGGGAACTAAGGTGCAGAAACCCATCACACATGGCCAGTCAACAAGACTCCTGAATGTCTGACACACTGCACAGTACGATGTACATGGACATGACGGCAATACCACACCAACCAATGGGATCCCGGACACAGTCACACACCAATGAAGAAGCCAAGGTCACCCACAAAGAACACACATAGACAACAACCAACATTGCAGCCCGGACCCTGAGGAGTGCCAGCAGTCACACACACAACGTGTCACAATCACTGAAAGCTAACACAAACTGGAAATTACATGACAGGTGTAAACAACAAGTGCCAAGGGGAATCCGGACTGTGTCCCATCTGCGTTTGCCCACAAACTCAGCCCTGACAGCAAACACACCTATGGGTGACACCCTGATCACCAGTAATGTGCCATGCACCCACATCCCAGAGAACCCAGGGAGAAGACTTTGGGGGAACATAGGTCAACTCAGCAAGCATCACAAACAGGAACATCACTAGGGATCCCAGCATGCCCAGCAACATGGAAGTGAACACACACAGACATGCTCACACAACACACACCTTGGGCTCAGGCAATGTCACAGGATTACACACTGCCATGAGGGGACTCCACTCCTGTGTGAGGAAAGCTGTGCCATACGTTGCCTCATTAGGGCTCCATCATGTCAGCAGAACACTTGGTCACACAGTCAACAATTAGCACCAAATGAAGGCTCCCGTCATATCAGCCTGGTCATGGGAGTGTCACCGAAATCATCAGCACAGATCCAACACACATGTATAGCAAGTTGCACTGATAACACAGATGAGTCCTTCCCCATTGATGCCCAAACTTGCATGTCCAGTGGAGATGGCCACACGGTCAGGGAAGTAGACTAATTGAACAATGGCAAGCACAACAGATGTGCAGGGCTGTAAGTCACAGATGTGATATTGCAAATAAAACCTAGGAATTCCCATTGCCAAATCTTGGAAACATGACACCCTCATATGCTGCAAAGGATGACATGGATACACTACAGGATAGGACACATTCCCCATGGACCACATGGGTTCCTGCACAGTAACACTTCATTTTCATGAGACCAAAAATCAGCATCACTGCAGCAAGGGCACGGTTAGCATCATCAACAACATGTACATCAGAAGCAAAACAACTAGAGAACAGAAAGTTGCTTTATTCAGCATTTGGGTGAGAGAAGTGAAAGAAAATATATAACAAAGGCCAATGGCCAGTCCATAATATGAGTCCAAACAGGGTGACAGTGCCAGATGTCACCCCTCGCATGCCTGCACTGCTACACACCAGGGACAATCCCCTCGGAGGGGCATATGGGGGGGCAGGCCAACCACCGCAGGGACAGGATCAGGGCTCACCAGAAGGAGGCAGGGAAGGGGTGGTGGGTGCTGGAGAGTCACTGACAACTGCAGTGGAAGTGTCTGACATGGTGTGTGCCGGCACAACTGGGGGGCATGACTCAGATGGTGTGGGTGCTGGCACGACTGCAGTGGGCCATGCAGATGGAGTGGACAGGTTCCCCACTGCAGTGCCCAAGTCAGACGGGGTGGTAGTGGACTCCACTGCAGTGCCTATCTCCAGGGGAGGAGAATGGGGTTCAGGTAAGGTGGGCAGGACAGAGGGGGAGGACACCGTCTCCACACCAGTGGCACAGACATGCGCAGCGGGGGGTGTGGTGCTGGAAGAGCAAGTGGCAGGGGGAGAGGGCCGGATCATTTTGGGGATGGTGTATCTGTGGGTGGGGGAACCTGGGGCAGGGTGTGGTGGGGGCACCTGTGGAGTGGGGGCGTGAGGGATGGAGGAAGGAGACTTGGTGCTTGAGCTGCAGGGCGGCGGAGGGGTCTTGCTCTTCCGGGTCTGGGGGGACTTGCGGATGGGGGCCTCAGTCTGTCTGCGCCTGGGGGAGGGTGTCCGGGGGCGAGGGGCACTCCCCTCTGTGTGGGTGGGCTTCCTCTTCCCCCTGTATGCTGGATCAGCTGGATTGGAGGGGAAGAGGCCGAGGTCACAGAGGAAGAGCTGCTGTGTAGGTGGGGTTGCAGGTGAGGTAAGGGAAGGGGCCTTGGAGGGAGAGGTAACGGAGGACTGCGGAGTGACTGTGGATGCCTGTGTGTGTGTCTGTACCCCATTCCCTGTGGGTGTGGTATCAGTCCCCTGACTGTGCGTGCGTGTGCATCTGGATTTTGGCGTGTGTGTCTGTGTGCTGCTTGTGTCTGTGCTGGTGTGTGCCTGTGCCGGTGTGTGTGTGCTTGGGACAGGTAGGGTGCTGGGGAGTGTGGATGGGGCAGAGGTAGGAGGTGTGAAGGACTGTCGGAGGAGGGACACTGCTGCCGTCAGGGAGGAGTCCATGGACCTATTGCTCCTCGGTAGGGCAGACATGCCCGATGAGATGCCCTCCATGAACGACACCAGCTGAGTCAACAGAGTGGTGTGGGCATGGAGGACACTCAGCATTGCTGTCTACCCTACATGGAGCTGGCGAAGGAGGTACACAGACTCCTCACTCAGGGCAGCAGGGGACACAGGGGCAGCGGTACCTGGCACGAAGGAGACATGCTCCCGAACACGGGAGCCTCCACAAACCTCTGGCATGGGAGCCGATGGGAGGGCGGTGGTGGTGGTGGTGGTGGCGGGGACAGCAACACTAGCTGGGGTGTGGTGACTGCTGACACCCGCCTCCACAAGGGAGTCATCCTCCGAGCTGCTGTGGTCCTCAGCTGAGGTGGATGCTGCTGAGGACTCCTCGGTGTGGCTCCCCTCGCCCTCCGTGCCACTGGGTCCCTCCGACCACTCCTCGGCTGCTGACCCAGTCTGGCTCTGCGGCTCCTCCTGGTCCGTGGAGCTGTCCCCTCCTGTGGCCGTGGATGTATCTGCAAACAATAGGGAAACAGACAAACATCAGTCACCTGCACCGACCGCACACACCACAGTAAGTACAGCACATTACAGACCAAGCCCTGGCATCCTTAGTTGAACACTGCCAAAAGTGCCCAAACAGAGTAGGAGAAGCCAATTGTCAGTCTGATGGTCAACCATGGCACTCACATCCCTCCTGGCTTTGCACCCATCTGTCTGGTGTCTGTCGGATGGCAATACCCCAGTGTGGACACATGCACCACCTACACAGTAGTTGGACAGTGCAGAGAACACGGTGAAGTATGTGAACATGCACACATCACAACTCTTGCCACTGAGTCAGTACAGATGTCCGGATAAAGGGATGGCCAGAGTCAATTTTGAAATGCATGTGATGCATACCAGCACCAGACACCATGATGCACCCATGTCCTGATAGTCATTGCCACAATGGGGTGCATGTAGCACATGTCACTCCCCTGCAGGATCACTCATTGGAAGTTTCATGCCATGGCACAGGCATGCCTGCTAAGTCATACATCACTGTCTCCAGTCACATGGAAAGGGCAGCCAGACAACAACAGTTTGCACTGTCTCACAATCCTAGGTCATGGGGAATGCAAGTCCTGGAGCTGAACAAGTGCACATGTCCATCCCCCACACACCACACCATCTGAACTCTTATTTGTCCACGTCATACCAATTGGACATATGGGAGACCTGTAACACAACCCTCGGAACCTGAGCACCTCACAATCTGCTGTGAATGGGAAACAGCTGCCTGAACTTCACATTCGCATACCCCAGTCTGCACGGTCAAGTGATCAAACACCTATGTGTCACACAAGTATCGTCTCCTATGGTCACATCTCCGGTGGCATGCTGAGCCCCAACCGAGAAACACCCCAGTAGTCCTGACAACGAAGCCACAGCACAATGACACAGAGGCAGACATCTGAGGGGACATATCACTGAGCACAACGTGTCAGCTGATACACGGGAGTGGGAGTACAGAGTGTATTGTATGGCCTGGAGTAGGCATGACTGTCCTGCCCCACGTGAATGAGGGATGAGCCCTGGACAGTAGGCAGGTGGCTAAGTATGTGTGAGACACTTGATATACATACTCCTGAGGCCCAAACATTGTTCACACCCGCAGCATGGGTGTGTGCCAAATACCCCAGGCACATGTGGTGGATCAGCTCAGCAATTGGACCACATATCAAAGTAACACGCAGATTACATGTCAGAACACAGGCATTGTGTAAGCAATGGACCCACCCATGATGCCCACCACAGAGTTAGGGGAACAAATGCTGTCCCCCACCTTGAGCTAAGCAAAATGCAAGGACACAGTACCCAGGTGACACAATTCCCTGACTGTAAGGGCCACACCTGGGTATCAGATGAGGAGTGGGCAGTGCACAATTGAGGGACATGGGTCCTGGACCACATGACTGATGTACTGTGGAAGTTTAACCAGGCCAGAGGAGGGCACATAGCATGGCAGACAAAGTTCACAATGCAGTCATGGACTCACCCCTCCTTGCTGCTCTCTGGCCTTCAGCTGCCCATCCAGATCAGGGAAGACCACCGCCAGGATCCTGAGCATGTGGGGGGTCAGGGTCCGGTGTCCGCCCCTCCTGCGAGGAGGCGACAGCTTCAGCTGGACCCGTGCGATCCTCCGGGTCCAGCCCCGAAGGTCCTGCCACCTCTTCTGGCAGTTGCGGATCCGGCGCTTGTAGTCCCCACGGATCTCACTGCCCGGACGATGGTCAGCCATATCTTCTGCTTCTGGTGGGCATCAACCTGTGAGGATGGCAAAGTGAAAAGGCCATTACTACACATGCAACATATCCGTGCATTACACAGTTGGAAATACATGTCTCAATCACAGGGGCACATGATGTACACAGGCAGTGCAACAATGGCTATGAACAGTTTGCCAGCAGTTACTACATGGTATCATTGCCTGGGAAGTAAAACCTCATTTAAATGCACTGTCACTGCACTATACCTGTTCAGTGCATGTAACTACACACTATGGGGGGTGACAACTACTCAGTGAGCCTGCTAGCCAGTGACGTGCACACTGTAAGTCTTGCCAGTCAGACAACATGCACATTTAGTAAGGCAGTGGACAGCACACTCACCTGCTCCCCTGGTTTCCCATACAGCTTGCTGTACTGTGGAAGGAGGCTGTCCAGCAGGGCCTGGTTCTCCTCAGTGCTGAAGGCTGGGGCTCTCTCCACAGTACGTGCCATTGCAGGATCCAGAGGATGCAGATACAGCAGCAGTGGTGGTGGCAGATGTCGTCCTGGAGCATGTAGTGCAGGCAAGTGAGCTCTCAGGGGAACAGCCAGCATTATATGTGTGCTGCAGAGGCAGATACTGTCCCATGTGTCCAAAGTGATAGGTCCAAGTCGTTTGCATCTTCTGAATCTGGCCAATCCATGGAATTGCACCACTTACACATGCCCACAGCATCCTTCAAAAGTTCAACTTCATGAGACCCATGAATTTGCAACATTGTTGTGGGTGACCAACTGAATTCACAGCATCAGACTCGTTAAAGGTTTGAAAACGCGTCCGTTGCCATGCCAGGCCATAGCCAATGCGTGCGCACCGATCGGTCCATTGCTGTACAACGCGTACCCGCTCACATCGTATGCAATGGCCAATGCGTGCGCACCGATCGGTCCATTGCTGTACAACGCGTACCCGCTCACATCGTATGCAATGGCCAATGCGTGCGCACCGATCGGTCCATTGCTGTACAACGCGTACCCGCTCACATCATATGCAATGGCCAATGCGTGCGCACCGATCGGTCCATTGCTGTACAACGCGTACCCGCTCACATCATATGCAATGGCCAATGCGTGCGCACCGATCGGTCCATTGCTGTACAACGCGTACATCGGATGACAACGCGTACCCGCTCACATCATATGCAATGGCCAATGCGTGCGCACCGATCGGTCCATTGCTGTACAACGCGTACCCGCTCACATCGTATGCAATGGCCAATGCGTGCGCACCGATCGGTCCATTGCTGTACAACGCGTACCCGCTCACATCGTATGCAATGGCCAATGCGTGCGCACCGATCGGTCCATTGCTGTACAACGCGTACCCGCTCACATCATATGCAATGGCCAATGCGTGCGCACCGATCGGTCCATTGCTGTACAACGCGTACATCGGATGACAACGCGTACCCGCTCACATCATATGCAATGGCCAATGCGTGCGCACCGATCGGTCCATTGCTGTACAACGCGTACCCGCTCACATCGTATGCAATGGCCAATGCGTGCGCACCGATCGGTCCATTGCTGTACAACGCGTACATCGGATGACAACGCGTACCCGCTCACATCATATGCAATGGCCAATGCGTGCGCACCGATCGGTCCATTGCTGTACAACGCGTACATCGGATGACAACGCGTACCCGCTCACATCATATGCAATGGCCAATGCGTGCGCACCGATCGGTCCATTGCTGTACAACGCGTACCCGCTCACATCGTATGCAATGGCCAATGCGTGCGCACCGATCGGTCCATTGCTGTAGAACGCGTCCCTGTACATGTCACTGGCATATGTCACCATGCCTGTCACAGATGAACGTATGCCAGCCACATTTACATTCCAGGGACTCAGGGGCACACCTACAACAGCACAGCCTGTCCACACTGTATCCTAAGGCATGTAAGGCTGCATTACCTTTTCCGTGTATGGGGGTCAACATGTGGTTTTTTGGGTGGCACTTGTGGGCAGCCACTCCCAGGCTGTGCACGTGTTCATGGGGACAGAATCCTTTGTGTGTTGTGCACATGACCACTGTGATGTGCAACTGTTCAGTTCAGAGCATGTGGCATGGTCACATTTCCAGGTTGTGTATGTGTATGTCATGTCACATACTCCCGGAGTCCCATGTGGGACGGTATGTACGTCACAGGCTGACCCATTGCAACAATAGTGATGGCCCTCCACAGTCTGTGTGCATGTTGTGTTTACAATGTCTCTGATTCCATGTGCACAATGGGGGACAGTCTCCACATCCACGTTGTTCGTGCATGGACTTTGATGTTGTGCATGTGTGTGTCACAGACGTCCATGTCTGTCCTGCCGAGGGAAAAGGGACCACTACCTGTGGGGGTCCTAGTTGTTTTGCTGTGGTGTATTCATGATGCACCATGTCATCCCAGTGTCCATGTGGCAATACAGGGTCCCTGGGAATCTACCTGTCAATGACCAGTGATGCCTGGGGCACATCTGTCCTCACATGTCACTGTGGTGTGTGTTTGGAACGTGACAGCAGTACATGGGAACTGTGACACAGCCTAATGATATCCCATGGCACAACCTGGGACTTGTTGACGACACTTGTTGAACTGTGATGTTAGATGTTGGCCATGTAGGTGCCATACATGTCCTTACGGAACAGCACACATCATGTACTTGTGTCTCATAATGATGTATCATGTGATATTGAGTATGGTCAATGCCACATATGTGGGGTGACTGACAATCTTTCTTTCTTCACCTATGCACTGCAGGGCACCAGCTGTCCATCGACCATTCCCTGACCTTGCATCCATGGTTGAACGGGACTGCATCCGACGGTACCGCTTCACCAGGCCGCTGATTGAGGAATTGACGGTGCGGTTGGCCCACATTTGCAACCTGGCCGGACATACCCTACAGCGCTGACCCCCAAGGTGAAGGTGATGGCAGCACTACACTTCTTTGCCACCGGTACCTTTCAACACACTGTGGCGTCTGCTGGTGGTATGTCACAGACCATGTTCAGCCGTGTGCTACGCAATGTTTTGGAGGCTATGTTGAGATACCTGAACCAGTACAACTATTGCCCTAAACGTCAACAACTCACTGACGTCAAGAGTGACTTCTATGCCCTGGGGAGGATGCTGCATGTCATTGGCTCCATTGATGGGACACATGTGGCTTTGGTACCACCACAGGCACATGAGCAGGCATACAGGAACCGCAAACATTACCATTCGGTCAATGCACTGGTGGTATGTCTTGCAGATATGAGCATCTCACACGTGTGTGCCCGTTTCCCCGGTTCTGCACACGATGCCTACGTGATGAGGAGTAGTCGCATCCCGAGGATGATGTCACAGATGCGGAACCAGCGTGCCTGGCTTGTCGGTGTGTACTGACTTTGTACCATTGTGTGTGTTCTGCAATGTAGTATTCCACCCTCTTTTCCAACTCAGCTAATGTGCAATTGTCCGTATGTAGGTGACTCCGGATACCCCAACATGCCGTGGTTGCTGACGCCCCTCAGGAACCCTGTGACACCAGCCCAGATGTGCTACAATGAGGCACATGGTCGGACCAGGAGAGTGATTGAGCGGACATTTAGTGTCCTGAAGAGCCACTTCCGCTGCCTGGACAAGACAGGAGGGGCCCTCCCATATGCCCCAGCAAAGGTGTGCAAGATTGTCATCGTCTGCTGCATGCTACACAACCTGGCAGTGCGGAAGGAGTTGCCTCTCATCCTGGATGACGATGACCAACATCCGCCACCTGTGGAGGATCCTGGCCTGGGCCACGATGCCAGTGATGATGATGATGATGAGGGTGATGTCCGCACACAGCTCATCACCAACTTCTTCAGCTGAATGTGAGTATCCGGAGATGTCATGTCAATGATGTGAGTTTGCATGATGTGTGTTGGTGGTGCTCTGGTGCTGTTTGAGTGTGTCCATGTGCTACATGACTGTATGCGTGCAGCGATGTGTCCTTACAGGTAGTCTGTACTCCCCAACAGTGTTGACATGCTAACTTGGTTCTGGGTGGGTATCTTGTGACATGTATTGGGCATGAGTATTGCAGTTCTGTCCTGTTCTTCAGTGCTTTTGACTGTGTGTCATTTCTGTCCTTCACAGGGTACTTTCAGAGTTGTTTGGTCAACTGTGATCCCCCGACACCGTGAATCAACTTCCAGGGTGGTAGCTGTTGTTTCCCTACAGGTGATGTGCGCCACACCCATGGACTTCCTTTCTTCTACACTTGTTGACTGTGTGACCACTGCCAGGTGGGATTACCTTGCATCTGTAGTGGTTACAACATGTTGCAGATGTGTAATAAACCTGTGCTTCACTTTGTGATGTGCGTTGTCTGTGGTCACACATCTGACTGACATTTGCTTACTGCACCAGTGGGCTAGTTAACACAGACTGTGAATAGGTGTTGTGTCTGTGCATTGCACCGTATTTCCTGGCAACATCAGTGTAGGCGATGAGTCAGATGGCCCTGGTGTGTATGTGTTGTGTAGCCCTGGTGGTGTGTCTCCCTCATATGTGTCACGTCGCCATGACTCACATGCCGGTGTTGTACTTGCTGTAGCAGTTAGCATGCACAGTGTCATTTTGCAGATCATCATCTCCATGACAGAAACAACGTTGGAATCACAACAGAGGCAAGTATGGTGTATTAGTGAGTTTATTGACATACATGTGTGAGTATAGTGCACAGGATGGTGGGTGCTGTACATTGTGATTGTAATCCAAAGTTCCTAGATGATTTGGAAGTCCTGGTAGCAGAAATGTCCAGAGTAAAGTCCACAGTCATCTGATACATTGGTCCAACTTGAACTCCCCATGTCATGTGGGAGAGTTGTGTTGCATTCGACAGGGTGAACAATTTGCGCACAAAGGTGATTTTCCAGAACAGGTGTTGGCTTCCTGGGGGTTGTGCATGGCCATCGGCCTCTCAGTCGCCCTTCCTCGGACGACCCCTCTTCTTTGGGGGGGGACCCTCTGTCATAAGGTTTCTGCACATACAGAGCTATGCACAGGATAATAGGACCTTGGAATATAGTGGTGAGCCAACTATAGACCTTAGCACCCAAAACCCCAACCCAACTAGCCTTAGCGTCCCATTAGCACTAATGTACCAATGATTAGACAACCTAGAACACGGTATCTCTCTCTCACCCAGGACTCGCAGAGGCAAGAACACTCTTTCGTCACACTCGTACCTGTCCACAACATGCGTAAGAAGAGACACTGTATAGTTCAAAATATTTATTTCAACTTACGTGCTCTAAGATACAGTACACGTGTCAGTACTAATAGCATAATACATATGAATAATATAATCAGCATAGTTACTACTCCATAGAATACGAACGGGGAAAGCATCTCATAAAGCAGTGGATATATGTCTAACTAACATTACCACCCTCCCCGTGCTGGAAGCCAGTTTATTATGATAATAGAAGACCTTTGGGCTTTGACTAGCGAACCCCCATACCTCAGTCTCTAGATGCAAAACTACATCAGCATACAATCACAGCTCTTCTCTCTGGAAAGTTCGTCTCCAAGTGCTCTCTAGAGCAGGCGACCGTATTATTAAAAGCACACTAATTTCTCAATGGCAGCTGTACATGGTGTTATGTCTAGGTGCGAGGGACGGGCCAAATCAGTATGAACCAGGGATTTGTTATTCGACCTTGTAACTGTTGTTCAGACTGAGCCCAAAAGGGAATAGGAGAAAAGGTGAGAAACAGAAAATGCAGACAGTTGTAAAATAACTTGGCAGTAGCAGAGGGCGACAGAACAACAGTTTAAGAGTAACGTGCGCAAAAGTCATCATGGCAGCCAGGCCTGCGCCAACGTAGCCAGGCAGGCCATGAGCCACAAGACACCCTCCCCTGGACAGTCCATCGAAAATGCAGACAGAGTTCCAAACACCTGAGCAGAAACGAGGCAATCCACCGACAGTGAACGGCAAATTAATCCAAAAACGTGGAAGAGCAGAAAAAAGCTATACCGTCCAAGAGGACATCATTGGAATCGTCAAAAAACGTAGACGCCATCCAGTCCAACAGATCAAAGCTGCATGAATGTTCCTCAGAGGATGGAGCATCTAGAAGCAATGCGGGACAGCTTGCGTGATATTCAATATAACTTTGTTGTAGGAGAGTCTGAGCAGCCGCCCAGATATCCCATTGTGCCAAAATCCCCAGTGCAGCCGCACGCATCATAAAGCCAGCAGCGGAACAGTCCCGTTCATGGGCCTCTAAGGGACCCACCAACTGGACAAAATCCGGAACAGACAATGACGAATTGGAGAGGCAATAATCCATGGTCCATGTGAACGGACACCGGATGCAAGACATCACAGGTTGCACGCAAGTGAAATACGCAAAGCGAAAAGAAAGGGTGTAGGACACACTGATAGTTGCCAAGGGCAGAACATCGAAGCCAACCAGAAGTCGCTCACGGAGCAGTTGGAGGCGTTCGGGATCGAGAAGGGCCCAGTGGTGTGCAGCCATTGCGCAGAAAACAGACCAACAGCAAGACACCAGCCGCCAAAGCGAGGATTAATGGGAAGCCACCAAAGACGCTAGAAAAAATAGAATGTATGAATGCCGGTATCACACCGAAAATAGTTTGGAAGGTGGACACCAGGCCAGACCCCACAAGTTTAAAAAAGTGCACCAGACCCTCAGTGTTTGATGCATTAAAAATACGATGAATCAACTCCCCAAAATGTTGGGGGAGGTCAGTGTTCAAAAGGGCCTGTATTTCACTGTGTGTACTAGCCACCTGGAGAATGAATGTCTCCCGGGCGGATGTGAGCATAACCTCCTTATTCAATAATAGGGCCTTTATTCTGCTCAACTTATTGAAATCTGCCTCCATGGTAGGAATGGAAGGCCAAATAGAGTTATCAACGATGTCGTGAGGGGGAGGAAAAAGCACATTCTTGCAGCAGACAACTCTGTGTGAGACCGTAACAATATACGGAATGCCAGCTTGTAGGCCACAACAGTCTTCGTTATTTAAAAGCAAATAGCTACCGTTAGTAAGCAAAGTAAAAGTAGGAGAAATAGCAGGAGCAGGAATACCCTTTAGCACACATGCCAGATTCGGAACTGAAACGCTACAAGCCCCGTGCAATTTAATATGTTTACAAATAAGCGAATGACCCACAGTTGAATCACAAGACTCCCCCGTGAGAAACACTTCCCTGCCTTCTCTAAGGCATTTATACATGAAAGGCAAGGACCAAAGTTCATGCAGGAAAGCACTACCCAAAGGCTGGAAACGGCCCACAGGATAATGTCTCATGCACGAGCTAAATTCAAACAGGGAAAAAGGTAAAGCGATAACCCCATGAACCAGCCACACCGCGGAATCTAGTTCCGCTACAGAGAATGGTAAAGGATCAACTTTCTCGATATGTAACAAGGTGTAAGATGCATCTTTCATGGACATGAACTGCTGTTTTTCCGTCAAATTAAAAGGCAGAAAAAGGGCAGTGGTGTTCAAGAGATTCCAAGGAACTTTACCTAATTTAAGGGTTTGCAAAGTCCAGGCAAACTGCATCACTGAGCGTAACTGATTCTGACCATGATACAACATAGAGACATCATCTTGTACAATATCAACAACAGAGGATACAATATTCTCTAATGTGTAAATGCGGGAAGACAGGGTATTTATACTATTGTCAACAACAGCAAGCACCTTTTCCAAATTTGCTTGGTCTATTTCCCGAAGGCGGGAAGCAGCTTCCATTTGTGACAGCTTCCAGAGTTCATTATACGCTTCATAAATGAACCTCTTCGGTCGGGGACCACGAGGTCCCAAGATAAAGTCAGATAAATCAATAGTGCCTGATAGGAGAGACAAATGTTTCTTAACAGAGTCTAAGGACGAATGTTGTAACCATTGTTTACATAATTTACCAACCGAATACGTGGTGACAGTACGAGTTGCAGTAAATCTTGGATCAGGCTTGTCCTGTATGTAGCCAGGAACTGTGCCATGGAAACGCAGCTGGCATGCATTCGATGATATGGGCCATGCCAACCAGGGTGACTGTATCAGTGCAGAAACGTTAAAGGAATTATTTTGGAACTGAGCCTGTAACTGTAAAAGGGACATATTAAATCGTAAACTGTCATTTGGCGAACTCGACAAGAATGGGATGGCTGGCGCGTTTAGTTGTTTAACGGAAGACAACCCCCAACACGTGGTCTGATAAATGGAAGCATTCAAAAACATAATTTGGGCTGGGATAAGGCAAGCGCGGTGCAACGCCTCAGTGCCTTGCACCTGCCATGGCTTCGAACCCCAGATTGATTTTAAATCTACTGTGTCTTTCCAATACTCATAACCACCCACCGCCAAGGCGCTCAAAAAGGAACCCGAATAAAGTAATTTAGTGTGGGTCAACATTATTTTTTGAGTCAATGGGGTTCTTAATTTAAAATAATAGGACCCAGGGTTCGATCGATTGAAATCAGTAAAATAGGTGAATTTATTTCGAAGAGTCTGGGAACTACCTGGTATGGGGTTTGGACAATGTTCCCATTGGGTGTAAGTAACAGGGCTACGTAGTGCACTCGGTTTGTGGAGAAAATGATTGCCCCAATGCTGGTAGCAATACAAATCGGCATAATTCGCAGAATTCATATACAAGTCCTCAGCATTAAAGGAAGCATAATATTTTAAATCAGCAAACAATGCTTCAACGGCATGCACATCCCAATCATCAGAATGAATATTACTTTTTACTACATCACCCATCGAGACTCGAAGGACATTTGGTACATTAATAATTTCCGTCGGGCCATGGATTTGAAAGTTTACAGCATCCCATACGATGCCATCTGCAACTGGAAACGCTGAAATGTTCACAAATGTGTGGTCACGCTTCATGATGTGTGAAGAGGAATGTGGAGCCAAAGTCCCAGCCACACTGTTCACAGCAGAGCGTTCAGGTAAATAGTGACCATTGATGAGTAGAAAAAACACCGTGACAAAGCCAATGGACATGAACAAAAAAACCAAGAAAAGTACCATCCAAATATATGTCCAAGGTGGAATCAAAAAATTATCTCTAAACCAGGATACAAAAAGACTAAACTTGGACGGGGCCTTTGATGAGTTGGAATCCGAGTCAAAGGAATAACGTGTCGGGCTCAGTGGCGTTGTTGGTTGGTGTGCCACCGACTCTGTGGCGGGATAAGTATATTCGTCCTCATCAATGCAGGGGGATGCAGGGGGTTCAAATATATTTTCAGGCAAATCAACCATCTCCATGGTAACATCAGTGACTGTTCGTGCAGGCGTGCCGCGGATACATGTCCGATAAATGGCAGGACAAGAGACCGCTGGTGTGACACTATTCAGGATCGGCCAGATGTTGTAGCTTGACATTTTCCACTGAGATGTATCTGTTTTCCTTGCGACCGGGAAGCGGTGGTAAGATGACTGTACGTGTTCCCTTCAAGCCCAGGACTGGAACCGGTGCACGAAAAGAGGGGCCGAATTCTTTTTTGTTCTCCACCTTCTCTCGTACTAGGTCGCCAATCTTCGGAAGCCAGCCGGCAACCGGAATCTGCAGAGCAGGGTCTGTGGCTGAAGGCAAATGTGCAATTGCAAGTTTGTCTCGGGCTTCTTGTAAGTCCTGTAACATAGTAGAATGGTTATCTACATCAAACTTGGCGGATTGCGCCGCCATGTCTAGACCATCAAGGTCAGGCACAAACATTCGTATGCCAAAGAGCATTTCGTAAGGGGTCCGCCCACCCAGAGGCCTTCTAGGGAGATTATTAAGTGCACGCTGAACAGTATACAAGTGGGCCAGCCAGTTCCTGCCAGTACCTATAACTCTAGCTGTCAAGGATTGCTTTAAGTCACGGTTCATTCGTTCAACGATAGAGTTGCCCTCAGGCCTATACGGAGACGAAAATTTCACCCGCACCCCTAAGGAGCCCATTGCGTCCTTGTAAGCCTTAGAGGCAAACGCCGGACCTTGGTCAGAATGGAAGGTGCCGCATGCGAAAATTCCCACAAAGACTCGCAAATCCCTTATGACATTTCGAGCGTCAGCACTCCGTTGTGGCCAGACCCAGATGAACCGTGTGCACGAGTCCACTGCCACTAAGATATATTTATAGGCAGTGTCTGAAGAAAATGGACCGCAGTGATCCAAGTAAACACACCCAAAGGGTCTGTTTGAAATTGCAAGCGAGGTCTGCGGTGGTCTTGTGACTGTTGAAGGCTTGATCTGTTGACAAACGTCACAGGAAAGCACATAAGTACGTGTATCTTTATATAATCCCCGCCACCAGTAACGCTGCTGCAAAATGGAAATTGTCGCTGACACACCAGCGTGAGCCGAAGCCATGCCTTCGTGTGCCGCTGTCATTAAGGAAAGTCTGCGGTCCGCGTTGGGGATCAGCCGAACCCCAACGTCAGGTATTGTTACATAAGGAGCCTGATCGGGACCTATTTGGTAAGAATATTTAGAAGGGAAACCTCTAGGGTAATTCATTCCTTCTTTTGTTGCAGCAATAGCTGCCAAGATATCAGTGTCTATTCTAGACATGGATCTAGTAACTGCTGCTACTGAACACGTGAGTACTGCTGATCTGGCAGCTTCATCTGCCAGACTGTTACCAACAGCGTGTGCGCCCACCCGCTGATGGCCTAGGGTGTGAACCACCTGCGTGAGTGGCAGACGTCTTTGTAATTCTGCCACTCTAACCCAAAGCATTTTATGCTTGATTGTGTTGCCTTTAGCGTCTCTATAGTCATTTTGCGACCAAAAGAACAGATTGTCATTGTATGATTGAACACAGTAGTAAGAATCGCACACAATTAAAGTGGTCACATCAGGATTTACGAACTCAAGAGCAAGCACCAATGCACGCAACTCGGCCAATTGTGCGGTACTATCCCCGAGTGTCTGTGTATGCACCACAGTGGATTTGAACTTTCCGTTCACAAACGTACCTGCGACAATAGCACATGCGGCTGAATAAGCATGCTTGGAACCCGTGGCCGGTTGTGCCGAACCATCGGTGTAGATCACACAGTCGTAATCCTCAAGCGGCAATAAAGACAAAGGAGGAGGATGAAAGAATTCATACTGTAAAAACTCCTGAGTCTGAAGAGAAGAGTCAAAAATGAAAGTGACATCCGGAGACGTCAAAGATGTTGCCCATTGAATCCAACGGGGGTGCAAAGCTTTAGAGTTCGGTACACTTGCTTTGGTCACTGCCTCTAGAGCAGGATATGGTGTTACCACCAAAATGCGTTTTCCCTGTGCCAGTGCGCGCTCCTTCAGGATCGCCATTTGCACTGCTGTTAGCACTTTCTCCACAGATGAGAACCGCATTTCTGCAGAGGTGTACAGATGTGACTTGTATGCGATGGGTACTGTATCACCTTCATTAAAGGTTAAGTACGTGAAACCCACTGCCCCTGGAATGATTCTAATCACCAAGTTTGTGTGGTTATCACGTGTCAAAAGGTATTTAGACTCAAGAAGGTCTGTTTGCAAAGACTGCAGAATGGAGGTATGCTCCGGAAGCCAGCAAGACTTCGAATAAGTAGGTTGTATCAAGGCATACAGTGGCTTAATACGCTGGGCGTATTCGGGAATATATGTACGTCCGAAGTTCAGAAAACCCAGCAAAGACTGAAGCTTCTTCAGATTAGTAGGAGGGCACAGAAGTGCACATTTCTCCAGAAAATGGGGGCTAAACCCTTACCTTCATTGTTGAGCTCATAGCCCAAGAACAAAACGGTAAATTCAGCAATATGAGATTTGGCAAAGTTAATTTTGTATCCCTGAACCGCGAATTCAAGAATAATGCGGTCTACTCGGGTCAGATGCGGAAACAATTCGTCGTCCGTCAGATAAATGTCATCCACATACGAACAGGCGTCTGGATCTATGCCGTCTAACAAAGAGACAACACGAGCGGCGAACACGCCTGGACTATTTTTGTAGCCCATAGGAAGACGCCTGAATTTGAACATTTTACCACCGGAAGTAAAAGCACACCATTGGCCACTTTCCGGGGCTAAGTTGTGCGTGTAGAATCCATTTGAAAGGTCAAGTGTCGTTTTATATTTTTTACGAACAAGACTGTCTACAAGCGCCGAACTATGGGTATTTTGCACCGCGAAGGTCCGGCAATGTGAGTTCAAATGCCGGTAATCCAATACTAAGCGGTACGATCCATCGGGTTTAGAAACCGCGAAAAGGGGATTGTTCATAGGTGATACACAGGGTTCAATTACTCCCTGATATTCCAACTGAGTCAGAATTTCGGAAACGTGGCCTTTGGCTTCACGTTTTATGGGATATTGGGGTTGTGGCTGCGGTAGTGACCGCAAAGGTATTTCATGGGGGGAGAATCTTCGTCCCAACCCACGTGATTGCGGAATAACGCTGGAGCCAGGGACACAGCCCACTCTGCTGCTAGAGCCTCCGCTTTGTCCTTTGGGACATGTCGAGAAAAGCTCGGAAGGATTACCTCCTCCCCTCTACGTGCAGCAAGAACGAATGGGGGTGGCCAATCCGCCTCTGCTAACAAAATGTCATATGAAGAGGTCAGATTTTCCCAAAAAATCCCTTTAATTACACGCTGTATATCACCTTCAATTTGGATGACAATATTAAATAGTCTGTCAGGGGGTGCCACTCTGGTGTCTGCTGTTTCAACAGTAATGAATGTTTCAGTTGCTGTCGCCTCCATATGAGGACGTAGCGCCTCCCGCACTATGGTAACTTCCGCGGCGCTGTCTAGGAGGGTTACTGCCCACGTCCAATTCAGGAGTCTCGTTCTCACCGTCTGTGGCATATTTCGCTGTTACAGCGGCAACTTTCTTCTTCTGAAATTGTGGTCGAAAACGTTGAGCGTCTTCCTCTTTTCCTCTGACTTGTTGTCGAGGCTGGTCTCGTCCCTGTGGGGCCTCACGGGCCCTTCCTCTATCCTGGCGGTCTCCTCCACCGGCCTGTGACGAAGTCTGTGCCTGTGAAGAACGAGGAGAACGCGTATCAGGGATTTGAAACCTATCCGGTGACTTAATTCTCGCTCTATCGCGTAAATCATAAGTGCGTTCAGAAGAAACTGAAGCCGGGGATGCGCCTCGCGACCCCGGCTTTTTTGTTGCTTACCCTGTTTTTTCAGCCTCCAGCTCTTTTTAGTGAAGACTGGTTTCTCATCTTTCTCAGATTGAGATTTGGTTTGTTGCTGTTGTGGTTGCGATTGTGTTTGCTGTTTTGCAAAAGGCTTGTTACCCAGGCTGTTTCTACCAATAGTTTTGTAAGCCTGGGTAATAATTTTCGGTAATTCGCGAGGCTTGTCCAATTCTGGGACTAAAGCCAAAGCGTTAGCTACTTGAAAGTTCACTGCATCGCCCTTGACATTCGCAAGGATCAGCTCAGCTACTACTTCAAACACTCCCACCAGTCTCATCCCTAATTCCACGGCCGCTTCAGGGCCATGTTCGTCCTGTACTTTTTTAATTACAGAGGGGAGAACAGTCATGGAAGGAGTACCAAAACATTTAGAATATACTGCTGCGAATACCTTACCCCAGTTGTCACATGCTGTCAACTCGGGAATTAAGTCTTTTGGCAAACTAATCGTTAAAATACGATGTTTATCCACTGGAGTTGTATGTGGAAAAACTGCCTCCAACTGATCAAACTTTTCTGCAAGCCAATAAGGAAAATCATCCTTATTTTGTGGCCGTTTGCCCATCACAGAATTCACCATGACGGGACTTATGGTCACTCCGCCTGCAGCAGCTGGTTGGCCGGCAACTCCAGGAGCGGCTCCATGGAGGCTGCCTGTAACATACCGCACTAAAGCTCGATGCACCTGCACCAAGGCCGCATACATAGTGCGCAGTTCCGCGACTGGTATTGTCATATAACGCGGATGTGGGGTGTACCCGGCCAAAACAGGCCAAGTGGCCCCCTCAATTGATAAGGGGCCTAAACGAACCGTGGTAGTCGGTTGTGGGAGGGCGCCATTAAACCAAACACGGTGTTGCCAAGCCGTGAGCGGTACTTCAAGATTAGTATAAGGTCTATAGACAGCAGGAACAGCGGTGGGTTCATATTCATGGAACAGATTATCGTTCACGTTCACCGCTGGAAAAGTGATCCAAGAGTAGAACACTTCAAAGTGGAAAGCCGGATCGGCTTGAACCACAAAGACTAGTTCAACTCCCGCGTCTGGCACTCCATACACCCGTAAGTGATCCCGGAGTGCTGTGCGGCTATGTGCCGCTATGTCTATACCCGCCATTACTAACGGGTCGACTCAACAATCTTACACGAGGCAGCACAAAAAGGGTTATATCTAAGAAACCTTTTTTAATAACATCAAGCTTGAAAGAACCTACAAAATCCGCAATATAGGAGGTATCGCCGTCACACACGCTTCCGGAAGCGTACGTGAGGGGTTTGTGAACAAGCACAAGTACTACTCAAGCGTCTCGCAAGTAAGCTGCCCCACTCGTTGGTCGCGCCATGTCATAAGGTTTCTGCACATACAGAGCTATGCACAGGATAATAGGACCTTGGAATATAGTGGTGAGCCAACTATAGACCTTAGCACCCAAAACCCCAACCCAACTAGCCTTAGCGTCCCATTAGCACTAATGTACCAATGATTAGACAACCTAGAACACGGTATCTCTCTCTCACCCAGGACTCGCAGAGGCAAGAACACTCTTTCGTCACACTCGTACCTGTCCACAACATGCGTAAGAAGAGACACTGTATAGTTCAAAATATTTATTTCAACTTACGTGCTCTAAGATACAGTACACGTGTCAGTACTAATAGCATAATACATATGAATAATATAATCAGCATAGTTACTACTCCATAGAATACGAACGGGGAAAGCATCTCATAAAGCAGTGGATATATGTCTAACTAACATTACCACCCTCCCCGTGCTGGAAGCCAGTTTATTATGATAATAGAAGACCTTTGGGCTTTGACTAGCGAACCCCCATACCTCAGTCTCTAGATGCAAAACTACATCAGCATACAATCACAGCTCTTCTCTCTGGAAAGTTCGTCTCCAAGTGCTCTCTAGAGCAGGCGACCGTATTATTAAAAGCACACTAATTTCTCAATGGCAGCTGTACATGGTGTTATGTCTAGGTGCGAGGGACGGGCCAAATCAGTATGAACCAGGGATTTGTTATTCGACCTTGTAACTGTTGTTCAGACTGAGCCCAAAAGGGAATAGGAGAAAAGGTGAGAAACAGAAAATGCAGACAGTTGTAAAATAACTTGGCAGTAGCAGAGGGCGACAGAACAACAGTTTAAGAGTAACGTGCGCAAAAGTCATCATGGCAGCCAGGCCTGCGCCAACGTAGCCAGGCAGGCCATGAGCCACAAGACACCTCAAGTGCAGGCTGCTGCGGTGCAGGGGACTCTCCGCCAGAGTCATCCTCCCTCCCTGTGGCAGTTGCAGTTGTTGCAGCACCAGATGTTGTGGGCACACAGGGAGGTGTTGACATGTTGGTGCAAATCTGGCGGAGGCATTGTAATATGTCCCTATGCACCGCCGTCAGTTCTTGCAATGTGTCCCACTTGGACTCCATGCGGGACATGTGGGAGTCCAAGCGGGCATGATGGGCAGCCTGCTGCTGTTGAATGTCCCTGAGGATCCCCACTACCTGGCTGACCTCTCCGGTGCTAGTCTGGTACGCATCAGCTATGCGTACCAGTTGTGGGTCATCATGCAGTCCAGACCCCTCTGCAAGCAGCGACCTATGTCTACCACCCCTCCCACCACCCCTGGCGACACGTGCAGGACCTGCGGTGGCACGCACAGGTGACCCTGGGCCCCCTGGGGGTTGTTGCTGGTGTTGGTGTCCGTTGCTCCACGTTGGGCCGGGGTCCGTGTGCTGTTGGTGGTGGTGGTCCTTGGTCTGTCCGTGTCGGCAGGGGTGGTCTGTGTGTTGGCAGTTGTTGGAGGGGTGGGTGCAGGGGGTGCAGCTGGTGGTCCTGCTGGTGCTGCATGATGACTCACTGCGGAGGTGCCAGGTAGGTCTTCGTCATCCGAGTAGGGCAGAGGCTGTTCCACACCAGTGAGCTCAGTGTCCCCCGGAGCCTGGGACAGGGACTCCTCATTGTCTGCTGCTGTGTCCCCATCATCACCTGTTTTTGGGAGACACACACAATGTATGTTATGTTTCTGCAGGCATCAATGGTTCACACACCTGACAGTTGTGACTGTACCCTGGATGCGGACCTGTACATTGCATTGTCCTAAGTTGTCACAGTCAGAGGTTGATATTGGTGTAGCACATTGTCCTGCATACTTTGAGCATTTCAATATGAATGTTGAGGTGTGTACATGGCCAGCATTGGTTGTATTTGGTGGACATCCGGCCCTCCTTCTCCCCCCAGCCCAGTTATCCCACCATGAAGCATGCCACCCTTGCAGTGGGTTCAGGTTGACTCTCAGGATGTCAGTCAGTGGTGTCCTGTTGTTTGTTGGTGCCCAGTTCCCAGCATGGCCTTGTGATCCCCACAGCAGTACCCAGTGTCAGCAATCTTGTCAGTTCTTTTCCACTCCCTGTGAGGTGTGCATGCTTGAATGTGAGCTTGCTGGGCCATGTGGGTGGGGGATGTTGAGTTGTGACTACCACTCCCATCATGCTATTGCCTCCACCCCCCTTCCCAGCATGCCCATACTTTCTTCCTTTTGAGTGGACTTCACTGTGTGTGAGTGTGACAGCAATGGCAAGATGGCTGACAGTGGTGTCCTGCTGTTTGTTGGTGCCCAGTTCCCAGCATGGTCTTGTGCTCCCCACATCAGAGCACCATTGTCAGACATCTTTGAAGTGTCTTTTCACTCCCTGTGAGGTGTGCATGCTTCAGTGTGAGCTTGCTGGGCCATGTGGCTGGGGGATGTTGAGCTGTGACTACCACTCCCATCATGCTATTGCCTACACCCCCCTTCCCAGCATGCCCATACTTCCTTCCTTTTGAGTGTACTTCACTGTGTGTGAGTGTGACAGCAATGGCAAGTTGGCTGACAGTGGTGTCCTGCTGTTTGTTGGTGCCCAGTTCCCAGCATGGTCTTGTGCTCCCCACATCAGAGCACCATTGTCAGCCTTCTTTGAAGTGGCTTTTCACTCCCTGTGAGGTGTGCATGCTTGAGTGTGAACCTGCTGGGCCATGCGGGTGGGGGATGTTGAGCTGTGACCACCACTCCCATCATGCTATTGCCTCCACCCCCCTTCCCAGCATGCCCATACTTCCTTCCTTTTGAGTGTACTTCACTGTGTGTGAGTGTGACAGCAATGGCAAGATGGCTGACAGTGCTGTCCTGCTGTTTGTTGGTGCCCAGTTCCCAGCATGGTCTTGTGCTCCCCACATCAGAGCACCATTGTCAGCCATCTTTGAAGTGGCTTTTCACTCCCTGTGAGGTGTGCATGCTTGAGTGTGAGCCTGCTGGGCCATGCGGGTGGGGGATGTTGAGCTGTGACCACCACTCCCATCATGCTATTGCCTCCACCCCCTTCCCAGCATGCCCATACTTCCTTCCTTTTGAGTGGACTTCACTGTGTGTGAGTGTGACAGCAATGGCAAGATGGCTGACAGTGGTATCCTGCTGTTGGTTGGTGCCCAGTTCCCAGCATGGTCTTGTGCTCCCCACAGCAGTACCCATTGTCAGCCATCTTGTCAGTTCTTTTCCACTCCCTGTGAGGTGTGCATGCTTGAATGTGAGCTTGCTGGGCCATGTGGGTGGGGGATGTTGAGTTGTGACTACCACTCCCATCATGCTATTGCCTCCACCCCCCTTCCCAGCATGCCCATGCTTCCTTCCTTTTGACTCTGCTTCCCTGTGGGGTGGGCTGGCTGTGCTGACAGGATGGCTGGGAGTGTTGTCCTGGCAGTTGTTTGGCTAAAAGTCCCAAGAGTGTCCCTGTGCTTCACACAACATAACCCAGGGTGGTGGTTCTTTGTGGGATATGTGTTTAGAGTGTGAGGCAATGCATTCTCCCAGGTGAGTTGTGTGGAGTTTGTGTTAGGGGGGGGGTGTGAGAAGAGCTGCTGGTAACTATGGTCAGTGCTGTCAGTCCTCCTTCCCACCCAGCCAGATATCCCACCATGGAACGTGCTTCCATTGCAGGGAATGCAAGTTTGCTTTCAGGATGTCAGTCAATGGTGTCCTGCTGTTGGTTGGTGCACAGTTGCCAGCAGGGCCTTGTGCTCCCCACAGCAGTAGCCAGTGTCAGCCATCTTGCCAGTTGTTTTCCACTCCGTGTGATGTGAGCATGGTTCATAGTGGTGTTGATGGGCGTATTGTGAGGGTGGGCAATATCTGTGACTACAACTCCCATGATGCTATTGGCTACACTGACTTGACCAGCATACACAGAATTCCTTCCTTTCAGTGAGCTTCCCTGTGAGGTGGTGTTGTAGTGGTGGCTACATATCTGACTGTGTTTGTTGGTTAGATTTGTGCCACTGCCTAGCTGTCTTTGTTGTTGTGTTTGTACATGTCATGACACAGTTACATATCACTATGAGATGGCATGTATTGTGTTTATCTGACTGACATACACATCTTGGGATGATTATCTTTTGTTTGGTGTGTATTTGCTGAGGGTGCATGGTTTGACTGTCCCCTTGACAGTGATGTGTGTGTATTGTCACACAATATTGTGTACATTTGTTGTGTACTCACCAGGCTCTGGGATGTTTGATAGTCCATATATGCTCGCTGGTGGTAGGATGGCCCGCACCTTCTCCTCCCAGGGCCTGAGGTATACAGGTTTGGCAGGAGGGCCACTGCCGGTGTGTTGGCTCAAGGCGTAGTCCTTCTTCAGTAGGTCCCTGACCCTCCTGCGCACGTCATACCACCTGTTCTGGATGTCTTCCTTTGTGCGCAAACATGGTGATTGTGCGTTCACCCTGTCGACGATCCTCTCCCACATCTTGGTTTTCTGCGACATGGGGGTCTGTTGGACCAGTGTACCAAACAGCTGTGGCTCTACCCTGAGGATCTCATCTACCAGGACTTCCAATTCACTGTCTAGGAACTTTGGATTCTTCTTTGGGGGCATGGTGATGGGTGGTGGTGGTGAGTGATGTGTGTGTTGGTGTGCAAGTGAGGGTGTGTGAATGTGGGTTTTGCTGGGTGTATGTGAGGGTGCTATTTGTTGAGGTGCTGATGGTGTGTGGCTTGTGTGATGGATGAGCTGTGAGTGTGTGTGTGGTTGCTGTCTGTTGGTGTTGAGTGCTGGCAGGTAATTCGAATTTGCAAAGGATCATGGTAGGGATTTGTGTCCTTTATATGGGTGGAGTTGTGGGTGTGTCTTTGTTCCATGTTTCCCCCCCCCCCCAGTATTTATTGGCTTTGTAATTGCTTGTTTGTCCCTTTTTTTTGTGTTTTTCCCTTTGTACTTTTTGTGCATGTAGGAGACGTTCTTCTGACCGAGTAGGACGCTGCAGTTGGTCTCGTGCGAGCTTCTCCGACTCGTTCACGCTGTTTTTCTGCTGTGTTTTATGTGCGGCGTACGCGTCGGTCGCGGTGTATTGGGTTGCTTCGGCTTGCTGTTTTGTATGCGTGTCGGTCGTACGGCTTGGGCTCCGTGCGACTCGGTCGGGTTTTCCACGCATTGCATCATACTGTGCGGGTCGGAGTTCGCGGGTACGTTTCATTCGGGTTCCTTCCTGGTGCGTGTCGGTCGGTTCGATTCGCCTTTTTTTCCGGCTGGATAGCTGTTTTCCGTGCGGTTCGGTCGTTCGTCTTGGGTTCCGTGCGAGTCGGTCGTAAATCGCATGCATTACATCGTACTTGGCGGATCGGGCTGCACCGGTACGTGTCGGTCGGAATAGATTCCTGATCCGAGTCGGTCGGTACGTTTTCCGGCCCGAATCGGAATCGGCCCCATAGTGTTTAAAATATATGGTCTCTTTTGGAGCTGTGAGTTTGAAGCTATTTTACAGGTGCCTTAAAAGTCGTAGACACCTCACATTATTTGCAGGGCGACCCAATTGTTTCAAAATACAGCTGCATCATACTGTAATTATATTTGGGCTCTTATTCGATGTGCCAACCAGGGCTCCAGGCAATGTTGACAGGTAGGCACTAGAAATGGTAATCAAAAGACTGTTTGAATAAAACTCATCAGGTTTTGTAGTACACAAATAGACTGTTAGTAACAAAAATGTTAGTAAATAATATTTGGACAGTCGTTAAACAGTGAAATTATGCTGAGGTTAAACCGATGCCTTTGCAGCGTTCTCACATTGATCCCTCAGCAAGTCATTTAGATGTAGTAGAATCACAGCCCTGGCTGCAGTTGCATCTCTGGGGTGATGCTTTACAAATGGGTTGTAATACTATAGTCTACTTGGAAACTCTAAATTGTTCCTGTACACCAAGGACAGAAATAAAAGAGACCTCTGACATCTCCAGCCTCGGGTGATGTAAAATTCATTCCATTACATCCACAAGTATCACATTTACACCCGTGTTGCTACCTGAGACTCGCCACAGTCTCTGCCAGTGGTTGGTTTGCAACAGAAACTCACCAATAGTGTCATTGTCAGAGCAGCCTCGTTCTGAGGTGCTGACCCAGTGTGTACATGTACTGCTACTGACCGGGCCATGGAACCCAATCACAAGATCCTTTGCGCTGTTAAGTTCTGTAAAATAAAAAAAGTATTTTAGTAATTCTAATTTAATTATTTTTTAATATATTTGCAGAAAAGACATCATAGGTTACCATTTATTGATGTTACTTTATAGGTTGAAGTTTAAAAAGAACGAACAGCACCATATTATTCGAATTCAACATCTTGATTCATGTAGGTGCAGAACCAGTGACAAAAAATGTACTGAATGCAATACATGCACAACTGGAATGACAACAGTATGAAGGTACAGTGAAGAGGTGTTTCACCGGTCTGCGTTTATATTTCATGAGTATCTGTTTGATAAGTATTAAGAATCATTTTCGTAGGTTTACAAAAGACTGTAAAAATAATTAGTTGAACCACTGTAACATAAATTGATGGACTGTCCAAATAAGGAACACATAACATGTTTAAATTAAAGAACAATTACATTTATTTGTCAAACATCTCAATACAATATTAATTTCATTTGTGCTTCATTTTCATTTTGCTAGTTCATATCTTCACGTAGCACGTAACATTACTTCCAAAATTCAGTGTTGTTACTAGTTTAAAGCAGTTTAAAACTAGTTTAGTTGCTGGCAGAAGAGTGCATCACTCCTGCTGCATTCCGAGATCAAGGTTAGTGTTTCTGACACTTCTTTTATCTCTTCATTTCTTTTTCTGCCTACATAAGGAGCTGGACCTGTCAGTACCATGTGTTCCAAATGCTATGGTACCTCTGGTGGCAGGGTTTCCCCTTTGGTTACTTTTTGCTCCTTGTTTCCTATTTTTCTTGCCCTTATGACCCTTGAACTCTTAAGGAGATGTCTCTGGGTACATCTTCCGGAAATCTGCTACTGCTGGATCCAGTCCCCATTTCTCCTGCATACCTGAAGGTTTGATTTTACCACTTGGCTTTATTCCTCCATTTAATGACTCTTCAGTGAGACTCCAGTTGCTTCCACATGATGTTCAGAAGTGTTAAGCATGACAGTGTCTACAGAAAGAAATCCCCCTTATTTCTGGCAGAGAAGAAGTGTGGCCCTTGTGCTCAGCAGTTCAAATGCAGGGAATACTCATTTTTCAAGGGGACTGAGTTTAAAGGAGGACTCTCAAATGTATGTGTGGTGGCACAACAGCATCTTTTAAGGGCCTATGGAAAATTGTATATGAAGTGCAATCATTACATTACACCACTGTTTATGACGCAAAGCTATGGAGTCTTATAATTACTTCATTCGTTTTTGCAGCCAATAGTTATTTTACACTCTATGCTCAGCTGTCCAATGTACTATATACATTGTTTAGGCAAACAGTAAGTATATATTTTATTGCTGTGAGCTAACAATGCACAAAGGCTTTGTCACCATTATGGGCACCAATGCTGTTTCTCACCATAGGTCCTTTGGCTCTGCCTGGTTTAGTGCATTAAATATGGATGGCATAGGCAAGACATATTTTCTGTAGAGCCTTTCCAAAATGCTAGCAATAAACATATGGATCTCACACATATTTACCAGAGATTTCACCAGAAAGTAAGGCATAGACATACATAGGACCCTTACTTTAATCATTTGTTAGTATTCCATTCGTTGTGTTAATGCTGCGCCCTTATTTTCAATACATTACTATTTTCGTACCGCTATTAAATCAACCATAATTTTTAATATTCTTAATTTATATTGCCACATTAGCTCTTTCTAAAGTTAAGCACCACATGTAAAGAATATTGGATTGGTGAATACCTCAGGTCATGGATGGAATCATTAGGTAGAGAGTTCCATTTTATTAGGGAATAGAGGGTACTGAGCAAGACATTAAGGGATATGTCGGGGAGGACCGGGAGCAGTCATCTAGGAGAATCGTGGGAAACTGTCCTTGATGCAGGTTTGACTACAGGGGTTTTCCTCTCCCTTCCTCCCATGGGGCAAGTAGTTTTATTGCATAGGGCTTGAATTTAGAAGCCATCATTTACAGTGGAGAGTGACACAGGTCACACCCGCACAGTGGTATCTTCTAACCACCAGTTGGTAAGAACGGAGCCCTATTTTTATGTTAAGGTCCTGATGAATGCCTTGGACCCACCTGGGCCACGATGGCAGAAACATGTTGACCATTCGTATTACGGTTAGGGGACAATCAATTCCCCATATACCGTCCACCTATTTTAATATCATATAGTTACCATACACATTAAAATCACAATTTGATAACTATAATGATTTTTAACCTCACTCACTTTTTTGTCTTATGGGCCCCCACTTAGTTTAGAAGTGCATCCCTGTCGTCAGGTGCATGCCCGCCCTCTATCAAACCTAGGTTTTAGAGGGCGAGGACTGGTCAATGATGAAGCATGACACCCGGTGGTGTGTGAGACCAGTCCGTCACATTTTGTGAGATGCTCTCACTCACAATTCGGTCTAAAAACCCACAGTGGTCACCATACTAGGAGCAGCTCTTGTTGTGGTTAACATATGTTTTAATAGCCATCATCATGCAACTAATGAGCCACAGAAGGACTGTTTCCCACAATGGTTCAAAATGTGTTTGTGTTACATAAATTATTGGAGCATGTCTTGGATTCTATTTATACTGTGTTCATATCCTGAGGACACTGTATATTTTGCTTATATTCAGAAAAGCAGTATTGTTTTTTTGCTTAAAAAAATTGTGACAATGTGGAAAGGAGACACCTTATAAATAGCATAATTGCTTACTTTGGAAATGTATTGAGAACAAATGCCTGTAATATGATGATAGGATGCCTGTTGCTTATTTGGAGTGATGTCGGACTTTTGATGTCTGTGATTAATTATGCAATTAAAAAAATGAATCAATATTTGATTATTTGGCATTAATATGTGTCCCTAAATTTGACTCGCAATAGAAGTCACATGAGGACACAGATTGTCAAAATATACTGCAAAGTAAGCATTTTAGCAGCCTGTAAGATTGGTGGAGGCCCTTGCTTCTGCCCTCTGGTTAGTCTCTGTGCCCCATTTAGGGATATGGATCTGCCTGGCAGGTTCCTCTTTGCCGAAAGTGCTTCCGCTGCTGAAGATGATGCACTTTCAGCAAAGATGAATGCTGAGGGGGCAACCACATTGTTGTGGCCTAAGCATTCCTTTTTCTTTTTGAAATACTCAGAGAGAAGGGTTGTTTCTGAAAAAGGAAAAAAATCAACATCTGTGATGCGCATTAAATTTTCTCTCTGTGGATAAGGGGCATTTTCTACCCATGGTAATTGTAATTGTGATCTGGCGGCCAGACCTGGTCTTTGCTCAAATAGCACCTTGGGTGAAACCAAATGTGGCACCCTCTCCTACTCGTCCTCTGTAACTGTTTGAGTGTCAAGATTTTGGGAGAAACAGAAGGAAAGTGATGGGGCAAGCTTAAGGACCGCCATGAACAGAAAAACAGACAAAATGTGAACATGAGTGACAGCAGCCTTCAAAAACAGTGTATAAACACACTCTTCTTTAGATCCAGGTTGGAGGAAGATTACTGCAGGCAGCTCTTGCACCCAGGGCCGTCTTAACAGCATTGTAGGCCCCCAGGCAAAGCAGTGCACTGGGCCCTGCCTACACAACCACTCACAGGAATAAAAATGTTTAACGGAAAATTAGTGATAACTTCTGGTCTGCATGGGGCCCCTATGCTTGTGGGGCCCCCGGGTAACTGCACAGCGTGCCCATGCATTAAGACAGCACTGCTTGCTCCACTCTGGAGGCCGGGTCCCTGGACATAGGCCGAGCTCGCACATGCTTAAGGCTGGCCATGCTGGCAGCCCTGTGGCAGACAGGCTACTGAGTGAAGCGTTTTAAATGGTGAAGCCAGCTGTGGCTCTGGCATTGGAATTCTGGGAGTTTCCTAAACTCTAAATTACTTGTGGGAACCACAAATTTGGCTTGGGGTGATGATGGGACTCCCGCTCCGCCAAACCTTAAATGAGGCCCTAAGTCTCAAGTTTCTTGATAGCTGTGCTTTTACTTTAGTTGAGACATATAGGGCCTCATTACGTTGTCGGTCGGTAAGCCTCCGACCCCTCGTCGGAGGCTTACCGACTGACACCGTAGGTTTACAGAGTGTAAACCGGCCGGTCAATCCGACTGAGTTCCGAAGGGCTCAAGGAGCCCGTCGCCAGTCTGATACCCATCATAATCCCTTACGGATGGCGTTTACGCCATCAGGATTATGATGCTAGTTTCAGACAACCTTTCCATGACAAAGTGACTTTGGGGGCCCCTAGCATGGCCCCCATCCCTCCGCGGCCTCCGATTGTTGGCCTGGGGGGCACCTGTGGTGGTCCCCTGTAAATCCCTGTACCGTGGTGCCTGCCACACGGTGCAGGGATTTACACAAACTCCCATTTCTCTATGGGAGCTTGTGCTGCGGGTGGTTGCCGCCCGCCGCACACTCTCCCATAGAGATACGGTCGGTCGGTTGCCACACTAAGACAGTGTCGACATCGTAATAGGACCCAAAGTGTTTTACCACCATCCTGCTTTATAGCAGTCAGTGGAAGAGCTGCTTTAGGGAAGATTCAAACTGCATATCTACAAATATCCACATTCACCGTACTTGGCCAAAAAGAAAAATACATCTGGATTTCGATTTCAAGTGCAATCAAAAAACACTAAATTAGTTTTTGTTAAAATTTTGGTTTCAGTACGTCATAACCAAAATCCCACAGGGCGCTTGTTAGTCCTTGCCCTACTCAACTTTGGCCAGAAGCTTATGGGGCTCACACTCATTCACTGAAGCAGTGACTCCAAGGGTGTCTCTTTAGGAAAATTATTTTTGAGACTGGGATATTCACACACTATAAAACATGGATATTCTGCACGAAAGTTTGATAAAGGCGTTAAAAATTGTTCAAATACTTAAATATTTAATGTTTTTAACATGGAGAAGAAGACGTCAAAACATGAAAGAGAAGCACACGAGTCAAAGCTCGAATACCTTGAAAGAGTATTTTTAGAATGTCATATTCCACAAATAGAAACGTGGTTATGGGGTTATTAAATAATGACATTTGTATTTCTGTAGCATGTGATCATTTTGAAAATAATGAAAATGATTTGAAAAACATCTCCTGTTTTCGCATTGACATTTTTTGTCAGCTCCAGTAGTTTGGGAGCAAAAATACATTTTATTGTTGGCCTTCGTCCATTTTGAGAGGGAATTTACACGATAAGGGCCAAAACGGTTCGATTACTGCGCAATGGTAACAAAAAATAGTTTAATGACAAAAGACCATATAAAATAAAGAGGAATGGTTTACAAGGGGGTCTTTCACCCTTCGGTAAAACAGGCAAAATCCACATACAAAACCCTCCAGAAAAAAAACGAAATTTCGTCAACTTAAGTTAAAAATGCATATGTAAAGTTGTGCAATGTTTTTCATTCAAAGAAAAGGTATTAATTAAAAGAAAGTCACAGACCTAATCTGTGCAGAACAGTACCCAGAAAAATGATTAATTTCTGTGACGTACCACAAATATTGACGCAGGTTTTAGATCTTTCTGTAGAAACTTGGCATGAATGCTCTATCAATATGTTAAATAAACAATTAAAATTTCAGGAATGTGTGCCATGAATGTCCCAAATGTTTGTTCCCAATTTTATGAATGGAAAGACCTTCTCAGAGCAGCAGTTGTTTTTAGATCTTGCTTACATACAGCTTTAGCTATTGTTGTTGAAGACCTATTGTGACCAATACAAAACAAAGAATGGGCTTTGAGTCAGCTACTTACTCAGAATTGGATGGCTGTCTAGTCTGTCTCACTTCCCTGAGCCTAATTCAGTGGCTTTACTCCCTATTCTTCTGTTTGTCGCGCCAAGGAGCATTTCGGTCTCATGGTGTTTTGATTAGATGGCATGCAGCCTTCCACTGCTGAAATTAGACCTTGCATTGTAATGCATCTGGGAAATTGTTTTCTCTTCTTTGATATCTCTCCTGTCTCAGAATTTGATATTGCCACATTCTTGAATTTTATTTAAATATATCTGCTTTTGTTTTGGTTCATAAAAGAACACCATTCAGAAGTAGCTATCTCTGCCTCAAAAGTGATGAGTAGATGTGAGGGTGGCAAAAAATCAGTGCATAGTGATACAAAGTCACAGTGCTCATCTCTGAATCTTTGTTTTTCTAGGGTAGGCTGTTCTCCTTTCATAACACCAGTGTTTGCACTTCCTCAAAGCAGATAGGTACCACAACTATACACAAAATCTCATATTGGACAATACTGTGCAAAAACCAGCTAAGCAGACTATAATCATACGAAATACTATAAAGGTACCTGCAAAGCTGTTCAAAGCTGCCAGCACCCTTAGAACCATAAACTGCATGTGATTCTCACACCCCATCATCCACCACACTGTTACATGCTGCGCCCCATAACAATAACAGGACCTCACCTCGGTGGTCCACACTCAAGACATGGAAATACTTTCCACATAAGATCACAAAAGAAAGGCAACATTCTTGCAACCACCCTCCCTAGATGATGTAACTTGCTACACATGTAGTTAAGCACTTCAGTGCCCTACATGGGGTAGTAAGCTCTATATAAATGCTGCAAAACAATACGATAGGTAGATATGGTGCCTTTACATTAATTTCCGTAGAGCTCCCATGCCCTATCTGAGAGTGTTCTGGAAGAACGCCTCCAGCACTATCCAAGGAGAGGTGCCCAGAGGTGGAAAGCTGCTGTGCTAGGAGAAGCAGATGCTGCTTCACTGGACTCCAACTCGCCAACAAGTGCCTCCTCTGTGGCAGCCCAAGAAGAGAACTCTGCAGTTTACTACCAAAACAATCAGTATTTATTAAAAGGGTGAACTTAATTTCTGCCTGAGTATCCCATGCAGGTCACAGGGCTCTGCAAACTCCGCACCAATGCTTTTGTGATTTCATTGGTGCCTCTGGCTAGCTTGATAATATGAGGGGACAAGATTGCTTGCCTAACACCCCTTACCTGGCTTTCAATGGGTGGTGGGCATGGTGGTAAGCAATGAGAAAGAAGCTGTCTCTGAACAATGTTTTTTCCCTTCCAGGTGGTGGTGGCGATTAGGGTCTGTGTTATGGATTTCTGACACCAGGGGTAAGTTGTGGGTGCACTGGGCTCACAGGACTGTGGACTTAATTTTACTGGTGACTGCTTAGGGAGCAGGGCCGGATTTAGGGCTGTGCGACCGGTGCAGCTGCACCTGGCGCTGACTTTAGTGGAGGGCGCTGTGTTTAAAAATAATTTTTTGTTTTAAAAGCATAAGAACTTCCTTGTGCATTCAGCAGTTTCCAGGCAACAATACAAATGTCAAGATCACTCTGGTGATTAATGTTCCTACTGATGAGAGATTGGAATTTGTCTAGTGGCAGTTTAGGCTCATCATAAAGTAGCGCAGAGGGTTAATGTGCCTGCTGCAAAGAACGTGTACCATGCAGATCACAGAACTGAGTGTCAATGAACTATGAGTAGCGCTATAAAAAATGAAATGCTTGTCAGAGAGAGGCTATGGAGAGATGAGGTGCACTGTTGGAAGTGGTAGTGAGGGAATTCATGGAGAAGGAGGTCATGGGGGAGGGGGTGCCAAAAAAGACTGTCGTGCCACCAGCGCTAGAGCCAGCCCTGTTTGGGAGTGTGTTCTCTTTACACTCTATAAATTCCTCTCATAACATAACATCATATTATAATGTAACACAAAAGTGAATTGTCGGCTCTGAAAGTTAATAGACTGTGACATGCAAGGGCACCTGGAGCTGATGAAGGTAACACATTGCAACTTGTAAGAGGCCTTTAAAGGCTATCATGCTGAAAGTCTAGGCACAATTACGTTGCTGGCCCATGTGCTGTGATGCATGCTTTCGCTGATTGGATGGTAGAAGTCAGTTAACAGCAAGAACACCTCCTCGAAAGTTCTTTAGTTTCCTGCATGGAAAGCACCCAGAGGCAATTAGTTCATAAAGGGGAGGGTTAAATTGGTTGCTGGGGCTTCTCAAAATTGATTCTAAGTGAGCCACAGAAAGTATTTCTCTTTGCAAGAGAGGTAGACGAGGGTTTAATGTCAAAGCAAAGCTCCTCTAGGTTTGGTGAACGTGAAGACAACTTGATGGGTTGGACACAGCTCTAGAGGTCCGAGGATAAGTGGTAGATACACTGAGGATCGGTGTGTTGATATAATTTGACTTATCGTCATCCAGTAGTAACAACTCATACCTGGATCCCAATGCCAGAACCAACCCTGGTGCAGCGAAGGCTGTACCGACCCCTGAGGTCACTAATGCGCATGTCAATGGGTTTTAGGCCATAACCCATCTAAAAATATTTTTTTGCTTTGGTTTACCTGGAACTGTAGTTTATCACAGAAATTTGGGGCAACATCTACTGCAAACAAGCATTGGCATAGCCAATAGGTCTCCCCTTTTGGACCTTATAAGTGTTTAGACATGTAGCACATTATCCTGGGTGCTTTGTCACCAGGGAGGGAAGAGTAATATAATTACTACACACTGGGTCATGCAGTTGGATTCAGAAATACATGCTTACCTCAGGAAACATTTATGGACACATTCTAAGGCTTTTTTAAGGCACAGACAGAAAGACAAGTGCCTCGATGTAAGTCAACATCACTATGACATTCTGTGTGGACTGCATCACTAGAGTATTGAACAGCCTGAAGAATCAGTGTCAGGGGCACTTAGAAACATATTAGATGGTGAAGTAATATATCTCAAGGACTGGGAGAGGATGTGGCCAGAGCTGCTTTCTTGAGAAAAATGTATTTTTGAGGCCTTGTGCTGCTTGTTTTCCTCACCTTGTGAAGGCGACCCTCATCTTCTTCTGGAATAATAGCACAGCTCAAAATAATTTATTTCCAATTAAAAATATGTACACTCCTATAACTCTATAGAGACCCTCCATTGAAGGGCACTGATTTTACATTTATTTTTTATCCAAACCTGCTATTTTCCTGATGTGACCGCCCTAAATTTTCAGTCCAATACATTTCAGTGGAAAGAAAAATGTGATCAGCATTCTGGCGTCCGAACACACTCATTGCTACTTTGACAGATTGAGTTTTGTATCGAAAACATCTATCCATCTTTTACTCTGGAGTGAAACTGAACCCAGAAACATTACACAAAACATTTAAATAAACATTTGTGAAAAATTAGCATTGGATCCAGCTTACTACATGATATCAGAGGTTAAAGAACCTATGACATGCCATGGCATCATACAGATTGTACAGAAAAATATTTCCCACCTTACATCATGCACAGGGCCTTTGGAATTATGTGACAAGGGAGGGTCAAAATATGAGGCAAGAAAAAAAGGCAAATTATGAAGTATAATGCACATTTTGAGATAGCATGATGCATTAGGTTATTTTTACATGTTACAAACTCACTGGGAAAAGGTTTTCACCCCCATTAGTACCAGTTTCAATCAATCAATCAGGGGTTTGTAGAGCAGAGCTACTCACCTGTGAGGGTTTCAAGGCGCTGGGGGGGGGGTGGGCTCCTGATCCGTCTGGGTGTGGAGGTTCAGTCGAAGAGCCAGGTCTTGAGGTCCTTCCTGAACTGTGTCAACGACGCGGATTGCCTGAGGTGGAGGGGCAGGGTGTTCCAGGTCTTGGTGGCGAGGTAGGAGAAAGATCTTCCTCCGGTTCTGGTCTTGTGGATCCATGGGACGGAGGCCAGGGCGAGTTGGGCGGAGCGGAGTTGTCTGGCAGGTGTGTTGAAGGCGAGGCGGTGGTTCAGATATTCTGGTCCAGCGTCGTGGAGAGCTTTGTAGGCCTGTGTGAGGAGCTTGAGGTGAATCTCTTGTTAATAGGGAGCCAGTGGAGTTGTCGGAGGTGTTGTGTCATGTGGTTGCGGCGTGGGATGTCAAGGCCAGTGTGGCTGTGGCGTTTTGGAAGTTCTGTAGTTTGCGGAGCTGTTTCTGGGTGACGTCGGCGTAGAGGGCGCCAGTCCACTGGTGATGAGTGTGTGGGTGACCATCTTTCCGGATTCTGTGGGGAGTCATCTGATAGTCTTTCGAAGGAGGCGGAGCGTGTGGAAACAGGATGAGGATACTGCGTTGATTTGGCAGTTCATTGAGAGTGAGGAGTCCTGTATGATGCCAAGGTTGCATGCATGGTCCATATGGGTGGGAGGGGTTAATAGTGTGGCTGGCCACCAGGAGTCATCCCAGGCTGAGGGGGTGGGTCCCAGGATGATTACTTCGGTTTTGTCTGACTTGCGCTTGAGGCAGCTGTCTTGAATCCAGGTAGTGACTGCCTTCATTCCGTTGTGAAAGTTGGTTCTGGTGGTTGTGGGTTCGTTGGTGAGGGAGATGATCAGCTGGGTGTTGTCGGCATAGGAGATGATGAGTCCGTAGCTTTTGACGATGGCTGCGAGGGGGGCCATGTAGATGTTGAAGAGGGTGGGGCCCAGGGAGTCGTCCTGGGGCACTCACACAGCTGATCTCTGTAGGTTCTGAGAGGAATGGGGGTGGTCTGACTCGCTGGGTTCGGCCAGTCAGGAAGGAGTTGATCCAGTCCAGTGCCTTGTCACGTATAAGGCGTTGTGGAGTCTCTTGATTAGGGTGTGGTGGGAGATGATGTCAAAGGCGGCCGAGAGGTCCAGTAGGATGAGGGCTGCGGTTTCTCCCTGGTCTGGGAGGGAGCAGATGTTGTCAGTGGCGGCGAGGAGTGTGGTCTCGGTGCTGTGGTTGCTTCGGAAGCCCGATTGGGAGGTGTCCAGGACATGGTTCTCTCTGATTAACTCGGAGAGTTGGGCGTTGATGGCCTTGTCGATGACCTTGGCTGGGAAGGGGAGGAGGGAGATGAGTCTGAAGTGCTTGAGGTCTGTCGGGTCGGCAGACGGTTTCTTCCGCAGGGGTTGATCTCAGCGTGTTTCCAGTCATCTGGGTAGGTGGCGGTTTCGATTGGAGCAGTTTAGCCTCCAAATACAGCAATAATCAACTAAAAGGTGACCAGTCCATCTTTGCCAAGGGCCTTCCACTGCATGACAACATGTCGTCATGTTTTAGTAAAGTTTGGTCCTTACTGGAGCTAGAAACAAGCATTTTATTTTGTTAAAATCAGCAAATTAGGAAGCAGATAATGGCTTATGTGTCAAATCCATATCTATGTGGAAAACACTAAAGCCGCAGAAACGCATAATTCGGGTGGATGACGATACAAGTTACGTTAAAGTTACATGGACTTAAAAGAGCCCTCCTTATGGTCACGGAAATACTCACTGTTTTGCAATGTCATAAGCTGAACCTAATTACATTAATAATAATAATGACAACACTAATGTGAATAATAACTATTATTATCATCATCAGCATCAATTGCATTGTTGTTGATACTTCCAGTAAAGTATTTACACCACGCAATTGATGATGGAAGATGGTTTCATAATGCATAGTACAGGGGGAATTCCACAAAGTGAGTTCGGGCTCACTGACATGAATATGGCTCAGTGGGTCCAGCACGCGCTGCAGAAAGCTGTGAAGTTTTCCATATTATCCTGGCTGTTGTGTGCTAAAATAAATCATGCAATCAGTGTAGTATAAATAAGCCGGGTCAGTGCAGTAATGGAGGACCAAATTATGTTGCAGCGTTTACTGATTAACTGTATTGTATTTTCTCTATGTAGCGCTCTCCTGCCCCTTGTAGGGCTCAAAGCACTTTAATTATGCATCAAGGAAGAGCTAATTATGTGACACAGGATGCCATTAAAGACAAATTCACCATATTCTCTAGCAAAAATAGTAGACCCATGCATAATTTTTATTAAGCAAGCATATTTACGCATAGATTCCAATTTTTGAGCTACCAATGTCTTGTGTAGTTGCTTCTTTCCTCACGGTTATGTCGACAGCATACATTGTCTCTCAGGAGAGATAGTTTGAGCAGAAATGTCACACGACAATAACAGCCACGAAGGAAGGGTGTGTGAGATAACTTCTGAGTTAGTGTTGGCTTTTAATTTCTGAGGCGCAGTCTCTTTTCTTTGCCTTTTTCTCACTAGTGAAGTGCTCTAGAAGATCCATATAACCCTCGTTTTAGTTTTTGTTGTAACTTTAAAGCCCCTGTTCGGTGTATGCAGAGAGTTTGTTTTGTCTGTTCAATTGCATGTGATGTAGCTACATCGTGTGCTTTCTTACTTTCACCACAAGATGTTGCCGTGGTGTAGCATTTTGCAGACCGTGACCACAGGCTAATCAAATTACCATAATTAAGTGGCTGGAAACCAACCAGTGTGAAAGAAAAAACTACAGCAAAAATCTACGGTCTGAGTGAGAGAGTCAGTGTGAGATAGATATGAAATGGCTCTAGTCAGTATGAATGTGGGGGTGGCTTAACATAGTGCGATTCTGTGCAAATTACTTTAATGTCCCATGCCGAATAAATGAATATGAACGTGTGTAATGTAACTAGTGCTCATGTTTAGCGCTCACAGAACAGCAGAGGACCCCTGTAGCAGCAGCTCCGATCAGAGCACACCAACTAGTCATTGCCGGCTACGGGCGTTGAGGAAATTAAAGGGGGCAGAGTTAAAGGCGCTGCAGGGCACGAGGATTATTAAAGGGGCAGGCACCGGCCATTCAGAGGAGTTAGACAAACACCAGCAGGAGACAAAGGCAAGCAGCAAAGTGGGAGGGCTTTGGGGGACGGGGAAATCCTCTCACTTTAAAGTCAGAGAAAGAACATTACCTTGCATCTGGCATTTGATCTCGGTCTTTCAATGCACAGCAAAGGTGAGGAGATAACAAGAATTACAGCCCAATTTACATAAACAGAAGTCGGAGCACAGGCAAACAGTAGTAACACAAGCAGGGAAAGATCGATCTGGTCAAATGCTCTTAGAGAAAGGGAAAAGTAGTCCCTAAACAGATGCTACAATGAGACAAGTGGAAAGGTACAAGTACTGGGGAATTTCTCCGTCGATTGAAAAGGATGGACAAATAGCAAAGACTGATCACTAGCAAGCAAGGATTTTTAAAGGACACTGAAACAAACCAATGAAAAGCAGTAAGCCCACAAAGAAGTATATACTAAAATATATGAAGTATATACTAAAGTATCAACCTAAAAATGGGTGCTTTCAGAGATGTATGGATGAAATATTGAATTAAAAATATTGTGATACAAAAACATCATGTCAAGAATATTGGATAGTCATTGATGGGAATATCAAAGGTGAGAATATCATTTTCAGTGTTGTTTTTAATATCATTGTTAAAAATAACGATTTCGAAAATATCGTATGTTATATTATTTGTAAGGGTTATTTTGTATGTAATTTATTGTAGTGTGTTTGATAATATATGTTTAATAATTTGCTTTTAGAAAGATAATTTATTAATTATGAAATTGTAGGAGATTACTAGTTGTAGTTATTTTAATGTTTAAAAATAATGGAGTAATAATTTATTTTTTAGCAGCGGGAGATTGAGTTGGGAGGTTATTAAAAAGTGGATAATGTAATTTACATTTCATGTTAATTTTTTAATAATATGCAAATTAGTTTAGATTATTCTTTTTTTTTTTTTTACTGTTTTTATTTATGTTTAGTAACAAAAAACAAAAAAATAGAAGACAACAAAATAAAAAGCAACAGATATACCCCCCATACGTTCTTTGCATCTGGAGTCAATCAATTTACAATTGGTGGGATCATGGAGTAAATAACATTGCACTTCACTATTTCCAGGTCACTCCCCCGGTTCGCGCCCTCATGGTGACTATTACACCCCTCCCGCAGGGGATTCCTGTTCCAAGACTCCGGGCTCCACATCCACCCTTTCCTGTGAAATCAGTTGCATAATGTCCGTGTCCTCATCATCGAGCTCTAGCCCATAATATCGCAACCATGGTTGCCAAATCTTCCGAAATTTCTTGGGGCATCCCCTTGCCTGGTATTTCTGTCCTTTCTGCCCCATGTACATATCCATGCCAGCCCTCCAATCTTTCATAGTTGGGGGGGTCTGCTCTTCCCCAGTTCCTAGCTATGTCGCATTTTGCTACTATGAGTCCAAGGTTACTTAACAAAAGTTTATATCTAGGCAAGTCCACATCTGTAGATATGCCCAGCAGGACATATTTAGGGTCTAACGGGATTTGCGTCTCAAGTATATTAGTTAATTCTTGTAGCACCCGCGTCCAATAGCGGTGAATTATTTGGCACTCCCATAGCGTATGGATGTAGGAGCCCCTCTCGGTTTTACATCGAGTGTAGATTATTCTTGAACTTTCTTTTGTTATAATTGTAATGCATAATCGTTCAAAATATTTTATAATATATACATTATGTTAAAATAATTTTTAATTGTACATTTTAAAATAAATAATACATTTATAATTAATTTCAGAATAATGAAAATATTATAATTTTTTTAAATATGATAATTTAATAATGTGAACTAATTTTAATACATTTAAAAAAACTTTTCTAAAAAAGCATTTATATTCTTCTAAGTTGAAAAATATATTGTCAATGTAAAACAATGTGTATCATTTTTACATATGCAAAATTATTTTAAATGTTTTTGAAATGTTTTTCCATTGTTTTAAATGTGTAATTATGAATATTTAGGTTTATAGTTCGGGTGAGTGTGTTTTTTTAAGTAATTTGTAATGTGTTTTATAGTAGAAAATGTATGACATGAGTATGGATTAATGATTTTGTATTTTACATTTTTACTGTGTCGTGCATTGCATAAAATGTTTAAGAAAGCTTTGAAAATAGTAAATGTCACCCCTTTAGTGTCCAACATCTTCTCCAAATTGGTTTAGATTGGAGTGGGAACAGTAAATGTCATCCCTTTATTCCTCAACACCTTCCCAACATTGGTTTAGATTCGAGTGGGAATAGTAAATGCCAACCATTTGGGGCCCGATTATGAGTTTGATGGTGTGGCAGCAGGTCCGCCCCGCCGCTGCACCGCCAAACCCGCCTGAGAACCTCCCACCGTATAATGACTTTTTTAGTCATTGGCAGGCGAGTTCTTTGGCGTTCCCATGGCGGTGCCTATAAAATAGGCACCGCCATGCGGGCGTCAAAGGAAGTTTCAGCACAGCATGGGCTGTGAAGTCCATGCCGTGCTGGAACTGGGGGTGCAGGCATACAGGGGGGCACAACATTGCATCCACATGGAGTGAGGCATAATGGGGCCCTGTAGGACCCCCTTTCTTTCCTCACTGCCACTGATTCCATGGAGGTCTTTCCTCCATGAAAACAGTGGCGGTGAGGTACCTCATAATATGCTTGGCGGGGCCGCAGTCCCGCCAAGCATATTGATGCCTCTTAACTGCTGCGCCACCGCCAGGGAATGGTGGTTCCCTGGCGGGGTCAGTGGCACAACCACCAAGGTCGTAATGTGGTGGTCGGAAGACCGCCACCCCACCACGAGTCTGCCGGTCCGAGGACCACCAGACTTGTAATTAGGTCCTTAGTGTCAAGCACTTTCTCCATATTGGTATACATTGGAGTGGGAATAGTAAATATTACTCTTTTAGTGTTCAAAACATTCCTCCAATTGGTTTACATTGGAGTTGTAATGGTGAATGTCACTGCTTTAGTGTCCAACGCCTTCCTTAAATTCGATTTGGTTTAGATTTGAGTGGGAATAGTAAATGTCACTCCTTTAGTATCTAACACTTTCTCCAAATTGGTATAGGTTGGAGTGGGGATAGTAAATGCCACCCCTTTAATGTCCAACACCTTCCCCAAATTGGTATAGGGTGGAGTGGGACTGGTAAATGATACCCCTTTAGTGTCCAACAGCTTCTCAAAATTAGTTTAGACTGGAGTGGTAATAGTAAATTTCACCCCTCTAGTGTCCAACAACGTCCCCAAATTGGTTTAGATTGGAGGGGAATAGTAAATATTACTCCTTTAGTGTCCAACATTTTCTTAAGAATGGTTTATGTTGGAGTGTGATTGTTTAATGTTATAGTTTTAGTGTTAAATTCTTTGTTTACATTGTATTTGTATGCAATTGAAATAGTATGTTATTCCAATTGTTTTTTTATTTTACAAATATAATACAAAAGTAATTAGCTGTATGTTTGTTATAAGCAATAATATTAATTTAATATTTTTATAGAATAAAGACATAACACATTTTAAAAATTATATTTGTTTTCAAAGTTTATGTAATGTATACCTTTTACATTTTTCAAAATGTATTTCAATTTCAAAGTACATTTTGATATACAGATAAAAAAACATTTTTAATACATTTTTATTATTGAATCAAAAATCTAAATCATATTTAAATCCTATTGTAAGTTGTCCATTTTTGAATTTTTCCATTATTTAAATTTTTTCACACATTTTAAATTGTTTTCTATACATATTTTCAACATCATTTTAGCATACCTTTTATTCAGTATATATTAAATAATTGTATACATTTTATACTATTAGTTAATGTATACTTTGCAGCTATTTAACATTGTTTTCCAACATTTTCTAGCATGTTTAATGTTTGATTGTTTATATTTTTAAAACATTTATTTAACATTTTTACATTATTTCCCATTTATTTCTATGAGGAGATAGTCTTCATATGGCGGCCATTTCTCTTTTTTACCGCTACCTTTTATTTTGTAGTCGGAGTCATTTCTGGTCTATTTTCCGGGATGCAGGTTCCGGTAAGGTGCTGATGTTCATCGTAACAGGTAAGTCCTTTTTAAAGGTTTTTTAAGGATTTTGAAGGTGGGGTAAGGCCTAGAGCACGGGTACTCATAGTACGGCCCGCGGGCCGCCAGCGGCCTGGCAAGCCTTCCTTGGTGGCCCGCGGACCTTGCAGACATCGTACCTGTGTTTTTTTTTTGTTTTTTTTTTAAAGTGTCAGCAAACACCCCTAGTTGCAGCAGCGCGGACTCTGAGAGATTCTGCTCTATGGGGGCCAGGCGATTCTTTAAAAGACCATTCACTTGTTAATTCACCTCTTCTTAGCCCCCTGCATCTCCACTCTGACTGAGTGGAGATGCAGGGGCGCTAAGAAGAGGTGAAATACAACAAAGCCTCATTAACAAGTGAATGGTCTTTTAAAGACCTGTGAAGTACTGGGGTGCGGCAGTGTGTGTTCCCGGGAAGCTGTCTCAGCCCGGGCTGACACACGCGGGGTGAGGTGAGAGAGGGTGACAGAGAGAGGGAGATAGAGGGAGGGAGACAGAGGGAGGAAGAGACAGAGAGGGGGAGACAGAGGGAGACAGAGAGAGAGGGAGACAGAGGGAGGGAGACAGAGGGAGGGAGTCGGGGGGAGACAGAGACAGACAGAGGGAGGGAGACAGAGGGAGGGAGACAGAGGGAGGGAGACAGAGAGAGAGGGAGACAGAGAGAGGGAGACAGGGAGGGAGACAGAGGGAGGGAGACAGAGGGAGGGAGACAGAGGGAGGGAGACAGAGAGGGAGGGAGACAGAGAGGGAGACAGACAGAGGGAGAGGGAGGGAGACAGTGGGAGACAGACAGAGAGAGGGAGACAGACAGAGGGAGACAGACAGAGGGAGACAGACAGAGGGAGGGAGACAGAGGAAGGGAGACAGAGGGAGGGAGACAGAGGGAGACAGACAGAGGGAGACAGACAGAGGGAGACAGACGGAGGGAGACAGACAGAGGGAGACAGACAGAGAGGGAGACAGACAGAGGGAGAGAGAGGGAGACAGAGGGAGGGAGACAGAGAGAGGGAGACAGAGGGAGGGAGACAGAGAGAGGGAGACAGAGGGAGGGAGACAGAGAGAGGGAGACAGAGAGAGGGAGACAGAGGGGGAGGGAGACAGAGGGAGAGAGAGAGGGAGGGAGAGGGAGACAGAGAGAGAGGGAGACAGAGAGGGAGAGGGAGAGAGAGAGGGGGGGAGAGGGAGACAGAGAGAGAGGGAGACAGAGAGGGAGACAGACAGAGAGAGAGGGAGGGAGACAGAGGGAGGGAGACAGAGAGGGAGACAGACAGAGGGAGAGGGAGGGAGACAGAGGGAGGGAGACAGAGGGAGACAGACAGAGGGAGACAGAGGGAGACAGAGGGAGGGAGACAGAGGGGGAGGGAGACAGAGGGGGAGGGAGACAGAGAGGGAGAGACAGAGGGAGAGACAGAGGGAGAGACAGAGGGAGAGACAGAGAGAGGGAGACAGAGGGAGGGAGACAGAGAGAGACAGAGAGAGAGACAGAGAGGGAGACAGAGGGCAACAGACAGAGGGAGACAGACAGAGGGAGGGAGACAGACAGAGGGAGGGAGACAGAGGGAGGGAGACAGAGGGAGGGAGACAGAGGGAGGGAGGGAGAGGGAGGGAGGGAGACAGATAGAGGGAGACAGATGGAGGGAGGGAGACAGACGGACAGAGGGAGGGAGACAGACGGAGGGAGACAGACGGAGGGAGACAGACGGAGGGAGACAGACGGAGGGAGACAGACAGAGGGAGACAGACAGAGGGAGACAGACAGAGGGAGACAGACAGAGGGAGAGGGAGGGAGACAGAGGGAGGGAGACAGAGGGGGAGGGAGACAGAGGGAGAGACAGAGGGAGAGACAGAGGGAGAGACAGAGGGAGAGACAGAGAGGGAGACAGAGGGAGGGAGACAGAGAGAGACAGAGAGGGAGACAGAGAGGGAGACAGAGGGCAACAGACAGAGGGAGACAGACAGAGGGAGGGAGGGAGACAGATAGAGGGAGACAGAGGGAGGGAGGGAGATGGAGGGAGACAGAGGGAGGGAGGAAGAGGGAGGGAGGGAGACAGATAGAGGGATACAGAGGGAGGGAGACAGATGGAGGGAGGGAGACAGACGGAGGGAGGGAGACAGAGGGAGGGAGGGAGACGGAGGGAGGGAGACAGGGGGAGGGAGGGAGACAGGGGGAGGGAGGGAGACAGGGGGAGGGAGACAAAGGGAGGGAGACAGAGGGAGAGAGACAGAGGGAGGGAGACCGAGAGAGGGAGACAGAGAGAGGGAGACAGAGGGAGACAGACGGAGGGAGACAGAGGGAGGGAGAGGGAGGGAGAGAGAGGGAGGGAGACAGAGAGAGAGAGGGAGGGAGACAGAGAGGGAGGGAGGGAGGGAGAGAGAGACGGAGAGAGAGAGAGAGAGGGAGGGAGACGGAGAGAGAGGGAGGGAGAGATAGAGAGAGGGAGGGAGAGAGAGGGAGGGAGACAGAGCGAGAGAGAGAGAGAGATAGATAGAGAGAGAGAGAGAGAGAGAGAGAGAGAGAGAGAGAGAGATGTGTGTATGCCAGGTCTGGTGGCTCAGTGGACGAAGGCGTCCGCTGCAGGGGCCTATGTTCAACCTCATGGTCATAGTTTTTTTTTTGCTCTAGCCCCGCCCCCCTCCCCCACTGACCCCGCCCCCACCGGTGCGGCCCTCGGCCATAAACCACACTGTAAATTTGGCCCCCGAGAGAAAGTTTGTGAGAACCCATGGCCTAGAGGTTAGTTATAGTGTTGTTTGTGGGTTTTTTGTACTTATAGTTGTATTAATAGTAGTGTTTTTCTTTTCACTAATGTGTAGTTTTGGGGTTTCGTACACTGAGTTAGTTATGTATCATTATGTTATGTTATATTGTGTTATTTTACTTATTTTATGATGATTAAGTGGAATGTATATGTTTTTTGGGAGCCTAATGTGTTTTGTGGGTGTTTTTTTTGTTTACTTTACAGGTATTTGTCTACAAATGTGCCCTATGGCAGTTTGGAAAAAAAATGAAGTTACTATTGGTTTATAATAAACCAAGGGCCAGATGTACAACCCTTTTTTGTGGCCGCAAATTGGAGGTCGGCCCATTTGCGACCGCAAAAAAGGTTCCAGGCATATACAAATGCTATTTTGCGAGTCACTGACTCTCGCTATTTGGAAGGGGCGTCCCTTCCTAATAGCGAGTCACCATGCCATGTACGGTTGTTTTGCGGCCGCAAAACACTCGAAGTATACCACCTACTTCAAGTAGGTGGTAAACCACTCGCAAACGGGAAGGGGTCCCCAGGGGACCCCTTCCCCTTTGTGAATGGGTGCGTAAATATTTTTTAAGAGCAGGCACTGGTCCCAGAGGCCACTGCCTGCCCTTAAAAAATGAAACTGAAAAGTTTCATTTTTCTTTTTTAAATGAATCCCATTTTCCTTTAAGGAAAACGGGCTGCATTTAAAAAAAAAAAAAAACTGCTTTATTTAAAAGCAGTCCCAGACACGGTGGTCTGCTGACCAGAGCAGGCCACCATCCTTGGGAGTGCTAGCCATTCCCAATGGGGTCGCAAGTTGCGACAGCCTCATTAATATTCATGAGGCATGCAATTTGCGACCCCATTGGGAATTGCAAACAGTGTCTGAGACTCTGTTGTACATTAAGTTTAGTGAGTTGCAAATTGCGAGTCGCAATTTTGCGCAATTTGCGACTCGCTAAACTTAATGGTCGTACATCGGGTCCAAGATTTTTAAGTTGGATTTCCTATTTTTCGGGTTTCCAGGAGCGTTTCTCTTTTTAAACACTTTTTCAGGTTTTTTATTGTTCTGAGGTACTTTGGATTGCTTCGAGGGATCTATATTGGATTCATTTTATTTTGCCAATTTTGGGGGCTTTTTGGAAAACATTTTTCCCTATTTTGGTGGATTATTATTTTTGAGTACGTGGATCCAGAGGATGATATGCAGCTAGAGAACAGTCATGTTTATTTTATTTGCTGTAGGTGGGAAATGTCATATTTTGTTGTTTCTGTAGATTTTATGGGATTGCTATTTGGAAATGTGCTGTATTTATTTTATGTGATGGATTGAGTTTGTTCCTTGAACGTTTTGGTTGGTGAGGTTTAGATTTTATGTAAATAATTTCTATATTATGTTCTTATCTCAGTCTTGACTTTAGACTGATCAAAAAAAATAGAATGTTTATTATTTATATCTAAAATGATTTGTCATGTTGGTTTACATTTTGTCACAGCTTTTTGGTACTTTTGTAGGTTTTTATTTATTTTATAATATACTTTTGGCTAGTATTTTTAAGTAATCTATTCCTTTGTTATTTATGAAGATTTTGCCTTTACATTGTAGCATGTCGTACATTCTTTTGGTTTGTTTGCTAAGTTTAGGTGCTATTTGGGTAACAGATTGCTCCATTTGTAGTTGTTGGTAGCTTCGCTCTTTTTGTAATGCTTCTATAATTTTATAGAGTGTCGGTTGAGTTCTGCTTAGTGTGGATTGGAAGGCATTGTGCCATCCATCTACTGCGTTGTTAGTTTTGACTTACCGTGCCAAGGTGCTGTTATAGACATTCCACCATTATATTTGGAATTTGGGTTGGCGCTTGTGTCTGGAGCGATGCAGTCTGCCAACGCAAGTGTCCTCAAAATAATCCATTAGGGGGCTTAGTTTGTCTTCAAGGGCTTTCTATTAGTAAATTGTAGTGGTAGCTGCTTCTGTGACAAGGGCGTAGGCTAGTGCTATAATTTTGTTTTATTCCAAAGGCAATTTAGCTGTTTGTAGCATATTCTACACTCAGTGCAGATTGCTGGAGGTGTCGCCATATGCTTTGATTGAAATGATAGTAATAGCTGTGCATGGCTGCGTGGGGTGACATTTTTAAAAGGGTTTGAATCATGGCTTGTTCAAAGTCTATGAGTATTTTTTGTGGGTAATAGTTATTTTTTTATGTTTAATGTGGTTAAGAGTTCGTAGTAAGTGCTGATTTGTTTATTTAGTAGTAGGACATATAAAAAAGAAATATTTTTGTTTTGATATTCACCATGTATGGTGTATATCTGAATGAATAGTTTGGGACACATTTTGAAGGTCCCATCCATCTTCCAAATTTGACAATGGCTTAGTTTTAATAAGTTATCTGCTGTGGAACATATTAGGATATGATAGGTTATCATATAACAGGAAAGGTTCCTCATTATGTGTCGTTTTTAAATGTTCAGGTATTTCTATGTCTTGGTATATTTTAGGGGCAGGAAAAGTATCACTGGTGGCCTTTTTAGTTCATGCAATTAAACATTTTAAAGTGGGTATAGGTGGTAGTCAGCCTGTGATGTGTTCGGGGACTTTAGGGAGTATATCTTTTAGGATTTTAGCTGTGAGGTTTTTGGAGTCAATGCTTGCCTCTCTTATATTTGCAGTACCTCCCTTCTATTTTTGTCACATTTGGGAGCTGATTGTGTTCCCTTACATTAATGACAACATCATCTTTTGTAGGGGCCCTCCCATAGCAAGCATCAGAATAATATTTTGTACATTTCCAATTTACATTTTCTGTTGATGTACTTTCTTGGTTGTAGGTGTAGCCCATGTGACTTAGTAACTGTTTTACTTTCTGGGATGTTATGTATTTTGCTCTTTCAGTCATTGTATCTGAAAGTAGTGTAATAGTATAAATACATAAAATATCTTAAAGCAATAATGTTTGTTATTTACATATAATATCATTCAACTACTTCTATTATTTATACTTACATGTATCTTCTTATTAGATGTTTTACACTGTTTTGCAGCTTTTCTGTTGGTGATATTGTAATGTCGAAGAGGCTCTTTCTTTTCTGTTGGAAGAAAAAATTATTGTCAGTTTAATTTTAAATGATTATTTGCTGGTTGTTTGTAGACGTTGAAGTCATTAGGCTTATTTTTACTCGTTTTTGTGATGAATTTATATTTTATAATAATTTATGTGTACTTTGTCATGTTTTTTGCTGCTTTGTGATAGGTGGTTTTTTTTCGGCATGTTAGCACTTTTCAATGTTGTAGTATTTTCTTTTATGAAGTACATGTAAAGAAATAGAAGTTGAAAAGTGTTTTGTTAATTATTTGCTATTTCACATTTTTAATTTTATTTACAATTAAGGGCCTCATTACGATGTCGGTCGGAAAGGCTCCGAACGGCATTCGGATTTTCCTAACCTGTGTCAGAACCCATGTTTCCGACCGACTCAGAAAAATTTCTGACCGACCGGTGACGATAGAAGGAAACCGTTCGGTCTTTCTGAATCGGTTCCAACTGGCATTCGGAGACTCCGAGTCGGTCAGAGCCGAATCGTATAGGTCCATGGACCGCGTTTCCGACCGACGTATTACGATGTCTGATTCGGATAGCCTCTCCGAATCGGTCTGTCTGACATGGAACGGCTGTCAGAAACTGACTTTTGGGGGCCCGTAGCAGGCCCCCCTTTACCCGGAGGCCTCCGGTTGGGGCCTGTGGGGGTACCCATGGGACCCCTCTTTACAACCATGCACAGTGTGGCAGGCACCATGGGATGCCTGCGACAGGGTGCAAGGTTTTCTGCATCCACCCCATTTTTCAATGGGAGCCTGTGTTGTCGGTCGGAACACAGGCTCCCATTGAAGTCAATGGGAGTCCGACCGAACGGTGTTCGGGAACATCGTAATCGGCCGGTCGGACTCTCTGAACCCGAATCGGTCGGAACCGATTCCGACAAGGAGTTGGTCGGAATGCTTTCCGACCGACATCGTAATGAGGCCCTAAGTTTTAGTTTAAATATAAGTTTTACTTACTTGGTAAGGTAGTTGTCGAGATGTATATATTTCTTCTTTAAGGGTCTGGTCAGAGAATCTGGCAGAGTTTCCTCGCCTTGCAGCGTTTGTCATTTTGAAAGTATTTAGCTGGAAAAATGAGTTTGCCTTTAAAGGGCCCAATTACGATGTGGTAAGAAATGGCTCCGACCGTCTGTCGGAGGCACTCTTACCGCATCGTAATCTCCTGTTTGGAATAATTTCCGACCGACCCATTTTGATGAATTCGGTGTACTTGTATTCGTTGGAAGCAACTTGGAAAGAAGTATGGTCAGCTGGTTAAGATGTAATCTGTGGTATAAGGAGACCTGAATTATAATCCCGGAATTTCCACTTAATCACGTTTTGTGATCCCTTCCAAGTAAATGACTTTTCCAGGGCAGCCTCATTTTTTTAATTACAAAAATTGTGAATATGTAGAAACAAAGTTGCCATAAGCAATGTAAAAAAAAGCCTGCCATATGAATTTCAATATTTTAGCTGATGCTGAATATGATTTGCTTTGTGTCTGTCATAATGTGGCTGACTGAGGCCACAGCTTTTGGAAATAGTAACAATGTGTGTACCCCTGTAATATTTCTACAACACTCTATCGAATTCTTTCTCAGCTTTAGGTAGGTATTTGTGGAATTTCGTACAATTTCCCTAGAGCTTGCAGTCAAGATTGGGTTAATACAGAACTGTACTAAAAAGGATGAGGGGATTAATATTGAACTCAAGTCTTAAATGTCAGAAGATGAAATATTTGGCATGGGTAAATGCACCAAACCTTTTATACTTAGCAGAGTGGAAGACTAAAATATTATGGGAGTCGGGGCGTGCTATAAAGTAAGTAGAGTGATTTAAACTGAGTTTTTTTCGTCATGGGGATCTGGTACAGAGTCTTAAGAGCTGGAATGAAGTGGTCTAATTGGCGCAAGTTGAAGATGATGTGCATTGCATGGTTCTCTGCTCTCTCTGTTTTGGACAGTGACGTGGCTGCTAGCGCAGATTAAGTAGAAGTAATCAGTGTGATTTGCTGTTACTCTCACCACTTGTGTTTTTTTTTTACCTGAAAAAATGTCTTTGTGTCAAAAATTGATGCAAGGATGCATTTCAAGCTAAACTATAGAACTAAATGATGGATTTGCATTTTGCATAATTATCTGTAATTTTGTGTAATTTTCCTGCTATTTTGCATAATTAAGCAAAAGCATATTAAGCAAATTTCATACGCCATTTTACAAACATGAGCACAAAAGGAATTTTGTTGGGTAATAGTAGGAGTCAGAGGATCCAGTGCAGGAGATAGAGGTGGTGACACCATTGACTTGGTGATAAGGGAAAGATTGATGCTGAGCTTTAGATTTGAGTTTCCTTGAAGACTGGTCAGTTGACTTGAGAGGAAAGATGTACAATGGGCTTAGGAGCAGCATCTTCATCTTGGATGCTCTGTGGCAGAACCAGGGCCTCATTACGATGGTGGTTGGACGAGCGTCAGACCGCCATCGCCGCGGGCAGGTGACCGTCAGACAATGAGTCTGTGGTCCCACCTGCCCCATTAGGATAGGACCACTGTGCAGGCAGTCGGAAAGTGCCTTTTTCTACTGCGGCTTGCGCTGTGGCCCAGGAAAAGGGCCGCAGCACAAGTCGCAGTAGTAAAAGGCACTTAGTGCACATCCATACACTGTGTGCCTGGCACCATGTGGTGCTTGGCACACGGTGCATGGATGTGCGGAGGGCACTACGTGTGGCCCCAGGCCATTTAGCAGTGGCCCACGGGGGACGAGGGCCCTGCTTGAAAAGCCAGTCGGAAATGGGCATACTATTCCCTATGGCAGGGCCTGCACAGGCACCACCCTCATGGTAGGGATAGGAGTTCGACCACCGCCCCAATGGGATCCGTGATCCTGTCAGAGGCGGCGGTCTGTCCTCCAGACCGCTGTGGTCTGACCGTCCGCATAGTAATGCGGCGGTCGGACCGATGGCCCGGATGTCGGTGGGACCGCCACCAACGGCCTGTCGGTGGTGGTCCCACTAACATCCAAATAAGGCCCCAAGTGTGGTTCACTAAATGCCATCTCTCTCTTTTACTCAACCCATTCTATAGCTTTTGATGCAATTGAATGCCACTCACATACATAATCTACTCAATGTTTTAGTATTCCAGATTTTGGGCCACTGAACCAATGCCAAAGAAAAGGATTAGTTATAATGCCAATCCTTGTGGTCCTCAAAAGGTGATGGATGTAAGGCACAAGCAATTATCTGGTGAATTCAATTGTCCCTGCAGAACCTAAATCACAAAAGTCATTTTCCTCAATTTCACTGGTCATCAATAGGCAAATAAAAACATATTCCTTTATGTTCAGGATAGCGGTTTATGTCCTTCAACCAACTGGAAGTCACTTAAAGGTAGTTGGATTCCAGGTAGAAGGAGGTTGTATGTTGACCTTAGCAAGACAGACAATGCTATGAATCATAGGATGGGTTAGAATTAACCCTGGGCGAAGTGCTACGCTACGCTCGCGTAGTTTGCGAAGTCTGCGCTACTTCGCACAACGCAAATTGCACGTAGCACAGTGCGAACACGCGTAGCGTAGCGTAGCGTAGTGCCGCGGTCATTTTTTGCTTGCTCGCGGTCCTCAACGTCAAGTTGGCGACCGCGAGCAAGCAAAATGACATCCCGGCGAGACTTTTTCCTCGTTCGCGATCAGCAACATCAAGTTGCCGATCGCGAGCGTGGAAAATAAACCTCCCGGCGAGATTCTCAACGCGGGGAGGTCAGGTTTCTCATTGCGAGTGGTCGCGTATGCTCGTGACCGCTCGCGATGAGAAACTACCAGTCCGCGTTGAGAAAGCTGCCGCTCGAGTAAAAATCTACTCGGCGGCAGTAAAGACAGCTCGCACTGTGCAAGTTGCCGTTTTCAATGATTGCACAGTGCGGACAAGCATCCGGCACTGTGCAATCATTGCGAACAGTGCGCTACGCAGTTCGCGTAGTGCTACGCGAAGCTTGCGTAGCGCGAACTGCACTTTGCGTAGCTTCGCGAAGCATTACTTCGCGAACTACGCCCACCCTTAGTTAGAATGGAGTGTTTGAGCATATGGAGGACAATACTAGAGATGAGCAAGACAGTGGTGAGGTCTGTCATGAGAGGAAGCTTTGACCATTCTTACTGTGAAGGAAAATTGTTTGTCGTTGCAATATTTATTGCATTAATGATCACATGTGTAAATAAATATATCCACATGTGGATCAGAAAGTATTTTTCAAACTATTATGATCAACTTTAGTATGGAAGATGGCTACAATAGCAGCACAATTTCGAATCTGTGCCAGCATCCTAATAAAGCGCTTGTGAAACACTTAACTATTGTAGTTACTACATTATTTTTTTGTATTTTTTTTTTAGGGAGTTTTATATAGCGCGAACTTGACCCAAAGGTATCGGGTAGCAGAGCACTTTACATAGCACCAGTTGCGTTACATGAGGACACATTCATTTTTGTTAGGCACGGGGAGATTAAGTGATTTGCCCAGAATCACGGGATGTTCAGCGTCATTGCCGAGACTCGAACCCGGTTCCCCAGATTCGAGGTCGACCGCCCTAGCCGTTAGGCCAACTCCTCTCCCCTAATAATGGTGAAATGCACAGCACGTCAGCATTGTTGCAGATTGCACTAACAAAAAATAAAAAGACGTAAACAAAGTGCAAGATGTGCTAAAGGCATTTGCAACATAAACAAACATTGGTAAATGTATTAGGTTTCGCCTATGGGATTAATAATATGTTAAGAGGTGTGGGAGCAGTGTATGAGTGCAGGGAGAATGGTGTGAGTGCTCTCTGTGCAGGGTGAGTGGTGCATGAATGAAGGTTGGTAAGTGTCTGAGTGCAGGGTGAAAGAGCCTCAATGCATGGTGATTGATGTGTGTTCCGTGCAGAATGAGAATTGTGTGAGTGTACAAGGTGAGAGATGTTACCCTGTACAAGAAAGTAGGTGTGTGAGGATAGGGTGAGTTGTGTGTCAATAGTATAAGTGCAGGATGAGCGGTTTGAGTTCAGGGTGAGAGGTGTGGCTGGAGGGACAGAGAAATGTGAGTGCTGGGTGTGAGGTATGTCAATGGTGTGTGAGTGCAGAGTCAGCACTGTGTGAATGGTGGGTGAACAGTAACTGACTGCCAGTGCAATGTCAGGGTGACTGTGCAGAGTAAATGGTGGGTGATTGTGCAGGGTGAGCGGTGTCTGAAAGTAGATGAAATGTATGTAAGTGTTGTGCAAAGTTACAAAATGAGGCAAAGTCGTGCTGTGTCCTAATATGCTGGAGACAGCTGCCTGTGCACCGCTCACCTCACCCGGCTCCTGGCGAGGCACGGCTTGTCTGTTCTACCACATGTGGCATGTGAGCAGCGACTGTCTGGTGGAGCAGAAAACAAGCCTCTATAGCAAACAAGTTAGTGTTATTTACTTCAAACATTTGGGCTGCTGCAAAAAATGACAGTGCATGCGCACACAGGATATACGGCCCGTGGCATAGGTACCAAAGGACTACGCATGCACACACAATATAGTGTTCAACAAATTCCACTTTTCTTACTTGGAGTGACACCGAGTAATACACAAGCACTGGCAAAGACAATACTATACAAGAGCTATTGGCTGTGGCATTCATTTTTGTGATGTTGTACACCAGTGTGGCTGCTGTTCAGCATGGTTGAAAGTTAGAGGCATCGAGTGTCACAGATTGCAGTGAGGAGTAGAGTGTCGTAGAGCGGAGTAGGGAGTAGAGTGTTGCAGAGTGGATTTGTTGGAGTAGAGTGTCACAGAGTGAGTGGGGGGTTAAGTGTTGTAGAGTTGAGTAGAGGGGAGTAGAGTTCAAAGGCTCAGTGGCAGAGAGTGTTGTAGAGTGCAGTGGTGTAGAGTGCAGTGGTGTAGAGTGGAGTGGAGTAGAACAGACTGAAGTGTATTGAGGAGGTGGGGTGGATTGGATTGGTGTAGAGTGGGGTGGGTTGGACTGCGGTAGAGTGGGGTGGATTGAGTGGAGTGGTGTGGTTTGGAGTGGGGTGAATTGAAATGGGGCAAGGTGGATTGGGGTGAGGTGGATTTGAGTGGGGTGAATTAGATCGGATTGAGGTGGGTGCAATGGATTAACGTGATAGGACTAGGGTGGGGTGGTCTGGATTGGGTTAAGGTGGATTGGAGTGGGGTGAATTGGAGTGGGGTGGAGTGGAATGGGGTAGATTAGATTGGACTGGAGGGGGGTGGATTGGTCTGGAGCGGTGTGGATTGGACTGGAGTGGGTTGGGTTGAACTGGGGTGGATTGGAGTGGAGTGGGGTGGATTGGGGTGGATTGGGGTGGGGTTGACTGGATTGGACTTGAATGGGGTGGATTGGATTGCGGTGGGGTGGATTGGAGTGGGGTGGATTGCATTGCGGTGGGCTGGAGAGGGGTGAATTGGATTGAGTAGGGTGAATTGGATTGAGTGGGATGGATTAGGTGGGGAAGATTGGACTCAAGTGAGGTGGACTGGAGTGGGGTGGGGTGGGGTGGAATGAAGTGGGGTGGATTGGATTGTGTGTGGACTGGATTGACAAGAGGGACACGATTGGGGTGGATTTGATTGGAATGGGGTGGACTAGGGTGGGGTGGATTGGAGTGGGGTGGATATTTTGGAAAGGGTTGCAGTGGTGTGGATCGGAGTGGAGTGGACTAGATTGGAGTGGACTGGATTTGAGTGGGGTGGATTGCGATGGATTGGACTGGAGTTGGGTGGATTGGACTGGAGTGGATTGGAGTGGGGTTGATTGGAGTGGATTCGAATGGGGTGTATTTGATTGGGGTGGGGTTGATTGGATTGGAGTGGGGTGGGGTGGATTAAGGGGGACTGGATGAACTAGAGTGGGGTTGATTAAGGTGAATAAGATTGGATTGGAGTGGGTGCGCGGGTTGGATTGGAGCAGGGTGGGCTGGATGAATTGGATTGGGGTAGACTGGGGTGGACTGAACTGAGGTGGGGTGTATTGGATTGGGGTAGAGGGGAGTGGCTTGAAGTAGATTGGAGTTGGGTGAGTTGAGTGGAGTGGGGTGGGATTGACTGGAATAGATTGTGCTGGATTGGAGTAGAGTGGGATGGATTAGAGTACAGTGGGGTGGATTCTAGTGGAGTGGATTGTAGTGGGGTGGACGGGATAGGGTGGATTGGAGTGGGGTGGATTGAATTAGGGTGGGGTGGGTTGGACTGGAGTGGAGTAGATTGGATTGGAGTGTGGTGTGGTGTGGTGGACTGGAGTGTGGTGGATTGGATTGGAGTGGGGTGAGGTGGATGGGTTTAGGTGGGGTGAGTTGGATTGGGGTGGGATGGGTTGGATTGGATTGGATTGGGATGGGGTGGGGTGGATTGGGGTATGGTGGATTATAGTCGGGTGAATTGCATTGAGGTGGGGTGGATTGCATTTTGAGTATGGTGAATTGGATTGAATAGGGTGAATTGGATTGAGTGGGTGGATTATATGGGGCGGACTGGCGTGGGGTGGACTGGAGTGGAGTGAGGTGGACTGGATTGAGTGGTGTAGATTCGATTGAGTTGGGTGGATTGGATTGGGTGGATTGGATTGAGGTGTGGTGGATTGGAGTGGGGTGGATTAAAGTGGGATGGATTAAAGTGGGGTGGATTGGAGTGAGGTGGATTTGATTGTGATTGATTGGATTGGGTGGAATGGATTTGAGTGGACTGGATTTGAGTGGACTGAACTGAATGGGGTGGATTGGACTGTGATTGGGTTGGATTGGACTGAAGTGGGTGGTGTTGGATTGGAGTGGGGTGGGGTGAATTGGATTAAAGTGGGTTGGGTTGGGTTGGACTGGAGAGGGCTGGATTGGAGTAGGGTGAATTGTATTGAATTGGATTAGTGTGAAGTGGTTTGGATTGGATTGGAGTGGTGTGGTGTGGATTAATATGGTTTGGAGTGGGGTGGATTGGATTGGTGTGGATTGAATTGGAGTGGGGTGGGGTGAATTAAAGTGGTTTGTAGTGGGGTGGACTGCATTGGTATGGGGTGGATTTTGGGTGGACTGGAGTGGATTGAACTGGGGTGGATTAAAATGGATTAGATTGGAGTGGGATGGATTGGATTGGGGTGAGTGGATTGGGTTGCGATGGATTGGATTTGAGTGGGTGGATTGGTTTGGATTGGATTGGAGTGCGTTGGGATGGATTGAATTGGAGTGGGTTGTGATGGATTGGAATGGATTGGATTGGATTGGAGTGGGTTGGGATGGATTGGAATGGATTGGATTGGAGTGGGGTGGGTTGGACTGGAATGGGGTGGATTGGAATGGGGTGGGTTGGATTGGAGTTTGGTGGGTTGGACTGGAAATGGGTAGCTTGGACTGGAGTGGGGTGGATTAGACTGGAGAGGGGTGGATTGGATTCGAGTGAGGTGGATTGGAGTAGGGTATATTGGATTTGGTGGATTGGGTTGGTGTGGGTGGATTGGAGTGGGCGGATTGAAGTGGGGTGGCTTGGGATGGAGTGGGGTGGTTGGAGATGGAGTGGGGTGGATTGGATTAGGGTGAGATGGATTTGATTGGGGTGAGGTGGATTGGATTGGAGTGGAGCGATTGGAGTTGAGTGGTTTGGAATGGAGTAGAGCATTGGATTGGAGTGGAGCCCATTGGACTGGAGTGGGGCATATTGTTTTCGATTGCAGTGGGGCATATTGTTTTGGATTTGAGTGGTGCAGATTGTTTTGTATTGGAGTGGGGCAGATTGTTTTGGACTGAAGTGGGGCAGGTTGTTTTGGACTGGAGTGGGGAAGATTGTTTTGGAGCAGATTGTTTTGGATTGGAGTGGGGCAGATTGGAGTGGGGAAGATTGTTTTTGATTGGAGTGGGTAGGAATGGAGTAGTGCATATTGTTTTGGATTGGAGTGGGCAGATTGTTTTGGATTGGGGCAGATTGGAATGAGGTGAGGTAGATTGGATTGGATTGGGGTAGATTGGATTGGGTTAGATTGGATTTGATTGGATTGGTGTGGGGTGGATTGGAGGAGGGTAAATTGGGATGGAGTGAGGTGGACTGGATTGGAGTGGAGTGAGGTGAATTGGAGAGGGGCAGATTGGAAAGGGGCGGATTGGAGTGGGCCAGATTGTGTAGGATTGGAGTGGGGCAGATTGTTTCGACTGGAGTGGGGCAGATTGTTTTGGATTGGAATGGGGCAGATTGTTTTGGAGTGGAGTGAGGAAGATTGGTTTGGATTGGAGTGGGGCAGATTTGAGTGGAGCAGATTGTTTTGGATTGGAATGGGGCAGATTGTTTTGGATTGCTGGATTGAAGTGAGGCAGATTGCTTTGGATTGGAGTGGGGCTGATTCTTTTGGATTAGAGTGGGGCAGATTGTTTTGGGTGGAGTGGGTTAGATTGTTTTGGATTGGGGTGGGGCAGATTGGAGTAGGGCAGACTGTTTTTGATTGGAGTGGGGCAGATTGTTTTGGATTGGCTGGGGCAGATTGGAGTGGGGTAGATTGTTTGGGATTGGGGTAGAGCAAATTGTTTTGAATTGGAGTAGGCAGATTGTTTTAGATTGGTGTGGGGCAGATTGTTTTGAAGCAGATTGTTTTGGTTTGGAGTATTGCAGATTAATTTAGATTTGAGTGGGGTTGTTTGAAGTGGGGCAGATTGTTTTGGATTGGAGCAGGGCAGATTTGAGTGGGGCAGATTGTTTTGGATTGGAGTGAGGGAGATTGTTTGGATTGGAGTGGGACATATTGTTTTGGATTGGAGTGTGGCAGATTGTTTTGGATTCAGTGGCGGCTGCTACCTGATGCGGATGGTTGGAGGGGAATGAAAAGAATTTAGAAAACACTTACCTGGCTACGGCCGGCCACCCAGAAGCCGACTCTCCTCCGTCCTCTTGACCTTTTTGTCTTCTTCCTGTCTGGAGTCTTGGCAGCAGGAAGCAACCGGGGTCCCAGGCTCCCCTAAGCCAATCACAATACTGCAATACAGCGTTGTGATTGGTCTGATCACCGTGGTTTGGCGCTCCTGCAGGGACTGGGAGCCTGGGCATGTTTTCAACTCAACTTGTAATGCAGCCTGGGTGGAGACCATGCCAAGTGCTCATGACTGTTTGGCCGGCCTGAGACGGCCGGCCAAACTGTCATGCACACTTGCAGAGTGTCACCACTCCTCCCCCTGCAGTGCTCTGGCGTCACAGAGCCTAGCCCCACCCGCAGGAAACAACTGAGCCACTGCAGTAGGAAAAATAAAGTGATAATATCGTTATGTTGTTATCATTTTATTTTTCCTTCTTTCACTGCTCAGAGAGCAGTGGGGCGGCGCTCCTCCGCCTTAGCGGAGGAGCCGCCCCTGTTTAGATTGCTGGATTGGAGTGGGGCAGTTTGTTCTGGATTGGAGTGGGGCAGATTGTTTTGGATTTCTGGATTGGAGTAGGGCAGATTGTTTTGGATTGGAGTAGGGCAGATTGTTTTGGACTAGAGTGGGGCAGATTGGAGTGGGGTGGGTTGGGAGGATTGGCGTGTGGTGCATTGGAGTGGATTGGGGTGCGTGCTTTGGATTGGAGTGGGGTGGACTGGTTTGGTCTGGGGTGGATTGATTGAGTGGGGTGGGTTGGATTGAGTGGATTGGTGTGGGGTGAGGTGGAGTGGATTGGTGTGGATTGCAGTAGGGCGGATTGGAGTGGGGTGGATTGGGGTGTACTGCACTGCATAATTTCGAAAATTACACATAAGAAAGAAACAATGTCACTTTGCAATATATCGAACAAGATAATCGTCATCTTTTGGGAACAGCACCCACAAGCAAAAACAAAACAAAAAATGAGTGCAAAGTGAGAAAAGGAGAATTGGCAAAAAAAAAGAAAAAAGGATAAGCCATTTAGAACAGGACAATTCCTGCATAAGCGCTATCTAGCAGTTTCCTTATTGAAGACATCTTATGGCATTAAGGCGACCGAATCATCAAAAAGTATTTGATGGAAATGAGTAAATCAATATGGAAAACTGGAAATTAAAATAGTGATATTACATGCCACTGCTTTGAGGTCATCTGTGCAGTTACAAAAGGGTACCAACCATGAGAAAATCAACCTTAGGCCATGCCCCCTTTGAACGGGAACACTAGTAACTTCAGGTTATTACTTCTTGAACCTCACCAATGAGATGCACTTTGAACCCAAAGAAGTCTGTGCATTCCCACTCCACCTAGTTGTCCTTAAGTAGCAGGACTATGCCCAGAGGTGGGGCCCAAGAGCGCTGTGCCACTGGACTAAAGCTGCACCCCTCTGATGAGGCCCAAGAAAGCCGAAACCAGGCTGGAGTGGTCTGTATTCCTATTCAGTGGGAAAGTGCCCTAACAGTTTGGACAGGGCTATCCTTTCTGGGGCAGAAGTGTGCTTGACTTGCATGTGGCTTGTCACTGTAATGGCATGGACAAAAGACACTAAGTGGAAAAGAATGTGTCTCTGAATGGCTACTAGTGGCTGACATTAATTCAAGCATTCCACCCATCATTATTGTGCTGTCTAGCGCTTGATATTATAGCGCTAGCCATTCGACTGTGGTATGTACTTTGTGAAAGGCTGTGGTAAGAACCAGTCACTCCTTTAAAGCAGCACCTGGGGATGTGGCATTCAACCACCAGGCGGGCCCACTATGACCGGGACTTCACACTATCAGAGGTGCCCATGAGATGGAACAGTTGGATTCAGGAGGGGAGGTAGCGGGGTGTAAGTTGGTAATTTCAGAGTGCAACGTGTTAAGATCTCCATGCATGAGACTGGATGCACTGGCCTCGAGTATTGTTCAAACACAATGTAGTAAACTGCATGTTGATGTTTTCAACTAGATATTAATTAATTAATTAATTAATGCTAAGAGCCCTCACTCCATCAGTTACTCCTGGAATATAAACTGTTATTCACTATTCCTATTTTGACGTGCGCCGCTATTTTTAAGAACTGTTACATTTAAACCATCATCTATTATTTGCACACTTGATTATGCACAAACGCACGAAGCACCGATCTACTGGTAACAAACACGAGCGCTTACCAAAAGCGCACACTACCATCTAAAGGTCAGAAGCTAGACACCAACACTTTATATTAAAATCTCAAGAAGGACCTGGGCATAATCGTGTCATCATGGAATGAGCTTACTTTTTGATGCACCGACACAATGGGGGTCACTTATTTACATCAAGGAGAACACTACTGCACCCAGAAGTCATATACACACATTTAAAGGGTCAGAGTGTTTTAGGTCGATGACGTTTCGATTCGTGATTAATCGGCTTTTGCACTGCCTATAGGGCAATTACACCATTATAGGCATGTTTATCACATATATATCACGCTTTACTTTGGTACAACCGCATTCTCTTGCTCAAAGTGGTACATACGTTTGATTTCTGCTTTTTCTATTTTTCCCCTTTTCTTCTTCCCAATTTCCTCCACAGGTGTTGTTAATTATACAAAAGATGACATGTATTCTTTGCACACCCATAAATGTAATCAGGCATGTATTTTGAAGTCCTGATGATGATCCTGCATTAATCACGAATCGAAACGTTGTCGACCTTAAACACTCTGACCCTTTAAATATGTGTATATGACTTCTGGGTGCAGTAGTGTTCTATTTGATGTAAATAAGTGACCCGCAATAAAGAATTGAATTGAATTGTGACCCCATTGTGGATACAACTGATGGTAATTTAATGTCTCATGCCTGTTTGTTCTCATGTTTTTATCACTTGTTGAGGATTACCCCAGTGGGGTTAATCTTCCACACATATATTTGTTGGACTTAAAGTATACTACATATCCATTTTTGATTACTCCTGGACATTATTCTTGTCTCCAGAGCATTGTTATCTTTTCATTGACTGTAGGGACCTTTGTTCCTGAAAATACTTACTACCCTTGGTCCCTATCGATTCTTGGGTTCCCCTGTACTTATTAACTGCAGTGTGTGATGCTGGACATACTACTGTTTTGTTAGTGGTATCTTGTGAATAAGCAAAAAGTTATAAACATACTCAAAAGTGAAAATTGCTCCAAAATGTAAGTTAGCTTTGTGAATCAGGCCCTGGGTCTTTACCGACTGTAGAAAATAGGAACATATTGGTATCGTTTGTGGTCTGCTTGCCATGTTCTTGTTCCATCTGCTGTATGATAAGTGCATTACAGTCAAAGCACTGCATATTATGGTGAAAAGGACAATGTCACTTTGTCACAGAGTACTCTATGCCCAAAATCTTAAAGGCCTTAGTAGTTTTGGAAATATTTTTTGGAGAACATAGGACAGTCTGCCCTAGCTTATTTATCTTAGTTTCAAAGGTAGAGATGCTCTCACAGTCTGAGAAATCTGGGCCACAAGGCATACTTGAGCACCACTCAACTTACATCAACACACTGGAATGATTTGGATTTAGCACAGCGAATGCTCTAAAGGTTCATGAAAGGCATGTCTACCTGATCTTCAGGTATTTGCCACAGGGAGGGGTTATTAAAGGTACACTTGGCATGCATACAGAATTAGCCAGGGCTTCGAGGAAGACAGATAGCAAAAGCTTTGTCTCTGTTTCATATTATAGGGATGTCATGAAGCTGGTTGAAACAATGCTCTATGTCATGTCAGGTGGTATTTGGTTAGAGGTTGGTGGTGGTGTGTTTTTATGCAGGTTGGCTCATGACTGGGTAATTGGTTGTGTGACTTGTGTGTCAGTCCTTTGGCATATGAATGTGATGGGCTCTTTAATGGGGGCGGTATGTTGATGTGAGTGTTGTATTGGACCCATCACTGGCTGTATGAATGGCATTGTGTGTGGCACTTGGAAGGCATGTGGATAGACCCTAAGGTAGTTGGTGCCTTGACAAGTTTTATGGATCAGCTCCAGTAAGTCATGGAATCAATATTTTGATCCTATTATTGGTATTTGCTCTTTGACCCCAGCACTAGTGGAGGTACTAAAACCAACCGTTATACATGTGTACTTGATTACTGGATAGCCTCAAATAAAACCTACCAAGCCCAGACATTTATGAAAATTAAACACTCAGGGTAGTCCACGGTGGTCTGGCTTGTGTGGATCCCCCACCTTTTTTTTCCCTCAATGCCCTTCAAACCGGAAACTTTGCCAAAACAGGCTAATTTTAGTCACATTTCTGTGGGAGAAAGTTCTGGAGTCTGTGGGGATCCACAAATTGCCTACTACTCACTGTTCCCACACACCTCCTGAGAAAACGGTAACCCACATGTGTGGCTCAGCCTAGTGTCTGTGACACTAAAGGCACAAAACGCAATGTGAAGACATCAACAATAGGGTCAGCTGTGGTATTCAGGCCCAGGCTCGGCTGCCACCCAAGAAAACCTACCAAACCATTATGTGTCGTAAGGGCTAGGGCCAGCCACACATGTGAAGTACCATTTTTATCGGGATGCAATTTTCGCTCCCAAATGTAAGCCAGTGTTCAAGAAAGAAGACATTTTGCAAATCACTATAGTATCTGTAACCCCAAATTCAAAAGGTAAACAAATAAACAATGTTCTGATAGAGCGCTTACAGCACTCTAATTTGTAGGGGTGCACTATACTACTGATACAAACGTATTAGTATTAAAGTTAAGTGAGCACATTTAAGTAGGATCTTGTATGTATTAGAAATATAATTCCTGTATGTGTAATGTGCAGGATGACGTTGTATTCATATAATGTAACCATGTTGAGTTAAGTTACCCGGTTTGTAGGCCCAAATTGTAGGTTGTTTTGAGTTTCGTTTCTCCTTAGCTGTTCAAGTATTAATTAAATAAATTCTGGTGTGCTCGAAGACAGTATGTTCTCATCCTACTGCAGGTGCAGGAATTCGACCTCGTTATTCTTAGATTTAAGGAGATACTCGGAATGTCTTTGAAGAAGACTGAAAGGCGAGAAGGGAGGACACCTTCGTGCATAGCCTATCTGGGAACCATGGCCACTGGAAGAAGAGCCAGCTAATTAAAGCTTCTGTGGAAACTTACGGAAAACCGTTGCAAGTGGAAAAGTTTAACATATGACGCATTGGGGGCCGATTATTATCTTTTTGTATAATGCGCAGGGACAGATTAGACAGACTTCTACCAGCTTTTGGAGGAGAAGGAGCATCTTAGAGCGAACTCCATAGCTTTAAGCTATCAGACCCATTTTGACGTGAGTACTTCTTAGGAAGTCAACACGTGCTGACACCTTTGGGATATGATATAAGGGAGATAGGTAGGATTCTCATTGAGAGTAGAGTAGGGAAAGATTTTGCTCCTTCTTAAATGAAAAGAGAATTGGGCTCCGCTTCCATCCTTTGCTGTATCTTGATTTTGGAGTTCATCTAATTATGCCTTCTGTGCCGAATGACCTATATTCGTAAAATCGACTCTGTATTGATTTTCTTGTACCTCTATACTCTAATATTGAGGTGTGTTTATATTCAATTATTTTTGGCCTTATAATAAATCCACAAAACTTAAAGACGGAGTCTGTGGTCTATTACAGCTTGACTACATCGAAAGTATGATCTTGAATTGTTTTTCTCCCTTCTACCACTTTTAGTAGGTAAATAAAAGACCATCTGCATTACGTTTAGTAGGGAAAAATAGGAGTAAAGGTTGGCGTAATCAAATGGTAGCAGAGGATGGTTTGCCTCTAAGAGTGAGGGGAGAAAGAGAAGTAGGGGTAGGGTCGGAAGAACACTAAGACCCTGAACACGGAATAGAAGACGGTGGACATAGATGGAAGTCGGCGGACGTTGACGGTGCGGTGGAAACAGTGGTAGCGTGAGTATGAAATTGTGTGGCATGTTAGATTGCGGTGAAATATTTGTGTGATGTCTTGCGGAGTTGAGATGCATGTCGAGTGATTGTGGGTTTATCGGTTTACTGGTTCGGACACGTGCGAATCAGGAAGTTTGGTTAGCGGACTCAAGAGAAGTCCAAGATCCCGGGATAGTTTTGTATCTGTAATTGTCTGATCAAAATGTGGGTGTCGTGAAGCGCTATCGATGATCCACTTGTGATAGGGAACTTTGAGTGAAAGGAGTACGTCGCGATAGAGAGCCTCAGGTACCGGGGGTGAACTATGGCGATTGAGTGACCCACGCAGGTTGGGGGTTACAGTGGATGAATGTTCTTGTAAGAGTGTTCTATCGATCTTCTAGAGGACGGACAATTACTTGTTTATGTAACTGTAAGTTATTGTGACTGTGTTAGGAGCAGTTACTTGGTTTAATAGCTTTGGTCATACAGTTACTCGTAGTGTGAATGTGTGAGCGAGTGAAATTGTAAAGGAGGGTGAGCCGCTAAAAGGAGCGAGTAGTGACGTCAGTTTGCGCCCGGCTGGGATTTGTTGGTTGGTGTAATGCCGCGCTGGGATTGGTGGACGTTCGTTCGAAGCTGCGTATTGATTTTGGAGGGCAAACAATCGATTTTCATGATGAGATGTTTCAGGGTGTTGCAGGATTTGTGTAGAGGTGATACAGGAGTGGTGACACGGGTAGGAGAAGAAGCTCCACCTGAGGATACACCAGCGCATTATATGGCAACAAATGTGGGACTCCATACTATAGTTTGGCTTCAAAATTGGCATAAAATTACAGAAAAAGAAGGGGAATTGGCTTTCCTCGTTATGGGTCATTTCGTATGGAGGTGCTGTATCAGTTAAGAGGAGTGATGTCTGCTTTGAAACCTCCGCCTAGACCAACTCAATTTGAGGCATTGGATGCTTGGATGAGAGCAGCAATGGCAAAGGGAAGGGAAGCTTCTCAGGGAAAAATGAAAAAAGCGATGAAGGCATATCAGGATGCCAGGTGGGATGCACAGCTGAAGAGATGGAGAGTAGACACCATAGAGGGAGAACGATTGTATCCATTTCGGTTATTAGAAGAAGCGTCTAAAGGGCAAAGTAAGACAGAAGAGGAAAGTGATACAGATGACAGTTTTCTAGGTAGACTGCTAGCAGAACGTCCTCCACCTGATGACTCTAGCCTGGAGATGGAGAGAACACAGCAATCAGAGGAAAGCCTACGGGTGAGACAATCAGGGTCAGAAGAGCAGACCAGAGGAGTCAGGGGAAAGATTTCAGTGGAAATGAGAAGAATTCCAGGAGGGTCTGGAGGGATAGGGTATGCACCTTCGGAGTCAGGAGAGACTGTCTGTAACAGGAGATTACCAGAAGCTATTTCGGTACCAGTTACTATTGGACCGGTGGTTTCAATATATAACCCCAGAGACAGAACAAGGGAAAGTCAACAACAGACAGAACAAGGTGAAGAGACTATATCTGGAGGGAGCCTTACCATGAGTGAGACAGGCATGGCTCAGATACCAGTGGAAGCCAGTACTCCACTGCCAGCTACGGCTGATCCTTCAAGGATGGACAGTGGGTCAGAACGAAGACGAACAGGGGCTTTAGCAAATTCTGAGTCAGCCATCAGAATGTGGGTTCCACCGGTGAGGGAATCACAGATATTGAATGATGAATTGGGGTTGAAACAAGAAGCACCTAGGGTACCTTCTGGGCCACAGTATGTATGTGAGAGTAATCATTGGAGGAGTCGAAGCTGTGAAAGAGAAAGTCGCCCAGTTGTGAGGATGAAAGAGAGTGGGATTCCACGGAGAACACAAAGTTGTGACAGGGAGGAATTGGGAAGTGAAAGAGGTCAGAAGGTTTTACATGTGGCAATAAAGGCACCAGTGTTAGATGTGGTAAGATTAAAAGCAGAGCTAGATGAAGTGATCGAAGGCAATCTGCCATGGGAGAGAATTGACACCTATGACTCCAGCGAATTGTTATTTGTAGCTAAAGATGTTACCAGAAAGGCAAAGCGAGCCCATGATGCATTGTCCCAGTTAGCACGAAAGTATGAGGTAGATCTAACAAAGACTAGAATGATGCAGGGAACTTGCAGATTGCATTATACGGATAAGGAATTGGAAGAGAAGCGAACGGTAGGATTAAGGGCACAAATTAGGGAATTGGTGATAGGGATAAGAGCGTGGAGAGTCTTAGACAAATGGGAAGAGAGGTGGGTCAAAAAGAAAAGTGTCAAGAAAGGAATAGGAGACATTCCGCCTCCGGCTGGAGGGACGGGATCGGCAGGACATTACCCTTTGAGAAAAGTGCAAAATGGGGGTACGTTCATGTGCCTTGGAGCAGGGGTGATTTGGCAGCATTCACTAATGATTTTCCTCAGCTGAGGGAAAACCTGCTGATTGGTACAAGCAAATAGATCGGTTTTTCAAGATCTCGAAGGTGCTTTGGATTGATTTGAATACCTTGTTTGATATAGTGGTCCCAGGAGATTTATGTACGGCGTGTAAAATTGCCATTGATTGGCCCGCTGTAGAACCAGCCAGAGACCCGAAAAATCATGGTCCCTCTCCCGAAGTAATGAAGAAATATGAGCAAGTGATCACATGGTTACAATCCAAGGTAGCTCCGCACACGGTCGATTGGCTTAAAATTGATCATACTACACAAGATTCTAAGGAGTCAGTGCATGACTATTATGAGAGACTTTTAGTGGCTTTTAAACAGCATAGTGTATTGGATACAATTGAGCAGAAAGATATGGGACAGTTTGTCTCAAAGTTTGTGCTAGGACTAAGATCTGATGTTAGCTTGATGATACAAACACATTTGATATAAGACGGTGGATGAAATCCTACATTATGCAAAATACTGTAGTGATCAAGTAGAATCAGCACAAAAGAAATTGAAAGACAAGTTGATGTTGGTGCAGTTGAGGAATGCCGAAAGGCCTGATCAGATGCAAGGAGTTGGAGGAGCGATGGGTCAAGGTAGAGGAAGTGGTAGAGGAATGGGTCAACAGATGGTAACCCAACCTGGTCAGGGAAGAGGCAGGGGAATGGATGTAGGTACAGGAGGTGATTGGGTGGCAAACCAAAAGAAGGTCACTGCTTGTCATTATTGTCACAAAATCGGGCATTGGAAGCGCGAGTGTCGATCGAATCCAGAAAATCAATTGCAGAATGAAGGAGAGGGACAGATGTCAGAAACTTTGAATACTTTAACTAGACCTAGGTCTATGTATGGGGCAGGATATGAGCCGCAAATGCAGATTCCTCAGCCTCCGAGGATATCTACTCATAATCAGGTGTATCATCAGATGCCCTATTTTGAAATAAGAGACAAATCTGAACAACCACAAGATCTCTATGAGTGTAAGAGGGGGGTGCAGGAAGAATGCCCTTTGGATGCGATCCTGGAAGTAGATCAGAATGGGCCATTTGTAGATGCAGAGGTGAACGGACACCCTGTTACCTTCTTGTTAGATACTGGAGCTGCGCGCTCCACTGTAAGAACTGAAGAAGTCCCAAATTTGTCCCTGTCAGGACAAACGATCCAAGTGGTGGGAGTTACCAATCAGAAAATGACTAACCCATTGACAAATGAGTTACCTGTGAGGATAGGACCGTTCCGAGATAAACATCAATTTGTAGTTTGCAATTCAAGCCCAGTCTGCCTATTGGGACGAGACCTTTTGTGTAAACTAAATTGTACCATATCTTGCACTCCGAGGGGTGTGGAGTTGCAAACCTGTGATGATGATGCTGATTTTAAAATGGCTAATATGAGCTTGTCCCTCATGAGTCTTTTTACCTTTTTCATCAAGGTAATTTTTTGGCCTGTTCTCTAATATTTGGTTGCGCTGTCAAGTCCGTTCCTCCTTGCGTTTCATCTGGACATTTTTATTAAAATTATTGTTTAAATCCTTGCTCATTTTTGTGATCTTTTAGGTTTGCAGGATTTAGGCATTCATCATTACATACTCATATTTTGCCAAGCGGTCTCTCTATTTCCAGCTCTGCAATTCGCCCTTTTATGCCCTAAGTAAGTTGCTTCAACTAGTTTACTTACACATTTATTGGGCCATTTAAAAAATACTCCAACTGCAATGTACTCCTTATTATCGTATTGTTTGTCATCGCAGGATTTATCTCTAATCGGGAGGCATTTTTATCAAGACTCCGCATTCTGTTTTAGGAACACTCCTTCACGTCCTTGTGAAGATGTACATTTGGTAAGAACGTTCGGTAAATCTCTCTTTCTTTTTCCTTATTTTCATCAATTTTTTCCACCTTACAGTCTATGGGCATAAACGTCACAACTCTGGTTTAAGGTTTTCGCCACTATATGGTTCATATTCATATTCACGGGATTTAGAAGTCCTTTTCTTTCTTTTTTCTCTGTTGGTGTACACTTACCTTGATATCACATTTATAATTTTTCCTTTCTTGGGCTCTCGGTTCTATTTTTGATCTTTTATTTAATTCTCTGTCTCTACGCTGTTATATACTTTAACTATTATCCATTACCTTTCTTAGGCTCTGGAATGTGGATTTTGTGCTAATTATGTATATAAATAAAAATTGCTAGACTGAGGTTATGGTAGTGTCACTGTGACATTTTGTTGAGACAATAATTTCTTTCTTTCAGAAATATTATGAATTAAGGTGGTTCTCCTGAGGAAGGCAGTTTTTCTGCCGAAACGGCGTTGAGACATCCTGGATACCACCCCACCCTCATTTTATTTAAAACACTGTATTTATTAATTGTACTGTAATGTGGTTTGTCAGACTATGAATCAATTAATTACGCTGACGCCACACATAATACTATACAGTGAGGTAGTTTTGAATGCATGGATGAATGATTACTGCCTTTAGGATGCAATATAGTTTCAGTAAAATGTATATGTTATTTAGAAATGTGTTTTATGTATTCATTCTATAATAAATATTTTTATATTTTTCTAACACCTGTGTCACTACCATCATTATCGATTTAACCATGCTCTAGCTTTGTATTTTTGAAGTAGCCCTAGAAAATTTACAGTATGTATTTCCCTGTCTAGGTGTACTTCACATAGGTATCAGGGGGCCCTTTGTCTTTTCAGTAATATGAGCTTGTGTACAGAAATGTTCGTGGTTCTGACGATAGAGGAGTTGCCACATGATTTGAGAGATTCGGTTTCTCCAAAGGTGTGGGATTTCACGGGTGAGGAGATAGGATTGATTCGAGGGGTCGAACCTGTTAAGATACAGGTCAAACCAAATGCCGAATTTCCACGAACTCCGCAGTATAAATTAAGTCCAGAAACTGTGGCTGGAATAAGACCTGTAATTGAGTCTATGATTGCACAAGGCATTCTCAAGGAGATACGAGGAAGTCCCTACAATTCACCTATTATGGGACTGCAGAAGCCTAGCGGCAAGTACAGAATAGTACAGGACTTACGCAGAGTCAATGACATTGTGATTCCATGTTGTCCCGTGGTACCGAATCCAGCTGTTATCCTGTTCCAAATACCATGTGAAGCAGAATGGTTTACAGTCATAGATTTATGTCAGGCATTTTTCTCCATACATTGCATGAAGACAGCCAGTTTTTATTTGCATTTAGGATGGACGATCGTGTGTTAACATGGTGTAGAATCCCTCAAGGGTATACAGAAAGCCCCTCTATTTTTAGTCAGAGTCTAAAGAAGAATCTTGAAGGGCTGATGATGCCTCAGAACTCAGTCCTAGTGCAGTATATTGACGACCTTCTGGTCGCCTCAGAGACTGAGGATGCCTGCAGAATTGATACTGTGGCTTTGCTGAATCATTTGGCAGACAATGGACACAAAGTGTCTCCGAACAAACTCCAGTATTGTCTGAATGAAGTACAGTATTTAGGTCACCGGATTGAGAAAGGGAAACGGAGAGTGTCACCAGATCGCATAGAGACGATTCTGCAAATGGGAACTCCGAAAACACAAAAAGAAGTCCGTATGTTTTTGGGAATGGTCGGCTATTGTCGACAGTGGATCCCAAACTTTTCCTTGCAAGCAAAGCCACTGTTGAGATTGACTCGAAAGGATATTAGTGATCCGGTACCATGGGAGGATGACTGCCTGAGAGCCTTCCTTGAGCTGAAAGAGAGCCTATGTCGCGCTCCAGCTCTGGGAATGCCGGATTACAATAAAGCGTTTTCGCTCTTCTGCTGTGAAAAGGAAGGATGTGCGTTGGCGGGCCTGGTACAGACACATGGAGATGCTCGCAGACCAGTGGCTTACTTTTCAGCTACATTAGATCCAGTAGCTTCTGCATTGCCCGGATATCTCAAATCCGTTGCTGCAACAGGTGACAGCATTGAAAGATGTGAAGGCATAGTGATGGGTCATCCGCTTACTGTTTACGTGCCTCATTCAGTCGAATTGCTAATGACACGAACTAAGACACAGCATTTAACGAATAACAGACTTACCAAGTATGAGCAGGTTATATTGGCTTCTGAAAATGTCACTTTGAAACGTTGTACCATCTTGAATCCTGCTACATTGTTACCTCTTCCACAAGAGGAGGAAGAAGATTGTGAAGAGCATGACTGCCTGGATGTTACTGAACTATCTACCAAACCCAGACCTGACATTGTTGATGAACCTCTGCCTGAAACTGATTTGATCCTTTTTGTTGATGGTTCATGCTTACGAGACAATGAAGGGTGTTTGAGAGCAGCGTTTGCTGTGTGCACCATCTTGGGGGTGGTGGAAGCTGCCTGTTTGACAGGAGTATACTCTGCTCAGGTCGCTGAAATTATTGCTTTGACACGTGCCTGTATCATTTCAAATGGAGTCCGAGTGACTATCTATACGGACAGCCAATACGGGTTTGAAGTGGTTCACGACTTTGGCCAATTATGGTCACAGAGGGGATTTTTGACATCTTCAGGATCCCCTATCCGTAATGGAGAATTTGTGCGCCAATTGTTGGAAGCTTTGCAAAAGCCCAAAGAGATAGCTGTAGTAAAATGTGCAGCCCATGGGAGGGGAGAGGACTTTGTTACTATAGGAAATAACTATGCCGATGAAGTAGCGCGTTTTTGTGCTATACATGCTTGTGTTTTTAATGGAACATATGTAGGAGAAAGCACAGAAGAGACTGAGCTCAGCATGATGTTAGCTATAGCCGACACCTGGGATGAGGTAAAGCGACTGCAGGATGAAGCCTCAGAGGAGGAAGTTGCATCATGGGTCAGAGCAGGCTGCGAAAAGAGAGAAAATAGCATTTGGGTGTCAACAGATGAGAGAACAGTCTTACCTAACTGTTTATTGAGCCCAATGGCAAGGCAGATTCACGGAGTGGTTCATTTAGGGAGAGATGCCATAGTGCGAGTGTTCAGGCAAACCTGGTTCAATCCGCGCTTTCGTGTGCATGCTGAAGCGGTGTGTCACAGATGTGTTATATGTCAACAAATGAATGTTGGAAAGAGAACTGTCGTTGCAATGAGTCATATTGGAAGGTCAGGGGGGCCTTTTAATAGGATTCAGTTGGATTTCATCGAAATGCCTAGGTGCAATAGGCTAAGATATGTTTTGGTGGTAGTGTGTATCTTTTCACGTTGGGTTGAAGCCTATCCAACTAGACGATGTGACAGTCTCACAGTGGCAAAACTGTTGTTAAGAGAATTGATACCCCGCTTTGGATTTCCGACCTCAGTGGAGACAGATAGAGGAACACACTTCCATAGTGAAATCATGAAATTGTTATGTACAGCTCTAAACATTGATCAGAGATTGCACTGTAGTTACAGGCCTGAGGCGTCTGGCCTTGTAGAACAGATAAATGGCACAATCAAGATGAGGGTGTCGAAAGTTTGTTCGTCGACTTCATTGAAGTGGCCAGACGCGCTACCATTGGTATTGATGAGTCTGCGTAGTACTCCTGATAGGAGGACAGGACTCTCCCCTCACGAAATATTGATGGGAAGAGCTACGCGATTGCCTATGGTACCAGCTACAGCATTGATAAACATCACAGATGATTTGGTTTTGGATTATTGTAGTGGACTGGCTGATGTGGTTAATTCTGTGTCCCACCAGGTCGAGGCTGCGACTGCATCCACCTCGAGAGACCTGCTGCATGACCTTAACCCTGGTGACTGGGTGCTTGTTCGAAAGCACGTGAGGAAGAGCTGCCTTGACGCTCGCTGGCGAGGACCTTACCAAGTGATCTTGGTGACAAGTACAGCTGTGAAGTGTGGAGGCTTACCAAACTGGATCCACGCTTCGCATACTCGTCGTGTTCCAGAACCGGAGGAAACCACGATTCCTCTTGCTGAAAGTGCTACAGGAAATTAAGAATCAGGTCAAGCCGTAAGAAATCTTGACGGGACTGAACAACCAATCGAGCAAGAAGAAAGAGATTCCTCTGCTCCAGCATTGAGTGCAGATCCGGAGATAGACGAAATTGCAGAAGTGAACCTTGACCCAGATCGAAGTGAACGGCCTGGTGCAGAAGGATCAGATCAAGAGGAGGAGAGAACAGGTGCAGAAGTAGAAAAGTGGCAAACGAGAAAAGCAAGGCTGAACATAAGGCTTGCATCTGAGAAAAATCTCGCTCCAATTCCTGAAACGTCTGAATCAGATCAAAGTGAAACTGAGGAAAGATCGGATGGTCTAAGACGATCCAGAAGAGAGAGGGTACCGCCTCAAAAGTACGCTCTCCCGAGTGGACGTATCTGGCTGCAAATGCAGAAACTGAAGAATTCCGGAAGGTTGGGGACTGGTACAGTGAGTTACGGAGGGGACACCCTCACGATTGAAATTCAGCTGTTGGTCCCTGGAGTTGAAGCCTTTGGACTCCTAACTTTGACAGTCCCCGATCCACCAAGGCTAAGTGGTTTGCGCTTTTTGATTCGTAATCAGGTTGCTTTCCCCACGTTTGGTCGACATCCCACTGCACAGGAACTGGGAGAGATTCGTGCAGAAATTCTGCAGCTTGTTCTTACTATGCTTCGATCTAATATCATTAATGATGAAGTTTGAACTCTAAAAAAAGAACTCATTAGGCTTTAGAAAGAAGATAACTTAGACCCGAGTGGAAGAAGATTTAAATTAGGGGCTTTCAATAGAAGAAGAACTGAGGGCTAGGGCTGACTACAGCTCTTCAATAGGACATAGATACTGTACTGAACATTGCAATAATCGAATGGGAAAAAGACAATAATAAGGCAAGAAGAAAAGAAAAGAGACTTTGATTTGTTTGCGCTTCAAAACTGAAGGTGGTTCAAAATGGAATCTGGAAATCCAAGACGCAAGCAGAAATGCATAATTGGTACCCTTATCGTTGTGGTACTTATTGTCATAACTTTGATGATTATTACATCTTTGACGGAGTCACACGATGCCGAAAGGAATGGGGAACAGACAACTCTTACCCCACCTACTTCAGGGTTTGAAGAGGGTGCCTCCGCAAAAGATAAAGAAATGATTAGGGAAACTAGTCGGATGTTACATGTAGATTTGTCCAAGGGTGATTTCACGCTGAATGCATATGCCCGTTTGCTGTATGAGTATGTTGATACAATGGAAGCTAAAGATTGCTATGTGTGTATGCAACTGCCAGCATCCGTAGAGGAAGGCATACGATACCATCACTTACCTGTGACCTATGGCATTACATGCAGCGTGTTATTGAGTATGTTTTATAGTAAGGCACATTTTGAGTACTACTTCTCCAATTATGATGTGGTACTCTCAGAGGTTCCAGTTCTTAAATACATGAATAAATATGATTACTATAAGCAGGTAGAAAGGATGTCTGCATATTTTGTGTCTACTATTACCTTAGATACATCTTATACCCATAGACACAACTTGACCTGCATGTTAACTGACATTGAAAAGAAGTTTGTGGATCAGATAGAAGATCGACATAGACAGACCTTATTTAGACCAGATCCGAAGCACAAGGTGATCCCATGGACAAAGGAAGAACTAGATCATAAGGCAAAAGGGAGTTCTGGTCCAATAGCTTTAGACTTCCAGCAAAAAGGGAGACTGTGCATTAGGCACCCGTCCACATATTATGACAAAATATTTGTGGGTGAGAGTGATTGTGAACACATTTTCTTGATTGAAGAATCCATTAGAAAGGCGCTGTTGGATAAACTGACTATAGTGCCAAATGTGTACTTTGTGTGCGGTAAAGATGCTTATGTGAAATTGCCCAAAAATTGGTATGTAGTAATTAGCTGTAGTATTCCCCAAGATTTTCCATGTGGATGTTTTATGGCCTTTGTAAGGGAAGAGATCACATAGAGGAAAACGTGGTGCAAGTGCTGGTGAAATTATTGGGGATGTATTTGGAGCTATGATACCTAGTTTGGGTGTGATTTTGAATGATGTGAAGATTAGAAAGCTGGCAACTCTGGTAGATAAGCTCTCTGTGAATACGACCCAAATTTTATTACTTGTTGATGGGGAGATGGTTTCGATAAGGGCTATGGTTCTTCAAAATCGCCTTGCTTTAGATGTATTACCAGCAAAGGCTGGAGGAGTCTGTAAATTATTGAAAGTTCAACAGTGCTGTACTTATATTCCTGACAATAGTCGGGATATAAGGAAGTAAATTAGCAATATTTCAGAGATACATCAAGATTTACGTGATCTGGCTGCTGATGGACTCTGGGAACAAATTGGCAAGGGATTTGGCAAGATAGGAAGCTGGTTTGGAAGTTTGGGACAAGGAATAATAGGATACATCTTGAAACCTATCAAAATAGCTGTCATTTGTATAATTGTACTGCTGGGAGTCATTAAGGCTTACAAATGGCAAAAAGCACGACATGCTGAAAATTCTTTGAAAAGGCGAGAGCAACAATTAGAACGGCTGCAGGACAGTCATTATCTACATCTGAAAGGGTTGGAAAGATTTAGGCAGGGATGGCAAGCTACAACCTCTGTTTAGGTTGGTCTCTTCTACAAGGAGAAACTTATAAGAAGGGAAAAGGTTGGTGTTATGACACTAGTCATAAGAGGGGGGAACTGATAGAGCGCTTACAGCACTCTAATTTGTAGGGGTGCACTATACTCCTGATACAAACGTACTCATATATATTTTGTCGTGTGCAGTGTTTTACGATTATTAAGATGCATTGATTCACGTCACATTAGTATTAAAGTGAAGTGTGCACATTTAAGTAGGATCTTGTATGTATTAGAAATATAATTCCTGTATGTGTAATGTGCAGGATGACATTGTATTCATATAATGTAACCATGTTGAGTTAAGTTACCCGGTTTGTAGGCCCAAATTGTTAGTTGTTTTGAGTTTCGTTTCTCCTTAGCTGCTCAAGTATTAATTAAATTAATTCTGGTGTGCTCGAAGACAGTATGTTCTCATCCTACTGCAGGTGCAGGAATTCGACCTCGTTATTCTTAGATTTAAGGAGATACTCGGAATGTCTTTGAAGAAGACTGAAAGGCGAGAAGGGAGGACACCTTCGTGCATAGCCTATCTGGGAACCAAGGCCACTGGAAGAAGAGCCAGCTAATTAAAGCTTCTGTGGAAACTTACGGAAAACCGTTGCAAGTGGAAAAGTTTAACATATGACGCATTGGGGGCCGATTATTGTCTTTTTGTATAATGCGCAGGGACAGTTAGACAGACTTCTACCAGCTTTCGGAGGAGAAGGAGCATCTTAGAGCGAGTGCTATAGCTTTAAGCTATGAGACCCATTTTGACGTGAGTACTTCTTAGGAAGTCAACACGTGGTGACACCTTTGGGATATGATATAAGGGAGATAGGTAGGATTCTCATTGAGAGTAGAGTAGGGAAAGATTTTGCTCCTTCTTAAATGAAAAGAGAATTGGACTCCGCTTCCATCCTTTGCTGTATCTTGATTTTGGAGTTCATCATATTATGCCTTCTGTGCCGAATGACCTATATTCGTAAAATCGGCTCTGTATTGATTTTCTTGTACCTCTATACTCTAATATTGAGGTGTGTTTATATTCAATTATTTTTGGCCTTATAATAAATCCACAAAACTTAAAGACGGAGTCTGCGGTCTATTACAGCTTGACTACATCGAAAGTATGATCTTGACTTGTTTTTCTCCCTTCTACCACTTTTATTAGGTAAATAAAAGACCATCTACATTACATTTAGTAGGGAAAAGTAGGAGTAAAGGTTGGCGTAATCAGTTCCTTAACTCAATACCTTGTGTACATTTTAGAAACACATACGTTTCCATTTTACTGTATGGACTGCTGTATTGTCAACACACAATGAAAAATCATTGTAAGTTGCAGCTCATTTGTTGGGTCTGGTTATCAGGTGTTTTTGAAGAACCTACAACTGCCTTATGTTCCCGCGGTCAGAAGAGTCTTTTGGGTGTAACGGTATGTTGGTTTTGTAAATCGGCCATTGTGACAAAAATTACAGATGAAAGTGTTGCCACCAACGGCTATTTTTCCGTACTTATTTTCATTATTGTTTTTATTTCAAGGATTAGTTTATTTGGAAAAACCTTGAAAGGTGTACTCAAATGACCCCTTACTGAATTCAGACGTTTATCTACTTTTCAGAAACATATAGCTTTCTGGGATCACCCATGGGTTTCCCATCTGTTTCTACCTTAAACTGCAAGTACTCTAAAACTACAAAAATTTGGAAACATGAAACACCACCTAGAAAATGCAAAAAGTGTAGTAAATTATTTTTGATATGTCTCTGCTTGTTTATAAAAGCTGCATTTTCTTTTTACCCAAAAATCTAAATGTAGCTATATTTTGGGTATTTTCTTGATTCCCTGAAGGGCAGTGTTTCCCAAACAGTGGCTAACTACCCACTGGGGGGGTCGCGAACTGATTTTTGGTGGGTTGCGAAAGTCAGGGCTATATTCTGTGTTTAACGTGTCACATTTGCCAGTGATTCAAAGACAGAGGTCAAATGTCAGGTTGCTTTATTCTTTTAACATGGGAATTGGTGTTTACTTTTCTTTCTCTGACTGCAAAGTGAGAGGAGTTTTTAAAGTGAATTATTTGACAATGTAGGATGTTGTTTTTTGCAATACATAACAAAATGTAAATAACTGTAAATGAGCTGTATGTATCCAGCTGTTAAGAAAGCAAAAATGAAGCACTTTTTTGTAATTCTGAAGTGTGCTGGAAACCAAGATTTTAATAGGATCAAAACAAATCACGACACTTTACTTGGTGATGCACAAATGATAAATATGCACTGAAAGCCAATTTCCACATATTATAATTTGTGTGGTATATAGTTTTAGCAGTAAAACTGTATGGTTGTGCAAATTTTGTGATTGTTTCGTTGGAAAATGTGCTGCCTGTAAATGAAAGTGCGCTTCTACATGATGCCTTAGTTATATTAAAAAATCACCCTGCCTCATGGGCCATTAAAGGTAGGTGGGTCTCGAAAGTTTGTTGTTCTAAAAAGTGGGCTGGGTTTCGAAAAAGGTTGGGAACCACTGTTCTAGGGTAATTTGCCTTTCCTGGGTAGCTGGGGTAGAATTCGCCAGGTTGTTGAGAAAGACAGCACGTATTTGGTGTGGGTATCCTTTGTGGAACAAAACGTTCTGAAGGGTTAAACGGAAACTCCCCCAAACATCCGTAAAGAGCTTAGCACCAGAATGGGTGTAGGGAAGGGTGGGGGAGGACGGCTTAGAAGCCAGGCGGTTAATACTTTTTATCTTTTTCGGTGGAAATGTTTTACGTAGGCTGGAAACGCTGACGCACAGATACAGTTCTCTGGGCTACCCTCTGGTTTTTATGATTACAAGAGGAGATTGAAAAGCAATCATGAAGGCTGCAACATCTCCTGCTGTCAGGCAGGATAAGGGGCTGAAGAATCGAGAGGCATTCCCGCTAATCCCTTCCCTCTGGAAAGATTTGCGGTACGGAAATAGGTCTCCGTTGTGCACTGTAGGCTTCCTGCTGTGATGACGTCATTGGGGGCGTGAAGAAGAGATGCGCATCTTATAATTCCCTGTGGTTTTTGCAAAGGATGGTACATTTTGCCAGCTTCGTGAGATTAGTCAGGGAGGTTTTCTGTATAAGATTGTGATGAATGTGACATGCTCACCCTGAAAGACGCAAGGAGCTGAATGAAAACAAGAATCTGTCCTCCCACTGCTAGATTTTTCTTTGACTGCACATAACACATGCACTCAGCTGGATAAGGCAGACAGGGCTCCTGTCAATATGTCGAAATATGTGTCCTTTGATGCCCGTGAAGAAGGTATTTTTATACCCTTGCACCCACATGTGCTCGCAGAGACGTTTTAAGGCATGGGCAAAGTGGGCTCTGGCCCAGGGCCTAGCCTTTCAGCATTTTTGTGCAGAGAGGCTTTCCCTGGTGACCTTGAGTAATTCTTAGACAGAACTGTTTTAAATGCAGTGAGGCTTTCATTAATTTTTTTTTGTGGGTGAAGTGTGAGAGTCTATTACAGACATTTTTGAGAGAAATGTTGTGTTGATGTTTCATGCTACATCCATGAAAAAGGTTCTTTTAGATCAAAACAGGACATCACATATGAGAAATGAGAGGGTGTCATAGAGGTTATTTGCAGTAATGTTAATGAGCTGCTGTTGTGTTATCTCTGAATATTAGATGTAAATACAGTGACTTAGCCAAAGAGGGCATGAAAGAGCTGAAATTGGATCATACATTCAAAGCTGTTCCAAACAGGGGCCCCAAAATACATTTGGCCCCGGGCCCCCAAAATACTTAAGATGCCCCTGTGTGCTCGGAAACATGAGGTAAAGTGGTTTGAAATAAGTTAAACAAATACGTTTTTCGATGAGGTATAGTCAAATGTAGGGTTGAGCCCCACTGCCGCACATAGTTGTTGAACGTTATTGTATTTAGAATAATACAAGCTTGACTAAGCTTGCATTTTTCTAGAAAAAAGGGGCACTGGTGGCACTATGATAACGCACTCTTAAGACTGGGAAAGTGCCTGGATCTAATTAAAATTATCAAATGTTCTGTTTTCATTGATTGACTTTGTGATCCCCTTCTCCCAATGAAACTCCGTTAATTCTACCTTCCAAAACTACCCTCCGTGTTGGTTTGTTTGGCAGTTTTCTAACATTTATTGGCATTCTTAGGCAGGCACGTTCCTAACTATTCAAATTTTTTAGCTGCATGGAAAACAGTCATACTACGCATGTAAAGTTCAATTGGCGGCACTGCCTGGTCAAACTCACACAATCGCTCTACCCTTCTATCACACATACCCCTCCCACTCTCTGCACCTCGAGCTGCCTGGATTGTCAGTTTATCCCCATTATCTTATATTCCTTTCACCTTGCTAAATCGTTTCCTTTCACATTTCCTATTCAACTTTGACTCCTCCTGCTATCCGTCTTCACCATCTAACTTCCCCTTGCTGGAACAATTCGTCCTGTTACCTTCCATCGTCCTCCTCATGCCTCACCAAATCTTCCTTATTGAAATGCATGGGTATTTACTTAGAACAAACCTATCTAGAGAGCGACGGAGCCCAAAAAATGCACGTGGAACCCTGTTATACAATAGGGATTATTTACAATAAGACAAAGGGCCTAATTATGAGTTTGGCGGTGTGGGAGCAGGCCGCCACGCCCCGCTCCCACACTGCCAAACATCACTGCCGCCCACAAGATTACGAGTCATTTCGTGGTCTGGCAGGCGGCATGCTGGTCCCACGGCAGTGCAGTACAAAGGTTCATATGTGAGCCTTAGAACTGCACCCCCACGGGACCTCCAATGCATGTTCCTGCACGGCATGGACTGTGCAGTCCATGCCGTGCAGGAACGGGGTGCATGCACACAGGGGGGCACACCATGCCTGTAGGGCCCCCTATGTTTCCTCACCGCCAGCAGTTTCATGGCGCCATGAGATCGCTGGCAGTGAAGAAACTCGTAGTATGCTTGGCAGTGCTGCAGCGGCACCACCAAGCATATTGCGGCCTCAAGACAGCGCGCCAATGCCAGGGATCACCGGATCCCTGTCGGTTGCAGTGGTCCCATGGAGTTCCGACCGCCGTACTCGTAATACGGCGGTCAGACTGCTGGTGTGGCAGTCCCCGATTACCACGGCACCTCCACCGCGAGTTTGGCGGTCCAAACTCGTGCATAGGCCCAAAGTCTTTGATGGAGGTGGGTCCCATTATTTAGAGATGTAGCATTCTTTGAAAAGGTTAGTCTTCGGATCCTTTCTGAATTGCAAGAGGGTTTGGAAGATTTTAATGTTGACAAGGATGTTGTTCCTGATCCAGGAATGTAGATGGAGGAGGTCTGGCTATGTGTTTTTTTCTTTTCATAATCTTTTTCAAATTTGGTGATGTCCTGACTTCTGGTCCGGCACTCTCCAGCTGATGTTGATTTGTTTTCCGCTAGGAGTTTTTTATCACAATATTGAGGACAGAAATATCATCCTGCAAAAATATCAACTCTAGAACATTGATTACTACCATATTGTTTAGGTAGGTAGGCGTTCTCAACTTGCTGGAATTGAATCATTTGATGCATTGGCAACCCCTCATAATCTAATTTAGAAGTGATAAGTGAGTGAACCACATCTTAATGGTGATCCAAGTTGATTTAAGTCGCGCCTGTTTCAACTGGAGAAAACTGCGAATGGCAGAAGGAACAACTTAGTGAATGCAAGCTTCAAGACTACTTCAGCATCCCAAGCAAACTCTAAGTTCTGTGCCATGTTAGAATAGGGGATTGAAAACCTGAAAAGAGTGGAAGAGTGTGTTTTCTGTCGAGCAACGTTCCAGCAGTAATATTTGCAATTGGTGCAGTGCAAAGTTGCCCACTCTTTACACGGCACAGAAGTCTAATAAGAACGATGTCTGACACACAAAATGAACGTGCACTTTGCACATGATTCTTACGTGCCACCATGATTTATGGACACATTGCATCTGACAATGTTATTGCAGAGAGTCTTGACTGTAGAATTACAGTTTCTCTCATAGAATGTTTACTAATGTCGAAAAAAGTAATCTTGATGTTTCATCTAGGAGCCGTCTCCACTAAAAGTAAATGTGAGTTTTAATATAAATGATCTAGGAATAATCATCTGATATTGATTAATAAAGTTATTGACATGTAATAACAAAATGTATAAGCTTCGTTACCACTAAAGGATTTATGTTATAGTAATGTGTAGTTGTTTCCAATCATCTTTTCACTGTACTGTTGAACCATTACTTGAGATTCCTAAACGTGCTATATTATCTGTGTTACTGTTTGGGATATCCTTATTAGCTCACAACTATCCTTATAAGTGTAAGATCCTAATATGGGTCAAACTATAAAAGTTTATCAATGTGTGCATTAATGTTACACGCATGTACTTTTAAATGTAGTTCCCAGTTATACCTATTTTTGTGTACCATGTTTATTCACCATATGCTAATGAAACATGAACTAAAAGTACTTAATGAATTATACTCGTATATGCTTAAATGTGCACATGCATATTAAAAATGCATTATTGATTTAATACCTTAAATTAGTCATTACTCTGAAGGCCTGTATTTCTACTTACTGCATTTCATAAAGCCATTGTACTGTTCTTTCTGCTGACTTGACTGTTACATGTGTTCTCATTCATTGCTAGTTTAGAATAGACACATTTCTTGTAACAGTAATAGATACATTGCCTGAGAAGTAATTTCAGCAGCGAGCACACGAGAACTGAACTCTTAACAAAAGGACTATTCAACGTTGTTGTGAGCGTGTGAATGATGTGTCATTCCCATATCCAATCTGGAATTTTTCTCTGCTGTTACAGCCTGCAATGATTGGTTGCTATGGGCAATGGACTTCTTATGATGATGCGCCTAAGTGGGCGTCACCTGTGGATTTCTTGGACTATAACCTATCGACAGCTAGAGTTGGCTAGCCGCTCTTGCTGGAGCCCCTTCCTGATCTTTTCTGAACTTTCCTCTGCCGACTCTTGTGGACTCCTGGCTGAACCTACTGCAGCCCTATGAAGACCTCCCTTTAAGCCCCTTGCAGACCCCTTCCATGATTGCCCACTGTCCATTGAATGGCCTTTATTGAGGTTTAGACCTCAATGACCCCTTTGGACCTTGCCTTAAGGGTGGCTTAGGCCGACACTTATCCGTTTCCCTTAAGACAATTGACTGAACTTTACATATGCTAAACACTTGCGTTACTCAGCCAATGTGCCTTGTCCTTAATGCTGACATGGAGCTCTTTGTTTTCTGTGACTATCTGAACTAACTGAACCATTTTATCCTTTTGTCCTTTAATTGCATTATTAAGATTTCTAATATATAGAAGGGATAATTTGAGATTGCTTTCTGACCATCAAGTATTGATGTTACTAGCATGCATTGCACATACTGAGCTTCTCATATGTTTCATATTGATTCGGCTGAATTTCTTTAGGAGACTTGGTCTCCCTGTTGCCATATTATATTTCTGTAGGATGGTCTTGAGAGTGATTTACCTGAATTTGATTACTAATTTGCAATAAGCACCCTTGAACTTGGCTACCGATTCCTGGTCCTCATTGTGTAGCCAAGCTGGTTGCACTGTTAATTGGATGCATGTAGAGTAAGCACCCTAACAACAGAAACCCTTCAGTGCAATTAAAAAGGTCGATTGGAGGACCATGAGCAAATGACCATGCACGAGGATAGAAAATAATTAAATACTAAAATAAATGTGTATGTGGGCCCAGAAAACACTGGATCAAACCTAAAGCCATCCATTTTAAAGCCTCTATATCCCATTGGGAGCAACCTCATCCAGTCTTTCACTCACCACAAATTAATCATCTTGGGGCCCCAGTCATTCAGATAGGTCTAGGTATCTTAGGTGTAAAAATTAAACTGAAGTCCCCTATTTCTCAATATCATGAAAAGTGGCTTGATAAATATATTTAAAAGAAGTAGTGAGCGGGGACTCCTCAGTGTCTCAAATTCAACCACTTTTCAGTGGTTGTTCCTACTCACCAAAAATGGGCATGACCACATCAGAACTGTGTTTGACAACGTAGCACCCAGCTTTATGCAGCTTAGGAGAAGATTAAAGAAAACAGTGTCAAACAGAGAGTAAATCAAGTAAATTGAAGAGAGAAAGCTTCCCCTCAGTTGAGGAAGCAAGGACACTGTTGAACAGAGTGACTAAAAGGGTTTCTATCCTAAGTTGGAGACAAATGCCTCATAGATTGTAATCCAAAAAGAGATCCTGATCAACAAACTTCTGTAGCTCATTGGTGACCCCTCATTCTATGAGTGCAGATAAGCTATAGAGACTACAACCTGACAGTAGTGCTGTAGATTCCCAGAAGCAAAAACTCAATTCCGAGAGAAAAGAAGTAACACATAATCATTCCACCACTGAGAGAATCTTACAGACTTTAATGACTGATTGATGATCTCATTGACACAGGTTAACAATGTTGTTGGTCCTGTAACTGGATACTAATCAGGAACTATGTCAGAGTCATGTGGAGTTGTGATTGCTATTTGGATATATGTCACAATATTAACTCCAAAAATATTTATGCACAAAAATATTGCAATCTAGGTATCAACTACCCAAATATTGTGAACTAAGTAAAACAAGTAAATGTAGATTTACTCAATAAAAGTCCACATCTATGTCCCTTGATGATGTATACTATACATCTTCAAGGTATGTACTATGTACTCAATGTGTTAGAACACTCCAACAGGTAAACACGGCTGGCTGATGTTTCTGGTGGTCCTGTATGTGATGTAGTGGACTTTGAAGATGATATAAGCTTGGGGGGGAGCGAGTGGATATCTTTCAAGGTTGTAGTGGTGTGGTCGAACCTCTTCAGGCCCTTCATGAGTCATACTTCATTGTGTCCAGTTTCAAGGTGTTGCACGGCGACTAAGGTTTTGACAGTTGTTCTGAAGAGTCTTTCTGGGTGGAAAAGTTTCACATTTTTCAAGAGGTAAAGCTGCTGCCAATCTGTGTTAGAATTTTTGCCACTGTGTTCTTTGAAGCAGAGGTCTATGTTGAAAGTGAGTTTTAGAGCTTTTGCGATAGGGTTCAGCAGTGGGGTGAATCCGCCAAGATTTGTCTCAGAGATCCAGTCTTGGTTTTGTAGCTGTTTGTTGCTATTTTCAAACTAGAGAAATTCTATCTTGTTCAAGCTAAGTTTACCGTGGACTCTGGACATCAAAATCTCAATGAGGCCAAAGCATGTTTTAAGGTGTTGAATGTTGTGGATAGATGATATTTTCAGGTATTGTTGTATGCCATCAGTATATTTATGGATCTTGATGTTGCTGTCAATTAGTAGGTTCAAATGATTTCCATGTAGAGGTTGAAGATGATGGGGGTCAGGATGAAGCACTAGCACATTCCACAGGAGCCAGTGGTCACTGGCATCTTTAGGATTTGGGAATTTTAGCATCAAAGGCTCAAGTGCTGATTCCACAGCTCGTAATGCTTCCCTTTCTCCTGCTGCCCGCAGATGTATCTGCCGTTGATGCTGCATCAGCCGGGGCTACAAACACATGCTTTCAGCTATGCCTGCATCTCCACCACTGTGGGAACAGTCTCATCCAGCTCGTAGTGTCAGCTTGTGAGCCTGTGGGAGAAGTCATTTTAATGTTATTTCTTGGCCCTAATGTCTCTACTAATCTCTTATGGCCCTAGATCCAGTCTCAATCCTTGTGGCTCCAAGGGCTGTCAAACGCATTGAGGGTCAGCTGGGGCTGAGTGCAAGCAGAGCAACCATGCATGCTTCGAAGAGAGAATGATGTTTCCGAGCCCGGTAAGCTCTGTACTCAAAATAATTTCTATGGAAAACCTTAAACAATATCTACTTTGGATTCACAGATTGAATGTTTATAAAACGACACAAATATGTTTCTAATCCACGAGAAGATGTGTCATTATTTAAGAGGTGTTACTAGCGGGCTAGGGTGTAACAATCAGAATCTTGCTCGCGCTCTGTTTGTACAGCTAGTTTATAAGGATGTACCACTTTTATACCTCTATCAGTGGAAGAGGCTGCTCTAAGTAGGGTGACCATACGTCCCGGATTTGCCCGGACAGTCCCTGGTTTTCAAGGACTGTCTCGGCGTCCCGACACTTTTTGCTAAAACAAATAGATGTCCCGGTTTTTTAAAGCGGGTGGGGAAAAACTGCACATTAATTAGTGTTGCGCAGGCTCACATTTCAACCGGCCCTCTCTCAAAAACCAAGGACAGAAGTTCACATGTTTAGACTGCCTGCTGTCCTGCTTCGCCTCATTCAAGCAGCACAGCAGGATTTAATGAGGAAGGTAGGAATCAGGGCTGCAAGCCCATAAGTCAAGGCCCAGCCCACCAGCAGCCTGACCCTGGAGCTCTTCACAGAAAGGGGGAGTAATATTTAATTTTGAATATATGCTCATAGCGTGCGCACACACACACATAGAAGAAGTCCTGTGACCTCATAGCTCCTATTAGGACATTTAGTCCTATTTCTATGTCTGTTCCCATCCCGGTTTTTCGTTCTGAAAAGCTCTAAGGGAGCGTCTAGTGAGGCTGCAGGTCTTGAGGCTGATCTTTGGACTGAACTACAGCTAACAAAAGACTGTGTAAATAAACCCTCGACTTCTGACTGATATGCCAACCCAAAATCATGGGTAAAAACAGTCCTGGAGTCACTTAGGGTGACCAACCATCCATAAATTTCACGGACCGTCCGTAATTTGGACCTCACGTCTGTTGTCCGTGAGGATCCCTTTTACGGACACCTTTTGTCTGTAATTTTGGGCCTTGCAGGGAGCAGAGCTGTTCCCCTGGGAGAGGCCTCAGCTCCCTGATGGGGCCGCCTCGCACTCATCCTCAGAGCACAAGAGCAGCCCCACCCCGCCCATTGTCATTCTGTATGCTGGCTGATTGCCACATACAGAATGACAATGGGCCAGTTTGAGCTGTTACAGCATGTGGTGGCCTCCTCCTGCCGTGGTCTAGGGCAGGGCATTCTGTTAGGGTTAGATGGAAGAAATGTACAAAGCTAAAAAGAAGAGGTTATAGTTCTTACACAGTCTTATCATTTCAGAGCGGAAGCATTTTTAATATTATATACAACGAAGCCATAGTTGCTTTTTTATTTATTTTATGTAACTAACTTCCATTGACAAAGCCAATAGTCATGGCTTGTTGTAGGTCTAATGTTACTGGATGCAATGATAGAAACAGCAAAATTCCAGTTGACGGCACATATTTTTAGCTTAGGTGTTTTAAGCCACGCCCTAAATTACATCAGACACGCTCCTTGGAGAGAACGCCAGTTTTTTCATCCCACTTAAAGCCCTGGAAACAACACCATGTCAAAGTCACCTCACGTCCTGGCACTGTGCATCATACATGACTCATGACTTCCAAGATTTCAGATTGCCTATGTGCAGGGGCATAGTGAATCCTTCCCCACCCCACCCCACCCCTTGCTTTAGGAACTACAGCGAGGGTGAAGTTCTTTATGGGCCTCTTCTGTCTGCAACTCAGTAGACAAAATCTCAGCTCATAATTAATGTGAAAAGGTGGGTGAGTGAATAAGTGAAGGAATGCGTAAATGGCTGGATGGATTAGTGAAAGGATGAATGGATGAGTGAAAGGGTGAATGGATGGATAATGAGATAAATGATGGATGGATGCATGAGTGGAAGGATGGATGAGGGTAAATAGATGGATGTATGGGTGGAAGGGTAGATGGATGGGTAAAAGGGTGGATGGATCAGTAAAAGGATGGATGGATGAGTGAAAGGGTGGATGATGGGTGAGTGAATGGGTGGATGGATGAGAGAAATGATGGATGGATTGGATTGATGAATTGATAAGTGAAAGGGTAAATGAATGGCTGAGTGAAAGGGTGGATGTGAGGATGGACAAGTGAGTGAAAGGGAGGGTAGATTGACAAATGGATGGATAGATGAGTGAAAGGGTGGATGGATGAGAGAAAGGATGGATGGATGAGTGAAAGGATGGATGAGTGATAGGGTCAATGGATGGATTCATGAGTGGATGAGTAAATGGATGAGTGGGTGGATGGGTGAAGGGTGGATGGAAGGATGGGTGGCTAAGTGAAAGGGGAATGGAGAGAGAAGGGAAGGATGAATGGATGGATGGATGAGTGAAAGCATGGATGAATGATTGGCAGAATGGATGGGTGAATAGGTGCGGATAAGTGAAAAGAAGAATGTAAAGATGGATGAGTGAAAGAATGCATACAAGAGTGAAAGGGAGGGTGGAGAGCTGGAAGAAAGGATGGATGGATGAGTGAAAAGTTGAATGGGTGGACGGATGAGTGACTGGGTGGATGGATGAGTAAGTGAAAGGATGGCTGGATGGGTGAAAGGGTAAATGCTTGGATGGATGAGTGAATGGATGGATGGGTGGAAGAGTGGATGGAGGAGTGAAAGGATGGCTTGGGTGAAAGGGTAAATGGTTGGATGGATGAGTGAATGGATGGATGGGTGGAAGAGTGGATGGATGAGTGAAAGGATGGATTGGGTGAAAGGGTGAATGGATGATGGATGGATGAGTGATAGGGTGGATGGAGGGATGGATGAGTGAAATGATGGATGGAAGGATAGATGATGGATAGGTTTGCAAATGGTTGAAAAGGTTTGGATATGGATGGGCACACAGATGGAAGGACAGAATGAATGGTTAAAGACTGAATGATGGATGAAAGAATTAATAGATGACAGAATGTAAATTTGAAATGGTGGATATCAGGGGTTTGATGGAAGGATGAATGGCTAGATCCTTGGTCAAGAGAGCTCTTCTGGGGAGGGTTGTGATGACTTACTTTGCTTTCTTGGTGCCATAAGAGCTTTAGATCAAAGTGGGACGTATTTACATTTTCTGGCTACTCCCTTGCCTATGTGTTACTCTTCTGCATTTGCTGTGTGCTTATGTGTGGGATCTATACATTATGCATATGACATTTTGAGTGACGGTACACAGTGGCCACCAGGGGCAGCATGGCGGACGCGTCTTAGTGGCGCTCCATCGTATGTCCCCGTAATTCGTTACATTTCTCCTTCCCTGCCGAGAGCCGGTAGTAAACGATAGCGAGTGAAGTTCTCGTAACACCCCTGGGGGTCCGTGGAAGTTGCTACGAGGTCCAGTGAGCAAGCTGTCTGCATCAACGCGAGGTGCGGCTGTGCAGCGCTGAATCTGCGGCCTCGGACGGTCGGAGGAGGCACTCTCGACTAGGCCTTGCTGTTTCCGGACCCGGACGGCAGTGCGTGTCGGATCCACGCTGCAGCGAAAGTGTGGGATAGCGTGGGGACGTGCTGGCCCCGAAGCATGTAGTGCTCCTGAAAGACTGGCCCTAACAATCGGGGGCTGTGGTGGCATTGAGCGGCTAGCAAGAAAATGGCGGACAGGCCGCGGCCGCAGGAGTCCTGAACGGGGCGAATAGCTCCGGTTTCAGATTCTGCCCAGTTGCCTATGTGTGTTCCCCATAAGATTGCAGAGTGGGACACAGTGTAAGGTGGCTGGCCATCGGATCGGAGGGCAGCGAAGAGCCTGTCCCAGGCGTGACTGTCGGAGGTGCGCACTTCGGTCGCGCACTGAATCTAATGTGCGTGGCTCCCGGAATATTGCGGGCGAGAGTGATTTAGCGATCGTATTCATCCGGACATTACAATAGAGAAGGATATCCCCTGCACAAGCATCCCAGGAATAGTGAACTGAAATTGGTGCCTACCCGTGAGATCAGCGGAGGGGAGACCTGGTGAGTCTCCATCGGACTTTATAGTAGGAGGGGAGCCCTGCTACCTAGCACTTCTGAATTTGTGATCCGCATTCAGACGGCCGGTGTGAGATGCGGGGAAAGGATGTGCGACACCCTGGATAGCAACGTTGCTTGAACCACGTCTGGAGGCGGTGACACGGTGATTGAGAGTGCCGTTGATAGTGATCTAGGTGTGGCGCACTCAGACAGAAACACTCCACGAAGTGGAACAGCGGCAATACACCACTGCTTGGTAAAGCGGTGTGAGGTCCCGGTGACCTGGGAATATCGGGGTGAGCGGACAGGAACCCCCCCGACAACGTTCAGGAGGAACACACGGTGAGGGACTGACGAGTGATTACCACCTATGGTCTCTGGAAGTGCGAACTGGAGCTGGGTCAGATGACGCTGTAGAGTGCTCGGTAAGACACTCTGGTGGTGTAGTGGATTTGTCTTGGAGCGTGTGGCACAATGGGACGTACCAGGGGGGCCGGGTCGAAGACCTCTTCACAGGCAGCGGGGACCTGCAAAGTAGACTCACCGCAACCAACGGGGAAGCGGCCGGCCCCGGATGATCGCCTGGATGCCATACTGCAGGCCATCGAGCACATCAGCGCTTCCATGGAAGTCAAACTAGATAAAGTGGCCCTGGACCTTAATCTACTGCTTGCGGACCACCGGAACCTGAAGGACCGGGTTGTTGCCATGGAACAGGAGATTGCTGAACTGAAACCTCCTACGGAATTTCAAGATAAGTAGCAGAACGCCCACGAAGTCCGGCTCCGGTATCTTGAGGATCGTATTGAGGATGCAAAGGGCCGCTCTTGGCGGAACAATGTCCGGCTGATTGGAATGCCGGAAGGCGCGGAGGGCCGCGACGCGATTGCCTTCCTGGAGGCCTGGCTTAAAACCATCCTGCAACCACTGAATTTTCTCCATTCTTTACCATTGAGCGTGCACATCGTGTCCCGGGAAGAAAACTGGCCCCCGGTGAAAGAGCACGTCCTCTTATTTTCAGGCTCCTGCATTTCAGAGATCGGGATGTGATCCTCCGGGAGACCAGGAAATTAGATGATATTTAATATGAGAACGCTAAGGTGTTGTTTTTCCCGGACTATACTATGAAGGTACAGCGTCAGCGGGGATCTTTCTTACCTGTGAAACGTCAACTCCGGCTGCTCAATCTCTCCTATTCGTTGATGTTCCCGGCCAGGCTCCGTGTTGTCTCAGACGAGAAGACCAGATTTTTTGATACACCTCAGGACGGTTGGGACTGGCTGGAAATGACAGGTCGATACTCTGGCCCAAGACCCGTGGGCACGGCTGCTACGGCATGGACTGAGGAAGCTGGTGGTAAAGGAGTTCGAAGACGGCAGTCAAGACAGCGGTTCCGGGGCTCAGCAGCGGTGCCGGGCCCAGATCAGATCCGTAAGGAGCGGCAGGAAGTGGTTCGCATTACGGAGAAGATGGCAGAAGCAGTGCCACAAGAAGATAGAGTGGACACTTCATATCACTCATTGGGGTATGGGGGCTCCTCAGTGGGGACTCATCTGATAAGGTGTCCATGAGAATGCCGGACGTTACACCCCAAACGGCAAATGGTATTGTATAAAACTGATTGTTCTGAAAATACGTTGCTGGGTACAGTTGTTTGTTTTCATGTGGGGGGCACCTGATGATCCCGAGTTCTATGTGTTGGCATGTAGTGGGGCGGGGCGGGGCTGGTCAAATGGTTCCTGGGGGTGTTGATATTCTTTAATGTTACTTGGGTCTGCGCTACGGTAATGCCTATTGGTTGTTTTTGGGTGGGGGCTTCGAGAATGTACCCTGCATGGTTTCACAACCCCCTGCTCTCCCTAACCTATCTGAGTCAGTAGGGCAGGCGGCTAGGTTGCTGTCTGCTGTGTTTGGACGACTCCCTTATGTTTTGGGGGTTGCCCTTATAAGGTCCTTTCCTTCCCTAGTTGGTATTTCCCATCTCCCTTTTGCTGCAGGAGTCCGGTGGGGGGAGGATGAAGGTGCTGATATGCATATCAGATTGTTCCACAGTGGAATTTGGGGCAGAGGGACCAATGTCCATTGTTGTACGCTCTTCTTTTTGGTCCTGCCATGGGGTACGTGATACTTACCTGGAATGTCCGGGGTCTCCGCACGCCTTCCTGTAGATATGCAGTGTATTCCTATTTAAAACGTCACAATGTGCATATAGCTATACTACAAGAGACACACTTAAACGCATTGGAGGTCACCCGCTTGCAACGTAGGTGGAGAGGTAAAATGTATGCCACAGATTACTCCCTGTTTGCTAGGGAGACCCTTATCTGGATACGTCCTGGGACACCCTTTGCTGTAGATGAGGCTCTTACGGATAAGGAGGGCAGATATGTGTTGGTGAAGGGTACATTGGATGGACGTCCTGTACTGTTGGGAAATGTGTATTCCCCAAATGTGGACCAGGGTCAGTTTCTTGAGCAGTTATCTCTTGCTTTAGGAAGGTGGTGTGAGATTCCGTGGTTGCTAGGTGGAGACTTCAATAGTGTCTTAGATGTAGGGGTAGATAGATCCTTTCCTCCACTCGGGTCCACGGCTGCTACGACCAATTCTGTGGTGTTAAATGGCTGGGCACGGGGTTGGGGTCTGGTGGTTGTTTGGAGACACCATCACCCGGGGGAGAGGGTATATTCCTTTTTCTCGATACCCCATAATTTGCACGTTAGGCTGGATAGGTTCGTCGGGTCCCCCTGCCTACTCCCTTATGTCTTGAGATCAGAGTATTGGGGACGCACGCATTCCGACCACAATCCCCACTGTGTTGTGCTGGCTTGGGAGGGCGGGGTTCAGAGTATCCCTTCATGGAGGCTGCAACCAGTCATGTTAGAAGACCCGGTGTTTCGGGATGCGATTGGTGAGGCGATAGGGAAATATTTTGAACTTAATGCGGGGACTGCCTCCTCTGTGCTAGTGGAATAGGCGGCTATGAAAGTCACCCTGAGAGGGAAGTGCCTGGGACTGGGCTATGGGTTGCGACAACAGGTAACCTCAGACCTGTTTGAGGTGGAACGTCGCTTGTTGCCATTGGAATCTAGGGCCGTGGTGGATGCTGGGGGACTGGCCGATCTCACAGAAGTGCGGAAGAAACATGCGGAGCTGCTTGAAAGACTGCGCTGCCTTAACTTCGCAGTGCACTCAGCGTCGGTACATGCCAAAGCAGATCGTTCTGCGCCCCTTCTTGCCTGGTTGATCAAACAGGAACAGCCGGGTAGGCTGATTACGGCTCTCCGTTCTTCAGGCGGAGAGCTTCGGTTCACACAGCTAGAAATTCATAGTGAGCTGACGACACATTTCACAACGCTGTATAAAGCTGGCCCACAGGCCTCGGATGAAGCGCTTCAGCAATTCTTGGGGGGACTCCCGTTCCAAGTCCTGTCTCCGGACCAGCGACTGGATCTAGATGCCCGCTAACGCTTGATGAGGTGCGAGGTACAATGAGGGCTCTGCCCTCTGGCAAGGTTCCTGGCCCTGATGGTTTTCCTCACGAATTTTATAAAACATATGCGGACCCCCTGAGCCCCCAGCTGCTCAAAGTATACACGGAGGTGCTCGAATCTCTTGCCCTTCCTGCCTCGATGACGGAGGCCACGTTGATTATGCTTCCCAAACCAGGTAGGGATCCTACTTCCGTAGGGGCGTATCGTCCTTTGGCGCTCCTAAATGGGGATTACAAGATATTGGCGGGCATCCTAGCTAATAGACTGTCGCCGCTAGTTCCACACCTGGTCCACCAAGACCAGAATGGGTTTGTGCCGGATTGTAACACATCGCTTAACATACGGCGACTGTTCAGGGTGATGAGCTGCGCTGCCATGGATAGGCCAACGACCGGCTGTGTCGTGCTGGACCTGGAGAAAGCCTTCGACACGGTCAAGTGGTCTTTCATGTTTGCTGTCCTCCACCGATACGGATTTGGACCCTATATTTTAAGCCTTATTAGGCTGCTGTAGGGGGCTCCTACAATTCGGTTGCGGCTGGGGTCTCTTTTTTCCGAGCCTATTTTGATAGAACGAGGGACTCGCCAGGGGTGTCCCCTTTCTCCATTGATCTTCGCTTTGGTGATTGAGCCGTTAGCGATGGCTCTACGTGCCTCTGCATTGGACTGGGGGATACACCTTGGGGATGGCATACATGCCATTTCGCTTTATGCAGACGACATCTTGCTGTATGTACAGGATATCCTGGCGATCCCGCAAGTCATCCCTGACACGTTGAAACATTTTGCTTCACTATCAGGACTTGGGGTGCATTGGGGCAAATCTTGTTTATACCCCTTCAATCCTAATACGGGGGACCGGGGTTGGACAGTGAACGGGACGGCGGTGCAGTGGCAACCGGTGGCGTTTAGATATCTAGGTGTTCGTATTTACCATAACACACAAGATCTTATGGATGCCAATATCACGAGGGCGGTTACAGCACTCAAGTCTCAAATTGAATTCTGGAAGACGCTGAACCTTTCGGTCATAGGTAGGGTGGAGTTAATCAAAATGATTATGTTGCCACATCTCCTTTACTATTTTGCTACTTTACCACTCTACCTACCCGGGTCCTTTTTTCAATCTTTGGAAAGGATTCTTTGTGAATTTATTTGGAACAACTCGCGGTGCCGGGTGGCATTGTCGAAATTGTACCTCCCTCGCTCAAAAGGGGGGCTGGCTCTGCCCAACTTCGAACACTATTACCTGGCATCTCAAGTCCTCTGGGTGGCAAAATGGGTAGAGGAATTACATTTATCGGACTTGGCAGAGCATGACCCCCCCCGTTTTCTTTAGACAGGATCCTCTGTCTATTCCATCCCCGTACCAAACTGAATGAACCTCTCCCCTTACTGATTTTGATAGCACTGAAGTGTTTCCACAGGGCACTTCGTCTTACCAGAAGAGTCATACCATACGCAGCTGGCGTGCCGATATTAGGTATGCCGATCGCGTGGGGACGAGTTCGGAGTACGGACCTTGCCCCCTGGGTTGAAGCTGGTGTAACCACCCAAGGAGACTTATATGAAGAAGGAACTCTGCAGCCGTTTCTTGATATCTCGAACGAAGATGGTGTGCCCCCAGGCCAATCTCTGAACCATGCCTCCTGGACGGCTGCGATGAGACATTGGTGGGGAGATGTAATGCAGGAACCTCCGACACATCTTCTGGTGCAATATGTGCACGTTATGGGCACAGGCCGCCACTTGGTGAAGTGGTTCGCGGAATCGATCAGGGAGCATACCCTAGCAGATTTAACGCCGTTGCGTGGTAAGTGGGAGGTACATCGAGGGAGGCCCTACTCAGAGAAAGAACGGTCGCTGGTCCTAGAAAGCCCCAAACAGGTTCCCAGAAACGCACGTGTTAGACTAATTCAATTTTATATTGTTCATAGGGCTTATCTCTCCCGGATAAAATTAATCGTTACTTTCATAGACAAGATGAGTGCTGCCCGCGTTGTAAGAGGGTGAATGCAGATATCTTACACATGCTCTGGTCATGTCCCGCACTGCAGACTTACTGGGAGGGAGTGCTGGAAGCGTTAGTCACCTGCACAGGTAGGGAGGTGCCGAGGACGTGGGAGACGTGTATCACTTGCGTGTTCTCTAGGAAGAAAACACAAAAAGCTTCCACCAGGTTTCTTGATTTCAGCTTTATTGTGGCCAAGCGATTGATTACTCGCAGGTGGAAGTCGGAGGACTCCCCTCCGACGAAAGCCTGGTTCCTTCCTCTCCATGCTGAACTGGGTGAAGGCTGAAGCGGTCTCCCTGATAAGGGAGGATACGCTAGGTTTGCGTAAATTCCCCATCTCCGCTGAATGGAATACTATGCTGTGTGCGCTGCAAGGGTTGTTGGTGCCGGATGATTCACTGGACGTTTCCCTTCTTGATGACTAGCGCGGCTGACCTGAGCAAACACATGTCCTGAATTGTGCATTGCTGTGTGGACTGGGACCTCTGCCCCCTTTACTAGATGATCACTTCTCCCAGCAATTTGATTGTGCACCCAAAGGTTAATTGATAGGACTTTGTTCTAGAATGCCGGGGACTCTGGTTCTCCTCCCTCCCTTGCTGAGGCTCTTGCTTCCCTTCCCATCCCTTTTCCCGATAGTTTTCCCCATGTTTGGTGTTTTTATAAAAATGTTTGATTCTATACTCAGATTTATGTGCTATGGCGGAGTGAAGCCATACGAAATGTGATTATGTAATTCTTTTGCATGTTACACAGTTGCAAATATGATGCACCATAACGTGATTGTACAGTTTTCTGATGGAGGGAGGGGATACTGTGGCTGACGGGATATGCTAAAAGTTATTATTGACTTTGTCTACGCACATTGATGTAATTATGCCGCTTTGTTGTTGATTTCTTGCTTGGACTTTCTGACTACCTACTGGCTCTATATGGTGCTATCACTGGTGTTATATTGCTCTGTATTCATGTATATACAGTGAAAAATCTTTAATAAACAGATCAAACAAAGAAAAAAATGACATTTTGAGTGACACCCAACTGCTACTTCAATGTTACAATAGTAATTGTAAATGTTTGCCTGTTTTGTTTTAGGTGTAAGGTTTTACGGAGAGCATCATAGTGCCATGAGCTGTCGTTGAGATGTATATTGTGTTTGTAGCAATAGGCAAGGCGTCAAAAATAAACTATGTAATAGTGTATCGACAGTGCCTTTTTTGTAAATGTAAATCCGTATTTGTAAAGCGCGAACTACTCACCCTTACGGGTCTCAAGGCGCTGTGGGCCGTCGTGGAAATTAAGTGAGCTATTGCCCAGAGTCACATGGTGCTGAGCTGCGCTGCCGCCGGAGCCGGGGTTCGAACCGTGAGCCCTGTGCTCCGAAATCAGCTGCCCTGGCCGCTGCACCACACCTCATTCTTTTTTAAGAAAGCTGCAGGGAAAAGCACCTTTGTGACTTCCGTCAGCTAGTGCAACCCTCTGCGAAGCCCCCATAAGCAAAGTCAGATTCCATATTTCCACTTGCTGAAACACCCATAATGCGTTCCCTATAGTGGGTTCATCACAGCAATCCTCCCTTTAGTTCACCTATGCGTGCTGCTTTACATCTCACAATGGCACTCAGATGTGAGATGATAGTAACAAAGTCTATCCGAGCAGATTTTCCTGACCACTTCTCTCACCAAACATGCCTGCTCAGGACCATGAGTTGTAAACAAAATATCAAACTGGACAACCCAGTGCAGTAACAATATAAATAGATTATTATCATATGAAATACCACAAAAAGACCTGCACAGTTGCTCAAAGCTGCGTGCATACCGAAAAATCGTGAAGTGCACGATTGTCTCAACCTAATATAAACTTATTTTGACTTGTACTTAAGTAGTTGTCTATTTACTTACTTGTATACTATCGCGCAACTTCCTCTGATGTGTCTGTAAAACATACCTTTTGTTCCAAAGTTTTGTCCTGAATTTTGACCTGTCCTGAATTTTTGTTCTGAATTTTGACCCTTTGTCCTGAATTTTTACACTTACCGTCCTGAATTTGCACCCATGCCAGTTGGTCACCCTAGAGCCATTGCTTAGATCAGTGAAGATGGCTTGTAGTCTTTTTCTAGGCGACGTAAGAGGATCGGTTTCCTATTCTGAGATTTTCGATGTCACACATATCCCATCACTCTGACAAGGTATGTGGAGGAAATAAATTGAACTGTATGAAATATTGTAGTGAGCGCTCTTATGAGTGGGGCAAAACACACTTACAATAATGCATGAACAGTGTGATCCTTTCCATGTATTTTTGGTCATTCAGTGAATCACAGTGATAGAGATATACTTAAAGCGAAGAAATCAATTCCACCCATACCACCTCAAGAGAATAACACTCATTCATTCATGCATGATTATATCCCAAAATCCTCATTACATTCATCAATCCTACTTCTGAAACAACAGTCTCTAAAAATATTGCATACAATTACAACTCGCTTCCATACTTTTTTATTACGCTTTTAAACGAGTTACATAACATAAAATAAAAATCATAATTCTCTTATTAAATAAGAAACACCACTTATAATCAGAATCATTTAATGTGCATAGCAATACCTTGTCAGATATACCCGGATCTCCCCAAACAACTCCTCACTGCTCTTTATTGTTGACTCTCCTTCATACTAAACTAGGAATTTAACCTTTAAGCATCCAGTGCATAAAATATAAGTGTCATAATCACAAACTCATTATGGGTGCACACAGGAAGAAACATGCACAATCAGTTTAACCATTGGCCACAACGGTGCACCGAAAATGCTAATGCAACTGTGCAGCGCAACTGTTTCGTTAGACTTGTGAGCGTTGCTCCCAGAAACTAAGTCCAAGAGACTGTAACAACAAGCATTGGCAAAGCCATTAGGTCTTGCCTATGTGAGATCTACTGGCTTTGCCAATGTTTTTAAGCCATGTTGCAAATGGCTGAAAGTAAAGATAAAAAGCTTTATTACACAGCCAATGTTGACTGCGTTATAGGAGTTTTTTTTTTTACTTACAGCTATGCTGCACTGAAGCTAGCGCTGCTGTATAATCTATGCTATAACGTCCCTGGAGATCTATAGTCTGGGGGCCGCAAGCGCACTCCTGACCTTTGCATGTTGCCCCCTGTTCAAAAGGGGCAAGCATTTATTAATAAGTTAATCGACTTAAAAGAAAGCAAGTAACTAGAGTGTCCTGTACAGGTAACTTTTGGGCCACCTTTATTTTTATAGACATTCTGCGACAAACGTGTATAATATGAAAACGTCTCTTCAAAAACTCCAAAAATTAATTTTATTCACATGCAGAACTGTTTCATCTTAGTAGAAGTAGTACATCAGACTAAATCAGTGCAATTTTCTTTTTTAAGGAATAGTTTTCAAACATGAATTTTGAAACGTTCATGCTTCCACCCACCCTGACAATGCCAATAGTGAACTAAGAGACAAGTAAGTTATGTGCACCCTTTGGATGGCCTGGGTTGCTAGTCTACAAGGACAACATTTTAGTAAAATCAAATGTTGTAGAAGTTTTCGTACAGCCCACATCCTGAAGGTATATATTCCAAGATTGTATTATATGCAATAATAAAGAACAAGCATTGGTAAAGCCAATAGGTTTCACCTATGCGAAATCTATTGTCTTTGTTAATGTTTTTTGTACATGTTGCAGATGTGTAGCGTAACGGGAAGAGCTGCCGACTTGGGGAACCTGGTTCGAGTCTCAGCATTACCTCAGCATCCTGTGATCCTGTGTGCCATAAAAAAGTGTCTTTGTACAATATAACTGGTGCTTTTATAAACTGCTGGAATATTTTATAGAACTTTCAAATGCTTTGTATAGAAGCTGCCTGTTCTGTGAAAAAAGGTGATCCATACACTTTTAAGGTGTGCAGGTGTCCTAGGTACGTAGAAGAGGAAGCCTGCGAGGGAGGAAGCCCGTAAGGGGAGCGGTAAGAGTCAGGAAGTGCCACGGCGGCAGTGGAGGAGGCCGCGCTCACACTGCGCCACAGGGTGCATTGGGATGGCAGACGGTCGCTAGGGAGCGGAGTGATATCAGCCATAGTTTTATTTTTTGTTTTTTTTAACATTTGTTTAATGATCAGCTTGCATAAAACACAGCAGGTCCTCACACAGGAGGCCAATGTGGACATCAAGAATCAATAATAGTACAAGTGTTTGTTTATGCCCGTAGAACAAGGTAACAACCCCCAAAACTCCCCACCACCCTCCAACCCGTTATCCCCAAGGCACTGAGAAGAGAAAAATCATGACCCCAACGGAGCATCTCATCACATACAGCAGTATTACAGCAAAAGGCAGTCCCAAGAATAGACACAGCGAGAGCATCAGATTACATCATCTATTGTACAACAGGGTTTGTAAGAAGATACACAGAGAGCGGAGCCCAAAAGTCTTTGGGGCGGGAAGTTTCGGGCAATTCCTCGGCATAGGTCTCAAGTTGCTCTTTGCAGTACAGCAAGTCCCGGACCCACTTATTCAGAGTTGGGGTGAGTCTAGAGCCCCAGCACTGTGCCACCGCTCTTTTAGCTAATAAGGTCGAGACCGCTACTAGTCTATGATTAAAGGGCTTTAGATTCTTTACCCACCCTAGCAGGCAAACCTCAGGGGTACATTGCACAGTTTCCGACACCACCTTCGTAAGCAAGCTTGTAACCTTACCCCAAAAACTGTATATACCTTTGCAGTTCCATGCGAGATGCAAGAAGTCCGCATCCATCTGTCCACAACGAACACAGCAGGAGCTCTCCCGCAGACCAAACCGCATCAATTGCATCGGGGTATAGTATAGCTGGTGCAGGTACTTAAAATGGATGATGCGGAGGTTACAATTTGCTGTTAGTCGGCCAGTGAGAACAAGCAAAACCTCCACATCTCCGGCGACAATGAGGTCCCCAGTAGTGCCACCCATTTGTTATAGAAAGGGGAGTCTAGCTGTTCTCTTTCCCTGAGAGACGCCGTATACAATTTCGTGATCAGGCCTGTGTGATCCGCACCTGCTAACACCGCCTGCAGTGCTAACAATGGCTGGGGTTCTGCTGGGTAATCGGGGTAAATGGAACGTATAGCCTGCCTCACACGCACGTATTTGAACCCGAGCATAAACCCTCGGTCCCTATCACCCTGTATATCAGAGAGCGATCTGAACTGGCCTTGTTTATAAAGGTCCCCCAATTGAGTTATTCCCACCGCGCTCAACGCTTTAAGGGCAGCCGGCTCTTTTGCAGCAGAGATTTCCGGGTGCGCAGAAAGCGGTAACCTTGGGGCGTAGAGATACTGCAATTGTGCACGCGTCGCCAGCGTCTTCCACGCCCATGCCGTACAAAGTGCAGGGTTGATTTCAGTTCTTGGTCCACCACCCCCAGCAGACAAGGCGGTCGCAGCCAGAGCCATCGGGTGGACTGCGTCAGCTTCAATAGCTACATGCGGCTGGAATCGTTGTGGGAAGAACCAGTAATGTGCAAACTGGGCCTGTGCACAAAGATAGTAGAGGCGCATGTCAGGGGCTTCAAAGCCTCCCCTCTCAAACGGCAATACCAACACCTCCCAGCTGCATCGGGCCTTCTTGCCGCCCCACACGAAGGAGAGTAGTGCTGACTGGAGTGAGTTGAACAACGCAAGATTAAGGCGGATGGGGATATTAATGAACAAGTAAAGAAGTTTGGGCAAAATTGTCATTTTGACTACTGCGATGCGATCCGCTTAAGAGAGCGGGAGTTTGGGCCATCGCGTCGCTCGTTCCGTGATTTGGACCAGGGCCCGGCCATAATTTTCCGAGACAACTACCTCAGGGTCCCTGTGAAGCCATACCCCTAGATACTTTACTGGGTCAGTTGACCATGTTAGTGGGAAGTCTAGCTCAACGCGTCGCATACCAGCCGTGAGGGGGAACACCGTCGATTTTGCCCAGTTTATGCCGAGCCCTGAGAAGCGTTCGAATTTTATATATTCGCGAAGCAGTTCTGGGAGAAATATCGCAGGTTCCCGGACATACAGAAGCATATCATCGGCGTACATCGAGACTACCAATGGGCGCTGTCTAAATCGTAGTGCTGCTGGTGCGTGACTTTGGCGGAGCTTGCAAGCCAGTGGCTCCAGAGCCAGCGCAAAAAGCATCGGCGATAGGGGGCAGCCCTGCCGGGTGTCACGCCGAATAGGGAACGCGGTAGATACCCAGCCATTGACCCGGACACGCGCAGCCGGCGCCTCATATAAGAGGTGTATCCACTTCAAGAAAAAGGGAGGTAGCCCCATTCTGAGTAGGACAGTGAACATAAACTCCCACTGCAGGGAATCAAATTCTTTTGTTGCGTCGAGTAACACAGCAACCGCTTGAAAATCGGCCTCAAAGTAATGTAGGGTGAAGAAGACCGTGCGAAAATTGTGCGCCATGGAGCGGGCAGGGACAAATCCCGACTGATCCGGGAGAACCAGGTTAGGGATGAGGGTTTGAAGCCGACTGGCAATCATTTTTGCCAAAATTTTGGCATCAATATTTATGGTCGTCAACATTTGGGCCGTAGACATTCACTAAATGGACCCCCACCCCCCCAAGATGACCATGGACCAACGCCACCCTGCCCTGTGTATCCGTTTCCGTGTGGAGCACAATGAAAGGGACCCCTCTTTTCACCAAGATCATCACTCCCCGAGCGTAAGAGGAGTAAGAAGAGGCAACCCTCAGCTCAGCCCAGCGAGTACCAACATTCTTCTCCGATTGCTGTGTAAGATGCGTCTCTTGCAAGAACGCCACCTGAACGTCTAGTCTGTCTAACTGCGCTAGCACTGACCGTATCTTCTTAGGACTATTCAAGCCGCGCACATTCCAGGTAAGGAACTTTGTTACTGCCCATGGACTTGCAGAGTCAGATGTATTTAGTAGTGTGAGAGATAGTGTTGGAATCAGACCGAGGAGGTACAATAAAATTACAATAAAAAAGTGCCCACTAACCCCCCTAACCCACCCTCCACAACCCCCCACACACTTCAGCGACCCAAACTTGCTAAAGCCATCCCACCCCGGCATTAACAATCCCCAACATGGAGAACAACAGATGCAGAACTGTTTTTGGGGAGCACCCATGGGGGGAACACCAGAGTGCTACGAACCTCCTACGTGGCAGGAGGTGGCTGATCAGGTAAAGGAAATGTGCAAAGATTTACAAGCAAACGTCAATAAGCATTGCATCAACATGTTCAATCCGAAGTGCGGTGCTGTCCCTACAAGGCAGCTGGAATAGGTGATCGAGTATTGCAATGTATGCGGGTAGCGTGATTATCCCCAGGGGGTGAAACAGTGAGAATTACTGAACCCAGCCCCATAAGTGGCCATCACTGGAGCTCGGGTAATCAGGAAGGCACAGGAAAGCGGGAACAACCCTCCACCCGCCCCAAGGTTCGTAGTACCAGATCAGGAGGGAGAGAAACATGACGCTATTCGGGAATTTGAGACATAACCCTCTAATGGACCAGAATCTGGGGCGGAACCCACATCCCCGTCGGAATCGGGTCCTGCAACAGAGAAGAGTGAGCATGCAGCATACAAACAGTACATGAAAAAGCGACAGGCAATAATCAGCAAGGTATGACCAGGCAACAATGCGAGTGGAGAGATCAAGCATGACGAGTCCAGACACGTCATGTATGCCAGACAGTATCACAGCTATAGAGCAGACCTAGGTACACCATCACTGTTCCTCATCGTCGTGAGCCTCCGCAGTCTCAGATCATCTACGTTTCAGCTTCTTGACGTGATCCATTGCCGCCTTAGGAGATGTGAAGATTTTACAATCCCCTTCCTGGCCCACCCGTAAGCGGGCGGGGTACAGCATAGCGTAAGGAATGCCTTCAGACTGCAATTTTTTTTTTTACTGTACTGAACTCTCGCCTTGCTGCCTGGACGGCCACCGCAAAGTCCGGGAACAAAGACAGAGCATTCCCTTGGTGGTTAATTGCGCCCTTGTCTCTAGTGAGCCTCAAGATGACATCCCGGTCACGATAGTTCAATAGGCGTGCTATTATAGGACGCGGTGGGGCACCTGGCACCGGTCTCGCCGCCAGAGAACGGTGGGCCCGCTCCACTATGAACATAGGAGATAGGTTGTCAGGGCCGAATATATCCTTGATCAGGGATTCAATGAAAGTCTCCATTCTGCCAGTATTGGTGGACTCCAGTAGGCCCGTGATGCGGATGTTGTTGCGGCAGGACCTGGCCTCCAAATCTTCATTCTTCGCTTGAATAAGCGCTAACACCTTCTCCATGTGGAGGGCCTTGTCCGCTACCTCGCTCAGGCCATCCTCGTTTGTGGAGACGTGCATTTCAATTTCACCCATCCTCACATTTTGTTTCTCAAGTTGGGAGGACATATGGTCAAGTCTGTGATTCACTGCCGCCATAGCCCCTTCGATGGATTGCAGACTCTTCTGCATGGCAAGCAAAGTTGATTCCAGCTTGGAGGGGCCCTCCCCAGGGACATCCGCCTCGGAGTCCGAGGCCGCTCGTTGCTGTGGCTTGCCGGATTTACGCACCTCAAACGTGAGGCGAGGCTGCGTTTTGTCTGTGCGCCCCATGGTGGCAGAGAACAAGGCAAAGGTGGGCTAGTCTCCTCCACCGTCCGAACCCCGAGGTGCCCCAACAGCAGCCAGTAGATCCAGGAAGCAGCAGCCCACCACGCAGAGTTGGGCCCGCCAACTCTCGACCACCCTCCGGGGATTACAAATGAAGCAGGGGAACAGCAGTACACTAGGCCCCAGTAAATGCACACAGGCAGCTGTCACTGAAGTTCTGGGGCAATACGGGTTGACAACCCCGACCAATGCTGTCAGAATAATGTTGAAATGAAGTGAAATGAACAGGCCTCAAGAGCCACTTAACCTTGGACCGGTTGCAACTGGAGTGTGATCGAAATCCGTGGCCCTCGCAAATTGCCCCAGGGATATGCAGCAGGTCGTCACTGGCAGCGCAGGTGGGGCCTGGAAGCTCAAAGTTGAGGGGGAAAACGGAAGTCAGAAGGAATGCGCCAGGGTGCACCAGGTCCCAACTCAGCCACTACGCAGGATCGCACCAGATCTCGCCGACTCAGAGCGCCCCACACCACACACACAGGCCGCAGCTTGCAGAGCGTGGCCTAACTCTCCGGCCCTCACCCACCACCGCAGCTAAAGGCCAAGAGCCCGGCCGCACCCCACTCACCGCCGCCTGCTGTCGGTGCTGTCCGTTCCGCACGGCGTAGGGCTTATGGCAGCTGAAGACCGTCTCGCTCCCAGCCTGGGCACCCGGCAAAGTCTGCACCGATATGTGCAGCGAAAGCAGGCCGTGATTCCGCAGGCCCCCAAGAGCGCAACGGCCCCAAGCCAGGACCCGACGCCCACTCCGGCAGTCAAGGGCAGGGCGCGCAGTCTCAGCCCCGAGCTCCGTCAGAATCCTCAGTTACGGGGGCGGATGGCGGCGCGCCTCGCGGCCGACCCCGGCCGTTGGAACTGGCGCGATGAGAGGTCGCCCCCGCCCCCGCTCACAGGGTGACACCAGGGATCGGTCGCTGCTCCCCCCTCATGGCAGGATCCACACCAGTAGGGCTCGCCTACCCACCAGCGGAGCTCCGCACGGCGAGGCAGCGGGGACAACTGCAATCAGGACGCGGCGGCCACCATGTTGCCGCGCGCCAGTCGCTTCTCGGGTCGCAATTTACAGCACGTGTGATGGCTTCAGAGCAACGCAGCTCACTTCACCCGCTGCAGGATGTGCTCGCGTTGTAGGGCAGTCAGCGGCGAGCTCCGATGCAATTATTTTGGGCGGATAATGGACGGATTAAGACTCAGCCGGGCGGAGCAGCACTAAAGTGCGGCCATCTTGCCTGGCGCCCTCTAGCGCCCCCCCCGATATCAGCCATAGTTGGTTCAGAATTGGAGGTTGTAGTAAAATATAGCAATAATTGGTATTCAGTGGGTTTCCTGGACCTTTTGTACCCTGTGCCACTGCACCTGCTGCACCATTCAAATCATAACCCTAGTGCTTGCAAGTTAATTGGGCTTCTGGCTGCTTGTTTAGTAGTAAAATATAGCAATAATCAGTGTTCTGTGGTTTTACTAGAGCTTTGTTGCCCCTGTGCCACTTGACCTGCTGCACCATTCAAACCATGGCCCTAGTGGCTGCAAGCTAACTGCACTTGTGACTGCTTGTTTAGTAGTAAAATATAGCAATAATTAGTGGTCAGTGGGATTCCTAGAGCTTTTTGCCCCTGTGCCACTGCACCTTCTGCACCATTCAAATCATGACACTACTGCCTGCAAGGGCAAATGAGGAAATCGTTTATATCCAGTAATATATAATTATTGTGTAGCTAAACATAAACACAAAAGCTTTCATAAAAAGTGCCTTTAAACTTATCCAACTCTCCAAAATGAGTTGCCACAGATGTCATAAATAAAGCATATGCACCAAAGTGAAAACCAAGCATTGGTAAATTGTTTTACAATGTGGCTGGCTCCTTCCTGTGAAAAGATCTTATCCTGTGCTTGGCAGTGAATGGGCCATAAACAGTGCAAATTGCCCAAGATCACTATAAGTTAGGCTGAAGCTGAGACTGAAATGCAGTTTTGTACTTTGTTCCTGAAAAGGCAGTTTCACAAATTAAATGGACTCACCAAAGAAGAGGAATTTTGAAAAAAAACGTATTAAATATAAAAAAGTCTCTGCAAAAAAATTCCCAAAATATATTTCATTCACATGCAGAGCAGTTTCATCTTAGTAGTACGAGTACATGAGACTAAATCAGTGCAGTCCGCAAGCGCCCTCCTGAACTTTGCATGCAGCCCCCATTGAAAACAGGCAAGCCTTTATTTACAAGTTAATGTATGTGAAAGAAGCACGTAACAAGGGTGTCCTTGAACACCATCCACTCCGGTTCACCGCTAGACCCGTGCCCTCACCACATCTTCAACAAAGCCAGTACAGCCATCGCGCCCCATCTCCGGAAAATAATCAACATCTCCTTCGAGACAGCAACCTTCCCGGAAAGCTGGAAGCACGCCGAGATCACCGCCTTACTCAAGAAACCCAAGGCAGACCCCAAGGACCTCAAGAACTTCCGACCCATCTCTCTGCTCCCGTTCCCCGCGAAGGTCACCGAGAAAATCGTCAACAAACAACTGACCCGCTACCTCGAGGAGAACAACATCCTGGACCCTTCCCAGTCCGGCTTCCGCAGCAACCACAGCACCGAAACCGCCCTCATCGCCGCCACCGATGACATCAGGACCCTGCTAGACAACGGAGAAACAGCAGCCCTCATCCTCCTGGACCTATCAGCCGCCTTCAACACGGTCTGCCACCACACACTACGAACACGCCTTCACGACGCCGGGATCCAAGAGAAGGCCCTGGACTGGACCACATCCTTCCTTTCCGGCAGAACACAAAGCGTCCGCCTCGCCCCCTTCCGATCCAAGGCCACCAAGATCATCTGCGGTGTACCCCAAGGCTCCTCCCTCAGCCCAACGCTGTTCAACATCTACATGGCACCCTCGCCCACGTCGCCCGACAGCACAACCTCAACATCATCTCCTACGCCGACGACACCCAGCTGATCCTCTCCCTCACCAAAGACCCTCACACCGCCAAAGCCCACCTCCACGAAGGGATGAAGGCCGTCGCCGAATGGATGAGGACCAGCCGCCTGAAGCTGAACTCGGACAAGACGGAGGTCCTCATCCTTGGTTCCAACCCTTCAGCCTGGGACGACTCCTGGTGGCCAACATCACTGGGAACAGCCCCGCCACCCACCGACCACGTACGCAACCTAGGGGTCATCCTCGACCCCACCCTCTCCATGACTAAGCAGGTCAACGCCGTTTCCTCATCCTGCTTCAACATCCTCCGAATGCTCCGCAGGATCTTCAAGTGGATCCCCACCGAAACAAGAAAAACAGTCACCCAGGCCCTCGTCACCAGCAGGCTGGACTACGGAAACGCCCTCTACGCAGGAACGACGGCTAAGCTCCTGAGACGGCTGCAACGCATCCAGAACGCCTCTGCACGTCTTATCCTTGACATCCCCCGATGCAGCCACATCACACCCCACCTGAGAGACCTGCACTGGCTCCCTGTCAACAAGAGGATAACCTTCAAGCTCCTCACCCACGCACACAAAGCACTCCACAACTCCGGACCAGCCTACCTCAACAGACGACTCAGCTTCTACACCCCCACCCGCCAGCTCCGCTCGACCAGCCTCGCCTCGCCACAGTCCCCCGCATCCGGAAAACGATCGCCGGCGGCAGATCCTTCTCCCACCTCGCCGCCAAGACCTGGAACACCCTCCCCACCAACCTCCGACAGACCCAAGACCTACTGGCCTTCAGAAGACTCCTCAAGACCTGGCTCTTCGATCAGTAGCAGCACCACCCCCTCTTCCCCCAGCGCCTTGAGACCCTCGCGGGTATGTAGTGCGCTTTATAAGTGACATGATTGATTGATTGATTGATCCTGCACACTTAACTTTCGGGCCACCTTCATTATGCAAAAAATGTGTTAAATATGAAAAAGTCTTTGCAAAAATTCCAAAAATGTATTTAATTCACATGCAGAACTGTTTCTTCTTAGTAATACTAGTACGTCAGACTAAATCAGTGCAAGTTTGTTGTTGTTGTAAGTAATAGTTTTCAAATATGATTTTAGAAACGTTCATGCTTCGCCCACCCTGACAATGATAATAGTGAACTTCATGCCTCACGAATGAAAGGCAAATGTTTTTTGCAGCGGAAGAATGAGATACCTTTTGAGATGGCTATGTCTAAAATAAAATTTAAATATAATGGGCACAAGTAGGGTCCATGGAGAAAGTACTCTGCATTCCTCTTTCCTGTAAGTGCTCTCACTTTGAAGTCAGCCGAAAGCGAAATAAACACCAGGCTCCCTCGAAGACACAGCTTGACATTTGGCCTCGGTCTTTGAATGTCCCTCAAATGTGACAAGATAAGAACAAGATTTACAGGCCTGTTTATTACAGAAAACGAGTTTGTGGAAGAATACTATAAACAGAGCTTTGGCATGGGGAGGTACGAACTCCAGCTGGGGAGCCTAAAGCAAATAAAGCCAGCAAATGGAAAGCCAGAAAACGTGAGTTACAAGCCACTAAGCCAATGGCAAGCAAAGGGCAGAATGCATTCCCATGCCAACTTTCTGAAACTCCCCAAGATGTCTTTCACGTACCACACAGGTGCGCTGTCTGGTAGGCTGCGACCTAAAAAGGAGCCCTTTCTTTCTGTGATCATGCTTGTGAAAGGAGAGGGGGGATTATAGTACAGAATCTCCAAACACAGAATCGCCACACACATAAATAACACCTGAATGAGAACACCAACAATATGATTTAAAAAATGGTGGAACATGATTGGGAGTCCTCCCATCAGTGCCATACTAAGGCAAAGGCATTCCCAAAGAGAAGATTCCCCTGTTAGTTTCCACCAAGTGCAATTGGACCCTGAGTGGCTGAACATAAGGCATTCATCATATGGCTTGGTTAAACTGTACACAAACTCTTCTCAGCTGATTCAAGATTCGATGGATCAAGAGAAGAAGGACAAAGAAGATTCACTGCCCATCGAGAACTGCAGAAGAGCTGTGAACTTTTGGCACTCCCCTAAATTGAGTATTTAGATGGCACCCCTGAACCCAAGAACTAAGATTCAATGGATCAAGAGAAGAAGGACGAAGAAGAGTCACCGCCCATCGAGAACTGCAGAAGAGCTGTGAACTTTTGGCATGAGACCCTGCCTGCTCGCAAACTCTCAACAATCGCGGCAGAGTGACTTGTCCTGCAAGTTGGAAAACTACCAAAACCTTTGGTAGCCAGCCAGCACTTCGAAAATTGCCTACAGTCTCCCTTAGAGTAGAGGAGCTACTACCCTGCAGCCCGCAGGCACCGACAAGCATACAGCAATATTCATTCTTCACAGGTAGAGGCAACAGTTATACCCTTGACCAAGGAAATCTCCCTAACCCAACATGTAAACAGTTCCATCGCCAAGGCGAATATGAGGGGTGAAAGGAGGCATCTCTGCATGGACCCCGAATTATGGGGAAATGAGTGTAAGAGCTCGCCATTTACTCTTACACAGGCAAACTGTTTATGATAGAGCAGTTTAACCCACTTCTTATATTTAGGGCCAATGTTTATCTTTCCAAGCACCTGGAAAATAAACTGCCACTCAATGGCATCAAAGGCATTTGAAGCGTCCAGGTACACTAGAATTGCCAGCTCCTCCAGTGACTCTGAACTTGCCATACAACTGTATAATCGCCTAAATTTGAGTCTTGTGCTGTGACCTGGGACAAATCCAGACTGGTCCAGGCATACCAATCCACGAATAATCCTGGCCAGCCTAAGTACCAGAATCTTAGCAAATACTTTGGTTTCTGTATGACTAGCACAACCTGGGGCAGTTCCCCTCCTTATGTATCAGCACAACAATGGCCAGTCGGAACTCCCTGGACAGTGAACCCTCTTACCTTGAAGCTCTGTACATGTTTAAGAGGAGAACCGACAAACGTCCTACCAACCCTTTGCAGAGCTCTGCTGGTAGGCTGGTAGGCCAAGGACTATTTCCTACTTGTAGTATATTAATAGCATCTTCTATCTCTGTCTCTGAGATCTTAGCTTCCAAGTTCTCTCTCTTGTGTGTACTCAATGGAGGGAACCGAATATGTGTCAGACAGTCCCTAATCTCCTCCTTCAAACAGTCATTTACCAACACATAAACCTATTGGTAGTGTTCAGTGATTACTTCATTTTAAGTAACCCTCTCACATGTGACTCGGTGAACCTTGTTCACCTATCTGGATTCCTCCTCCCTCCTTCCAAGCCAAGTCAGCAGTTTGTTGGCCTTATTACCCACATCAAATAACCACTTATGGTTTGCCAGATAATGATTACAAGCGTTGGTATTCCTGCTTCTTAAGGTCTATGCAATGGAGTAATGCACTTTGGGGCTGAGTGACATACTGTTTCACTAGTTCCAGTAGTTGCTCCTCGACCCTTAGTACATTTGCCCATCTCTATCTATAATGGGCCCCTGCCAGCGAGACCAGCAGAATACTGTCTTGCATGCCTCCCACAAAATGCTGCCAGACTCTACTGTTGACTCGTTTTCACTAAAGTATTGATCCTTAACACTTTGCAACTCCTCTGTCACCTCCCTCTGTTTGACAACCAAGGGTCACATCTCCAACTTTGGAAACCTCTTTGTTTTTTCTCCTCCACCTCGACCATAAGTGGTGAACAGTTGGATATTCCCCATGCCAGGTATCTGGGATTCAGTGATCTGTGCATGTGGGTCCCTTGCATGAAGAGCTAATCCACTCTGGAGTAAGACCCATGGGCCCTGGCGTAAAAGAAGAACTGTGTGACCGCAGGATTTTGTCTTCTCCTCATGTCAACCAGGTCACATGCCTCTGTGAATTCCCTTAGAAGTGAGCCTGCACTTCTCTACCCCCTGACTGTGTATGTCTAGGAGCCCATCCATCACCAAGTTGAAGTCCCTTCAATGATTAACATCCGGTTTGGTAGCGAGAACAAGAGCGCCGCATCTCTTCTACACCACCCATCTGCAGCCTGGGAGGGGGATAAACTGAGGCCACCACCAGAGAGATCCCTTGTCAGCGCCCAACCACTGGGTAAAATGACCGAGTGGGACCATGACAACCTGTCCACCTCCATAGGGAGATACTTTTTCTTTCAAGATCTCAACCCCTCTAGATCCTCTGGTGTACCCAGAATGAAAAAACACTTTATAACCCCCTCTGATCAGCATCGCATAGTTACTCCCCATGAGATGGGTCTCCTGCAAAAGCTCCAGGTCTAGCACATGTCATCTAAGGTATTGGTGTACTATGCCCCATTTTATTTTACATCCCATTTGCATTCCATCATAATATCTTTGGTTGTCCCTCCATAAGGGTGTCAGTACCCATTTCCAATATTATAGAACTCCAGAGCTTTCACTCTGGAATGAACAATGAACGGTAGAATCAAACTCAAACTCAGCCCCCACCATGCCTTAAAATAAACAGTGCTGTATACAATTGTAAAAGAACAACCTCCCCTCCCACAAACTCCCCCCTCCCCATTTCCCCACACTGCGGGAGAAAAACTACCCACCACCCCAATTTGCTAGGAGACTGTTGCGCAAGATAAACCAGTTTATTCCCAACTAGAGAGAAAGAAACAAATGCAAGCTCAGATACCTCAAAAAAAGGCAGTAGGTCAGAATCCCAAATTATCCATTAACCTATGTCTCATCCCATAGACATCAGGTACCCCCATGTGCATCATAGACACCATAGTATAGACATCTCTCTATAATTTGTTCAGTTAACCTGCCAACGGAGGACAGGTAGACCACGGTGTGTCAGCTCAGAAGTCCCCCTCATTTTGACCACCATGTCTCACAATGTGTGTTACGCAGGGCATCATTATGTCTGGTCGTTTTCACCCCCAAGCATCACAGTATTGTCTCACAGAGTTGTGCTGAATCTCTGATCTTTAGTGTCCCGGGGAGCCAGGTGTCACCCCGTCCAGGTCTGTGGTTGACACCCCTTGTGTTGGCCACCCCCCCATCCTTCCCTTGTGAGTTTTGCCTCTCGGGGATCATCACCTCAGGTGTCTGGAAAGTCCACAATTTGCCATCCACAATGATTCATGTTATTCCGTAAATAACATCATGTACTTGATCTCCCTGTCTCGTAGGCACCTCTTTACCTCATCAAAAGAGCGCCTCTGCCCGGCCAGCATGATGTCTGAGAAAATACAGATAGTATGTAATCAAAAAGGACTGACCTATTTGTGACTGATTAGAGACTCAGGACTGTATGAAGAAGTGGAAAAAACATTTGGTTTTTTTGTAAAGCCCTCACCCACCAACCTAGTTGGTGGCATGCTTCATCATCGGGCCCACCTAGTGACACCGAATGTGTCCCGGGTGTGCTACAACGCCTGTATTTACAGCGGAGCTGGTATATTGCTGAGTGTGCTGTGCGAGTGATGTGGAAGTGAAAAGTTTAAAAGCTATACAGTGGTCCCAGTGCCCAAGAGGGCATAGCATTTAATATCTGGGCCTCTGTTAGCGTTAAAAGCAGGACAGTGGATGCTGATGGAGCGGGAATTAAGCACTCCTACATCCAGGGTGTGGTCTACATGTTTCAGCCAGGTCTTTCATTAATTCTGGCTTTCCTCATCCTGATCCACAAAGGCGTGAGTAATCTTGAAACCTCACCATTACCGGGTAAGCTTTCCTCTTGCAGGTCTCTCATGGCTCGTTGTGCCCTGCCCTTTATCATTACAGGGTCAGAACCTCTGCCGGATTTCTCTACGGGGGCATATACTACAAAACGCTAGCGTGAGGTTATATTTGGAGCGTGACCACATTTTACACACGTGTATTTCCGCCTCCTAGTCCACCACACGTTTTAGCGCATAATAAGATAATTCACTTTAAACCGCACCACCAGTACGGTTCCACTTTTGCCGTGTTTTTCCGCCAGTTATGCACTTTACTACCGGCAAAGATATATCTCTGTGACTTATGCTAGTATGCTTATACTCTCCTCTGTATGTTTGTTTGTTATATGTTGTACGTCCAGTATTGCTCGGAGAGGGAATCCCCCTCCCACATATAAGGCACCTTAGTGCGTGCAACACATTTTAAACCACATTCACATAAGTGCTACACGCACTTACACATATATACTTCTTTCGGTCCTGAGGAAAGCCAGAATTAATGAAAGACCTGGCTGAAACATGTAGACCACACCCTGGATGTAGGAGTGCTTAATTCCCGCTCCATCAGCATCCACTGTCCTGCTTTTAACGCTAACAGAGGCCCAGATATTAAATGCTATGCCCTCTTGGGCACTGGGACCACTGTATAGCTTTTAAACTTTTCACTTCCACATCACTCGCACAGCACACTCAGCAATATACCAGCTCCGCTGTAAATACAGGCGTTGTAGCACACCCGGGACACATTCGGTGTCACTAGGTGGGCCCGATGATGAAGCATGCCACCAACTAGGTTGGTGGGTGAGGGCTTTACAAAAAAACCAAATGTTTTTTCCACTTCTTCATACAGTCCTGAGTCTCTAATCAGTCACAAATAGGTCAGTCCTTTTTGATTACATATAAATAACCTGGGGATACGGACTGGCTATCCAGTCCTCTCTCTCTCCTTGATAATTATAAAATACAGATAGTGACATTCTCGTTTTGAAGCTCTCTCCAAGCTCTGATCACTTGTAGGACGGCATCTCAATCCCTATTGTTGAAAATCCTGACAATTATTTTTCGTGGCGGCAGCCAGGTTTAAGTGAGGGTATTGGGGCCCTGGGTGCTGTTTCCACTGAAACAAATTTGAGAGACATTTTGAGAAATTTTGAGAGACATTGAGAGAAATTAAGGGAATTTTTGAGGGTCTTTTGGGCTGGAGACGATTAAGTATTAAATCTCCAACAAACAGATCAATGATAGGGCCCTCTGCTCTTTCGGAGACCCCGACTAGTCTGATATTGTTTCTTCAAGATCTACCCTCTGCATTTTCAAGTCTGGCCTGGGCAGTAGCAGCGCCTTTTTTAGGGTGGTCACTGCCGATCAGAGAGTGGTCACCCCCTCTCTCATCTTCACCGGGGTGTTTTCGTTCTTTGATACCCTCTCACTGACCTCACGTTGTTTCCTTGCAAAGTAGACCTTCACAGCCACAGTATCAATTTTGAATTCCAGCGTTGATTTTGTGACCCTGACTGCCAGCATTTGATTGTGCAGAGTGAGCTCCTCCTTGACCGTACTACCAGATTGTTGTTTTTGCTCTACCCTAGGGCTCTTGTCAAGAAGTCATAATTGTCCATATTGTTCTCTTGGGTTTTTTTCATAGCTCAATCAGTCCTTATAATGACCTCATAGTAACCTTGAGGTCAAAACACTGTTGACAATTCATGAGATATAGACTCTGTTGACCCCCTGTAATGAATACTTTCTGGAGTCAAAAGTCATGCATCTTTTTATGTATATGCACTCTTCACTTCTTTACCCTTTCTTTACAGTATGATCACCTTTTGAGCAGTTTATTTGAATTACTAAATTGGTTTCCTGTCATTAATATATGCATTCAGTACTTTTTGTTTTTTGCATTGTTTTGAGCAACTACATTGATTTTTGTATTTCTGAACAACTGTTTCGGAATACGGTTTATTGTGGATGGTCTCTGCATTCTTTTATTGAAAAATGATGTATGTGCAAATAGGTCTACAGGGGCCTGTGAATGAGCGCTGGAGAATTAGTGTTCTGGGATTCCTCATTTTGATTCAATTTTGCAATTTTACTTCATGGTGTCTGGTCACAAAGCATTTTCCATTATAAATCATTCCTAAAAGGTTTATGCAAAGGAAACAAACCAGGACAGCAACTCCCAAACTGCAATATGTTGTCAAAAGAAAGCCATGACTCGAGACAATGTTTTCTGAGGACATATACAGGGTGGGCAAACCTAATGTAGATGCTGGCCTGTCTTTAAGACCTATTAGCCAAAATATTTGGACAAATTGGCTTCAGAAATGCCCCATTCACAAAATTTTGATTTTTTTTTTGCTACTCACACTACCAGGATGTTTGCACACCTCTGCTGTAGCGTTTGTTTTGTTTTTGTTTTTAAATCGGCATTAGGTTGGTCAAGTACATGTATCTCTTTGCCTCTTTGTGCTCCCAATCATAAATGTATTGTGTTGGCACATTCACCACTAGGTATTGTGTAAACCCTACAACTCTCATTTCAGTCTGAAGATATAAAGAAAAACATGGAGACATTTAGATTTTTTAACACATTTCCACAGCATTTTGTTGCATTTCTCATTTGGACAAACATAAAACCTGGAACAATAACCAAGGAAATGTTGCCCTGAGTGTCTGGATTACAGCAATACCAAATATGTGTGGATTGTCCTATAGAATATAGTCTGCACAATCAATTATTTTATAAATGTGTCGATCACATATACTTCAGTGCTTCACAATCAAGGTTTATGGTGCACTGTTTATTTGATGACAGATATCAAACTCAGGACTATATGAAAAGTATTAAAACTATACATTTTCTAATTCTATATGACATAAAGAATCTTTTGGTGCAAGCCAGACCTCCTTTGACCTGGCTCGCTGGTCAGCAGACCACTATGAACATGACATTTGGCAAGATTTTTGCATTATCCTTTCCAGAACATAGTAATTCCCTCCAGTCTTGCTTACGCAGGAAAATATCTGTGTTAAAGCTTGACTACCAGATTTATTTTTCTGGGTCTTCTGAGCATGGGTGTACCAGATAAGTATGGATTTTCTATTGGCTGAGGGTGATAAACTGACGGCAGTGCTTTTTTGAAATTTGGAAAGGAGCTGCAAGCGAGATACTTGTTTGGGGTACCTTTCTTTTGGTCACAGATATTGCCCCATAAATGTATGCAGGCCTGTCACAACCACATATTTTTAACATATGCACTTCTCATGGTTTCCATCACTGAATGCCAGGAGACTGCACTGAACATTATCTTTGTCAGATTTTTTTACATTTTTAACTACAACGTAGTAATCCTCTCCAGCCTCATTCAAACATGAACATATCCTTGCCAAAACATGACCCCTAAACGTATTCTTCTGGGTTTCCTGAGCACGGGCATACAGGACATGAATGGGTTTTCAAGATGCACACGGGCAATAAACTGGGTGTGGTGCATTTTGGAAATTTGGAGAGCTGCAACAAGCGAAATGGCAGTTTAGGGTACCTGTCTTTTGGGCAGCGAGATCACCCCCCTAAGCTGTGTGGAAACACACCACAACCATATGTTTTTCACATGCATACATCCTAACATTTCTATCACAGGATGCCAGACCTCCCTCTCCCTGATTGGCTGGCTGAAAATCGCACTGAACATGACGTTAGTAAGAAACACAGCATTTTTGTTTCTGAAATACAAGGCATTTTCCTCCAGTTTCCCTCACGCAGGAACATATACTTGTCAAGGATTGACCCGCACATTTATTCTTCTGGGTCTCTTGAGCATGGAGGTACCAGATATGTATAGGTTTTCTATTGGTTAAGGGTCCAGCAGGCTATAAACTGTTGCAGTGCATTTTCGAAATTTGAAAAGCAGCTGCATGAGAAATGCCAGTTTGGGGTATCTGACTTTTGGTAGCAGATATCACCCCTGAAATGTACGGAGACCTGCCACAACCATATATTTTTTAACTTCTAAAATTCCTAAAGTTTCCATTGCAGGATGTCATACCAACTTCATCCTGACTGGCAGGCTGGGAGAGAGAAATGAATGTGGCCTTTTCAGATTTTTGGCATTTTTCCCACCTCATGGTATTTTCCTCCTGTCTCTATTATGCAGGAACTTATCCATTTTAAGGCTTGAACCCCAGATTTATTCTTCTAGGTCTCCTGAGAATGGGGGTTCCAGAAATGTACTAGTTTTCTAAGAGCTCAGGATGTCCGTAGGTGACTGGGTGCAATACATTTTGGAAATTTGAAAAGCAGCTGCAAGTGAAATGGCGGTTTAGGCTACCTGTCTTTTAGTTGTAGATATCACCCCTGGGCTGTATAGCAGTGTAGGAAAGTGTCTCTTTTTATGTGGTCACCCCATTTTTGTGGAGTGTTTTTTTTTTTAACTATGTGCACTGGGACTCTGCTAATCAAGCCCCAGTGCATTTGCTTTGCATGTTGAAATTGGTTATACGCCTAATTGGCACATTTAACTTACCTGCAATTCCCTAGTATATGGTACAAAGTGTACCCATGGATTGTAAGGTAATTGGTACCAGTGGACTGCAGCACCTATTGTGCTACCCAGTATAGTAAAAGTGTAAACATGACTTTAGGTCTACCATTGTAAACTGTAAACTGTAAACTGACCTGTTAAATCAACCAATATGTCGAAACCTTTCTTTTAAAATTAATAAATCACGCCTAAGTAGGCCTTATGCCCCATAAGGCAGGATACAGTGTATATAAAGGTAGAACATGTGAAAAGTTTTTTTTTGTAAATGATCTTTATTGGTTTTCAACAATTTATACAAGTAACATCTGTATGACGAGAATTATATGTAATCATTACAATGACAGTTGCTTAAGTGGCTTAGATGGGATGTCGAGGGAATCCAATACAGTGAAGGTCAACACTTTGTTAACATTGGTCATCTTACATTTTCACATCAAAGTTTATTTACAGTCAGTTACATAGGATGAGAAGTTTACCGGTGGTACACAAGCCAATTTAACCATTTAACTGTATATGAATAACAAAAAGAAATAAAAAGGAAACTTAAAATCGATCTCTACTTATTGGTTTGGTCATAATCACATTTGCAGGTGATGTGTGTCTCAGGGCATCGTGTGTGACTGAACGGGTGTGGTTACCCACGTGTAAGAGAGGGGAGAGCGGGGGCAGGAGCGCAATCGAGGGGTCCGTTCGGCGAGCCCGGCAGTACTCCCTCACCTCGGTTCAAACAGGCACCACAGCTGTGTGTGTGTAGGAATGTAGTTCTACGGATCCATGAACTGAGCAATATGCTGGGGCTAAGGGGGGCGCGCCGCAGCTATCTTGGTCTCTACAAGCGTTAGGTAGTCTTACCACTGGGTGGGTTCAGGCGCGGGTGTGCGGACGCTCGCGCTGCATTGGCCAACTGATTCGTGTGTTCTGACACCAATGCCCTGCGGAGGTCGAGCAGCCATGATTGTGTGCTGGGACCCAGTTGCGCCTTCCATGCCATGGCTATTTTGTGTTTGGCGAGGCCCAGGGCTAGATCTAGAAATGTATTGAGGCCTTTGCGGGAGGCACTGCGTTTTGTAATTCCCAGCAAGAAGTGAGTGGGTTGGACTACCACCTGAACCTCTGCTGCTTCCGTAAGTATTGCAGCAATTTCAGTCCAGTATGACTGAATACATGCACATGTACATACCATATGCGTGAATGTTGCCTCCGGGTCCCAGCACCTGGGGCATATATCAATGGTATTTGGGTACATTTGCGCCAGCCTGTGAGGCATCAGGTACGTGTGATGCAAGTAAAAAACTGGGTGCACTTCAACCTGGCATTTGTCAATATGATTTTAGGGCGGTTGACGCACTGCGCCCATTGTTTACCGGTGATGGTGGTGGCCAATTCGGTGTGCCAGTACGCGCGCAGTGTCGTTAGTGAGGGTGCGTCGTCTAGCCTGGAAGAGTTGTATATGGCCATTATTGCATGCCTACCTCGCCCATGCATCAGTAGTGTTTGCATAAGATGTGACGTGGGGGGCTCAGTGCGGTCAATATCCCATGACTGTAAGAATTGGCGTGTAAGTAGTGCATGTAGCATGAACGATCCCTGTGGTACCTCATATGTAGACACTAGTTCCTCGGACGTTTGTAGCTATGAGTCCGCGTACGTCACCCCATGTGTCCAATCCCCTTACATTCCAGGGCCCAAGTTCCATGTGGCCATGGCAGATGAACGTGCCCGGCAGGACGTCTAACGGCAGACCAGGGGCGTATGGTTTGGCCCGATTTTTGGGCACACCTACCTAGCCCAGTTACGTCTGGCTGTCGTCATTAAGATGTTACCTCGTTGTTTCTGTGCCATGGTATTAGTGCCCGACAGCCACTCCAATATTGCCGATTGTTCCCAGGATGTGGCCACTGTCACCAGTTCGGTGGTGTTGCTCTTAGCCAGCCATCTCATCGGCCATTGTAGCTGTGCTGCGGCATAAAAGCATTCGTAGTTTGGTGCGCCTAAGCCGCCATCCGATAGTGGCAAGTATCATTTATGGAGAGCCGCCCTGGAGTTCCCCCATATCAGGGAGACTAGAAATGACTCCAGATCTTTGAATAGCCTCTGTGGCAGGCGGTAAGGGAGTGAGGAGAAAAAATACAGAAGGCGCGGGAGCACCAGCATCATAGATATGGCCACTCGTCCCATGGGGGACAAGGGGAGACTCAGCCAAAATGGGAGAGCTGCTCGGGCTTTGGTGATAGCACATCCCAATTTGCCATCTATTGTGTCTGCACTTGAGTGATAGACCTGGACCCCCAGATACTTAAAGGTATCAAACGCCCACTCCAGTGATGTATGCGGTGCATTATGTCTTTGGTCTGGGGACATTGGTTTCATTGGGAATACTACTGACTTGGACCAGTTAACTCATAGCCCAGAGACCTGTGCGTGTTCGTTCAGTAAGTCCATTATCTCCCGCAGCACTTCGATCTGACTGCGTAGGTAGATCAGCGTGTCGTCCGCATATAGTGACACTATGTGCCACCGCTGGTCTACATATATGCCCCACTCCATCACACGTTGGCGCAACCTATATGCCAGCGGTTCCATGGCCAGGGCGAAGAGAACTGGTGACAAAGGGCATCCCTGTCGTGTGCCTCGTTCTATCGTAAAGAGTGGGGAGAAAGTACGACCCGTCTTTACCCTGGCCTGCGGTTTTTTATATAACAGTCGTCTCCACTTTAGGAAGTTGGGGCCAATACCAAATCCGGATAATACTGCCAATAGGTAGCACCAGCTCAGTGTATCGAATGTTTTTTCGATATCAAAAGACGCTATCCAGGGCATCTCTGGCTCTCTTTTTGTCCATTATAATAATGTGAATAGCCGACGCAGATTCAGGCCTGTATTTCTCCCCGGTATGAAACTGTTTTGGTCCTCATGGACCAGCACGGGGACAGCCGCAACCAGCCTGTTGGCCAGTAATTTCACTAGGATTCTATAGTCGACATTCAACATCGGTAGTGGGCGGTATGAGGCCATTTGAAGGGGGTCCCTGCCTGTTTTAGGCAGTACCGCTAGCGTCGCCTCTCGCAGGGTAAGCGGGAGTTCACCCTTTTCGAACGCCTCAGTGTACATACTTGCTAACCGAGGGATTAGCTGTTCGGAGTATGTAGTGTAAAACTCCGATGGCCAGCAGTCCGTCCCCGGGGTTTTGCCCGTTGCCAGTTGCCCGATGGCCTCGGTGAACTCGTCCAAAGGGATGGGTTCTTCTAGTAAGTCGTAATGTTGTCGTGTTATCTGCGGGAGGTGAAATTCCCACAGGAACCTCTGCATAAAGGTAGATTCGTTAGTGGCTGGGGCCGCATATAATGAGGTGTAGTACTCATAGAAGGAGTGGTTAATTGTTTCCTGGGTGTTCACGGTGACCCCTGTGGGTGTAGATATTGCTGTAATGGGAGGTTGGGAAGTGTCGGTCCTTAGGAGCCACGCTAGCATCTTACCTGCCTTGTCCCCCTCTGTGTGTCTACGTGCTAACTATGTCTTGTATTCTAACGCGCAGAGATCGTCCAGTGCTTCCTTATACGCTAGGTGAGCCTAGGCTAGTGAGGGACCAATCTGGGGGTCAGTGGGTATAAGCCGTTCGCACCTCTGTATTTCCAGCTCATGAGTTTGGAGCACGTCTGTCAGTGATATACGGGTACCATACGTGGTCTTAATGGGGTGTCCTCTGAGGACGACCTTAAAGGCATCCCATTCCACCCCTACTGATGAGGCCATACCTTAATTTGTTTGGAAATATGAATCGATGGAACGTGACAGGCTGGTGCGATATGATGAATCAGCGAGCGCCGCGGGCGGTAATCGCCAGGTCGAAATCTCGGGCCGCTGCGCCCCCCACGATAGGTGTAGCTGTAATGGCCTATGATCTAAAATTGCGTGCGCTAAGTACTCTGCCTGCAGTATGCTGTGTAGGGCGATATCTGAGCAGTATATGTTATCTATCCACATATAGAGGTCATGAATTGCGGAATAATGTGAGTAAGTGCGTAATGCAGGGTGTTTGCTGCTCCATGCGTCATGTATCTGCATATTAGTTACCCAATCTCGCATATGTTGCGCTAGTTTAATGGACTGCGCTCCTGGGACGGGAGGGTGGAGCAGTCCAAGCTGAGGTCCTGTACCCCATTGAAGTCCCCGCCCAAGTACGTAGGCACTGTTGAGTCTGTAAGCAGCGACGGTGTGATTGATTGCAAGAATGTGGCTTGGTCTGAGTTCGGGGCATAGAGGGATATTAGTGCCAGTGGAGATCCATGCAAGAGGTCCTCCAGGGTTACATAGCGACCTTGCGCGTCGACTTTAGAGTGTGGTACCTGCAGCGGGACCCCCGGCGCCACCCATATAAGTACGCCCCTGGCGTATCCCGAGTATGTAGTGCCCAGGACCGTACCTCTCCAGCGTTTACGGAGTGACACAAGCGTCTGCGGGGTTAGGTGTGTTTCCTTTAATATTGCAAACGAAATTTTGTGACTACGTAAATACTGATATACCTTGTGGCGCTTAGCGCACCCCGCCAGACCCCATACGTTCCAGGTTAATAAAGTGTAATCCCCATCTGCTCGACCATAAAGAAATCACTAATTGCAGTTTGTCATCCATGATTCCGGTCCCCATCGTTAATCAACCCCCAGCCCCCCGGGTCCCACCCCCCCCAGTTAAAAAACATACAATCAGTCCACACTTTCCGCACCCTTTGAGTGAATAGAGAGATCGATATAAACCATAAAATTCCCCAACATCCCACCCCAGGCCGACTTGCCAACGGTCAATTGGCCATCTGCACTAAAATGCAACTCGTGTGAACAAAAAATAACAATAACATAGGTCGTAGAATAGTGTCCCGGACAGTCCACTGTGAGTAGCTTGAGTATAAGGAGGCAGAGGGACCAAAGAAGAAAATTAAAGAGTCGAGAATAGAAATAGCAGAAGAGAGGGGGGGAGGGAAAAATAAGGGAGAAGAAAGAGAAGTGTGAGCGAAAACAGTTAGAAATAATAGAAATGCCATATCAGCTATTTATCACTTTCTGGAGGGGGCGCAGCGGGTCTGGGTATTGCTGCCGGTAGGACACCTTACATTATTCGATCTGGCAATGCTCTTCCTTATAATGTGCAGTTTATGCTGTGTGTTTACTGGTAGGTTTCTTAATTGTTCAGCCTAGTGCCTCTGTGGTCTGCGGAGTGAGGGCCGGGCCACCCCCCGATAGTGCCTCATGCTGTGAGGCAGTAAGGAGTAATGTTTGGTCCATTGCCGTGTCTGATTCTGAGTCCAGTCTTTGGGAGGATGTAGGGCTGCCAATATGCTCCGCTGTTTTTATGGCTTGTGCTCGTTCCTGAGCTAGCTGGGCTTTTGTTGGTCGCCGCAGTCTACCTCTGCCGCGGCCCCTGCGAAGTTCCACCAGTTTCCAGGCTTGGTGAGAGTCTGATGACATCGTGGGTGGCATGTGTGCTAGTCCTTGCTGGTCTATCCAAGCCCAGGCCTCCTCGGGTGTGGCGCAGAAGATAGTGCTATCTTTGTGGCGGATGCGTAGCCGGGCTGGGTATTGCAATGAATACTGGATTTCATGTTCTGTCAGGCACTTTTTGACCTCCAAGTAAGAGGATCGACGATGTTGCACCGACAGGGTGTATGTAGTCCGGGTATATATGGACTGTGGCGTTATCAACTTGCCATCGGCCCTGGGCTCGGGTTACTTGTAAAATATGGTCTCCATCTCTGTAATTGAATAGCCTTGCCACCACTGGTCTGGGAGAGTTGCCCGGTCGTGTGGTGCCCCCGGCACCCTGTGGGCTCTCTTGATCGAGAAAAATTTCGAGATCTTGCCTTTTAGGATTTCCTTGGAAAACCAGTCCCCCAAATAGAGTTCCATGTTGCGGCCTTGTGCTCGCTCAGGAAGGCCCACTATACCCACGTTGTTCCAGCGTGAGCGTCCTTCCTGGTCCTCCACGCGGGCCCTCAGGTAGTCTACTTCTCGTTGGAGGGATTGCAACTGGGTTGTTGCCGCATTCACTGTGGGGCGCATTGATGCCAGAGTGGGTTCTGACACTTCCACCCTGTCTTTCAATTTCTTATGATCTTCCCGTAGGAACCCTATGTCCACACCCAGCGAGTCAATTTTCGGGCCCAGGGTAGTCTTGATGTCTAGTATCGCTGCCATAAGCTCATCAAACCTGTGTGGTTGATCGTTGTGGTCCCCAAGGGTTGAAGGCCCAGGGTGCTCCATGCCCTTCGCACCTGGAGCCAAGGATTCTGTGTCTGATGGCTGTGATTGAGAATTTTCTGCTCTGGGCTTGCCCATCCTGGCGGAATCTGAATGCGGGAGTACGTGTTGAAGTTATTCGTACTCTGAGATTTTTGGGGTGGAAGTTAGCTTGGCGGATTTGCGGCCACCCGGTGTATCATCATGGATCGTCGTGCCTCGAGTGGGAAATAGCTGTGTTATCTAGCAGCGAGGCCCCTTGGGGCGTCGAGTGACTCTCACTGGCCTTTTGCGGAAATGTCCTTGGCAGTGCGCCACTGGGATCGGTTTCCCCCGACACCTCTCACTGAATGGCACCCAACATGTTTGCAAAGATCGTTGTACCTTTGGGCCCACTGACTACGGGGGGACCCGGGCTCGGTATGGTGTTGCCGCTTTATGAGTATGCGTCAGGGCTGGGGGCAGTGCAGCACATTTAGCTCGTAATGGGACGTGCGTGCAAGTTCGTTGTGGCGTTTAGACCAGTAGGGGGCTCAGGAGCACTCTAGACAGGGTCATTGTGATCTCTCCGGGACCTCAGTGTGCCCCGCTATGTGTGCCCTCGAGGGGGTCGCTTTAACATCTCACTCCCCATAGAGGATAGCACCGTCTCATGGGCCGTGCGGCCCAGTGCATCGTCGATACCTCCATGGCTCCGTAACATTCTTTTTCATTGCGCACGCCGTGTGGCACGCGATGTAGATCAGGAATTCGGGGCTAGCCCAGACAGTGGACCCTGGGTAGGGTCATTGCGTCCCCCGCGCTGCCTCAGTATGCCTCACAATGCGCTCCTACCTTCAGGTGCGCCGATGCCTCGTTAGCCAAAAGGCGGGTGCGTTCGCACGTAGGCTGCGCGTCCTAGTTCGTTACCAGTGCCCCGGAAGTCCGGAGCGCTTCACTCCTCGCTGCAGCACACCTCAGCGGGAAACTTGTGGGCGGCACAGTCGGGATCCTCCGATAAAACCAGCGCAGTCCCAAGAGCTCTCTCTGCTCTCGGCTGCTGCCAGTTAGTTTCCAGCGCAGGCAGCCTGGAGTGATGGCAGCATACGCCGGGTCGTTACGTTCCCGGGCTGGGTCTCGGCGCTCAGGTTCGCATCGCAGGGCCATTCAATGTTTAATCTCCTTGCGGCCCCGCAGCCCGTTTTTTTGCACCGGCGATCACTGCATCTGCTTTGGGGATGCACAGGATTTTTACGGCGGGCTCGGAGCGGAGCTCAGCTCAGCACGTCCGTGCTCGTCGCCATCTTGGCCACGCCCCCGAACATGTGAAAAGTTAATATTAAAAAATTACTATTTTTGATCTCCAGTCAGACAAGCAGTCTCCAATTCCACTGGGGAGGGAGCTGCCCCAGAACTGGCTTGAAGTGACCACAGAGTAGCGGTTGCTAATTTCTCTGCCGACACCTCTGGGGTGGGTACATAGGTTCTACACAAGGGGAAAAGGGTTTCCCTATCTTGGACCTAGGCAGAGAGAGGCATTGTGGTATTGATTACAGTAGGACGCTTTGGAAATGCTGTAAAACTGGGCATGGTAACCCTTGAGCACTTTTATACCACTGGTTAGGGAGGAGCCAAGAGTCACCACCACCCACAAGTCAGTCCAGGCATAAATGTTGCAATCTTAGTACCCTCCTCAGAACACTCTGGACCCGTGGAAGAACAGAAGAAGGACTGGTCCTGATGTTTGAGATCTATGAGGAGACCTGCTCCCACTTGTACCTAGGATAAAGAAGTGGACATCGAGTGTCATAAGGCTGACCTCGTTTTAACCTACAGGCCACAACAAGCAGCAAGGAGCCTTTTTCTAAAGGGAACAGCTGACCAGTTCTAACTGGACCTGCTCTGGATCCTGCTGGTCGCTTCTTCTGGAGTGAGTCTTGGCCCCAAGTGCTGTTCCTGAGGTCTTGGGACCCTTGCCTGTGTCAAAGAGTCCTCCACCTAACATCCTGAGAAACCTGGGACCTAGAAACATTTTGGCTACAAAGATCGTTGGAGTGCAGGGAAACCTGCCAAGTCGATCCAACCAAGGCGCGTTGCTGCTAGGCTGAAGATTCAGGTTTCTCATGCTTAAAGTTTTCCTGCAACTGCAAATCCCTTTCAGTGGGACATTGCAGAGAACATATCCGGCCTTGTGGAGCTCTCTTTGGCCAAAAGTATCCAGATTGCAAAAGGACTTTCCAGGGTAAAATTTTGAATTTTCCCACTAGGAGCTTTTCCTGCCTACACCAATGCTTCATCGGGACCTCGTCCAACTCCTATTTGACATTGTGGAGCCCTCGTTGGATACAGCCTGCTGCCATGCCCCTCTGAAGGATTTGACATCCAGGAAAAAGATTAAGTCTTAAGGTAAAACCTCCGACTTGGTCGAACCCGGTTGGTGCATCCGACCCGCACTCTACATCAGTCAGCCTCAACATACACCTAGGTCCCAGTCTACCTGGACCCATTGACCCGCATTGGTGCTTAATGCTTTTTAACTCTATTTTTATTTAAAACTTTAAGAAATTCATATTTCTAGTTCCTCTTATTGAATTGTTGTTCATTTGGTGCCATTTTTACAATTGTTGAGATTGATAAATACGATAGCAATGTACACCCTGATGTATGCACGCATAGCAGCGACAGTACCAATAAATGCAATATCAATGTACGCTGTAATCTATGCACCCAAAATGATGTCAATACCAGTAAATGCAATGCCAATGTACGCTGTAACCTATGTATGCACAATGATGTCAATACCAGTAAATCCAATGTTGATGTACACCTTAACTTATGCCCGCATAATGACGTCAATTTCAGTGAATGCAATGTTGATGTACAATGTAACAACTGTACGTATATTAATGAGAATATCGGCAAATATATCAATGACCGCCATGTTACACTTACACACACTCACAAACTGGTATCATTGCTGTCTGATACATCCTAGATGACCTTCCCATCAACCCCAAGTCAGAGATATGTGGTCAGACAGGCCCTGTGACCCAAATCCAAGCCTACTGATTGACAGGTCACAGGTAGGGTTACACCCAAAGACAAATGCGCACCCAGGGAAAACCCTGATTGATCCCACAGATAGGTAGTCACACCACAAACAGGACCGAGGAGATTGGCTCCAATTAACCACGTTTGGTGAAAGGCGCACATTCCCAAAAAACCACAAAGTTAGATGCCACATGTAGTTAGGATCACTCAGCCAATCGAGACACACATGCACACCGCACGAGGTGATCACGTGCTCACTACACCGGACATCTGGACACGCACACACTGGCCCACACTAGCTCTCCCCGAGGTCAAGAGCCATATGTGTCCCCCTTATCAGATGGTTTTTCTTGTTATTTATGACTAGCATGCTTTTCAAAGAATTCCAACGTTTTTTATTGTACCCACAAAATGTATGTATATGCGGCCAAAACTTCTGTATTCTGAGACTGGGTTCAGACAGACCTCTGTCGATACTCTCCCGGCCGCTGCGTTTAATTAAACCAGCTTGTTCCTGTTTTGCCAAACGCCTCTTGTCTTTTCATTTATTTAAGGTAAAATCATATTCGAGCAACTCAATAATTCCCTATTTTTATAAATTGAAGTGACATTTTATTGTGTTGTGTTTTTGACATTTTAACTGTTTTGATACTTCTAAATGCTTCACATATTTTCTTAAATTAAGCCTGTCTGCTCTATGCTATAGCTACCAGGGGGTGAGCTCAGGTTTGAATTACGGAAACATTTTACTAGACCTAGCAAGTTAGTGACATTATTACTTATGGTGTACTTCCATCCACCCAAATTAATAATCCTATTTCTCACAGGAAACCTACCTCAACCATATATTTCATATCATTTGGTTTCAAAGGCTAGAGGCTAGACTGCCATCACCCTGACTTACTGGCTCGGACAACTCACTGAGCAAAATATTTGTACACAGGAGCATAACCCACATATGGCTCAATCCAAATATGGGTTATCCTATATCTTAAGAGTGTGGGGTTATCAGATGTTTGGGTTTTGTATTGGGGTTTGAGCAGGAATCTACACACTAGACACCAGGAAATGTCTTTGATTGGGAGATTCTATGGGGATGTCTGCAGTATTTGGGCCCAGGTTGGCGGGCACCCAAAGGGAACCTACTAACCCGAGACATTCCTGACCATGAAAGATACAGGGTAATCTATGGTGATGTAGCTTGGATGAATCCCAACACGTTTTATCACCCTGAATGCACTGCAAATGTCTATATGTAAACAAAATTTACAATTTATTTGCTTCTCTGTGACAGGGAAGTCTGGAAGTTGAAGAAAAATGGCAAAAGTCCTACCATCCAAAGTTCCCACAATTCTCCAGATTAAACAGGTACCCCACATGCATGGGTGAGCCGACTGCATAGTACAAGAATAGGCCACAGTTTTGTCCATGTGAAGACCACATTGACACTATATTGACTTTACATGGTCACATATTTGGCCTGTAATTGTCAGTTGTGATAAGTCCAGCTACACATGCGAGGTACGGTTTTGTTGACAGAACTGTGGAAACATTGTATGGCCTCTTCAGGGAATTCTAAGTAAGAACAAATGCCACCATCCTTGCAAATCACACCCCCTATGACTCCTGTAGGTGTCTGGTGTTCAGAAAGGCCTGGTGATGATATGCACCCCAGGAAGGAGGTGCAAAGAACAAAATCCAAACAACTTTCGACTGCTTACTGGGGTGCAGATGTGTGTCTCTGCCTCGGTAAGAAGCAGGACACTGTTTAAATTTTTTCATAGGTTAACACAAAATGAAAACAGCATCTGGATCCTCACTGGTGTGCAAATATGTGTTCCTATGCCCCAGCAAGGAGCCAGACACTGTGTGGAATTCTTTCTGAGGATAAGAAAAATCCAAACAGTGTCTAGTTGCTTGCTGGGGCACAAAACTGTATGTCTGTGCCCCAGAAAAGAATCTGATACTGCTTGGATTCTTTCTTAGGCTATAGAAAATCAATACGACATCTAGTTCCTTGCTGGGGCACAGACACGCAGCTCCTTTCTCACCCAGTGCCTTTCTTTCGTCAGAAAAGCATTGAAATGTGAAGAATCTGTGTGAAACTAAATCAGGAAGTGGGGTCTGGTAGGGGAGGGACTGGGAATAATCCTAGTCACTCCCCTTCCACTCCCCACCTCCTGGTTATTTTTTTTTTTTGTTGGTAGGAGGGGCGGGGGAGGAATTGGTCCACTCCCCTTGCCCTCTCTCCTACCTCCCTCCTTCTCACAAACTGAAAAACGTTTCTCAAGCTGGTGGGCATAGCTTGGGAGGAGCTGGTGGCAGCAATAGATTCCCTTTGCCCCTAATATAACCCTGCCTACCATCAGGATCCATGGATGGAAACTGAGAGGGTTAGAGGGGCTTGTGAATCCCTCCCAGGCCCATCAGAGGGGGGGGGGGGAAATATATATATATATATATATATATATATATATGTGTGTGTGTGTGTTTTTTTTTTTTTACTATCCTTGTGGGGACTTGGGTGTGATAACACACTCACGCTGTGGGGACTTGAACCCAGGTCCCCACAAGGCAATGTCTTCTAAATGATTAAAAAAATGGCTTCAGGAACATCTGTGTCAATTTTTACAACTTTTTAAAAAATTGCCTTGTGGGGACCTGTGTTACATCAAGTGTGTTTATATTTGTGCTCAGCTCTGCCCCCGTAGACAGGTGATGGTACTGCAGTCTTAAACACACTTTGCATTTAAACACACTTTCTCACCAGAATCTCATGCTAGCAGCACAAAGGACAGACATTTCAAAGGGAAAGCTGCATAGTCCTGTAATTAGTCAAATATTTTCATGAAAATTAACCTTTCTTTTTATTAAAATTCATTTTTTATTTACATGAAGCTATTTAATTTAGACTTTTTGTGTCTGCTGAAAATAGTTTGTGGTTTTATAAATATTGCTAAAAGCAATTAGGGTCAGTTTCTAAACCCAAAATACTTCACAATTGCCTTTTGATCCGTATCTGCAATTAAAGAATGATGGTGCACTGCACTGAAATAGGATATAAACTGATCTGATCGTTTTTTGTAAATAACCTTGAGGCATAAATGCCTATTGTTACATTTTAATGCTTGTATCAGGAATTCAGAGTTTTTATGTTGCTTTGCCTTTGTTCACATACTAATATGCCCTATGGAATATGTTCTTTTAGATGATGGCTAGATGTGTGAGTGACTAGAGCTGTATTGTGCTATGGGCTACGTTCTTGCAGACAGTGAACGGAAGCAATGTTATGCCCGCAGCATGGACAAGTATATTTTTAACAGACGAGGGATGTTCTTATAAAATTAGTGAACTTATTAAAAGATATATTCGAACATCACAATATTATTTATTTTGAGTGATTTAAAGAGCAGAACAATATGCAGAGAATAGAGCGAGCACCAGAAATTTGTGACATGGGACAGTATGGGATGCGCGAATTGCCATTGTGCCAAGTTGTTTGATACCTTTGCGGTAGGTCAGCGCACCCGAGCATCTTTTTTAGGGCTACAGAGTTAAACAGAATGTTGGACTTTCTGCCTTTACATGTATTATGTTAGAATTGTGACAATTATGGAATTCTTTTGTAGGAACTGATTTGATTACGTGCACTTAAACAAAATTTGATTACATGATGTTGATTGGCTGAGTATACCACAAGTATGTTCAGCCAGACTTAAAAAATGCACTACTTTGTCATGATAACTGTAGTAATTGAGTCACACACTGGATGAGTTGTGCCAGGATTTATTGAAGGACTACACAGCTCCAGGTCACACTTGCTGAGCCATCACAGGAACAACAGTTGTAAATTCAACTTTAATCAATGACATTCTAACTCTGCACCTGACACTGTGACATCATACCACAGCATCATGCAGAAAGGGCAACCATAGAAACAAGATGACAGCCCTAGAATACAACATACCTTCCCTTCTCCTGCAAAACAAAACAAAACTAAATAAAATACAAAAAACACAAAAGAAAGACAGAGCACAAAAAGATTGAAAAGGATCCGAAGATTACTCACGAAACCTTTTAGGAGTAACAATAATTCTTGAACTTCTTCTGCGTGCAGAAGAATTGGTTAGAACAGGATTTTTACAAATACTGTGGTCAACCCCTAGCGAGACTGGTCTCACTTTGACAACTTTTGCAAGATTCCACCAACGACCTCCCTTCACTTGAACAGCATTGTTCCCGATCCTTACCACCTTGACAGGTTCTCCATATTTACAATTTCCCTTCTTAACCTGTACAGACGCTTTGATGCGAACGAGATCACCAACGACCAAACGAACCATCTTGGTCCCTTTCTTTTCATCAAACCAGGTTTTCTGTTTACTCTGAGTAGATTCAAAATTTCCCCTGACGATTTCCATGAGGGAAGACAGATTTGAATCAGTTTTAAACCATTTGTTCATCCATCCAGGCTTGAAACACGTATTGGCCCTCCTTCCCCTTAATATCTCAAAAGGTGAAACTTTAGTGGATGAATGAGGTGTGGTCCTGTAAAACCACAACATACTTTCCAAAGACTGAACAATATCATACTTCCCAGCCACAGCCCACTTGATGCACTCACCCAAAACCCGGTTCATCCTTTCCACTAAACCGTTTGTTTGTGGATGATAAAGAGAACTCTTTAAGTGCTTCACACCACTAGAGGTCAAAAATGTTTCAAACATTTCACTAACAAATTGAGTCCCATTGTCCGAGACAAGGAATTCGGGAAACCCTTCCCGCAGAAAAACCTCTTTCAAAAACTTGACAACACTGGCTGAACTAGCTTCTTTGACCAACTTTATCTCCGGCCACTTTGATGCATAATCCATGAGCACTAAAACGTACTTGCATCCAGAAGGTAAAACATCACAGGGACCCATGATATCAATACCCACCTTGACCCAGGGACCCGACGGACATTCAACAGGAAGCAGTGGTGGGGTGAAAACTTTAAGAGCTTTCTCAGCAGAATGACACACAGAACAATTCTCGACCAAAACACCAATCTCAACATCCATGCTAGGCCACCAAAAGTGCTCACGAACACGACGCTTAGTGAGCGTAACACCTAGGTGCCCCTCGTGAGCTTTTTTGACAATGATGGGCCTGAGAGAGTGAGGTGGAATAAGTTTGTCACATCTCATGAGAATACCATCCTCTAAAGAAATTTCAGTTTCAACTTTCCAATAAGGCTGTAACGAAGAAGACAGTGACTTTTCTCGAGGCCATCCCTCCTTGACTAAAACACAAACTTGTTGAAGAGTACTATCTTCAAGTAAGGCTGCTCTCCAATTTTCCTCAGAACCAACTACAAGGTCAGGAATATCTATAGCAGCAACGAAACAGTCTTCAGCATCTTCCTCACTCAGTTCTCTAAAAGTTGTACCATCACAACCATCATTATGCTGAGGAAAACGCGACAAGAAATCTGCTCTCCCATTCCTCCCACCAGGAATATGTGAGATATCGAACTGGTACTGTAGCAGCTTACTAACCATTCTCGTAATCCTGGGTGTACAGCACTTACTAGGACCAGAACCAAGAATAGATACTAAAGGTTTGTGGTCAGTAATCAATTTGAAACGTTCTTCCCCAAACGTATGGCCGGTATTTCTCAATAGCCCATACGCATGCAAGTAATTCCTTTTCGATAACGGAATACTGAACTTCTGCACTTCTCAAAACTCTTGACGCAAAAGCCACTGTGTTCTCTTTGTCCCCACACACTTGAGTAAGGATAGCCCCCAAACCGACTTGGCTGGCATCCACCGCTATACAACATGGTAAATCAGGATCAAATGGCGTGAGGGCACTGCCCTTACCTAAAGACAGTTTAACTTCATTAAACGCATGATCACAGTCTTGAGACCATTCAAATTTGACTCCTATTTTGAGTAAATTGCTGATGGGCCGAACAATGGAAGCAAAATTATGGACAAATCTTGAATAATATTCTAACAACCCAAGCAAAGATTTACCACCAGTCTTGTCTTTTGGTACAGCAGCATTGTAAATAGCATCTAGAAGACCTTGCCTGGGTTTAATCCCTTCATGGGATAATAAGTGACCAAGATATTCAATTTCTTTACAAAGAAACTTGCACTTCTCATTTTTTAGAACAACACCATTACTTTTGAATATGCTAAGAACCTTCTTGAGGATAATGTCATGAGAAACATTATCTTTAGCGTAAATCAGCACATCGTCTTGAAACACAAGAACACCCTCAACCCCTTTCAACAAATTTTGCATGACTCTCTGGAAAACTGATTCCGCGGAGGCTAACCCGAAGGGCATCCTACGATATTGAAATGTTCCCAGGGGAGACACGAAAGCAGTGAGAGACCGAGAATCAGGATGAAGTTCTATTTGGTGGTAGGCACTAGCTAGATCTAATTTCGAAAACACCTGAGCTCCTTTGACACACGCAAACAGGTCATTGATTTTGGGCAATGGATGAGAGTCTATCCAAATCTCCTTGTTGAGTGACCTAAGGTCCACACACACGCGTAACTGCCCTCCCCTCTTGCGTGCGACGACCAAAGGAGACAACCATAAGGATGACTCCGTAGGTTCGATGATTCCCTTGTCACAAAGACTCTTGAGTTCTTTGTTGAGGTCATCCCTTACACTAAAAGGAACCCCTCGAAGTTTGTGTTTGACTGGGACAGCCCCATTCCTAACAATAATCTTGTGTTTGAATCCAGAAATTTTCCCAAGGGTGTCACCAAAAACGGATGGGAATTCACTTTTCCATCTAGAGCCCTCTTCATCACAAGTGACCAGCAAAACCTGCTCTTTGGTGCCCGGTCTGAGAATCATTCCAAAAAGACCCTGGTGAAACCACCCCAGTATATTCAAACCCTTGACAGCAATGTAGATTTTACCTCTGATCCTTCTTCCTTTGAACATCATGACATCTTCGATGAAACCCAACAATTTGATTTTCCGTCCCTCATAAGAAACAGGAGAGCGATCGGGAGGAAACAGTTCCCTGTCGCCCCATGTTTCAATGAATAGTTTCTGGGTTATCATTGTAATTCTAGCACCAGAATCCACAAAAAGATGAATAGTTTTATCTCCAACTAGTAATTCAACAATAGGATCAACACATGATGAAGGATCACCAGTTACTGGTTCAGTATTAGTGTCATTTGAAAAGATATTTTCATCCACAACCACAGAAATGATCTCAGAATCTGAGTCGTCTTCAGATTCAACAACACAAGCAATGGTCTTTTTTGATTATTCTTCTTAAGACAAACTTTGGCAAAATGGCCTATTTTTTTACAGTAGTTACAAGTCACATTAATCGCAATGCACTTACTACCTTTGGCGTGTGGAGCATTACCACAATGAAGACAAACATTGCTAGGAATAAAGAAATCAGATTTATGTTTGGTAGAGCTACCAGCGTTGCTTTTGACTGCTTTCTGTTTAAACTTGGTAGTGACAATGGCATTCACACTTTCAGGAGGTTTTTCGTCGAGTTCCTTTAAGGAGACTTGTGAAATTTCGATGCTCTTGGCTATTTTAATAGTCTCGTCAAGAGATGGATTTCCCATTGCAAGGAGCTTTTGTCTGATATGCTTGTCTTTGCATTGGCAGACGAATTGATCTCTGATAAGCTGATCGGTGAAGTTCTCGAATAGGCAGACTGACGCTAGTCTCCTGAGAATTGAAATATAAGCATCGACATCTTCACCATCTGATTGTTTTCTCTGAAAAACTTGTGTCTCAAAACCATCAAACTGGGTTGCCTATCAAACCTTAATTTGAGTTTTCGTATAGTTTGTTCGTATTCATCAATAATTTCTCCCTCAGCTAGAAGTAAGTCGGGTAGATGTTTGAAAATCGACCTATCCTCGAAACCTAGAGAGTGAAGTAATAGACACTTTTTCCTCTCTGCGCAAAATCTTGATGCACCAATGGCCCCTAAATACGTCTCAAACGCATCAAACCAAACCTCCCATTTCACTGGAGGCTCACCTGGTGCATCCAGGAAAGAAGGAGGAGGTGTGACGGCTTGCATTGTACACATATTTAGAACGCTACAGAAACAGAGAGGAAAATACCCCCAAAATGTGCTAGTGAAGAGGTAATAAACAGGAGAAAAAACTATGAACAAGAGGAATCACAATGGTAATACGCAAAAGGTTTTTACATAAGATTGAAACACTTTGAAATTGAGTACGAGTTTGCAGACGTATTCTTGCAGGTTGAACAGTGTGTGAATCACTGTGATCCACAGGTGAAATGACACATCACACAGAAGCTGGAGAACAACTAATGTGCCAATCAATTAAGCAGGCATGGAAAGGTGTGCTAATCACCGTGATCAGCTTTGTAGAGAAAAAAATGTGCCAGAGTGGGTGTGCTGAACACCGTGATAGATCTCTGCGAGGCTGGGAACAAATAACCAAACTGGAGACTAGTAGTGCAGATCAACGTGAAAAAAAAAAATGTTATAAGAAAGTGTGCGAATCACAGGTGTTCGCAATACTCACAAGTCAACAGGATAATGAAGAGAAATCCTTCTCCGTGACGCAATACTTCGTATTGGTAGAAGCTGAAGATAATGCGCCTGCGCGAGCGCGAGCCACCGGTAGGAGCCAGACGAAGAGTTGCTGTAGTCATGGAGCTTGTGCGCATGCTCTAGCGCGAGCCACACAAAGAGTTGCTGTAGTCATGGAGCTTGTGCGCATGCTCTAGCGCAAGCCACTGTACGCATGTGCACGCGAGATGTAGCGCGGGCCGCTGGATGCACGCGCACAAAGACTGCGCGTTGGCTGCACCTCCTATTTAGGGGAAAATTATAAAAAAATGGATTTACAGTACCGCTCTGAAGATCCTGGTGAAGCGGGACAACAGGGGAGTGTTCAGACCGCTGGGGATCTGCGGAGGACAAATTCCGGGAAGACGAGATGCGGTGACGATTCTAGGCCTTTTTTGAGAGCTGGATGAAAGACTGTCCTGGGTCGGCGAGCACAGAAGAGGTAAGCGGAGCAGAGCGAGAGGCGGGGAACGTGTACTAGTAGTCCGCTTTCGCAAATAGAGGCAGGTAGCAAAGAAAGGCGTCGTCGTTGAGAAACAGACTCCAAGTGAAGTTAAAACAATGCAGAGGGTCAAGGTAGAAGTGTCCAACTGACCGCAGAGAAGTGACCGTAGAGAAGTCAGGATCGAAGTAAGTGTGACCTTGGTAGAAGGTGTGGTGGAGAGTTCGTTGAAGATGGTTTGTTTCTTGATGAAGAAGCTGGAGAGTTCGTTGAAGATGGTTTGTTTCTTGAAGAAGAAGCTTGAAGGTAGTTGATGCACGCTGGGTTCTGCTGTGTAGTTTAAACGTCGCCAAAAATTCTGTAGTAATTGACTCACACACTGGATGAGTTGTGCCAGGATTTATTGAAGGACTACACAGCTCCAGGTCACACTTGCTGAGCCATCACAGGAACAACAGTTGTAAATTCAACTTTAATCAATGACATTCTAACTCTGCACCTGACACTGTGACATTATACCACAGCATCATGCAGAAAGGGCAACCATAGAAACAAGATGACAGCCCTAGAATACAACAATAACATATTCATACACAGACACCAAGCCATAGCCATAGCCACACTTTGCATTTAAACACACTTTGCACACCAGAAACACATATTAGCAGCAGAAAAGACAGACATTTCAAAGTAAAAGCTGCATAGCACTATGTTTATCAAAGTATTTTTCATTCAAATGAACCTTTTCTCTATCTATTAAAATAAATCTTTATTGAAATGAAGCTTTTGAATTTTGACATTTTGGGTCTATATATTGTTAGTGGTTTTATAACATTGCTAAAAGCAATTTTGGTCAGTTTTGAAACCCAGAATACTTCACTGTTGCCATTGTATCCTTATTAAAGAATGATGGTGCAATAGAATGCAATACAAATAAACTGATTTTATTGTTTTTGGCAAGTAACTTAGAGGCATCAATGCCTATTGTTACATTTTAATGCTAGTACGTACCAGAAATACAAAGTCTTTCTATTGCTTTGCCTTTGTTTAAATATTAATAAGCACTGTGGAATACGTTATTTTAGATGATGGCTAGATGAGTGAGAGACTAGCGGTATTTTGCGGTAATGGCTACGTTCTCACAGGTAGCGAACTGAAGCAACGTTATGCCCACAGCATGGGGAAGTTTATTTTTAACAAAAAAGGAAAGTTCTGATATTAATAGTAAACTGCTTAGAAGATATATTCAGATAGCGCCATTATATGTAATTATAATTTAAAACATTTGAACGGCTTAATGTAAAAACAGTTCCTAAAGTTTTCCAAGTTAACACAGTTTGTTGACATTCCCAAGTGTGGATGAAGAGCAATCATAACAAGCATTGACAAAGGCATAAGGTCTCACCTATGCAAGAGCTATTGGCTCTGCCAATGTGTGTTTAGCCATTTTCTACACCAGCATACTCCAAAGTGGAGTAAAGTGTGGTAGAATGAAGAGGCGTAGAGTGGCGTGGCATGAAGTAGCATAGAGTGACGTGGAGTGGTGTAGAGTAGAGTGGTGAGGAATGTTTTGGAGTGGCATAGAGAGGAGTTAGATAGAGTGGTGTGTCATGGAGTAGAATGGAGTGGAGTGTCGTGGAATGTCGCAGAGTGTTGTAGAGTAGAGTGCAGTAGAGTGGTGTAGAGTAGAGTGGAGTGGTGCGGAGGGGAGGAGAGTGGAGGGTTGTGGAGTAACAGAGGGAGAGGAGTGTTGTGGGGTTTTGTGGAGTGTTGTGGAGTGTTGTGGAATAGAGTGGTGTAGAATGTAGGAGTATAGACTGGAGAGTTCTGGAGTGGCATAGAGGGGAGACGAGTGTTGTGGAGTGTCTAGAGTGGAGTGTTTTGGAGTAGAGTAGAGTGGAGTGGAGCGGAGCAGAGTGGAGTGAAGTGTAGAAGAGTGGAGTAAAGTGTTGTATAGAGGAGTAGAATGGAGTATGGTGTTCTAAAGTGGAGCAGAGTGGAGTAAAGTGTCGTAGAATGGAGCAGAATAGATTAGAATGGAGCAAAGTGTTGTAGAGTGGAGTAAAGAGTTGTAGAGTGGAGTAAAATGTCATAAAGTGGAGTAGAGTGGAGCAGATGGAGCAGAGTGGAGTAAAGTGTTGTATAGAGGAGTAGAATGGAGTATAGTGTTGTAAAGTGGAGCAGAGTGGAGTAAAGTGTCATAGATTGGAGTAAAGTGACGTAGAGTAGAGCAAAGTGTTGTAGAGTGGAGCAAAGTGGAGCAAAGTGTTGTAGAGTGGAGCAAAGTGTTGTAGAGTGGAATAAAGTGTCATAGAGTAGAGAAGAGTGTAGCAATGTAGAGCAGAGTGGACTAAAGTGTTGTAGAGAGGTGCAAAGTGTCATAGAGTGGAACAGAGTAGAGTAAAGTGGAGTAAAGCGTTGTACAGTGGAGTAGAGTGGAGTTAAGTGCCATAGAGTGGAGTAAAGTATCATAGAGTGGAGTAAAGTGCCATAGATTGGAGCAGAGTGGAGTAAAGTGTCAAAGCGTGGAGCAGAGTAGAGTAGAGTGCCGTAGAGTAGAGTAAAGTGCCATAGAGTGGAGTAAAGTGTCATAGAGTGGAGAAGAGTGGAGTAAAGTGTTGTAGTGTGGAGTAAAGTGTTACAGAGTGGAACAGAGTAGAGTAGAGTGGAGTAAAGTTCCATAGAGTGGAGTAAAGTGTCATAGAGTGGAGCAGAGTGGAGTAAAATTTCATGGAGTGGAGAAATGTAGAATAGAGTGGACTAAAGTGTTTGAGTGGAGTAAAGTGTTGTAGTGAAGAGTGGAGTAAAGTGTCATAGAGTGGAACAATGTAGAGTAGAGTGGACTAAAGTGTTGTAGAGTGGAACAGAGTAGAGTAAAGTGGAGTAAAGTGTTGTAGAGTGGAGTAAAGTGCCAGAGAGTGGAGTAAAGTGTCATAGAGTGGAGTAAAGTGTCATAGAGTGAAGCAGAGTGGAGTAACATGTCATAGAATGGAGCAGAATAGAGTAAAGTGCCGTAGAGGGGAGTAAAGTGTCGTACAGTGGAGGATGTCACAGAGTGGAGTAATGTGTTGTAGAGTGGAGTAAAGTGTTGTGTTGTAGAGTGGAGCAGAGTAGAGTAGAATGGAATAAAGTGTTGTTGTGTGGAGCAGAGTGTAGTGAAGTGTCATAGAGTGGAGTAGAGTAAGTGTTGAGGGGGCGGAGCTTGCTCGCGACCAAGATGGCCACATGAGCTGTGAGCTCCGAGACACCGTAACTCTATCCTTCATTTATCCGGCAGCTGCACGACACAACGTGAACCAAAAGGTGACTCCCGATCACTGGAGGGTCGCTGGATTGTAAAGAACCATCGCCGACCCCGGTACGGTCAGTCCGAGCGGAGTGGTGTGAACCAGCGGAGTGCGGAGCTGCTGGGCCTGGATCCCCAGACTAAAGTACGTGAAGGAGGCGGAGCGCACCTGGAAACCCCGACGCGCGAGGGGTGCACAACGAACGCCGCACCCGGGACAGCTCTTGGGTCCGTCGGGGCCGAACAAGTCACGGAGCAGCTCTGCGGCTGGAGCGGCACCCCTTCCCCTCGGGGACGCGCCGGCGGGCGGTCTGGTGGGCCGCGCACGCCTGAAGCGGCATAGCGGACCTGCGGCCAGCGGGAGCGACGGCTGGCTGCTGGGTGCCCTTGGCTTGGTCCGGCTTTCTGGCGCCTTGGGGCGACCGCTGGCGGGGTGCCTGATGGCTGCGGGGGCACTGCGAAGGAAGTGATCCTGGGTCCCGGTGAGGCCCGAGGGGCCCGGTTGCTGGCAGCAGCGGTGTGGAGGCCTTCCGGTACTGACACGTCAGGCGACGACCTGAGAGGTGAGAGACCTTGAAGAGCGGCGATTGTGGCATCCCTGAGAGCTGTATGGTGGGGACCGTGTGGAGTGTTTTCGGCAGCCACTAGAAACGCACGACAGTGAGACCAGCGCCCGTGGCGGCCCTGCAGCCAGGGGGCTTCCCCACGAGACTTCTACACCACATATGGCTGCCTGAACCTGCGTGCTCCCCATCGCTGCAGCGGAACTTCGCGTGGATCCTCCGCCTGCTGTCTCCCTGAGGCCTGCTGCATTCCTGCATGGGGACGTGCCCAACAGCCCTCCTGCACGTTGGCCCAGTGCATAGGTGGCGAGAGGGTGAATGGCGAAGGGGCAGCAGACATCTCTACTTACTGGCCCGATCTTGGGGGTGTCCAGCTAGATGACGGCCGCTATCGCCAACGCATCGAAGTGAGGGCGCGGCCCCTGTGATCTGGACTTAAAGTCTTGCACCCGAGCAGTGCAGTGGGCAGACGACACGGCCCGCTAGAGGCGACTCCCTGCCCAGCTGGGGGCCGGCGGCGCTGTCTTGAAGGGGCGTTGGTGCGCCGCCATCTACCATGCTGCACATAGTGCTGTGTCCCCCTGCGGACAGTGGGAATCGGACTGTTCAAGAGCTGGGAACCACTTGCAGTGATGATGGGCAAAGTGGACAAAGCACAACCAAAAATATCATTTGAACATAGGAAAGCAAGGACCCGGGACGCTTCCACTGAAGGTGATGCTGGGATGCAGGGGCCGCCGGAAGAAGAATCGCAATCGGATATCAGGAGCATGTTGGTAGCGATAGAAAAGAGCCTCCAGACCAGTACATCAGCGCTGGGCACTAAGATGGACGCATTATCCTACAGGATGGACCGCATGGCAGAGAGACTTGATAAACAGGCTGAACGACTGGACATGTCGGAGCGCAGGTTAACGGAGGTGGAAGAAGCACAGACCACCATAGACACAGAACACAAACAGCTTGGCAGAGTGCTGCGGGTCTTACAAGACAAGACAGAAGACTTGGAAGCGCGTTCTCGGCGCTGCAACCTCAGGATCACCGGACTGCCAGAGACTACCCTAACTGGTAACATGGAACAGTTCATTGAGAAACTACTAGTAACTCTGTTAGGAAACGAAGTATTCTCCGCTATGTTTGTGGTGGAAAGGGCACACAGATCACTGGGTCCACGCCCGCCCCCGGGAGCAGCCCCCAGGCCGATCATTGCAAAGCTACTCAATTATCGGGACAGGGATGTTGCGCTGAAATTGGCCAGGGAAAAGCAACCCTTGCATTACGAAGGATCCACGATCTCCCTGTTCCCGGACTTCACCCTCCGGGTGCAGGAGGCACGACTTCAGTTCGCATCAATGAAAGCGCAGCTCCGCGATCTTGGAGTCGACTATGCCATGTTATACCCGGCGAGACTCGGGGTTAATAGACAAGGGCGCTCCCACATCTTCACCGACCCAAAGGCACTGCAGAAGGCTATGAAAACCTTGTCCCAAGAGCAGCGATGCAGCCCGGAGCGGCAGCTGCTTGACGAAGCAGCGGGAGGACAGCTGGACGAACAGGACTAAATGCTGAACTGCACCTATAACCGATAAGTATTCTCCTGTTGCTGAGTTCGGGGGAAGACCATCAGAACATGGAAGCCCTGTGTGCTGGACACCGTGAACTGGGCAAACTCGTGTTACATTGGTGCTATGTGTAGCCCCCCTAGGGTATAAATTCCACCAGCAGTTGTTATAGCGGGAAGCCTGTAAATGGATTGCAGCGGGAGTGGGGGAGACCCAGGCTCTGTATTACGTCACCGCGTACACTGGGAGAGACGGCTACAGATCTATTGGGACTAGCCTGACATAGTATTCGAGCCGGCTCACTGATAACATATGGCTGCCTGTTAGACCTGGGCTTCTTGCCGTAGCTGGGGTCCGAGAATCCATGAGTACTTGTAGCAGCAGACCAAGGTATAGGCGGTGCTCGGGGTACAGCTCTCCATTGGCTGGATAGTACTCATTAACTAACGAGCAACTTCCGCCCACGAGTGAATCACACGTGGGAAGGTATTTGAATCTGGGAGGGGGCGGGGGTGGGTTAGAAGCCTCGGGAGATGTTTCGTGGCCAGGTTGGGGTCGGGCTGTCGTGGGTGGGGGGAGGGGGGATCGGGTGTTTTGTTATGTTGTTTTCTTGGACTGATGCTTCTTTACAGTTTACACATGGTACACACGTCGAACAGTTGCTGCACAGGTCAGGGAGTGGATTAGGCACCACCAAGCACAATGGCGGGACCCAACACTCCTAGCGGCTCCACGGCGGTGGATTCCCTAAGGGCGCTTACTTGGAACGTGAGGGGACTTAACGATCACAGGAAGCTCTGCAAAGTATTGACATATTTGCAAAGACATGCCATTGACATAGCCTTACTACAGGAGACACATCTCCCATTAGATAGTCCACTACTGCGCAGCAGGGGCTTCCAAGATAACATACACGCCTCAGGTTTCACCACCCACACATGCGGGGTGTTGACTTGGGTTAACCCCCGCTCCCCTTACTCCTTGGTTCCACTAGCCGCGGTCAGAGATGACAGATATGCGATTACTAGGTGCCAGGGGAAGGGCTTGAACCTTGTGATTGTGAATATTTACGGCCCTAATTACGGTTGCCCTGGATTTTATGATACTCCTGCGAATATTGTTAGTGTCTACAGGGAGGGACAGTTTCTTTGGGGTGGGGACCTCAACCTGGTCAGGAATCCAAACATAGATCGGTCGGGAGGCCCTGAGAGGCGACCCACGGCCGCAGCGAGAGTGCTAGAGAGCGCCATGGTGCGCCTGGACCTTTGTGATATATGGCACATGCGAAACCCTAGCGGGGGGTTTTACCCACTACTCAGCTTATCATAACCTACACACCCGCATTGACTACTGGCTGGCTGCCACGCCCTTGAGCGACGGGGTCAGAGAGTGTACGGTTCTCCCGCGCACTCTCTCAGACCACTCCCCCCTACTGCTGGTACTGGCCACTGCCAGGAAAACCATCCCGCCATTTACTTGGAGATTCCCTCCCTACTCACTGCTAGATTCGGCCTTTAAGGAGGAACTGGTGGAAGCAATAGAGACCTTCTTTACCACTAACGTGGGGTCGGTTGATAGCTTCCAGGTGGTCTGGGAGACTTTTAAGGCCTACATTCGAGGGGTAACTATAGCCAAACACTCGGGAGTCCTACGCTCTATCCGGCAGCGTCTGCGCGACTTAGAAAGGAAACTGGGTGACTTAGAAAAATGCCAGATAGCGAACATTGATGATGCGATCACATTAGAAATTAAGGAGTTACTGGGAGAATTCCAAGAGGCGGCGGACGCGGAAGTGAAGCACCTAGGCAAATACGCTACAGCGCGGGTATATGGCGAAGGTGATAGGCCAGGTGCGGTTCTCGCACAATTAATGAAGAAAAGGCGCGGCAAATCGCAGGTTACAGAAATTGAATCAGTAGACGGGGCCTTGCTAATTGAGGAAGCCGCAATAGCGGAGAGGTTTAAACAATTCTACGCAGAGCTATACTCGTCTCGTTCCTCTGGCGCGGAGGATGAAATTCTGAACTATCTCGCGCATATTAAACTACCCTTCCTCACCAATGGGCATCGCGAGTTCCTTATGCGGCCTCTAGAACACGATGAGATTATATTGGCCCTATCGAGTATGAGAGCCGGGAGCGCCCCGGGTGCGGACGGCCTCACGGTAGCCTTCTACAAGGCGTTTCTTGATATCTTACTTCCACATCTGTCCGAGCTCTTCAACGACATGTGCGAAACAGGCACTATGCCACCAACGATGAGAGAGGCGGTTATAATCGCTATCCTCAAGCCAGGTAAGCCGCCGGCGGAGTGTGGATCTTATCGCCCACTTTCCCTGCTCAATGTTGACACAAAGATATTCGCCAAAATCCTAGCCAACCGTTTAACCCCCCTTGTTAAGACACTAGTGGCACCTGAACAGACCGGGTTTGTCCCGGATAGGAATCTCACCTACAACGTGCGCACGGTCTTCGGGGCATTGCAACATGCCAGGCAAGATACTAAGGCGGTTGCGGTCTTCCTCGACATGGAGAAGGCCTTTGACTCTGTGGAGTGGCCCTTTATGCGACAGGTGCTAACCAGGATGGGACTAGGCCCGGTCTTTCTCCAGCTGATAGGGGTGCTATACCACTCCCCTTCCGCCAGGATCAAAATAGGCAACCTAGTGACAACCCCCATCGCCATTACCAGAGGGACAAGGCAGGGATGTCCGCTGTCCCCCAAATTATATGCATTAGTGGCTGAACCCCTGGCCTGTGCACTGAGAGAGTACCATAGCAACAAAGGCATTAGATTCCCTAAGTATGAGCTTATAGTGTCCACTTATGCGGACGATACGTTATTGTTTGTTCGTAATCCGGAAAGCAACCTTTCTACGGTCTTACGAGAGGTGGTGCAGTTCGGAGCGCTGTCGGGACTGCAGGTCAACTGGCCTAAGTCTATAATCTTCCCGCTCACGACAGCCACGACACCTTTCGAACCAGACTATCCACTACAGTGGTCCTCGAATGCGATTCGATACCTGGGGATTCAGATCCATTCCGATTCAGAGACGGTAGTTCGGGAAAATTATGGCACTGCGGTCAGCCGGTTAGAGGACGATGTGGAAAAATGGATCAGGTTGCCCTTGTCTCTTCTGGGCAGAATCTCGATTATGAAAATGGTAGTGCTGCCCAGGTTCCTGTTCCTCTTCACAAATATCCCTGTCGTCTTACCTAGTTCCTTCTTTCACCGGGTCACTTCATTGCTGATAAAACTGGCCTGGGCGGGCAAACAACCGAGGGTCAAATGGCAGACGCTCACATTACCATATCATTTGGGGGGACTGGGTGCGCCGGACTTAAACTTATACTACAGAGCGGCACAGAGCGCACAAGCTCACTATTGGATGCATAGCCCCCCGGACGTACCACACATTCGCATAGAAACAGCCATAACTGACCCGCTGCCACTACCGGCCATGATATTTGAAGCCCCAGACCGCAGAACGGGGATACTTGACTCCATCAATGCAACCCGCCATGCCTGGCACCACTTACTACAACAACAGGCTGGAGCCCTCCTGTACTCCCCAGTAATGCCACTTGAATGGACCCGCTGGTTGCCCCCATGCAAAGACCGAGGGGTTATTCTAGCGATGAGCTCCCTGAAAATTCAGTCTGCTGGGGACCTATTCCACAACGGGGTAGTTAAACAATGGGAGGAGTTGGAGAACCAGGACACAGCTAAAACTATGCTTCAACAATTCCAGTTCCACAGAATGAGACATGCACTACACGACATATTGGGTGAGGACCTTCAGGAGCCCCCGGAGTTACTAGAATTGACCTACATTATCAAAGCCAAATCGCCCCACAAGATTGTTTCCAACATTTATAAGCTGTCCATGTCCCATAGGGCAAATCATTACACTAAAGCTAGGATAGACTGGCAGCGGGATTTACAGCAGACTATAGACGACCCCATGTGGACTTACTGTTGTTCCAGCACTAAGCGTGTTTCCTTAAACGGCAGACACCGACTGATCCATTTTAAGTATTTAAACAGAGTATATTGCACGCCAGAGAGGCTACATAGATATGGGTTGAGAGACACTCCGGAATGCGAGAGATGCACTGAGCAGAATGCTAACTTCTTACATTTGACCTGGTCTTGCCCGGGGATACCCAAATTCTGGGTAGCAGTGCTTAGCGAACTGGGGAAAATAACTGACAAGACATTGCCTCTGGAACCCGCACTGGCCCTCCTGGGCTATTCTAAGCTCCTACCCAAGGGAATACGCAGGTTAGTCGACATGGGATTGCTCCTGGCGAAACGCAGGGTGGCGATTAGCTGGTCGAGAGGCCCATTACCCACAATGGCTCAGTGGTCGCGTGACATGCTGTATTGTAGCACACAGTCTGAACATTTTAGTGAGCTTGTTCCTCCCCGAAGCCGACCCAAGAATTTCTGGGGGCTCTACACGACATACCTGACCACTAGAGATGCTGCCACGAATGACACCGGTAACTCCACACGAGAAGGTACTAACCACAATTCAGCTAGCTGATTAGTCTCTTGCCATCTCTAACCCGTAGCTCACCGAGCGCCGCTATGCTGCCACCTACCCCAGGTTCTAGAATGCAATGCCTCTGGGAAAAATGATGGGACGGCGTAACAAAACTCAGGGCGGTACACGGGTGTTCCACCACAGTAATTCACCAAGGAATTACTGATCTGTATGTATTATGTTTTCCAGCAATTGAAAGTCTACCATGTGCCAACTATGCTATTGTAATGATGTTATATTGTGCATCAAGATTGTTAAGGAAAAAATGCTTAATAAATAAAGTTAAAAAAAAAAAAAAAGTAGAGGAAGTGTTGTAGAGTGGAACACGGTAGAGTAAAGTGCCATGGAGGGGAGTAAAGTGTCATAGAGTGGAGAAGAGTGGAGTAAAGTGTCATAGAGTGGAGTAATGTGTTGTAGAGTGGAGTAAAGTGTGTGTTGTAGAGTGGAGCACAGTAGAGTTGAGTGGAGTAAAGTTCCATAGAGTGTAGTGAAGTGTCATAGAGTGGAGTGGAGTAGAGTAAGTGTTGTAGAGTGGAACAGAGTAGAGTAAAGTGCCATAGAGTGTAGACAAGTGTCGTAGAGTGGAGCAAAGTGTCATAGAGTGGAGCAAAGTGTCATAGAGTGGAGCAGAGTGAAGTAAAGTAGAGTGGAGTAGAGTGGGTTAAAGTGTTGTAGAGTGAAGTAAAGTGTTATAGTGTGGAGTAGAGTGGAGTAAAGGGACATAGAGTTGAGTAAAGTGTTGTGGAGTAGAGTAAAGTGTTGTAGAGTGAAGTAAAGTGCCAGAGTGGAGTAAAGTGCAGTAGAGTGGAGCAAAGTGTCATAGAGTGGAGTAGAGTGAAGCAAAGTGTTGTAGAGTGGAGCAGAGCAGAGTAAAGTTTCGTAGAGTGAAGCAGAGTGGAGTAAAGTGTTGGAGAGTGGAGCAGAGTAAAGTGGAGTAAAGTGTCATAGAGTGGAGTAAAGTATTGCAGAGTGGAGAAAAGTGCTGTAGAGTGAAGGAGAGTGGGGTAAAGTGTCAGAGAGTGTAGTAAAGTGTCAGAGAGTGGAGTAGAGTGGAGTAAAGTGTAATCATCAATGTTGTATGTATTTTAGTATATTTGATATGGTAAATGGTGGGAACAATAAATAAATAATAACAGCAATAATAAAAGTCAATCACAATAAATAAATAATAACAGCAATAACAACAGTCAACCAGTGGTATAAAAAACCAGCCAGTCAAAGAGACAGTAAAGAGGTTATGCGCCAGGCGAGAGACACACACAATATTGAAAAGCTGTAACATGGAAAGCCATTGAATAAGAAGCAAGTAAATAAGAGTGACAGTGGAACCAACCAATGGTAAGCAATAGGCTGATTATAAGCCCAGGTAAGCTCTTGGTAAGCCAACAATAGGTCGTTTGCAAACAGACAGTTGAGCTGTCTAGCATACTTGACGTAAAAATTGTAACACTTCCATTATTTGGTGTAGTTACAGCTAGAGTAATGACAATGGTTAAAATTAAAGTAACACCACAACTTCAAAATCAGGGCTGGCCATTGCATCAACACCCAGAGTTGCTAGAGAGAACCTTTCTTTCCCAAATGGTATAGACACAACAGATTATGAGATTTCTGGGCTTCATAGGTTTTCATCAAAGAGCATCTGAAAGAACTAAGAACATTTGAGAACCTCCAAAATATAAAAAAAGTTTGAAGTTCTCTAAGGTAGACTTTAACTCCCTCCTTCTGCCAATGCACAGTCTAGCTGTCGAGTTAAGCCGGAGCAATATGGGATACAGAAACCATCTCTTCATAACACAGACTCAAGCATTCTGATTCTTAGAAACCCTAAGGGCTTCAAGTCCTGCTATATGCTGTGAAGAAGTACTGCGCAATAAATGATCTTTAGAAGACAGAGGGGTATTAGATGTTTTACCTTGGGGTTGCTAAACTGAAGGAAGTACATTCCATCCCATATCTGGGAAGAACACTATAATCCTTTCTACAATAATGATTGCGTTGAAACCAGCGTAGGGCCTGCCCCCTCTTCGTAAATTGGTGGTATTGAAAGCTGCATTTTCTGGTAGGTTTCACCTATGCTGCTACTAGGTTGCTCCATAGACTCTTTATTCCCTGGTTATTTATGGAACCTACATAGTCCAGTGAATTGCACCCATGCTGCTTCTATGGGGACTTCACAGACTCCTAATTCTGTCATGATTTTTGGAAGCTGCGTCAGTGGCACCTGCACTACTTGGGGGTTCATTAGACATGTTTCTGGTAGTTTTGGAAGGTGTGTATTTCTGTGGGTGTATCTCTGAGACCTAGGTGGACTCCATAAACTCAAAACTCCCTGATGGTTTGGAAGTCAAGTCTTCCAGCGGTTTTCCTGTTACCACTTCTTGATGGCCCATAGACAACTAAATAATCCGTTCCATGGTTGTTTATGGAAACTACATCTTTCACTGGATTGCACCCATGCTGCTTCTATGGAAACTTCATAGACTGTTAATTCTGTGATGATTTTTAGAAGCTGTGTCTTCTGATCGGATCAGTTGCACCTGCACCACTTGGGAGGTAATTAGACATTTTTTCTGGTGATTTTGGAAGGAGTGTTTTTCGGTTTGTGCATTGCTGCAACTCCATAGACCTATAACTCTGGGGTGGTTTGGAAGCTAAGTCTTCCAGCGAATTTCCTGTCCCTACTTCTTGAGGGTAGATAGAAAACTAAATAGTCTGTGTTTTTGTAAGCCAAGTGTATCCTGGTGGTTTGAAAACTGCATCTTCCAGGGGGTTACACCCATACACTCTTAATTCCCTGAGATTTGAATGCTGAGTCTTCCTCTGCATTTCAAAAAATGTTGCTTCTTCATCAGGAGTCTCCAACCTTTCTGTAATGAGAGCTACTTCTGAGTACTAAAAATAATCCTGAGCTACCATCACATTTTATAGCTGTTACAATAGTGACCACATCTGAGTTGACATTTTTAGTGACCATCCTATTCACAGTAGTGACCACCACCAATCATCAGGAGAGGTGACCAACATTAGTGTCAGAAAGTGTTTCATCTAAGTGAAATTCCACCACATGTCCAATGAAATAACAGCCATAGCAGCCTTCTAGAAAAATGGGAATAAAAGCAGCAATGGGTCTTCCCCAGACAGCTAGCTTTATCATTCAAATATCAACTTTCAATACGTTATGAAAACACAATTATTTTGCCCTCAAACATAAGCATATCAGTTTTGGTCAATTCCTTTTTTTACTAGCAAATAAATGCTTTCAACTTGGGATATACAAACTCAATTCCCTAAGGAAAAATTTATTTTTCTGAAAAGAAAGACACAATACTTGCCTCAAAATTGTAGCATGCTTCACAAAATTAGCCTTTCATTTCCTTTAGGTACTCAAATGTACAAACCCCTTGCATGAACAGATTCTGCCTTAAGTGCCCAGGTACTGCCATTACATCTCAGTGATATCCAGCACAATGACAAGGATGCTCAAAATATAGCATTGTGCAATAATGCAGTGGCTGGCCAAGAAGACACAAAAATATGTTGATCGTAGCCATTATGATGCCGGGGGACAACCACAATGCCAGGGTTGGCCACCATTGGAGAGGCACCAACTGAATTCTGATTTCCATTTCAGACACTGTGAAGACCGCCATGGACAGGACCAGAGTTGCTGAATTCTCACTGCTGGTTCTAACTGCTTCTTTTGACACAGTTCACCACCACTCCCTCATAGTAAGCCCAGAAGAACTTAGCATCATTACAAGTATTTCTGACTGCCTCTCCTCCTACCTTTCCATTAAACCCAGCATAATCTTGCTGCTCAATTCACATCACCAAATGTCAACATTAATGAGGCTGTTCCTTAAACCTCACTCATCACATTATTGCCCTTTAATGCCTACCTAAGACCACTACCTAAATTCCTCAATATCCTCAACCTAACATGCTACAAGTGCACTGACCCCATGTAGGTCATCTTAAAGTTGAAACAACAGAGGGGCCTGGAAACCTCAGGACTAGACCACTGACTTAAGTCAATACCAATGAATACTGAGTATTCACCTTAAACTAAACTGGTCCAAAACAGAGATTCTATCCTAACATGAAGCAATTGGTAGAATTACTGGCCTACAAGCATTTGAAATCAGGAATTTAGTGCAGCACCACCCATATTGACCAAAGTGAGAAACCTTGGAGTGACTATTAATTGTAGCCTTTCCCATGTTCCCAAGTCACAAGAAATGCTTTATACACCATACAAACTCTATTATGAAGTTTTCTGCATTCCACATTTACCTCACATGCACCTGGCCGCTATCTCACTCACCCTTTCTCCTCTTGATGATGCAAAGACACTAGTCCGGGGCCTTGTTCTGTCTGCTCTGAAGACTGCAATGAATCCATCAACATGACCACATCTACCCTGTCCTCCAGCGCTCTGTTGACTTTCAATTGCCAGATGCTCTGCCTTTAAGACTGAACTTCATTACCTACAGAGCCATCTATAGGAACAGCCACTCAGAAATTAGAGCGACCAGGGGAATCAAAAACACCACATCCAATTGCTCGTAATTCCTCATGCCACAGAGTTTCAGGGGGGACTTCCCCTGCTTTCAGCAGGCAAAGTGGCTGGGGGGAAACTCCAGGTCTGTGGAGGTATTGCAGAACCCATATTTCCGATGCTGAACGGTAACTTCAATTGTAGTTCCCATCGGAAATAATGAGGCTACTCATAGTGTTTCGTTTCATTTCATTTCACTGTCTTTTCTCTCCGTTTGCTTCAGTACATGCCAAGGCACAGCAACAATAAAAAGATATGGTTCTCATGCATGACATTGAAACACTATTCAACTAAGCCACTTGACACCCACACTTCCATGAAGTAGCATGCTACCCCTCTTTAAATGCACCTTGGTGCCTCATAAGTGGATTGAAACACTTTATAAATGCAACTGCAACACATTACCAAAAACAGCCAATACACACTAAGTAGCTAACAAAATTCTTATGCAGCCCAAAAATTTGCCATATACTCAACTATCACAGTGCTTCTTTTAATAGCACTCACCTTTTTCAAGTCCCTCAGCACTTCCTCTATTGATTCTGTTGGCTTTCAACAAGGTGAGCATGGAGTGAGGATTGAAGTGAATCTCCTGTGTGTGTGTCTGCCAGTGTCAGGCACTGCCTCACTTGATTTTGATACGATTGTCAGAATGGTGTTGGATGGTAGAGGAGGGTGACTGTGGTGAACTGCCAGGCATTGATGATTGACCAAAGAAGATGGAAATGCTGGGACAAGAAACCTTCAGGCCAGGCAGCTACTGACTGAGTAAGATAGCAACCAGCAATTGTGGGTCACCATTCACCTTTACTGAGGAGGAGCAGGGCCTCCGGCATGATTCCGGGACCTAACATAGCAGAACCTCTCTGGGTGTTTCCCACTGCCTGTGGGAGGAGGCAAAACTGAGGAGGTCTGATGTAGGGAGACCCTTCACCGAAATATGGTGGTAGTTCCTGGTGATCAGTGCTGATGTCCCTTGGTGGAAAAGGCAGAGCTGAAGACTTGGAGGCAGCTCAGGTCCCATAAGTAAGAACCTATGGGTTTCTATGGGTTAAGGTTGCTCTCATCTTTGGAGCCTTTGCCATCCTGAGGGAGGCAGCATGGATGCCTGCAGGCACACATAAGAAATCTGCTGATTGGGAAAGGCAGCCGCCGAACACTGACACAGCATGGAACATAGGGATGAGAAAGCAGACAGTCAAGTCTTCATTGGTGTCCATATACAGGTAGCATAAGACTGTCATGAAGCAAGCTATGACGAAGGTACATCCTCTCACAAGGAGATAAGGGGGGACTTTCCTGCTGCTTATAGTGACAGAGAGTATGGGGTCCATGGCTGACCGGTCATCAACAACTGTGTTAGCTGAGGGGTGGCTGGGGAGAGTGAGGCAGGGTGGTGGGTGCTTAAAAGGTCATGCAGGAGTCCTTTAAGGATTTGACTGGGGTTGACACGTAAGTACTGGGTTTTGCCGAGTAGGGCAAAGTTGGGAAAGTACATTTTGTGCCTGCTACAAAAGTTACATGGAGAGGTAAGCTTGCAATTAGGGAGGAGTTTGTGTTAGACATTCATGTGGCTAGAATAATTTCCACAAGTACACAATTTGAGATGGAAGAGAGAAGTACTGCAACTTAGATAGGAGAAAGAGCACAAATCAGCAAGGGACTGCTGGATTAAGAAATTAGTGTAATCTCCTTTAATGTATGAGGGTTTTAATGCCCTCAGAGCCTAATGACACTTTCAATGTAAGAAAATATGTGGGAGCCACAAGTCAAACAGTAAAATATAATTTTTTGGTAACTGATTTGTTTTGTTTCGTATCCCCAATGGCCTGCGAGTGAAATGTTTTTTTGTCATAGATACTGGCTTTTGCCTCTAATGGACATTAGTTTCAGTCATATGAGACAGTGACCCCGGCCTACTCTTTCCTTGAATGGGATAATTTGAGAGTTTAAAGTAACAAAAATACATTGGGGCAGATTTACAAGCCCCTTGCAACACTTTTGCGCCGCCGTTGCATCACTTTTGTGACGCAGCGGCAGCGTAAAAAATGCGCCCAATTTACAGTGTCACGCATCTAGGGAGATGCATCACGTTGTAAAGCCCTGCGTCACATTATACCTGCGTCAGGTATAATGTATGCAGGGTGGGCGTTCCCACGCCGGAAAGCCTTGTAAAAGTGACGCAGGGAAATCTACAAGATTTCACAGCGTCACTTCTAGGACGCCACTGCGTCAAAACCTTACACCTGCTAGTGGGAATAGGCCTCAAAGTGCATTGCTGGAGTTGCGTCGTGCTTGCGACACGATTTCAGCAATGCGTGACTTTTGCCCCAACAGATGCGTCAGAATTTTTTACGCATTTGTCAATCCTTGCGCCATGGTGTGCTGTATTATAAATACTGCGCATCCATGGTGGCGCAAGGGTTTCTCAGGGTGGCGCAGGGAAAGTGACGCATCTATACAGATGCGTCACTTTCTTGTAAATCTGCCCCTGTATTTTTTGTGATTTTATTGCTTTATGGATTTTTTTTGTAAAATTCGACTAAGCATTTATTGATTGATTGAGAGTTTAATGCTGTGATATGGCAATCCGTGCTCATTCCTAGCTAAAATGGGGTTAATTTAACCAAATATAGCATCTTTTTGGTATTCTAGAGTGAGAAGCATGTGGATTATGAACGATCAAGTTATCTATTAGCAGGCGCTGGCCTTGTGTTATATTTTATATTTTGCATTCTGAGGCTTGTAGTCCAAAATCTGAAAAGCTAAACTACAAGCTACAAAATATAAAGAGTAAAACCAAAATGTTTAAGATTCCAGCTTCTAAGGGCTAATCTTCCGAATTAAAAAGCAAAGGCTTGCTATAAACCTGCATCCAGAAACCAGTCGTACAGTACGTAATGGAAAACGTTTATATCCAGACATTTTACAGTTACAATTCAAATCATAGAAAAATAACGACTAAAGCAAAAGCAGTATATATTTTTCAGGACCATCATTTTTTTTAATAAAGGAGTATAGATTGTATTATTTTTAAAAAATAGTTACAGATTTTAAATGCGTCAGTGTGCATTTTTCTAGGTGTAGACTTGTGTTTATTTTCCTAAAAATGGCTTACTTTCGATTTTTGCAATGGATTTCGAAGTGAGCTTTTTAGCGTGCTCTAATGCCACTTCTCCTAGTTGTGAGAACTAAAGCACCCTCTCGCCGTCTGTCCCTGCAAAAGAATGAACTTCATCTGTGCCCCATCCTCTGCGGCGCCCTCCCCCTCCTGTAGATCTGCAGGTGAATGCGTCTTTTGTCTTGTCTGAGGCTGAGGAGCAGGTGTGAATGGGTCACTGCCAGGGGCACTCTGCATGACAAAGTGCCTGGGTCTCGACACTCCCAGCTCCAGCTGAGCCTCTTCCTCCCTCTCGCCCAAGTTAATGTTTGCAGCTTTATATAGCGCATATTCGACCCGAAGGTACACAGGCGCTTTACATTTTTTAGGCAAGTGTCTGTAGGTAAAATGCAGACACCTCGACAAAAGCACAGAACACCAGCATGACATCAAGGATGCTTCTACAGTTATGTCACCTTATCTTTGACTTATATTAAAAAAACGAACTTGCTTCGGAAGCAGATGTCCTACAAAAGTATTGTATCTCATTTCAAAGTGGAGACGGTTTTTCTAGAAGCAGTGACAATATCAGTAACTCTGGCTTAAATAAATGCGTGTTGTACAAGTTCATGCACAAAGGCTGACTGCATGCCAAATGTGTTTTTTGGAGTGGGGTCTTTCCAGTAATTTAATGTTGGCATTTGTCATAAACTAACCCTTTACTAGAGCACTCCACGAGCAGCATTTCTTTTAGTAAAACATATTTCCGTTTACTGGTCTTTCCACATCAAATATTGTTCTGCCAGAAGTAAATCACCTATAATGCGCTGAAAAGGATCTGTGCACTGCCCACTAGGCAACTTAAAACATGGGAAACTGCATCTATGGATGGCTATGGACCTAAACACATGCTGTACATGTAACGATACCAAAGGGGATGATGGACGGATTCAAGATAGCCTGGCTGATGAGGGTTATGAACCCGAAACCGGTCCCAGGATGCTTGTTTCCGGTCCAGGGAAGACATGGCTTGGCAGTTCGTGCTGGACTGTTCCCATGAGGCACAGGGTCAGACTGATTTGCATATGGCCATGTCTGAACTGGGGTGGCGGAGTGAGCTAAAGAATGATGATGGATTAAACCCAGATCAGTTGACTGGGGGTGAGTGCTTGCAATGTTCAACACTCCGTCCATCATCCCCTTTGGTTTTGCTAAGTTCGCCCTAAGTTGGACAGGGTATGCCCAGACGTGGGTCCCTTGCTCACTTTGCCACTGGATTCAAGATAGCCTGGCTGATGAGGGTTATGAACCCGAAACCGGTCCCAGGATGCTTGTTTCCGGTCCAGGGAAGACATGGCTTGGCAGTTCGTGCTGGACTGTTCCCATGAGGCACAGGGTCAGACTGATTTGCATATGGCCATGTCTGAACTGGGGTGGCGGAGTGAGCTAAAGAATGATGATGGATTAAACCCAGATCAGTTGACTGTGGGTGAGTGCTTGCAATGTTCAACACTCCATCCATCATCCCCTTTGGTTTTGCTAAGTTTGCCCTAAGTTGGCAGGGTATGCCCAGACGTGGGTCCCTTGCTCACTTTGCCACTGGATTCAAGATAGCCTGGCTGATGAGGGTTATGAACCCGAAACCGGTCCCAGGATGCTTGTTTCCGGTCCAGGGAAGACATGGCTTGGCAGTTCGTGCTGGACTGTTCCCATGAGGCACAGGGTCAGACTGATTTGCATATGGCCATGTCTGAACTGGGGTGGCGGAGTGAGCTAAAGAATGATGATGGATTAAACCCAGATCAGTTGACTGGGGGTGAGTGCTTGCAATGTTCAACACTCCGTCCATCATCCCCTTTGGTTTTGCTAAGTTCGCCCTAAGTTGGCAGGGTATGCCCAGACGTGGGTCCCTTGCTCACTTTGCCACTGGATTCAAGATAGCCTGGCTGATGAGGGTTATGAACCCGAAACCGGTCCCAGGATGCTTGTTTCCGGTCCAGGGAAGACATGGCTTGGCAGTTCGTGCTGGACTGTTCCCATGAGGCACAGGGTCAGACTGATTTGCATATGGCCATGTCTGAACTGGGGTGGCGGAGTGAGCTAAAGAATGATGATGGATTAAACCCAGATCAGTTGACTGGGGGTGAGTGCTTGCAATGTTCAACACTCCGTCCATCATCCCCTTTGGTTTTGCTAAGTTCGCCCTAAGTTGGCAGGGTATGCCCAGACGTGGGTCCCTTGCTCACTTTGCCACTGGATTCAAGATAGCCTGGCTGATGAGGGTTATGAACCCGAAACCGGTCCCAGGATGCTTGTTTCCGGTCCAGGGAAGACATGGCTTGGCAGTTCGTGCTGGACTGTTCCCATGAGGCACAGGGTCAGACTGATTTGCATATGGCCATGTCTGAACTGGGGTGGCGGAGTGAGCTAAAGAATGATGATGGATTAAACCCAGATCAGTTGACTGGGGGTGAGTGCTTGCAATGTTCAACACTCGGTCCATCATCCCCTTTGGTTTTGCTAAGTTCGCCCTAAGTTGGCAGGGTATGCCCAGACATGGGTCCCTTGCTCACTTTGCCACTGGATTCAAGATAGCCTGGCTGATGAGGGTTATGAACCCGAAACCGGTCCCAGGATGCTTGTTTCCGGTCCAGGGAAGACATGGCTTGGCAGTTCGTGCTGGACTGTTCCCATGAGGCACAGGGTCAGACTGATTTGCATATGGCCATGTCTGAACTGGGGTGGCGGAGTGAGCTAAAGAATGATGATGGATTAAACCCAGATCAGTTGACTGGGGGTGAGTGCTTGCAATGTTCAACACTCCGTCCATCATCCCCTTTGGTTTTGCTAAGTTCGCCCTAAGTTGGCAGGGTATGCCCAGACGTGGGTCCCTTGCTCACTTTGCCACTGGATTCAAGATAGCCTGGCTGATGAGGGTTATGAACCCGAAACCGGTCCCAGGATGCTTGTTTCCGGTCCAGGGAAGACATGGCTTGGCAGTTCGTGCTGGACTGTTCCCATGAGGCACAGGGTCAGACTGATTTGCATATGGCCATGTCTGAACTGGGGTGGCGGAGTGAGCTAAAGAATGATGATGGATTAAATCCAGATCAGTTGACTGGGGGTGAGTGCTTGCAATGTTCAACACTCCGTCCATCATCCCCTTTGGTTTTGCTAAGTTCGCCCTAAGTTGGCAGGGTATGCCCAGACGTGGGTCCCTTGCTCACTTTGCCACTGGATTCAAGATAGCCTGGCTGATGAGGGTTATGAACCCGAAACCGGTCCCAGGATGCTTGTTTCCGGTCCAGGGAAGACATGGCTTGGCAGTTCGTGCTGGACTGTTCCCATGAGGCACAGGGTCAGACTGATTTGCATATGGCCATGTCTGAACTGGGGTGGCGGAGTGAGCTAAAGAATGATGATGGATTAAACCCAGATCAGTTGACTGGGGGTGAGTGCTTGCAATGTTCAACACTCCGTCCATCATCCCCTTTGGTTTTGCTAAGTTCGCCCTAAGTTGGCAGGGTATGCCCAGACGTGGGTCCCTTGCTCACTTTGCCACTGGATTCAAGATAGCCTGGCTGATGAGGGTTATAAACCCGAAACCGGTCCCAGGATGCTTGTTTCCGGTCCAGGGAAGACATGGCTTGGCAGTTCGTGCTGGACTGTTCCCATGAGGCACAGGGTCAGACTGATTTGCATATGGCCATGTCTGAACTGGGGTGGCGGAGTGAGCTAAAGAATGATGATGGATTAAACCCAGATCAGTTGACTGGGGGTGAGTGCTTGCAATGTTCAACACTCGGTCCATCATCCCCTTTGGTTTTGCTAAGTTCGCCCTAAGTTGGCAGGGTATGCCCAGACATGGGTCCCTTGCTCACTTTGCCACTGGATTCAAGATAGCCTGGCTGATGAGGGTTATGAACCCGAAACCGGTCCCAGGATGCTTGTTTCCGGTCCAGGGAAGACATGGCTTGGCAGTTCGTGCTGGACTGTTCCCATGAGGCACAGGGTCAGACTGATTTGCATATGGCCATGTCTGAACTGGGGTGGCGGAGTGAGCTAAAGAATGATGATGGATTAAACCCAGATCAGTTGACTGGGGGTGAGTGCTTGCAATGTTCAACACTCCATCCATCATCCCCTTTGGTTTTGCTAAGTTCGCCCTAAGTTGGCAGGGTATGCCCAGACGTGGGTCCCTTGCTCACTTTGCCACTGGATTCAAGATAGCCTGGATGATGAGGGTTATGAACCCGAAACCGGTCCCAGGATGCTTGTTTCCGGTCCAGGGAAGACATGGCTTGGCAGTTCGTGCTGGACTGTTCCCATGAGGCACAGGGTCAGACTGATTTGCATATGGCCATGTCTGAACTGGGGTGGCGGAGTGAGCTAAAGAATGATGATGGATTAAACCCAGATCAGTTGACTGGGGGTGAGTGCTTGCAATGTTCAACACTCCGTCCATCTTCCCCTTTGGTTTTGCTAAGTTCGCCCTAAGTTGGCAGGGTATGCCCAGACGTGGGTCCCTTGCTCACTTTGCCACTGGATTCAAGATAGCCTGGCTGATGAGGGTTATGAACCCGAAACCGGTCCCAGGATGCTTGTTTCCGGTCCAGGGAAGACATGGCTTGGCAGTTCGTGCTGGACTGTTCCCATGAGGCACAGGGTCAGACTGATTTGCATATGGCCATGTCTGAACTGGGGTGGCGGAGTGAGCTAAAGAATGATGATGGATTAAACCCAGATCAGTTGACTGGGGGTGAGTGCTTGCAATGTTCAACACTCCGTCCATCATCCCCTTTGGTTTTGCTAAGTTCGCCCTAAGTTGGCAGGGTATGCCCAGACGTGGGTCCCTTGCTCACTTTGCCACTGGATTCAAGATAGCCTGGCTGATGAGGGTTATGAACCTGAAACCGGTCCCAGGATGCTTGTTTCCGGTCCAGGGAAGACATGGTTTGGCAGTTCGTGCTGGACTGTTCCCATGAGGCACAGGGTCAGACTGATTTGCATATGGCCATGTCTGAACTGGGGTGGCGGAGTGAGCTAAAGAATGATGATGGATTAAACCCAGATCAGTTGACTGGGGGTGAGTGCTTGCAATGTTCAACACTCCGTCCATCATCCCCTTTGGTTTTGCTACATGTAACTGGAACACAGTTTTCAATAAGCTTTCAAATCAAGTTTTGGAATTCTAAAAGGCATGAAAAAAAACAAATGAGATGTATCAAACAGGACAGTCTTTTAACTTGTGCTGTTCTCAAACTTTTAAAGAATTCTGCACATTTACAAGTATGGTGTTTAGGATGGCCAACTTTACATTTTACGTTGCAGGACACTTTGTATGTGTAGAGAGACACTGTCTGCGCTGAGGGATACTATGAGTCACATAGCTACTATGGTGCATTTTGAGGTTTTAATTCTAAATCCCCTCCTCTAAATCAAGTCATGTTAAAAGATATAACGCAGTCTGAGATTGAGTTTGTGTGTGATTATAATTCATAGTGTTTTTGAGTTTTAATTTCTTTCAAATCTTCTGAAGTAAGCCTTGACTACTCGCTCCTGCAACCTTTGAGACAAGTTTAGAAAATGAACAACTAGTCTCCAAATTTAATGAAATAGTTGCAAGTTTTAAAAAAGTGGTGGTAAATTTCAGTATCCATCATGAATACTTCCCAGCAGTCACCTACTACCACGGGACCTGATCCATTTGGTACATTCTAATCATGGAACTAGGATTCTTGGCGTCTATTTTCAGCTTTACTGTAAGAGATCGCTGGTACCGAGTTTTTGAGGTATTGCATAATATGGGTTCATGAGTAGAATGGCAACTAAGAATCGGGGGCTTATTTACAAACCATGTGCGCCACTGGAGCGTAATTTTTTTTGATGCTCCAGTGGCGCAGAGTGCAAACCAATATCTACAAGGCCACGCAACGCTACCCTGCATGGCTTTTAATGGCCTCTTAGATATGGTGTAAGGCAGCGCAAGTTGCTGCATTGCCTCAATCTGTATCAGGGAGGGGTGCCATGGGCGTTTCGGTGGGTGTCCCGATGGATTTTGACACATTCCCAGATTTACAACATAGCGTAAATCTGAGAATGCGTCAAAACCATATGCCTCCCAGGGGTGGCATAAAGAGCAGGCCACATAGAAAGAGCAAAACGCTTCCATTGATTGTTTTTGTGCAGGGAGGTATACCTTCCTGCACAAAAATAATAATTCTTACAACGCACAAACCCTTGCACCATGGTGTAAGGGTGCATGCATCGGCGCAAGGCAGCCATTTGTGTGCCAGTGCAGTGAAAGTGGACAGGAATGCACCATATCTCCTAGATACTGCGCATTCATGCACTTTTCTTTTGATGAAGGCACCACAGCAACAAGCTTTGCGGCGCTGCCCTGCACCAAAAAGTTGTAAATGAGGCCCCTGGTATTTAATGTATGGCATACAGATATGTGAAGCTGTATTATCCCTGGTAACACCATACATTTTACTGTTTGTATGCATTATCTGAATTTTAATAGTTTGAGTTATTTTATTTAGTATATCAGATATTTTATTTTCATAATGTTATATCCATATGTAATGCGTAAATATATATGAAAATAGATGTTTCTAATAACATAATATCCAGAAAATGCTTGTATCACACATAATATTTTTAACAACATAAGATAGAATTTTTCTCTTGAGCTTTTGTGGAGTTTTCAAAGCCTGACATGCAGGTATGTGATTACCCTTTTCTTTTGGGGGATGGGGGAATGTTCAACAGTAATGTAAAAGCTCCTTTTAGATATTTTTCTCTGACGTCTTATCATATTAGAGCAGCAGAATAGGAAATCTCCTTTAACGCATATTTGCTCAGTTGGTCATTTCAAAGAGTTTGCAGGTGGCACAATAATTTTGGTTAAGGGGCCTAATGTGTACTTTCGTTATTAATTGACAGCTGACTGCTGGGCCACCCTGCACATCAGGAAAGGCCTCCTGTCCCAGTGTCCTGTGAACAAGGTGCAATGTTCCCTTGGCAAAAATAATAATCGCTGGCTGTCATTGAAACACTGGGTACACTTGACTCAAAAACTATACCATGGTGAATGTTTTAGAACAAAATAGGTGTTCTTTAGAATACTTTAATACCCTCATTATGAGTGGCCCAATAAATTCCAGTATGAGAAGTAATTCTTGCTACCGCAACTATTGGAATGATGGGGTTTATGGATAACACTACACCCCAACACCTATGGCAACCCTGATTATGAGTCACGTGGACGGGAATTCCAGTATGGAATTTTACCCCGTCTGATCATGAGTGGGCCGATGTTCCTACATCGAACCCGATTTTAGTGGGCGGTAATTCCACAAGAAAATAATACACAAGGCTTTCTCATACCTCTTTGATCCAATACTAGAAACTCTCTTGTCATGATTTTTCTGTCTTTCTCTTCCTCCGTCTTTCCACTTTGTTTGTTTTTCCCCCTCTTGCTATCAATAAATGTCAGATGCAGAAAAATAAGTGCCAGTCTCCAAAAATGAGTACCGGTGGCACTCATTGGCAACTACTGGCTCAAAGTAATATAAATATAGGTATATGTATAACACTTACCATAATAATACTTACCTTAAATAGAATATCCATGCGTGGTAAAAGTATGCATGGTTAATGCATATGCGTGGTAAATATTTGCGTGGGAAAGGCATGCGTAGTAATTGGCAGCGTTGTAATGTCGAACAACTGTGCTGCGTTGTGCTTGTGGAAGATAAGTTACTTCTACTTTCTTTGCAGTGCAAAGTATCTGCCATAGGTTTTGTACTTGAAGGTGACCCTTCCAGTATACACCTAGTATACACCTAGACAGACATTTACATTTTTTACAGATTGGATGTGTGCTGTATAATGCAGCACACATGCAGTGTATAAAATGTTTGATGCAAAACCATGTCTAATAATTGCAGAAGATATGGCTTTGAAACAGAAACCATGAGTGGTAGTGTGGGAACACCCATGGCCACCCACTTGTATCAAAGTAGTGCAAAGCGCTATCTGTGTTACGTTAAGGACTACTTTCCAGCAAAAAAAAAAAAA